>CM043885.1:27270435-28704868 GCA_024034495.1 Camelina laxa | reverse complement strand
AACAAACTGTCCGATCCCACCAAACTCGAACTTCACTTACAAATTCCAAACCAAAGATCAGATTGGAACTTTCAATTACTTCCCTTCCACTGCTTTTCACAAAGCCGCCGGTGGATTCGGAGCCATCAATGTCTATGCGAGGCCTGGTATCCCAATCCCTTACCCTATCCCAACCGCAGATTTCACTTTACTCGTTGGTGATTGGTTCAAAACCAACCACAAAACGCTTCAGCAACGTTTGGATTCTGGTGGTGTTCTTCCATTTCCCGATGGGATGCTCATTAATGGACAAACTCAAACCACATTTTCAGGCGACCAAGGTGAATTTATGAGTTTTTCAGCTTCCAATGTGAATTGGTTCTGTTTGTTTTTACTTATTGTGTTGTGTCTTATGGTTTTAATCTTGCAGGGAAGACTTACATGTTAAGAATCTCCAATGTTGGGTTATCAAGCACTTTCAATTTCAGAATCCAAGGACATACAATGAAAGTAGTTGAAGTTGAAGGCTCTCATGTTATTCAAACTGATTATGATTCTCTTGACATTCATGTTGGACAGTCTCTAGCTGTTCTTGTGACTTTAAACCAATCTCCTAAAGATTATTACATGGTTGCAAGTAGCCGGTTCGTAAGAAACAAACTTTCTGTTATGGGTTTGTTGCGTTACTCGAACTCTCGTGTCCCAGCTTCTGGTGATCCCCCTGCTCTTCCTCCTGGAGAGCTTGTTTGGTCCATGAGACAAGCCAGAACATTCAGGTACAAAGAGCAGTTACTTACAAAGAACGTTGGATTGTTTAATGTGAATGATTTTTGGATCGTTAATGTTGTTTTGATTTGGAATTTCAGGTGGAACTTAACAGCAAATGCAGCTAGACCAAACCCTCAAGGATCATTCCACTATGGAAAAATCACTCCAACAAAGTCATTTGTTTTCGCTAATTCAGCTCCTTTGATAAACGGAAAGCAAAGATATGCAGTGAATGGAGTCTCTTATGTGAACTCAGAGACGCCTCTTAAACTCGCTGATCACTTCGGCATCTCTGGAGTTTACACTAACGCCATTCAAAACGTTCCTTCTAACTCTCCTCCAACTGTTGCAACATCAGTTGTGCAAACATCTCTGCATGATTTCCTTGAAATTGTATTTCAGAACAATGAGAAATCTATGCAGTCTTGGCATCTTGACGGCTATGACTTCTGGGTCGTTGGGTGAGTCTTCATCATGCGCCGCTCTTACAACTTCTAACTCAAGTTAGTTTCTTGCTAATCTTTCTCTCTTGTGAATCTAGATTTGGATCTGGACAATGGACACCTGCGAAAAGATCACTCTACAATCTTGTTGATGGTCTTACAAGACACACAACTCAGGTAAAAACATTAGTTTGGAAAATTTTGATTGTTTACTTGTGTTCTTGATGTGATTCTTGGGCATATAAATGTGTAGGTCTACCCAAACTCTTGGACAGCAATCTTGGTGTCATTGGACAATCAAGGAATGTGGAACATGAGATCAGCGATATGGGAAAGACAATACTCGGGACAACAGTTTTATCTAAGAGTATGGAATCCAGTGCAGAGTCTTGCAAATGAATACAACCCTCCTGATAATCTTCAACTCTGTGGCAAAGCCGTTGGACGACACCCTTAGAGAGAGATCCTCTTCTTCTTTTACTTTAAAAGTTAATTGTTAAAAGGTTTATTCGATTCAATTTGGTTGAGGTTTTTTTGGGTTTGTTCTTCAATCCTAGTCTTGAGAGTATGGCTAGTGTGGCTATTTACACATATGCAGTAAAACACAGAGAAAAAGGAAAGCTATGGGTCATTCGTAGGTTTCTTCAGATTAAAGACAATGCTATTCAGGTGTTGTTCTTTCTAGATTACTATAATCTCTTGTAATAATATAATAAATATATAATAAAAGCAGTTTATGAGTATATAAACCTAAAATTACAAGTTTACAACTAATGTCATGGTAATTAGAGAAGATAGTAGCACTTTTAAGTTTTAACTTTTAACCATTGATGATGAATTGATAAAACTGAAGTATCTGGTGGAGTCTTAACAGGGCTTAGAATGAATCTATGTTGAGAATGGGCCTAATAAAGCCCAATACGAGTTTAAAGAAAGTTAAGTAAAAAGTCCAACAGTTTGTTGCCGAAATCAAATCGGCGAGGAAAAAAGGGGATTCTTCCTTCTCTCTCAGTTTGTTTCTTCCAAGTTTCAACCAAAACGATCAGATAGAAGAAATCTTAGAGAAAATCGGAAGCTTCTCTCTGTAGTACTCTGAGTTTTAATTCGGTGAAAATGAATTGCGAAGTTTGCCAGCTCAAGGAACTGGTACAACTTCTTTTTTTTTGTTTGCTTAAAAAATCAGTCCAATCCTTGTAGTCATCGAGTCCGTGTTTCTATTTCTGGATTTGTTTGGTGGTTGTTCGATAACGTAAGGGTTCTGTGTCGATTTTGGGTTGATTTGGATTTTTTTTTTTTTGCGCAGGAAGTGGAATCCTTCGAGATACGCGAAGTTTTGCGCTGTAAGTCTTATTCTGTATCCAGTTTCGTTTGGTCAAATAAATCAGATCTTAGTGGATTAAACAATCGTTTCAGTTTAAGATCCCAGTGCTTTAGATCCCAGATTAGGTCTCTTTCTAGGGCTTAAACCTGGTAGACATTGGTTTGAATTGGGAGTTTCGGAGAACACTATGCATAAATCTGTGGTATCTTTCTTAGCTTGAGTAAAAATTTGAGGAACCCAAAAATTGGTTTGTGAATTTGTCTTTTGTCTTGTTTTCAGTTCTGTAGTGTGATTTACTTTGTGAAATAGACATTGGTTCCAATTGGGAGTTTTGGACAACAGTGTTGTCACAACACTATGCATAAATCTTTGGTATCTTTCTTAGCTTGAGTAAAAATTTGAAGATGCGAGCGATTCTTATTGTCTGATTTGGTTTGTGGATTTGTCTTTTGTCTTTCTTTTTTTCAGTTCTGTAGTTGTGACTATCTGAGAAGGTGTAATTTTGTTGTTGCAGGTATTCTACATACCGTTGTCTTTCATCGTGCGCTTGGTCTTATCCGCCCTAAAGATATTGATTTGGAGCTTTTTGAGATTACATACGTAAGTTTTTCAATTTCTTTCTCTCCTCTATGGTTTTGTAGTTATGCTACACAAAGACATGTTTACGAGTTTCAACAAAATTGTGAGTATGCTTTGGTTTTGATGTTGGCCACATTTTCTCTTCTTTTTCCTCCATATGTCACAGGTGCAATGCGGTGAAATCGAAGTGGAGAAGAAAATTGATGAAAAGATTGACCAATTCATTAGCTGGATTGAGAAACACCCGAACAAGAAAAGTCAGGTACATTCAGATTAGCAGATTATAAGTGAACCGCATATTTCATACCTGCTCGGGCTAGGATTGAACGTTTCTGCAGCATATCGGGTTGTTGCTTATCATATATCATTTATGTGATTATCTACATCCGTTGTGGCTGTTAATGTTCTCTTCTTCTTCTTTTTTTGTGTGTAATTGCCAAGATATGTCTATCATTTTATGAAGTCAAAAGCAAACAGCCGTCTTGGTTCACCAACAAAATCGAACGGTTGTACTGGGAACAATGGTACATCAATCTTAATGTGCTTCAACCCACTAAGGCTCCAGTCGGCAAGTCCCACCATTCTAAATTAGTTATGGACCCTGGAGGTAAGATTGATAAATTTACAACCCTCTCATCTCCAAAAATGACTAGCCTTCTTTTTTGCCTATTAGAGTGGGAAGTGATTGTCATGTTCTAATCCAATAACTGTAGAGGCGTCTGAGGAGAGAAGTTCTCGTAGGACACTGCTTGAGCAATCCCTTCAAGAAGTCTTATTCCAAATCATAAAGTTCGTGAATGAGAAGAAGGACCATGTTCCTCCCATTAACGATGGTGTAATCTACTGCCCTTTTGAGATCACTATCCCAAGGTACGCCAGTCTCCATTTATTCACATATCAAACTGTTTTCTAGAGATTGTACTTATGGATCATGTCTCGATGGACAGTTAAGACTTATCTTTAGGTGCAGTGATCCCCACGAATATAGATGAGTGAAGAATTTTCATGATTATTTGTTGTCAAAGTGTTGAATTGGGTTAAATTTTGTTTCAGCTCATCGGACTCAGCCTTTGGGATGGATATGTTCAAGAGGATACTCCACAGTGGCCATCCATCAATGCTCGGCTAATTCCATTCTCTACTCAACTTAGGTACATATCCACTTGATGTTACTCGGTGCAGCCTAACTCCACGTTTCTAGTTTCGTTTCTCTGTGTACATATATAATAAACTTGACACTTGCCTCTACCTCTCAACCTTCTTTGCCTTATCTATGTTACAGATATTTATTGTGAATAAGTGAATACTTTGTTTCCCAGACTTCCCAAAGTTTATTCCGATCCAAAACAAGACATGTTTTCTCTGTTTTTTTTTGTAGTTTCGTTAAGATGATGATGATAAAATATATGTATATATATATATCCCCTTGAACGTATCTTTTCTCTGTTTTTTGTAATCTTTAGGAAGAACATTCTCAAAAGTATTTTTAAGATATATCAATAGCTTTTGGTTGTGTCAACTGTCCAGCCTTGTTCCGGCAATGGCTAGAGCATTTTGCTACATCCATTTCTGCTCGATATGTACGAGTCTAACAGTAATCGTCTTGTTTAAGAAACCATCATTAAATTTCTGAACAATTGAAAGAATCACGCGAGGTCCTGAATTGTCATTATCTTTTATTTGTCTCTGTATACGCAATGTAGCAACTAATGTAAATTCGGAGTAGCATTTTATAGCTGGACTGTGCTGTTTTCCAAGATTTCGAGAGTTGGATTTGACATTAATTAGAGCCAAAAACAAACAAACAAACGTTTCTTTGATTTTGTAGTTTCGTCCACAAGTGACCTAACTTAAATAAGAACCAAATTCACTACTAAAGAGCACTAAAACTTAAATAAAAGTTAGGGTAGAAAAGCCAAAAGAAGAAGAAGAGAGATTGAAACCCTCCGACTAAGGTAGAGAGCTGCTCACGCTAAGTAGTCTCCAGACACGAACCCGACTTTGCTATCTGGACCTTCGAACTGCCACGTGGCGGGTATTTGAGCAACGTGGCTTGTAGTGGTTGCAGCATCAGTAGCGCCAGTTGAAAACGGCCAGACCGTTACTCCTTGCCCAAATCTGACGTCGTCGAAATACGACCCGTGACCAAGCCCAAGACCAAACCCGTCCGGCCCGTGAAAGTCACCACCAGGCCCATTTCTGCTTACTGCGGCGTTGTAGTGGAGCAAAGAGGTGAAACCGCCGTAGAGCGACGACGCACTTCCTTTCGCCGCGGTGGTGCAACCGCCGTTGGAAGAAGACTGAGGGAAAAGAACAGGCGTCGCTTGTAACGGAAAGTTCCGGCTTCCCACAGCGTTGGTATTAGCGGCGGGGAGGAGCAAGTCCGGGAACGTTTTGAGCTTTTCCGGGAAACACCACCGACGGGAATGTCACGGAGAGTACCTCCATGAGTCCAGTAACGACGGCAAGACTTGCAGAAATGACGAGGCTGTGAGAAATTGTAGTTGTTGTAGTAACAGAACTTGGTGTTGGTTGAGTCACAGCGAGGACAAGGAAGCTGCTCTTGCTGATCCACCGGAGTCGCCGCAACCGTTACTCCGCCGTGAGGAATCTTAGAAATCCGACGAGATTCACTGAACTCAGAAGGCATGTTGAAGAGAGTTAGGTAATTCGCTGAAAAAGTTGAGAGTTTTTAAAGCCTAGAGGAGGTTTTGGAACATTATGAGAGAGCAAGAGGTTCCTTTTATGGAGAGAGAGGGAGAGAGATGGGGAAGGAGAAGAGAGTGAAGCTTTTTGACAGAGTATGTTGGGTTTATTGTGAACATAGAAAGAGATATGCTCTGTCTCTCTCTCTGTCTCGCTTTGTTATACTGTACGTAGGGGGCTCTGTTTTCAAGATTTTCTGTTTTGAAAATTATGGATAAACAAACAAAACATCTAATCTCCTCGATCCATAATTTGTCGCACGTTTTTGTTTGGCATTATAAGCGATTTAAGTAAAGATTAAGACATTATTTGCATGATTATCAGAAATGCTTCGTGCGTCACTAGAAAACCCTTTTAAAGTAAATTAAGTTTTGATTTTGTTGTTGTTAGCTAGTACTTCCGATTTTTATGAGTTGACTTGAAACAATAAGAGATGATGACATTGGTTTTAAATTAAAAAATATGAAAAAATAACGTCTGTCAAAAGTACGTGTCTACGGGAAATGAAGAGTGAAGAGAGTGGGAGAGACTACTGAGCTTATCGATGTAAAGCAGTTCCCAATAATTCAACCATTAGGGTTTATTATGGCTCCTATAACTAGCCTAATTTCCTTATTTACGATGGTTATTATAGTTGTGTCATCTTTTCCCCCAAAAATAAAAATAGTAATATATGGACCTAAGAGATTTATGGTGCGTGTAGATGTGCTCTATCAATTACTATGCGAGAATCAATGCGTTCAGGACCTTAGAAACAACACTAGCTATAATCAAATCACAGTTTGTTTATTAGACCAACTTAAATTATCAATATTACGTGTTATGGTCTTATCTTATGCATGTCACAGACTCACAGAACTCAAGTTTTATTTTATTTTATACTAGGATGTCGGCCCGTGCGTTGCCGCACGGGAAAGTGAAAACTTGAAATGGTTAACATTGTTAATTTCATATTTTGAGTAAAAATTTTGTGATAATTTTTAAACTATATAATATAAAAGTCATAAATAATGACTAATTAAGATGAATTAACCAAATTAGTTAAATAAAATATTTGTTGTATATATAAAAATAAAAAATCGATTCAGTGGCAATAAGAGAATAATGTTAAAGATATAAAAATCTAGGTTTACTGAATTATATTCAGATAATCAATTTTGAAAAATATTTACATAAAATAAAAATTTAACTCATTGTTCTATCAAAATTTATAAAAATGTAATAAGAGAATCGAGGAGAAATAAATTATACCTGAAGCAACCAACCAAATCGACTAAAAGATGAATCATGAAAAATTAGAAATCACAATTAATTACCTAAATTAATACTTGAAAGAGATGATCAATACGGTCAGATGGAAAACGACACCAAACAAAAGTTAGATGAATGAGTCAATAAATAAAACAATCCAATTTTTAAAACAAAGATGAGTGAATCAATGTTAATTAATAAATTATAAGAAAATAATACTCAGAATTTTTAAATTTGGAGGTGTTAAACAATACTCAAATAACAAAAACTCTTTTCAAGGTCCATAAATAGATATATATATATATATATAAACAAAGAGGTGTGAAACAAAAATATGTGAAAACTAACAAATGTGAACATTGAAAGCTGTGAATGCGACGAAGACATACAATTGTTGGATCAAAATATTGCAACTTTATATAAACAAAGAGGTGTAAAACAAAAGGGTGTGAAAACTAACGGGTGCCAACATAGAAAGTTGGGAGTGCAACGAAGAAACACAATTGTTGGACATAAACTTTGCAACTTTTGATATCATTAACAAAGGGTGAGATCATTAATAATACTCAAATAACAAAAACTCTTTTCAAAATCCATAAAAATCTGTATCTATATAAAAACAAAGAGTGTGAAAACAAAGAGGTGTGAAACAAAAAAGTGCGAAAACTAACAAGTGCAACCATTGAAAGCTAGGGCTACGACGAAGAAACACAATTGTTGGATCAAAACATTGCAATTTTATATAAACAAAGAGGTGTAAAACAAAAGGGTGTGAAAACTAACGGGTTCCAACATGGAAAGATGGGGGTGCAACGAAGAAACACAATTGTTGGACCGAAACTTTGCAACTTTTGAGATCATTAACAAAGGGTGAGATTATTAATAATACTCAAATAACAAACACTATTTTCAAAGTCCATAAAAATCTGTATACATATAAAAACAAAGATTGTGAAACAAAAAGGTGTGAAACAAAAATGTGCAAAAACTAACAAGTGCAACCATTGAAAGCTATGGGTACGACGAAGAAACACAATTGTTGGATCAAAACATTGCAACTTTATATAAACAAAGATGTGTAAAACAAAATGGTGTGAAACTAACGGGTGCCAACATGGAAAGTTGGGGGTGCAACGAAGAAACACAATTGTTGGACCGCAACTTTGCAACTTTTAAGATCATTAACAAAGGGTGAGATCATTAATAATACTCAAAGAACAAAAACTCTTTTCAATAAAAGAAAATATATATATATATATATATATATGTAAACAAAGAGGTGTGAAAATAAGAAACAAAAAGATGTAAAAATTAATAGGTGCGAGTTTTAAAAGATAGGGGTACGACGAAGAAACACGATTATTAGAAAAAAAACTTGCAACTGTTGGGATAATTAATAATTCTAAATCATCAGATGAGATAATAGAAACAATCTCATCCATTAGATTAAAGATGACCCCCAAATTTCATAAAATTCTACTTCAAAATTGAAACTATGAAAATTTAGATATTTGCATTTTTTTAACGAAAGAAATCTTAGAAGAAACTATTCATTGACACACTATTTTACTCTTGCTACATCGTCATACTAATTACAATGCATAGCATTATTTTACTCATGCTACGTTTTAAATGATAAAGAAAAAAATCATTTGGACAGAACTTCCTATAATTGTATTGTAAAAAACTTCTCATCAAAAATTAAAACGAACAGGCCCAATATTAAAAAATTACGCCCCTTTGTTACGCCCTTTGTGCTATAGATACATGTCCTTTTGTTAGTTTATTTAACTTGAATAAATTAAATGTAAGTGCTATCTTGAGTAAACAATTAAATGTAATTGCTATCTTGAGTGAATTATCTAACCGACAACATAAAGACAAACAAAGTACTTAAGAAGAACCAAACTTTTCGTTAATCTGTAATCTAATATATGAGAACAAACGGAGGAGGGAACAAAACCAATTTTTGGAATGGACACTAACTTGTTAGTTCATAAAAATACCTTGATATAGATATTGATGCAAAGTTAATTTAAAAACACTCCAATAAAAAATTATTTGTTTTATTTTTTACTTTTTAAAATACTCTAAAAACAATAAATTTGAAACTTGTTTTTGTAGTCCATAAAAGTTTATATATAATAAACAAAGAGGTGTAAAATATAAATATGTAAAACATATAGGTGTAAAACATTGAGGTGTGAAACAAAATGTGCAACAATACAAATGTGCAATTCTAAAAAGACAGGTACGACGAAGAGATGTAAAAGTGAAAAGGTACGATAAAAGGTGGAGGTACGACGAAGAGATGCAAAAATATAAAGGAGCAATTTTTGAAAGACGGGGGTGCGACGAAAAGAAACGATTTGAGAGAAAAAGCTTGCAACTGTTGGGATCATTAATAAGTTTCAACCGTTAGATGAAATAATAGAATCAATCTCAGCCGTTGGATTAAAGATGACACAAAAAAGTGGGTTTGCTATTATATATAGATACTTTTAAAAATACTCTAAAAACAATAAATTTGAAACTTGTTTATGTAGTCTATAAAAGTTTATATATAACAAACAAAGTGTAAAATATAAATGTAAAATATAGAGGTATAAAATATTGAAGTGTGAAACAAAAAAGTGCAACAATAAAAATATACAATTCTAAAAAGATGGGGATACGACGAAGAGGTACAAAAGTGAAAAAGTGCGAGAAAAGATGGAGGACGACTAGCAAAAATTTGTAATTTTGAAAGATGGGGGTGCGACGAAAGATAAAAAGTGAAAAGGTGCGAAAAGAAGATGGTACGACGAAGAGATGCAAAAATCAAAAGGTGCAATTTTGAAAGATGGGTGACGAAAACAACGATTGGAGAAAAATCAAATTAGAATCATTAATGTTTCAACCGTTAGATTATCAATATACGTGTTAATCTTATCTTATGCATTCAAAGATTCACAGAAAAAGTTTTTTTTATTATATATAGATGCTACTATGTTTTGCCATTTAAACCTTATCTTGTTTAGGAGCTATAAAAAGTAAAAAAAAAAAAAAAAAAAAAATCTAGACAAGAAGACCAAGTAGACAGGAGTAACAATAATCGTTCTGACTAAACATGATCTTGGGGAAACAAGACAAATGTAGAGAGAGAGAGAAAGAGACAAATCCAAACGAAGGAAGAGAGTTGTAAATGTAAAATTGGGAGGCTAAAACGGTCAAAAGAGACGGAAGAGATTCGTTTTGTGAAGAGACAGAAGCGAAGGCTGTCGGGTAAAAAGAGTGTATACGGAGGAGAGCTAAAGAATTAAGAAGCATGCAAATCTTCACTCCCTTTCACACCAAAAAGCATCCAACATTTGAGAGAGAGAGAGACATGTGAGAAGTATGTGCCCGAGACGTGTCTACACTGGTTCAGAGCCGTCCTTACTCTGTTGTACCGACCGGTCTAATCTGGTCAAATTCTGACACTCATCTCATCTCTCTCTTTATCCCATTCTTTTTGTCATTTTCCTCTCCCTTAGTCTGAGAGTACTCTCTTTCTCTGTTTCCTTCTAACGGGTGTTTTCGTCCGTATTTCTAATGGGCCTATTTCTTTTAAAAATGCATCCGACTTATGGACCATGGGCCTACAAATGATATTTGTGATTTTGGTATTTAGATGTGGATGTGATATATAACTCTCCGATACAAAACCCCATTATGCAAACGATCGCTTGCTTTGCTTTCACAAACACACAATATGGAAATATGTCTCGTGTATTTCATTATTATCGTAAATTGAGTTGAGTTGTAACTTGAAAGAATGTGAAAGTAAAATAAAATTATCACTAGAATATTTTTCCAAAACAAAATGTATTCAAGCCCAAATGGGCTAACTTATATAATAAGAAGGTTAGATTCCAAAGTCGAGTATGTAAACTGAAATCAGGTATGGGCGGATTTTGTTATGACTCATTGTCTTGTGTGACCCATTTCATTCGTTACAACAATTACAAACTTACGAAGAAAAAACGTACAAAACATTGTTGGGCTAATTATCCTCTTTCTTATTTTTTATGTTTATAACTGATCCCTATAATTGTATGAAAATGATATGCAATCTGACATGACAGTGTAAAGAAACATGTAATAATCGTTCTTTATTTTAAGGGCCTAATTATATGGCTTTTTATGTTGTGTTGGTGCATGTTTCACCAAACATCCCATTATGAAAAATATTCAAAGCTGAATATAACTTTATCGATGCATGGTCATCTGTGTCCCAATTTCGAAAGTGAAAACTTGGTCATCATCATAATAGTAAAAGGTATCAATATATTGAATATTCGGAATAAATAAACTTTAAACAATAATTACAAGGCAAAAAAAGGAAACAATAATTACAAAAAAAAACACATTAACAAATAGTAATAATATATACAAACTCTAGGGTTTTATTTATGGCTTTCGAAGTTGTTGGAGAAAAAGTAGAGTATTATATGGGGACCAAGAGTAAGGGAACTATATACGTAGTCCAAATGTAAATCATCTCCATATTTATTTGCCTTGTTGCAACAAATATGATGAAGATAATGATCCATTTTTGGAACGAAAGATCTTTCAAAATATTGAGTTGTTTAATATACAATTCAAGTGGGTAAAATTGGATAATCAACATAGTGTTACAAACTTTGGGTATTGTAAAGCTTTAAGAATTCAATTTAGCGGCAAAACTTGAGCTCAAAACTATCATAGTTTAAGATAGCAGGGAATTTTTGAAAGAGGATATGATTGAATTTTTCACTACAAGAATAAATGTGCCCAAAAGATATCATATCACTTTGTATACTATTATGAAATTGGGTGCGACGTGCGTCTCCACTACCGTTGTTTTTATTTCCACGGTCGGAGAAGTGAACGTCACATTCCCATCAGTTAAGTTCTTTCGTTTGTATCTCTATGTATGTGTTTATAACTATGCACCCTACAGTCAAAAGGAAATTTCAAACTTGTCTAATTTAGAAAAATTATGAGAAAGCCACTTTATGAAAAATAAAGTTTGAGTAGTCAAAATTAAATGATTTAATCAAGGGTGAATATGTAAATTTAGATAGAGAGTTGACTAATCATTGCATGAGTAAGCATTTTTGGATTTGATACCATTAAGCAAGGTCTCCTATATATATCTATATAAGCTTATATAACAATCGAATGCACGTTTGTCCCTTGCCTTCATTTCTACATTAATTTATTTATTCTGAATTTCATATTTGTAATAAATATACAAGTTATCCATAACGTACACGTTATTTAACGTTGAGGATAACTTGTGCTTGGGCTGTTAACAAAACTTAAGATTTACTTATTCTAAATCATGAAAATATACTGAACTATATATATAGTCTAATGATTCTTAATTTCTTACTTGGAGTTTTTAATATAGTATGTGTGTGGATCCACATGTTAATTGAGTTATTGACTATAACTTACAGTACTAGTTACCGATATTAAATTACACAATTGTTGAGCCCCCACATCACACCAACTACTGTAATATAGTATTAAATTTTTGATTTTTAAAGTAAGTAGTTAAATTTTTATTTATATTGTTGGACACTTTTATGAGCCAAATGTTGTGTTGTTATAACAACAAGAACCAATAAATGTGTAGGTTGGATCATAAATAAGGATATTTATTATTTACTTGTTCAAAACCGTTTCAGACAGATATAGAAACAGATTGGGTGATGCAGACGAATTACGTATTTATAGTTCTTTTCAGAGAAACAAAATAAAAAATTATCATGTTCACTTGTAATAAAAGATAAAAAAAAACACCCTCAACGGCTAATTTTTACAATTATCTTTCCATGCAGTATAAAGAACAGCTACAACAAAGAGCTAAGTTAAATCCAATATTTTCAACACACAAATAAGATATACATATTATAAGTAATAATAATTAGGGAAATATATTATGTGACAATCCGTCCTGCGAAGTCCACTAATCCACTACTAGCTGCTCTAAAGGATTCTAAGCTGGCTTACAGGGCATTGATCATAACCCTTCAGCGTAGACAAGAACTATTCATCCAAATCCATAAGTAGGTTATTAGTGTGCCAGACGTTCTTCAGATATTGGTTCCTACCCTTTAATAACATTTCCACATGACAAACTGTCACCAATTGATAATACTAATAAATGTATAAGTTGATTACCAAACTATTGAGAAAAAAAGTAAAAACTATAAATTGTCAAACGATTTTGAAAATTTCTCTGTTCGAGGTGTAAAAGATGAAAGATAACAAGATAATTAGTTTCACAAATATAAAAAAGAAAAGGAGGAGGAGGATTTTTGGGTAGTTGTATAGAGCCAGCTAAACAAAAATAAAAAAGATGAAGAAGAAGAGTTTCAAAACAATGGAGAAAAAAACAGTAAAGATAAAAAGAGCAAAAGAAATAAGCTTTCATCATGGGTCCCAAAATACAAACAAATCACAAAAAAGATATCAAAGAAATTGAACTAATTATTTCAAATAATCATATATATTAAATAATATTGAAGAAAAAGAAGAAAGAAAAAAAAATGATATTTTGGAATTGGAACAGCAAGTAACAGCAAAGATTAGGCACTTGATTGATACTCCTCTGTTTATATATATGTTATAAAAGTCAAATGGCATTTTTAGTCACTATTTTCGTCATTATCAAACGATGAGAGACATAAAGAATTATACAAACAGACGCTCCAAATTTTTCTCTGTATTGTTTGGTTTTTTGATGTGAAAGTTGGGAGAGAGAGAGAGAGAGCATAATACGATTGTGGAGACGAAGAAGAAGAAGAAGAACACATGAAGCTTCTTCTCTGTTATTAGAGTTTTCTCTTTTTTTTTGGGGATTTGAGTATAGTCTTCGGCTTCGTCGTTTGTCTGTTCAAGATGGGACAAAGCTTTTGACTTTTTTTTTTTTGTTTCTCTCTCTCTTCTCTTCAAAGTTTTGATTTTTGTTACCTGATCTGTGAGATTTCGATTTGGTTTCTATTTTCTCCTCCTCTCATTTCGTAATCCAATTGGGTTTGACTGTTTCTTATGATCCGAGGTTTCTAAATTTGGCACCTTTTTCTTTTTCTTCCCCCTTTTGATTACTGAAATCTCTTAATTAGGGTTTCAGTTAAAAAAACCCAAACTTTTGAGTCCAATTTTAGGGATTTTTGATGCATATCTCACTTTGGAAGCCAATTTATCACTGTGCTGCTGCTCTAGTACTGGACAAGAAGAGCACTAGTAGCAGCAACAACAACAGGAATCGAGATGTGACTCAACGGAAACTCCATGAATCTAAGCTCAGGGAAGCTCTCGAGCAAGCTTCAGAAGATGGGTTACTCGTCAAATCTCAAGACATTGAAGACGAAGAAGACGAGGCTCAAGATCAAACCCTTGGACGGTCAAGATCACTTGCTAGGCTCAACGCTCAACGTGAGTTCTTGCGTGCTACATCACTCGCTGCTCAAAGAGCGTTTGAATCTGAAGATACTTTGCCTCAGCTTGAAGAAGCACTTGACATGTTTCTCACAATGTATCCAAAGTATCGATCTTCTGAGAAAGTTGATCAACTGAGGAACGATGAGTATTTTCACTTATCGTTACCAAAGGTATGTCTTGACTATTGTGGATTTGGGTTGTTCTCTTATCTTCAGACAGTTCATTACTGGGACACTTGCACTTTTAGTTTGTCTGAGATTAGTGCCAATCTAAGTAATCATGCTATCCACGGTGGTGCTGAGAAAGGTTCTATTGAACATGATATCAAGATTAGGATCATGGATTACTTGAACATCCCTGAGAATGAGTATGGTCTTGTCTTCACTGTTAGTAGAGGCTCTGCGTTCAAGTTGCTTGCTGAGTCTTATCCGTTTCACACTAATAAGAAGCTTCTGACTATGTTTGATCACGAGAGCCAATCCGTTAGTTGGATGGGTCAGTGCGCAAAGGAGAAAGGGGCAAAGGTTGGTAGCGCTTGGTTTAAGTGGCCAACGCTTAGGCTGTGTTCAATGGATCTTAAGAAGGAGATTTTGAGTAAGAAGAAGAGGAAGAAGGATTCAGCGACTGGTTTGTTTGTGTTTCCTGTTCAGTCAAGGGTCACGGGTTCTAAATATTCTTACCAGTGGATGGCATTGGCTCAGCAAAACAATTGGCATGTGTTGCTTGATGCTGGTGCTTTGGGTCCTAAAGACATGGACTCGCTTGGCTTGTCTTTGTTTCGACCGGATTTTATTATCACTTCGTTTTATCGTGTGTTTGGGTATGATCCAACTGGGTTTGGTTGTCTGCTGATTAAGAAATCTGTGATTAGCTGCTTGCAGAGTCAATCCGGGAAAACGAGTTCAGGAATAGTGAAGATAACACCAGAGTATCCTCTGTATCTAAGTGACTCCATGGATGGTTTGGAAGGTTTGACTGGGATTCAAAATAATGATATCGCTATCAATGGAGATAACAAAGCCTTGGGAACTCAATTACCCGCGTTTTCTGGTGCGTATACTTCTGCTCAGGTTCAGGATGTCTTTGAGACAGATATGGATCATGAACTTGGTTCTGATAGAGATAACACAAGCACTGTGTTTGAGGAAGCTGAGAGTATCTCAGTAGGTGAATTGATTAAGAGTCCAGTTTTCAGCGAAGACGAGTCATCAGATAGCTCACTCTGGATTGATTTGGGTCAGAGTCCTGCTGATTCTGATAATGCAGGTCATCTGAACAAGCAAAAGAGCCCCTTATTGGTTCCACAAAACCACAAACGAAGAATCTCTCCTAAACCAGCTTCAAAGGCTAATAATAATGGCAGCAATGGTGGAAGGCATGTTCTCTCTTTTGATGCTGCTGTTTTGTCAGTATCACAAGAAGTGGGTGAAGAAGTCTCAGAAGAAGAAAAACCTGACATGAATCAAATAGAGACAAGTCGGTTGCGAGTTAATGAGATCGAAGAAGAAGGAGGGAGCAGTAAGCTAATTGCTAACTCAAATGGAAATGGTTCAACCTCTGGAATCAAAGAGAGTGCGATAAGAAGGGAAACCGAAGGAGAATTTAGGCTGTTAGGTAGAAGGGAAAAGAGTCAGTACAATGGTGGGAGACTTCTTGTGAATGAAGATGAACATCCCAGTAAACGAAGAGTATCGTTTAGATCAGTAGATCATGGTGAAGCTTCTGTGATCAGTCTTGGGGATGAAGATGAAGAAGAAGACGAAAGCAATGGAGTAGAATGGGATGATGATCAAAGAGAACCAGAGATCGTTTGCAGGCACATTGATCATGTCAACATGTTAGGTCTCAACAAAACCACCTCGAGACTCAGGTACCTCATTAACTGGCTTGTGACCTCTCTGCTTCAATTGAGGCTGCCTAGATCAGACTCAGATGGAGAGCACAAGAATCTTGTTCAGATTTACGGTCCCAAGATCAAATACGAACGTGGATCCTCTGTGGCATTTAATGTCAGGGATTTGAAAAGTGGAATGGTGCATCCTGAGATAGTGCAGAAGCTAGCTGAAAGAGAAGGGATATCTCTAGGCATTGGTTACCTCAGTCACATAAAGATCATCGATAGCCGAAGCGATTCAAGTTCTTGGAAACCGGTGGATTGTGATGGAAAAAACAACGGCTTCATAAGAGTTGAGGTTGTCACAGCTTCTCTTGGGTTCTTGACAGACTTTGAAGATGTTTACAGACTATGGAATTTTGTGGCGAAGTTCTTGAGTCCAGGTTTTGCTAAACAGGGGACACTCCCAACAGTTATTGAAGAAGATGATTCTTCAGAGACTTAAAAGAACATGGGCAATGGATACAAATTTTTTTCATACGCTTCCTTTACTGTACTTATCTGTTATTATCTGAGAACATTCTCTTGTATGATTTTGGGAAGTTATTTGAGCAGAGATGATCTCAGACACGATTACAGATGTCTGCATATTGTACTGTTCACCTGTATTCTATCTTTGTGTCACACAATTCATTGATTCATATCCAAATTTCAGAACTAGAGAAAATATCTAAAGCTGATCTCTAGCTTTTACAAGCTGTCCTATATCTGAAATTGATAATTTATCTTCAAGATTCCATCATCTTTATGAGAAATGCAATCTCTAACGCTGATTCCTTAGTCTGCAAGAACCGGTTTTCTTCGACAATGTCAGTCGTCAAGTTGAGTAAGACAGGGCGTTTCGGGTCATGGAAGGTAGTGTCACGAACTCTTGCAACCCATTTCGCAGCTTCCCATACACCAAATCTAAATACAACGATAGAAATCTGACTCTTAAATCTTAAACATCAATAGAAATCACAAACTTAGAAGAAAGGATACTTACCGAGTATTAAATGAGGAAGTGACTAAAACTGCTGGATAGAGAACATCCTTAGGAATGTTGTCATAAGGTGAATATTCACGTATCGCATGAAAATCATCGATATCCCCTGGATATCCAAACTCTTCGTAATCCTCTGCCGTCAAAGGTAGTATTGGATGGATTAGAGTATGAGTTGGATCAAGAAATGGAACCTAAAACAAAAGAAACATTTGATTATTACAAGGTGTCCTTATCAATCAACGCCTCAAAACTTTTTATGAACCCGCAGTTTGCTGAGTACCTTTAGAACCGCAGCTTGGAAGAGATCAGGGCATTGATTGATAGCTGAAGCAACAACGAGTCCTCCCGCACTGTATCCCCAACCAGCAAGCTTGTTATCTTCTACTATATTGTTCTCAACAAGAAACTTGGCACATTGAATGTAATCTTTTATGGAGTTAAGTTTCTTCACGCCTCTTCCTTCTTGATGCCACTTCTTTCCTTTCCCTCCTCCACCTCTAGAAAAACCCGAGAACAATGGATAAGCCTTCAATGCTTGCTGTTGAAAGACGAAGTGAACAGGGAAGAGAAAGATGGTACTGACCTAACGTCTGCATATGCAAGTACCCAGCCACGATCAAGGAGGCTTTTAAGTTCACTACGCCATCTCTTATCAAGCATTTCGCCATAAGCACCATGAACATGAAGCAGACCAGGTTTTCGGTTCTCCTCTTTCTGAGCTCTTGAGTAAACAATAGTTAATGGAACCATGGCTCCATCATGAGAAGAGACTTCATGGTAATCACATGTGTAAAACTCGGTTAAGTCATTCCACAAGTTGTCATTCTCAGCAGTAGTATCCTCATTATCAAAACTGACAATTCTGGTGCCTGAGGGTATATTAGGGCTCTCGGTGGAGTTTGCAGTGCCATATAAAACCCGTGTTCTTTCGTGAAGCATGTTTTGCTGCTGTACAATATTCCATTTCCCATTTAATAGATCGTAATCAACCACTGCATCAGGCATCTGCAGGCCAAAAGTGTTTAAAATTCAAAAACACTAGCAACTCAAAACTATGGACGCAGAAAACAGCAAGATGACTTGTTCTCCTACCACAAGAGAAGATATGGTGAACCGCATTGTTGGAGAATTGAAGTCGTAGTTTGTGCCAGGATTTATTTGAGAAACATGCTTAGGTAGAGGAAGATAACGAGGTTTAATATCTCTCAGATGAACTGGTACCTGTTTATAAGAAACCAATCATGGTCTAATTTATTCACAAAAGCATCAATCTGATCAATGAAAGTACTAAGTGATGTAAGCTTTACCCGCTCTGTCTTGAGAGGTAGATCAACCACACAAATTTTTAAGCTCTGCATTTCCTTCACAATGAGGGATAGATGTGTTTTGCAGAAATCAACATCCTCTATGATTAGTTCAGGGTTGTCAATAAAAACTTTCTGCAAATAAAAGACAAACACATACAACTCAGAATGATAAATTATACTAATCAGCAGATGAAAACGAATATGTTATCGGCTGAACCAACCTCCCAGATCCTTTGACTGGAAGAAAAGTGAACAGGGCTTCGAAGAAGATAATGATGGTCGAGTGTTCCACCATCCTTGGAAGCATCTGTAAATAAATAGAGGAATCCCTGATGGTGCTCGATTATGCAGTGTGCTGGAGCATTGTGTTCCCAAACCAATGCCAAACCAGAAAATGGGTCAGCTGCATTGATCAGAAAGACCTAAGACATAGTGCTTGTTATGTTTACAATTAAAAACAAAATAACAAACTAGAAAGCTTTTAACAGATGAACTTGGAGCTTTCACCTTTGAAAATGTAGGAGAGAATGTATTTACAGTCACAAATTGGAAATCTTTTGTATGTCTAATGTTAACATGAACATTTCCCTCAAGTTCTTCGTGAAGCAAAACATCTTCATCCGTTGATCCGATCGTACTACAATATAACCTGATAGCAGAACAAATAGACGGATTTACACAAGCAATTTGCGGTCGAACCAAGAACCAAACAACCAAAATTGATCATACGAAACCTGAGTGGCCGTTTTTTCTGATCAGTCACGACATAGAGCAAAGCCTGTCCATTCTTTGCCCACGCTATGTTGGAGACACGATCTGCATGAGGCTTACTACATAAAGCTCCAGAATTTAAGTTTCTCACACACAACTTGAAGTAGTCGTTGTCCTTATCATACATAGTGTATGCAAGAAATTTGTGGTCAGGGGATATCTCTGACATCTCTTCATAAGCATAACCTACAAAACAGACACACAAAAACAAGTTCATTCCTCTTAATCTGTCCGAGTATAAAAGGCCTAAAATATGCTTATTTACCTCCAAATCTTTCAGCTTCCAGATTGTAATCAAGCAGCTTCTGCTCAATCCTCTTGCCAGATGTAAAATCAAACCCTGCAGCAGGGGACTTATGAGAAATGAACTCCTCGTGCAAACTCGCTAGCCTCCTACACAGTACTGGATACTGCTTCCCTTCTTCAACACGTCTATAATACAACCTATTTCCACCAATTCAACTAATCAATCCCCAATTGCCACAAAAAGGACGAAACTTTTTCAAATTAATCGACGAGTCTAAAGATAGAAAAATCCTAGCTTTCTACAACCCTTTGTTCTCAAAACCATGAATAAACAAATTCCTCAATATAAACAGGAGAATATGTTAATTTTGGATACTACTCACCAAGGTCCCCAACGAAGAGGAGGCGTGGAGAGGTCAAAGGACAAACGAGAAGCCATTTCAGACTGAAGCTTGGTCTGAATCCTATCAGTAACAGCCAAAACTGCTTCAGTATACTTCTCTTCTTGCTCCATATAGATATCCATATGCCGCATCGCCACTTTATCTTCCAGCTTAGACATCCAACTGTAAGGATCCTCCCACGTCGCGTCGTGGAAGGTGAAACTCTGAGGCTTCTTCGGCGGTTTTGGTAACATTGGTGGTGGTGGAGGAGGCGGTGGTGACTTCGGAGGCTTGTAACGGCGACATTGTTGTTGCCGGAAACGACAATTATGACGGAAGAAAGTCCGAGAGAGATGGCTCAACATTTTTCCTCCGGTGGGTCATTGGGGGTTTACTCACCACAGGGTTTTTTGGATTTTCATAACCGATGAACCTTCTAAATCATATAGAGGGTTCTCAGAACCTCTATTAGAATTTAGAAGGCTAAAACAGATCAGTAAGCAAATTGCTTCAGGTGGCTTTTATAGAGAAATAAATTTTAGTTTCTTGTTATGTAACCTTAAAATTATACAATAATTTTATGTTATGTTCACTGATGTGGCCATACATGGATTGTTTAGGAAATAATAAAACTCCCAAAACCATAATGGTTTATGTCAACATAATATCTAAATATAATTGGTTAAAGTTTTTATGTCAACAAGAAATCACGGGAGCCGTAGCTAGTTACTATCTCTCTCTTTTCCGTCATGGACGGCCTACCTTGGCTTCGGCTACCAAGGACGCAATGGTGTTTCATGAGTACGACTTGAGAGCTAACAAGTGGACAATCATACAAGGGTTTAAGTTTTCGTGGCTTCCGATATCAGGAAAGCCGGATGCGGGAAGAGTTCACTTATTTATCCTTATGTTTGGGAAATCCACCAACAGACGAGTCTCAAAAAGGTTTAGATTTCTTTTCTTTTTTTTTTCATTAAAAAGATAATAATAAAAGGTTTAGCATTTCTTTGGAATGATAATTTGTTTTGGTCGTTCTTCTAGAGGAAGAGACTGCACAAGTGCATAAACCCCTTCAACAGTTTTCAATTTTGCTCGCTGCTTTAGACAATTGAACAAAGGACGCACAGCCTCATCAATTGGCTAATCAATTCCACAAGCTGATCATATATTATTGGCTTTAACACGGCTTTTTGGTTGGGTAAATGAAATTAGTGAATGTTTTTGTGTTATTTCTTATTTATAGTTGCATAAATATTTTTGTAATGAAATTAATGTTTTCCAAATTCCAAATTGGTTCTTACCAAACACTAATTCTTTATCATCGATATACACATATCTGTTAATCTATATGGTATTTATTTCAAATTTTGAAATATAAAGAACTTTTTTCCATTATCCACTATTATTCTAACTTTTGTAAGATATGTTAATTAGTTAGCTTAACTAACATATATGTTTAATTTTCTTTCCAACAATCCAAACAATCTTCCGTGCACCCCCTAGATGACTTTAAGATCACAGATTTTGTTTTACTGATTTTTTATTTTAATTATAGTATTACATGACATATTGTTCTATTTACATTGGTTAAACTAATATGTGGTGAATAAGGAGGTAAGTATTGTTCTTATTTGAATAAAGTTGATCCTTTTAATTATATTTGACTCTTTTTTTTTTCTTTTCTAGATTGACATAAGGTTTTTTTTTTTTTTTTTATCTTTTAATCAAATTTCATATAAGTTCATTATACATGTAAAACTTTGAGGAATTTAATTTTTGTAATTCTATTTGAATAAAATATACATTTTCATTATATTTCTTTTTTTAAACAACAAATAAAAATAATTTGATTTTCCCCTTTTTAATTATTATTAGATAAATTTGAAATTTTCCACATTTATGTCAACATAATCTAAATTTAATTGGTTGAAGTTATTTTACATATGTTTGAGGAACAAGAAATCACGAGAACCATAGCTAGTTACTATCTCTCTATCTCATTTTCCGTCATGGACGGCCTACCTTGGCTTCTGCTCAACGAGATTCTCTTTAGGTTGGACCGCAGAGATATGACGATGATGCTGTGCACAAATAGATATTTCCGGCTGCATATGTCCGAGGACCCTTATTTTGAGAAGGAATACAAATCGTTTTTGCTTCCCATCCCCAATCAGAACGTCGCCTCCGGCGACTTTATGCTTCTCGGTTGTTGCTCCGGCCTTCTTCTAGTCTTCGTTGAGAAACTATTTGTTGTAAACCCTATCACAAGCAAGTACCGACTCGTGAACTATACTTGGTCAAGTCTCTTTGCGAAGATGTTTAGCGGTGGAGAAATTATTGATCCGGAGAAACGTGTGGGGATCGGGTTTACGGTCGATGAGGTCGATCCAAACACGCAGAGGCTCAAAATCGTCTGCTTAATCGAGGCAAAGGAGGAGGAGGCAAAAACGATGTATCAATTCGAGGTTAGTCTAGGAGATTCGTATTGGGTACTATCGAAAACGACAATTACTTGCCACTCAAGCGAGCTCGTGAAGGGTATGAGACCTCTTTACTTGGACCAAGTTCTTTACTGGTTAAGAAACGACGGAAGCATCGTAGCGTTCAACACCGTGACTGAGGAAGCACACACCTGCTCCAAGCTGAATTTCCAAACTCTAAAGCATTGTTCTGCTCCGCGCCAGGGCTAACTCTGTTAGCAGCGACAGAGGAAGTTATTTGCGTTTATGCCCTGGAGAACTCCACCAAGTGGGTACCCATGAAACGGATTCCGAATAAGGTAGCGTTGGACCAAAAAAAGAGGATGATGTCGTCCATGCCGTGGAAAGTGGCTGCTTACGAGGGGAAGTTTTTAGTTTTGGCCGAGGGTACCAAGGAGGCAATGGTGTTTAATGAGTATGACTTGAGAGCTAACAAGTGGACAACCATACAAGAGTTGAGCAATAATAATAATGAAGGTGTTTTTCAGTTTAGGCCGTCTTTGTTCGCTGTGATTGGATTGAATAACTTGATAGGAGAGCAAAACTTGCTGTTTCATGTGCAGCCTCAAACTTCTGCACTCATCAAGCGTCTATCTTGGTTTTTTAAGCATATGAATATTCCTTCTCTTAAAAAGAGGTCTTTCTGTGTCTATGAAATGAAAGGTAACGTGGGCTATGAAAAAAGAGCCAAGTCTCGTGTTGGTTGATTTTCTAATCCCAAACTTACAACACCTCTCTCGTATTGAATTCTTTTAAGTTTTTCATCATATTTTTTTTTTTTTTTGCTCTCTCTCTCTTCTAACAAACATCAAACAATTTATCAAGGCTTTTTGCGAAAGATACATATCATTAGTTTTCTTCACAAAAGTGGACTAATCATGAGTTTCCAAGCAAACAAGGCTAAGAGATCAGTAAGGAAGTTGCTTACTCAAGAGACGCTCGAAAAAGGGTGTTCAGCTTCAAACTCCTCACTCTTCTCTCTCCTGTTTCAGCTAATATCATGGGACACTTTACTGCTGCAACACTTGGCAACATCAAGAAAAACAAAAACATCATGTGCATGCAATAGATTCAGGCACTTGAAAAATAGACCACAAGATGTTGTTACAAAAATGAAAAGAATAAAACTTGTATAATGCTTACTTACGCGTTGATAGCATTAGCACCAAAGGCCTTAGAGTTGCCGTTTATATATTAGTAACAATGACAACCTCCAAGAGTGAAACTTTATTTGAATGCTTGGGCTTGATTAAATGCAGCAATCCATAACATATATAACAAGATATGGATTCTGTAAGGCCAAGAAGCTTATATGTTAGCTGACAACCATAAACAACAAGGATACAAAAACGAGAGCACATGAGCACACCAATGATTCGGCATCTCTTCAAACAAAGCAGAATACTCTTTTATGCCGGCCACTGGTGTCTACAGTTATAAGATCACGCTTTGCTTTCTTGAACTTCTCAATTCCTTGTGCAGGATCTGACGTGATGCTGAAAATTGTAAAACTATACAGAGATAAGAAACTAGAAAACAGAGTATTTGCTTATTCTCTATATAATCTTTGTACCTTCCGTAAACTGGAACCTCATCTTCCGCATCTTTCTTTAGCCGATCAAAAGCATTTGAAAGTATCATCAGCAGCACACACGAAAGCTGGCCTGATGTTGAACCCCTTCTTCCCGGTGATAGCGAGCATACTTGGCACACGTTTTGGTCTTGTCAACACCTTGACTCATATTTCATAAGTACGTTTTCTAAAACAAGTTTATCAAACAAAAAAAAACACTAACAGAGAGTGACTGACCTCGTTCGTAGTCCGATGATCATGATGACTATGCTAGGTTCAGGCTTTCCCGGATCTAGAGAGGTAAGCTAAGATAATATCTGAAGTGGTGCGGTTCCGAGTTAAGTCAAGAAATCAAAAACCACTAAGGATATTACAAGAAACAACCTGGTAGATTAGATTTCCCGCTTAGCATGGAGATTGATATTTCCTGGCTTTTACTCTCCATCTCATACACGAGCAATCTAGTGATCTTCTTCAAGCAACTCTTTAGTCTTTAGCATCACCAACTCTTTGGCAACTCTTTAGCATCTTTTCAAAGGACAGGCCTAGCTGACCTGTCTGTTCCTCCAACGCCATCCAGGAAATTGATCTCTTTAAGTTGTCAACTTTGCTCCTTAGGTGGTTCGACTGCAGCAATTTTGCTAGAGAAATGTTGTTTGGAATATCACGAAACCTCCGATTGAGGGAGGGAGGAATCCTTCGATGCTATAAACAACACACACAAATGCTTCACTGATACATTGACCCAAATCCTTCGAAGGCAGGATTGGGCCTAGTGTGGTTGGTATGTTTATGGGCCTTGGTAAATTGTCTTTATAGGTGTTAAAGTTGTAAGAATCACATGTTAATACATAAATAAGAAATTAGGGTAGAGAAAAGCTAAACTTCTAGATCTTTTCCTTTTTTTTTTTTTCTCTCTCTCTCTCTCTCTCTATATATCTCTCAAATCCCCTAGTTAGACTTTAGAACATCACACAAGTTTTATATCCTCTCGTCTTGTCCAAGAAGATCTTTTACAAAAGACTCTGAATACAGAAGAAATCATGGTTGAAACTGGTAAAGACTTGGAATTTTTCAAGGTCTTTCTCCCCGAATTTAGTTCTCACGAACTGGTGATTCCTCCAGCATTCATCGACTTATTATTAGGGAAGCCATTACCTAAAGAAGCGTTCTTACTCGATGAGATCGGACGGTTGTGGAGTGTAGAGACAGAAACAGAAGACACAGACGAAAGATTCTGTGTTTTGTTCAAAAAAGGTTGGGAAAGTTTCGCAAAAGATCAATCTCTGGAATTCGGAGACTTTCTTGTGTTTCGCTACGACGGCGATTCGAGATTCTCCGTTAAGGTTTTCGCTCAAGACGGAATTAAAAGAGATGTTGGTGTCGTCACAACCACGGAAGGATCTAGGGTTTCTGATGAGAATGAACCGGTTGATGATACTTTTACTAAACCGGAACGCACGAAAGATTGTGGCAATAAGCGGAAACGGGAACACGATTCGGTCAACGATAAACCGGATGAGTCTGAATCAACTAGCAAAACCAAACCGGAACATCGTGATCAGACTCAGAAAACAGTTAACCGGGCTGGAGGTAATTTTTAACATAAATTTTTGGGTTTTTATTTTGACTTTTTTTCTTCATTACGTTCAAGTGTTTTGAATCATATATATTGTTCGGTGTAATGTAGATCCTTGTGACGTATCATGGTTTCCTGAGGATGGAGTTGAAGAATCGGTTTATAAACCCAAGAATCCACATTTTCTAAGGAATATTACAAGCAGTTCATATCAGAAACTGGTAAGTTTAAAGAACCAATTTATAAAACATGTCTTTTTTATTCTTTTCTTTTGTCTTAAAGGTTTACCAAATATGTTTTGCTAGGAAATACCGACAACTTTTCTGAAATCGAATGGGATCGAATTGGAGAAAGAACTTGAGCTTTGTGATGAAGATGGAAAGAAGTGGCCTTTGAAGGTTGAGAATCACGGTAGAGGACAAAGGTTCTCGTCTGCAACATGGTCGTGTTTCTGTAAAAGCCACAAGTTGAGGAAGAACCACAAGTTTTTATTCGAGTTTATTGTCCCAAGGAGTGGGAGATGCAACGAGATTCAAGTTCGTATTGTCAGTGAGAGATTGCCTACCACTCTGACGACAAATAAATACCAAGTTCTTGCTATGTAACCCCCTTTAAAAGTATACAACTCTGTGTTATGTTTGACTTCTTTTATGAATCTTTTTTGTTACTAGCTATTATATAGTTGCATCAATTTAGATTTTTGTAATTCATCGGTTAGAAAAATTCCTAATTATCTCTATGGTGTTTTATTTCAAATTTTAACGGATATAGGTTTTGGTTGATGATATGATTGATAACGGTGAATCTGTATTAAATAACATAATTTACGCTAATTCATCACTCGACTATTCCATCTTAATTAGCTCTTATCTAGTAGAGAATATAAAATACGTAGTTCAAATTAATCAATAAGATTATACTATGTTAAATGTAAAAATACAACGTCGTGTTGTCTCTCTTACGCAAGCAATGACAACAAACTAAAATACCATTTAAGGCATTAAGAAGGCACTAATTGCAAGCAAAATAGAATAATACAAAAGCTAAGACGAATGCACGTAGGAGAGCACATAGTTTTTGTCCTTTTCTTAGTATCTTTCTTATATAAAAACTAACGAAAAGCCAAATCAGCCACCGGTTTTCACAGAACCAACGGGACCAAGGCCCAATGTAATACGATTATCTATCTCCCCCACAAAAAAAGATTAATAATAAACAACTTACAAATATCTGAATGCAAAGTCTCACCAATCCATTAATAATATATATAAATACACACGAGAGTGTTGTGTTGTTTTACTACACAATATTTTTCTTTGTTCCATCAACAACTACAAACAACAACAAACAAAATATCGAAAAGCTTCTAATGGAGTTTGTGACTTCGAAAGAAGAGGAGATAAGTTTGAAAGAGGAGCAGCATGTGTCGAAGCAGCTACACCTGAAATCGTCTGAAACGCAAACGCAGACGCTAAACAAAAAAGCCGTTCTTAACCGTATCCGCAACCACAAATGTATTTACAAAATCAAGAGTCTTCTCCATACCACCGCCGCTAATAACGGAACCACCGTCGACGCTGATCATCACTGGATTGATGGTGGCGATGTCTTCTCTTGTCCGTGAGTTTTGCCACGTGTCATACACGTGTGTTGTTTATGTTACTTCTATCTTGTCTATTCGTGTAATCGAAATTAGTATCCAAAAATACAACTTGTTTAATTTCTAGTGCGTAGAGACAGAGTGATCATCATATAATTTGTAGATTTCGATATTCACGATAAATTGATGATCACCACCGTTGATCTTTAGCGATTTAATTATAGCCTTATTGGGAAGCGGTGCAATGGATAATTTGGGCCATGCGTGATTATTAATTGTTTGGGCTTCTCAAAGTCTTATTTAAAAGCCCAAATTTGGATTTCGCATTCGATTTTTCTCAGTTGTATAAACAAACACAAAAATACTAGAAAACCAAAAAAAGAGTCAACAAGAAAATAAGAAAACTGGAATGATACATACTCTCGTCTAATCCCAAAACCAAGTTTCATGAAAATTAAACTAGCATCAAAAGAGACTAGAATGATCCGTAACACCATCACTCTTCTTCGTCTTACACAACACAAACAGTAGTAGTAGTAACATAAACTTAAGTCATTGAAGGTTAGATCAACACACTAGAGACAAGCTCTTTGCTCTTATGAAGAAGACGAGAAGACTCGTCTCCTTTTGTAATTAGCCTTGAAGGAAGCCTGCCTTAACCTCTTAGTCTTGTCTCCAAATTCCCAATAAGGAACCTCCTCAATCATCTTCTTCTCCGTCTCCAAAAGCTCCAAAGCGTTCCTCAGCTTACTCTTGTTGGTTTCTCCCTCCGTATTCCGTAATGAGTCCTTTCCAAAAAGACAATCACATATAAGTGTGTAATCCCAAAAATGATAAGCAGGTCGATTGATTATGGTACTTAAAGATATATCTCTGTTGACGTACCTTGAGGTTAGTAATCAGAGTGTTAAGGCTCGAGAGCTTACGGTGAGGCCATCGAGGAATACCTAACTCACGACATTTTTTCTTCAGGAGAGTTACTCCAATGTTAAGCTCCTTGGCTGCTTTAGCTATCGGCATGTAGAAATACTGCTTCATCATTTCCCTCGACAATCTACTACTACTGACCCTATCTTCTCTATATCGCCTCTTCACTATTATCCTCTTCTGGCTTCTTGTCTCTTTTAATGTCTTTGTGTTATCATCTTCATAACATATTTTCTCCATATTTGGATCTCCCATGCTATTAGTACTTCTTGAAATTGGTTCGACCTGATTATTGTAGTTACCATTTTCTTCATTCCACCATCCGCTCAATACATCTGCTACACAATATAAATTAATGTTATCGTCCAAGCATGCATGCATATATGTGTGTGTCAGTGTGTGTATCCATATACCTAGAGAGAAATTACTAGAGATGGTTTCAAGATCAAGGGAAGCCAGAAACGTATGATCAGCCGCAAAGGTAGTAGAGTAAGGATGAACAATGCTATCTTGGAAAGAAAACCAACTTTGAGTTTGGAAATCCTTAAAAGGATTAATGAAAGAGCTGCAAAAACTCAAAAAAAAAAAAAAAAAGCATCTTAGATTCGTTTAACGCAAGCAAATCATTTAATTGTTTAATCAAACAGTAAAACCATAAGTGACTTACTTTTGGTCGATGAAAAGTGATTGATCGAGAAACGAGAATATGTCTTGTTGAATGAATGATTCATAGTTGTTGGCCTCTGACCAGATCATAAGAGGTTTTTGATCAGCCATTTTGATTGAAAGGGGGATAGATAGATTGTAACGTTCTTCTGTCTTAATTAGAAGGATGAAATGAATCATGTGCTTGTGCATGTATATATATAAATGAGTTTTGGAATGTACTCCGTATTAAAAGTATATGCATAGATAGAGAAAGTACATGAGAAGTGGGAAATGGGTATTTAGTTCTCGGAGATGGTGAGCCGTCAAAATCAATATATGTTTACTGTAAGTTACGAGAGAGATAGTAAGTAGAAATTAATGATTAGTGTTGATTATTTTGGTTAATAGGGATAAGTCATTATTATTAATGCTAATTATATCTATTAATAATAGGCCGTAAGTTGTAAACGTTCAAAAATTTCATAGGCTTAGGTTCCCCATCCCATCACATGCAGTGCGACCTCATGATATCTTTGCTTGTTGCCATCTTTCAAAATCTTCTCCTTTTTCAAAAACAATCATGGAAATCACACTACTCTCCAAGGGCGTATATTTATATAGTATTTAATAAAATATTGATATTTGTTGTGAAAAAAAGAAGTGATGTGTTACATGCAAGGTCAATACGGTAGCTGGTGCGATCAATGTATGTGTGTAAATATAATCTATGCAATCTACAATTATATATCAAATGGTAAATTCACAATACACACTGTACTAACTAATTTCGTTAGAAGTGAATATTGCCAAGGACAATGATCTTCTCTCTTCTGGTAAAGTACATATATACTTATGTAATCTATTTTGATTAGTTACCACAACATGTTACCATGCAAAACTAGTACTCTATTAATAGAGGCATCTCCAATGATTCGTTATTTTTTATTCTATAATAGAGGTGAATTTTACTCCAATGATACTCTATTCTCACATCTAAAATAGGATTCGTCTATAAATAGCAATCTCTATTTTAGAGGTGAAAATAAAGGACCATTAGAGTAAAACTCACATCCATTACAAAATTCCTCTATTATAGAAAAAAATAGGAAAAATCATTGTAGATGGTCTAATATTATAGCAAACTTCCATCTCTTTTAGAAATGTACTTGTGTTTTTACCGTAACCGTTTTGTTTTCCCAATGATAGATAATGTGTGCTACGCATTATTTTTGTCACTAAAATCATTCCCAATAATTATGAATTCAGTTTTTCAATATATCTTCCATTCATATATTTTAAACTTCATTGCTTGATGAACATAAGTTATATTAGCACATAAAAAAAATCTTAAAAGTAATCTTTATTAAAAAAAAACCAATACAATTAATAAATAGTAAAAACCAGAAAAATCAATCTCAATGAAAGCGTAAAGAGTAGTATTGTATATATAACTCTGGTTTAAATTTAGTTTATAATGGTAAAAATAACATTTCCACCTTGCCGTGTATGATCACCGACCAAAACTATATTTCTCAGTCAACTCCTCCGCCGCTTAAATCCTTCTCCGTTCGTTGTACCACGTCTTGCTGATGTTCTCCCGACAAGTTCAGCCGCCGCGTCGTCGTAAGCACGCGCCGCCATCTCCGCCGTCGGAAACACTCCAAGCCACTTCCTTGCTTTCATACTCGGGTCCCATATCTCCGCCGCCCATTTACCCGATGGCTTTTGCCTCACTCCTTTGTATTTCTTCTCCTTCCTCGTCTCTCCGTGATTTCGTTGGAATGTGCAGCCGTAGCAACCCGTGACGCCACAGAGAGGACAAGGGCCAGCGTCCGGAGGCGGAAGAGCTGCTTCGGAAGCGATCAAGTTTGATGATGACGTGTGACCTCCGGCGTTGGATATCACTTGTCGCAGAGCAGAAACCATGATCTCATGCTCTTGATCCCTAGTCAAGTACGAAGAAGAAGTAGGTGGTGGTGATGCAACAGCGGTGACATTTTCGTTTTGATCGTTTGAGAGAACATTTTCTGAACAATCCGTTTTCGAAGAATTCATTTTTGACGGTAATCATGAAGGGCTGGCTACAAAGGATCCAAAGTGGTGTGAAGATTTAGAAAACAAACTGACCGAGTAGGGGTTTTATATATAGGCAAGGCAATGCATGGTACTTGTTACCATTTATGTATCAAAGTAACGATGTAGGCCGAAATAAGATACTTGACGACGAAGAAAGTCATTTCCGCTCGTGTTTGTTTAAGCACCAAATGGGTCAACGGTTTATATATAAGTTCAAAAACAAAAGGTTCATGTTTTACGCTGTGTTGTTACAGTTAATGTCGTATATCTATTATGAAGAAATAAAATATACATAAAAGATAAATATGTACTATTTAACTTTATACAGAAGTAACAGAAACTATAAGTAATTGGGTATAGGTTAATTATAATTATATGGTTAAAATCATCGAAAAAAAATACTAGCGAATTTGAGTTAACTGTGTATATACTGTATACCATTGTTGTCCACAAATTTACATATTAAAAAGTCTCCACAATTATTATTATATTCATACCACCCTTAGATTCTAGCTAATCAATGATTCGACAAATATTTTTTGTTTTCATTCGATTTGTATCGCTTTAGTCAGTCCGTTTTAGATTCATTACACTTATTATACATGTTTTCACACGATCCGTTTGAGTTACAAAATTGAGTGGCAAAAACTAATTTTAAGTGCCACGAGACATAAAGTAGGAAGGAAAAAGCAAATGGTACTACTACATAAAAGGTAGCACGTTGTTAATTCACATGTAGGTTCCATGTAGTCCACGCGGCGCGACGTTGCAACCGGAAAAAAACAAAGGGCACACAATGGTTTTTTTTTTTTGGGTCAACATTTCGATTCATTAGAAATAGAAAGGCAGGGTTTCTTCTCTTGGAGAGGATACAGACAGAGTAGCAAGGGCACTGTTTGAAAGCTCGTCGGCCAAAACATTTGCCGTACGAGGGATAAACTTAAACGAACACAAGGTGAAAGAAACAACAGCACATCGGATATCATGGAGGATACCAGCTAGCTCGTTTACAGTCTTCCCTGTGTTTAGCAGGTCCACCAGCACCTTGGAATCTGATTTGACTAAGACAGCTGTGTAACCTTTTGCAGCGGCTAAAGAGATACCTCTTTTTATGGCTAGTGCTTCTCCTTGTAAAGCTGAAGCAACAATGGTTATAGTTTCGATTATCACAATTCATATTTCACACTTCATAAATTCACTTTTCTTTTATAATTTGTAGACTGTAACTATAATTTTCAGAGTTTAACTCCGATCCACCCAAATAAAAACTATCAGCTTATACATAGATGAACTATTTACCCCTCTTTTTTTTTTTTTCTTAAGTTGCATGTGGATGTTGTAATTGGTCTTTCGAATTGTATACCATCAGTTGACAAAAATAGGAAAAAAGTTACATGTCACTTTCGAGTTTCGAATTGGTATACCAATTTATACCCGATTTAGCTTGTACATAATATATATAGATAAGTCAACATTGTTTGACCAAATAAAAAATAAAAAATAAAAAATCATTCAAGTCATTTATACCTTTCGAGATTGAGCCGAAATTGATCTATATATAGGTTCAACGTTCAAATCCAATTATTTGAATACGATTAGGTATAGGCAAAAAAGTTGATTGTTGGACTTCTTTCAAGTCAAATTGGTATAGGCATTGCAATCGTTATTCGATTAAGCTGAAAGTATTTGCTCACTGTCATATTTTCTAATCACCCAATTTCGTGAACTGTTATTTTTCCAACATCTACGTCAGTTATCTTATCTTATCTTTTATAATAAAATAGAGTTTCATTTTAAAACTTACTAACGTAAAACTTGACACATGTCCAAAAAACATATTCAAAAAAAAAATCTAACTAAATTATATATAAAACATATTTAATCAAATAAATGTAATTCACAGTTTAAATATAAACTAATATATATATAACTAATCCAAAAATAAAAAATTTAATCATATAGATTGAAATCCATATTTAATATAAAGCTAAAAAAAATAATTTTAATTAAACTATAAATAAAACACATTTTGTCATTAAGCAAAAAATATTTTTTTATTAAACCACAAATAAAACACATTCAAATTAATTCACGATTTAATATTAAAAAAATCTCCGATTAAATCACAAATAAAACACTTTTAATCATATAAGTTTAACTCACACTTTAATATAAAACTCAAATAAAAAATATTCAATTAAACCATAAATAAAACATATTTAATCTTATACATTTAACTTACACTTTAATATTAAAACTGAAATAAAATAAATTTGCATTAACTATATTTCTCTACTCAATTTTACTGAACACATAATAAATTACAATTAACTCTCATACTTTTTTGTTTCTAAATTGTAACTCCCATGACTTCCCATCCTATGAATACTCATTTGCTCATTCTCTTTCACTTTTTCTTAAATATTATACAATTTTTTTGTGTTTTTTTTGTTGGTTGGTTGTTATTGTTGTATGTGTTAAAAAAATCCAAATTTAATATTACTAGAAAAGCTTAATTCTAAATTTTAACTTTAGATATTATATGATATGTATCTTACATTTTTCTTTTTTGAAGATATATCTCTGTTGTCCCTAAAACAAACATTTTCAAATCAACCTATTACAATTTACATACAACTATCTTAGATTTTAAAACTAAAAAGTTTTCTCTAATGGTATCTATGTTTAATTGAAGTCATACCTTACTCTTATATCCAAACTAAATTACCAAAAATTTCCATAAAATATAGTAATGTCTAAATCCTAACATTTCAAAAACTGATATTCTATTAGGTGATTTAGTCACATATTTAAAATAGGGAACCACTCCTAAAATTTTATTTTAGAGACTGTCACGTTAGCAACTGAGAGATTCTCATTTGTCTAAATATATGTTTTTTTTGTATTAAAGTATTTTTTTAAAATGTTAAAGTAATAACTAAATCAAAAACAAATTAAGTAAATAAATGAAAGTTTAAAAGATTAAAAACAACATTATGAGTTTTTCTTAGTAATAATAATATGATTCAACTTTTAACAGAAAATGATCATACTTCAAATTTTTGAATGTATTAGTTAATTTTAGAATGAATGTAAAACGAGGATTCTACTTAAAAATAAAATAAAGACAGCTAAAATAACTACTTAAATTTTTACGGTGCGGTGTTCCAATCTAATCGAATGAGTGAAATAACACTAACCATTATAGAGTAGTCATAAAAATAAAAATCAAATATTATAATATCACATAACCAACATATTGTTCACTATAACAAAAACATCACCAAAGTAACAAATGATCCAAAAAAACCCAGCATCTCTAACAAAATTAAATATTACCAATGGATGTTATTTTCTAAGCATTGTACTAAAAATCAAGCTCAATACCAACACAGGTACACACCCACCTCATTCTCAAAATCAAAACACCGACAAGAAAACAACATCAAATGCACAATCCCATATTCCAGCAATCCACATTTCAGAAACCTAATCGAATTTTATATTACCTTTTTGAATAATTTGATAGATTTTATACACGCATCTATCCTATCATTTGGATTAGGTAACCCACAACCACTCAACATCTTTTTTGAAAGCGAATACCAAAATCTAAATGCAACAAGAACACTTGATGGAAAGCTGTAATATAAGACCTATAAATAACACAAAGGCAAGCCACCCAATATGATTAAGAACAATGTTCAATTTGTCTTCAAGATCTACGAGGAACTCAAAATATCAACACTTTATTTTGCAATCACAAATCCCACAGTGAATGTATAAAAAATATCAATAACATAATAATTTAATACAATTTAAAATATAATGGACAATTTTAAAAGACCCTTTTAAAAGTTTTTATTGTCCTAGTTGTAGAATACAAACAATAAAAACTGTAATACAATTTAAAATTTAATAAAAATATCAATAATATAATAATGTAAACTTTTAAAAGGGTTTTTTAAATTGTCCATAATTTAGAAAAAGAAAAGCTGATCATTTAAAATTAACTATATAGTTAATCAATACAAATAAAACAATTCCAAAACTCTAATGACTTTTAACCAAAAAACAAATTAATATAACAAAGACTCAACCTGGTTTATATATAGAAGAGAGATGAAAATGCTCTAGGTTAATGTAATTAGAGAAAGTATCTTAGTCTACGCAATCACTAATGAGAAGAAAATGAGGACGGAATCTGCAGATAACCTCGTGAATCTCTAACAAAACTTGGTTTATATGGAAAGAAAGTAAAGTGATTTTGGATAAGAAACTAAACTTGCTTTGAGACGACGAAAAGAAGTGAGAAAGCTACAAAAAAAAAAATTCTTTCAGGAAAAAAGAAAGTAAAGTGATTTTGGTCGTCTAAATTGTAAAGATGAATGTAAAAACAAAATAACAAACTTTTATTTCAGGGATGATAAAATACATAGGGGATAGAGAGGTACATAAACATATCATCAACCAATCCTCTCGGATGGTCAACGTTACAAAGTAGAATAGAAAGGTACGATGGGCTGTAAACCCTCATAATAATAGTATTAATACATAAATATGGGAAGTTCACTCTTGAACAACAAACATCGATAATAACGATTAACCGCGATGATATTATCCAGAACCGTTGATCTTTTGGAGAACGTGAAATCCGGCCATAAGGATCATTTCTTTCTGCTTAGCCACAGTATCACCAACCTCCTTGATTTTCTCGGTTAGTGTCGTCACCTTTTCCCTGATTGAGTTGATGGCAAGTTGCGTGTCCACTTCATCTCCTTCATTCTCAATAGCCTCATCTACATCTTTCATAAGAGACGTGATCTTTTTTTCTAGCTGGAGGACTAATACAACTATGATTTCCAGCGAGTCTTGGTTGGTTTCAATACCAATCTCCACTGGTGCTAAATTTTCATGCTCTTTCTCTAGAGCTTCCGCCTGTTTCTTCAGAGCATCCATCTTGTTCTTCAAGTAAGTGTGGACGCCTACCCATCCCAGAGCAATCAAAGATAATGATACAGCCCCTGCAATGCCCCAAAACTTACCCGCGCCTGTTGCAATAAGAGCTATTGATCCGACGGAAACAAGGAAAAACACAGCGCCGAATATCACATTCGAGATTAAACTCCATTTTTTTGCGTTGGCATATTCATGACCAAGCTCTTTTATTTCCTCATCAAGCTTTTTTTTAGCCTCACTCACTCTTTTTAGAAGGATCATCTGCTGCTGTTGGATCAGTGGCAACCTGAACGTAGTCATGATCGCTTGGATTTGAAAACATCTTCCCATGGCTTTAAAGTTGTTTAGCTCCTTCAAGGTGTTTTCATACCTCTTCTTTTTTCCACCAGCACCCTTTCCTCCTGCCGACTCTTTGTCAAACTGTGCCACGGCCTCTACAATGTAATGTTCGCCAATTTCTGCTGTCTTCACGCAAGTCAATACATCATCCAAAATCTTGAAAGTATTCTTGGTGTTTTCAAAATAGGCTGTGACCAAAGATTTTAGAGCTGTGCTCTCCCACACTTTGTCTTCACTTTCCAATATGAATTTTGCCACATCTTGGCTAACTTCGAGTAGGTGTTTGGAGACCTCCATGTGTATTTCGTGTTGGGACATAAACCCAGTCCCATTCTCGGCTCCAGTAGTGAGTGAGTCTATCACTTTGATGGTTCGCTGCTGAAGCGATAAATCAAAGGATTTGAGGTCTGGGTGGTCTTGACTTGCCGATTTATAAGCACTTACGTGTTCTGAGCATTTCGACATCATATCTTCCGATAATGCCATCGTTGATATTACTGAAAGGAAAAAAACAGAATATCAAGAAAAGGTTGAGCGATTTAGCACATAGTTTTGCATACACTGAATTTCCTAAATCAGAGATTTCGAAACATTTTTTTTTTACTAGTCACGTATACCATCAGGGGCGGTATAAGAGTGAATGGGTTCAGTTGAACACCATAAACTTTCATATTTTAAACATTTTTTGTGTGCATAATATGAGCAAAATCTAATTACACATAAAAGCAAGGTTGTAAAAACAGAAAATGAGCTTAGAGTTGAAAGAAGACAAAAATTACCAGAAGTGGGATCAGAATACTGGCGGATATCTATCTCAACCTTCTTTGACATTGTAGATTTGAACTTTGAAGTTTGAATGATTGTTTTAGCTTAAGTGATCTACAAGTATTTATAGGAGAAAACATGCAGGAGGAACTCATGTTTGGTTAGTTACAACTATAAATCTCAACAAACAAATGTCTATATGTCCCCCAAAATCAATAGTCATTATTCATTAAATGTGCGCCGAAAAAGTTAGTTTAAGTTATATGGAAACATGTTCATATCATCTGACTGACCTGTCCACTCGACCAGAGTTAGGGCAAGACAAAAAGATTGACCTAACCTATCCACTCGACCAAATAGGGGATGATTTATAGTTTTTTTGCAGTGTCACCCGACCAATCCATTCTACCAAAAAGGGGTGAATTAGAGCGTCCGCATAGCCAAATATTTGTTCCGGTTGAATCAGATCCGGTTTCTATGTTTTAAAACCCTATATATATTTCTATTTGATGACTTACACTTGTTTTCCTTAGCCATTTTTCTATCTCTTTCATTGTAAGCAGCAACCATGAAAGAAGAATCCATCTTCTTTGACAAATTGGAGAAGACTTCTAACCCCTTTTTTGTATATCAATTGAGTCATATTTTTTTCATATCTATTTGTGTTGTTTCTTTTGCTATGAGTGGATAGTTCTTTTATTTAAGTTTTAGGGTACTGAGTAGAGGATTCAAATTTCATAATTTGATTGTTGTTTGAGATTCTGTATTAGGTTCTTCAATTAACATGTTCTTAATGCTAAAATTGGTTTGATTATCCTGTTTTAGATTATAATCTATTTGATTGATGTTTTATCTATGCATCAAAAGTGTATGCTAGAATGCATGAATGATTATGAGTTGAGAAACACGCTTCTAACAAAATAGAGTTTATACAAAGCATCATATTTTGATCATCTTCGACCATATAAGATTCACTAACAACACACCTTTCTGCAGCCACTGACTTGGTTGTAAAATAATTGATTCACTAACTCAAGCATTGTATATTCTATTGGCCTTTCTTCAAGGCCGGTATACTAATTACGGTGGTCCAAAGCAAATAATAGAATTGTGTTGTGTCCCCTTATTAGTTTGGGCTTTTTGGTCTAATCACGATCAAACCAATGTCAACCGTTTTCTTTTTTCCATGAAATCTGATTTCGTCGAAGAAGAAGAAGATGGGGTTGGATGATCTGAAAGTTCGGTTAACGTGTTCCATACAAAAGATGCATAACAAAACCGTCTTGGATGTGATGACTCTGACTGAAGTCTGAAGTATTTGCTTGATGGTTTTTGACGTGCTCGAACTATTGATGATCATGCATGTTCTCAACTCAAGTGTTTCAGCAAAGTGTTCATTTTAAACGTCTGAGTCGTAATATGCTGTTCGGGAGAAACCACAACTTAACTGCTAATCGCTACCTGAAGCATCTTTGAGGTGGTCATGAAGGTCCAAACCTGAAACTATTAAGGTTTGATTCATCACAAGGTGAAAGATGATATGAACAAACCTGAAACAGAGGAAGACAGAGGTTGACCTGAGAGCAAAAGTTGAAAGTTAGACACTAGAGCAAGTTTATTATTAGTTTTGACATAGTCCAATAGAAGGGTCTAAAATAGGAGGATCTAAAAATTCAAATTTTTAAAAAAACATAAAAGTGAGAATGCTTAACACACAAGGCAAAGATGCTTATCAGAGAACTTCAGCTGATAAAAGATGTGTTGATATGTATACCATGTTTACAATGTCATGAAGCCTAGATTCCATCATAAGATTAGAAGAATACCACTGACCAGTAAAGATGAGTGTGGAGTGTGGCTTACAACAGCACACTTTTGGAGTGTGGCCTTGATGTTATCTATCTTTCATGCAGATAAGAAAGCTCCAAGTATAAGTAGTAATCAATATTCATCCAAACCCAACTTAATTTGAAAGGAAAAAAAAAAACCAAATTATTTACACTTTAACTAAATCAAACATGAATAACCAAAGTAATAACAGTCAAATTAGATAAATAATGGTTTTTCTAGTAATCATAATAGATAAAGAGTTATTGTTGTCAACAATTTTAAAATTGAGAAGTAATGTCTTTGTATAAATTAAATTGAGAAGTAATGTCTTTGTATAAATTATCTTTTGTTTCAGACCTATATATACATTGCAATACAAGGAATATCTGAAAGCATTTTTTTTTTTTTTTACTTGAAAATGACTACATAAATTATCTGCCAAACCGATAAAAATATTCATAATTTTTAAGCTGCCTGAAGTAATTTATCGTTACTCTCATTCTTCCTCGTTGATTTCGGAGTTGTCCTGATCACTTTCACCCTAAACGCCGCCTGATAAAACCAAACCGTATATATTAATTTTTAAAAAAATCAAAACCGGTTAGTGTAAAAACGATTCGGTTCAAACTAAACCGAGATCTGCCCGCCCCAGATGTCTCACCTTCTTATCTGAACCAAACTCGATGATATCCGACGTTCTAAACCGCGCGGGAGAATTTGGTGTGGCTCTGTATCTTCTTCCTTCGTTACTAGAGATGAAGTAACACATTCAAACATTTTAATCAGAAATTTCACAAGTCTTAAGAGTTAGGCAAACCACATATAGAGAGAGACTTACTCGGTCACATAGGTTCCGTGTTCGCTTCGAAGATCCATCAAGAAGAAAGCTCCATCTTTGTAAATCACACGCGCATGCATTTTCGAAACCTAAATCAAAGTTTTGACAATAACAACAAAATTATGTTCTTTGACTAATCTGAAGCATCATCTCAAGTCACACTCCTCAGATACAGATTTTGTATTAATCTGTTAATACCTGAGACGAAGGGATCACAATGTGCTTTCCAGGTAAATCTTGATCTGGTTCGCTTCTACAATCAAACAAGAGTTTTCAAAGTATCATTAAACTCTACTCTTTCGCTTATAAGCAATCATGTATTATATATAAACTTGAGCAAGAGATTTGAAATGTGCGAGTTGTTTGATACCCGATGATGCAAGGTTGATCCTCATCTTTGGTTAGACACAACGTTTCCGAAATGCAACACTCATCGCCGTGTGGAATCAGATACCATCTGCAAAGAGTTTAAGACTCAGGAGACCAAAGCGGTGTAGAGAGCCAACAGTGTTCAAGAGAGATATAATGAAGTAACTTTTGAGGGATCTGTGATGAATACATACTCTCCCTTTATAGTACGTTCAAGAGCATCATCATCTTCAAACCATTCTCGAAGCCGGTCATCGGCCTTCAAACCAACATTTAACACTTTCATATTAGTCATTTATTGAATCTTGATTTGAGTGAAATAAAAAAAGTAATAAACATACTTTGTCAGTGAGTCTGCAACTCGGTGACCTTCCTTCTAGTTTTTCACTGCAAAATCGTGTAAAGGAGTTGGCTTTATGGTCTGTTACTCAAATTTAAAGGTCTTATTTAGTTGAGTACAGAGAAAGAAATAACCTGTTGCCTCCAAGGACCCAGTTAAGCATCATTGGCATAGCAATGTCAATGAAGAATCTCCCACCAACTCTCCCAGGATGTGGTACTCTAAATTTGGTCAAGAACTGCAAAAAAAAAGAGATTTGGAATTGAGTTGAAATGAACAAACAAGAGATTTATTTGTGTAGCTATCAGTGAGAACTATCAATGTACTCACAGAGAGAGGACCAAGCCCAACACCTAAGTATGCTTTGTAAGTGGAAGCCATAATTGCAGCCATCCTCGCCATCCCGTGTATAAGAGCGACTCTGAGCCTTCTAGATTCCTCATATCTAAGCCAGCGCAAGAGCATATTCAGTATACACCAGAATCCCATACTAAACAAGATTGTGTGTGTTTTAGAATTACCTTTTCAAAGAGGAAACAACATCCACAGGTGTCTTAGTTTCAACACTCTGCTTCCATGCATCGTCAAGCTCCAATGCTAGTTGAAAACTATCCTCAATGGCCATGCATCCACCTTGACCCATATTAGGCTGCATCGCATGGATAGAATCACCGAGCAGCGTAACACGCCCTTTACCCCAAGTAAAACTAGGATTTCTATCATAGATATCTCTTCTGAGAATCGCATCCTCCTCTGTTGCATGCAACAAGTCGAGTACATTGTCGCACCAACCATCAAATATTTCAAACAATCTTTTCTTCATACCTGAATACATCAAATAGAAAATAAGCTTATGTAAACTGATAACTTAAATGCAAAATCCATAGAAACAATGCAGATATTTACCATTTGGAGCATCAGCCCCACCAGCTGGTTCCTCGTGAAATGCATACCATTGCATCTTCCCACCACCAACATCCGAAGAAACAAAGTACTGTTTGTTTCCCAAGAAGACCCGGTAGCTTTAAGAGAGAATGAAACAGTCCCAATATCAAAAAAATAAGATTCATAATCAGTGATGAGATGCATGAACTTTAGTCTGGCTACAACATACCCAACAGATTCGATATCAGCCGGTATAAAATCAGCAATCCCCGTGTAACAAGTGTAGCCTGAATAACTAGCTTCACTTCGACCAAACAGATTATTTCTCACCTAAAACAAAAACACAAAAGGCATAAATCTTTCAGTTCCATACTCAACCACAAAAGCTATTTGTTATATACTCTATATTCAGTTAAAAACCTTACTTTAGACCAAATGCCATCTGCACCCACAAGCAGATCACCTTCATAGCGTTCACCATTCTCGAGCACCACAGTGACCTAAACCAACAAACCAATACAGCTACATTTGAAAATTTCCTTAAATCAATAGTCTCTTTTTAAGTAAAAATACCAATGATCACCTTATCACCAGAATCTTCAAAATCAACAACATTACTCTCGTTTTGAATCACTTCTTCACCAACAGCACGTGCTAAGATCTGCTGCAGAGTCATTCTGCTAATAACTCTAGTCACAGGAAGTCCCCTTGACGCCGCAGGAGTGAAAGTATCAAACTTTACATACCTAATAATGAAATCAAAAGAGTTACTTCACGATTCCTAAGCAACTAAACATCAAGTTACTAAATCCAAGCAGAGTAGAGTTGGATGGAGACTCACCAAGTACCAGAGATACCATCGACGAGACCGTTAATGCGATCACCGGTAATACAACCAGCTTCCATAACTTGTTCAGCAACATCAGTATCAATAGCTTCCAAAGCAGCCAAAGCGTTGCTTTGTATTTGAATCGGACCTCTGTATTGTCCTTCACCTCTAATAGCACTCAAATCTTTCTCAAACACCAACACATCGAACCCTTTCTTCTTCGCAGCTAAAGCAAACACCAAACCTCCGATTCCACCTCCGGCAACTAAAACCCTCGATTTCTTCTTCGTCTTCTCCGTCCCTGACTCTCGCTTCTCCTCAACTAACGCAGTCGCCGCCTTTACTCCGACCAAAGCTCGACGGCTCCTAAACCCTCCTCCTCCTCCTCCTCCTGATTTCCCGGTAAAGGATGATAAATCTAAGTAAAACTGTTTAGAAACAGGACTAAACACATGTGTCCTCGTGAAATCAAGCTTTGATGGAGATTGATTGATTGAATAGCAAAACGGAGTTGAACCCATCTCGCAGTTTTTTCACCGATTGAATTCTTGATATCAAAATCAAGACTTTATCTGTAATGATGCCTCTAACTCAAACAAGAAGAAGAAGAAGAAGTGGTCTGAGGAAGAAGAAGAATGAAGGAGAAGGAGAAGACAGGTGTCATCAGTACAGCAACACACTTCATCTCTCACTGCCTACAAATATCGGTTCCGATGTTGACATGTCTTTACTCTCCGCCATTAGAATTTCGATTTAATAAAAATAATTATTATTTATATTTAGAAATGTTTGGTATTTGTCCCCAAAAAAAAAAAAAAATGTTTGGTAAATATATTTGGTATTTGAATGTGACGTGATAAGAGCTTGCGGTGGATCCTTTTCAGGATTGTGAATGGATAAATATGCAATTTTTATTTTCTTATCCCTATTTTAAGCCACTAATTTCATATTGAAAATTTTTCTTCTGACGTGTCTCACTTTTTTATCTTAAATAGTATTATTATACCCTTTTTTTGTCTTCAAAATATAATCATACTATGTCGACGAAAAAAATATAATTTTGTTTTCAGAATCATCACAATATCACACGATTTATTCTTCGACAAAGTAAATTCACATGCTTTTTTTTTTTTAATTAAGCCAATATATACACATATCAATGGACCAAAACTAAGGGCTCATTTAAAATAACCCAAGCCCATTAATTATATTATTTGTCATCTGGTTTGTATAACATAAAAAGCCCAAGGTAGCTCAATATTGTATACACATTTAACTTACACAACCCTTCTTTTATGTAATGGATACATCTCTATGAATTTGGAAAACAGAAGGAGGGGTTAATAGAGTGGCATTCACATAATCTTGAGGTGTATGGTTTGAAACCCCAGGGACTATAATCCCCAAAACCCTACCACCTTTCAACAACCATCCTTCTCTAAACTCTGGTCCCTTCTCAGTCACAATAGTAAAGCTTCTTATAAGCTCCAATATAGCACCGTGCATTATCTTTATAATCCACCGCAACGAGAAAAAGTTTTCTTCTGAATCCTCTCTCAAAACCTATATCAATGTATGTAAGTCACAGAAAATAATTTGAATGGTTCTTGTATAACCTTTGCAAATAGTAATTATAATGAAATAAAAGATATACATACCGTTGCTTGATAGTGTCGGTCGTAGTAGATGCAAGTGCCAAAGTGTTTGAACATCAGATCCTTATCATCGTACGGCAATCTTGGAACAATATCGTTATGATAAACAAATCTATAATACTTAATATCATATTCTTCTAATTTCTTCTCCATAAATTCACCAAACTTGGAATCTCCAACCCTAGGTTGTCCAAAAGTATAAACTCCTTGTATTCTCTCTAACAACTCGGTCTCGTCGTGAATCACAAGCACAGCCGTGAACAGGATCGCGAGGGCTCCTCCTAAGCTATGACCGGTCAGAACGAACTTAGTGTTTTCGTTTTGAGTCATCAGAGTTTTCAAAGAGTCTCTGATTGAGTAGTAAGCTAAAGGGGATAATCGATTAGGGTTTGAGAGAGGTTCCTTTGGCCAACTGCAATTGTTTTGTAGCCCTAGAGCTTTCATGAAACCACCATGGATCCTCCCAATGTTTGGGAGCTCATACCATGTAATGTCGAAATCTGAACACCAATCTTCGGAATTAAACGGTTCTGTGCCTCTAAATGCAACCACCACCGTCGTTTCTTGACCGTTGGATGGTGTTGCTGTTTTATCAGTAGACATTATAAGGGCTTGTGTTGTTTCCTTTTCTTGATACTCTGTATTAATTAATGATGATAATAAATGAAAACATTAGAAACTTGATTAAATTGAATAAGATTTATTTGTAACACAATGCATACCGTTCCAATAGTCAACGAGACCTAAATAAGTCATATTCCAATGATTCTCGACGACATATTTGATACGGGCTGAGTTTTCATAGGCAATTTTTGAAGCCATAATGGACAATGCAGCATAGTATCTGTCTCCATCTTCGCGATTCATCGTCTTGTCTAAACTTATTCTCGTGTCTAAATGTCCGATAAAAGACTGATAATTCTCCGACGTCGGTCTCGGCAACACCACTTGTCCTGCATATATCCACAAAATTAGTATAATGATTAATAAGAGATAGTTGAACAAGTAATGGAAAGCATCAAGACCTCGGAGGAAGAAACCGGAGAAAGAGTTAGCGGAGAGGAAGTTTAAAGAGAATTCTAAAGCGGAGCCAAGGAGTGCTAACACCTCTGAGAAGAATCGAAGAAGCTTGAGAAGGACGAGAGAGACGAAGATAAGCCATCGACGTCGGAAACTTGGTTCTTTGGTTTCTGAGCTATCTACTAATCTTGGCTTTTCAATATTGCAGGAGAATAACAGACGGAAAAGTTCCCATGGTCGGAGCTCTTCCGGTCGGAGAATCAGATATCCTCTCGCAAACTCTTCTTCGTCGACATCGCCGTTGTTGTTGTTGATCATATTGTAATGTGCATGCAATTAATTATGTACGTAGGTACAATTTAATAAATATATTGCGAGGATTAGAATGGACCGTATCGTAGATTTGGAATACTTGGAGTTATGGGAAAACGAGATTTGGATTTTGTGTTTTTGTAAAAAGGTGATCTATAGATTTGGGTTTGGAATATATGAACGTTACACGTGGGGTTAATAATCGTAATCAGATATCTATATGAAAAAGGAAACTTTCCCAACTAACTCTCTCTGTTTTTAAAATTTTTTATTAACGGTAAGCATGTGTATAACAAACAGTGCGTAGAAAACGCGACCCGGCTTTAATTTTTTCAGGGTATCGTATAAACGTGGTGTGCCTACATATATGGGCTGTGAATATAATAAGATATGTGGCCCATTTATCAGTGTCTTCAACTCCAAATCGTCAAATGCACTTGTGTGACTGACTTGTGTATCTTTCTCATTTTCAGAAACAGTGGTAACGAAATGCTAACAGAATACTTATAAAATGTTATAAATTTTTTGTAAACTTTATAAATCTTTACTCCAGTTAGATCATGAAATAGAACAACAACGTTACAACATTGATGTAAATATATCAAATAGAACAAGCAATGATATAGAATTATGTAAATATATGTGTAAACATAATTTTCTGATAAATTTTGTGTGAACATATATATGTTAGTCTAAGTTGGCAATGTTAGTTTGAACACAATTGTTCTTTTTCAGAGATATTTGCGATTAGTTGAATAAACCACTAGACAGTAGATATTTGTCTCTGTTTACCAATAACCAAAATGTACATAACTACATATAATATCTCGATATGATCATGATCAGCGTATTAGTTGTGTTGTACGTGATCCTTTTCAAATCTGAATACGAAAGGTGAAAATATTCTAATATCTTGTCATCAAAATGAAAACATTATCTTATATCATATTTTTGTTTTCCATATGTCGTGTGTGTGAGGTGCGCGCACCGGGAAATTATAAATGAGTACATTTAACATAGCACAAGAGACGTAGTCAAAGTATGCACCAAAAAATACCAAAAATCAACAAAAACCAAAAATAATAGAAAGAGCCAAAGAGGAATATAAGATAAATAATATAGAAAACGAAGATAAATAAAATTGGGATCTGCATTCCCAACACCTACCCAATTTAAAAGCTTACTATTTTATATCCAATAAAATCAAAATCTGTATCAACCCACCTATTTGGTTGTCCCCATTCTTTCTCGAATTTTACTCTCTCTTTTTTTTCAATTTTTTTCTTTACAAATTACTAAAATTAGTACATCTACGTTTTCGTTTCAGGACGTTTCAACCTTCTAAGTTCTAGATTTTGACTTTTGTTTTCATCTCAAGACATTAAAAAAAATAAAACATATAATTGGTTCGATTTTGTAGTCGGTTCCTACTAGTATACGATAACTTTATGATACCATCCATTTGGCAATCTCAAATGCTAGTTGTTCCCATTTGATTTGCATTCGTTATGCATTTGGTATAAAATTATATAATAGATTAATAATAACAAAGAATAGTGCATGAACTTTATCCTGTCACAGAGAACATGAGAATTTATCCCAAAAAAAAAAGAGAGATAGAGAAGAGAAAGGAGGAAAAGGCATTGAAGAAAAGATAATACAAAGGGGAAAAAAATCTAATTTCTTCAATATTTCAAACAAAAAATAACAAATAACAAATTAAAAGGGAGGAAGATGATAGAAATGTGTCAGAACAATACAGAGCACTTGCCCAAGAAGATATTATAAGAAAATGTCTATATAAATCTAATCTTAAGGATATTGTAATGATCAGAGACTCTCTGTGGTGATGTTGGGACCTTTGTGGGATATCTCACGTGGGACGATTTTTTTTTTTTTCCAATAACCAAACAACAATGTAATTTCTATGGAGTGAATATTTTATTTATTTACTAGATTGTGTGAAAATAATTGGATTGTTTTTTTATATTTTGATAATTGGATTGATTTAATTAAATTATTAATATAAAGTGGGTTGTTAGTGGAACAACGAGTATAGATGATGCTTGGGACACGAACACGATTGTATCGCTACCTTGCCTTCGGAGGCAGCCTATCTCAACTTTGGTACATTACACACTATTAAAAAATTTACAACTAATAAACAAATAAACTATACTATTATTTCTGGTATTTAAAAGTGGTTATCTAATATACTAATTAAGTGTTAGTATCGTCGATGTATTACCGCTAGAACTAAAGATGTGTCATTACACTGACGAGTGACGCCTACATTGATGCTTAACATTCGGGTTTGTATTGATCTTACCATAACTATTTAGTTACTACGTTTCAGTTACCGAACTTGTAACCATTCATTCACATCGAATATCGATCAACATCAGAATTATCAACATACAATGGATTGAGAGACAGCTTGGCCACTACCATGCAGAGGTTAACCAATCATATTCATATCTTTAGACATGTATATGTATGTATGTTTGTGGTCCTTCTGAAGTTTTTTTTTTAAATGTTTTTTTACTCCTCCTTTGTTCCCACTGTGCTGTCACATAGATTCTTCACAGATCTTTCGAGAGAGAGAAGGGAACAAGAAACCGAAGGTCATAATAAAGTCTTAAGACTATGAAACAAAGTTGTGAAAAAATTCCAATATGTAATAATCGAGATGGGCCCGTGTTTAATCTCATCGTTCTTGTATAAATTTGACCTCCATATATATATATTATCTCTTGAATATTCGACTTACGTAATAATCAATTATAATTACAAAGTGTTTCTAATTTGAAATGTTACAAGTTTTAATCGATAACACATGGGTACCAATATGAGAATAGCTATATTATTACTAATAAATGTGACGATAAGTGAAGACAAGACAGTGTGTGTTACACAAAAGATGAGAGTATTTATTGTAGTGAGTCGGGCAAAAGTGAAAGAAAAAAAAAAGTGGACTAAAACCTGTTTCTTGATTCATGATTGAGAGAGTAAGGACAGTGAAACGTCACCGTTTCGTAGAATTTTTGCATGTTTTGGTGTCAAGATAGGAGGGTAAAACCAAGATCGAAGCACTTGCATTGTCTGCCTGTTTTTATCTAATTATGGGGAAGAACCAACCAAAAAAAAAAAATAAAGAGAAAATCAGAGTTATATATAAGTAAACTAAAAAACAAAAACCAGTCTTAAATGTGATTTTGTACAAATAAAGTGAGACAGATCTTGAAAGAACAGTGAGAGCTTATGGTGTCTTTTTGGATTTTGTGTATTTTTAAGGTAAGAATCATTTATTGTCATTTGTTTAGATTAACTAGCTATAGGGTCGATCGATGCTGCTTCTTGTTACATTTTTAATTTGGTTTCCATCATTATTAATGAGTTACAGAGTGCCAATTAAATATTCAAACATTTACCTGATCACGATCAGATTCACTTTAAACGATAGAGCGTACTAACTACATATAAGTATGAATGTATGATACTTCCGTGGCTTCAACATTAATAATTATTAACTCATGAGATACCATGCACCTTCTGTCAAGGAGATTGCTCGGGGGATAAAACTTATATAAATGAATATGCTAACTTCTTCTCTTTTTGGGTGTAAAGCCATTTGCAAATTGCTAAAGAAAAAAAAAAAAAAGTCCTCCTCTTTGTTGGGAATGATATAGGGTTGTCAGATGCAAGTATGCAACAGATAAATGATTCTTTATTTTTCGATTTCATCATAAATTTTTTGGTTAAAAAATGAAGAAAAAAAAAATTGACAATTTTCATATAAACTGATAAGCACCTTCGCGAGAAGGTAAGAAATACAGTGGCGGTAAGCAACAAAAGTTTTTAAAAAAAAAAAAAAAATTCTGAAACTAAAGAAAGTGAGAAAAGGATATATAAGAAAAAATAAGGAATTAAGTCGTTCTCAGATCGGCTTTGAGAAGCGTGCCATACGCTAAGGCTCGATGTCAATTGAGAGATCCGATTAATCATCCTCCATTATTTCTTATCTATCTATCTATATGTCCACCATTTGGTAATTGGTATATATACATACAAGTATACAACAACACAAACCAATATATTAACCATTCTCGTTATGAGTACGAATGTGTTAATTAAGTTTTACAGAATAAAATAGTGCTCCCTGGATTCTGACATATCTCATGTGGATGTGGGGTAATCTTATTACCAAATTATACTACAATTTAGTGTACGACCCTCTCTCTATTTCTATTACAACTTTTTCTTAAGTAATCATGTTTCTTGGATCGGCGACTTCAACTAAACATGTAAGAGAACTATATGATCTTTTTTCACCTACAAAAATTGATAGAGGAAATATAAGGGTGAATAGAACTTTGATTATGAATGTATAAAATAATAATGGTGGAAAAAAAATGGAATACTCGTTGTTGTGCTGGTGGTGAGAGCGGTTCATGCACCTTGTTTTGTCGCGTTATGCCTTCTTTGCAATAGTAGTGGATCCAAAACCAATAGAGGCAAGCCATGTGTATACGACCAAAAATGATCTGGACGGTTGATAATGAGATCAAAGTATCCCTGCGTGAATCGACGGCCTCATAAATGGAACCATCTTTCTTACTTATTTTAGCCTTTTTTTTACTTGTTTTTACGCAATTATTCCACTTATAGTAACTTCCTACATATATGTACACGCTTTTCCATAGCTTCTCTTAGTAACCGACGAAAATCTTTGCGACCTAGCACTAGCTCGTGCCTCGTGTAATATATATAAAAGGTAAAAAACATACAACTATTTTATGGCAAGATAGTTATTTTTTGTTTAAAATGTTATAGAATTTATCATTATAGTTTGAAAGAAGAGGGATAGAATCCACCTCAATATTTTTATTTGGCTTGTTATAACCTATATAATAGTTAACGAAATTATTTATAAAAAAAAAATGTTGAATATATGGTATTGCATAAGTAATTTGTCCGAATGCATGTGGATTTTGCACTTAAACTAGAAGACAAATTTTAACATTGAATATCTATAGATATATGCCCATAAATGTAAGAGTTGAAAATGGGAAGAAATTCCTTTCAATTATATAAATTATATATATGTATATGTAAATTTTAATATATATGTAGTTAGTATAAGTTAAAGAAGACTGATGGGCCACAAGTTGCTATATAAATCATTCCACTTCTTGTTGTATTGCTTGAGTTCTGATTGGGCACAGAAATAGTACCATTGCCATTACCGTCTCTTTCTCTCATCATCAATCATCAATCACCTAAAAGAAAAACCCTAAAATCTCGTTTTGTAAGCTTTTTACCAGTTTCTCTCCATACCCATTTTACCAGCTTCTCCATATCTCTTTCTCTGTCTCTATGGATTCTGACATAATGAACATGATGATGCATCAGATGGAGAAGCTTCCTCATGAGTTCTGTAACCCTAATAATTCCTCTTTCTTCTCTCCCGACCATAACAACAACAACAACACTTTCCCTTTTCTCTTCAACTCAAGCCATCACCACTCTGATCACTCAATGACCAACGAACCAGGTTTCCGGTACGGTTCCGCAGGTTTACTTACTAATCCTTCTTCTCTCTCTCCCAACACAGCCTACTCTTCCGTTTTGCTCGACAAAAGAAACAATAGTAACAACAATAACAACAACAGCGCGAACATGGCGGCTATGAGAGAGATGATCTTTCGCATCGCCGTGATGCAACCCATACATATAGATCCCGAGGCTGTTAAGCCACCTAAGAGGAGGAACGTTAGGATCTCGAAAGATCCACAGAGCGTGGCGGCTCGGCATAGGAGGGAGAGGATAAGCGAGAGGATTCGGATTTTGCAAAGGCTTGTTCCTGGTGGGACAAAGATGGATACAGCTTCGATGCTCGACGAAGCTATTCATTATGTAAAGTTTTTGAAGAAACAGGTGCAGTCTCTGGAGGAGCAGGCGGTGGTTAGTGGCGGTGGAGCAGGAAGGGTTATGATCGGTGGCGGTGGAATGACGGCGGCGAGTAGTGGTGGCGGCGGAGGAGGAGTTGTTATGAAAGGGTGTGGGGCAATGGGGACTCATCAGATGGTGGGTAATGCACAGATTCTTAGATGATGATTATCATTTTTATTATTATCATAATATTAATGTCAGAGAAAAGGAAGAAAAAAAAAAAAGATTCTGGAGAGGGAAGAATTAATTTATATTAAAGAAAAGTGCGACTATGAGAGACTGTTAACTTTGTTTATCTTGTTTAGATAATGTATGTGATGGTTAATTAATTTATCAAAGCCAAGCCAAGACTCTCCATGGTTGTTGGAGCGGGTTGTAAATTAGGAACTACTATTATCATTGTAATCCCTTGTTAATGAAATAATTAAAGCATTAATGATATATATATGCTTTTTTCAGTTTCAGCTTCATGCTTGTGTTGACTCTTTTCTGTCCTTTTTTGTTGTTGTTGTGCAACTGACTTCTTCTTTGTCTAAATGCTTTTTGTAACATGCATGCTAATATCCGTACTCTTCTTAATTGAGAGTACTATTTAAACTGTTAATATAAGTACAACAGTACTTGATAATATAACTAAAACACCAGAACATTAAAAGTCGTCCTTAACTTTTTCTTTACATTTCGTTATTATCGTATGTATGTTTTTATCATTTGTTTGAACCGTTAGGCACGTAACGTACAAAACCAAAAGAATTATTCATTTCATTATCTTTGTATGTATTAAGTTATTAACAAAAAAATTCTCTAAAACCATATATATAGAAAGTTATAAACTACTAAACTAGTCGTGTCGTAAAATTATCAATTTAAGTATTTAGAAGTTTGAACTGGGCCTTGTCAAGGGGATTGGTCATTCGTTAAAACTTCGGAAGTATTTTGGAACCAAGGCCCAAAAGGGAGTTTCATATAATATAAAAAAGGAACCATAAGAAAGCCCAGCCCATTAATCTGAAGCTAATAAATCAAACGGTTCATAACCAATCATCTTCACATCTCTTATCCTACACCGTGTCCCACCAGATGACTCATCTTCACACTCACAAGCACAAACAAAGCACAAAGCTCGAGGTCCATAAATGGCGCATTGAATTAGAACCCTCAAAAAAGCATAGTCTTTCACAACTGCAACACCTCTTCGCATGTGACTTCACTTGTCACTACTCTATTCTTCTTATTTTTCTTCTTCCTCTTCGCTTTCGTCTCCCTCCAAACAACAACTATGGCAGCTTCGTCTCTCAGTCTCATCCTCATCCTCTCTCTTCTCACCTTCGTTTCACTCCCGAGATCTGAATCTCTCTCCGATAACCCATCTCTCGTTCTTCTACCCGACGGCTTCGACTGGCCGATCCCTCACGCCGAAGAATTCGATATCATCAACGGAGAAGAAAGCTTCGAAGTCACGGAGGAAGAGGAAGACGACGACGACGGCGTAGATCGACGGTCTCTGTACTGGCGGAGAAAGAAGTATTACATATCGTACGGTGCATTGTCGGCAAATCGAGTCCCGTGTCCTCCTAGATCTGGGAGATCTTACTACACTCATAACTGTTACAGAGCTAGAGGTCCGGTTCATCCGTACCGTCGTGGATGCTCGTCGATCACTCGATGCCGGAGATTTTAAGATGAAAAAAAACATATGGATTGGGCATTTTCGTAATTTCGCCAACCATATGGGATTTATGTATTTTTGTTTGTTGTGTAATGTTCCCCCTGATGTGTAATTTGTTAAATTAAACCTGGTTGATTTATTACTATTACTAGTTGTTATGGTCGTTAAAAAAGTTAAACCCTTGGGGGTTAGTAATGTGTTAGCTCAAGAACAATGCACTAAAAATGGTGATTTTTTTTTTACTTAAAGTTAATGAGGGGTGGATTTGGTAATTTTGTAACTGAATTTTTTTTAATTTGGTTTCTTTTTTCGTCGGTGCCTTTTTAATTATTTGTTTGTACTGTTTATGGGGAGTTAACTCCGGGGTCACATGTGTTTGGACTTATTTGATTTTGATCATGTTCCAATTTCCATGTTTTCATCTGAGCTCGAATTTTTAAAAATAAATATATGTGGTTAGGCCGTGGTTGTTGTTTGGGCCTTTGTTATCATTTTGTCGTTGTTTTGACATTGTTGGGCTATTACTTTGGCCCAATTTAAGAACTTTGGGATTGTAGGTTAAGTAGAGTCGTAGAGACTAAGAGCATGGGCATTGGTTGGGACAAAATTTTGGTCCCTCAAATATATTAATCTTATTTGTAGAGTTTCTTAAATTTGGTATAAGCATCGGTGTCCCTCTTGGTCCCCTGAAAAAAAAGAATTATTTTCAAAATCATTTCTTCCTTACAAACCCTTTGTTGTAAGCTCCTACATGAACAAATTCATATCCGTTTCCGGACAAAATAATATGATTGGCAATCCAAAAGCAGCCTCAAGTACTTGTATAGATGTCCTGGTCGTCATCGCACCCATCATGCAGATTAGAGCACCGGATCGATCCCCTAAAGAGTATAATAAGTGGAACGAGTGTTGAACCAATGCAAACACTCCCGAGCTGGTTTTTCAGAGTGGCACAAAGAGCGTCACATGCATTCATGAACACATCACGCCTGAAGTATACATATGTGGCTTTCGAAATGGCGACTTCTTGAACGTTTTTGAGAACCTGCATTGTCCAGGCAAGGCTTATCACAAGGATGGAGATGAAAAGTATATCTAGACGTGTTCTTGTAGCAGAGCTCCACCGATTCCAGCAACCATGAAACTGTCACATGAAAAACAAACCCACACACAACTTTGACAAAGAAAAACAAACCCACACACATATATACTTGAACCATGAACCCAAAACTGTCTCTTTCACTCGCACAATGTAACATATAACATCTTTTTCATTCTCATTCCTCCTTAAATGTTTCACTGCACAATGTATATGAAACAGTTCTTCTATAAACATACACACTCCATTTAATTGGTTTATTATACACACAACTAAAATGTTCATTAGTTTGTCAAACTGAAATGTAAAGATATTGAGAGACACTAGCTGCAAAACAATTGAATTGAACCAAACTGGCATATTGGTTAAACGTAATATGTTCCCTTTTATCAAAACTCAGAACGGCTGATTACCATATGAGGTTAATAAAAACAGAGAGCTTGAAACACAAAAGGAGAAGGAACGAAGAAAGAGGGACGAGGGATCAATCACGAACCGTTGGGGTTGTTTTAGCTGGAGGAACCATGGTGTTAGCTTTAAGCGAGATCGAATAGGATTCAGCACACATGGGGAAGAGAAAATCGAGAATTTGATACTCAACAATGGCAGAAAGGAGGAGAAAGTAAAGAAAAAGAAGAAGAAGTGCCGGAAAATGGAAAGGAACCACACAATAAATTGAGCCGCTTTTCTAAATCACCGATCGATGATCTTTGGAATCAACCTTTGTATAACCTTCAAACCCCCTAATTAACTCAGCTTTAAAACTATAACAGACCCATTCAAATCCCTATACAAAAACCTCGGGTAAAGACATAGAGACATATACATCTCTACACAACAGATCAATCACAACCCAAACAACAATTCAGCGATATAATCATTGGTGAATGAGACTTTCCGATTTCAAAGAAAAACTTGCCGATTAAATGAAAGAGTGCCGCCGTTAAGATCTGCTATCGGTGGAGATGATGAGTTAACGGGGTTGAACAGCCGGTGGCCACGAAAAATTGAATCATTCTTCTCTGTTTGCAATCGATTTTTTAGAGTAATCTCTTGATTTTGCAGTCTCTCCGTCGAGAAAGAGGGAGAGGAGGAAGAGAAATAATCAACCTATTACAGGAAGACACGTGTTGTGAAGGACGCATAAAAAATGTCCCGTTTGTAGGAACGTATCTTTCATTTTTCTATGATTTCGATTTAAATTAATTCTTTTAATTATGTGGGACAGACCAAGGACGGACCAATGCACATGGTCTAAGAGCAAGTTTATTGGGGGGTTTGAGTAAGGGGAGTTCTTAAATTTTTTATGAATTAATTGTGTACTGTTTGGAATATAAGAACTCATGATCTCTTAGATAAAATTTGCTCTTTTATTGGTAGGTTCTTATTTTGGGTATCTTGTTGTTAAAAATATTGTTTTTGAAAATTTTAAAATTTTAAATAGAATATAAGTGGTATAAATATGTAAACATTTAAAATTTTATAAAATTAAAGAAAAATTGCATTTTTATTAATTTTCAAACATACAAAACATAAAAAAACTTTAATACATATTACAACAGAAGTGCAATTTATAAATGGAGAGAATGATTAATTATAATACTAATTAGCTCCAAATTTTGCCCAAATATTCTCAACCAAATCATTTTGCAAGCATTTAAAATATTCTCAACCAAATCATTTTGCCGATTCACCATTCAATCAAAATACCGGCATGGAAACGGCAATGTCCTCATTGTCCGGCAGCAATCTCCTCTTCTCTTCGTCCGGCAACCGATTTACGATTCCACAAAAAAATCTTTGTTTTCTCTCGATCGGGAGAGAACTAGAGAGAGAGAAAAAAAAAAGGAAAGAAATGAGAAGAAAAAAAAAATTCCCACATTTTCTATTTTTTGTCCACCCAATAACAAATGGACACGTATGCGTCTCTTATAACACAATTGGGGTTACTATATAACAACTCCCCTTACATTTTTTGTTTTCTTTTGCTTTATTTTTTGGCATTAAAAACCTAAGATCCAGGGGTTGAACTCCCCAATAAACAAGGTCTAAAAGATTATTGATTATTTAGAATCTGAGTTCAAAATCGAAAACGTGCATGGGTAAAACGCAAATCATGCATCAGTAGTTATCTATATAAATGATATTTTTTTAAAAAACAAAAGCAATACAGTATTGTTTTTATAGTCATCAGTCATGTTTTATAAAATGTTAAGTGTCACGCACATAGATAGAACTCTATACAACATTCTTCAATGTGAAATCATAATCGAACGTATAGTTCTCAAACACGTTGTAGAGGCGTGATTGCAGAAAAAGGTCATACTCATATTCATACATATGTTAACACTTTGTTCTACCACGTATGTCGTATCAATTAGCAGAAATAATGCATCGTTTTCATGCTTCCAGATACTCAATTTTGCAAAACCTAAACAATATATCCCTGTTATCCCATAATAGATATAACATGCACGTGTAATATAAGAAGAAGCTTATCTTTATCTTCAACGGTCAATAGACGGCTTTTTTGCCTTTTCTTTCAAAATTTCAATCTTGGTAGAAATTTTAAAAACGACTTTGTATTTTGTATGTTTTACCTTTGACCCAAACTCATAAATAATAGTCAAGATTAGAAGAAACATGTCTAAATTGAAATGCATGAACTTGCGTTTGGCGGCTGATGCGTTGGGTTTAAAGATGGCCAATATTTGAATTTTAACAAAGACTAATCGTCCTATGTCTCAAAAGATATATATTTTAGTTTGACTTTGGTATATTTACATACGAAAAGTTTAAAAAAAAATTATTATGAAAATGATAAAAGGGTGTTATGACGTTGCCCTCTCCTAATTCAAAGGGGTCAATCTAAATTCCATATCACAAGGAATATTCCAAAACTTTGGATATCTTCAAAAGACCCCTATTGACTTTGCCTACAAGGTTAAATCTACTTGCACGTTGAAGTTGAATTCGAACGTGGAATAAAAACCAACTATATTCCGATTCAACTTTAAAATAGACAGTCGTGTATGACCCCTACCGATAATATACTATTTCGTCCCAAATTTTAGTTGAAAGATCTGTACGTTTAATCCTATAGGCTATTGACTTAAAACATGCGTTTGGTTCTTCCAAAGTGATATTTTCACAATCCTACTTTGATATATATTATCAAACGTACATATACTGTGGGATTGGGAAATTATACTTTAAAACTATGAAAATTTTCTATGTTATATTGACAATGATATGATCAAAATAGGGTTTCTAGATAAATTAATTGAGGTATATACTACATACTTGTACGATAGTGTATAAAGTTATTTTCGTGGTACCACACCATGCATATATTAAAAAGATCTCGAATCTGACGTGATCGATACAAAGTTGCCTCACAAAGACACAAACTATTTGAAAACTACATCTATATATTAATTTATGAAAATTCGCATAAAATGAAGTAGTTGTTAAAGAGGGCTGACTATACCAAAAGATATACCAAAATTATTGATGAAATATCCATGAAATAAACTGTGGGCCGCCATATTTTTCTAATACATTAATATTTCCTGAATTTATAATATAATACTAATAAGCAACCAAAAAAAGAAAAAGGATAGCATTAAGCAAGTAGGCTGCTCTTTTCCTCGGATTCAGTGAATTATATCCAAGTCGCCTGGGTGGTGTTGGTTCATAATTTCATATCCATTTTACCTTCACATTTCTCTGTTTTCCAATATAGAGACTATATACTACTATTTAATAGCCAATGCAAGTTGTACTAGTAGACATGCTCGTAGAGATCGCAACTCCACTCAATCTAATGGCTAGGGATCACGTCCATGTGACGCTTTCATTTGATTGGTTTGTATGGACGCCATTTTTTTTTTTTTTTTTTTTTTCTAAAGTTCCACTCTAGATTGTATAAAAATGAAGCATGTGATGGTAACGGTGTTACAATTTAATTTACAAAACAACCTTCCCTTTCTTCTTTCAACTTGTCTTCGTCAGGCTCCGTTACAACGTTAATTATCTTTTTCCTTTTTTAAAAAAATGTCATAGAGAAGAAATTTAATTACAATATTATTGTATATGTACTGATATAAATAAAATAGAATAAAAAAAAAAACAGAGCCGCCGCAGCTTGCGTAAGTCTGTTGGGGTCGAATGACTTCAGTGCGAAGCACCCGCGCTTTTCTTGGCCATTTTTAAAATTTATTTGTTACAACATAATTTACATACACATGAAATTGAAAGACAAAACAAACTTAGATAAACGTACATATATATATATATATATATAAACTGTTCACATACATACATATTAAATGATTTAATGAAGTCATGGCCATAGGAATCCAGAATTGGGCAGGCAAGTTGGCCTTGGCCATGAAGTAAGTAAACTACATAAAAGCACTATAATAATAGATATGTGAATCAAAAATGATTGGAGAGTTGTCGGATAAACTTCTTTTTTTGTTTTCCTTTTCTTTTGTTGGAAACTTGATGAAGCATCGAGATGAGTTGCGTTACTATTGGAAATGGTAAAATTTAGAACATTAAAGTAAAACTATAGAGCTCACATGCCAAGGTTTTGTTATTACAAGTAAAACTATCGAGCTCACATCTAATCAACTATTGTACAAATTAAAAGTATCTAGCTAGTTAGTCAGTTTTATTGGTCACCGTTGTGAATTGATCGGACATGCATGGTTATAAGCTTATAAATTATACTATATGACATATTGACATGTCAAAAAAATAAGCTTATAGCACAAGTACATTACTCAATACTCAGAAGTCGTCATTAGCAAAAGTAATAGACCTAAACTGACCCAAATCTAAATTAAATCCCCACTTCCCGCAGTAGGAAGAAATATTAATGTTAAAGCGTTTCCAACGGAAAAGGATTTGATTCTTCGGTGGTATACAAAACAAAATATAAATAATTTGCAATGCCAACTTGCTTTGTATATTTTTATATATATGGTCGAAAATGAATATCTTCATAGCTACTTTTTTAATAATATATATTGATTGGATGGCCATGATTTAGTTACAAGTTGCATTAGTAGTTTTTCTCTACTTCTATACGCACATATATGTATTGTATATTTGGGTTAAACCTAACTATAAAAATCATGTTATGTAGTATGAGTTCTGAACGTGATTAGCGAAGTACTAATCGTGTAATTGTAACCAGGGACAGCTACGAAGGAGTGGCATATGCGAGGAGGATTCTATTCTATGCCCTATTCACTCAACATATGAAATGAGGAGAGTCCTGAGCAGAGGCCAAGAAAAGAATATTATCTGTATTATTATACAAATCTAATTTCTGTTTATTTATTTATTGCTACTACAACCACAATCACTTTTAAATACAAATACTATAAATAAAGTTCTCTTCAATCTACACATCGTTCCACATATGTGAGAATGTGAATGTTCAAGTTTTCAATCTCTACAATACGTTTTCAATATTTCTAATAACATATCACGCATGTTCTGAAACCTAAACTGAGTTGGTAACATAATTAAACGCAAATACAGTAGAAACTGACTTGTAATTAGCAGCAATAACGATCAATGATCTCATTAAATTATCAAAGCATGTTACTACTTTATTACCACTCAACAAAAAAAAAAAGAAATATCTTACCTCGTGAGTGATAGATATTCAAAGTTATACAAAAAAAAACAATAGTCGTGCCATAATATTTATTAATATCAAATAAAAATATCACGTAGCTTAAAATAACATTTAGTTTAACAGCCCAACAAAGAAAAAAATCTCCTCTCGTCACGTGCATTAATTACTCCCACAACAATTCAGACTTTGCAAATTTAATTATATTATTACAAAAAAATAAAAATCGTAACCTCAACTTTTTTTTTTTTATTTCTCTATCCAAAAAAAATAAAATAATCAGTGTATATATATATATAGAAGGAACTTGCACCAAGAAGTAGCATTAACCGTCACGAGCTTTGTTGCTCTGTTTCTTTATTTTATTTTATCTCTCAAATCAAACTTTGAATTCTCTTACAAATCGTGTTTGCTTTCAATGGAGTGGATTCGAGGAGAAACGATCGGATACGGAACGTTTTCTACAGTGAGTCTAGCGTCGTCACCGTCTAATAACGGTTCCGGTGAGTTTCCAACGTTCATCATGGCCGTGAAATCTGCAGACTCATACGGCGCTGCTTCGTTAGAGAACGAGAAATCAGTTCTAGACAAACTCGGATACGAATGCGACGAGATCGTACGGTGTTTCGGCGATGATCGGACGGTTGAGAACGGAGAAGAGATGCATAACTTGTTCTTGGAATACGCTTCTAGAGGTAGCTTAGAGAGTTATCTCAAGAAACTAGGCGGTGAAGGTCTACCGGAATCCACCGTACGTCGTCACACAGGATCGGTGCTTAGAGGTCTACGACATATCCACGCTAACGGATTCGCTCACTGCGATTTAAAACTCGGGAATATTCTGTTGTTCGGTGACGGTGCCGTTAAGATTGCTGATTTCGGATTGGCTAAGAGAGTTGGGGAAGTAACGGCGTTAAATGAAGGAGTTCAGATTAGAGGTACGCCGTTGTATATGGCGCCGGAAGCTGTTAACGATAACGAATATGGATCAGAAGGTGACGTGTGGGCTTTGGGATGCGCTGTAGTTGAGATGTTTAGTGGCAAAACGGCGTGGAGTTTTAAAGAAGGATCGAACTTCATGTCGTTGTTGATACGCATCGGTGTTGGTGATGAGGTTCCGTTGATTCCCGAGGAGTTGTCGGAACAAGGAAGAGATTTTTTGACAAAGTGTTTTGTTAAAGATCCCAAAAAGAGATGGACGGCTGAGATGCTTTTACATCATCCGTTTGTAGCCGTCGATTTTGATCACGACGGTTTAGTAGAAGAAGAAGAAGAAGGCTTCGTTGTTAACATGAAAACAGAGGAGGAGGTCTCTACTTCGCCGAGATGCCCTTTCGAATTTCCCGATTGGGTTTCGGTTTCTTCCGGTTCACAAACGATCGATTCGCCGGAGGAGAGGGTTGCGAGTTTGGCGGCTGATTCGATCCCTGATTGGTCTGTCACCAATAGCTGGGTCACCGTACGGTGACGGTAGTGACTATAAAAACAGGGGACAAAAACAGAGTTGCAGAGAAAGGCTAGAGCTTTTTTTTTTAATATTCCTAGTCAGATCCAACAATTCTAATTTAATTCGTTGTATAAATATTTTGTTATTAGAAATTCAGAAATTTGTTACATGTAAATACCAGTTTTGTATTCATGATCCCAAATCTTGATTCTCTTTAGTATATATAAACATTAATTTCCATAATCCTATAATTATCTTTCTCCATGAATCATGACCATGGATGTGAATAAAAAGATCATATATTTAGACACAATCAATCATGCGACATGAGGTCATAATCAATATCCTTTGTATAGTAAAGGATTAAGACTCTTGGACAAGGCTCGTGGCCACCACAGAACAGCTTACTTCAGACTTAGCTTCATCTTCATCAAACCATCTCACCGATCCATAAACCACGTTTTCTTGTAACGCACTCGGACTCTCCAATCTCACACTGTAACTTAGCTTCTCATTTTTCTCGCTGAACATTAGTCTTTTTGGCTCCACGACGACGTTTAGACCCTTCAAGCCTCTCACTCTCACGCTGTAGCTTGTCTTTGCTTCTCCCACGTTCGTCAAAGTCCTCCGAAATATCTTGGGACCGTTTTGATCGGACGTGAAATAGGCAATGATTGAAGGGTAATTGAGATATGGAGATGGGTTCTTACACGCATCGGAAAGATTCGATCTTGTGATGATATTGATCAGTTTTCTTGATTGTTTTGCATTGTGACAAAGGAAGTTTATGAATTCTTGTGGACTTGTATCATAGATTAGGCCAGGGTTCAAGACGTTTTTGGTACTAACATGTCCTGCTCCAACGGCTAAAGGGTTGTCTAAAGTCAAAGCCGTTGTCATAATTGCAGATTTTATAGCCGATGGACTCCAATTTGGATGGACTTGCTTTATAAGCGCGGCTACTCCAGCTACATGAGGTGCAGCCATTGATGTCCCAGTTAAGAGATTGAATCCGCTGAGTAATGGTCTTGTTGTAGTTCCCGCGACTTGTTTAACCGGTGGCCAAGCAGAGAGTATCAGTGTCCCAGGGGCTAGAATGTCCGGTTTGAGTATTTGAGGGAAGCTTGTGAATGGACCTCTCGAGCTGTATATGTCTACTTCTGGTGCTGGTTTTATCCCGATTACAGTTTTCCGAAACTCAAGCCTCGCGGTCGCCTTGTCTCTATTGTTCAATGCGTAGCTTTTAATAGTTTCTCCGTGCTTTGAGCTGATGAATGCTACGGGAAACTGGTATTCGACTGTGTCTTGTTCCGTAAGTAACTTATCTGTTACTAGAACTACTGCTGCAGCTCCGGTGGATTTGGCTTGTTGTAGTTTGCTTTCGATGTTAACGTTTTCGTAACATACAACAATTATGTTAGCAAGTGTCTTGTTTACGGCTTTGCAAGATTCTATGTACGTCACGGGAAACTGAACTGAAGGGAAATCTCCGGGAAACAGAGACGGAAAATTGAAGCTAACTCCGTTTCCTAACGTTAGGGTTCCTTGAAATAGCCGACCGATTGTTCCAGCTCCAACCGTCATAATCCACGGCGCTCCGTTAATCAAACTCCAGTAGTAAGGTCCGTCATTACCACCTGAAGCAACGACGAAAACGCCTTTTTGAATCGCAGCAAATGCTGCTACAGCAATCGGATCATTTTCTAGACCGAAACCATCAGCTTCGTCGTCGTCATCATTCTCAAAGCTCAATCCTAGTGACAGAGATATCACATCGACTCCATCTCGAATTGCTTGATCAATCGCTGCGATTACATCTGATGCGTAAATCCCTTCTTCCCAAGCGGCTTTATAGATAGCTATATGTGCGTGCGGTGCGATTCCTGAAGCAGTTCCTTGCGCATAAGAGAAGTAAGATGCGTTCTTAACGTGATTTCCAGCCGCAATGGCCGCAACATGAGTGCCGTGTCCGATTGTATCGTAGGGTGAAGAGTATTGACCAATCTTGGTTCCTCTCAAATCAGGGTTGTTGGCGAACAAACCTTTGTTGAAAACTCTTGCACCAATTAGTTTCTTGTTGCACAAGGAAGAAGAATTGAATTGACATTCTCCTTTCCATTTAGACGGAACCGAACCAATCCCATCGTCGTGAAAGCTGGGACTGTCCGGCCAAATTCCGGTATCTATAATACCGATGACCGTACCAGCTCCATAATTCGAGACCGGCCATGTACCGGATGTTGAATTTAGACCGATAAACTGCGGAGAGAAAGTGGTGTGAAGCTTAACCGGTAAATCTTTGGTGAAAGAGACATACCCGGGTTTGTCTTTAAGACGTTGGAGCTCGGAGTTGGTGAGAACCGCGCTAAACCCGTGAACCGAATCGGTATAAGCGTAGATAATCTTTGGTTTTCTATCGCTTATAACCGAAGTAAGAGTTGTGGAAAACCAGCTTTGGTGATCGGGAAATGGCAACGGTTTGGCGGATAAGTCCATATGGATTATGTAAGTAGAGGTCTCTGCCGTCGCAACCGCTACGAACAAGGAGATGATCATAACAATCACGACGGTAGTAGTTGCCATCTCTGAGCAAGTTTTTTTTTTCTCTGGTCTCACTAAACTGAAATGCGTTCTGGTTGTTGGTAAGAATGGATTATAGTAGTTTTGTAATAGATGTTCATTTTTGTAATTATGATTCAAAGTCGGAGAGATTGTAACCTTTACTTCGCTTTTGCTTTTGGTAAAGCTGTTTTAGGTGGTCGGCAATACATCCTCTCATCATTGTTTCTTTTACTTTTCTCTTTCCATTGGGTTTATTAAAGTGTACAAAATAAGCCCATTGGGCTTAAAAGGGAGTATTAGGGCTTTGTTGGATTCAGATTTTGCATATGCATCGCGCCAAGTCTTATAGATTTTCCCGCCATTGCCATTGGTGTCTTAAACCTAAATCAGTAAATCGGATGCTAAGCTTCGAGGTTCAAAAAAAAAAAATCCCCAAATCCCCAAATTAGCCGGAATTAAATAATGTCCGGTGATAATTCGACGGAGGGTGGCCGACGACGCAGCCGAGGGGCGGAGGCGTCGAGTCGGAAAGACGCACTCGAGAGGCTGAAGGCGATTCGACAAGGGGGACTTCGGAATCTATCAGCTTCAGGTGGTGGGTACGATATTAGGCTAGAGAAGCCAATCTTCGATACGGTTGATGATGAAGAGTACGACGCACTTGTTTCCCGGAGACGCGAGGAGGCTCGCGGATTTGTAGTCGACGACGAGGAAGGTGGCGATTTGGGATACCTCGACGAAGGTGAGGAAGAGGATTGGTCGAAACCAAGTGGACCAGAATCGACTGATGAATCAGACGACGGTGGTAGGTTTAGTGGCAGACTTAAGAAGAAGAAAACGGAGAAGAAGAAAGGTAAAGAAATGATGCAGCAGCCTCAGATTAAGAAGGTGAATCCAGCGCTTAAGGCTGCTGCTACTATCACTGGTGAAGGTAGACTTTCTTCTATGTTCACTTCTTCAAGTTTCAAGAAGGGGAAAGAGACTGATACAGGGAAGTGCGAGGGTATTCTCAACGAGGTACTTGCACAAGTTACTGTAGATGATCTTGATAGGGAAAGGCATAAGAGAAGGAAACAGCCAGGTACTGTTCCAGTTACTATCTCTAGGAACAAAAAACTGGCTTTTGTTACCTCGGCCATGAAAGTGAAGGAACCAGAACCAAGACCTTTAGTGTACGAGGGTGATTGTGTTTCCATGGAGAATGAGTTGATGAAAGATTTGAAAGAGGAAGATATGATAGAGTCTGAAGTCATTCCTCCGTATGTTTCTGAGAATACTGAATTACCTGGAAATGATAGTGTTATAGAGGATGGATCAAACAAGATGAGGAACGCTGAGGGGAAGACCGAGTTAGGTGTAAAGGAGGTATTTACATTGAATGCAACAACTAATATGAAAGAGAAGGATCCGGCTTTAAGCGCCACTGCTGGTTGGAAGGAAGCGATGGGAAAAGGTGGAACTGAGAATAGGGACTTACTTGGTTCTAGTTGTGAAGGGCAAACTGAGTTTGATTTGAAAGCTGATGGATCACTTCATTTCTACATTCTTGACGCTTATGAGGAGGCTTTTGGCGCGAGCATGGGCACAATATATCTGTTTGGGAAGGTGAATCTCTTGGGATTTTTCACTCAGTTTTTTTTTTTTTTTTTTTTTTTTAAAGTTGTTATTTGGCGTTAATCTAGATATGAATTTGGACAATTCAGGTTAAAATGGGAGATTCGTACAAGAGTTGTTGTGTGGTAGTTAAGAATATTCAGAGATGTGTTTACGCTGTTCCAAATGATTCCATATTTCCTTCCCATGAACTAATCATGCTCGAGCAAGAGGTGAAAGACTCTCGACTGTCTCCTGAATCCTTCCGCGGGAAATTACATGTGAGTTTGACTGCCTGTGTTACATGAATGGAGGAAGCAATATCTTTTTCGCTCGTATTTATTCTTGTTGGATGTGTCTTCTCAGGAAATGGCATCAAAACTGAAGAACGAAATTTCTCAGGAATTGTTACAACTCAATGTTTCAAATTTTAGCATGGCGCCTGTCAAGGTTTGCTCATTTATTTATTTTTCATGTATCTTGCAACAATACTTTTTTGTTTTACTTTCTATTCTGCTCTTCATGGATAAATATCAGAGAAATTATGCTTTTGAAAGACCGGATGTTCCTGCTGGCGAACAATTTGTTTTGAAGATAAATTATCCATTTAAGGTACATTTCAGCTGTGCAATATTAAACTAAAACTCATCCTTTCTTTTGTTAATTTGTTTACATCTCAACACTAATGACATATTTTCTTTGTTCTCACAGGATCGTCCACTTCCAGAAGATCTTAAAGGCGAGTCTTTCTGTGCTTTGCTCGGGACTCATACCAGGTTCCGGCTTCTTACTGCTTAGTTTCATTACCTTTCCCTCTGTTTGGTAGTTGGTCATTTAAGTTTGTATTTTCTAGTCTTTTGTAGGCTTCTTAGTTTACTATGTATGCTGGCTATGTCGATTTAGCACGGTGCAATTTTTCCAACCTTATTCGAAGTTTATTTATGTGCAGTGCTTTGGAGCATTTTATTCTTAAGAGGAAGATCATGGGACCTTCTTGGCTCAAAATTTCAAACTTCTCTACTTGCTCACCTTCTGCAGGAGTACGACCTTAGAATTGTGGCATAATCATATTATCAGTAATTTTCTAGTTCTGTTTATCTCCAATAATGAGAGGATTTGAAACTTGTGCAGGTGAGCTGGTGCAAGTTTGAGGTTACTGTTGACTCTCCCAAGGATATCGCTGTTTTAGTTTCGGAGGACAAGGTGGTTCATCCTCCTGCTGTCGTTACAGCCATAAATTTAAAGACTATGGTCAATGAAAAGCAGAACATAAGCGAAATCGTTTCTGCATCTATTCTCTGCTTTCACAACGCCAAGGTTGGTTTACAACATTTAAACAAAGCTTCTTTGCCGTTTTTTCTCTTTGTGAAGAATATGGATACAATCACCAGTATGTGTTTGTATCATGTGGTTTTATATAACTGCTCATTTTTGGACGATTGTTTCTTGCTCAAAAGACGCTATTATGTCTACATTAATAGCTTGACATATGATGTGCGTGCTCCTTGATTTTTCAGATTGATGTTCCAATGCCAGCTCCAGAAAGAAAGAGATCTGGTATTCTGAGTCATTTCACCGTTGTTAGGACTCCTGAAGGAACTGGTTACCCAATTGGTTGGAAAAAAGAAGTGGCTGACAGAAATTTAAAGAATGGCTGCAGTGTTTTAAGTATTGAAAACAGGTGTGTTGCAGCTCTGTTACTGAATAAGATGTGCTTATGATCCATATATATCTTTGGAATTCATGTTGCTTCGTTCAACGTTTTTTTTCCTTTTCTTACTGCAGTGAAAGAGCATTGTTGAACCGATTGTTTTTGGAGTTGAACAAATTGGACAGTGATGTTCTTGTGGGACATAATATATCAGGTTTTGATCTGGATGTTCTTCTTCAAAGAGCCCAGGTATAGCATAATCTCTATTTATCATTAAGAAAAATGGTAGTGTCGTTACAGGTTTTTTCTTTCTATGATGTACTTTTTGATTTACATGACCTGGACAATGTGCTGATATTTGACTCATATCAGTTATGTAAGGCCCTTGTCTTCCAGGCTTATTAGATGATTTTTAACATTAATAAGCCAGCAAGTTTTTTTTATGCATTGTACATCCTTTCGTCTCTTTTCCCAGTCTCTCATGTTGTGATGGTGACGTACTAGAGATATGAACATTGTCTGTCTTGTTCTTACTACTGTGCAGGCTTGCAAAGTTCAGAGTAACATGTGGTCCAAAATTGGCCGACTTAAACGCTCTTTCATGCCTAAGCTTAAAGGAAACACTAATTTTGGGTCTGGAGCTACACCAGGGCTCATGTCTTGTATTGCTGGAAGGCTCTTGTGTGATACAGATCTGTGTTCTCGTGACTTGTTAAAGCAGGTATGGTACCCAACTAGCAGTAAGTTGAAGCTCAATCCCTCATGTGTAATCATCTGTTTCTTGTAGGTTAGTTATTCGTTAACGGACCTTTCAAAGACACAGCTGAACCGGGACAGGAAAGAGATAGCGCCCAATGATATTCCCAAAATGTTTCAGTCATCCAAAACACTTGGTGAACTTGTAAGTTCTTCAATGAGCCTACTCGCCTGCTCATCTCTGTTTTACGCATGAGTTGGTACTACCACAATACTAATGAAAGGTTATGAGTCCTTGCGAGTGAAAATTTTTGGTGTATATTGGTGAAGATTTAATAATCCAGTCATACGTAGAAGTAAAGGAATTGCAGATAACAACAGTTCATGTCTTGACGAGTGATGACTGCATCTTAATTCCTCGCTTGTTATAACCTTTTGGTTTGCAGATCGAATGTGGTGAGACGGATGCATGGTTATCCATGGAGCTCATGTTTCACTTAAGTGCTCTTCCTCTCACTCTCCAGCTTACTAACATAAGTGGCAATCTTTGGGGGAAAACACTTCAAGTAATGACTCCTGATTCTCCTCTCTTTCTCTCACTCTCTCCCGGGAAGCTATATGCTGCTGACTTATGCATTTTTTTTTGTTCATGACCAGGGAGCCAGGGCGCAGAGGATCGAATACTACTTACTACATACATTCCACTCTAAAAAGTACATTCTCCCAGACAAAATTTCACAACGTATGAAGGAAATAAAGTCATCAAAAAGAAAAATGAATTATGGTCCAGAGGAACGCAATGTAGATGAATTAGATGCTGACATGGCTTTGGAGAATGATCCGTCTAAGGGCAGCAAAACAAAAAAAGGTCCAGCCTACGCTGGTGGACTGGTGTTGGAGCCAAAGAGAGGCTTATATGACAAATATGTGTTGCTTCTGGATTTCAATAGTCTTTACCCTTCAATTATACAGGTTAGCAGATTGTTTTCTATTTTTCAAGCCTTTCGTGGCTGTTTCTGACTGCATGATAGATAAGAGTCTTGATATTTTCAGGAATACAATATCTGTTTTACGACTATACCACGATCTGAAGATGGAGTTCCTCGTTTACCTTTGAGTCAGACACCTGGAATTCTTCCAAAGGTTTGTGACTATTATCGATCCAGTATATATTCTCGATCTGTTATTATAGGTCTTCCAGCATCAAATCTATAATTTACCCGAACCCAGTCAGAAAATCCACCAACCAAAAGTAATATTTTGCCTCATTTTCTTTTACTAAGACCAGTACGAACTACCTGTTGCCTGTTCAGTATTGTATTAGTGACTGCTGTTTTCTGTAGTTGAAGTAAAATTAATCTTGACATCATCGTCTAAATTATTGCTATATGCACTTTCGTTGCCACGACTTTAAGTTTCTCTCCTTGTTTTGGTATTCCCAGTCTAATAGAGAATACCACTATCCGTCTTTGTTTTAGTTGATGGAACATTTGGTTAGTATAAGGAAAAGCGTCAAATTAAAGATGAAGAAGGAAACAGGTCTAAAGTACTGGGAGCTTGACATTCGGCAGCAGGCATTAAAGCTCACAGCCAACAGGTTTGCATCCATGGTTTTGCTTGTGTCGACAATAATTGCTAATCACCGCATTTTGATGTTTATGATTTCTTATTCATTCTAAACACAGTATGTATGGATGTCTGGGGTTTTCTAATTCAAGATTCTATGCTAAGCCTTTAGCAGAGCTCATAACACTACAGGTAAGTGATGCTTTCTGTGTTTTTGAGTGACATTTTTTGTTTTCTTCTCTATTCTTTGCGTGATTAAGCCAATTTCCTTAACATTGCAACATTGCAGGGAAGGGAAATCCTGCAAAGAACCGTGGATCTTGTCCAGAACCATTTAAACCTAGAGGTATCGCCTACACATCGAGTCTCAGGAAATTCATTTCAGAAGAGAAATTAGTAAAATGTTTCAACATCTCTGCTCTTATCAATTCTAGAATTAAACATCTTGCTTTTACATAGGTAATATACGGTGACACAGATTCAATCATGATTCACAGCGGACTAGATGATATTGAAGAGGTGAAAGCCATTAAATCAAAAGTCATCCAAGAGGTAGGTTGGATTATAAATTTGTGTCTATATTGCTGTGTTTGGGGAAGGTGCGAGTATCAGACATTTGATTTTGGTTTTTTAGGTCAATAAGAAGTATAGATGTCTAAAAATTGACTGTGATGGTATATACAAGAGAATGCTTCTTCTTCGAAAAAAGAAGTATGCTGCTGTCAAGTTGCTGTTTAAGGATGGGAAGCCTTGCGAGGTAATCTTTTATATAAATATTTTTGCATACCCTTTCGTCTAGAAAATTCTGGGTACTAGATGCATTCTCAATGCAGGACATTGAGAGAAAAGGTGTGGATATGGTTCGTCGAGATTGGAGCTTGCTCTCTAAGGAAATAGGAGATTTATGCCTGAGTAAAATCTTGTATGGAGGGTATGTTTTGAAACATCACTACAGAACATTTTTTTTACTCTCTCATGCAAGCACAACAAGCCTCTTCTTCTTTGCAGGTCATGTGAGGATGTTGTTGAAGCAATTCATAACGAACTAATGAAGGTAATCTTTGTTATCATTTTTATGAATCTTCGCTAATTACTTTGATATTCTTTATCATCCAACACGTGTTGCTTTGTCCATGCAACAGATACAAGAGGAAATGAGAAATGGGCAAGTTGCGCTTGAGAAGTATGTCATCACCAAGACATTGACTAAACCGCCTGCAGCTTATCCAGATTCCAAAAGCCAACCACACGTTCAAGTGAGTATGAGAGCTTTTATTCACTTCATTTGTCCCTGGATACATGCTTTCCATATATTTACCTAACTTAACTCTCTGATTTGTGTGGCCAAATTAATCTTCTCAGGTTGCACTCAGAATGAGGCAACGTGGTTATAAAGAAGGTTTCAATGCTAAGGATACTGTACCATATATAATCTGCTATGAACAGGTTTCCAACACAGAAGACCAGCTAAATATTATCAGATACTCTATAGTTTTCCTACTAAATCTTTATGCTTCCTCCGTACAGGGTAATGCTAGCTCTGCCAGTTCAGCAGGGATTGCTGAACGTGCTAGGCATCCTGATGAGGTGAAATCAGACGGAAGCAGATGGTTGGTTGATATAGATTACTACTTGGCACAACAGATTCATCCGGTGGTGTCTCGTCTATGCGCAGAGATTCAAGGAACAAGTCCTGAACGTCTAGCCGAGTGTTTAGGACTTGACCCATCAAAGGTAAAACAGCTTTCATTCGAGCCACTTATCGATTCATTATTCAGTGATCATGAATTCATGACAACTGATTGGAAACAATGTGTTATTCTAGTACCAAAGCAAATCAAACAATGCCACGAGCAGTGATCCTTCGACCTCCCTCTTATTTGCTACAAGCGAAGAAGAAAGGTAGTGATGTCTTTCCCATTTGTAATCTGATATCATATATTTTCTCCATGAATTGGCAATATTCCTAGAATTCAAGATCCCCAACAACGTAATTTACATGTTAAAAATGCAGATATAAAAACTGTGAGCCGTTAGCATTAACATGCCCCAGCTGCTCTACTTCTTTCAACTGTCCATCTATTGCTAGTTCTGTTTGTTCGTCAATCAGTAAGAAACCTGCGACACCTGAAACAGAGGAATCTGATTCCTCATTCTGGCTTAAACTGCATTGCCCGAAATGTCAGCTGGAAGATAGCACTGGAAGAATATCCCCTGCTATGATAGCTAACCAGGTAGTCATCCTTTGTTGAAAAGGATCCTAATCTGTTAAGTTTCTCAGAATTTTTTTTAAAAAATCTGTATCGTTATGATTTGGCCTGCAGGACAGATGCTTTAGTTATAAAATCATTTTCATACCTTTCAGGTGAAAAGACAGCTTGATGGATTTGTGTCAATGTATTACAAAGGCATAATGGTGGTATGTAAAACCTTCTCGCCTCGTTTTTTGTCTCCGTAATTCTGAACATTTTTCCTTATTAAGTTATGATTATGACGTGTTCTTGTACATTTTGCCTTCAACAGTGTGATGACGAGTCTTGCAAGCACACGACCCGCTCCCCCAACTTTCGCTTGCTTGGTGAACGTGAACGAGGAACAGTTTGCCCAAACTATCCTAACTGTAACGGAACCCTCTTACGAAAGGTATATCCCCTCATCGACCTTATAACTCCTATCTTTCTATTGCTTAACAGACTAACTCTTGACTTTGAGCTTTGTCTTATTACAGTACACTGAAGCAGACTTGTACAAGCAACTCTCATATTTCTGCCACATCTTAGATACACAATACTCTCTAGAAAAGGTTTCTACCTTACGAGATTCTTAAATTGGTAGTTTTAATATCAATTTGTCTTGTCTATATCCCTAAAGTTATCACCGCCATTGAAATAACAGATGGATGTTGGCATGAGAATTCAAGTAGAGAAAGCAATGACGAAGATAAGACCTGCGGTTGACTCAGCAGCAGCCATCACTCGAAGTATTAGAGACCGGTGTGCTTATGGATGGCTGCAACTCACAGACATAGCCATTTGATAGTTGTGATAATCATCTCATGTAACTAAATTAGTCTTTTATATAATCTTCTTCAGACATCATTATAATCAAACTACTCAGTTTTGTTCAGTCCTAAAGCTTATTAGCATAACTATAACTGAACATTGAAATCTGGCCAATACTGTAACTCACAAACATTTTGGACTCTTGTGTCTGGCAGGTAATAGAGGAACCATGACCAGTTTGACGCCGGATCATCGTCATTGTGTGAAAGTTATCTTCAAAGCAGAGTGGCTGTGGAAAAGCACATTTCTTGAGGTGGTTCCATCGAGTGAGGAGCAGCAAGGAGAGTCTCCAGATTGGGGTTCAGGTCTTGCTCTAAGGTCTCATTGATCCTTGTCTGTGTAGGAGGTAGAACAGGTGGTAACCGCATAGGGTTTAGACCTAAACCATTCATAACGGCTAAAGTCTGCATTAAGCAGTTATTAAGTTATGATCAAATGATAGGTTTTGCAAATCAGACATTGATTGTATGTGATCCCAAGTAAGTAATTAAAGAAAACCTGCACTTGAAGTTGAAGCTGCTTCAGATATTCAATAGCTTCATCAAGCATTGAGGCTTTATCAGTCTACAAAACAAAAGAAATAACAATCAAAACAAACAATGTTTATCACAATCTCTGTTTCTGCAAAACGAACAAAACAATGTATACCTTGTTGGAATTGGGTATGAGTTTCTGCAAAGCTTTCATTTTCTCGTTGATCTTGCTCCTCCTCCTCTGCAAAAAAAAAAAAAAGAAACTGAGCTTCTAATATTAAAAATCTTTAAATTAAGCTTCGTTTTGAAATTAAGAATCTTTAAAGGAGAACAAAAGAAGAAACCTTTTCAGACAAGTTGTGGAAGTGTGCATCAATGTTTCTCTTCAACGAATTTTTCTGTCTTCCTCCACTTCTCTTTAGTGTTACCATTATATTATTGCATATTTGCATACAACAAAAAAACAAAAAAAGAAAGAACACTAAGTTTGGTTTTTGTTTTCTTTCTCAACCACAAAAACAGTGAAGTATATTGGCAACTCTAAATAAAGCAAGTTTTTACCTTGTTTTCGAAAGCATATTTGTCTAGGCCAGTTTCAGAGACTCCATAACCAACGGAAGGGAAGGTCTCAGCAGAGGAAACAATTCTCTCCGGTGGTGAAGAAGAAGGTTGAGTTATCGGAGTACGGGAAAGAATCTGCCGGAGAAAGCTGGAGAGTTCGTCGGAAGAAGATGGAGGAGCAAGACGATCACCGACGTCAGAATCACCCATATCTCTCTCTACTAACTCTCTGTAGCTTTTGTCGTAGTAAAAGGTTTATAGGCGGGGGAGGTAGGTGCGTGAGATCACGCCCCTAGGAGAAGCGCGTTTGAGGTTCTGAAGAGTGAGTGGCGTGTCGAATCCCTATAGACATAATCTGGTGTCTCTCACTCACATCACTTGTGTAGTTGTGTGTTGTGTGACTTGTGAATTAGTTACCTTTAGTAATTTTTGTATTTACTTCACAACTTTATAGTTGAAAATAAAGAACTGAACAGATTTTTAACCCAAATTAAAGAAGGAAAAGAAAAAGGTATATACTATTTTTTTTGGACCACCAAGTATAAAAAGGACAAACATTTTTGTTTTGTTTTTAAAAAAATTTCAATGTGATAAGTTAAATATAGATAAGATATTTAACCTTTTTAGTAAATGAAACGGTTGAAATAATAATGGTATTGATAAGATAGGCCATTGATAGCCATAAAGTATACCATTTAATTATTATTACGACTAAACATGAAATAGGACAATTACTTGGAAAGTAAGGTCTTGCAACAGTTTCACCATTTTTGACAATTTAAAACAAAAAAAAAATCCTAATCTTTTTTTTTGTTTCTTTTCTTTTGTTGTCCTTGTCCCACAGGTTTAAGACAAAAAAAAAACATTAAAATTTTATGATAATATAATTGGTCAACACATATAAGAGTTGAGTTTGGATGCAAATAATATTTTACTTCATAAAAAAAGGCATTCAACTTGCAAAGAGGGTCATATGTTCCTTATTCATTAGCATCCGAAGGGAAAATAATGGAAATAAAAGCAAAAGCAATGGTAGTCTGAAATCAAGTCAAAATCCAATCTTGACATGTTTCTACCCTCATAAAACATTTTTAAACAACTGTCTCGTTGCAAAGGGGACACTTGTTCTTGACCATTAGCCAGCTCTTGATGCACTCGAAGTGAAAGTCATGCTCACATTCCAGTTTCGCAGCTTCTTCACCGTTCTTCAACTTGTGCTGACAGATCACGCATGCCTCCGTTTCATCATTGCTGTTTTCATATGGCCTTCTGCTTAGGTTCTCATCGATGACTTCAACGGTTAACCCAGTGTTGACTTCTTCTCCTACATGTTCCTAAAATAAATAAAAAATCATTAGTAAACTTTTCCGTATACAAACTCTACAACTCCTTACATACAACTCTTTATTCAATAAATGGAACATATAATCTTATTAACGAGAGTCCTTCTAGTCTCTTACATAAATGCAATCCTTTGGAAATTAAAATACAAATGCATCCGACTAAATTATCAATACTTGGAAGCATTATTTAAAGTTCAATGTTATCTCTCACAAGTCACAAATTTGTAAGGTTCTAACTTCAAAGATACAAGTTTCACAACTAAAAATGTGGTGAAAGTTTTTACATTTATTACTTAGCTCGTAACTTAATACTTGATTTAACAAATATCTATCATATGTAGATTCATTAAAAAAGTTAAATTTATCGTAATAGCAATATCTAATATTTTCCCACGCAAACACGGAAATTTAAAATCAAACAAAAAGACGCGAGAAATGATAACGTAAATTTCACGTAATATTTATTAAAAAACAAAATAATTCTTTCTCGTTTTTAAGTGGTGTGGAAATAGTTTCCCATCTTAATTCTCCGAATATTACTATTTCATAAGCTCTACATATATTTTAATGCTAAGATATAATATACAATACCTCGGACGCGAGGATGAGTTGAGGAGAGGATACATGTACATAATATTCTTGCGATGCTGTTTCAGATTGCTCACTGCTCGTGCTCGATGATGACTGGAGCCACTGGCTGATCGATTCTTGATCCTATACAATTTCCATAAGTCTATTATATTCAAAAGCTTAATTTCTATCAAACCAGAAATCATAAGATAAGTTAGATAATTACTACGATTGGACGAGGAGGGGACTCTACTGTCGGGCTATCATGGCCATGGTTCATCTCAGCTGTTGGATCTGGTGATATAGCAGTAGCGTCAACAGTAGGGCTATCATGGTTCATCTCAGCCGTTGGATCTGGTGATATGGCAGTAGCGTCAACAGTAGGACTATCATGGTTCATCTCAGCCGTTGGATATGGTGATGTGGCATTAGCGTCAACGACTGTAGGGTAAGTGTCCCATAGTTGCCACTGGTCTCCAAACAAAAGCCTTTGGTAGCTCATCTCAGCCGTTGGATATGGTGATGTAGCTTTATTGTCAACGACAGTAGGGTAAGTGTCCCATAATTGCCACTGGTCTCCAAACAAAAGCCTTTGGTAGCCCAATTCAGCCGTTGGATATGGTGATGTGGCATTAGCGTCAACAACAGTAGGATAAGTGTCCCATAGTTGCCACTGGTCTCCAAATAAAAGTCTTTGGTAGCTCATCTCAGCCGTTGGATATGGTGATGTAGCTTTAGCGTCAACGACAGTAGGGTAAGTGTCCCATAGTTGCCACTGATCTCCAAACAAAAGCTTTTGGTAGCCCATCTCAGCCGTTGGATATGGTGATGTGGCATTAGCATCAACGACAGTAGGATAAGTGTCCCATAGTTGCCACTGGTCTTCAAACAAAAGCCTTTGGTAGCTAAAAGAACTGTCAGCATCACCATCGAGAATCCGAGAATTGTCTCCATCTTGATCCATACTTTCCAAGAAAAAAAATACTACCTGAGAGACGAGAGGTGCTAAATCAGCTTGTACAGTATAAATAAGGAGTAGTAGTTAACCTATGTTTCACCGTGAACTCTTCTCTTCAAAATGCAAATTTACTTGAGTGGTCAGGATTACTTTTTTGTTGATAAACTAATACAAAAAACAAGACGTTTATCACCACAAAATATATCAATTGTTTCTCTGTTAAAGGAAAAATATACAATACCAAATAAAGTTATAAACGATAAATAATGCACTTAACTTTCATTTTTTTTGGGATAAGGATTTTGGCTACTTTAAGGATAAAAAGGTATTTAACAAATCTAATTAAGGGGGAAAATGACCATGATTTACAATTGTTGTCCAGTTTTGAGTCCACAAATGCTAAGCAATTCAACAGTAAATTTTGACAGCTAATCAAAACTGGGAACTTTGCTAGATTCGGACGATTTGTTTTAAAACCTGCATTTATAAATAATACTAATTTTCTTACAATCATAGTTGTATTGTAAAAAAAAACAATATTTATATATTACATTTTTCATTGATATTTATATATTATATATTATATATAATGAAAAACTATCATTTATAGTCAAAAATAATAAATGTAAAAGTGTCTTGTCTCTTTTGTATATTTCTGCTTTCAAACTTCATTAGAAGAAGGCTTTTTTAAACAGGAGCGAGAAACGGAAGTTGTTTTTTTTCCTATGATTCTATTACTTGGGTATTGGGCCTTTAAAAGAGAGAATTTGGGCTCAAATAACAGAAGCTAGTAAGTAAATACGTTAATGGGCCTGACGTTAATAGCGTAAGGCTGCGAATGAGAGACTTCTTTACACGACGTCGTTGTATAAGCTGTAAGCAAGCCGAATATGGTACATCGTCATTTGGTAGTAATATCAGTTAAAAGTGGCGGTAATCTTCTCTCTTTCAAATCACGTATTATTTTTTTTAGATTGGTTGGATATGGAAATTACTAATGTCGTATGTCTCTGTTGATGAATTTGCGGATGAAATAGGCATGCATGGTGATAAATGTCGATAAACATTTCATCTAGACATATTATTGTGTTATTTTCACCGAGAGAGGGAGAGTGAGAGATGTTGAAGTAACTTTTGTGAGATCATATGAAAATAATGACATTATTTTCCTTGAAAGAAGCAAAGAGACAAGCAACAAGACAAGAGTGTCCCCACGCATGTGACCACCGTAACGTTAGCAAAAAAAAAAAAGATATCAATAATAAAAATGTTAGGTAAAAAAAAAAATTAGCAATTCAAGAATACAAATTTTAGATCAATTATAGAGACTATTAACACATACAGTAAAAACAAATTTTGATATATGATAAAATCATCATTGCTAATTTTGACAAACTCTTCCAAAACTCACATTGTTTCCACAAATTTCAAGTAGGTGTTGACAAAAGGAATAGTCACTCACCGCGTACGTATGTTTGGTGTACAAAACTAGAAACTGTATTGCTGTTTTGTTTAATTATAAAATGTATTGTCGCTCTAAGTTAAGCTACCCTTCTTAGTTCTTACTTATGAAGTGGGTTATCTTCTTTAATAATCGTTTCTCTTTTGGGAGGTGGGAAAAAGATTCAACCTTTGTCTAAGAAAAGAAAGAAAAAAAACACCAAGCTTAATCTTTTTCTTTTGTTCCTCTGTTTTCTACGGATTAACAAATCGATGAAGCCCTGCCCGGGTTTTAGTACCTAAACATCTCTTTTGTCTTGTCTTGGAAAAACCCACTCAAGCAACCAACAACAGTAGATCGAAACATCATTCAGATCTCTCTCTCTCTCTCTCTCTCTCTCTCTCTCTCTCTCTCTCTGCATAAGCTAAGGAGCGATGTCGGCGTGCATCAATGGCTTATGCAGAGCCGTAACAGTCTCTCTTTTTTCCTTGTCCTTCTTCTTCTCTTCTTCCTCAGCTTGCTCTAATGGAAATTGCCAGGTTCTTTTGATTCTCTTTGCTTATTATTCTTATTCTCTGGCTTATGGCCGCTATCAAATTGGTGCCTAAATCTTTTGGGATTTTGCTTTTTATTTGTGTGTCTCTTTCTCAGATGTTGGATTCATGCTCCTCAGCCACTGACTGTGCCTCAGGTTTGTATTGTGGAGACTGTCCTGCCGTTGGGAGCACTAAACCCGTCTGCACAAGAGGCCAAGCCACAATTCCAACTTCCATTGTAAGATTTTAATTTATTGGATTTCTCTATATATTCCAATCTGAAGATATGTTATATTATAGAAGATAGTGTAGATCATTTGGTTGTATCAAAAGATTTAAACTTTGAAGATGGGTTTTGCTAAAGTTTTTATTTTGTTGTATCAAGATAATGTAGATCATGTGGTTGTATCAAAAGTATTGAACTTTGAATATGTGTTTTGTTGAAGATTTGTTTAAACTCTATGTGGTGATGATATTTGTGTTCTTTTTGTAGATAAATGGATTGCCTTTTAACAAGTATACATGGTTGATGACTCATAATGCCTTTAGCAATGCAAATGCACCGCCTTTGCCAGGTGTTGATAGGATTACATTTTACAATCAAGAAGATACTATTACTAATCAGCTCCAAGTAATGTCCTTATTACCAACTCCTCTTCTTATTTTGGATGAGTCCTCTTTCTTGGGTAAAACTTTTGAATATGTTTTTGATTTGCTCTCTAGAATGGAGTTAGAGGGCTAATGTTGGATATGTATGACTTCAACGACGATGTCTGGCTTTGCCATTCGCTTCGAGGGCAATGTTTCAATGTCACCGCTTTTGTAAGATTTTTTCTTCAGCTTAACTAAATAACCTGTTTGGATCGAAAGTTAAACCTGATAGGATGGTAAATGTGAACTTTGGTTTCTTTTTTGAATTAGCAACCTGCAATTAACACACTGAGAGAAGTTGAGACATTTCTGAGTCAGAACCCAACAGAGATTATCACCATCATAATTGAGGATTATGTGCACAGACCTAAAGGCTTATCAACTCTGTTTGCTAACGCTGGTTTGGACAAGTACTGGTTTCCTGTTTCGAAAATGCCCAAAAAGGGAGAAGATTGGCCTACTGTGACTGATATGGTGCAAGATAACCATAGGCTCCTGGTTTTCACTTCTGTTGCTGCCAAAGAAGATGAAGAAGGCGTTGCGTATCAATGGAGATACATAGTTGAAAATGAGTGTGAGTATTACAAAAAGTCTTTTAAGTCTTTGATATTGGAAATTTCTCTGAGAATAACCTTCTCTTATCATTGTGTAAAGCTGGAGATCCCGGGGTGAAGCGAGGTTCTTGTCCTAACAGAAAAGAGTCAAAACCTTTAAACTCAAAAAGTTCATCGCTTTTCTTGATGAATTACTTCCCAACATATCCGGTTGAGAAAGACGCTTGCAAGGAACATTCAGCTCCACTTGCTGAGATGGTTGGGACTTGTCTCAAGTCAGGAGGGAATAGAATGCCAAACTTTCTTGCTGTTAACTTCTACATGGTATTGAATCAATCATAAAACTATAATATAACAGTTTTTGCGAGATCTTGCTAACAAAACCATAATATTGTAGAGAAGTGATGGAGGCGGCGTTTTCGAAGTTCTGGATAGAATGAATGGACCAGTACTTTGCGGCTGTCAAACTCTTGCTGCTTGCCAGGTAATAGCTTATCTTCTTTCGATAACTTTACTTCTGGATATGTAATCATATCGTACAAGCATAAACCATCTGAAACGGCTACCTGAATTTTGGTTCTTGATGTTGTTTGCAGCCAGGGGCAGCTTATGGTTCATGCAAAAATGTTACTCTACAGACAAGAACTCCAAACATGGATTCAACGGCTGGAAGCTACCCAGGTGCAAGCTACACAGGTTCAGTTCAGTTCTCAAAATCCTTAGCTTGTGCTGTCTATCCACGAAACACCATTGTTGTCTTCTGCTTCTCATGGCTGCTTCCATTGCTGATGTTTCTACTATGACACAACCAATCAAAACCACTTGGAGAGATTCTTAGGTTAGAGAATCTTGATCACTTCTTTAACACGAATGAGAGATCCTAAGTTCAGGAAACATGAATTGCCTTAGAAAGAGTGTCCGATTTTATTCTGGCATTTGTAGACTGCAGAGTTAAAAGGCAGAAATATTGTGTATGTGTGTCTTCAGCTTATGCTGAATGTTCTGCAACTTATATATATATAAATATAGAGACACAATTCTACTCCAATAGAATCTTTACTGGATACTTTATTTATGTTATTGATGGGAGAAAACAGATAATATATGGGGATTCAATTTTATGAATTACTATGTACACAACAAACAAGAGAAATGGGAAGCAGAACTAGACAGCATGCAACAATGGTGGTGGATTCTGAGCATTGATAAGCAATTCCATGGGTTTGATCTGAAGTGCAGGACTGATGGTAAGTAAAGCAATGAAGCAATCCACAGGAACTCTAGTTCCCCATAAGTTGATTGATTCGAGTTTTCTGCATTTGTTTACAAGAACCAGAAGGCCTCTCTCTGTCACATGGCGGCAACACCACATCCCAATTGTCTGCATAAGAGATTCCGATTTCGAAAAGAGTGATTCTAATGATTCTAGATAGAAAAGTAGATGGATAGAGAAGATTCTTTGTTACCTTAAGATGGTGGCAGCGTTCAGCAATAGCTAAAAGAGACTCATCGGTTATAAAAGTACCTCCTATGTTTAGGTGTTGCAATGAAGAAGTTCTTGATATCTGCCAAATAAAGATTCAAGAATCTCTGATAAGATAAACAAATACATTAAAAGATTCCAATTCCACATTTAAAAAAAGGGCATTTACAATATTACCAGTTGAACAACACCAGAATCAGTAATAGCAGTCATGCCCCATAATGAGACAGAGTTCAAATTGGCCACACATCTTGCAGAAGCTATTTGGTAAAGACCATTATCAGTTATATGACAACCCCATCTGCTTCTAGATCTGCAAACATAGAAAACAGAAGAAGCTATATGAAGAAAACAGAGCTTGTATTTGACCAAGTCAAGCTCCCTTAAGGTAAAGTTGGAGAAGAGGAAGAAGCAGAGAGAGAGAGAGAGAGAGAGAGAGATTACATGTCGAGTTCTCTGAGGTTGTAAGCAAGATGAACGAGACGAGAAGTGGAATCATCGTCCATTTTCCAACCAGCAAAGCTAAGAGATTGTCTTCTCGCCATCGATTGATTTACAGCTTTCCTCCATTTCTTGCAAACACCACTTCCCCTATAAAAACAAAACATAGTTAAAATTTCTTACAAGAACTGAAAAAAAGAGGATCAAACTTAGCAACGATCAAGTTTGACTTACTGAGCCAAAACGGTGAAAGAAGTAACCAAAGAAAATATATAAGCGAGAAGGTCTAACGGTAAACGATCGATCGCTGCTTCTTCATACATCATGACTTATATATATAAGTTAAGGAGAAGAGCTTTCTTCTTCTTCTTGAATCAAATTACAACAACCTGCAGAAGCTTTTTTTTGTTATCTATCAAGAAAAGTATGTAAATATATGAGAATTTATTTTCAACTGTTGTTCATAATCATAATTGCAGAGGAAGAAGAAGAAGAAGATGTTGTCATTTTCTTAGTTTAACTTCAGAAGATGTGGTCATCGTTCCGTCATAGTTTTGTACTCGTTTTTTTTTTTTTTTTTTTGAAATTAATACTATTTTTATATGATTTAATTAAAATGTTTTTATTACACGGTCCAACATTTTGCGTGGGAAAATTATACACTCTACATACATACTCGGTCTTTTTCTTTTAGTACGCCACGTGGCACGTGCCACGCCCGACGGATCTTAATAGTAAGAAAAGATATTTCTTTTCACTCTTAATATACATTATAGTATTATTTTTGTGTTGCTTCACAAAATATTTAAATGTTAAATTTGACATGACGTTATGTGTGAATTTTCTTTACTTCTTTTTACTTTTTTTACGTTTCGTTCATTGAGTTTTTTTGCAACAAGAAAAAGATTTGTCAAAGTGTCAACTATTAATAGGTTAACTTATTCCATTAAATTACAAAAGTAGAAAACTCAATGTTGAAAGAGCAATTTCTCGAAGCAGCCTTACACTAACATCACATGTTCAACTTTTTTCAACACATACATGTTTCAAGAACTCTGCATCAGTCGATAATTTCTCCAAAACACCAGAGGATAGATACGTGTGAATCTCGATGTCTCCTTGTTCAACTCCCGGATAAGCAATGAGTTTGCCATGACGAGTATTACCCGGTCCAGCTCGAACCGCAATCGGTTTACCCCAACCGAAATCATTTCCATAAACATTGAACCGAGGAGAGCTTGCAACTACTATAGAATTGCTCGATGATGCTTTCAACAAACTCGGTTCCTTCACCCACTTCTCAGCAAACTCTCTAAACTCTTCATTCGTTTGTGAACCAACAGTTTTGTTTATTAGCAGAGCAGCCCAACCAAGCCCATTGTTAACCATCTCCCTAACTGTGGTCGTCGCCGTAGCGAACCCAACCGCATTCCCAAAACACTCTTTTTCAAGCGGAGGGTTTAGTCTTTGCCTCATATCCACCAGTAACTTGAAACAAATCACTTCTTCTCGACTCAACTCACTGTTTCTGATTATCGCTCGCCACATATACGCCGACACCGCTTGAAGCGACGAGATTCTCCGATCATCGGAACTAACCTCTCCGTTAGCTTTCGCTTTGAGCTCAGAGACGTTTCTACTCGTGAATCGAAAAATCTTCACTTTTATCAACGATGAAGTACCAACAACAGCCCGGTTCGGTGGTGTCTCCGTCTCTGATATCGGAACTGGAATGGGATACTCGATCCCGTCGAGAAACCATCCACGGAGAAGCAAAGGAGGAAACTTTCTCCGATGATGATCGGAATTAAAGCAAATCTCCGACCAAGTGTTGAAGAAACTCCAAAACGAAGTCCCATCAGCAACGATATGGTTATAACCAAATCCGATAAAGACTCCATCTTTCAGTTCCGTTACTTGAAACGCGATTAACGAATCAGAGATACCTTCACGGTTCGTAACTCCGTTCGCCGGGAAAAAACGTTTCAAGAACTCAGGGACGTGACCATCGGCAGGTTTTAAAACATCACTCACGGAAACGGATTTAGCTGAAGCGTGGACGAATCTGACACCTGAGCCATCGCAGTCGACGTGAAACGACGCAGTTCCGTCGTGTTGGTTCTCGATCTTGACGAGACGACCGGCGAATGGGTAGAAGATGTTCAAAGCGACGGAGAGAGAGGATTTTAACCGAGAGATGAAATGGGTATCCGGGTCGGGTTGAGGAAAGAGAAGACCTCTCTGTGTGTATTCGGCTCGAAGAAAGAAGAGATCCCATGGAGTGAGATGGATCTTAACTCGATCCGATTCCTCGTTGTTGTAGCTCTCATCTGGTCGAACTATGCTCTTAGAGATCACTTCAACTACTACATCTCCCATGTCTTTTTTTTTGGTCGAACTATGCTCTTACCAAACTCTAAACACAATGTGTGGGATAGAGAATCTTTGCCAAATAGACGTTATCTACTAAGACGGTACTGGTTTTGATATTTATTGAGTTATATTAATGAGGCCCATTATTAAAGAGCCTCTAAATTGGTTGATGTCATTCGAAACGATTTGTTGATAGTGAGATCTTGTGAATCAAGGCTCAAGCATGAAACAGTTCACCAAGTCTAAAGCTAAACCAACACTAACCTAACCGATATATGAGATATATTGATATCTAATAAAAAAAAAAAGGAAAAGAACCGTTAGAAAAAGGAATTAACAACAGAGATCAATATTGATCCCTCTTCAAGCACATCGCCTTGAGTGACTAAACGTTCATCATCAAAACATAATCCTCCTCGAAATACAAGCCGCTGATATAGAAAGAGTCGTCCTCATCTGATGTCACATCCTCGAACCCGTTTCAGAAAGTCTTCTGATAGGTCTTCTGATGGGGCGTCTCAGAAATTTGATCCTCTCCAAACATCGCTTCTCCAGATTCCCGGCGGAAAGGTCAATGTTTAAACAATTGCGTAAATCTAGGTGTTCCAGGTGAGGACAAGTGTCAAGAATGGCGTTCAAGCCTGTGTTAGTCCGGCAAGCTCGAGGTGGCGTAGTCCGGGCATGGTTTCTGCAATTGCTAGTGCTATCGCATCATCATCTTAAAAAGTAAGCATTGGAAGCAGTTTAGCTTCAACGTTTTCAGATTTGGACAAGACTGGCCTACATCTTTCAGAGACTTTCCTGTCAATAATAAGCAGCACTCTGGAAGATGGAGGTATTCAAGCAATGGAAGTTTCACAACTGCTTCAAGAAATTGCTGTTTCAATAAGAAATCGGATGATGTTAATGTAAGGCTTCTCAGAAGACTTGACCTGCAAAACAAATTATAACAAGTTAGAAACATAAGAAGTTCTAAAAGATAGAAGAAGGAGAAGCCAAAATATCAGTAGATTGGATCATCATATGTATATAGCAGCAGCAGAAGCCAAAATATTTGGACCTCACCACAGGCATAATAACAAAGTTATGTATTCTACACCATAACCCAAGAGAAAGGAAAGGGCAACTGGAACAAATAACAGTCACAAACCGCACTAATTCAACAAATTTGATTTTGTAACTAGCAGAGCAATCTATTTATGAGTCTTTATGTATTTGAATCGATTTGTTTGATGATGGTAGCAATGTTGAGAATCAAACACGAAAAAATTGCAGTCTTATTGAATTTGGTGAATCTTGAACACAAGAGAAATCAACGTTTTGCTTAGTTACACTTACACATTCAATTTACTGAACCAAATCATCTCATACAACAATGTTCACATACTCGTTAAATTCAACATCATTCAACAATTTTTCCACGACTTGAGGCTGTAAGCAAGCCTGAAAATCAAGACTCTCTTGATCGATTCCTTGGAACACAACGAGTCTCCCGTTTAGATACGGTGGTCCAGCTCTTGCAGCTATCGGTTTACCCCAACCGAAATCGTTACAGTACACATCGAACCGGTTAGAGTTTGTGACAACCAAATCTTTGCTACCAACAGAAACTGGAATCTTGATATTTTTCACCCACTTCTCTGCTAATTCTTTGGCTTTTTCATCCGTTTGTGACAGCTCCATTTTGTTGATTTGCATAGCAGCCCAGCCTAGTCCGTGGTCCAGCAGCTCCCCAACCGTGACGGGAGCTATCCCGGTCTGGCTCACATTCCCAAAACACTCTGCTTCTAGCGGTGGATTTAGTCTTTGCCTCATGTTTATAGGTAACCTGCAATGAGTCTCTTCTTCTCGGCTCATGCCGCTGTGCTTAATCATTGAACACCATATATGTGCTAACACCGCTTGAATAGACGAGATCTTTTGATCAGCCTCGTTGTTAGCTTTAGCTTCCAGTTTCAAAACATTCTCCTTTGTAACATGAAACATCTTCTCTTGTAAATTGGTTGATGTTGTTGTTACAGAACTAGTTGCTTTTGTTTCAGGATCTGGGATATGGATTGGGTAATCAATACTAGGAAAGAACCAACCTTTGAGTTGAAGAGGATCTTGGAAGGTCTCGGATCCTGAATCCTTGGAGCAAATCTCAGACCATGCGTTGATGAATCTCCAGATTGAGCTGGCGTCAGCCACGGTTGAGTTGTAACCGAAGCCGATAAAAATCCCGTCTTTCATCTCGGTCACTTGAACCATAAGTAAAGATCTTGACACACCGTGGTAGTTCTTGATTCCGGTCGCAGGGAAAAAAGAACTGAAAAAACCGGGGACAGAACCAGACAACTGAAGTACATCACTGAGCTCGATGTTTTTAGCCTCGGCGTGAACAAACTCCACACCTGAACCATCGCAGCTGATGAAAAACGAGACAGTATCGTCGTCGTTCTTGACCTTGACAAGACGACCAGCTAGAGGATAGAAACGATCTAGTGCAACAGAGAGTGAAGCTTGTAATCGTGAGACTATTATGTCAGTTTTGAGATCAGGTTTGGGAAAGAGAAGACCTCTTTGAAGATAACCAAAGCGAATACGAGCAAGATCCCATGGAGAAAGATGAATCTTCTCCTTCACAGTAGTCGGTTTCTTAACGTTTCTGAGATTTACGACGCTCTTTGAGATTATCACCACCAATTCGTCTTCCATCGTTTTGCGTTTCTTTTGGAATCAATGAGGTGTATTGGCTAACGTGAGGCTCAGTTTCTATATCAGGCAATGGTGAATTCTCTGAATGAGTCCAACAAAGTCCATTAATTAATACGACCAACCAACAAGTTACATCATATACTTTATGGTACACTAATAATTAAAGTTTACAAATTACATGGGCCTCAGTTGTTTTTCTATTTTATTTTGGCATTCATGTATAATACAAACAAACTTAACAAAAAAAAAAAGGGGTATAATACTGTTTTTAAAGACTAGGTTAAGGGCGAGAATATGAAAGCTATATATGATTGGTTTGTATTTGGCATGACTTTAATCTTTTCTTTTGTTAAAGTATGACTTTATGTGTCCTTCTCACTAGTTGGTACTTGATACTGACGGTCCTAGTCTGCTAGTATAATATTTTAGTGCATTAGTTGTATGTCAATAATTCAACAACTAGAAAGCATCTTTAATTTATTAACTTCAGTTTTTGGCAATGTTTTCAAAACCGGATCGAACCACGTTAACCCGCGAACCGACAACTGTTATCAAAACCCAAAAGAAATTGAACCGTTAAAACCATATCAATCAAAAAACCAAAAACCGGTGAACCATTAAACCGGATAAAACTGGGTTTTACTTTAAAAAAAAAAAATGAGTGCAATTAATTTAATTAATTACCTTTTTAGTTTTCTTCTTAGCAAATTAGCAATAGTAGGGTTTCTTAGAGAATGAAGATTAAATGTTCTACACTCTTATTCTCTTATTGTTTGAATTTCTAAAATATTTTATTAGTACTAGTTACATTTTGAGTTTGTTACACTTTGAGTTTATTACTTTTTAAGGTTTTTTTAAAAATATTATGATTATTGAAGTATTTTATTTGGCATATCCAATTATATCATAGTTATAATCATTGAAAAATAGAAAACCTATTCATATCTATTATTTATAAAATTATCATCAAAATCAATTGAATCGGAACCATATTAACTCATGAAGCTTTTTATTACCGGTCTGATTTTAAAAACATTGGTTTTTGGATTATAGTAGTTGTTGTTATTTCTATTAATAAACAGAGTAAATAAACATGTTTATATATGTTAAAAAATACTTTTACTAAAGATTTCAATAGAGTTAAAACATAAAGTAGCTCCTATTATATTATTACACACAGAGGCAGTAAAAGAAAGTCTCACAAGACAGAACACACCATCGTGTATTTTGTTGACCAAATCTAGAACAGAGCTAAACCAAGGTGGTTGGTGCTTAAACCGGGACGGTTCGGTTGTTTTACGCCTGTTAACGCTGCCTATTTAGTATATACGGGCCTTAAAAAAGCCTTTGTCTTTTCTTTTCTTATTTCACAAAAAACTTTACAGAAATATTGAAAGCCCAATAAGATGAATATTAGATTACTTTCTTTCTGCTGAAAAAAATTCAAGTGGGCCTTGTCTTTTTCTATGTCACTTATCTATCTATACTCATAATTCTATGATTCCCTTTTTAACGAGTTTGTTTAGTTGTTTGGGCCTTTTGCGAACGTTTTACTATTGTTGTGTATAATTTATTCATTTTTACTGTGAGTGTCAAATCACTGACATCAAACGGTAATATATTTGAGACTCAAATTTCACAATGGTAATAAATATAGACGTTAGAAAAAATAGCCGTTTAGGCCTATTGTGAACGTTCTTTTATTGGGATATATAATTACTCACTTTTACTGTAGGTGTCAAGTCACTTACAAACGGTAACATATCTGAGACTCAGATATTACAACGGTAACAAATATAGACGTTAGTAAAAAAAAGTAGCCGTTGAAAGAACCAAAGCCAAGCTGCCTATATAAGTGAGTCGTGCCCTTAAACTAACTTCACAAAATCATTTCTTCTTGTTCTCTTACTTTTGTATTATCGCTTTACCATTCTCGTATCAAAACAAAGGCTCCTCTTTTATTCATTGGTTAAAAAATAGAGAGAGAGAGAGAGAGAGAGAGAGAGAGAGAGAGCAAAGTTTCGTGGAAGATTACTCTCTTTCGTAGTCAAACTCTGCTTCAAGATTTGGTAAGAGTTATTAGATGTTTCTCTATTATATTTTCCTATGAACCATGTAATAATTTCGAAGCATTTGTTTTTTAATGTTTCACTTTCATAACATATGTTATTAGAACGTGTTCTCTTTTCCACACTAAAACATGACTAGTTTCAATTCTGCGCATCATAAAAGTTTTGTCACTCATTGTCTTCCTCTGTTTTTCTTTTTGCAGGCTCTCTGCAAGGATATATAGCCAGAACTCGAAGGCTCGTCATATATACCAACTGCAACAAACGCTGGAGAATAGAACAATTAAACAGAGAAGACTAATTTCTGGCGTGTTATGCATCGTAATCAAGAACCAGAGGTGAATTAGTAAGTTGATGTTTTGTCCCTTTATTTTGTTTGTATTTTATAAAGCTTATGTCCGGTTATTTGTTAATATTGAAAATTGGGTTCATAATGAAAAACAATAGTCGAGGTCTTTGAAAATTTCTGACGTCTGAATACAATTTCAATTTACAGGAAGGCGACGAGAAGAAACAGAGAAAACACTTCACGGCCTGTTGTGCCGGAGAAAATTCTAGCTGTGACTGACTAGACCAGATTCACCGCCATTCTTCAGTTACCTCTTATTATCGCTTTGATACTCGTGATCTCCTTTTGAAATCTGCTTAGTTCGTTATATTTTTGTGATGTGTTTTAACTCTCCGATACCAGGCTCGGCTAGTTATTTTTGATCCCAATTGGGGAAGGTCCCCAAAATACAAAATCTTTATATGTAAAGCTTTGGTTATTTTTACGTTGAAACATATAATGACAGTTTCTCCGACAAACTATTCTAGCAGGACCCAGATCGCAAATGGCACTTAACATTGGACACTTAAATAGTTAATTTGATTCATGCAGAAAGAACATAACTTGACATTTAAAGTGATTTGTATAATATGTTATTTAATAATAGATTTTAAATGGACATTTTAAAATCTACTTTTAATGAATTATTATTCAAAACAGTTTGTGTATTTGGATTTTAATAAGTTTTAGGGATTCTGGAGGATTTGAGATGATTAGTAAATATACCGAAATCCAAATTTCATAGTTTTAGGTGGGATTCGAAAGAATTTTACCATAAATCATATCAACTTTCTTAAAAATCTATCAAAATTCAAAGTTCCAAATTCCAAAATCAAAAAACAAATCATTAAATGAATATAACATGGGATTATAAGAGTTATTTGTAAATCATAGAACCAATAACACATGGTAAGTATTTTTAATGGATTTGGATATCCAAACAAAAATCATGTGTTATTAGTTCTATGATTTAAAAATAATTGTTACAATCTCATGTTATGATTTGTTTTTGGATTTCAAAATTCACATAATGTAAATGGAAGTGTAAAATAGAAGGATTCAAATCCGAGGATAAAACATGTTATTTCAAAATCCATGTGTTTTAATTTAAATCACCTCTCCAATAACAGCCCCTAAATCCCATAAAATCTTCCAAAATCATAGTTTCAATATACCTCTTAAATATACGATTCATAAATTTTTGGACCCTAATCTTTTAAACGATCATGAGAGAATTCACTGACTATTAAAATAAAAGTAGAACTGATGAAATTCTACAGAAAATCAATTTTTGTGATACAACAAAAAATTCAATAGGGTACTACTCTCTCTACCAGTAAGAAACAAAATATACTGCACAATTCATAGTCAAAATTAAAAGAAAAAAATTGACTAACGATGATGATAACTAACGATGTGATCTAAAACGCTTTTTTGTATACGTTAAAGGAAATCTAAAACGCATCTTCACTTTAAATTTTAAAGATACGCTCCACAGTTCGTGTAGCACACAGCAATATCCACATATATTTTTCGTAGCTTAATGGGCCAATTTAATAGGTTGGTTAAACAATTAAATCGGGCCCAATAATCTCGTACAATTGTTTGTGTATGTACCGGATAATAATCGGAGGCGACGAAACGGTTCTAATTCTGAAGCTTTTCTCACTGCACCGCCGCAACCGCAACTACCCGAACCCGACTAAAAGCTAGCTTTCATATTCCTTGTACCTGATTTGATAATGGCGAAAACTAAGCCACAGAAATCTAAGCCTAAGAAACAACCGCATCAGGTTTCTTCATCATTCTCCAAGCTTTTTGATTTTGATTTTGATTTCCTTATTAAAAACTTCAACACATATGAATTTTTAAAGGGATTCCTCTGTTACTGCTGCTTTGGTTCAAGGTTTTTTTTTCAAGTTTTGGTCTGTTGGGTTATTGTAAAGTTGTGTTTTTTTTTTTTTCCGTTGTTTGATTGATTCAATAGGTGAAGAAGAAGAAGCAAGGAAAAGATTGTGATCTCTCTCAGTTTCGTGTTCAGCTTGATGCTTTAGGGCTTAAGATTATCAAAGTTACTGCTGACGGTAATTGTTTCTTCAGGTCTGTGCTTTTTTTTTTTTTTGATCATTCGAATTCGATTGTGTTTTTTTTGAGTGAAGACGACAAAGCAAATTTGTGTAAGACTGACTCTTTCACAGGTCACTTGCCGATCAATTGGAAGGCAATGAGGATGAACACAACAAGTACCGTAACATGGTTGTACTGTATATAGTGGTAAGTAAGTAAGTAATGGCATTTCTTAGAGATTTCAAAGTCTACATTTTTTGGAAATCCCCACCTATATATACATACTCTCAATGGCTTTTTTTTGCAGAAAAATCGTGAGATGTTTGAGCCTTTTATCGAAGATGATGTTCCGTTTGAAGATTACTGTAAAACCATGGACGAAGATGGCACTTGGGCTGGGAATATGGAGTTACAGGCAGCTTCTCTTGTCACACGCAGTAATATCTGTATTCACAGGGTAATAATCATAATAAGGCTTCTTTTCATGTTCTGCTTCCTTTTAAGTCATATATGTTTATTTGAGCATTGTTTTTTTTGTTGCAGAGCATGTCACCACGTTGGTATATACGCAATTTTGAAGATACACGAACCCGCATGATCCATCTGTGAGTACTTGATTCTGTTATGATGATTCTTTTATTGGTTAGGATCTGACGAGATGGAGATGGTTGAATTTGCTTTTACTTAAAATTTCCTTTTTTTTTTCAGGTCTTACCACGATGGGGAACACTACAACAGTGTGCGTTCGAAGGAAGATGCTTGTGAAGGACCAGCCAGGCCTGTTGTAATAGAGGTTTTACTTCAAACTTTAGCTCGCAGTATTACATAAGTGGTCTGTTTCTCTGTCCTAATATATTCCAGTTTTGCGAAAGGCTGATGCTAAAGTTTCAGCAGCATCTAAACAAGCGAAAGCCACAGAGAGCAAGTCCAAAAGCAAAGCTGATAGGTATAATGTGGATGCTGGGGCTGTCAAAGTAGTCATGTCTGGTAGTTGCTGTGACAATGCTGAGAAAGCTGAACAGGTAATAAGCCGCTGCTTGGTTGTTAATCTGTGAGAATATATGATCATTGTAAGTCCTCTCTTGTCTGGAATCTCCCTTCAGGTGCTAGTACAAGTAAATGGTGATGTGGATGCTGCGATAGAATTCCTGATAGCTGAGCAAGGACTATTGTCTTTGACTGAAAATGATTCAGAAGTCGCTTCTACAGCTGATACCACAAATCCCATGGTAGCCAATAATAGTACAACGGAAAGCACCAGAGAAGAATTGGATGAGGAGGAATCAGCTAGCACCAGTAACATTGAAAGAGTTCATGCCAAGTGTAGTTCACAGACCGATGATAAGGTTTGTTGGCTCGCTTAAAACATGTGAGAAAGCTTTTTTCCTTTAGATTGCGTTTAAAACATGAACTGATTCTTGCAAAAACTGCAGAAGATTCCTAGGAACAAAACGTGTCCATGTGGTTCGAAGAAGAAATACAAGTCCTGCTGTGGAACAGCAACTGGGAGATCCTCTGTTAAACTGTTAGTGTAAGTTTCTCAAATCACTTCTCCAAAACAGTAAAACAGGATTTGAATAAGAAACAGAGTTTTTTAACTAATTTGCAGGAGCCAAACAATGGATTCGAAGAAGGGAAGGAAGAATTTGAGGAGAGGAACATCAGATGAAGTTGAAGCTATTGCACCAGATGTTGGTGCTCTGTGTATATAATAAATTCTCAGTTAATTAAGGTGATTACTCTTAATTCACTTGATTGACTCTTTTGTCTCTCAGTGATTGGTTACTTAATAAGTTTGGTTTCTCTCTTTTACAGGGGGAAACTGATGATTATTTGAAGGACTCACTACAAAGTATACATAACAGCCTCAGGTCTGTGATTAGTTTGAAATTCAGATGAAAATTAGCGTTTTGTTGTCTGATTAATTAATGAAAGAAGAAACTCTTATATCGACTCAGAGCATATTATGTATACATACATAGACAGAGCCAAAAAATAACTCGAGAAATGATGATTCTTAAATTCTCCAAAGCATATCTTAGTTCAGACTAGCTCAGATGATAGCGATGAATGAATCAGTGACTAAAGAAGTGGAAGTTGTTAGGAGGGAGGTGGTGCCAAGGAGATGGATGAGGAGAGAATCCTGATGATGCTGCCATTCCCACTCGGCTTCCTCTACCGTCTGATCTGACTGCTGTCGTCGTCATGGCTAGCGATAGATCGCTCCCTAATCTTTCCTCATCTCTAATCCGGTTCGTTATGCTCGCCATCTTTAAAATGTCATTAAGACCAAAATATCACCATTTCATTATTTTCAGACAAAACCAATATTAATAAGATACACGAACATGACACTTACCTCGGATCTGAATCCTAACTCTTCCGAGTTTGATTCTCCTAGACTTAGATCAAGACTATGATCATTCCACTTCACCTCTGTTGGATTTTTACCATAGAACTTGGTGACTGAAGTAGTAAAATTTGTGTGTTTATCTTAAAAGGCTAAATATGTAAAAAAAAAAATTTACCTGGGCTAATAATAAGCTCTTCTTGCTCGTATACTTTAGGGTCAAAGTTGGTAACTGCGTCTTTCCCATTACACTTTATTGCAGCTTTATCATAAGCTCTGTATATATTCAAAGTTACATAAATGTTTCGTACCAATATATTAATTTTTGAAACGTGATGACGAGACATTGGACAGCAAAACCAGTACCTTGCAGCTTCAATCTCGGTATCAAAGAGACCCAAATAAACGTACCTGAAAAGAGAAAGAAAAAAAAAAAACAGACAGGACACTTCTAATTAATAATAAGATAGAAAATTTTTAAAAAAAATTGACCCACAAAACTTTACTTTTTGTTGAGAAATTGACCCAAACGAGACTCCCATCTTCCACATTTGTGCAAAGTAACACCTCTGAATTTAGAACTGCCTCTTGGAAACCCAGTGCTTTGCCTCCGAAGAACATGCATAAACTCTTCCTTTGTCAAATTCCCCATCTGCCAAAAAAAAAGTAAAACAACATTTCAATTTTGTTTTCTTTCTTCTGAGTAGTATTGAAAATTACTATATAGTACTATATATAACCTGTTTCAAATCGTCCATGTAGTCTTCAATGTCGAAATTAATATCTGCATCTACACCTCTGAATTTAATAGCCGCTCGATCATAGGCACTGTCACAAAATAATTACTGACCCAAAATTAATTTTATAACTCAAAAAATAAAAAAATCGAACAATATTGAGATATATACTACTAATGTAGTAGGTTCTTGCAGGAAACATACCGAGCTGCGGCATGTGCTGTGTCAAATCCACCTGCATATGTATGTATGTAACACCGATTTAGATTAAACAAATATCGAATATAGATAGACACACAAAGTAAATTCATAAACAAAAATATGAACCCATACCTAAGTACACTTGCTTCCCACAGTCCCTGCATAATTATATTCCAAAAACATCTTATGAACAATAATATTTTATGGATTAAAAGTATATAATTAAGGTATTACTTTAGGTTGTTCCTTCATAATTATAGTCCAAAAACATTTTATGAACAGTAATATTTGATGGATTAAAAGTATATAATTAAGGTATACTATATGATATCATATCATTGATATGGTTAAGAAGTTACCAAATATGTGACTCCCATCTTCCGGTTCGTCGGTAAAACGTGACTCCTCTATACTGAGAGCTACGTGAGCGAGGACCACGTCGGCTCTTCTTTAACGGCGGAGATATCTCCGGCGCCAGCTCATCTGGTCGACCCGACCCGCTCGGATCCGACTTACCCCCACCTTGGAAGCCGGAACCATATATTCCCGGTTCCATGACTTGACTCGGAAAGAAATTCCGAGTCACCGGAGGCACAGACGATAGCCACGTGGTAGATTGGGTCATGTAGTTTGACACGTGTACAACCCGATTCCCTCTACTGTCGGATGCTTCGTGGTGGTCAGGTGAGTCGTTAAGGTTCCACATTTTTTTTTTTATCTTCCTTTTAACAACAAAAAAAAAAAAAAGAGGAAAGAAAGAACAAGAAAATTTGGGAGAAACAAAAGACTTAAAAGATGAGAAGACAAGAACAAATATATTTAAGGTGAGTTATATAAAAGAACTTGTAATAAATAAATAAATAAAAAGATTATTATGAGGATCCATATGAATAGAAATATCTGACCCTATTCATCATCATCACTAGAGAGGTGCAGAGAAATTTTATCAACGAAAGGAGTAAAAACAAAATTTATTAAATATAAAAATTAAAAAAAGTTGATGAGAAGAAATCAATATAGAAATATGATTCTTTCCCAATATAAGTGCATAAGACTGTCTCCTAGTTTTTGGTCTCCTGAGTATTGACATTACAGTTTTCTTTTTATATATATATATATATATATATATAAAAAAAAAGGGAAAGTAAAATTCAGAAAATTCTAAAGTTTGGTGAAATTATTATGGACTAAAATGTAGGATGTAGATGGGGGGAGTAGTGTCTATCTTTCTTATTTAATTTCTTTATTGTACTATTTATTTTTCTCCTACTCCAACTACTCAAAATTTATCATTTTCACTCTTTTGTATATCGTTTTCTTCCTTCTTTTCTTTTTATTGTATAGGACTCTATAATTGTAAATAGGAGAGACTCAACTATTATATAAATTTTTTTTTTACAAAAGGATGAACAAATCCGTGAAAAGAGTTTGGTATGAGAAAAAAAGGAAACGGAAATAATGTGATGGAAAAAAAAAAGGTAATACCGAAAATGCCCCAATCCAAGAGTACGGGAAACAAGTCTCTCTCAATCGTTTCCTCTACATCACCATTGGCTCTGATTACACTTTCACTCTCTTGGTTCCCATGCGTGTTCTCACGCTCTCTTTCACTTTTTTTTTCTTTTTTTTAGCTCAACATCAAGTTTTTATGAACAAAAATGATACAATCAAATCTAGGTACATAAGATTCCCTTCTAAAGATTTGGACCAAATGCAATTGATCGATCTAGTATCACTCTGAATCACTAGGCAGATCCAACGTTACCTAACCGAGAAACATTGCATTTTTTAACCACAACGAAATATATAATACACCACAATTCGGAGTGAAATTATCTCTTAAACCACCTAAATTAATCTAATGACACCAAAACAAATACTAACACAGAGAAGACCAAATCTAATACTGAAGAGCAAAGTAAATCCAAGCTATGAGAACCTCATGATCAGCGTGTAGAACTTATTCCAATAGCATCAACATCCAGAGACGCATCATCAGAAAAACTTGGAATTCCAATTTTCATTGTTCCGGTTCTAAACCTAAAACGGACAATACATCCGATTGATCCGACCAAAAGACATGAAACACAACCAGAAAGAGCTAAAGCTTATCCAAACTAATCACACATTTAGATCTTCTTCTTTTTTTTTGTCTCAGAAACTTAATAATATTACATCAACTTTGAAATACATAATTATCCGATCTATCAAAAATTTTGTTGGTTTTTAGGTACTAATCAGGAGAGTTCACACCAAAAAATTAACAAAATATTTTACCGATAATTATTAATTTATTAGTGCTCATGTGTTTAAGAAATTTCAGCTGACGATATGAAAACAGTAGTGTGTAAATTGAAGAATATCGAAGAGTACTATCTGCCGACCAAGAAAAAACTTGTACTATATGTTTGACACAAATCTTTATGTATTCTTTTATAAAAGAAAAGAAAAACGCATATATCTAAATACGTGTTAAATAATAAATAGTATACTAAAGCAAAGGAGAGGTGTGGGTAAAAAAGGAGAGCGAAAGCGTGAAAGAAGAATATTACAAGTGGGGGAAGAGATACAGCCAAACCTTCCCCTAATGGAACTATGACGATGCTTTGATGCTCTCTGTTTCTTTCCCTAATTAGTAATTAAATAAAGCTCTCTCTCTCTCTCTCTCCCCCTTTCTCTTATGCATATACATATCTATCAATATGGTTTTGTTGTTTGATTCCATATTGGCAAATCTCAGCCCCACCATTGCCTCAGCTAAACAAATCATATCGGATAGCGTTTCTCTTTTTTTTTTCTGATCGTAGATTGCTTTTTCCTCCTATCAATCATGGAGTCCAACCAATTTGAAGATTGCCACAAGAGCAGAAATATTATTGTTACCATTTACCAAACTATTAATCATTGATTAGCATGTAACCAATATAGGATACATGTATGTTTGATATTTATTGTGTATTATCAGTTTTGAAATTCTTCTTAAAGCTGGAAATTCAAATAATATAAACTATAGTCCAATTTTTTTTTGTTTTCTCTCTATATAATCCCAAATTAATTTTAGATTTTTGTTATTAAACGTGTAAGAGGTGGAAATGTTGTTTCTAAATTTGAGTTAGTTTGCTTTCTACTCATAAAATTGAATATTCCACACTTCGAAAACTTTAGTGGATCGAAAGAGTCAGATTTTAACACGCGTAACTATATGAGTAACGACATCTTTAAGTTATGTATATGCTTGTGCACGTCTTTTATTCAACCTTATCATCATGATCTTCTACAGCCAATTTTTTTACTAAAACAGAGTACTTAAATACTTAAATTTAATCAAAGATTAATGTACATGATAAACGTGGCTTGTATGAAACTTTTTCACTAGTGATAAGTATATTTAAACTAGAATTCGTACAAAGCTTAAAAAATTGAGAGACACATAACACCAAAAGTGTGTCGGCACAATCATCTCAAACTAGAAAACCTATAATTTACTATATCTTTTTTTTTCTTTCTTTAATTTCAAATTATATATACGATGACAGCTTGGAAACATCGGACGGTTGTCGATAAAATCATCCTCGTACTGTCGGTGAATCTAGACAGTTGAAAATTTCGTGGGTTCCATCGTTTCATCAAGATCACGGAAGCTTTGATCTCTCTCTCTATGCAAACGTGACTCACGTGAATAACTCTTTTTACGTATCTCTCTTACCTGTTTCAAATTCATATCTCTACTGGTTCGAATCATGAATCATCATCATAAGAATAACTTTTTACTATATATCTATGTCACTTTAGTTGATTGTGTTTTGTACATAGCTGCATAAAATCTCGGAGCAAGATTAGAAGATTTATCATTTTCTTATTCTCTTCAATTCAATTTTCAATCCATTCCAAAGATAAATCTTTGATAATCTTTGCTAATCACTTTGATAAATAAAATACGACTCCCGGAATTGTTCTAGAATCACTTTGATAATCTTGCTAATCACTTTGATAAATAAATTTTAGTGTGCGTGTGTTAAAACTTGCCTCGAATTGGAATTCAAAAAACTGATGGGTGTGCTATAAGCCGATATATTTAGATTCCTATTCGAGAAACTTTCTACAAATAAATTGTTTTTTTTTTGTTTATTCGACCAATGCACACAACTCAATTTCCAAATAGTACCTGCCAAATTGGTATAAGGCATCGCTCAAGAAATCGACATAACAAAAAAAAAAAAAAAAAAAGGAATCAAAATTGGACAATATCATTTCAACAGAGAGGCATACAAATATTATACATATTGATTTTTTGTTGTTTTTTTAATCCTTTGAAATCGTCTATTATTACAAAGTCATCTTTATCTTTTCAGTTGTTGCACAATGAGACCACAAAACTCGCAATATCACATGGGCTAAACTGGGCTTACCAAATGAGCTGACGCTTTAATTATAGACCCAACAGCTTACCGAATGTAAACCAAAATTGACGAACTTATTGGTATTATCTTCAAGCTCTAAAAGTAGTTTCAGCCTTATTTTTTAAAAAGCCCATTTAATTGTGCTTGCTGTTATGAAATATATTGTTAGTTTCTCTACAAACAGTAACTACACGAGTGACTAAATTAAATATGTATATTGTTGTTTCCTGATTTTAAAATTGGATACCAAATACATGATGAATTAGAGACTTTCGCATTCCCCGGTACTATGCAAAGTGTGAACTCTTTTGATTTGATTGTGGTTTTTTTAAATGCCTAACAATTTTAAAGAGGTGACTCCATCGAGATAATGACAAGGAGAAACAAGGATCAGACAGGAAGTTTGGGTAAAAGATGGGGACATGGTCAATGTTTTAATATTGATCAGTCGACTCGTGTATTGGCAATTTAGCCTTGGTCAGATTCGTGATTACGGTTCATTTATACTACTGTACTGGTTTTTCAATTTGTTTTTTTTTTTTTCATTTGATGTTATAAGAGTCTAAAAATACAAACAAAAACACCAAAATGCTCTCACTTATATTATGTGAGACCCCATAAGAAGATAAAATAAATTAATTACAATTTAAATTTGTTTCGGTTCGTGAATTATTTAGCTATAAAAGAAAAAGTTTAGTAACAGAAGAAAAAGTGAAGGCCGATCAAATATCAAATCAAAGCACCACCTTTGCCATTCTTGTCTTGGACTTATCCACCTGTACTCTTTCTTATTTTAGTATCTTCGCTTTTTTTTTTTTTTTTTTTTTTGTTGGTTTCTTTCCTTTTCTACTAATAACAAAGATTAACCAGAAACACTAAACTATACTTTTCATGTTTCTAATTAATTCATTTTTACAAAATATATATATACATTAAAAGATAAATCTTATTTTTAATGTACTATTCATTAATAATAATGATGAATTTTAAACCTTTTATATATAATTAAACATAATTGATTTAGAATTATGATAAATCGTTAATAATAAACATAAAGATATATATTCTATTATAATTATTATTTTTCCTTACGAAAAAGTTTCTGCATACTCAAAAAAAGGAGAAATGCGCCGACAAAAAATAATGGAGAAATGCAATACGTTATTTGATAATGTATATACATATATATATATATATATATTTTTTTAATTCCCCTTGCCACTGTCACAAATAAATACAAATAGATAATTATAAAATGCATGGTGAAGGAAAGTTTCAAGCTCCAATATAAACTATATACGTAAGAGAAAGTTTATTAAAAAAAAAAACACATCTCAAAATTAAAAAAGCAACAATAATTAATTTGTAATAATAGAAGTGAAAAAGATGGAGCATATAAAATCTAAATGGTACCCACAGAACAAATGGAAATGGAGCAGAAGACAAAAAACAAAACACCCCCAAGCCAAGTCCCCCCGACGACTCAAAATCTTATCCATATTATTCATACATTAGCTACTATATATATATACATATTACAAACTTTATGAACTAGAAAGAAAAACAAAAAAAACATATAGACGTGAATTAATAAAGATAGACAATGTCAAGTTGCTTTTATATGATATTGCATGTAGGTCATACTTTGTCCCGTTATTATTATTATTCAACTTGTTATCCCATCCCTTCGATATAAATCTTTTACTAACGAACGATCCCTTAAATTTGAAATTATAAGAGGGTATTTACTAACAAAACTGATCCTAATCTTTATTTTAATAAAAGAAACCTTTCTTAGTTTCTTTACATTAAGATTTCCTATAAAAAATAGGAATTTTGTTGATTTAAATTTGTGTTATGTTTGGAATACAAGTTAAAGTTTAGGGTATTATGAGTAATTCCTTTTCTAAACACTAACTAAAGTAAAGAAGACAAGAAAATAGGGTGAAATTTTTCCATTAATGAGTATTAATGAGAGTAGCTTAATATACATTTTTGCATCCTTTAAGCAAATAGCCTAAAAAATCCATAAACCGCAAAACCCGCAATAAAGGAAAAAAACAAAACAAAACAAAAATTAATAAAACTAAAAAAAAAAAAAAAAAATTCATAAACGGCGCTAATGATTCGTAGAAGCAAAGCCGAAGCTTACGTTAGCAACAGCCACCGCTTCCAAAAATATTAAAATTATTAATATCTGCTTTTCCATTCTTCATCGGAGCTTTCCGGGTCGGGTAATTTATTCAAGTCAACCCGATCCAAGAACCGGCCGCCACTCTTCTTGTCATCCTCCTCTTCCTGATCATCTTCTACTTCTTCTCTCTCACCGTTTTGATAATTCCGATGAAAACTCTTCTTCTCATCATCACTATCTATATTCTGACCAAACACACGGTGACGGTTATTTTGAACCGCCGTACCTAAAGCATCAACTTGAGCACCAACCTCCGTAGCTTTTTTCCTGATCGTATCAGCCGACATATCTTCGTCGGAGAATTTCTCTCTAGGAAGAAGCTCAGGGAAGTTAAGTCTCGCCGTAGGTCCTCTAAGATAAAAAACCGCCGTGTCGTAAGCACGAGCCGCTGCTTCAGGAGTAGAGTAAGAGCCAAGCCATAACCTAGACCGTTTGTTTGGCTCTCTAATCTCGGCTACCCACTTTCCCCACTTTCTCATCCTTATACCTTTGTAAGGTCTCTCTCTTTTTCTTGTACCGGCGACTGCCACGTTAGCTACTGCGCCGCCGTCCATGGATGGAGGATCTTTTTCTTTAAAAAACCCTCCAAAGAGAAAGACTTTTGAGATGGGTTTTTGAGATGGGTTTTAAGAGAGAGAGAGAGAAAGAGAGAATAAATATGTCGGAGAGAGCTTGCAGCAGCAGGTGGTATTATGATGATGGGAGGAGATGATGAGGGAAAAATCCAAATTCACCGACAATAGAAAAAAAAAAGTAAAAAAAGAGAGAAGAGAGAATTTTTTTAGGTTAGTTGGATTTAGAAGATAAACTTGGATTTCCCATCTTTATGTTTATATATATATAACAAGTTTTTTTTTTCCTACTTTTCCTTTTCTTTTTATGAAATAAACATTCTGTTTCGTTAGAAATTATCAGTTCAAAAAAAAAAAAACAAAAATATAAAGAAAAAAATATATTGGGGGGGGAGGGATGATGAAAGCTGTATCTTTGTGTGATGATTTGTTATTTTTAATGGAACAGAAACTTTTTAAGAGGATAGGCGGATGGAAGAGGTGGTGGAGATGACATGCGCATCCCTTATTTATTTTTATTTATTTGTTATAATAATCAAATATATATATATATATTCTACTATCCATATGTATTATAGTACGCCAACCTCTGTGTGTTTCAGTTATTTTAAAATATTTTTCTCTACGAATATACCCTAACACAATACATATTTTATTTGTACACTACATACTATATTATTAGTAACCAAATTCTTAGTAAATTTATACCAAAGATACCTGAACTCTCTCTCTCTCTCTCTCCAGATAGACAAAGCCTATATAATCATCGTCAAAAAAAAAAACCTTCTCCATTATATTAACTGAAATCATATAGTGTATATCCTATGTTAACTGAAATCATATAGAGAGACATACATGGACAAACATTTTTGGCTGGTACAATTTTTCAGAGTAGCTAGTAGAATTTTTAGAGAAAAAAAAGAATTCTTAGAGATATATTTTACGAACAAATTTATGATAAATAATAATACTTGTATTGCAAGAATCGCATCTCTTCTTTTTTATTGGTGTGTGTGTGTCTTAGTGAAAAAAAAAAAAACAAAATGAAGAATAAAATTTAACTATATGATGAAAAAATTACTGTAATTAAACTCCTTCTATCAGCAGTAGAAGTAGTATAGTGTTAATGTAATGACCCTAATGGGATAATACAGTAACGTCGGTACAGATGATTAGTGGAGCAAGGAAGGTAGAGGTCGGTGGGTCGGTGGGCTGTGAGGCTGGGGAATGGATACCGTTAGGATTTGACTTTATGTGTACTCTTATTACGACACGTATTTGTATGTTTTGTCCTTTTTGTCCCTTTTGATTCCATTCCCCCGTTTTCTTCACTTTTGTCCTCTTTTTTTCTCTACTGTATGTATATTTTGTTCCCAGGGAGAATTTTGGTAATTAATTAATCTATGTTTATGAACCCCACTTACGCTCCATCATCATATTTTATACAACACCCCAATCAAAGTGTTTAAGACACATAAACTATATATAATCACTATACAATAAGAATATTTGTTTCTCAACCAATATTAACTACAACAGCAAACCAAATAATATGATCAACAAAATTAACAAACAATAAGCACATAAAATTAATTGAAAAAAATAAAAAATTGAATATTATATACAGCAGGTGGATATTTGATTATGATTAGATAAATGTCAATCCTCCGCGAAAGAACCGATCTTTCAATAATTGTTTTTATGTTATTTTCAGGAGTGTTGAGTTGTATTTTCTCCATTAATAATTCATTTGGATAATGATCTTTATTCTAGTTTTTATCAATGGATTAGCTTACAGGCTGCAACATATATATTATACTAATAAGTTGGACCATATTTTATGATGTTGCTGCTCTCTTGACTTGTTTCTTCACGATTTCAATAATATGCTTCTGATGTGAACCCATCTACTATATACATACCCTCCTCCATAAGTCTTAATTTTCTAAGTGGACCTTTTTTTTTCTAAGCGATTTTTTTTTTTTGTATTCAAAATAATTGTTAGGTGGTCCTTAATCATCATATATATATACACACACGTCTGTTTATATATCTATAAGTTATTCTGATTATATTTTTTAACGTTTATATACGTATTTTCAATTGTTAGGAGCACACAAAGAATAATTAATATAGTAACAAATTTAATTAGCAATTTATGTTCCTTTCACAATAATTCTACGATCATTTGGGAATCGTTACACGCAAAAGAATTAGAAAAAAAAAATTATCATAGAAAATATGTGGGGTAGGGAGTTGAGTGATATTTGGATTGTTCCCACGACTTTGGTTTAAAATTTTAAAAATCTTAATAATATTACAAGAAGAACAATTACAAAAATAATTTCACTAGGAAAATATGAGATTTTAATAATGTAACTTTTAGCTGTGACCCAGTTGGCACGTGAACATGGTGCCAATTACCCCGGAAAAGCAAAATATCATTACATTTTTATAGAAACTGGACCACTTTGTTTACAATTTGTATTATCAAAATTATGGGGTTTATAAATTTCTTTATGTATCGTTTTTGTGTTTATATTATTGTTGTTATATAAACATAAATGAATTCAACAGAATCAGTCTAATACGGCCATACGGGTTATATATATATAACACCCTTTCGTAAATTATCATAGATGATCTTTTGACTTAAATCAATATAACACACCAACCGATACAATAGTTTAGTTGCGGCAGATCTTAATAAGAAAAAAGAAAAAAGATTCAGCTTCACACGAACAAACTCGTAAAACTTAGATAAACGAACCGGCGAAAATTCATTAGACTCCCAAAATCGGATTCGATAAAAACAAATCTTCCTAAATCGTTATCCGGATTTCTAAATTCATAATGTGATAAGAAATCAAGTCAACAGTGTATTGTTGTATCAAATCCATCCTACACTTGAAGTTATGATTAAGAAAATACTAAGATCTTTGTGTATTCTTTTAAAGGACCACATGCATACACAAAATCTTGGTGTATCTTATCTGGTAGACTTATATATAGTGTCGTCCGATGGAAATATTAATGGGCCGCTGATATCAAACTTGGCCTCGTAAGATGGCTATAACTTATATATGGGCTTTTGTTCTTGAATTAGTATTTGGGCTGAATTGTATTATAATCTGTTCTGATCCAAATTTGCATTGACACAGTTATGGACATCAAAAAAATTATTGGTGATTCTACAACTATTTTCTAAAAACTCTTACAATTGAGCAAACCATTTTTGTATGAAAAAGTAGAATACTAAATATAGCACAAAAAAAATCATATTAGTTTCAAAAGATACATGTCAATGTTAACTTTGTACTGTAGTTATTGACTTCTCTCATTTTGGATCATAAATATTCTGACAGAGGTGTGGAGCCTCAATAGAATCCACAATTATTTGTGGTAAAAATACCCAATTTTTTCAACGGTTGATATCATCCACGGATAAGAAAAAGGAAACTTCTTTGACTTTCGTCCTCTAAATTCCAACGGTCTTACAATTCCGACCCCACATCCTAAGAAAATTACATTTACGCACCCTATATTCTCTTTTCTCTAACTTAACCCCCCTCCGCTTGGAAAATTTGTTCGGAGGAAACTCTACAAGAGTCTTTGATTCACCGGAACGGATCGTTCTCTTCAGCCATAACACTCTCCTTGATCTCTTGAATCATCTTAATCACTTGTCTCATCGTTGGTCTTTGCTCTGGTGATGTCACGCGACAAAGACAAGCTGTTTCAGTCATCATCCCAAGCCTATTATCCTCTGTTCCTTCTTCTTCTTCTCTCATTGCTCTTACCCAATCAAGCATATCGTGAGGCGCCATAAACGGATGCCTCGACGCGTTCTTACCGGTCAAAAGCTCAAAGATCAATACACCAAACGAATAAACATCACATTTGGAAGTTGGTCTACGTGATGATTTCCTGATCTCGGGGGCTTTGTAGGAGGATGAGTCAGGATCATCAGGTGAAGCAGAAGAAGAGTCTGTTAAGACACTGAGGCAGTAATCTGTTAAACAGGCTTCAAAGTCTTGTCCTAGGAGAATGTTTGTGGATTTTAAGTTTCCATGGACTAATGCTGATGAGGTTTGGTGGATGTAATATAAGCCTTGAGCTACATCTTCTGCAATCTTTAAACATGATGTCCAATGTAATGGCTTTGCTCTTGACGATCTTGAACCTGAATTTTAAAGATTAGTTAGAAGCGTCTTTTATTTGGTACATTATATCTATGGGACCAAAGAGAAGCAGCAAATCAAAGCATTACCAGATTCAGAAACAAACATTCTTAAGATGCAATCCTCCCATTCTTGGAAAATGTTTACAATTTCAGTAATAAGAGTATTTATATAAAACGTTTTTATTTTTCCGGCATTTAAGCACTAACACAAAAGTCTAGTAGACAAAGCCATTGCAAAAGACGAGATTTCACGTGGAGAAAAAACAGCACAGAGTTCCACCAAAGTCTGTCTTCTTCCCACTACGACTTAAGTAATTGAACGGAAATTTTCAAAAAAGAGCAAAAGAACAAAACTTTAATAGTAAAATAAAACCCGAGATTGTCGCTGTGGCCTGTGTGGTCATCTTCAATATCAACAAGTTCACTACTACTACTAAGTGATAAAGCTATATGCACAAAACCCTCCACACACAAAAAGACTCATGCTTTCATCATTTTTAGGGTTTAAAGCTTATAATAAACAAAGAAGTGGGTCACTAGTAGTCCCTCTCTACGACCCCAAAACGGTTAGTCACGTCATGATTAAGACCAACGCAATTAAATTAAAGTAAATCATAAACTCGGATATAACTCAGTGAGTTAGATACACTAAAACCCTTCCAAACAAAATGAAGAAGATGAGATAATTACCGTGAATGAGATTGAATAAGCTACCATTGGGATGATAATCATAGATGATGAGTCTTTCACCATTAGATTGAAAGTAAGCTCTAATAGGAACAAGATTCAGATGTCTGAGTCCACCAACAATCTCCATATGATTCTCAAACGCTTCTTCACTCGTCACAGCCGTTTTAGCTGCGTCTAGTCTTTTCACCGTCACAATAAGCTGATTATCAAGAACCGCCTTGTACGTAATCCCAACTGATCCTCTTCCCAAGAGCTCAGCCGAAGCTCTCATTAGCTGTTCCAATGTGTACATCCCTTGACTCCTCGATTCACCACAGAAGACAAGACTCCCACTGTTTGGTATCCGGCTTTGTAGCTGCTCTGTTGCTTGTAACTGAAGAACCTCTTTCTCTCGCTTCTGAGATTCAGAATCCGAGTTCGTAATAACCGGAACTGTTCTTGTTGTTCTTGGAGTTTGGATTTGTGATTGATGTTGTTGTAGTGAGGAAGTACACGTGTCTCCTTTTGGATTTGGTTCGTCGTTTCGTTTCTTTATCACAAGAGAGAACACGACGAGGCAGAGACCAAGTACAATAAGGGAAGCGAGACCAGCGGTGAAGCCAAGAACTAAACCACTCTCTTTACCTTTCTTCTTCGTAACCACCGGAGATATAACAACCGCGCCACCGTTCTGCGCCTGTGCGCTTTGACCTAACGGAGCTTCAGACGACGTCGTTTTGTTCGTACTCGATCCAAAGAACGGCGAGCGTGAAGCGCAAGCTCTGTTAATGATCTCACCGCAGAGTCCAGGGTTAGACTTAAACGACGACGCATCGAATCGAGACAGAGTCGGTGTGACGGGAATAACTCCGGTGAGGTTGTTACCGGAAACGTTAAACGACGTGAGAAACGACTGATTCAGCGACGGGAGAGTTCCGTTAAACCGGTTAAACTCGAGATTCAATGAAGTTAACCGGTCAAGAGCGTTGATTCCAGAAGGAATCGAACCGGAGAAGTTGTTAAGAGAAAGAGAGAGAATCATCAACCGGTGAAGAGAGAGAATCGACGGAGGGAAAGCACCGGAGAACTGATTCCGACTAAGGAAGAGAGATTTAAGGTTAACGAGAGGAGAAAGATCAGGAACAGGACCAAAGAGAGAGTTGTTCTCGAGACTAAGAACTCGGAGCTGGTCAAGACGGCTAAGAGTAGATGAAGAGAAGTAGCCACGGAGACCAACACCGGAGAGAACAAGACGAACGACACGTCCTTGTGCGCATTTTACGCCGCGCCATTGACAGTAGTCGTAACGCTCAGTGAGGGAATACAAAAGCTTGTTGTTGAGATCGGCTGTGGATTTGAAAGAGAGTAAAGCAACGGCGTCGGAGGGTAGTAATGAGTTGTAGTAATTTGGCTCTGCTCCGGCGGAGACACGGAGGAGGAGGAGAAGGATGAAAAAGAAAAAAAAGTTCAGTGTCATTTTTTTTTTTTTTAGTCTTTGCAAAGTCACACACTACACTCAATTCAAATACATATGAATTGTATTTTTTTTTTTGTTCTTTCTAATTAAAAAATATGGGAAGCAGCTGTATGTCCGGTGAGAGATGTTGGGACTGTGAAGTGGATCACGTGCTTGTGGCGATTAATATTTAGAGTAGAGTGTTATTAATTTGTTGAGCATATCTTATAACTTTGGGTGCAAATAATACCAAACGAACGTTATATGTGTAATTTTGTGTAAGGTAGAAAGAAAATGACACCAAACAATCCAAAAACTTCAAAATGCATTTATATCTTTTTGTATCTTTGTATAAATTGTAAAACCCATATATATAAAAGGTCAAGAAAAGCTTTTTTTTTTTTGGTTTGGGGAATCAACAAAAGTCCAAAAAAGTTACTGGGATGTTAAAAATTTAACAGAATCATGCATTTTCTTCTTCTTCAAAAAAGAGTTTTTGTTTACCCGATGCGGTCAAAATTAATGTTTTCCAAGAAGAGAGAAGAATCGTATTGGGACTGAGGGTCACGCGCGGTATTGAAGCGGTTGGAGAATCAGTGTTTGGAGCCGTTAGTGAGGGCTTGAGCGAGTCCGTGAGTGGGCTATAGCCGCTCTTTTGGTGTGATTGGTCCGTAGTAAAAGACTAGCTAGACTCGTAGCCAAGTAACACTGTGGTCCTCTCTCTCTTTTGTGACAACCTTTTTTTGTTTGTCTTCCTTAATTTGATCTTTACAAAATAGCGACGTTTTAGTAATTTATTTCTGAAGATAAATCAAAAGCATATAGTTGATGAAATTATGGGTGGAAAATATAACAGTGAACCCGATAGTTATTGACATTGTGACAAAGTATGGAGAGTTTCTAACAGAGTTGTACGACTTTGGGTCCAATCAAATCCAATAATAATAATAAAATAAAAGAATCTCTTTGTTCCCATTCTTCAATGTTTTATTCGTTGTTAATGATCACTTTTTTTGTTTTTGGTTGAACTTTCTTTATAAAAGATTCAAAAGATAAGCAAAGCGTGCTGCTTTTTAGTGACATGTAAACAGCATCTCCACTCTCCATTTGCGTCATTTCTCTTATACTAGTGTAGTATACTTGAGGCTAAACTTTAAAGATTACCTTAAACTATTCACTGTACTGTTAAAAGTTATAAGTGTGGTGGTGGTGGCGGTGGCTATACGGAAGCCAAAGTGAATTTGACTTCATCATTTGTAAATAAGATCTAAAAAGAAGCGCCCACCATCTTTAGGTACTTTATAAAATGGTATTAACTGTTAACTAATCCTCGGCAACAGACATATAAACAAACTATATAAAGGGTCTGTAGACTTTTCGCATTATCATATCTGGAATATGTATGGGCTACACTAAAGCCCAAAACTAAAATATGATCTTGTAATATGGGCCATATCAGGTGGATTTTAGTAAGGGAAAACCCTTATGTATGTGACAAAGGCAAAGTCCAACCTGAAAAATTAATCTTTGTGTTTCTTTTCAAAATTAGAGATGAAAATCTACTTCAAATAAAAGTTTCTGAAAATCTATAAATTATTGTAATAAGTAAAAAGTAAATTAAGTGAATACTATTGGTTTACAGTTTTAACCATAATAACTGTTTAGGTTAATATCATCACTTTAACTTAGGTGAAGTTTCCAAACAAATTCGATGGACAAGGCCACAATCTACTTGAACATCTCTGATACTCAATGTGGACAACCGACTGGATTCATATGACACCTTTCTTTTTGTTTTCAATTTTCCCAGCTGTTAATTTTTTTTTTGTTTTTCAAAAAAAAAAAAAAAAAGATATGTTAGTTGAAAGACACCATTTTTAAAAAAGCTAGTATATGATATTAATAGTTTAATATGCAATGTTTTAATTAAATATTAGAATTTCGTAAGAAATAAACCAAAGAAGAGGAAGAAGGGACAAAGACTTGTGGTCTGTAATTAGTTATGGTGTCACTTTGCAGTAACCAAAACGCCGACACCTCCTCTCTTCTCTCTTCTTCATTTTCACCAGCTCCATGCATGTACGGTACAACCACCTCCCCTCCTCCATTTGTTTACATTTTTCTCATTAATCTATTAAAACTTATAACCAATACAAAAAATGTTTTTGTTTTATTATGAGACTTTGTTTCTCCAAATTTGTATTTTTCCCAACAAACCACAAAACCTTATGATAATTTAGGACTTGACTGACATTACACATGTCATCATCTTACGTTTAGTCCAACTCGTCCTTTGTAGTTTTATGAATAGTCTACCCCGTAAAAAAAACAAGTCAGCAGCAGTACATTTTTATTCTTATAAAGTTTACAACAGTATCAAGGATCCATTTTGAACTAGTCTTACTTTCACTCTCTTACCTCTACTATGATTTGTGAATTAGGTAATATAGATCAGTGTTTTTAATTGTATTAGAGAAATGTCACCTTCAGAAATCCCCCAACCCAAAAGGCCAAAACAACACATTTTCAAAGTAAAGGTAATAGGTTTAATCTTCTAGAATACAAAAAAAAAAACTATACATTATACTATTTTCTACCACAATTGTGACGTTTGTCGTCATTCTCTGACAAGGCTTCAGACCTTTTTTAATAGTTCAGTAAACCAAAACGCTTGCTGCTTTAAAAACAGAGTCAATCTCCTTCGCCTTCTTCTTCCTCTGACCAAAAACAGAGTTAATCAAAACAGAGGAAAAGAAGAAAGATGAAAAGTGGAGGGAACACAAGCACGAAGCTCATACTTGTTCATCCATACATTCAAAAACAAACAAGCACAAATCGTCTATGGCTTCTCGCTTTCGTCTCTATCTTCACAATCGCTTTCCTCCTAACTCTTCTCTACACCACCGACTCTATCATCCCTTCTAAAAACAACTCCGCCACCGTCTCCTCCTCCGCCGTGGACCCCGTCGTATCCTCCGCATCTCCGATCTCTCAACTGCCAACGACTGCCATCAATGCAATGCTTCACTACGCTTCAAGATCCAACGACAGCTTCCACATGTCTTACGGAGAGATGAAATCGATCTCCGACGTCCTACGCCGCTGCTCTCCGCCTTGTAATCTCCTAGTCTTCGGCCTAACACACGAAACCCTTCTCTGGAAATCGCTAAACCACAACGGACGTACAGTTTTCATCGAAGAGAACCGTTACTACGCAGCTTACTTCGAAGAAATCCACCCGGAGATCGATGTCTTCGATGTTCAGTACACGACGAAAGCACGTGAGGCACGTGAGCTTGTGTCGGCGGTTAAAGAAGCGGCGAGGAACGAGTGTCGTCCGGTTCAGAACCTTCTATTCTCCGACTGTAAACTAGGACTCAATGATCTTCCGAATCATGTCTACGATGTTGACTGGGATGTGATCTTAGTCGATGGACCACGTGGCGACGGTGGTGATGTACCGGGAAGGATGTCGTCGATATTCACGGCGGCGGTTCTTGCTCGGAGCAAAAAAGGAGGGAATCCGAAGACGCATGTGTTCGTTCATGATTTTTACAGAGATGTTGAGAGGCTTTGCGGCGATGAGTTTCTTTGCCGGGAGAATCTTGTGGAATCTAACGATATGCTTGCGCACTACGTGTTGGAGAGGATGGACAAAAACAGCACGCGGTTCTGTCGTGGTCGTAAGAAACGCTCTGTTTCTTCTCCATCGGCTTGAGTAAAATGTGCGCTAAAATCTTGTGGAGAGAGTCAAATCACAACAGACAAGACGGTGGCCATTGAGACACCGTCAATCGCGGAGAAGTTTGTGTAAAATAAATATTTGTTTTTACTACCTTTAAATCTTTTTCTCTCTGCATTTTTCAAATCTTTGAACTATATTATGTGACAAATTCAATCAGATCAATGAAAATAGTGAAAAGTGTTACTTCAGAAGATATTAATAAAAGTTTAGTTTATAAGAGTGATGATTGGTGATACAACAACATAAAACCCAATGAATCAAGAACGTATAAATTCAAGGGACTCCAAAAAGTCTTATCTAAACCCTCTGCGGAGACTCTTGTAGATTCGGAGTATCTAATTGCTTCTTCTTGTAGAGTGGAACTCGTCCTCCAAGCTCTTTTAGCTGATCTACAAGACCGTATAGGAACTCAAACGTCAAAATGTTTTGAGCATTAAGCTGTTCTCTAACCTGTGGATGAACCCTAAACCATTCTCCCAACATCTTATGAACGTGAGACCGAATCATCCTCCATGGAACCGGATGCTTCTCGCATAACTTTAAATACTCAACAACTAAATCTCCCTGATCTAATCCTCCATCGACGAAACCCTCCTTTTCATTATCTGTTGCCCATTCAGCTGTTCTAAACCCAGCAAAGACCGCAGGGTTTTCAAGAAGCGTCTCAGCGGAAAGAACACCTTCAACACCCGTCTCTTCAATGCAATTATCAACATCTTCGATACATCTTACATTCCCATTCGCTAGAACAGGGATTCTCAAAGCGTTTTTCACTTCCTTGATGGCACTCCAATCAGCTCTGAACTTTTTCCCGTCCTTCTCATCCCTTGTTCTGCCGTGAACAGCTAGCAGCGAGCAACCAGCATCTTCTAGCATCTTGGCGTATTTTAGTGTATCTTGAAGGTTTGGGAAAATCCGGATTTTACAGGAGACAGGAACATTAAGATTCTGAGCTAACTTTTCAACAAGTGATTTCACCAAAGGTAGATTATCCATCAAGAATGCACCATAGTTTCCTCGCCTCGCTATACGCTGAGGACACCTGAAACCAAAATCCACCAAAACATTCTTACTCTATATCAAAAGTACTATGTGTCACTATGCTCTTTGGATACCTAAATCACTGTGCCCATGATTCTAATTACTGAAGCTCATTGAACCCTAACGTTCCAAGAAAGTTGGAACCATTGAATCTTAGTTATCAGAGTTAACAAACTTAAAACGATAAAGTTTCCATCTTTATTGGAGGTTTCATCTCTATTGAAGAACTCTAAACATAGAAAGATGTGAAAAGAGAGAACTTTACTTACCCTAAATTGATATCAACATAATCGCAGTAAGGTTCAACTCTCTTTGCAGCTTCCAACAATGTATCAGGATCATTAGCACAGAACTGCACAAACAATGGCCTGTCCTCCTACAATTTTTCAAAATCCAATCAAAACCCTAAACCCATAAAAATCAAATGAAAGGGTTTCAGTTAATCTAACCTTGCAAGTGGTGAATTCCTGATTTCGATACTTCTCAGTCTCAGTGAAAATCCTAGAATGCAACATCGGAGTATAAGCAGCTTGAGCTCCGTATTTTTGGCAGAGCAATCGAAACGGAAGCTCAGAGTTATCCACCATTGGAGCAACGATGTACTTAGGTCTACCAAGTTTTTTCCAGTGTGCCCAAGCTTGCTCTACCCTAGTATCAATGCTTAAGACCCGACTTGGAGAGCCCAAGCTCGCCGGCGCTGCCTCGACCGTTTTCTGAATCTGCACATCACGCTGCTCAGAGCAGATGAGATCGTCTACTACCTGAGACTGATCAGGAACTGGATCCGGGTTTGTGTCATTGTTCTCGTCTGGTAGATAAGAGATTTTCTTGGAGTCCGCATAAATCTGAGATTCGAGAGATTTAGTTTCATGAGCTGACGACGGAAGACGAACTCATCGCCGCCGCCATAAAAACTAGGGGTTGAAGTTTTTGGGTTTTTTTCCAGCAAACAAAAATGCTTTTCTTTTTCTCCTCACAGTATTTGGGCCTTGATGGGCTTCATGTATTCAAGTTAATTGATGGGCTTATATATGCATTTGAATTTTGGTCCATAACGTGCGCTAAATTTTTTTTTTTTGGTAGAAAATTTTTAGTGAAAAATAGAAAAACCATAGAGTAAATACATCATTTGTCGTGTTATTATAGCCTAGATTACAAAGTTTCAATAATTGTCTGTGAGAATTTGTAACTAATTAATACTTCATCCGTTTCAAAATACTCCTTCCGTTTCAAAATATAGGATGTTTTAAGCAAAATACGCAGATTAAGAAATCTCTACTTTTAACAAGTTTAGATATAAAATACTAAACTAATCTAAAAGTTGCATTGAAATTTGATTTTACAAGATATTATGCAGTATTACAAATTTTATAGTTTAGGTGTTTCTATTGGTTGAACTTGTTAAAAGTAAAAACTTTTTAATCTGTATGTTTTATATAAAACATCATATATTTTGAAACGGAAAGAGTATCTCGTACAATTTAGATTTTTAACTCTACTTATGATTTTACAATAGCTGTATTTTTCATTTTTTTTGGTGCCAAATGTGTATAATAAAGTTGTGTGCTTAAGTTAAAGCCTTTGCTTAGAAATAAAGTGAAACCGGGTAACCCAAATCGTACGACTATTATTAGTTAACCCAAATCCTTGCGTTGACTGCTTACGTAATCAAGCACCAATCATTAGTTAACGTCACGTCTCTATAATTTAAACACGTGCTTTAACCCAAATCTCCTCCTTAATCATCACTCAAGCCTCAGTAACATTTCGCCACGTGTAGCTAAAGTTGCTTTTTCTTTAACTTAAAATATGTCCGTTGTACCAGCAGAAGGGTGGTGGTGGTAACAATAATTAATGATTAATTAAAAACCTTAATTGAAACGTAATTAATTAATCTTAACAGAACATTTTATTATTTTTCCCTCTTTTTATTTTCCGTTCGCTCTCTAACTAAACTGTTCACAGAGAAGAAGGAAGAAGGAGATGATGAAGCTCTCTATGTTTCGATTGAGCTACTGGAACCGTCGAGGAAGCAGTTTCAAATCATCTCCGTCGTTGGATCCAACATTCGACGGCAAATCTCCGTCGTCTGTGTTTTGGCTCGTCATTCATGCTCTCTGCTGTTTGATCAGCTTGCTTCTAGGGTTCCGATTCAGCCATTTAGTACTCTTCTTCCTATTCTCGACTTCCGTCACCAATCTATACACGACCACGCCTTTTCTCTCCGTCGGAAACGGCGGCGGTGTGAGCCAGCTTCTCCGTCTGAAACCTCTTGAAACAGCAACTAATAATAACAGCACGGCGGCGGCGAAGAAGAAGACGAATTCTCGAGTGGTGGTTGGAAGACACGGGATCCGGATCCGTCCATGGCCTCACCCGAATCCGATTGAGGTTTTGAGAGCGCATCAGCTGCTTTCGAGAGTACAGAAAGAGCAGAAATCGCTCTACGGTGTGAGGAGCCCTAAGACTGTGATTGTGGTTACGCCGACTTATGTACGGACTTTTCAGGCGCTTCATTTGACCGGAGTTATGCACTCGCTCATGCTCGTTCCTTACGATTTGGTTTGGATCGTTGTTGAAGCTGGTGGTGTCACCAATGAGACTGCTTCGTTTATCGCAAAATCAGGATTGAAGACGATCCACTTAGGATTTGACCAGAAAATGCCTAATACTTGGGAAGATCGTCACAAATTGGAGTCCAAAATGAGACTTCACGCCTTGAGGTGTGAATTCTTAGATTCTCATTTTTTTGATTTGATTGATTTATTACTGACTTGAGATTGTTTTGTGTGCTGATTGATTTGGAAGAGCAGAATCGTGAGAGAGAAGAAATTAGATGGGATTGTCATGTTTGCTGATGATAGCAATATGCATAGTATGGAACTGTTTGATGAGATTCAAACTGTGAAATGGGTTGGTGCTTTATCTGTTGGTATACTTGCTCACTCTGGTAATGCTGATGAGTTATCATCACTCTTTAAGAATCAACAAGGGAAACCTTTAATGCCAATCCAAGGTCCTAGTTGTGATTCCTCTGAGAAATTAGTGGGCTGGCACGTTTTCAACACTCAGCCTTATGCCAAGAAGACTGCAGTTTATGTTGATGAAAAAGCAGCTGTGATGCCTAGTAAGATGGAATGGTCAGGGTTTGTGTTGAATTCTAGGTTGTTATGGAAGGAATCTGTAGATGATAAACCAGCATGGGTGAAAGATCTCCATTTGTTGGATGATGATAATGATGAGGAGATTGATAGTCCATTGGCTTTGGTCAAGGATCCTTCCATGGTGGAGCCGCTTGGAAGCTGTGGCCGCCGTGTCTTGCTTTGGTGGCTTCGTGTTGAAGCTCGAGCTGATAGCAAATTCCCACCTGGGTAAGTTTTAATTTTTACACTCATTCTGAGCAAATGTCTCATCACATTATGCCATATTGTAAACTTTTACTTGTGTGTGCAGCTGGATCATAAACTCGCCTTTAGAAATCACAGTGCCATCAAAGCGAACACCGTGGCCAGACTCAGAGCTCCTAGTGGCGATCAAAGAAGCGAAAAACAGTCAATCAGACACAGAAAGACGTCCCACGAAGGCAAGAGGATCAAAGAGCAAGAGCTCCAAGGGTAAACAAGAACCGAAAACTTTTGATGGTGTCAACGTATCAGCAACACTAGTTAAGGAAGACGTGAAAGATACAACAAATCAATGAGGCAAGAAGCTGTTATAAATCATCCAAATTTCATTTCATATTCTTTTTCACCGTAAATATCATAATATTGTTCGGTGTGTATTGGCTTCATCTTATACAATACGAAATCATGTGGGATGTTTCGAGTTCTTTAAATCGATCCTTAGCTCTAAAACAAAACTTGGCATACAATAGTTTCAGAATTCTGTTTAACCTTAAAATTAGCCAAAATTTAATACTCAAAATCAAAAAACAGGTGCAGTGAACTCCCGAACTTTGTTGAATCATCATATGATCATCACTTTGACTGTTTCTTCTCCAGTTTCACTTTGAGGTTAGCTATAATCTTATCCTGAGCCATGATCTGATGTTCCTTGGCTTTGAGTTTCAGCTTTAGATCTTCAATTTCCTTTGAATGGCCTTCACAGCTGTTCGCGAAGTCCTTAGCTTTGAGTTTTTCCTTCAGTGCTTCAATTTCCTTTAAATGATCCTCACAATGGTTTACATTTTCCTCTTTGGCCTCCTCAGATTCATCTTTAACCATTTTACGAACATATAAACAAGTTCCTGATCCTGAACTCAGCTTAAACGCAACCATTTTTTGTGCCAAACCCGCTTGATCCTGATAAAGATAGACAACCGAAATTTATTATATTGATTTTCTTGCGATAGTTTCAGATCCTGAAAATGATCAGAGAGATGATTCTAAATACCTTAACTGCGTCTCCTCTAACGTTTTCAAATGCTTCATTTGCTTCTTCTGCACTCTTAAAACTAATAACTGCATTATAATATCTTCCTTTTCTTCTTGCTGGCTGCTCAAAAACAAATCACAAAAACATGATCCTCGTGAGAGAGGAAAAAAGATGAGTATAGAGATTAAAATGTTCAGTATTGTTATATTACCATGGTTTCAAGTGTGAAATTTCCTGAAATAGCTCCTTGTAACTCTTCAGACGGGACACTGAGAGGGATTTTATGAAGGAGTAGCTTTTTCTTATCAGCCTCTCTTTGGTTTACAACTGCTTCATTGATCTCCTCAGATTCATCTTCTCTCTTTTGTCTCTTAGAAGAACTCTCATTATTCTCCTCCTCCTCTGTTCTAGCTCTCTTTGGTGCAGTTATTTCATCATGAACCATTTTACGAACAAATAATTTAGCTTTTACTCCTGAACTCAGCTGAAACGCAACCTCTTTTTGTGGCAAACCCTCTTTATCCTGAAAGAAAAAGACAACAGAAACTTGTTATATTGATGTCTTGATTTTCCAGTAGTTTCAGATCCTAAGATAACCACAGAGATGATCCTAAATACCTTCCCTATGTCTGCTTCAACATTGTCAAATGCTTGATTCGCTTCTTCTCGACTACTAAAATCAACGACTGCAGTATGAAAACCTCCTAGTTTTTTTGGTGGCTGCCCAAAAAAAATACAAAATACAAACACATGATCCTCAGTGGGAGAGAAAAATAGAGTATAAAGATTAGAATGAATGTTTGGACTTATAACATTACCTTAACATCGAGTGTGAACTCCCCGGTAAGAACTCCTCGTAACTCTTGAGATGAAACATGGGGAGGGATTTTATGAAGGAAAAGCTGTGTCTTACCAGCTTCATGTCTTGCCTCATGTCTTGCCTTCTCAGCCTCCAACATCTAATATGGAATTTACAGAAAAATTTGAATGAGTTTCAGAAAACTATAAATATAATTTTATTTTGGAACTTAGAATGAATTGTAAAAATCCGCCATACTTCTGGAGTTTGTTGAACTGTAGTCTCTACTCCTTTTTCTACAACAGCAAGTACAAGTTTCATGGCAGCTGCTGCGTCATGAACACAATTGTGAGCAGCATCAGCCATTCGCAGTTCTTCACCTAAAACATACTGGAGAAAAAGAAAAAACACACACACATAAAGCTTTATCAATCATTTTACATATTCAGGATTTGATATTTACAATGAGCAGAGAAGAATAAAATCTTAGCATGCTTGCCTTGCATAGATTGTTCAAAGAAGGTCTCTTCTCCTTTGGTGCACCGGCAACCTCAAATACAAATGAAGTATCTATTATTCTCGCATGATCTATCCTCAACACTGTGCATCAAATAACTGGTAAGCACAATCGAATTTAATAATAATAGCTCAACAAATTTACAGAAAAATTAAAGCTTTTTTGGTTACCTTCAAGATCATTATGCAAACCATGCCCAACCAAAATAGTTCCCACAGAAAGAAACCTCCGCAATTTTTTCTGAATATCTGTAACAGATAGAGTAGCTCTCTCAAGATCCTCAGGAGTAACTCCAGTAATATCCGTCTTATAGTTAAGAACTGGTTTGTCCGGTTTCACAAATTTGTCAAGAACCACCTAATTGATGAACATCACAGATTAAAAACAACAACATTATTACAATGCCCCCGGTCACATAGTATTGACAAAACAAACTAAAAGATTGAATGCTCTAAAGCAAGCTACACACACCTTTAAGTCGCGGTCCACAGCGCCAACTCTAACTACAGCTTCGGTCCCATCTTCACAGGTAACCATCTCACAATCAATAGCAAGCATTCTAGTAGATTTCACCACTTTAGACTTCTTCTTACCAAGCGAAGTTACAAACCAATCCTGTTTTGCAATTAAAAAAAATGACTTTTCTTTTCAGTAATCTCAATATGCAGGAGAAAGAGAAGGCAGCTAATGAATTGGACTAGAAACACAAACCTCGGAATGAGAAGGGAAGGAATAGGCTGTAGGGTACTGGTAATGCGAAATAGTCAATCGAACTAGTCTCTGCACTGCCAACAACATAGAGTTATGAAACCAAATACTAAAAACCTATAAGTATGTAAGACATCCTCAAAAAGAATTCTCAACCTGTTCAGGAGTCTCTTTAGCAGGAGATTCTTCCTTAAATTTCTCAATTAGATCACGATTAGCACCACATTGCATAATCCTAGCTATTAACTGAGAGTACAAAAACCAACAACCAAATACACAAACATGGTGAGAACTGAGAGAAGTAAGAAAAAGCCATACAAATGTGTGTGTATGTGAAGTTACTAACCTGCATATCTTCTTTCTTTTTGAAGGACATAAGAAAAGCAACCAAAACATCATTGGAACGTCTCGCAGGATCACTCAAACTCGACCCGAACTTCTTATCGTAAACATTCAAAAACTCCTTCCATCCTCCATTTTCGCCTTCTAAATTTCGTTTCTGGACTAGCTTCACCAAGTCCACTAGCATCTAAACTCATCCCATGATTGTTTTTTAATTTACCAAAGTTAGAGTTCGAAGAGAAAGAATAATATTTTTCTAGCTTAGAGACAGGTAGGTAGGTAGTAGTAGTAGTATGATAACGAAAGAGACTTACTTTTTTCTCGGCAGTAGCTAGTTTATGCTCCATTACGAAAAGTTTAGAAGGACGGTGGCGCTGTGAGGTTTCAGAGGCGGCGAGTTGGAAAAAAAGAAGAGTTGGGGGAAGACGGAGAATCGTAATTTAGGGTTTTATTCTGTTTCTTCCCCTATTTTGTTTTTTTTTTTTTAATAATAATTTTACTTCCGGGAGCTTATCTTTTAATTACTGTTTTGTCTAAATCAATATTCATTTGTTGGAAACTAATTTATTTATGTTCATATATAATTTTTGCAATTACATTTATCTAATGTAATAAACTATTTATTGTAGACTGTACAGAACTAATTTTGTTGTTCCGAAAAAGAAAAACGTGTATACTGTATAGTAATTTTAATATGAATCATATATATAGAGTTTAAAACCAATAGTAATTCGCAATATTCGCCATATTAATCAATGTAAAAGATTACAAAAAAATTCCACCATCTACGAAAACTTTTTACAGAGTTACTAGGAGATTAAACTAGATTTGGTAGCAGATCTACTCCGATTATAAGACAAGAGACTGTTTGGACCGTTTTAACTTTCAAAATCACTGTCACCAAAATAGTTCCTAATCCTATAGAGAGAAACCTCTGCAAAACTTCACCAATCAACTTATCCTTGGTTACTTATATAAATACAAGTCAAAATATGACACAATTCATTCACATCAATTGACTAATATTCAGATTCCAAACAGAGAAAACAAATAAATCTGGACACCAAATCAATAATAGTCAAATACAATAAATGTGTTCATCCTTGGAATGACTTTTCTAATCGACAAAGTCTTCTTGCACACAAATGAAAAGGAAAGAGGATTACAAATCAAGACAGAAGTTTCACTTGAGAAACAATTTTGGACAATTACCGTTTTTTATAGTTATAGCTGATGATGAATGATGATCACGTAGAACTACTAGCATTATCATTATGAGACCATCTTCTGAATGTGCAAGTTACCAAGTTTCTTCCAGCAAGAAACCCTAACTTTGACCTAATCGTTGCTAATCTACTTCCTCCGTTGTTGCCGCCAACATTACCTGAACCAATCTCCGCCACAACACCACTTGCTTGAGCCACCCTTGGCTCCTCGACAACAACGGTATCAACCTCACCATCCACAACCACCACAGCTTCTGTTTCATCACTATCCATACTCACAACAAGTGTCCTCCTTTGTTCACGCAGCCAATCTCCAATCTCTCCAGTCACCACTCTACATTTCTTCACCTTCAATTTCACCAGATTAGGACAGCCCACAGCGAGCGCCTCGATCCCTCTATCCGAAACGGGACATCCTTTGATACAGAATTTCCTCAACGCACCACATTTCTTAGCTATGCAAGCGATCTCTGTATCGCCTATGGTTCCACTTCCGCAGAGCGCTAATCGTTCGAGTTTCTCACAGTTTGAAGCAATGGCTGCTAAACTCATATGTGTAGCATTAACACCAATCAGCACAAGTTCTTGCAAGTTTAAACAATGTTTAGCTACAGACATAAGACCTTCATCACCAATCCTATTAGTCCTCCAACCATCAATATGAAGTTTCCTTAACAGCTTACATCTCTCAGCTACATTAATCAGACCATAGTTTGAGCATTCCGGGGTTTTAACTATATGCAATGTCTCCACATTAGGGCATTTCGATATAGCAGAGAGCCCAATGTCACTCACTTGAAGCCTCTCTAAATGAATCTCACTCAAAGAACTTTTACCATCTCCAATCATAAGAAGAACTTTATCCCAATCACCCAAACAACGAATGATTTTAAGTGTTTTCAGAGTTCTTGTATTAGCAACCAATGGTTCAAATACCTGGCCATTAACGAGCTCCTTCAAACAAATCGACCTGAGCGAAGAGGACGAACCAATCAACTCAGCAGCTTCATGGATACCTCTGAGTCGCTTCACCGACAATTCCTCAAGAAGAATACAATGCTCAAGCATAGCGTTAACGCCTTTAGCTCCAAAATTACAAGATCCAACAGAAAGCTTCTTGAGATTTTTACAATTCTTAGCAAACTCTTCCATTCCCAGATCCGTGATTTCGCGACAACCACGAAGCTTAACACGAGTCAGATTCAAACAACGAACCGAGATCATCGCAAGAGCTTCATCGCTCAAGCTAACGGACTTACGATCACATCGGAGAGCAAGCTTAGTAACGGAATCGAATCGATTGAACATAGAGTTGAGAAAAGAGAAGATCTCATCCTTTGCATCAAGAGATAACCGATGACGATACTGACCGTCAACGAACAACCACCGTTTACAAACAAGAGAGCAACGTTTACGATCTCCAGCTCCGAGAAACTGAAAAACATGAGCTAAACATTCATCGGGAAGATCTCCGGTAAAATCCCGATCTCTAACCGTAACAACATTTCCTAAAGAAGACATCAATTCTCCTCCTGAAGAAGAAACAATCACAGGAGACCATAATCTTAAATCAAAATCACGTCCGTTAGATTCCGCCGTAGACGAAGGCGCTTGGCCCATCACCACCACCGAAGAGTCCTTTTTGGTTTCCTCCCTATCTTCTTCTTCCCCCCTCCCCTTTTTTTTTTTTTTTTTTTTTTTTTTTTTTTAATTTTGGGTTGAGAATGAGAGAGGAGGAAAATTATAAAAAGTAAAATACAGTACACACAGCAGCAGCAGTAACGGCTCATCCCGTCAAATAAGGGAACACGTGTCATAATCGTAGTTGACACGCTTGACCCAACTCACACTCACACGCGCTTTATTTTAAATTTATCATCAACCGTCAGATCTGAAATAAGTTGTTGAGCTGAATCGTGATCGTTGATTACTTCGACTTTATGTGTAGGTTAGCTTTATTAGTATAACCTATCGTCACGCTCTTCTTCTGGCGAGACATCATTACTTTCCTCGTGTTCAACGGTCAAACTTCAGGTTCTCAAGACACTCCTAATTACTATAGACTTTTTTTGTCTTTCTGGTATGCTAATGAGACTATTCAATTTCAAGACTACTTATTTTACACAAGTAATTACGTAATTTTGTTTTCTAAGACTGGAATTTCAAATTTTGAATTAGAAAAAAAACTGTCAATACGTTACGACAGGTATAAATTAAAATTATATATACACCAGATGAGAGAATCTGCGCATATGCGTGGTTTTTTTATATGTTTTTGTTTATTGAATGTTTGTTTGATAACATAATTTATTTTTATTAAACATATTTGAACATTCGGATGACATATTATTGATGAAATATCAATGCACCTGTTATTAAAAAATCATGATAATTTATAGAAATAAAGAAAAATCATAAACAAATATATCTGACATCTCATTGGACAGCCTTGTCTATCAAATTTGAATTATCAACTTGCTTTCCTTAGAAGCCCACTAGCATGGATATGTTTGAAAGCCCAAATTTTAGTTTGATAGGCCTAACCGTATGAAATATAGATACTGAATTGTTTCTATCAATTAGTATAAATCTGTGAAAGAAACTAGATTAAACTTGATTTAAACTATAAAAGCTGTATAAATTAATAACAGGAATCAAAGAAAATAATCTATTGTGATAATTATTAATACAAATTATAATCTGTGAGTTAAAAGTATAGACTGAAAACTCTGAACGATGATTGTGGACGAAAGTCAAAAGTTGGTGTGTTACTTTAATATATCGGCACATTTATGCATTAATATTACGACACTATTATTACACACACACACACACACACACACAAAACTTTAAAAAGAATGTGCCCAGATTTAAAATGGTGTTGTCCCTTTTTATCCAACCGAAAACACAATGATAATGGCTTAAACCAAACACAGTACAACTCTTTCCATGTTTGACTCCAGATCTTATGATCAAATTCATAATCCATGTTTTGTTATTTTTTCTTTTCTTCCAATTAGTCCCCCGACACATCTCTATCACTATTAACATTATAAATTCCATATATCATCATGATTGAGAGTACTTAAAACTTAGGTTGGTGTTAATGACGTTGGATTATGTAATAATTAGTACGTTCACATTTTTGTTTATCTTTGCTATAATACTGTCTTTGACCATATCTCCCGACTCCCATCCATAGTCCACGATAGTGACTTTTTTAACAGTTAACTATTTACTGATTTTTACGGCGAGCATCGTTTGAATTCGAATAAAAGATAAAAGAATGAAATGAATAGGAGAGGTGGGGACATTTTTACAAGATGGAAAAAATATAAAGATGTGAAAGGTGGAAATGTGAAGTCGCTATTAAACTTTGTGGTAATCTCTCTCAGATTCAGACTCGCTTGTTACCAATGGCTTCACATCTTTCACTCTCGTGATTTTTACCTAACTATACTCGCCTGTTACCATGCATTAGACACAATTAACATCCAAAAACCGTATTAATAATAAGTACATATATCACACTAACGATTTGTTTCCACTTCCTTTGTTCTTTTTTTTTTTCACTTCTTAGAAACTAAAGTGTTTGTATTCTAACGAGGTCCAGAAGAATGCATTTTGACCACTAATGTGGCTGTGATATTTTTTTTTTAATAAAAACAGCTAAATCGCCCTTTTTCTTGGCCTCGAATCCGAATTTTTAGCATATAAAGAAGGGAGGCAGGTTCCAATTAAATAATCACTCTTTTTGAAGAGATCTTTATAGAATACGTAAAAATAAAATAAAATAAAAACTATTTATAGAAACAATAAATAAACGATTTTAGATATCTTTTTGCTTTCAATTTATGTATAGATTTGGACCACAGAGAATCTGCAAAGCTATCAAGAAAGACGTGACTATAATAAATACTACGAACAATATAAATAAATTAGATTCTAATACTATTACGAATCTTTACGTATTTCCTAAAGAAAAACTATATTAATAATTTGTTTCTATATATATACATGTATTTTACAGCATTTAAATACAATGATACTTTCTAATTTTCAAAATATATAATGTTTTATTTTAAATATCCATACTAAAAACAGACAAATTATTTAATGAAGAAAATTGAAAATTCAGTTATAAAGAAAGAAAATACTATAAGCCATGTTGAGATTTTGGCAACCATCAGTATGAATTACAATTTCTTTGAATACATATTTTAAAATTTATTTGATTACATATTTTTATTATTATAAAATTTAAAACATTATATATTTTGAAACACAACAAAATATCTTTTTAAAAAATTAGAAGGGGTAGTAATTATGTGCTGTAATCAATGATAAAAATCCAAAAAATAAAAAATCAACTCAGTCCGCAACACAAAGGAGCGTAATCATCACGATCCGATCAAGATAGATCTTCGTCTCGATCGTACGGACAGGGTAAAGGAGCGTCTATGCACGCGCCATAAGTAGCGTATAGGCTAACTTGTAATTAAATTCGTTAATTATAATCATTATCTCGCGCGCCAAACAATCCGAATATTATTAAAATAAAGAGACAAGACCAAAACTAAATTAAGAACAATTTGATAATTATAAAAAGAAATTATTAAAAAAAAAAAAAAAGACAAAGCGTGAGATAATAATAAAAACCCTTCGCTTTCTTAGCAAATTGGTCTGGTCTCTTTGGTTCCTTGTTCCTTTCTTTCCTTCACTGTAGAATCCGTCGACGAAACTAAAAAAAAAAAAAGCTTCAATGGCAGAATGAGCAGAGGAATCTGCGATTTCTTCTTCTCGGAAGGAGAAGATGGCTTTGGAGAAAGAAGAAGAAGCGTCACAAAACGGTGCGTTTTGTGTTCTTGATGGGCTCTACTGCGACGAAGAAACCGGGTTTGTGGAGGAAGATGAGGAGGATCTTGACGGTGATGGATCCGATGAGAGTGTCTCAAAGTTTCAGTTTTTACCTCTTTTGGATATGTTTTTATGGGATGACGATGAGCTGATGAGTCTGATTTCAAAGGAAAACGAAACCAATCCTTGTTTTGGTGGTGACGAAATCTTTGATGGGTTTTGGGTTTCTTGTAGGAAAGAGGCTTTAGATTGGTTTTTTAGGGTTAAATCTCATCACGGGTTCACTTCATTGACTGCTTTACTTGCTGTGAACTACTTCGATAGGTTTATGACTACTATTAAGCTTCAGACTGATAATAATAAGCCATGGATGTCTCAGCTTGTTGCTGTGGCTTGTTTGTCTTTAGCTGCTAAAGTCGAAGAGATTCATGTTCCTTTGCTCTTTGACCTCCAAGTTAGTTTCTTTTTTCTCTCTCTTATAATGTGGCTTAAGTGTTTGTGGAAATGCGGATTTCTAATTATGTTTTTTTTTTTTTTTTGTGTGTTTGTGGTTGAAGGTGGAGGAAGCAAGATATGTCTTTGAAGCTAAGACTATTCAAAGAATGGAGCTTTTGGTTTTGTCTACTCTCCAATGGAGAATGCACCCTGTTACTCCAATCTCTTTCTTTGATCACTTTATTAGGCGATTTGGCTCTGAATGTCACCAGCAATTGGACTTCTTTGGCAAGTGTGAGCGTCTTCTGATCTCTGTTGTTGCTGGTGAGGTTTCCACTTTTAAAAACCTTTTTCTTTTGATGTTTTTAGTTTGGATTCTTTTGGTGGTGGTGCTAAATTATGGATCTTGTTTGCAGATACGAGGTTTATGAGTTACATCCCTTCGGTGTTAGCTACTGCAATAATGATTTATGTCATCAAGGATTTGAAACCATGTGACGAAGTTGAATACCAATCTCAATTACTCACTCTACTCAAAGTTGATCAGGTTTGTGCTTTAGAAAAGACTTTGTGATTAGTCCAATTGTACTCTTAAGATTAAAATCTGATTCAGCATCATTAACTACTTCACAGAATAAAGTAAATGAATGCTATGAACTGTTGTTGGAGCACAATCCAAGCAAGAAGAGGAAGATTAATTGGCCTGATCAGGACAGTCCAAGCGGTGTATTTGACTTTGATGACAGTTCAAATGGCTCCTGGGTTGTCTCTACTTCTTCAGTTTCATCATCATCATCTCCAGAGTCTCTGCACAAGAGAAGGAGAGTGCAGGAGCAACAAATGAGGTTGCCTACAATAAACCGTATGTTTCTCGATGTACTCAGTAGTAGTCCTCGTTAGTACCTTTCTTTTGATCAAATGTGTCAAAACATAAATTTTAATCTCTTTTTTGCGTATCATTATCGGCTATGGCTACAATTTAAAGGCAGAACATTTTGTGATAACTCTAAGCTCTGTCCTTTAAATCTTAATATTTATTCATCAATCTTAATATTCCTTTGCAACATCTTCACAGTAGATCAACGTTAAGAGGATTGATTGATTCTTTATGCAATTTCGTTTATATTATCAAGTAAAGTGTTACAAAGAGAGAATTCAAACGTCAAAAGTTAGGAGTAGTACTATACATCGTCCTTGAAATCTCAACAAATCCCACTACTGGCAACAAACACATAGGGCTGTAGTCTTAAGAATTGACTGATAAATAAACATCAGTAACAGTAACAAGTTAAAAAAAGTATACATCTCTCTCTCTATCAAGTCTCTCTCGTGATGTGTCAATTGTTTGATATAGAAATCTCTTGGACCTCTTTAAATTATGGGGAGATAAGATTGGAAAAAGAAGAGTGGTTGATATATAAATGATAAACCTGAAACATCTGATTTCTTCTGTTGGGTTAGTAAAACATGTGAAAGAAAACCTCAGTTGTACCTTTTGTGCAGAAACAAGAAGAGTGGTTGGTTTTTTGTCATAATTCTGTAAAAAATAATCTCTATAATTTTCAGAGGTAATTTGGATTTTGATTTGAAAGGAGAGTTTTAGAGACCAGACAAAGGGTGGTTCAAGTACTAGTTTTGTTTTTATCCTTGAAGATGAAAGAGATCTGGTGGACTCTGGACATGTATGTATGTAACACTCTCTCCCTATGACTTTTGAATTTACTGTCTCAGCTCTCAGGTCATGTCAAAGACAATAAATATGTTTATAGCTTTTAAGCACCATCTGTGAATAACCCATTGGACATTTATCAGAATTTCAGACATGTATATGGTATAGAATCTGACATATACATGAATTATTGTAATGTTTTTATTAGGGATAGGATATTTTAACAATCTTTCTTGGGGTTTTAACTCTTAAGTATCATCACTAAATAAACCAATTAAGACCTTCGTAATAATAGTCTCTGATGATTTATTCGTTCTTGACTCAAATGATAATCGGTTTTTTTTTTTTTGGTTTTTTTGGTTATGGTTTTGGTTTAGTATTATTGTTGAGATATTGCTGAAAAGAGGATATAGTGTATCCCACTCCAACGGTCAGATCTTAGCTTTTTTCTTTTCAACAAAACAAAAAGAAAAAGCCAAACAAATTTATAAAAAGTAGTACGTACGTACATTTGTCTTGCCCACCAACAACATCCCACACGGTAAAAAGCTCACGTTTTCGTACTACATGGTCTTTATACATTATATATCCGGATTAATTTTTAATAAATGAACTCAGCACACAAAATTACATATTCTAATCATCTTTATATTCCATTGAGACTACATATATAATTAGCAAAAATCGCTAATAACAATATTAGGGGTTTTGATTATGGGAATACAGAAGATTTTTTTAATTTACAATTGTAAAGTACTAGAAATTAGTAGTAATCCGATGTTTTTATTTTTATTTTTTAAGGTTTTGAGAGATGACTTCTTTGGCAGATTCAAGGGTGGATTCGACCGCGGCTGCAGCTCCGACAAGAACACCACCGCTAGTTTTGGGGTGAAATTGATGAACCACTTCTATATTTTTTTGCTCTGAAGCTTTCCCCGCCGACGAACGATGCTCCGTTGTTTCCACCACCACTTTTGATGATCCATCCTCCTCTTGTCTTCCTTTTGTCTCCTTTTCCTTTGCAAAATTCAAATTAAATTCATTATATTTGTTTTTCCTACTGAAACAATAACAATTTATATATACCACAAAGAACACATAATACAATACCTGCAAGGCTTTTATGTTCATATCTGATCAAATTTTTTTTTTTCGAATTGTAAAATAAATAAATAAATAAAAACAATTTGTACAAAACAGAAAATAGAAATTATAAAAGAAAGTTCCCAAAAGAGCATATATCTCGTTGTTTGTGTGGGGGGATAAACGAAGATCCCGTTCTTGCGTTAGTCTTCCTAAACTTTTCCAAAGTATTTGATTGGCCAGCCCGAGTCTTAGGAAACATTTTTGCTTCTGTACCTATAAGATTATGGCCTTAGATAACGCCGTAGTTAACATGCGATTTCACACGATTATGCAAAATAGTCTACACTGTTACTAATCAGATCATTCTACACTGTTACTAATCAATAAGATGTGAAACTGTAGGAGCCAAAACATATTATACCATAATGATCACAAAAGATGTGAAACTGTAGGAGCCAAAACATATTATACCATAATGATCACAAAAACATCACAACAAATGATATTTTCAGCAGAGTAGTAGTAGTAGTAGTTTATAAGAAGGGGTATGGAATTTTTTTCAAACATAGAGCCAGATTCTCTGAGAGAGAATGTTTTCATAATAGAGTAGTATTATAGCAAGTAAGTAGCTAACTGATTCAGCAGGTCAAGAGAGGAGATGAACCACTGCATTTGACATCAGAAGCATCAGAAAGGCGTTGTCTTGGAGAGAGTGTTGTAATCGCCGCAGCTTCTACGTCGTGATTCACTATGAGTTTCCTCTTCTGCGACTCTATTACACTGTTTCTTCTTTCTTCTGATCCTTCAGCAATGGGGCTCAAAGTCTGTATCTCTGTCGTCTCAGCTGCTGCTCCAACGTCTTCTCCATCGGCTGCGTATAGGATTCTTTTTATGGAACCAACAAGCTGCAGAACAAAAAGAGTGATGATGATTTTTAAACACTTGTGGAGTTTTTTTATAACTGAGGCAGAGAAGAAAAGACTTTTTGCATACAGGTAAGTTTTCGGTGTCTGGGTTTTGGCAGAGAATCTCCACATCTCTTAGTTTAGAGAAATAGAAGTCTCTTTCTTTCTCTAAGCTGTCTATGTAGAGTTTCAGTTCTGTGATCTGTGATTAAAAGAAGTGAGCTAGTGAGCTATATAGACTTTTAATGTTGTAATATGAGAAACTAGTGTGTTGAGAGAAACAGAACCTTTTCATCATAAGCAGGCACTGGTTTAGATTGTTTAGCTGATGGTTTTGAAGCATGGTGATTCGCAGTTGAAGAGTGGTGATTCCCGGAGTTGGAGGACTGTGGTTCGTGTTTACGGGTTCCATTAGAAGACGAAGGTCTAGGTGCAGCTGAAGAAGAAGAACTCTTGGCTGATTGTTGTGTAGCTACAGCAGCTCTCTTGGTTGCTTCTTTTCCTCCTTTGCTGGCTTCTCTTCTCTCCAGTGCGTGGTAACTACCAATGAAAAAACCAAATACAAGAGAGAAGTTTCAGAAACGAGAGTATATGAATTTGGAATTTTGGATCATATAAGCTTACTAACAAAATTATCCTCATCTAAGAATCATGATTCATAGTCACACAACAATCATAATCAGGAAGCCAAAGTATAAAACAGATTCTGGAAATTTTGAAGAAACAAGGCTAAAAAAGGTTGTGATAGTTGTAAGCAAAACTTACTTATGCTGGCCACCATTAACAGAATCACAGTATTTCTTCATCCACTGCATAAACTCCAAGTTATCCAATGGCCTTCCCTTAACGAGTTTGCTCACTTCGATGTGCTACACAGCCAAAATTAACAAGAGAAAACTCAGTTCTACTCTATGCCTAGAAGAATCAAGACCCCCACACAAAAAAAAATCGTGAAAAAGAAAAAGAAGATAAGAGAGAAGAAGACCTTAGTGATCTTGAGTTTATTAAAGACATCCTGAAGAACTTTATAGTTCTGAATCATCTCATACTCGCTCTTGGCATCAAAATTAACCTTGTGCATCGGAACAGTTCCAGGGTGTACCGAATCCATTAGCTGACAATGAACAGCGCCTGAACTAGCCTATATCATCCATAATCGAAATTTCAGATCCAGATCAAACAACAACACACACAGATAGAGAAAAAAGTTCATCAAATCTGTACTCAAATCCCAAAATCAAAACAGATAAGAAGTTCATCGAAACCGTATTCAAAATTCCAGAACAACAAATCAAAAGAGATAAGAAACGAGATGCGAGATGATTCAATACCTCTTCGACTTTGGAGAGATTAAGTTGGAGAGTGGAGTTAATCCAAGCAAGAATCTCCGATCTACCAACGAAATAAGCAGAATCCATCATCCCAATCTTCGTAGCCATCTCCGATTTGCTCAGATTCGACTCGTCTCTCTTTCTCTTTCTCTCTCTAACGGCTCTTTTGAAATTAGAGGAGAAAGACAAAAAAACAAAGATAGAGGAGAGAGACGAGAGCGGAGTTTTCAATCCAAAATACAAATATCCGAATCTTTACCCGCTCTTGCTATTTCAGATCCGGGTTCGTTCAGTAATAGGCTCCAAGCCTTTTTAATCGAAAGCCCAAAATATTCTAAGACCTACCTCAGTTCTTTTATTTCTTACAAATTTTTGTTTCTTCCTTGTTTAGTTAAATTTTATTTCTTACCTCATTTTATTTAACTTGAAATTGAAATGTCGATATACATACAATTTCCTTTCTTATAGTTTAGTTAATAAGACTTTGTTAACAAAAACTTAAGTTGAGTTAAACAATTAACTAAAAACTTGAATACTATAAAGTTTAAGTTTTCAATAAAATTTAGTACTTTATTTAGTAATTTGGTATTTTAGGTTTTATTTAGTGTTAGTATTTAAATATTTAAAATTTTAGTTTTTAATTAGTTGAAAACTCTAAACTTAAATACTAAATTAAAAATAACAAAACGGAAACAAGTCGAATTTGTGAAATGTCTAACGAAATTAATTGCATCCAAAATCCAGTTAGTCCATAATGTTTTTGTAATTTAGTATTTAAGCTTAAAAGTTTTCAAAAAAAGAGTACTTTTAAGTTTTGAATAAAAATTCATTTTAGTTTTTAATTATTTGAAAACTCTAAACTTAAATATCAAATAAACATAACAAAACGGAAACAAGTCGAATTTGTGGAATGTCTAACGAAATTAATTGCATCCAAAATCCAGTTAGTCCATAATGTTTTTGTAATTTGGTATTTAAGCTTAAAGTTTTTTTTTTAAAAAAATAGTACTTAAAGTTTTTAAGTTTTGCATAAATAAATTATTTGAAAACCCTAAACTTAAATACTAAATAAACATAACTAAACGAAAAAGTCGAATTTGTGAAATATTCTAACGAAATTAATTGCATCCAAAATTCAGTTAGTCCATAATGTTTTTTTGTAATTTAGTATTTAAGTTTAAGTTTTCATTTAATTTTTATTTAAATTTGTTAAGTTTAGAATAAAAAAATAAAACTAATTTTAAATTTTAGTTTTTAATTAATTGAAAAACCTAAACTTAAATACTAAATTAAAAATAACAAAACGGAAACAAGTCGAATTTGTGGAATGTCTAACGAAATTAATTGCATCCAAAATCCAGTTAGTCCATAATGTTTTTGTAATTTAGTATTTAAGCTTAAAATTTTCAAAAAAAAAAAAATTAGTACTTAAAGTTTTTAAGTTAAATTATTTGAAAACCCTAAACTTAAATACTAAATAAACATAACAAAACGGAAACAAGTCGAATTTGTGAAATGTCTAACGAAATTAATTGCATCCAAAATTCAGTTAGTCCATAATGTTTTTTTGTAATTTAGTATTTAAGTTTAAGTTTTCATTTAATTTTATTTAAATTTGTTAAGTATAGAATAAAAAAAAAAAAATCTTAGTTTTTAATTAATTGAAAAACCTAAAACTAAATACTAAATTAAAAATAACAAAACGGAAACAAGTCGAATTTGTGGAATGTCTAACAAAATTAATTGCATCCAAAATTCAGTTAGTCCATAATGTTTTTTTGTAATTTAGTATTTAAGTGTAAGTTTTTATTTAATTTTTAATTCTTAGTTTTTATATATTTAGTTAGAAAAAAAAATAAAGAGATGAAAAAGAAGAGTTACCTGGCTGAGGAATGGATGAAATTAAGGGAGGGAATCTGATTGTTGAGCCATCATGTGCTTTTCTTATTTGTTTACTGTTTAACGTAGTTGCAGCAGCCACAACACAAAAAGGAGCTGTCGATATCCCTATCTTCTCAATTTGTTTTAACTGCAAATACAAACAAAAGATGTAGTAAACAAATCGGCAGTAAACTTGTAAAAACTTCCAGATTGACGAAACAGTTTCTAAGAAGAAAATTGTAGAGCATGAAGATGAGTAAAAAACAATTAATCCTTTTTTCGAAACTTTATATATAAAAACTATGAAGCTATTCCAAAAACCTATGCATATGTATTCACTAACAAAAAAAACGCATAATAGAAAAATTTCGAGGGAATATATAGGTTTATATCAGAGCTTACCCATAAACGAAAAAAAAAGCTTCGTGATGAGTCCGTTTTACTGGAACTAGTCGTGTGCGGAGGAGGAGACGAGAAGCTTTGGGAAGAAAACAAAAAAACTGTATTAAGATTTTGATAGTTAATTTGTTTTCCATGTGACTAAACAAAAAAAAAAAAAAATCAAAGCTTGAGCGAAAAAGATAAGCAAAACCAATTCGATAGGAATTTGTAATGCAAAAAAGAACCGAGGCAAACAAGATCGAAAAAGAGGAAAGTAAATAAAAGTTACCTTTTTTGAGAACAAATTGCAGGTTGCTTCGATCAGATGTCGGAGGCGTAGAACAGAACACGTTGAAGTTAATTGCTTGATGATGATCGAAGTAGAAGAAGAAGAAGACACGAGATGAAGAGCTATCGATGAGTCTCTCTTCTCTGTCTGTGTCGGTTTATTTTCACTTTTGAATGGATTAAAAAAAAAAAGAGAGGTAATTATCTTCTTTTTTTTGGTTATCTTCGAACGTTTGAAAGTAATGTAAATAGTGTAATTAACGGCTATAAATGTCTATTCAGTAAAAACGTAATGATTACTGTGGTCTAATCCACTGTAGAGCTCTCTGTAGTCCGGGCTTAGGGTCTGCTACTGGATCCAACTCTTTTTAGCTCGTCAGTTATCCACCCCAAGAATCCAGTATTTGAGATTTTTTAATCTGTGGGATTTGAGTTGAATTATCCACTATCAATAAATTTCATAAAGTTTTGTTTTAACTTTTACGCTATGTGGTATACGAGAGCTCTGGACCATTGTAGATATCACCACTAAATATAATAAATCCAAAAATAAATTTAAAATCAGAGGCTAAAGTACATATATATGTGGCTAGATCTATATGTTTAAAGTACGAGAACATTCATGTGATTGTATGTAAGAGCATAATAGTAAACAACACACAGGCTTTGTTAACTAGATAACCTACATCTCCGAGTCTAGAATTCATTAATAAGAAATAGAAATTAAACAATATCATCAAAAGATTTTTATCTTATTAACGGGACAACGTCACACCTTGTGTGTACCTTATAAAACGTACACCTCTTTATGAATTCTGTTTGTATTTATAACAATGGCTCAACCCTACTTTCCTATTCCAAACCGATAAACTAACATATTTAGATAACTCCTAAATATAATTAATCTTAATTCCATAACTTGTACCTCAAGCTATCTTCAAGCTTATGCCAACATTCTCCCTCTTAAACTAAGAATCTTAGATAAGAAACGGGAACCTAGCCTGCCAGCTTTGGAACTCCGGAATTTATGTCTCTGTGGAATGAACATGATGCTTGTGGGTATTAAAAGATGGTTCAAAAGTTGAATCTTGTTTGCTATAAGCATGAGAGAATGAAGGCGATGAAGATAATGTTCGATTGATCCCAATCAGCTTCTCATATAGAGTAAATCTTTATATAGGATTATCCCCTTGCAAATTTCCTTTGTAAACCTCCTCTCCTTTTTATCCAAGAAAAAAAAAACTTTCAAATACTTCAACCTTGATAATTCGGATCATATCTCACTTTTCCCTTCTTTTTTTTAAAAAAAAATTTCATCAGCTCTATCTTTTTCCTCTGTCATCTCTTTTAATCTCTTCAACCACACAATCTTCTTTATGAACTTTGTTAATCACACATACCTGTTTACAAGCTGACAAGATGATCTTCACAACTTCTTGTTTTTCAAGTTTTCGATCTCTATAACCATAAATAACTGAAGAAGAAAGTAGCAACCCGAGAAAGTAAAATTGTTCTTAAAAGCAGACTCTTCGTTGCTTCTTCTCTTCATCCAAATTGTAACAACACCTCCTCCTCCAAATTCTTAAAAGTTGTTTTCTTCTGTAAATACTTCACATAACTGAACGTTATGAAATGCATATTCATTCTTCCTCTGATAACCTGAGAAGTTCTTCGGCGAATAAGACTACAATTCCCATCTATGAATCCGGAATCACATCCGAAACAAGAATAGATCTCTGTCGAACACAAGCTCTGATACCAAATAAAAGTACATATAGCTCTGGTACCAAATAAAAGTACATATATGTGGCTAGATCTATATGTTTAAAGGTAGAGAACATTCATGTGCTTATATGTATGTATGTAAGAGCATAATATAGTAAACAAGAATGTGCTTGTATGTCATAATAGTAAACAAGACACAAGCTTTGTTAACGGGCTCGGATAACCTACATCCCCGAGACCAAGTCCAGAATTCAGGGTTTAGGGTTTAGAAATAATAATACCATCAAAAGATCTCAATACTGCATCTCTCTATAGACGCTCTCTTGGTATTACGCGCAACTCTTTATGAAATGGCTCAACTGTTGACAACTTTCCTATTCTAAACCGGTAAACTAACATATTTAGATATACTCCTAATTCCATAATTCGGTGCACACTATCTTTAAGCTTATGCCAACAGAGGCCACATGAGAATTTTTAAGAACATAAAACACTCGCCTTTAAACGAACTCCTAAGTACACACACGGTCATTTTAAGTTTTCATTTAATTTTTATTTAACTTGTTAAGTTTAGAATAAAAAAATAAAACTAATTTTAAATTTTAGTTTTTAATTAACTGAAAATACTATACAAAACGGAAGAAACAAGTCGAATTTGTGGAATGTCTAACGAAATTAATTGCATCCAAAATCCAGTTCGTCGATAATAGTTTTTGTAATTTTGTATTTAAGCTTAGAGTTTTCAAAAAAAAATTAGTACTTAAGTTTTTAAGTTTTGAATAAAAATTACTAATTTTAGTTTTTAATTATTTGAAAACCCTAAACTTAAATACTAAATAAACATAACAAATGGAAACAAGTCGAATTTGTGGAATGTCTAACGAAATTAATTGCATCCAAAATTCAGTTACTCTATAATGTTTTTTGTAATAGTATTTAAGTTTAAGTTTTCATTTAATTTTTATTTAAATTTGTTAAGTTTTAGAATAAAAAATAAAAATGATTTTAAATTTTAGTTTTTAATTGAATAACCTAAAAACTTAAATACTAAATAAACATAACAAAACAGAAACAAGTCGAATTTGCGGAATATCTAACGCAAAATAATTGCATCAATTTGTATTTTAAGCTTAAAGTTTTCAAAAAAAATTAGTACTTAAGTTTTGAAGTTTTGAATAAAAATTACAAATTTTATTTTTTAATTATTTGAAAACCCTAAACTTAAATACTAAACAAACATAATAAAACGGAAACAAGTCGAATTTGTGAAATGTCTAACGAAATTAATTGCATTCAAAATCCATTTAGTCCATAATGTTTTTGTAATTTAGTATTTAAGCTTAAAGTTTTCAAAAAAAAAATAGTACTTGAGTTTTTAAGTTTTTAAGTTTTGAATAAAATTTACAAATTTTAGTTTTTAATTATTTGAAAACCTTAAAATTAAATATTAAATAAACATAATAAAATATAAACAAGTCGAATTTGCGGAAACAAGTCTAACGAAAATAATTGCATCAATTTGTATTTAAGCTTAAAGTTTTCAAAAAAAATAGTACTTGAGTTTTTAAGTTTTTAAGTTTTGAATAAAAAGTACAAATTTTAGTTTTTCATTATGTGAAAACCCGAAACTTAAATACTAAACAAACATAACAAAACGGAAACAAGTCAAATTTGTGAAATGTCTAACGAAATTAATTGCATCCAAAATTCAGTTACTCCATAATGTTTTATTGTAATTTAGTATTTAAGTTTAAGTTTTCATTTAATTTTTATTTTAATTTGTTAAGTTTTATATAATAAAAAATAAAAATAATTTTAAATTTTAGTTTTTAATTGAAAAACCTAAATTTAAATACTAAATAAACATTTAATTTTTAATTGTAATTTAGTATTTAAGCTTAAATTTTTTTTAAAAAAAATAGTACTTTAAGTTTTATGTTTTTAAGTTTTGAATAAAAATTACAAATTTTAGTTTTTAATTATTTGAAAACCCTAAACTTAAATACTAAATAAACATAACAAAACAGAAACAAGTCGAATTTGTGGAATGTCTAACGAAATTAATTGCATCCAAAATCCAGTTAGTCCATAATGTTTTTGTAATTTAGTATTTAAGCTTAAAGTTTTCAAAAAAAAAAATAGTTCTTAAGTTTTTAAGTTTTTTAAGTTTTGAATAAATAAAAATTACAAATTTTAGTTTTTAATTATTTGAAAACCTTAAACTTAAATACTAAATAAACATAACAAAACGAAAACAAGTCGAATTTGTGGAATGTCTAACGAAATTAATTTGCATCCAAAATTTAGTTACTCCATAATGTTTTCTTGTAATTTAGTATTTAAGTTTAAGTTTTCATTTAATTTTTATTTAAATTTGTTTAGTTTAGAATAAAAAATAAAATAATTTTAAATTTTTAGTTTTTAGTTGAAACCCCTAAACTTAAATACTAAATAAACATAACACTTAAATACTAAATAAACATAACAAAACGGAAACAAGTGGAATTTGTGGAATGTCTAACGAAATTAATTGCATCCAAAATCCAGTTAGTCCATAATATTTTTGTAATTTAGTATTTAAGCTTAAAGTTTAAAAAAAAAAATAGTACTTAAGTTTTTTAAGTTTGATTGAAAATTACAAATTTTAGTTTATTTGAAAACCCTAAACTTAAATACTAAATAAACATAACAAAACGGAAACAAGTCGAATTTATGGAATGTCTAACGAAATTAATTGCATCCAAAATCCAGTTAGTCCATAATGTTTTTGTAATTTAGTATTTAAGCTTAAAGTTTTCAAAAAAAAAAATTAGTACTTAAGTTTTTTAAGTTTGATTGAAAATTACAAATTTTAATTATTTGAAAACCCTAAACTTAAATACTAAATAAACATAACAAAACGGAAACAAGTGGAATTTGTGGAATGTCTAACGAAATTAATTGCATCCAAAATCCAGTTAGTCCATAATGTTTTTGTAATTTAGTATTTAAGCTTAAAGTTTTAAAAAAAAAATTAGTACTTAAGTTTTTTAAGTTTGATTGAAAATTACAAATTTTAGTTTTTAATTATTTGAAAACCCTAAACTTAAATACTAAATAAACATAACAAAACGGAAACAAGTGGAATTTGTGGAATGTCTAACGAAATTAATTGCATCCAAAATCCAGTTAGTCCATAATGTTTTTGTAATTTAGTATTTAAGCTTAAAGTTTTTAAAAAAATTATTACTTAAGTTTTTTAAGTTTGAATAAAAATTACAAATTTTAGTTTTTAATTATTTGAAAACCCTAAACTTAAATACTAAATAAACATAACAAAATAGAAACAAGTCGAATTTGTGGAATGTCTAACGAAATTAATTGCATCCAAAATCCAGTTAGTCCATAATGTTTTTGTAATTTAGTATTTAAGCTTAAAGTTTTTAAAAAAAAAATTAGTACTTAAGTTTTTTAAGTTTGATTGAAAATTACAAATTTTAGTTTTTAATTATTTGAAAACCCTAAACTTAAATACTAAATAAACATAACAAAACGGAAACAAGTGGAATTTGTGGAATGTCTAACGAAATTAATTGCATCCAAAATCCAGTTAGTCCATAATGTTTTTGTAATTTAGTATTTAAGCTTAAAGTTTTTTAAAAAAATTAGTACTTAAGTTTTTTAAGTTTGATTGAAAATTACAAATTTTAGTTTTTAATTATTTGAAAACCCTAAACTTAAATACTAAATAAACATAACAAAACGGAAACAAGTCGAATTTATGGAATGTCTAACGAAATTAATTGCATCCAAAATCCCGTTAGTCCATAATGTTTTTGTAATTTAGTATTTAAGCTTAAAGTTTTCAAAAAAAAAATTAGTACTTAAGTTTTTTAAGTTTGATTGAAAATTACAAATTTTAGTTTTTAATTATTTGAAAACCCTAAACTTAAATACTAAATAAACATAACAAAACGGAAACAAGTGGAATTTGTGGAATGTCTAACGAAATTAATTGCATCCAAAATCCAGTTAGTCCATAATGTTTTTGTAATTTAGTATTTAAGCTTAAAGTTTTTTTAAAAAAATTAGTACTTAAGTTTTTTAAGTTTGATTGAAAATTACAAATTTTAGTTTTTAATTATTTGAAAACCCTAAACTTAAATACTAAATAAACATAACGAAACGAAAACAAGTCGAATTTATGGAATGTCTAACGAAATTAATTGCATCCAAAATCCAGTTAGTCCATAATGTTTTTGTAATTTAGTATTTAAGCTTAAAGTTTTCAAAAAAAAAATTAGTACTCAAGTTTTTTAAGTTTGATTGAAAATTACAAATTTTAGTTTTTAATTATTTGAAAACCCTAAACTTAAATACTAAATAAACATAATAAAACGGAAACAAGTGGAATTTGTGGAATGTCTAACGAAATTAATTGCATCCAAAATCCAGTTAGTCCATAATGTTTTTGTAATTTAGTATTTAAGCTTAAAGTTTAAAAAAAATTTAGTACTTAAGTTTTTTAAGTTTGAATAAAAATTACAAATTTTAGTTTTTAATTATTTGAAAACCCTAAACTTAAATACTAAATAAACATAACAAAACGGAAACAAGTCGAATTTATGGAATGTCTAACGAAATTAATTGCATCCAAAATCCAGCTAGTCCATAATGTTTTTTGTAATTTAGTATTTAAGTTTAACCTTTCATTTAATTTTTAATTTCTAATTTTCCTTTTATATATTTAGTTAGAAAGAAAAGAAAAAAAATAAAGAGATGAAAAGAAGAGTTACCTGGGTGAGGAATGGACGAAATCTGATTGTTGAGCCACCACTTCCATTCCATCATGTGCTTTCTTATTTGTTGGACTGTTAACGTAGTTGCAGCAGCCACAACATAAAATATCCCTCCATCTTCTCAATTTGTTTTATAACAACGACTGCAAATACAAACAAAAGATGTAAACAGATCGGCCGTAAACTTGTAAACTTCCAGATTGAAAAAACAGTTTCTAAGACAATTCTAGACCATAAAGAGGAGACGAGAGAAGCTTTGGGGAGGGAACCAACAAAAAAACTGTAACTAAACAATTCTTTGTTTTCCATGTAACTAAACAAAAAAAAGGTCAAAAGCTTGAGCAAAAAAGATAATAAGCAAAATCAATTCGATAGGAATGGTATATAAACGAACAAGTTTTTAATGCAAAAAGAACCGAAGCAAACAAGATCGAAAAAGAGGAAAGTAAAAATAACTTACATTTTCTTAGAACAAATTGCAGGTTGCTTCGATCAGATGTCGGAGGCGTAGAACAGAACACGTTGAAGTTAATTGCTTGATGATGATCGAAGTAGAAGAAGAAGAAGAAGAACACAGAGACGGAAGGTTATATAGTACGAACAAAACCCATTGGATTAGTTAGATTTGATTGATGATGATGATGATCGAAATTAGAAGAAGAAGAAGAAGACACGAGATGAAGAGCTATCGATGAGTCTCTGTCTTTCTTCTCTGAGGGTTATTATATAGAAACAACATACATATGTCGGTTTATTTTCACTTTTCAATGGATAAAAAAAAACAAAAAAGGTAATTTTCTTTTTTTTTTTGGTTAGAGTAAAAAGGAAATAGTGTTTTCGAACGCGTTGGGAAAGTATTGTAAATAGTGTAATTAACGGCTATAAGTGTCTAATCAGTAATAACGTAATGATTACACCTTTTTACTACACACGAGATAGACTTATGGGCCGGGCTTAGGGTCTGCTACTGGATCCAACTTTTTTTAGCTCGTTAGTTATCCACCCCAAGAATCCAGTATTTGATATTCAATCTGTGGGATTATACAGTTATCATTATAAAACTTTTATATATATCAGTATCAATAAATTTGTAATATAAAAGTTCTGTTTACTCTATGCTAATATAATACGAGAGTGGACTGGACCATTGTAGATATCACCACTAAAATATAATAAATCCAGAAATAAATTTAAAATCAGAGGAGGCCACATGAGAATTTTTAAGAACATAAAAAAACTCGCCTATTAATCTAACTCCTAAATACACACACAGTCAGGAAATATTTCTGATTATTATTGTTGATTAAAATGAAGAGGGAATCTCTCGAGAACTTGTAAAGCCTCTTTGATATTAGGCCTTCTCTGTGGAATCGGAGATGCACAAGCTAGACCCATTTTCAAACAAGCCAACACAGCTTCTTCTTTGCCTTCTAACTCCGCCCGTATAGCAACGTCCGCCATCCGAATTGCCCGCTCACCGTCATCAATCACAAGCCCATTAACCTGTCCAAGCTCGTCCACCACCACAATCTTTCCCGTTAGCAACTCAAGAAGAATAACTCCGAATGAGTACACGTCCCACTTCGGATTCGCTTTTATGCTCCGGAGAGATTCAGGAGCGTTGTAAGGTAACCCGACTGAACTAGGACTTGGACTTGGACTCGGTCCAAACTCAAGAGATGTTGTTGATCTCTTGCTTCCGAATATTGGAGCTGATCCACCGGCTCTATAACTCATGTCGCCAATCAAAAGCTTTTCAAGGCCAAAATCCGCAACTTTAGGCTCCATATCTAAACCCAAAAGGATATTACTAGGCTTAAGGTTCCCATGCACATACTTCTTGTCGTGTATATACGTTAGCCCTCGAGCTATACCTTTAGCTATCTTGAGCCGAGCCTCCCAAGGTAAATGACAAGGAGAGGAGCCCACTTTCCCTGGCAATAAAAGGAAAGAAAAAACAAGCCCGTATATTAGGTGAAATCGAACATGTATTTGTTGTTGTGTGTACACGTTAGCAAATCCCACACTGTTACTTATCAATACAAAAAGACAAAAGTGAAGCAAAGGACTTGCTTCTGTCAATACAAAATTACAAAACCTTTTTATATGTGGGGGACTCAACTCAGACAGAGAGATTTCACAGAAACACAGAACTGTCACTATCTTGCGCTTGAGATATTAGCTTACGATAAGAAGAAGAAAAAAAAAATCAATTTCGAGACTCGCCGTTGACTCTTGTCCGATCATTAACTGACATACTTTTTTAGTTGGAACCAACTCTCTGACTCCGAGACCGACACTCCGCTTATGTTAGCCAAACTAATATATCATTCTACTAACGTAAGCGCGCATTAAATCAGATTGAACGGAGAAAAAAAGGGGGAGACTTACGGTAACGGGCGTTAGCGAGACTGCCGTTAGGGACAAAATCGTAAATGACAAGCTTCTCGTCGGATCCCCAATAGAAACCTCGAATTCGTACCAGGTTTGGATGTACCAGCTTAGCCACGGCTCGAACCTGAGCTTCGAAATCTCTAAACCGGTCTAAACCGCATTCAGCTATACGTCTAACCGCCACGGCTGTTCCGTCTTGGAGAACCGCTTTATACATAATGCTCGAACCGGTGGCTCCCAAAATATAAGCCGAAGCTTTGAGAAGCGTTTCGATCTCAAGCTCTTTCTCTGAGTCGAGATTCACTAACGTGCCTTTCTTGTCTTGATCGTCTAATCCTGACCGTCGGTTTGGCCCGACGGAGTTCTCTTCTTCGGATTCCGATGTCTCGGACTCTTCTTCTTCTTCTTCGTCTTCGCAGTCACCGTCGACGTAAATGGTTTTGCGTAGACAGTACCATTTTGAGACCTTGGAATCTGTTGATGACGTGGACCATTTTGACGTAGCCGTTACGGTCTTCCGTTTCCTCGACTGGTAAATGTAGAAAAACACAATCCCGAGGATAGCTAAACCGGCAATGTCACCGACAACGATCCCAATTATAAGAACCGGTTTATGATCCCATTTTGGTTTTTGACCGGTTTTGGAGCTGATTGGGTTGTTGTTGGTTAAGCCGATTGTATTTGGTATAGCAGCTAATGCCGGAGGAGAATCTGGAGTCAGCGATGATGGAGGTGGAGATGTTGTTGTTGCTTCACCTTCACGGCAAGGGTGTTTTGCCGGGTCTGTTCCGCATAGACCCGGGTTACCAGAAAAGGAGTTGGATTCTTGGTTACCGAGAACCCGGAAACCCGGGATTTGACCCGTGAGTTGGTTAAAAGAGATATCGACGGTGGCGTTTTCCGGGATTTCATCGGCGAAACCTGACGGAATCTCGCCGGAGATTCTGTTGTACGAAGCGTTGAAATAGCGTAAACGATTCCCTCCGAAATGTGACGGCAACGAGCCTTTGATCAAGTTCGACGACAGGTCAAGATACTCCGTCGACTTGAAACCTCCCGGAATCTCGCCGGAGATATGGTTGTTCTTCAGTGATATCTCCGTTAAGTTCGTGTTCCATCCCAAAGTCTTCGGCAATTCTCCGAAGAAGGAGTTACCGGAGAGGTTCAACGCCTGGAGATTCAAAAGCGCGCCAAAACTCGCCGGTAACTCGCCGGAGATGTGATTATCGGACAGATCAAGAAACCTAAGCTCCGTCGCGTTGAGAAGCGAAACCGGGAAAGACCCATTGATGTTGTTGTTCGAAAGATCAAGCCTTTGAAGAGAACTGAGAGAACCCAAATTAGAAGGAAGAGTACCGGAAAGCTTAGAGCTAGGAAGTGAAAGAACAGTCACGTGCCGGGAAGAGACATCGCACGTGACGCCACGCCAAGAGCAAGGAGTCTCGTCCTCGAACCTCCAGCTCCGTAGAACTGAAAGAGGATCGTCGACGATCGAGTAACGGAAAGAGAGGAGAAGAACACCGTCTGTGCTCAGAGCATGAGATGATCGGTTACATAGGAAGAAGAAAGACAAAACGGTAATTACGTATAGATAACGTCGGAGATCATCGGCGGCGAGTGTCGTCATGGTGCTTCAGCAGAGCTTAGGCATAGATAGAAAAGGCCATGTGAGTGTGAGTGTGAGCGATATGAAAGTGTTTTATCTCTTTATGGAATTCTTGATTTCCGTAAAACTATACTCTATAGTAATTTAAAATAAAAAAAACTATATTGTATAATATATCCTATGTAAAATTGCACGGAATATGATAACAAAAGCTAAACACTATTTTTCATATTTCGTAAATTATGCTGACGTCGCTTTGTCGTTTTTCACGTTTATAATCAACGTGGACCCTATAATGTTCATCATTTGTTTTACATTGATATTTCAAAAGAAAACATAACACAAAACCATATAAATCTTGTAACACAAATCTTTGCTAGATCACAAGAAACACTATAATATATATAATATATGATTTCTATTATTCCTTTTGACTGTGTGATGTGTTCTAAGAGAAAAATCATGACGTGAGATTACACATATCGATCATGTGACGCTGTGTGAAGATTTGTATTATTAACCAATTAACTTAATATATTATGGGAACATGATCAGATGGGAGAATAGTATCTTTGCTATAAGACATTCACAAAAAGTTCGAAGTTTTTGCAGGTCTCTCACCACTGACTTGGATTTACTTCTACTATCTATCTATATATATGACCGTTTTATTATTTGTTTTCTCATTACAGACCTCTGATCATAGTACAGTACATCTCTTATAGATATAGGCTAATTAAACTAATGTTATGATTCGTTATAATATTGACTTTATGCGCGAAACACTTCCTACCCAAAAAAAAAAAAAAAAGTACGTTAAATTTAATAACTGTATTAATCTATGTTTTGATTCTACAAATACCAAAAACAAAAATCTGAAGATATAATGAATGTTTTCGGAATCTTTTATAGTATAGAATATAGAGATTAACATGTATGGGGTAATAATCCCAAGGGATCACGAGAGTTAGATTTTGAATAAAAGAGGAAATAACAAAAACAACTATACAGTTATGCGTTCCATCAAAAAAAGATATAAATGTGGTACTGTTGTTATCTACCCGCAGAGGTCAACATCACACGTAAAAAATATAAATGCTTTGTCAAGAAGATTAATGTACGCCCGGTCAAATTAAATTTAAAAAATCGGTCCCCGTTTTTAATTTTAGCGATCGTCATTGTGGTCCTTAATTTGTTTCTTTTGTATTTGATTTCCAAATCGCGATTTTTTAATTTTTATTACACGTATTATCGTTGGAATTTTTTTGATTTTAACACCATATATATGTCAAGGCTGCTTAAAAACAATTATTAAGCAATCATGAGATGGGAAAAAAATTATGCAAACCAATGAAATCGATAGACCGTAACAATGGATCAAGTCGTAGAAATTGTTACTATTAAAAAAGTAAAAAAAAAAAAAACAATTCTAAATTTTGTTTCTGTGGTGTGTGAAACAATAAAAACATATGAGTGTCGTGTAGTCCAAGTTACAGACGTTGGGGTTATTTATTACCATACAATAACGCTTTCATATTGACCACTATTCAATATTTCGTTTTCGTAACATATTTTTGTTTTTATACTATTTCTCAATCATAAATTTATACTATTTGCTAATGTTTAAATGAATTTTACTATTGATGTTGTGTGTGAACTGTGAAGTGTGAACAATACCCATAACAGTCATATAGGACTCATAGTTTGATTTTTGACTGTAAATTGTCAGAGCGCATAAGTATATAGAAGTTTAAAATTCATGTTACAAAATTAGACAAGGTAGGTTTCGAGTTTCAGTTTACAATTTTTTCACCGTTTTAGTTCTTTTTTTTTTTCTCACTTTCTATATACGTAAACATACTCGCACTTATGTAATTTAGCCAGTAAAGTTTATCAATACGAATATATACAAAGATGTAACCATACAATATTAATTAGAGAATGGCTGCTAGTTTGGCGGTGGACAAAGACGTGAGATACATCAAAAATGGCGTTTTCTACTTACCATTATGCAAAACTCCAAACTTGTTATCGCAAACAAATTATAATTCAATCCAAGAGTTGGACAATTTTTCAAACAGTGATAATATAATAATACAACACTGCGCATTGTCACTTGATCGGTCGGGTGTTTTTGGATATATTATGATATCTGTTTATGACTTTTTTTTTACATTCTTCATTTTCTTCCACATAAATGATTTATAGATTGAAGTCAAGAAAATTGTTATAATTCCTAGATAGTATCTGATAATTATGATAATGATATTTAGATTTTTTTTTTGATTCTATGAAGTGAACACGTCGAAGCCATTTCTGGTAGTAAGCTACTATCTAGTGACTTTTTTAACAACGACAGATGATTGGAATGATTAAGTGAAATGGGTCATGATTAATTAATTACTATTTATCATTGAGATTTTTCAAAAGACAAAGCTTTGAAAAAAAACTGCATTTGCTTTGTTTTAATGATGTGACATAAGAAAAAGAGAGATATGGTCTTTCTTCTTCCTCTTTTACTAATCATCATCATATGTATTCTTCTTTTTATAAAGTAATCATATTTATTCTAGGTTTATAAATAACTAATCGAACAATTAAAAAGGGGTAGAAAAAGACTAAAGGAATATATTATAAAAACAATATAGCATAGATATAATAAGGTTTGTACAACTAGTAGAACATGTCTATGTTCATCATGCTGGCGAGTAATAAATTTGTAACATTTATTATTTAGCTTTTCAAAGAGGTAATGGTCTTGAAGAATTTCAATCCATTTTACTTAGGTTTTTTGTTTTTTTTCTTTCTTTTATGGAGCCTTTTAGAAAGCTTATAAAGGGAATTGGACATAAAATAAAAAGCCGGAAAAGCTTCACATATGAAAAAAGCTTGGGAATAAAATTTAGCAAATCACGTGTAAGATGATTCGAGGGTTAAGTAAGATAAGATACTTTTTATGATGATGTTAATTTTAAAGATAATATTCTCATTGGATTGGTTTTGTGCGTCCCTTAACGGGTAAGTAAAAAGTAATGTGAAACCCATTGGCATCGCAAATCAAAAGCTTATGACTCAGTCCATTGGTTGGGCATACGATGCTGTGTTCTCATTTTTATTTGTTTAGTAATTTATGAAAATAATAGTTATCTATGAAGCACACAAATAGACCTAGAAAGAAGGCTGGCTAATTGGTTAAACAATTAAATTTACTATTATTAGTTTATTACTCAATTGAGTTTAAGATTACTTGCAATTTGAAGATAATTCTACCAATAACAGATTTTGGTTTAATTACAGTTTGGTTTTAGATCTAACCGGGTCGATCAACAAAAATGCTCAACTATCACAAAATACAATCACGCATCACTATAACATTTAAAGGATTCATCGTAATTACAAACTCTATTTGCTTCAAGTCTGAACACATCATCGAGCAGATTATGTAGCTTACATATCTATGAACACACCATATACTAAACTCTTCCTCTTCGTTTGCTAAACCGGGAAGGACTAAACCGACTAAGATCAACACAAGTGGCTATGCCATCTACAATAAGCTCAGCTAATGCAGCACCAGTGGCTGGACCATTAAGAATCCCCCAGCAACTATGTCCTGTCGCTACATAACAACCCTTGATTCCTGGAATCTCTCCGATCACAGGGACTCCATCTTCCGTACTAGGCAAGAAACACGCTTGCTCTGCTTTCACTAGAGCGTTCTCTTCGTTCAGATAGCTCGAGACTGTTTTAGCTACTCTCTTGAGGACCTGAATCGATTCAGGATTGCTTGTGACATGATCTGGATCATCAGGTACTTCTTCTTGTGATGACATTCCACATATGTACACTTCACCTATCCCACAAACAACAATATAACATACCAATTACTTCTCATCCTCCGTTACTTGTATCAGTTTCATATATCTTAATCCTCAGTTATTGAAAGCAAGTGATCCAATTTGAAGCTAAACTTAGATAGCAAAATCACACGAAACAACCGAAGATATATATACCTGTAGGACGAGGATACACTTCAGGGTCCAAAGCTTCACCACCATAGAAGGATGATACGTTAAGAAAAGAGCATGAGGTGTTATAGCATTTGGTTCCTTGGGTTCCAAGACAATGCTATGAGCTTTCGTACCATAAACCCTAAAAATCGAAGACAACAGCTCAAATTTACTCGACCATGGACCCATCGCCAGAACCACCTTATCAGTATCGATAACTCTCCCACCTTCAAGCACCACCGCGTCAACTCTCCCTGATTCAACTCTCACCTCTTCCAATTTCCCGATCACAACCTCAACACCATACTTCTCCGTCGCCGTCGATAACAACTTCCGAGTAAAAAGCTGAGGATGCACTTGCGCTGTGGTTTGCGTCGTACCAATCGTTGATGGGCTTTTACCTGGGCCGTTGACCCAATCCGGTAAACCAAAACCGCCAGAACCGGGTTTTGATTCCGTCACGGTGAGGCTAAGAGTCGTGAGCGGTCTGTATCCGTACGATTCGACGCCGTTTAGCTCCTCAGCGAGGGATCGATGGAGATTAAAGCTCGCGCGTGCTAAAGGCGCAACAGGGCTTCCATCGCACCAATCAAAAGCGAGAAATCCGCCGGCTTTACCGGAAGCAGCGCACGCGACGGCTGATTTCTCGACGAGAGTGACGGCGATTCCTTTCTTGGCGAGGAAATAAGCAGTGCAGACACCGATTACGCCGCCGCCGCATACAACAACCCGATTTGAGGTTTCTCCATCGATTTGGTTTTTTGCTGCCATTGATTTCGATGACTTGGAGCGTATCGTGATTGTTCGTCGGGTTAACGCCGGAGGGAATAATAACGATGAGATCGCCGCCATTAGCGAGATGAGGTGGATGGCTCATCGAGTCCACACGTTTGTTAGGAAATTATTTATTGGGCTTTTATTGTTATTGGGCCGATACTTTTAAACTCATTTGAAGGGATTACTGTTGTCTTTGGATATGTTGCATTTAAGCATGACAATCTCATTATATACCATTTGGATAGATTGATTGAATGTTGAAATGAATCAATTAAGCAGGATGAGTGATTTAAAAATATGATTAGAACATGTAACAATTTGGTTGCGAATCTTAGTCTGTAAGTTTAAAATGTTTAAAAAAAAAACAAACTGAGTGAAGATAATATTTTATACTATATATCATTTTATATATAATTTTGTACATATCACACCGATCAAAGATATAGGCTCTGATTGGAAGAGACTTTTAAGGTTTTAAAATTAATTTAAAGTTTTAAAAGCCAAAATTTTACCAATCATGTTTTTATTGCTTTATTATTTTTAAAAGCCTTAAAAGTCTAATTGTCCATTTTTTTAGTTTGTACGTACAGATTTTTAAAGTCACAAATTGTGAGATTTTTTTTTGCTGTAAATAAATAAATAATAATAAAACTGTAGTTATTTTTTATTTCTTATTATCCATGATGATTAAAAAAATTATTTTTAATCTATGTATAATTTATCACAAATATATTATAATTCATTAAAAATAGATTTTTTCTGTTATTTTGAGATCCATTTTTCATAATTATTTTTGCATCAACAACCATTATAACAAATAATCAATTATGTCATATTTTTATATTTTTTAATTTGTTGAAAATATTTATCTATTCATAAAGAATTTTGGTATTTTACAAAAAAAAAAATTAATTATGCTACTACACAAATTTATTTTTAGCATAATTTATATTTATGAAAAACATACAATAAAAATAACAACCATTAAAGTTTTAACAGTTAAAATTTCTACAGCAAAAGTCCCTACAGCAAAGTCTTTACAGTCAAAGCATTTACAGCCACAAATAACAGCCCTTACCAATCAGAGCCATAATTTAACTATATTTGTAAAATAATATATTTATCTTACCCTTAACTCCATAGATTAAATATATTGTAAGTTTAGGGAATAAGCCGTAGCTTTATTGAAGAATATAATATATTAACTCAGTTCAGTTCGTTGTAGTCCTCCGCGAGAAGCATTTTATCATCATATAGCGCTTCCTCGTCTTCAACGTCATACGAGTGTTAACTAAAAATAAAAATATCACACCAACAAACATTTAGTCAAGTTCACAATGATGATTTTGTTTCTGGAAATTAATCTACTATTTTAAAAAAGTTTAGCCAAAGAGATAACCTACATGCGAGTAAATAACAAAAAAATTCAAAGATTTTTATCACAAACATGTTGTAATTTGTTTACCGGTAAATGAAGTTACCACCTCACAAGTCTTTAATTTTTATGATATAATGCTTTGAACAAACATAGTATCATTCATATAAAACTCAACTTATATGGAAGAATGCTTTCCGTGAATGGGATGCAGATCACAGAAGTTGCTTTTTACCTTTTCGTCAGAAAACAAATCAACCCAGCAGATGAGTCTGTTAAAGGATGATATCATGTACATAAAGTCCTCGTGGCTTCTTTGAGATGGATCAATAGTGTTTAGGAGAGAACGTTTAAAACTCTTTGCATACCTCAAATACAACTTCATTGATGCCTCCATAATAGGATACACAATGAACGAAGGTAAGGTTGTTTCTCTACTCTCCATTAACTCTCCATAAAAAAAAAATGAATTAACTCTCCATTTAAATTATAAGAAGGTTAGGTGTTACACTCCAACATCTCATCTATGAGGATTGAGTCAGCAACATCAAAAGTTTTCTCAAATTCAATTTGTAGGCTTTTTTTACCATTTACATAGTTAAATGAATTACCATTTGCTTTCTGATTATTTATGGTTCACAACCACAAATGTAATGGTATATCCGAAATTTTTAGATGATATGTCTTGTGGGGAAGCATAAATACAAAAATAGATACAAAAATAGATACTTGTGATATGCAATGGACTTTTAATCTTTGATCGCATGTTAAACATGGCGAATAATAGAGCATCATGTACATTCAAATCTAATAATTGATTTTATATTTCGAAAACCATATAAAAGCAACTACGACCGTAAAATATTTATAACGAATATGACATGCTAATGTATTTGTACCAAAACTGTTTGAAATAGTAATAAGAGTGAAAAGACCTAATTAGCTGAAAAAGTTATCATTTTCTAACACAAATGATTCATTAATTTTTATCCATTTATCTTTTTATCACGTATATTTGGTTGTTTTTGCATAAACATAGAGTTTAGTTTTTTGAATCCATTGTTTTTTGCATTTCAATTACACACATGAATGATGCCATTTTTTACAATGTTTAATACAAATCATAATTTGAATTAGTATTTAAATAAACATAAAGTTTATACTTCGTACCAAAGCATTTCTCTTCTTAATAGTTTGTAACTTACAATGGATAAAATGGAGGCAACCATACCATGATCATTTTCAGCATGGCTTGTTCAAAATTATAAATGCTAGTGATATAGTTTTGTATTGCAGTACCTTGCTATTTGTAGGGAAATGAATCAAAGTGTGATTGATTTAGATGTTTTGTGAAGTTGAAAAGGACTTTGTTAAATATTAATAATTGAAAAGGACAAGTGACCAACTAACAATCACACAGGCCATTCCAAATTTGGGCTCCACCACTTTGACGACAAAAGCCCATTAATAGGGGCGGCTCCTTCTTCGGCCTTTCATCAACCACACAGTCACAGACCACTCCTAATGATTATTTTATATTTTATATATTTATGAACAAACTACTGTGATATTTTCAACTTTCAGTTCGACCCGCCGAAACTTTCCATATAATATTATTACATATTCATTTTGTTTATAAACAGAGGCTTCTTTGTGTTGACTGAACTTGGCTTTTTTTATATAAAAATGTTTCTGCAGTTTTAGGAAATATATGAAACCGTTTTATGGAAAAAAATGGAAAAATAATAATATATATTCTTTGATTAATTAGGAGAATATGTCAAATTTTACACGAACAGTGGATGAAAAAGTTAAATATTATCCCATCAAATATCCAAGTGTAAATCAAAACATCGTCATAAAACTAAAAAAAACATTTTACACTTTTACGTCTAAATGGTTTTTTTTTATTATGTGTAAAATTATGTATTTTCAGTTATAAAGTATAATAGTGAACAGTTAATAAAATTTTGTGTTAATTTTGATAGATATTTCATGTATAACATAGAATAATGAATTTATGTGATAATTTCATTAATTAGGAATAGTTGGATAATTATTTTATCAGTGAAAATATCGTTTATATTAGTTTCAGTTTGTTTCACCATTGTATTATTGTTGGAATATATATCGAAAAAGTAGTTTTATTATTTTATATCAAAAAACAATAGTAGTTTAATTATAATTTGCAACATTATCTTCTTACGCCTTGTTTAATTATCAGGTGTGATTCTCGATCCATTGTCATTGTACACAAAAGTTGATGATGTGGTCGATATTTTCTCCACAGGAGAAGTATTCTTTGTGAAAATATTAAATAAAATGTAGAACAATTCATATATAATAATTGACCAAAAACAGTGTAGAGATACATATCGCTTTTGATATATTATTATTATAATAGTCTAAATTATTAATATAAAGTCAAAAAAAGCCGGCGGCCAATGTGGGGAAAAAGCTTCACACTTTGATGTAATCAGTTGTTTTGTTTCCAACTTTATGTACTATTTGCCCTCACTTTTGCCCGTTCACTCGTATGATGCTGGGTCATACAACGTGTATTCCATATGAATATCATCATAATAAGATCAAGTTACTAATATATGTGAATTATACACACTTGAAAATTGATAACATTTGAGTTACGAAGTTGAATTCATTATTGCTATCATGTAAAACATGCATGTCACAGAACATAAGTTTATATATAAATCATGTATATCGAACTATTAGGACCAAGTTTTAGTTTATACGTGAAATCAACTAGCTTATGATAGATGATTTTTGTTTGAAAACCTATTCGTTCCAAGGATTTGTCGTGACTCATGGCTTATTTATACACACATACGAATTATGCAGGATAGGTACGAGATAATCGATGAAATTCAATTGTTATGAGTTTGTTTTAGCCTATATGTGTATAAATAAATCATAAATTGTTTGAGTGATAACTATTTCAGAGATTAGAGACGGAAATAAGTTCTTGCAATATGATATATAAGATTATACATAGCAAGCGAAACAGTACTTGGTAGGTACTAAAAATAAAACGTTTTAATTCCGTGCATAAAAATAAAGAAGAGTCACCCCTTTTTATTTGTCGTCCAACAAAGTATCGCTTTTGAATCAAGCGTGTGTGGCTTAAGCATACATCAGAAAACCAAAAGATATTATCTTAAGCACGAAGGTCACTGAACGCCGTCGTTTCCGCGGCGACCATACCATTAATTGCAGATGTGTGCGTGTGGAATCTGGATGCATACATGATACATGCACACGTGCGGAGTGGAAAGTGAAGGTACAAAATGTGCATACGGCTTAGGATAAGCGAGAACGGAAGAATATTTTTTGTTAGCAGCATCTTTCTATTCTATGCAACTAAGTAAACGAACCACATGCGCCAGTTTTATTTTATTGCTTTAATGAATCTTTGTTAACCAGCATTATTGTTTTTTAAAAAATAAAAAATTAATATCCCTCTAAATTTACATAATTAAGAATATCGATTGGATATGGTACTGATTATGATTTTATATATATAGCATCGTTTTACACATATTGTAGTATGAATTGGCAAAAAAAGAAAAGACAAATGAAACCTAACGAGGAATGAACATCATTTAGATTAAAATGAGAGTAAATAATAGTATCTCATTTCTCTCTGAATTGAGCTTATAATGTTAATAAATCTGGTGACAGTTCAACTTAATTAACACCCGTATAAAACCGTTAACAATTATGAAATGTTTTAGGCAAAAAAAAAAAAGAAAGAGAATTGTTAATCATAGGCGAATAAAAAAAAGAAGGGAAGCAGACAATGCAAGTGGAAGAATATCTAAAAACACGTAGACCAATAGCAATTACAGTTACAGCTTACACGCGACAGGAGGAACAAGACAAGAGTAGTTTTGCCTTGTTTAAGAATAACAATGAGTATGACACGTCACTTAAATCTATACGTGAAAGGCTAAGATCAGTACACGTGGACAATAACTGGGAAACAGCTGTTAGATATTTTGTCCGGTTCTGGTAAGTTTAAACATTTAAAAAAGTATAGTTAGCCGAGTTAGGTCATGTTCCACGTGCCTTTTTTTCTGCACCACTCTCTCCACTTTTCCACAAGAGGGGCAATGATTTTTTTTTTTCTGGTCCAAAAATATACAGTTGTAATCTTGGACGGTGTGTCTTGATAAAATATTATATGGACGGTGTTTTCTTTATTGTTTTTTCAATTTGTTCATATGAAATTTTCTCGGTTGGTCATTTCATTTCAATCACAAATTTATTATAACTAAAAACAATAAATCTCTTTAGTTCAATAATTGTCGATGTACGTTGTGTATACAGGTTCTTGTAGATTTTTTCTGTTTATTTTATATTTTGAATTTACATTATTGTCGTGTATGCATTTACATTTTTGTGTAAATTATATGTTTTGTGTCTATTAAACCACCCTATCATAACAATTTTTATGTATGAATAGTAGTATAAGTTATTCGTAGTAGCAAATCAAAAATGTTATGATATGGTGGTTTAATAGACACAAAAACATATAATTTACCACGGTTATACGATTAGTTTTTTTTTATTATTTTTATGAAATCTTTCAATATTTTTTGGAATTGTCTAATCGTTGAGTGAGTAAGACATCGTCAATCAACCATCAATATCATCAATCAATAACCATCACTTATTGATATATCTAACTTTTAGGTTTTAAAATATTTCAAAAGCTAGCAGACCAAAACCGACACTCGGACCATTGATCATAACAACAACGAGCAAGGATATAGTAAATATTCTGTTTAGTCTCACAAAACAACACGTAAACCAAATATAATAATCACGCAAGGTACATCTACATCTCATTGTGCCGATCACAACAAATCTCTTACCATTTTTATGCACAACAATTCACTCAAAAGTTACAAATATAGGGTTTGCACATTCAACGGTTTTCAGTTTTCATATAACCAAACGTTTATGATTGGTAAACACATTTTTCATGTTCAACAGTTAGATAAACTAGTTGCTCAAAATGTCATTAGTTTGTTACACCAATAAAAAATACAAATGGTTTGTGGACATTTCACTTAATCTTGAATGTCTGTCATCTTAATTTATATATATTGGACATCTTATACTACATGATTGATTAAGAACAAATAATAAGTTTAATTAAAAAAAAAGAGAATGAACAGTTAGAGGAAGCTTAGGGAGAAGGTGCAAAGGCGTTGGGGAGCGTGCGTGCGTGAACACTAAAACCTGACGTTAACCGACCTGACTCGTACCGTACGTACAGATCAAAGGAGCCTTTTAAAAAACAAACCCGCGTTTGATGACCGACACGTGGCAGTTCGTAAATGGATTACAGTTAGTGTTTTATTAATTGTTTTTGTTGTTTCGATCAACAAAGTTTACAGCCTGGCTTGGCTTTTTATAAAATTCTCCTAAATAATCTTCTTTTTTTTTTTTTTTGTTGGTCAGGAAATAAAAGGCAGTGATGATTTTGCGTTCCAATTCGGCAACCTATCTTGTCGTTTTCCGCCACGTCACCAACTCCTATCTTTTGTTAGCCGCATATTTACATCACGTTTTCTTAAAAACTGAACATTAATATCTCTCTACCATATTTATACATTCACTTAAATTATTTGAACACACGGTTCCGTTTTGTATGATCAATTCCATTTTAATTCGGTTTTACATATTTGTATGTTCACTGAGAAAATAACCATTCGATTTGTTTGTAGTTTAAACCAACTATAGCATTAATCTTGTCATGCATAGTTTTTAGTTTTACGTATGAATTGGTGGGTTTGTGATTTGTCTAGTAACTAGATCCTTTAAAAATGACAATTTGTTCCTTTTTAATACAATTTTTTCAATAATTTGATTAGTTTTTTCAACCCGGGAAATCGGTTATATTTGTAAAGTAGTAGATATTATCAAAAGCTACGTGAAGTGGTTTACAGCCTGGCCTCGCTATTCTAAAGTCAGACTAACATTTTTATTTTATTTTAAGAAACTGTCCTTACCCAAACCTAACCGTTATCATCTTTATTTCAGATATTTCTTTTTAATTTTTATTTCCCCCTCACAAAAAAAATTAAAATTAAAATTTCACCTCAAATTGTGCGAATATTATCATGGCTTTGCTAGTTGGGTTTCGTGATTTTGTCTCTTTAACTTCCCCCCCACTTTCTCCACGCGCTACTCAAACGCGTCTACCCAAAACCTTATTCATTGATGCTCGATTGATCTCCACGCTCAAACTGTACGATATTTTTCGAACTGAAACAAATAATAACGAAAACGACAAAAGAAGACACATCGACGTAGCCAGACTTCGACGCGTGTCCACTTACAGCTGTATCGCAAACTTTGAAAAACCGCTTGCGTGGAAGAAGCGTTGCCCATGACTTCTCCACCGTCTTAACCGGTCTCCGGTTTATAAAAATTCCTGTATAAATAATTTTGTCCTCTCTTTCATTTCTCGAACTTGTTTTTGGTTCATCTCTCGAAAACCAAAATCGCTCTATACAAAAAAATAAGTTATCAAAATCTCATTAACCAAAAAATGGCTGATCGGATTAAAGGTCCATGGAGTCCTGAAGAAGACGAGCAGCTTCGTAGGCTTGTTGTTAAATACGGTCCGAGAAATTGGACGGTGATCAGCAAATCTATCCCCGGTAGATCGGGAAAATCGTGTCGGTTACGGTGGTGTAACCAGCTTTCGCCGCAGGTTGAGCACCGGCCGTTTTCGGCGGAGGAAGACGAGACGATCGCACGTGCTCATGCTCAGTTCGGTAATAAATGGGCGACGATTGCTCGTCTTCTCAATGGTCGTACGGACAACGCTGTGAAGAATCACTGGAACTCGACGCTCAAGAGGAAATGCGGTGGCTACGACCATCGTAGGAGCTTCGATGGTTCGGAGGATCAGCGTCCGGTTAAAAGATCCGTGAGTGCTGGATCTCCTCCTGTTGTTACAGGGCTTTATATGAGCCCAGGAAGCCCAACTGGATCCGACGTTAGTGATTCAAGCACTATTCCGATTTTACCCTCCGTTGAGCTTTTTAAGCCTGTGCCTCGACCTGGTGCGGTTGTGTTACCACCACCGGTTCCAATCGAAACGTCGTCGTCTTCTGAGGATCCACCAACTTTGTTAAGTTTGTCACTCCCTGGTGCTGACGTGGTAAGCCAGGAGTCAAACTGTAGCCATGAGTCAAGTAATAACAACAACAACACTTCGAGCCGTCACAACAAGAACAATACAGTGTCGTTTTTGCCTTTTAGTGGTGGATTTAAAGGTGCGATTGAAGATATGGGGAAATCTTTTCCCGGTAACGGCGTGGAGTTCATGGCGGTAGTGCAGGAGATGATTAAGGCGGAAGTGAGGAGTTACATGTCGGAGATGCAGAGAAACAATGGTAGTGGCTTCGTTGGAGGATTCAATGATAATGGAATGATTTCGATGAGTCAAATTGGAGTTGGGAGAATCGAGTAGACAAGTTGAGATTTGTTTAGGTAAATGTTCAAATCGTCATGGATGATAAGTGGAGAAGAAGACAAAAATGCTCTGTTTTTTTCTCCTTTGGATTAGGCATAAGAGTTTTGGGTTTTAAGAAAATGTATAGAGGCAATCGAGTGAAGAAAGTTCGAAACAAATGGGGACCTAGAGGAGACGAAGACGAAGATAAAAATTTAAAATTTCTCTTAAACTATTCAAGAAAATTAAATAAAAGTTTCTTTTTAACTAATTATGAAAACTGGTCATCCATTAAAATTGCGATATCTTGAAATAATGCAACAGAAGTAGTATTATTTCAAAGTGGAAGATCCTGAATGTGATTCAGTTAAAGAACAACTTTGTCGAGGATTGGTAAAGACTTGCACTTGGCAACCAAAGGTACAGCTTTAGGCATGGTAAGACCAATTCCTTCCGACATGTCAACCGCCACGTCATCATCTCTCTCCCAATCAAAACACTGGATCAATGAGCCTAAAGCCAAGCTCAGTACAAGTTGAGCTAGGCCCATACCTGGACATGCTCTCCTACCGATTCCAAAAGGCAGAAACTTACCACGATGTGTCTCCGATTCGAACCTCTCCGGCTTGAAAGAGTCAGGATCATCCCACAGCTTCGGGTCTCTCTGAATAGCCCACGCATTTATCAGTAGCCAAGTGTGACGTGGAATGTCATATCCAGCAACTTTGCAGTCAGCGGATGATGCGTGTGGAACAAGTAACGGCGCCGCAGGATACAAACGTAGAGTCTCGGATACCACATTGTTGAGATACGTACACTTGCTTGCATCTGAATCCTCCAACACACGCATTTCTCCCGAAACGTCGTTTAGTTCTGTTTTCAGTTTCTTTAACACTTCTGGATGATTGAGAAGGTTAGCCATAGCCCACTCCAACGTCACTGACGCTGTGTCTGTTCCGGCGAGCAACATCACCTTGCAACAAAAATTCTAGAGTTCAAATTGAATGTTCTTTTGATATGATTTATCATATCTATTACATAAAGAAGAAGAAGAAACCTATGATTTGTGGCTGCTGACGTGGAGCAAAACAAATAATGAAGCAAAGACTCGAAACAGAGAGGAGGCTTTGCAGTTGGATCAATAAAAGAGTGGTCTTCTCCATTCGATTCAGTTATGCTTAATTCTGGGTTTGTTATACTCTTGCGATGTGCTTGAGAACTTGAGTGATGTGCTCAAGAGTTGATCTATGCTGATCAGTGCATTCTCAGTTTAAGCTTTTCTCTCATTGATTCTTTCTCATAAACTCTGTAACTGATTTCTCTATTCTAATTGAATACAGAAGTATTATTCAGCTACAACTTTAGATCTATCGAGAATCTATCATCTTTACTTAATGACTCCAAAGTAAATATATCAAAAGTTCACCAACCTGTACGAGTCCTTTGATGATATCGTCTGTGTAATACTCAGGTTCCGATTCTTGAAGAGATAGTAAATGAGCAATCATAGTCTTCTCATACTCTGTTTTTCCTCTGTTTCTCCGATGCTCATCGACCAAATCCTGAAAAAACTTATCCATTCTCGAAAAGAGTTTTTTCAATCTTTTTAAGAAGCCATCGAAATCAAGTATCTTCAGAATTGGAAGAAAATCTCCGACGTAAGTAACACCAGCGAGCTCGAGCATATCCCTAATCAGCTCTCGAACTTTTTTAGCTTCCTCGTCTTGCTCTCTTTTTCCGGCGATCATGCTCATAACGATGTTAAACGTAAGCGTAGTAAACAACGGCCTAAGATTCACTCTCACCGAGTCATTACCTCCAGATGTTGTTGATACGTGAATCGTCCGAAGCAGAGCTCTCACTTCCTCTCTCCGAACCTCCGACGAATCTCTGAGACGAGCGGGGGAGAAGATATCTACGGTGCAGAAACGACGTAGTCTCCGCCAGTGTTCACCGTAGGGAGCTGTGCCAAGCACCGTGTAGTTGTAAGATATGATATCACTAAAAGTAGCCTGAGGCCTGTTGGCGAAAATAACATCGTTCTGCTGAGATAAGAACTCCTCCGCAGCTGAAGCTGACGTAACAACCACAGCTTGACGAGAGCCTAGGCGGAGAAAAAACACGTCGCTGCGGAGGTTTTGAGAGATGTCACGGAGGCAACGGTGAACAGGTTCTTTGAGAAGGTGTAGGTGTCCGATCACAGGAAAACCGACCGGACTTGGTGGTAAATTCTTATTCTTCTTCTTTGATCGGAAAACATATGACACTGCCACTGTAATAAGACCGGCGATGAGAGCGACTAAAATCAAATCAATCATCTCACCGATTTGTGTGCCCATAGTGTCTAGATAGGAGTGGTGTCACGTATTCATATACAGTAATCTATTGATTTGGATAATGATAGTAACATGTTAAGTGGGTTGGGCCTTAAAAATTAGGCCCATTAGGATGACTGTATTGTGTGATTTGTTTTACCCAATTAAGGTTTTATATCTGACTGATTAATGTGAGAGAGACTCACAGAGCTTTGATAACTTCGATAAATCTTTTTTTTGACGAAGCTCTTCTCGGGCGGGGGCGACGTTGTTTGCTCGGAGCTCGTCGGTCGATTTTGTGATTTGAAAGGGAGGATTTGGATTTGGAGATGTCTTCACTCAGTTCCGTCGAATTGAATTTTCTGGTTTTCCGATATCTTCAAGAATCAGGTTAGTATACCCTTCTCTATCTCCCTTTGTTCTCGCGGATTTTGTTTCGGCTTTGAATTTGAATTTGGTCCGGTAGCTACATGCTGAGGTTTTGAATTTAGTCTCGAATTGTGAATGTTCGTTCTTCGAATTTACAACAGTTTTAGTGGTTTTCTTAGATTCGGCTTAGGGTTTCAGAGGTGTTACGCAAAATTTGTTGATTATAGAGTCATGGTAATGTCTCAATGATTCAGGGTCCTTTAGATCTTCTAGTTCGTACTTGTACTCGCTAATCTAGGTTTTGATTTTTTTTCTTTTCATGTCGAGGTCTGTGAGAGCTTGAGTTCTCTGTATCTGAAGACTTTTTGATTATAAGTTTTGTTAGATGGTAGTACGTGGTAGTAGTTTATATATACTCTGTTTGTATTTTAAATCTTATCTTCGTTTTGTAGGGTTTACACACTCTGCGTTCACTCTAGGTTATGAGGCAGGGATAAATAAATCCAACATTGATGGGAATATGGTTCCACCTGGTGCTCTTATCAAATTTGTTCAAAAAGGACTCCAGTACATGGAGATGGAAGCTAATTTGAGCAATGTTAGCATGTTTTTTTTTTTTTTTTTGGATCTATTGTGTTTTTCTGCATGGTGTTTGGTTGTGGTTAAACTGAGTTATGTTCCTTTTACTCGCAGAGTGAGGACATTGATGAGGATTTCTCATTCTTTCAACCCTTGGATCTGATTTCAAAGGATGTAAAGGAATTGCAGGATATGCTGAGGGAAAAGAAGAGGAAAGAGAGGGATAGGGAGAAGGAAAGAGACAGATCTAAAGAAAACGATAAAGAGGTTGAACGAGAACATGAAGGAGATCGCAACCGAGCAAAGGAAAAGGATAGGCACGAGAAACAGAAGGAACGAGAGAGGGAAAGGGAAAGGATAGAACGAGAAAAGGAGAGGGAAAGAGAGAAGATCGAACGAGAAAAGGAACGGGAGAGGGAGAGGTTGGAACGAGAAACTTTCGAGAGGGAAAGGGAAAGAATGAAATTAGAGAAGGAAAGAGAAATGGAACGGGAGAGGGCAAGAGAGAAGATTGAGAGGGAAAAGAGCCATGAAAAACAACTTGGAGATGGTGATAGAGAAATGGTTATTGACCAAACTGACAAAGAAAATGCCGGGGATGAAGAGCATGGGCGCTCTACAGGTTACTCTTCTTACTTTGTCCTTTTGTTACCTTTCTTCAGATTTTGCTGGTATTTTGTGACATGCAACATCTGGTTTCCAATATGAATCTGTGTGTTTTTATTTGTACAGGTGCAGAACCTATGGATATCTCGATGACTCCTACATCTCAAACAAATCACATTCCTAGTTCTGATGTGAGGATTTTGGAAGGGCATACTTCCGAGGTACTTTATTAGGTGACTTTATCTGTTAATTGAACATGTTCTATAATGGTTTCCCATCTTCACTGGTATCTATTTCATTAATCCTAATTACTCTTATGCTAAGATTACAATAATGTCTATATTACTGACTTAGGTTTGCGCTTGTGCATGGAGTCCCTCGGCTTCACTTCTTGCATCAGGGTAAGTAGTTTGTTGAGAAAGATGAATGCACGTGTCCAATAATACTGTTCTTACTTCATTTTATACATCTTTTGCAAATAATTAGGTCTGGTGATGCAACAGCGCGTATCTGGAGTATTCCGGAAGGATCATTCAAATCTGTGCATACTAGTAGTAGTATCAACGCTTTGATTCTGAAGCATGCAAAAGGCAAGTCAAGTGAGAAGAGCAAGGATGTGACCACTCTTGACTGGAATGTGAGGGCTGTTGCATTTGTTTTCAAATTAGATATTCGCTTATAGTGCTAATTACTGGTTGTCTTTTCTTTTACAAAAGCTATAGAATACGTGAAGCATTTCTGGATTCGTCTTATGTGCCTTAGATTCGTCTAATAAGTTTTTTAATTTCTGAATTTCAGGGTGAAGGGTCTTTACTTGCAACTGGTTCATGTGATGGCCAAGCAAGAATCTGGACTGCAAATGGTATGTCCTCGTTGTATGAGACCATGAGTTATACCTTGTATCACTACCATCTTTGTTTCCTTGAAATTAATCTTATTTTTACTTTGGATCGATAAATACACTCAGTCATTTATGTCTAAATTAATATCTCTCGTCACCAATATGCATGAGCTACAAATTGTGATGTTAGAGTTGTGTGTGTTTTTGATAGTAACACGATTTCAGCTATTGAAACAATAAAATCTATCAGCTAGTAAAAAACCATATTACTTTGCGTTGGGTACATACAACTCTGTTTTGTTTTGGAAAGTCTGTTTCTAAATTACAAATTACTTCTTTTTTTTTTGTTCTTTTTTTTTCACATTTCCAGGTGAGTTGATAAGTACTTTGAGCAAACACAAGGGCCCTATTTTTTCCCTGAAGTGGAACAAGAAGGGGGATTATCTTCTGACCGGTAGTGTTGATAGAACCGCTGTTGTTTGGGATGTAAAGGCAGAGGAGTGGAAGCAACAATTTGAATTTCATTCAGGTACGGCTTTTTTGTCTTTTTTGATGAAACAGCAATTTGAATAAACTTATCTCATGCATATAACATTGAATAAAATTGAAAATAATAGGTCCTACACTTGATGTTGATTGGCGCAACAATGTATCTTTCGCAACAAGCTCCACAGACACCATGATCTACTTATGTAAGATTGGAGAAACTAGGCCTGTCAAGGTCTTTGCCGGGCATCAGGTTTGTATCTCTCATCCAAGTTTCTCCCATATCATTATGTTTCTCAGTTTTAAGTATCAGATGTCTCGTACTAACCAAACCCAGGGCTTTCATAACTGCAGGGCGAGGTTAATTGCGTGAAATGGGATCCTACTGGTTCATTATTGGCCTCATGCTCAGACGATAGTACTGCTAAGGTTTTTTCAATTGAGCTAAGCCTAAAGTTACATTTGTTTTCAGTGTTTTTTTATTTCTGTGTCTTTTGTTATAAAATGTTTATTTTTTTTCTTCAGATATGGAGTATAAAACAAAACACTTTTGTTCATGACCTTCAAGAGCATACTAAGGTAAACCACAGAGTCTTTAGAAAATTTCAGTAATTTTTCTTTTCTTTTTTTTTGGTTTTTGAAAAGCATCTAAAGATGGATATTCTTCTTCTATTTAGGAAATTTATACAGTCAGATGGTGCCCTTCAGGACCAGGAACTAACAATCCTAACAAACAGCTAACTATTGCAAGGTATATAAGAAGCTTTAAACATTGAATGTCTTAAAACAAAAATATAATTGTAACATATCATTGATCATCTCTGTGTTGTTGTTTGAAAAAACAGTGCATCATTTGACTCAACAGTAAAGCTATGGGATGCAGAACTCGGGAAGATGATATGTAGTTTCAACGGGCACGGGTAAAACTTAAACCTCAGTATGATTTTGTGGTTAAAACGGGTTAACCATTGGTTGTAAAGTTAACTGGTTTGTTTTTTTGGATTTTAAGGGGACCGGTTTACTCACTGGCGTTTAGTCCAAACGGGGAGTACATAGCGAGTGGGTCGTTGGACAAATCGATCCTTATATGGTCGATAAAAGAAGGGAAAATAGTGAAGACATATACAGGATATGGAGGCATATTCGAAGTGTGCTGGAACAAAGAAGGTAACAAAATCGCAGCTTGCTTTGCTGATAACTCAGTCTGCGTTGTTGATTTCAGAATGTAGTTGGTCTTAATTGTAGTCCTAATCTCAGACGAAGGAGGCTTTTTTTTTTTTTCATTTTGTTGTTGCACATATTGATATATTTATAAACACTAAATGCGAATGACGAAGAAGGTGAAATTGTACTTGAGATTTGTTTCACTGTTTTGGTTTGACTGAAGGTAAGTACCAATAATTCGAAAGAAAACAAAACTGCATAACAATAAAATCCTTATCTTCGAATTTAGACCACATCCTGGATTTGAATTGAAAGTGATTATTGTATAAGAAACAAAAAAAAGAAGAGAGAGAGGAATCTGTATTTATGCAGTAGAAGTGTCGAACCAACCGTTGGGTGAAATAGTGAAAGTTTTTGGCGCGTGGCGAGAGCTGACGGACTCGTGCAACCTCGCGCGGGCCACGGCAAAGCACGTTTCTTCTTCTACTTAACCCATTCTCATTCCCTTTATTTTTGTTTTTTTCTGTTCACCACGTCGCAGTTTTTTTTATAACCAGAAAAAATAAAATAAGAGCATCGTAGACAAACTCCCACGATCATTAAAAATTATGCGATTTTGCCATTTTAATTAATCAAGAAAGAGCTAAATAATAGAGATTGTAAATATATATTCCACACATATTTTAAAATTAGTACATTTAATTCTGTAAGGATAGTGATACTTCCAAGAAGACGACGACTCGATAATCCCCAAGATTTAGAGTTTGACACGTTCACGCGACTTTGTTTGACAAATCTATCCCTGCGTTTTATATACCATTCACGATTACTGCCATTTTTAAAGTCTGACGTGGCATAATTTAATTGGATAAAAGCAGTATATGATTACTACTGTACTTATTATTGAAGAAACAACGAGCAGTTGCAAATACCAAAGCAACCACACTTTAGTAGCGATTGTTGTGAGAATCGCCGGTTACCGGAAACCATGTCGGAGACGGAGAGAGAGCGACCATTATTACAAGCATCGGAAGAGAGAGCATATGAAGAAACCGAGAAAGTTCTCATAGTAGGAATCGACGAAGAAGAAGACGCTGATTACGGCGACGAACTCGGCGGAAACTCACCTAAATTCTCATGGAAGAAGCTATGGCTATTCACCGGACCTGGTTTTCTCATGAGCATAGCTTTCCTAGATCCAGGTAACCTCGAGAGTGATCTTCAAGCTGGAGCCATCGCTGGTTACTCTTTGATTTGGCTTTTGATGTGGGCTACCGCGATTGGGCTTCTGATTCAGCTTCTCTCTGCTCGGCTCGGTGTTGCTACGGGTCGTCATCTCGCGGAGCTTTGTCGTGAAGAGTATCCGACTTGGGCGAGGATGGTGCTTTGGATTATGGCTGAGATTGCTTTGATCGGTGCTGATATTCAAGAAGTTATTGGTAGTGCTATTGCTATCAAGATCTTGTCTAATGGTTTGGTTCCTCTTTGGGCTGGTGTTGTTATCACTGCTCTTGATTGGTATATGCCCTAATTTTTTGGAATCTAGGGTTCTTTAATCTTGTTTGTTTGCTTATCTTTAGTTGATTTGGGGTTCTTCATCTTGTTTGTTGGCTTATATTGCAGTTTCATATTTCTGTTTCTGGAGAATTATGGAATAAGGAAACTAGAAGCTGTGTTTGCTATTTTGATTGCAACAATGGCGCTTGCTTTTGCTTGGATGTTTGGTCAGACTAAACCTAGTGGAACTGAACTTCTTGTTGGTTAGTTACACTCTCTCGATTTAACATTTGTCTGGAAGTGGGGAAAACAGAGAAATGGTAACTGTTTATGTTTTATTTTGTTAATAGGAGCATTGGTACCAAAACTAAGTTCAAGGACTATCAAACAAGCTGTTGGAATTGTGGGATGTATTATCATGCCTCACAATGTGTTCTTGCATTCAGCACTTGTTCAATCCAGAGAGGTTGATCCCAAAAAGAGGTTCCGAGTCAAAGAAGCTCTCAAGTACTACTCAATTGAATCCACTGGTGCTCTTGCTGTTTCCTTCATTATCAACGTCTTTGTGACCACGGTGTTTGCCAAGTCTTTTTACGGGACAGACATAGCGGACACTATCGGTTTAGCAAACGCAGGACAATACTTGCAGGACAAATACGGTGGCGGGTTTTTCCCGATACTTTATATATGGGCGATTGGAGTCTTGGCTGCTGGTCAGAGTAGTACCATCACAGGTACTTACGCTGGACAGTTTATAATGGGAGGGTTCTTGAATCTCAAGATGAAGAAATGGGTTAGAGCCTTGATCACAAGAAGCTGTGCCATCATCCCAACAATGATCGTTGCACTTGTCTTCGATTCATCAGATTCATTGTTGGACGAGCTGAACGAATGGCTAAACGTGCTTCAATCTGTTCAGATCCCATTCGCGGTCATCCCTCTGCTTTGCTTGGTCTCCAACGAGCAAATCATGGGGAGTTTCAAAATCCAACCTCTAGTGCAAACAATCTCATGGATAGTAGCTGCTCTTGTGATAGCTATTAATGGGTATCTGATGGTGGATTTCTTCTCAGGAGCTGCGAGGAGTTTGGTTTTGCTCGTACCAGTGATCATCTTTGCGGTTGCGTATGTTTCGTTTGTGCTTTACCTTATCTCACGAGGCCTCACGTACACTCCTTGGCAACTAGTGGCGTCGAAGAAAGAAACACAGAGGGATGATGATCAGTAAAGTAAGTTTTTCATCGAAAGAATAAGAAGAAAAGAGAGAGATGGCTCTTTTTAAACTGGAAACAGACAATATAAAGTTGGGTTTCCAGTACGGTAACAATGTCATGATGAATTTGTAATATAGTGTTTAATGTTTTTAGAGTATAGTTTTTGTTAAGAAGATATTCAAGACTCTGAAAATGTAGCTTTTCTTTGAATTTTGGCAATAAAAAATAAAACCATCATTGGTACTAGTACTACACTCAATTAGTGTAAAGATTATTGCTGGATGCGTGATTTCAGTGTTTTACAAGAAAATTTCACTGTTGAGTTCATATACTAGTACTATGTATGTTTGAAGAACAAAAAATATGAGAATGTGTTAAAAAGGTAACGTGAACACTGGTTTTGAAATTATTAGTCAAATGAGAAAAGGGGAAGAAGAAGAAGAAGAAGAACTGAAGGGAAACGCGCTCGCATTTAATTTGATGTTGTTTAAAAGGTCAAAACTATGTTTAGTCGTTTAGGGGAAATTTAACCACAATTATATTATTATTCGTTTTAATTAGATATTAGCCTTGTACGAGTATTTCTGGAAGCTAGTGAACGAACACTACAGGTAGTATTTGACAAAACGTGTAAATTTAACAACATAAATGAAAACACCGAAACTGGAGTAGCTTCTCCTAACCAATAAAACCCAAAAAGAAAATGGAAAGTCAAATAACAAAAACCTATACATTCTACAGTTCTACCTAACAAGGTTTGACGTAATACACCGCTGCTACAAGTCTTCTTAACGAATTAATTATGACTAAAATTTTTGATTATAAAAGTTCCCAATTATGGAGCGAATCGATGAGTGATTTGGTCTTCTTGCCGCGCTTCCACGGTTCTAATAATAATCTTCGTCCTCTCACGTTCCTTCCCGTAGAGAAAGAGCTGAAACTGCCACATCTGCAAGGTTTTTTATTCTTTCGCAGTCTTGACTCTTGTTGACCTTTGTTCTTGTTTCCATATATCTCTCTGTTTTTAGCTTAATTTTTTAAAATTTCTCGGGTTAGAAAGTTTTTTTATATATTTGGAGATACTCTGTAGTACAGAGTTCGTCTAATTTAAAGTTTTCGAATTTGGATCAGTAATGAAGCTGGAAAATTTTTATTTTTATTTTTGGGTTCGATTCAGAGTTGACTGAAAAGGGCAGTAGGTGGACTTAAAGCATCTATTGGGTTATTTGCGGAATCGTTGCTTTGTTTCTATTTTGTATCTCTTGGTTTGTTTTCTTACTTGGTGTGTTCTTGTGTCAGGATATTCACAGGGGCTTTTTCAATTTCTGAAACACTTTTTATTCATTGATTCACGAGTTCATTTCATTACATGATGGTAAGTGTTTGAAATGTCTAAAAGATAAACAAACTAGCTTTGTTTTTGTTCTTTCTTTACTAATTAGTAGTAAAAACTCATCTTGTTGTTGTTGTTTTGGTGAGTGAAGGTACAAATGGATGTTTCTTGGTTAAGAGTTCTTCTAGATAACATCTCCTCTTATCTAAGTTTATCATCAATGGAAGACTTACTACATTCAAACCCAGCTTATGAGTACTACACCAGGGGAGAAGATATATCTAAGCTTCTCATGCCTGTTCTTGAGAACCTCATTGACTCTGATGCGGCTCCTAGCGAGTTGCTTAACAACGGGTTTGAAGAATTATCTCAATACTGTGATGAGCTTAGAGACCAGTTTCAGAGTTGGCAACCTCTTTCTACTAGAATCTTTTATGTCAGTAACTTATTCAAACAAAGCTTTTTAGAATCTCCATTCTCTTCTTGACTGTTTCTGAGCTAACTCTTTACTCTTGTTTGTGTAATTTATCAGGTTCTTCGTATTGAATCACTAGCATCAAAGTTAAGAGAATCCAGTTTGGAAGTCTTTCAGCTGCTGAAACACTGCGAACAACATTTACCTGCTGACTTGCTTTCACCATCTTTTGAGGTAAACTCATCTGAATGTCAAAAGTTTGGTTTACCACTTCAAGAATCTGTGTAGGTTTTTTGGTTGATCAGGCTCATCTATGTTGTGTGACATTATTTCATATTGCAGGAGTGTATAGAGTTGGTGAAGTTAGTGGCAAGAGAGGAAATTTCGAGTACTATTGATCAAGCTCTCAAAGATCAAAAGAAAGGTGTTGGACCTACTTTGGAGGTTATGCTGAAAATTGCCAAGTGTGTTGGTTTGAGATCCAACCAGGAGATTCTTATTGAAGGTGTGGTACTTTCAAATATGAAGGAGACTGCTGAGATCACTGACAACGACACCGAAGCTGAGTATCTAGACGGTTTGATCTCCCTAACAACCCGAATGCATGATTACCTTACCGACATAAAGCATGCTCAGTTACGTTGTCCTGTACGTGTACCTTCTGACTTCCGTTGCTCTCTATCTCTTGAGCTTATGACTGATCCAGTCATTGTGGCATCTGGTCAAACATACGAACGGGTTTATATACAGAAATGGATCGATATGGGACTCATGGTTTGTCCAAAGACAAAGCAGGCTTTATCTCATACCACTTTGACACCTAACGTCATTGTCAGGGCTTTTATTGCCAGTTGGTGTGAAACTCACAATATCTATCCTCCTGATCCATTGGAGTTGATTCAGTCAAGTCAGCCATTCCCTCTTCTTGTTGAGTCAGGTTCTGGTGATGACTCGAGTGGTACTGTACAGGATGATTCACTTAAGTCAGAGAAAGCTTCATCTTTAGATGCTGAGGAACTGCATCAAATCTTCAATAGGTCTGCTTCTGCGCCAGGCATTGTCTCTGACGTGTTTTCCAAAACCAGAAGAAGCAATAATGCTGCATCAGGGGCTCTGACACGGAGTAATATTCCTTGGAAATTTCCGGAAGAGAGGCATTGGCGTCAACCTGGGATCATCTCCGCCACCATAAGAGAAACTGGAAGCAGTTCAAGTATTGATCCCGAGGTGAAGAAACTCATTGAGGATCTCACGAGTTCTTCGTTAGATACACAGAGAGAGGCCACAGCTCAAATCAGGATACTATCAAGAAACAGTACAGACAACCGCATTGTGATTTCTAGGTGTGGAGCAATCCCTTCGTTAGTCAGTCTGCTTCACTCCACGGATGAGAGAATCCAAACAGACGCAGTGACTTGCTTACTAAACTTATCCATCAACAACAACAACAAATCCCTCATAGCAGATAGTGGAGCTATCGAACCGCTCATTCACGTTCTGAAAACAGGATACCTAGAAGAAGCCAAATCCAACTCAGCAGCAACTCTGTTCAGCTTATCTGTAATCGAAGAGTACAAGACAGAGATAGGCAAAGCAGGAGCTATAGAGCCACTTGTTGATCTCTTGGCAAACGGAAGTCTCAGTGGGAAGAAAGATGCAGCCACAGCTTTATTCAACCTATCAATACACCACGAGAACAAAACGAAAGTAATAGAAGCTGGAGCAGTGAGATACTTGGTTGAACTGATGGATCCTGCATTTGGAATGGTGGAGAAAGCAGTGGTAGTGCTGTCGAATCTTGCCACGGTTAGAGAAGGAAAGATTGCGATTGGGGAAGAAGGAGGGATACCGGTATTGGTGGAAGTTGTGGAGTTAGGTTCAGCAAGAGGGAAAGAGAATGCAACAGCAGCACTTTTGCAGCTTTGTACGCATAGCCCAAAGTTCTGCAACAGTGTCATAAGAGAAGGAGTGATTCCACCTCTTGTGGCTCTTACCAAATCAGGAACAGCTAGAGGCAAAGAGAAGGTTACTTGTGATTCCACCTCTTTGTTTTCCCTCTTCATGTTTAGTAATGTTATTGATTCTAGTAATAATTGTTATACGTTTTTGTTTCAGGCACAGAATCTTCTGAAGTATTTTAGAGCACAAAAAGCCAATCAGAGGAGAAACTGATCTAGGTTTACTGCAGAGAGGTTGTTCTAACTTATACACACAAAATACATGATTACATATTGGTGCATTATTATCTATATACATAGTATGAAACTGTGAATCTTTTGTCCATGTCAGTTCCTGTATTATATAAAATAGACCAAATTCTTGTCTATTTATACTTTTCTGAACTCTATAAGTTATTTGTTTATTATATTTTGTAAAAAAATATATTTGTATGGTGCTATTTTTTTTTTTTTTTTTTGTTTTCTCATAGAAGCAAATATTTCAAAATTGGAATTAATGTAGTGGACTTTGAACCGATGGACGGCCCCTCCCATTTGATAATGATAACAAGTTTTTCTTGTCAGCAATAAAAACATGTTATTAACGTTTAAAATATTTAACGACAATATATCAAATGTATCTTTAATTTATTTTATTTTGTTTATACTGTAATAGAGTATTTGTTTGAGTTTAAGCATCTGATTACGTATACATTTTGAGTTGTTAATTGGTATTTGACTATTTGCAATGACTCACTGAATTGCTTATGCTCATAAGTGACATAAATAACTATAATAAGAAAAAGAAAACATTATATTATACGATATGATGGTGAGAAATTAACGTCCTAGATTAAAAAAAAAAACAAAACATCATTACTTTAAATCATGCCAAGCACCACTCCTCATAAGAGACGAATCTATCATGAAAAATAAAACAAAATACAGTAAAAATCAAAATAAAAGGTAAGGACACACCCATATGAATATGATATTTCACTTTCACATCATTCTCGATATATACTTTTTTAAAAATATGATGTTTCGCTTTCATACCATACCATCATACCTGTATGCATCATCATCAACTCGAAACAAAATATTTTAACTAGTGCTAACATTAACTATATGAATTTGTACCGTTACAAACGTTATTAAATTTTATCATATTACGAAACATAAATCATTTAAAAAGAACTAAAGTATATATATAGTAATTAACAACTAACACTAACATACAAAAAGAAAATCACGTACGTAATGATTATAACACAAACAAAAAAAATTATAAAAACAAAACAAATTTAAAAATATTTTTTTGAAAGAATTCACAAATTCAGACCAAGCTTCGTCTTCCATGATCGACGACGAAACCAACCTGTGACAATTCTTTTAACCAATCAAACGTTCTCTTCCTCGCCATCGCCGTTTTCTCCTCTTTCTTCGCCGTCTTCTTCTCATCAGCTTTGATTTTCACAGGCACCACCGTCGTCATCGTCTCCGTCGCTGTCGAACATTTACAATCGGAAAACAAAAAGCTTCTCCTCCGACTCCTCGATCTCTTCGTCGTCGTCGTCTCTCCTGTTTTCTTCGAATTCGAGTTCGTGCTCGTACTACTACAGCTACTGTTCCGACTCACTGAAACTTTCCCGTTTGTTCGGAGCTCGATCTCCGGCGTTCGGACGAGTCCTAACCTCAAAAAATCCCAAATCGAAGATGATTTAGGGTTTCTGATAGAGTTAACACGAGCCGTCATGCTCGACGATCTTCGAATCTGTGGCTGCGGACTCGGTTGACTGTAATCGATGAAATTGTTTTTGATTTTCCGGTCTGATTGAATAATTCCGGTTCGTTTGTATTCAACCGATTCGGATCTCGTGATTAACCGGTTTGGTTCGGGAAGTAGAATCCCAGCGCCAGCGCCAGCGTCTAAACTGACGGAGTGACGTAACGGAAACGGAAGGATCCGTCCTTTGAAGAACAATTCGTCGGCTGTACTCATCTCTGGAGCCGGTTCACAAGAATCCGACCCGGCTCTAAATGATGACCCGATTCCGAATTCGAATTCTTCGTCTTCTTCTTTGACGATCGATCGTAACTCGCTGTTGTTCTCGTTCGGTGGTGAATTCAGAGGCAAATCACATAGAGACAAAGCTTCTTCTTCTTCTTCTTCTTCTTCTTCTTCGTAGTCATCTTCTTGATTGTGATGATGAGAGATCAAAAGGGCTGTTTCATCATCATCTGTACAAGTCATCGCCATATTAATTCGAAGCTTCCGAGTTTTCCAACGAAGAGACAGAGAGAGAGGTGAAATGAAAATAAAAAAAAAGTTTACACAAAGAGTGGAACAAAGAATTTGAATATTTAAAGAAGACAACAAGAGAAGTTTCTGTTGAAAAAGTCAAAAACGATTTCGACCTTTTTTTTTTTTTTTAAATTCTATCACTTAACCTTATTATATAGTATAGTCTTTGATACATAATTGCATTTGTATTTATATATACTTGGAGCAAGACATAAGCAATCGAAAAAGAAAAAAAAAAGTTGGTAATTACAACAATACACCGAAAGTTATTTTACTTTTTATTTATGGTTTTAGAAATTTTTAACCAAAAAAAGAAAAATCATGAGAAGTATGAGAGTCTCTATTTTACTAGATTAGATCATAGACACGGTTTTTTTCTTCTTTCTTTTTACTTTTACTTTCTTTTTCTAGATCAGTATCGTGACCATTTCCTACAGTAAGTGACAGCATGGTCAAAATAGTTCTTTACGTGAATAAACATTTTTTTTTTTTTGGCTTAATTTTGTATACTGAAAATAATGCTTAACTGATTGTTTAAAACTGGTCAACTTGCATTAGGACTATTTCAAAACCGTCCATTTTTGTGATTTTAAATTTTTAAAACCTTGACTTTTTGGAAAAAAAAAAATTAAACTAATGTATAACAGTGTATTAAATATTAGTTTCATAGCCTGTTTAGTGTGTATATTGCTATGTTTTTTTAAGGAAAAAAAAAGAAGAAAGAACACACATGATAAAGCTGAGAAGTTGTAAGATATGGCAGCCTTTTCTTTTATTTCCTACTTACTTTTTTTCGTTTTATGAAAAACATAAATTATTTATTTTTGAAATCATATTTTGTTTGAAAATACCAACAAATAAAAAACATAAGAATAGGTTATAAGGTTGGGTCTGTGGAGGAGTGGGCCTAGACCACTATTCTTGGCACGCGATAGCTACACTTTACCCAGCACCATCACCATCATCTTCAACATGCATTACATTTTTTTTTTTTTTTAAATCATCATTATTATCATTTGTTTTGGTGTTTTCTTCCTAATTATGAGCGTTTAGTTTTGTTTCTATATATGTATATAAAATTATGCATCATTTCCCTATCTTTTATGTAAAAAAGATGAGACAGAAAGTTATGATATAAAGATCATTCTAATTGGATTTTAGCTAGAAATTAGGAGTTTTTATTTGAATTCTTTTTCAAACGCTTATTAATGATGGTCTACGATTGTTTCCCTTAGTTGTAGAAGCATTAGATTTTGACTACAACAATAGTTACAAACTATAAATCAAATGAAAATGAGTCTTTGCATTTGATGTGTCAATTTCTAGAAGGGTATAAGCTAATAATATTAGTCGTGAGAAAGATAAAAAAAAAAAAACTTTACACCTATAGTCAAGACAATGTTTTCTTCTACGAGATAAAAGGTAGTAGAATGGATTTGAAATCATATGATACGTCTTGGTCGAATTGTATAATTATAAAAGTAGTTTTTGACTTAAAGCACTATATAGAAAAAGAGAAAAACATAAATAGTTGGAAACTTGCGGTGCAAATCACAACAATATGTGTTTGTCAACTTTTTTATTTATCTAGATGATGGCCACTATTGTTCATTGCTTGTGACTCATGCGTCGCTTGTGCCATTGTTTTGTTTTGTATGATTAAAAGGACCGCAAGAAACGACGTATTATATTGTCGTTTATACTTTTTCTTTATGTTTTTAATTCATATTTTTCAAATCTTTATAAGTAGTGATATGAATCCTGTAAATCTGCATTGGAACGTAAAGGATAGTAGGATACCTTTAACACACTTTTGGTTTTTGTTTTCGTTACTTTTGGTTTGGCGTCTAATTTTCTAAAATATATTGGAAATAATAACGAATTATTACACATAGATGTACGTGTTAAACGGATGCCCATATATATGTAATGCGTATTAATTTTTCGCATGTGGATATCGTTAATCGTGTACGCCTAATATTTGGCTTCAAAATCTTAGAGATGTTTAGAATCATGCAACGTGAACCAACATTGGCCATGGAAGGCATGATACGAAATAAACTTGTGGAGTGTGTAATCACTAATCATCTCTGATAATCGTTAACTTGGTCATTCATTAATTCACTGATTTAGTAAGAGAAAAGACATTTACTAAAAGACACAATTACATTTACAAGTAACAAAATGGGATACCTGGAGGTCGAGGATAATAAGCTTTCAAACCTATAAGGGCCAAGCATTTTTAAAGCCCATTCAGTTACACCGTCTTAATAAAGCCCAATGATTCACCGAAATCTAATCATGATTTTCTTTCTGATGGGGGTGACAAAAGAGAGGTTATTCACCGACAAATCTAATCATTGATAATCAATACATACATATGCGATATGCCTAACATAACAATTCAGAAAGTCTAGTTTAGGAATATCATAAATCTCGGTAGACAAATCTTACTTTAGTAACATGATGGTAAATGGTATGATCAATCATTTGACTTTTGTTGATCATTTTATTTTCCAACATTCATGTTTCATTAAATATCACATGATAAAAACACCTAGAGAGAGATCTACCTACCGTTGTGGCCGGATGATATATTTCTTTTAAAACATTTGAAAGATAAAAAAACACAGCTTGACATTCCCAAAAACAAACTAAACAAAGCCTTAACAGACTGCACGCCGTTTTTGCTAAACAGAGGCTTCTTCTTATCTAAAAAACGGCATTACAATATATAACCTTGTAACCCCTTTTTTCCCATATGATAAGAGCCCTTCCATTTTTTTTTTTTCATACAATTAAAGTTTACGACTGACTATGTCCAGCTAATCGCCACGGGGCTTCCAACCACGTGTTTCCCATCTGACCATTCAATACTCCCAAAGCTGTTAGATCCAGACGCTTTTGATGAGTCTACAGTAAACGTCACCGTATAAGATTGCTTCTCGTTAGCTGCCTTGAAATTCAAAACCGCCGGTTCAACCGAAATCTTGACTGCTGTCGTCTCGGATGTTAATTTAACCGAGTAAGTCCCCGCTCCTCCCACGCTCGTTACAGTGCGCGTGTACTTGTACGTTCCAGCTTCCTCAACGTTAACGGCGAACGACGGGTAGTTCAAATCAGCGACGGAGTACGATTTACTCGGATCACAAGTGTAGTTACGTCTCGAGACACTTCTGATTTGCGACGATGTGTAGTTCAACGCACAGAGGAAGCCTAAGTAATCCTCAGTCGTTAAATCGTAGATGAGTCCTGGATTAGTAGCGGTTGCTGGTGACACGTGTCCTGCACCGTGTTCGAACGGCGTCGAAGGCTTCCCAGTAGCGATGTCAAGTAACGGTTTACCGTCTTTGTAGGTTTTGTAAGCGGTGGTCATAAGAGCAGATCTAATCGCCGCGGGACTCCACTCTGGATGCGCCGACTTGAGAAGCGCCGCTAAACCACTCACGTGAGGGCAAGACATGGACGTTCCGGAGATGATATTAAACTCAACGCGGCGAGAATCGGAAGCGAGTCCGGTTGGTCCAGCAGCTCCGGTCCAAGCAGCGAGGATGTTAACTCCAGGAGCGATCAGATCCGGTTTAAGAATATTCGGTGTAATCGAATTAGGTCCTCTCGAGCTAAACGCCGCAACAACCGGTGACGGTTTAACACCAACGACAGTTCCCAAGATTGAAATCGTAGCCGTTGGATGAGGATCGGTAGTTACGTAATGCCGGATAAGATCACCAGCTTTTTCACCAACGGTTGTCGCCGGTAAGAGATGAGCATCAGCAACAAGCTCTTCACCATTAGCCGCTGTGTTAGCTAGAATCATCCCAACTCCACCAGCTGCTTTAACCACATCTCCTTTTTGAACTCTAGCATTAACTCCTCTGTCACACATCACAATCTTCCCTTTAACTTTCTCCGGAATCAAAGTTCCGGTCATACATAGATTACCATTAGTAGCATTACTAGCATTCCCGGCGTAAATAAACGGAAGCAATTTATCAGGTAGAGCTTCTCCTTTAAACAAGGAGACTCCGGTGAAGTTTTTTCCGTTACCGAGAATCGCAAGCGCTGGGAAATCACGATCTAGAGTACCAGCACCAACAGTTGTAATCCATGGAGCTACGTTTGATAAACTGAAACTACTAGGACCAGCATTACCAGCTGAACAAGATACTAAGATTCCTTTTTCCATGGCGGCGAAAGATCCGATCGCAACACCGTCTCTATAGTAATCAGACATACCACCGCCTAATGACATCGACAAAACGTTGACGTTATCGGCGATGGCTTTATCGATAGCAGCTAAAATATCTGAGCTGAAACAACCACCGAGCCAACAGACTTTGTAAACGGCGACACGAGCGTGTGAAGCCATACCACGAGCTGTTCCTGAGGCGTAACCTAATAAGCTAGCTCCTTCGACGACGGATCCAGCGGCGGTTGATGAGGTGTGAGTTCCGTGTCCGTCGTCGTCTCTAGGAGATCTTGATTCTTTAGATTCGTCGATTGGTCCCATCGTTGATTCGTAGCCGCGAGAGAAGAATCTAGCTCCGATTAGTTTACGGTTACAGTGAGAAGCGGTGAAGTTGGTTCCGGTCTCGCATCCGCCTTTCCAGGTAGAAGGAATCGGACCGAATCCTTCGTCGGAGTAGCTTTTACTCTCCGGCCAAACACCGGTATCGAGAACTCCGACGACGACGTCGGTAGATGCGCCGGTTTGAGGGAACAGATCTGCGTTGTGATCGTCGAGACCGAGGAAGAGAGGAGTACGAGTGGTGTGAAGCTCGTAACGGTGCTCTGGTAAAACAGAGAGAACACCAGGTTGAGACATGAGGGAGTCGGCTTCGTCTTGAGTGAGACGAGTGGCGAATCCATGAATGGCGTTCTCGTAGGTGTAGAGAAGCTCGGCGGAGTCGGAGATAGATCTGAGAGATGAATCGTACCAGTTAGAGTGGAGGTCGAAGGAGGACGGCATCTGAGATTGAGCCATGTGAACGATGTAAGTTCCTTGTTCGCTAGAGGAGGAGGACACGTGGCATAATCCTAGACAGAGGATGAGAAAGAAAGCAGTGGTGGTGGAGGAAGAGAGAAACGACGACATGATTGAGATGGTGTGTTGTGTGTCTCTCTCTCTCTGAATCGAAGAAGAAGAAGAAGATGAGAGAGGGGTTTAAATACAGTGGTAGAAGAAGAGAGAAGATGAAAATGATGCGTACCAAGGAATCATTACAGGACTGTGTTTGTTTATGTTGTGTCCACTCTTCTTCTTTTTGACAGTGATGACTATTCTTTTTTTTTTTTTTTTTTTTTAATGTACTCTTTTTGTGTTCACATAAGTGTACTTATGTTCATATACGGATACGGTATTGTTACCGTATATTATTGTCTCGAGAGGCTCATTGCTTTATCGTCTCGAGATACTGATTCTTTTTTTTTATTAATTATCGAATATTTTTGCTGTGATTTGTTTGTATAAAGATGATGGTACAGTAGTAATAGTATTATGTAGGTTCGATAGAATCATGATGCCATGTGTGGTTCAGAATACCATTATGATGTTGGTTTGACGTTTAAAAACCATTATGATCAATAGTCGAATATATACGGTATAGACTTTTTTGAAAAATTGTCGTATTAATAGATTAGTATTTGTATTTGTTGTCTTCTCTTGTCCAAGGTATCTTTAATCATGCTTTTCTTATCTTCAAGACATTTTTGAGTTAATATGTTGGGTTCCACGTACGTACGGTTTGTGTTAATGCGTTACGAAATGGAAATAATCGACCATGTAACAAGGAGTTGGGAATGACTTGGTGTGAAGTGCCTCATGACTCAACAAGGCATGATTACGTAAATGCGAAGTTTGTAGGTCTACTAACCAATGAAACCAAAACAATTCATCTCTTTCGTGCGTTTATAATTCCTAAAATTTATTAAAGATAATATTTATGAATTATACGATATAGATCCAATGACCCACTCAAAAACAAAAGTAAAAAAAAAAGTCTCGTTTTTGGTTTTAATGTTGAGCTTTTATATCAACAAAAGTGGTTACAACCTATATAATGCTTTTGGTTTAGTTTGAACAAAAAAAAAAATAGCTTGATCTTAGCTCTGATCAACTGTTTCCGATTGATTTATATACTCCATATCCATAGGATTCACTGATTGAGCCATTGAGCCATTGAGCCATGCACAATTCATTAAACGTAATTTATTTTGGTATTAAAGAGATACAAATACTATAACCGAAGATGCAAGTGAGAACACACATAATACTAAGATTTGGATCTAAGCACAGCTTTTTTGGATTACGGCCCACGTGTCATAACATGCCATTCCTCCAGATGACCAGATCTCTTCCCATCCTTTACTTTCCTCTAAAAGAAATCGAACCAGATCTCTCTCTCTTATCTCTGCAACAACAACAACAACAAAAAAAGACAAACTCCAAAGTCCAAACTCCTCCAAACCATCCACAACCGTTCGTTATATTCAAAGAAGATCTGACATTTTATTCTTCTCAGTTTCCCATTCCAAAAAAAGATGTGCAGAAGAAGCTCGATGTTACGTTACACACTAGGATTATGAAACCTTTCCTCTAAACGACATTCATATTAATTACCTGGGAACTAGCATACTGCAGAAACAAGAGAACAACATATACGTTTCCAGAGTAAATCCAAAGCATCTGTAGTAACTTCCCTATTTTTCCCGATTAGTTGACTGAGGTTCAATCATTCATTGGTTCAATTATGACAGTTCGGACAGCTGAGTCGCAACAAGTAGATATTAATTCGCGACATGTGACCTTAACCTAAACTAATTAATTACTAGTATTATACTTTTATTCAAATCTTTAGAATATCAACTATACTAATTTTTTTTTCCCAACGACACATCATACGATTTTCCTGCCTAATACAGCTTACACTAATTATTTAATTAATACGATAACATCTGCAAAAACAAGAAATATATTAAACCGACGAGTTGTTTAACGTCCGGTGTTGTACGGTACGGTAAGTGTCGATTCCGGTTAACAACGGTAAGATACCCCCACAAAGTCGATGTATACATCCAGAGAAGTCTGAGTCAACAAGTTTGTCTTACCTCGAATTACGTTTTTTATGCAAGAATCTAGGTTCTCGTGATTCTCTTCTGTTTGTATGTACACAGTACACAACAATACTCCTTGGTTTGCCTGTCCGCATTATACATCAAAAACGTCTTAATGTACACACTTTATATTTTATTTAACTTTTGTTTCTTAGTAACATCTTCTATGTACACACTTTATTTTAAAGTAGTGTTTCTGTAATTATCTTTACATAAAAATCTATGTGACGGTCCCCGTGGCTCCCATTAAATGCTTCAACTATTTCTTACTCACTAAGTTGTCGTCGTCGGAATTTTAATGGTTAACATTAATGTCGTGATTGTGCAGGTTTCACCCGTTACATTTTCTTTCACTTACCATCGTCAATTTTATACTATTATGCCCACACATGAAGAGATAAACACTATAGATTACACTAATGTTTGACTCACGCAACGCAATAACATCCACTGATATTACGTATGACTGTATGAGAATGTGTAGAACAAACTTATTTCCGTATAACATGAATTAACGTGTCTTTCTTTACATCAGACCTAACTAAATTCCCCATCCAACATAGTTAGTTAACCTTACAGTCCATTACACATTGATACGTTTTCTTATAGTTTTGTTTATAAACGAAAATAAGACAAATAAGATAAAGAGTAACAACAGCAGAAGCTGGCAGGTTGGTCCATTTTATTGGACTCTTACTGATAATGTCACACGATAAGAGTATTTGACTCTTTGTTTTTTTCTTCTTTGAAATTAAAAGTAGAAAGTAAACTATAAATGAGGGTTTTTAATTGGACCAAGCTTTTTCTTGTTTTGGAAATTGAACTGTGTGCCTACCAAAAATTTTATTCTAGGAACATCTTTTTCTTTTCTTTCGAAAGTTTTAAAGTATTTAAAAACTCACGCAACCTATCAAAAGAGTAATAACTCTTGTGCTTTTTGCCTTTCAACTGTTAAAGTTATGGGCCGTTAATGGGAGATCTAACATCATTAATATGGGCCTTTAGTTCTTAGCATTGACATGATGACCCCTGTGGTCAACGAACCGACGAATGCAATAATCTCTGTATGGATAAACTATTTGGTGATGATGAGGCTTTAGGCTTATTAAAGCCATTTTAATCAAAAATGTAGAGCCTGTTGTGTTGTGTTTATTCTATTTTGACAACTATTTATTGACAAGATCTTCCCATTTGCAGTATTGACCACCGGCTAATGCACGGTAGTAACGGTCTCTGCAATAGACAGGTCTTCCATCAGCAGCCTCAGCCGCGGCAGCTGCCAGATCGTCGTCGGTCACAACATCTACAGGTAACCGAAGCAACTGTTCTTTCCTGCGATTTTTTTTTATTTTTATATTAGCGAAAGAGGGGAGTTTGCTATTTCTTTTTAAGACACAAAATATTTTTTGATCAGTCTCCTTACCTCATATTGAACTTATTGTTGGTTCTTGAAATGGAAACTTCTGGTTGGTTTTCTTTGGCTCCCAGAGTGGTTTTAAAGAAATCTTCGACTGGTGTTGCGAATACGAATAGTACGAATGCTGACACGAGTAAAGCTCCTGTTCCGACTAATGTTTGTTTCAGCATCTTGATTACTGGCTTCACCTGAAAATCACAAACTTTCCTGATTTTGTTTTCGCTTTGTTTGCAACATTGACTAAGAAACATTGTTTGTGTATTGTGTTACCTTGTAAGAGCCTAACAACCTGTCGCGAGCCAACACCTGAGAACACAACAAATTCAAAGTCACAGTGATTCATCAGCTGCGTAGTTCTTAAATTATGCAGGTAGTGTTAATCTCATATACATATGCATAGAGTTGGCAGCCAATGTTTTGAATAGATTTTGCTTTGACACTTAATACTAACTACTGAGGTATATCCACAATAATCTAATATATAGAGAACTATAAAAATCAGAGGTTTTCAAATTAAGCTACAACAAAATTACTACAACTATGAAAACTTGGTAGCAATGAGCTATTGTTTCTATATTTTCATCATGAAAAAGAAAGGACTTTTAAGTAGCTACTAACCTCTGGTGGTTTGACCCACATTTGTCCATCATACCATCCACTCTCTTCATATGGTATAACTGCAGAAAGTAGTCTATCTCCAACGTAGCTCCATCCCTAACAAAATATACCCAAAAGTCATAAACAAATCAAACCAATGAAGCTATCACAAGTAAAGACTTCTTTGAAAAGAAGAAGCAGAGCAAGTTCAATACCAGGTAAATTCTCAAGACAATCAATGAAACCAGGAATAACGTTCCAGTACCCGCAGCTAGAGCAAATCTCAAAGGCTCCTGCAACATAAAAGAATATATACCTTATACTCTGTACTAAAAACAAAAACCTTGTGGCGGAAGGCTCTGTTTCAAAAGCTCACTCTGGAAGGATTAAAGCTAGCAGCTGCAACAGGAACTCCAAGAACAGTGAAAGTGACCAACCAAAGACCACCGAGACGAATAAAGAACTCGCTTGGACTCAATTCTCCCCATGAATACAACATTCCTTCCTTTAAAGACGAGTACTCATTCACCTATACACACCAAAACAAAACACACAGGTATTAAATTTTACGCACTCAAAATCTCATCATTGCACTTTAGAATCAGACAATACAAAAAAACAAAAGTGATTTACTTACGGGTCTTTGGTCTGAAGGAACTTCAATCTCTGAACTAGGATCCCAGCTTTGACCAGAGAAACTCATACTTCCACCTCCATTATTACCTTTGTCTTCCACTGCTTTCACTGTAACGCTTAGAAGAAGCTGCCGCTTCTCACCATCGTCGCCGATTCCGCCATATCTGACGATCGATGAAGAATCATAGTAGCTCCCGAGCTTACCACTGTTGCTACAGACCCGGTGGGGTTGCTTGGGAATCAGAGGGTAACTAGCGATTAACCTGAGCATTGTGCTCTCTATCTGATTCCTATTCCTGAGAGTGTACCGTTGTTTGATTGAAGATTAAAGGTAAGTGGAGCAGAGCTACCTGAACCACGGCAAACAACACAGAGCCAGAAGAAATAATATTTAATCAGTTTTTTAGTTTCGGTTTCTTCTGAGACTTGTGGCGTCTCTCTCTCGCCACGTGGCACATGCTCCCTTGCACGCATCCTCTCGTGTTTCCACGAGCCTTTGCCTTTCTCTGTCTCTCAGTGATATAGTTACCATCTGGGCCACTCAAGCCCAATTTATAAGCGTCTTTTAACAAAACGAGGAGCCCAAAACCACATTTTGCAAATCGTGTACGTATATATTTTCTCTTGAATGTCTTGTTGTACAATGTATTTTCAATTTTCCTTTTATTAATTCTTCCGAGCTGTTATGTGAGTTCCGATCAAGTTTTTATCTGCTTTGATTTTTTTTTGTTTTTGATATAAATGTACGATCAGTTTACATACTTAAATAACAACATACAGTCCGTTAATAAAATATTTAAAATATAAGACGATTCAGATATTTCAGGACAAATTGTAGAAGAAACATCACCTTGATTTAATAATACTTGAAGAAAAGATGAACATCATCTTCATCACCAGAAAGTTTTACAGACGTATCACTGAGTTTCATTGACTTCTCATTCTGCTGGTTTCTGCTGCCCTAACTTGGGCGAAGTAAGCGTGTCCCTGTCATCAAATCAACAAAGCGTATTATTATTAATTCACCTCTTAACTAGTGATTAAAAACAAAACGCGGCTTCTTGTTTGTTTTCTGAAGCATAATACGTACCATGGCTTCTTTTGCAGTTAATCTGTCTTGATGATCATACCGGAGCAGCTTGTCAAGGAAATCAATCGCCTGCATGGTTTAAGACATTGACACGTTAAAACACCTACCAAACCATTTTCTATACAAGGAAGGAATCAAGAAAATGAGTAAACCTCGGGTGAGATTAAATGCTGATTGTCTGCGTTGATGAATTTGGACCAAGGTTTCCTGCTATGCCTGTGTGTTGAGTTCCATTGAACCAATATAATACAACTCTTAGCTTGTAGCTCATTACATGGAAATTAGAAGCTCAGTGATTACAAAATAACCATTATAATTCTTAAGTAGCACGTACCGTCCAACCTGTGCTTCGAGTTGTGGCTCAAGTTCCAACTGATACTTGTTAAGATAAGCGTTCAATTCATCGGTCCCAAGTACCTGTGAATAAGAAGGGCGAATCATGATGATAATGGAAACGGGAGGGAGATCTGCCAAATTCTAATACTGAGATAAAAGTTATACCTTGGCGATCTTTACTAGTTGATCCTGATTGTCATGGCCATAGAAGAAAGGTTCCTTACGGAATATCTAATAGAAGGAATGAAGATTACTTAGGTTATAAATCAGATCAAAAATATAACTATATTGAGAAGTTTGTTACATCATGCACTCACCATCCCAGCAAACATACAACCAAGGCTCCACATATCCAATGAATAATCATAGTCTTGCAAGTCCACGAGAAGTTCAGGTCCCTTAAAGTATCTGATACACATTAGGAGAAATGAACATCACAGGGAAGCTTTTGGCTACCGCTAAATAGTGAGATAAAGGGTATATAAAGTAGAACCATACCTTGAGGCTACACGGACATTATACTCTTTTCCAGGGTGGTAAAACTCAGCGAGACCCCAATCTATAAGACGAAGCTTACGCAGCTCATGGTCAATCATAACATTGTGAGGCTTGACATCTCTGTGCATTATCCCTTGTGAATGGCAGAAGTCCAGTGCCTACAACAAGTAGTCGAATGAAATGTAAGTATGTAGTCAAATACAACACTTATAAAAATTATAATCTAACCGATACCACATGTTTACCTTCAACAGCTCGTATATATAGTAACGAATGTCGTAGTCAGTCAAAGTAGGATACAGAATTTTGAAGTCTGTACTGTTAACATATTCAAATACAAGGCTTGGAGTTTTCGAATGTTGATCTCTAACAACATCATACAGCTTGACAATATTTGGCCCACCGCATAGGTTCTGGAGTATCTTAATCTCTCTTCTTATCTACAGAACAAAAAGATCATAGAGATTCAAGAAACAACCTCAAATATCCAAACTAATCAAATCCAAAACACTGTAAACAAAAAAAAGTCACCTTTTTTTTCTTAACAGGTTTGAGGATTTTGATTACACACTTCTCCTTGCTGTTCACATTAACACCTTCGAAAACTTCACTGTATTTTCCACGCCCGACCTTCCTTACTACCTCATAATCATCTTGCTCCCTAAGAGAGCAAAGAACAAGATCAAAACTTTTACCAAATTACGCTAAACCAAAAACCAAAATTCATCTTTTAATAGGTAAAAGCAAAGTATCTTCATTAGTTTAGCTTAATCTAGAAGCAAATCCAGAGCAAACTGAACATCAAATTCACTAAAATAAAAACCTTAGAAAAGTCGATTATGAGTCCTATTAAAGTACCAATTCAGCTGATCACAACATGAAACACACAAAACCTGTATCTGTGACGGCTAATTCTAGGGTTTTTACAATCTTACCCCCATTGAACAATGAGCGACTCGTAATCCCAATAATCCTTGGGTCGAATCACGTTAACGTCGGTGTAAACACGAGCTTTCGACATCACCCGCGTCTGGTTAAAATCAGAGATCTCGACGAGAGAATCTGGATCGATTCGATCGATCGTAGTACTACCGGAAACGTCCGAAACAGATTTCGCTCTTGGGGTGAAGAGAGATGAGCGTAAGATAGGAGAGTGCGCCAACGGCGCACGTAAGGTTAAGACGGCGCACACTAACAAGAGACGTCGAAGAGGAGATTCGAAGAAGAGGAAGAAGGAGAAGAAGAAGCGTAGCGTATTTATCATTCACTACGCTCTTCCGCACCTGATTCTGATTTCCTTTTTTCTTTTGCGTAGTTTTTTGTATAATTGCGCCAATTAAATTTACTAAAAGGCCTGAAACACTGGGCTTTATGGCCCATTGTATTGGTCCACACGCTCATACTCAAATGGTAGAGGTTTGCGTAGTTTTTGAAATTGCGCCAATTAAATTTACCAAAAAAGGCCTGATATACTGGGCTCTATGGCCCAATTTACTTAGTCCACTCGCTCATACTCTAATGTTAGGGTTTTCAAATTGGGGAAATTTTGGATTCTCGATTTTGTGAAAAGTTTCTGAATTTCGGTTTCGATTTCGGAATTTGCGAGATTTGGATCCGTGGGTCTATGGTTATGGTGCTAATTCTCGAGAAAGTTTGCAATAATGGGCAAGAAAAAGTTCGTAGACAAGGTAAAGGTGGAAGCTTTTGTATTTGTGTCGTCCCCACGATTCATCTGCGCAAGATTAAGAACTGAAGGGGATGCGACAAAGCCATTTAAAGATTTGAGTAGAATCCTATCACTATCAATGAGTTTTTTCCGACAAAAATGTGACAGCTAATTTGTCCTAGTCGTAGATACGCCCGAAGATTACGCTATATATGGTTGTTTTTAAGAAGTTGAGGCAGGCAGGGTTCTTGATTAGAAATTAGGCATTTTGAGACATCTCGATGGCATGTGATGGATGAAGACAGTTCAATGTATAGTGTGGGAGTCTACAAATGTTAACATCTTGAATTGGATGATTTCAATGTTGAGGACTCAAGAAGAAGATTTTGTCATCTTATCTTTACTCATTCGGAAGAGTTAAGACCTGAGGCAAATAATGGAGGAAGGAAGTGAGTGGATTTAACTGACCAAAGCCATGAAAACAACTAGAGGTAAAAAAACTCAGACTCTATGTACCATTATTCTCTGTTTTTATTAACTCAACTATTTGGAAATTTTGAATTCTTCGTTGAGGACGTTTTATATTATTCAGCGACACCATTTATTGCAAGATTGAGTTGAGTCTCAATCAAAATGTTGAGGCATATAGTGACTTCAATTATCAGAAAAAAGGAAGAATTTAAAGATGATATGACTCTTTGTAGGGACAAATATCCTATCTCATTCATGTTCTGTCACAAAACCAAGATTCGGTAGCTTACTTATACTCGTACCCTCTCTTCTACTTCCATAAACCATTATATACCGAACATTATATATTGTATATGTAGATATATACATTTGTGGAGAGGAATTTTTTTCTTTCTCTTTTGGAATTATTTGTTATGGTCCGAAGATGTGTGTCTGATCCACTTGGACTCTTCTAATTTTTTTAAACCAATCCATTACCACATACACTCCCTCCTTAGACAGACGCTCTATCTTGTACTCTCCATCAGAATTACATGATTACCCTTCATTCCCTTCGGTAGTTTGTGGTTTTCTTTGTTTGGGGAATTTTGGGTTCTCTGTTTGGTCACAATTATTAGAGGAAAAGAGAAGAAGAAGCTCTTTTGGTTGATCTTATTCTCTCTTTTAGTACGTTACGGCACGTCTTCTTCATGAGTTGGACTTGAAATAGTGTTCCATGGTGAATTTCTTGAGTGAGAAGTTTCTACCACCTAAGTGTTCGTAATATGTCAGCAAAGAAGAAAGATCTTTTGTCCTCAGCCATGAAGAGAACCAGTGAATGGTTTCTCATTCTCTTCTTAAATTTATTTTGTTTCTCAATCCATCTTTCTTTCAAGCTATGGAACCTTCTTTTCTTTGTGATAGAACATAACAATCTACTCTTGTTTTTGCATCGTTTCAGGATTTCTTCTCAGGAAGTCTCTAGTGATGTCACCGTTCATGTTGGAGAAGCTTCGTTTTCACTGCACAAGGTAGTTTCTAGATCTACATATACTCTATGATGTAAAACCAATGACATGTTCCCATTCTTGCCGATTCATTATTCTCTCATCTGAATCTTGCAGTTTCCACTCTTGTCAAAATGTGGGTTTATAAAGAAACTTATGTCGGAATCAAACAAAGATTCAGATTCCTCCGTTATAAAAATCCTGAATATACCCGGTGGCTCTGAAGCATTCGAGCTAGCGGCTAAGTTCTGCTATGGCATTAACTTTGATATGAGCACAGAGAACATTGCCATGCTGCGATGTGCAGCAGAGTATCTAGAGATGACAGAGGAACACTGTGTGGAAAATCTTGTTGTAAGAGCTGAAGCTTACTTGAACGAAGTAGCTCTCAAGAGCTTATCGAGTTCAATCACAGTCTTGCATAAATCAGAGGAATTGTTGCCCACTGCTGAAAGAGTGAAACTTGTAAGCCGTTGCATTGATGCGATTGCTTATATGACCTGTCAAGAGAGCCACTTTTGTAGTCCTTCTTCAAGTAATAGCGGTAACAATGAGGTTGTGGTTCAGCAGCAGAGCAAGCAGCCTGTGGTTGACTGGTGGGCTGAAGACTTAACGGTCCTTAGGATTGAATCGTTTCAACGTGTACTGATTGCAATGATGGCTAGAGGGTTTAAGCAGTATGGACTTGGTCCAGTGCTTATGCTCTATGCTCAGAAATCTCTTCGAGGGTTGGTGAGTTTCCTGCACGCACACATACCATTTTGGTTCTGTTGAGTCTCCTCTTTTGTTGAAGTTGTTTTACCATTTCTTTGCAAATGCAGGAGATTTTCGGGAAAGGAATGAAGAAGATTGAACCAAAACAAGAACACGAGAAAAGAGTGATTCTTGAAACAATCGTAAGCCTTCTTCCTCGAGAGAGAAACGCAATGTCCGTTAGCTTTCTCTCGATGCTTCTACGTGCAGCGATATACCTTGAAACAACGGTTGCTTGTAGACTTGACTTGGAAAAGAGAATGGGATTACAATTAGGACAAGCAGTGCTGGACGATCTCTTGATTCCTTCTTATTCATTCACTGGAGATCACTCTTTGTTTGATACAGACACTGTTCAACGCATTCTCATGAATTATCTCGAGTTTGAAGTTGAAGGAGTCCGCATAAGCAGCAATGGTGTTGATCTTGCTGGTGATATGGAACGTGTTGGTAAATTGTTGGAGAATTATATGGCTGAAATTGCTTCTGATAGAAATGTGAGCTTGCAGAAGTTCATCGGTTTAGCTGAACTTATTCCTGAACAGTCTAGGGTTACTGAAGATGGCATGTATCGAGCCGTCGACATCTACCTTAAGGTAATATTAAGTTAGTAAACATTTACATTCATTTGCGATATATTGATCATATACTGGATACAAAAACTGGTAAATGTTTTGACATTTGCATAAAGTGGTCCTGAAACTGATAGATACTTGGCATTTTCATATAATTATGACAACTAATTTCCTGAAACTGATGAAGACTTATCATTAGCAAATATGGATGGCAACCCATTTTCTGAAACATATATATACCTTGTGTTCAAGGAAACTAATTACCATTTTTTCCTATTACTCAAGACTCGAGAGTTAAAACCTCACTTGAAATCTTGTGGTTAAGGAGATGATCACGTTCCCATTATCTTTAAGAGATTTTTGAAATTTTTAAGAGATGTTTGGTGAACAACTATGTTTTGCTCTTGCAGGCGCACCCGAATATGAGTGATGTAGAGAGGAAGAAAGTGTGCAGCTTAATGGATTGTCAAAAACTATCGCGAGAAGCGTGCGCTCATGCAGCTCAGAATGATCGTCTTCCCGTTCAGACTATTGTTCAAGTCCTTTACTACGAACAACAACGTCTACGAGGAGAAGTCACTAACGACTCAGATACTCCAGCCCCACCTCCACCAGCAGCAGCTGTTCTTCCTCCCAAACTCAGCTCCTACAACGACGAACTCTCAAAGCTTAAACGCGAAAACCAGGACTTGAAGCTGGAACTTCTGAAAATGAAAATGAAGCTTAAAGAGTTTGAGAAAGAGAGTGACAAGAAATCATCTTCGTCAACCATCAGCACCAATCCAAATTCACCAACCTCAACTGCTTCCATGGATAAGCCTCCATTGCCAAGAAAGTCATTCATAAACTCTGTTTCAAGAAAACTCGGAAAGCTAAACCCTTTTGGCATCACGCCATACAGCGGTAGAGGCAGAACCAAACCACCAAAAGATCGGAGACACTCTATTTCTTGAAAAACCCATATATTATACACACATACATATTAGTATATGTTTAATTTTTTGTTGGGACTTCTAAGTTCTGATTCAAGGATTTATTTTTTTCCTACTTGTCAGCATTTTATATTTTTGTGTGTGTTTTGATGTTTTTTGTACATAAAGCTGGTAATAATTTTTTCAAGAAATATCCTAAAATAGCCCGAAAGTAGTTTTGAAAGAAAATTACAATTTTGCAAGAAAAAATACAATAATATCATTATGTTAACACACACTGTTTAGATACATACATACAATTATTAATGTATAAACTTTATATGTGGAATTTATCACTGATGAGTATAATAGATCATAGATTCAGAGAACTTGGGATTCTAAAAGCTGATGATGATCAAACAAGATCGTGGGGTCATGTATGAAATATAAAATAATACTACTAATAGCTTTTGCATTTTAATTTTTTTTGGAGATTAGAAAAAAGTATCAGAATTAAAACAGGGGAAGTAGGTGATGCTTGAAGCCTGAAGGGAACATGCCAGCAGATAGTGCATGTTCTTGTCCCATAACTAATTCATCATTGGCCCTTTTATAACTTCTCCTCTATTATTATTTTTCTTATTCATAATAATTCAATTTTGCTGACCCATAAAAAAAAAACTATTTACTTTGTTTCTCCTTTTTATGTGTGTTTTATAGCTAAAGATTGAACCTTCTTTAATAGATGGATACTTTCATATGATAAACTCGAGCTCCAAAAGGATTAATATATTATCTTCGAAAACAATAGTACATTAATACTGATTTTATTTACAAGAAACCTAAAAGAAGTAGTACAGAAGAAAATTACTGATAAGCATTAAAAAAAAGCAAAAAAAATAATAATTTCACCTGATAAAAGAGGCATGATAAAACACTCTCATCAGGAAATAAAAATTAAACTACTAATCTTTTTTTTTTAGAAGAAGAAAGATGCAAATCTATTTCAGAATACAGTTAAAAATTAATATAATTGTTTATCAGATAACATTCAAGGTCAATGCCTGAAGCCATGGCTGCTTCTGCTTCTGATGTTTCATCATTCTCACTTGCTCTTCAAGATTGTTGTTGTTGTTGTTGTTATTATTACTTGATCCTGTCGAAGAAGAAGAGAAACTCCGGCGACCAGAGTTTAAATTCCCGTCCATCACTATCTCCGGCGAAGAGTTCTTCTTCTTCTTCTTGCTCATCCTCATCAAATCACCATCACCGTAACACGACGGACCAAGCGTTAACTCGATCTCACTCTCATCCATAATCTCTATGTTATTATTATTATTATTATTACCACCGGAGAAATTCGCCGGCCGGTCAATCTCATGGTCAACTCTTCTGATGAACGTTCCTAGTCCTGAGTTTACATTATTATTTCCTTTGGTAGTCAATTTATTGATCTCCATGTTCTTCATTAATATCTTCTGGACTTGATATAACCTATGAAGTTCATATACCTGAAAAATGTAATCATTCAAGAACTATATAAATTAATCTTAACATGTGCATGACGTATAATATGAATTGGATAAGAATCTTCTAATTAAATTACCTGTTGCTTGAAAGTTTCTTCGTGTTTAAGCATAGCCATTTTCATGCACTGCTTATCGTACGGGTTAAGAAGCTTCTCCATGTTTTGATGTTCCAAGAAATCAGGATTTTATTTCATCCAGGATATATATCTCTAAGTAGATTTGATATGACCAACTTGGAGCTTCTTCTCTTTGTAATATAACCTGTGAAATTTGAAAAGTTGTTAATTAGGGACCAGAAAAAAAAAATGTTTGTTTGCTAGTACTCGATTTAGATTCTGCAAAATTTTAGCCACTAATGCTATAAATCTAGGCAAACATGCACAAAAATATCTTCATATATCTATACATACAAAATCTCATATCGTACTTTCAAACACCGATTTGGTGGTTCGTGTTCTTTCCCTTAGACGCATGTCAATCTTGTCTTTTCATTAATAAAGATTCTTTTACATTTCTGAAGGACTTTTGTGGTTTTCACAGTAAGACTTGATGTCAAGTTTGGTGGGAATAATAATAGAGCTATATTGTTCAATCAAAATGAGCCAAACCAATCTGAATACTCACACCAAATTATATATATTTTTGGTGATAAAATTTAATATCCGAAACATAGATATCAATATATATAATACAAGCTAATGAAGAAATGACGACACACGCAAGTAAAATCAAATTAAGAAGATAAAATAAGTAGGGATTATTATCGTTACTGACCTGAAATCAATTAGGTTTAGAAGCTGATTAAATGATGGAAGGGAGAGCTTATAAGAGAGTTTTTTTTTTTTTTTGAGAAGAGAATAATGAGTTTGAGAAGCAGATGATTAAGAGAGCTTATAGAAGAGATATGGATTGGTGCGTCACATTCTTCCTAGTTTATATATACTGCACATAAACTATTTTAAAAAGAAGTTCACTAATACAGTATATACAATGATTATAAAAGTATGGTTTAAGTAATCATTTGTTTAAAAACTAATTAATTAATCATCTCTTTCACACAATATCACAAAAACCAAAGTGATTGTTGCAAACTCATGCCAAAACCAAACAACACTGTGTCTTCTTTAGCCAATAGCCTTCAAACGTTTCTTCTGAGAAATATGCCATCATTCCACCTCTTCAGACAGCTCCAGCAAAGCTTTACTTACAACATCCATATATGTAATAATATCTATATGTAAGTATATTTGTCTACATAATCGTGTACATAAATACATGCTTGACAGATGAGACAATACTAGATTCAATTTCGGATCCGGCCATCACATATCCACATAAATTTAAATTCACCCATATAGAATAATACTATAATATTCATGGCTTGGAGTTTTATTTTATGCTTCATGAATTTTATATTGGTGGTTGAAGTTATATTTTATATCATCTTTATTTATTATGAATACCAAAAAACTTTTTTGGAATTTCTCGTAAGCTTTATATTTTTTTTAGGTAAAAATCCCTGAGAATGTGTGTGTATAATATACATTGTCAAATAAATGTGAATTTAGTGGTTGTTGGAGACTTTGATACTTTATATCTAATAAACTTTATATAAAATTATGATTCGATAATAATTATGATTAAGATATAATAAAGAGCGACGGGGAACATCTTATATCTTGCTGAGCTTGAATCACATGCAACCCAGACTAACAAATCAACAAAACCAGTTGTCTTAAAAATTTATAATTAAATGTATTATACAAAGAAGTATGATTAGTGAAAAAAATTGTAGATATTATAAAATAATTAGAACAGACTTTTTAGAGAATAATTTGGTATTTAGGGAGAGAGAGCGAATCAGAATCTGAGAATAGGTGGCATGTCGTGGGTCCGGCCAAGTATGGGGAGAAAGAGATCTTAGCCGTTGGATTATGTTAAGGATGTCCTTTCGAACTGTTCAAAGGTCTTAAAAACTGACCCAACAGGATCTGATCTCCACCGTATCTACAAAACACACACATATAATAAAATAAAAGTGACCAAATAATTCTTCTGTAAGCAATAATCACATTTGTTTTAAGTATTGTTTATAATGAAAAAAAAGTTTTGTTTGATTAAATGTTCCTGGACCGACTTTTCTTTCTGAAATAAAATTTTATTATCTCGTTGAGTTTGCATGTTATGTCAAATTTAAATTAATGCAAGACATGGCTTTAGAGTTGGCCGTGATTGTGTTAAATTTATCTTCTATATAAAGTCAATTTCTCTTATGTAATGTGTACCGGGAACAATGTCAAATCCTTTACAACTCACTAATCATAATTATATGTCTAACGATAAGGAATGCATGATTTATAAGAAAAAATAAAGTAGCAAAAGTGTTCAAAACCCCATTTTGATATAAGGGTTTAGTGTACGTATTTGTACATGATATCATTTTCTTTTCTTTTTTTTTTGTACAACCTATAGAATATTATTTTCAAAATATACAAAATGTATGTTTAAAACTTTCAATGGTAAACTCTTCGATCTCATAATAGAAGAATATGAGGGATAACATGCTAAGTTAAAATTAGATAAAATAAGCCTAGCCTACTACTGATTCGATCTATCTCCCATTCAATTCGTTCTACCTCCGTACGTATACCAATTATTTCGTTATTTACATATATGTACCCATCTCTGTTGTGTTAACATAAAACATGTGACAACTAGCTACTAGTTTTATTTCTATAACCAAATAAAGAAAGAAACGTGCTTCGAAATGTGGATGAGAGAGATAGAGAGAGAGGCACGCGTTGCCGGAGAGAAGAGCGGCAATGGCATGGAGCCGTGGGTCCGATCAACGCCCGCGTTTGAGGAGTGCTCATTCTTCCTCGTAAATTGTTGTTTTCAACTAAAAATATCAATTATTTTATGTGTTTCTGGAGTGATCGCATTCTACAGTATCAACGCTGGTTCCGAGAGGTGTGAAGACTGTCTTCGTAGGTTCTTGAAGCAAACGAAACACTGACTTCTGCAGTAATGTTTTGTCCCTCTTCCTACGCTATGATCACGCGCTTCATACTCACTTTTGTTTTTTTACGTAAGTCTTTTTCGATTAGAAGAGAGTATTAACAAATTAACGATATTATATTTTGTAGTCTATACGCATGGATATCTCTGTGTGTGTTCACACATGCGTGTCTTTGTGCTTCGAATTTGATTAGTTATTGAAATAATATAAACACAGAAATGCATGCGAAAATGTAAATGTATATATACCAATCTATAAGCACATATATATATTGTACATATCGTAATTACACTTACTAGCATATAGTACTATATATATAATTTCATAACAAAACTTATTCTAAAGTTATAAATATGTGGAAAAACATATTATTAGCATTCAAAATGTGTATCGGCTAACCATGAGCTCTAAACCAGATATAATATATTAAGATGTTAATCAAATTTTGAAATCAAGATTTTACTACTTCATTAATTATTAGGAGTATTTTATTAGATGTGTTTATTAAGAGTACTTTATTAAAGAAATGGAAATTTCGTTTTGAGACATGTTGAGAAAATCAAGGATCACGGCCCTCTGGAATTCTGAACCTCGGGTTTCCCATTTCATAATCACGAGAGCTTGATTATTTCTAGTTGGAAAGTGTAATATAAGATGATTAAACAAGTGTTTTCTTCCAGTTACGTGTCACTAACACTAAGGGTAATTATGATAACCAATGGGTGACATCTCGAGCTCATAAAAGTTTCGACTTCGAGTTTTATTAACACAGTAAAAGCATCAAATCAACTACAGTATAAGACTATAAGATTAATTATAGATAATCAAAATCTTTGAGAAATCAAGACTACTTATTAATTATTACAAGTATTTTATTATCGTGTGTTTGATTAAGAACTTTATGTCTACTAGAATGATGGAAATTTCTGTATCTTGTATGTCATGTAGAAAATCAAGGATCTCCGGCCCTCTGGAATTGGAGAACCTCGGGTTTTCATACATTCAAGAGAGCTTGTATTAATGTGTTTATCTAGGTTACGTGTCTTACTAACAAACCAATTTATGACAAACAATATGTGACATCTCCCTCATAAAAGTTTCGACTACACGAGTTGTACTTCTTTTGATTGCTCGATTTTCCTTTTTCAATTTATTTCAAATTTGTTTTTCAGTCATTATTCATGAAAATGTTTGGTCGGATTGTATTGTCTTTTTAATTAAGTTATACAAGAATTACATGAAAATGGACGTAGATGATTTTTTGTTCTTTATTATTCCATATATAACCACAATACCTTTTTGGTCACCTAGTAGTCCTATAAATTCTACAAAAAAAAATACAAATTGTTGCTATTTTTGCTCTGCACGAAGGTCACGTTTGAGAGTATCTTTATATCCCTTCTTTAGATTCCCCAAGTGGCATGTTTCTTGTTGCTAGAGCCCTTTTTGTAGATTCCCTGAGGCTGAGATATGGATTATGGACCCATCAAAAAAGTATTTAAATTTCTCTAACTTATCTTATCAAAAGTACTATTTATGTTCATGGGCCTGACTACATGAAACACTTAAAAAGCCTGTAGAAGTCAAATTTCCAAAGTTGGCCCAAAATTAGAATTATACTAGGAGAAGTAATTCAAATTATATAAAGTCAACGATTAAACAAAACTCAAATTCTTTTACCACTAATTGAGACACACATATGACTGAAGAAACAACTCGTCGGCCATCACCAAGAACGTGGCTACAAGTTATATATATGAATCGGCCAAATTTGAAAACTTCTTCCAAACACGTACAACTTTTCTAAATCATATTATTTTATAAAGTCCATATCACCATTCCTATAAATACAAATCCAAAGTTTCTTCATTTCTCACGACTCATACAATCTCTCTCGCCTAAAACACAACAACTTTCATTTTTCCGACGAAATGGCGCGGTTCGGTCTGGTTATAGTCGTGGCTATTAGTCTCGCCATCTCCATGTTCCCGGACACAGCCACCGCTCAGCTCAAAACCAACTTCTACGGAAAGTTATGTCCCAATGTTGAACAGATCGTGAGAACAGTCGTCCAACAAAAAGTCAAGCAGACCTTCGTCACCATCCCAGCTACCCTCCGTCTCTTCTTCCACGATTGCTTCGTCAATGTAATAATCTTTTTTATTTTGTATTTGAAACCTTTCATATGATGATTTCTTAACTATTTTTGTTGGTTTGTGTATATAGGGATGTGATGCCTCGGTCATGATTCAGTCAACGCCTAAGAACAAAGCTGAGAAGGATCATCCAGACAATATTTCATTGGCTGGAGATGGATTTGACGTTGTGATCAAAGCCAAGAAAGCTCTTGACGCAATCCCAAGTTGCAGAAACAAAATCTCTTGTGCTGATATTCTTACTTTAGCCACCCGAGATGTTGTTGTTGCGGTACGTTATATAAATTTCATTTTCTTTTAATTATAGGAAAATATTTTTGGGAAATTATAGGTAAAAAAAGAACACAGAACTTTATAGTTATGTAAAAAGATTTGCTTCTCTATTATACAACAACAGATTAAATGTAGTTTTAATGTGTTTAGGCCGGAGGACCTTCGTACGCAGTGGAACTCGGAAGGTTTGATGGTTTGGTGTCGACTGCAGCTAGCGTTACAGGAAACTTGCCAGGGCCAAATGACAAAGTTACAGAACTTAACAAGCTTTTTGCCAAAAACAAACTTACCCAAGAGGACATGATCGCTCTTTCAGGTAATATAAATAACTACTCACTCAATAATATTTTTGAAGTGGATACTCAAGTATATGGTTTGGGTTTTTTTTTTGTGTTTAATTTGTTTATAAATAAATTTCTGCTCAGTTTGTTTTTTTTTTGTGTTTAATCTATAAACAAAACCGAATAAAATCTAAGTTTTATTCTTTTTTTAACAATGCAGCGGCTCACACACTTGGATTCGCCCATTGTGGCAAAGTGTTCAACAGAATCTACAACTTTAACCGTACTCACTCTGTTGACCCAACTCTAAACAAGGCCTACGCTAAAGAACTTCAATTGGCTTGTCCCAAGAAGGTTGACCCAAGAATCGCCATCAACATGGACCCAACCACTCCAAGAAAGTTCGACAACCTTTACTTCAAGAATCTGCAACAAGGCAAAGGACTCTTCACTTCCGACCAAGTTCTCTTCACCGATGGTCGCTCAAGACCCACCGTTGATGCTTGGGCCAAGAACTCTGTTGCTTTCAACAAGGCGTTTGTCACCGCTATGACCAAACTCGGCCGCGTTGGAGTTAAGACTAGACGCAACGGTAACATCCGTCGCGACTGTGGCATGTTCAACTAAGAGAGGGAATCAGAAACAAAACAAAACAAAACCGATTTTCCCTTTTTCTTTTTTGTTGGATCGAGATTTGTTTCTTTATGAACTCTGAATTATTTTTGTTGGTGTTTTCTGTTTGTTTTTGCTTCCTGTATTTTTGAAAAACAATTTTTATACCCTTTATTTATTTATTTTGGCTGTAATATTCTCTTATTAAAAAATCCAACCTAAAGCATACAACAAATAAACACAAAACCAAGACATATATATACACATATTCTAAAGATGTTCAAAAACACAAAATCTGTAATGGAAGAATCACATCTATCTAGTTATAGTGTTAGAAGCCTGTCTGAATCCGCAGGCAAATCTGGTTTGACATACCGGATCTTCTCGAGCTTTGCAGGCCAATCTTCCCCGAGTAGTGACGGGTTTAACTCCATGGCTACTTGAAAATCTACTAGAGAAAATGCTGAAGAGAATACATCACCTTGACTACTACTAGACCTTGAAGCTGCTAACTCAAGACACGGTTTGATCAATCTCTTCAAGAAAACATCAAGCCCTGCGTTTAACAAGTTAGAAAACCCGACCGAAACCTCTAACCCTTCCTCCATCAATCCCAACCCATCCTCTAAGCTCTTCTTTAAAGAAACAGAGTCAGGAAGCTCGCCAGAGGAGTAACAACAAGTCCCTATACGATATCGTTTCTTAACCACATCCCTAAACTTAACACCAAGAGGAGGTTCAATAGGTTGACTTCTCCAACAACGAATCAACTGGTCAACTTCTTCACCATCTTCCATTGACCAGTACTGTTGCCTACCACTAGAAGAAACAACCTCAGTGATCTGACTCTTCCCTTTGCTAATAACATTATTAAACCTCCGTTGAGTCCTTCCTTTACGAGGCGATTTAGGAAGGTCTTTACACAAAGATTGAAAACCATTCAATGGCTTCTTCTTCTTCTTCTCTATACCATTATTTATCAACGGAGGTGTCTTTGATAAACAAACATTCCTAAGTATCCCTTTAAGCAAAGCGTTGTGTAAACTTACATTCTCCTTCTTCACCGTCGCAACGATAAGCTTATCGAAATCAGGTTTGCTGATCTTCAAAGACAAGAACTTCGACAAGAGATTAAAGTAAGTCTCAGTTTTGACCCGACCAATCTTCTTCTCAATCTGAGATTTTAACTCCGAAACGTCTGTCCTAACGACATGATGCTGACTCGTTGGCATTTGGGTCCCTCGAAATTTCCCTAAAATAAAAAAAAACCCAATTTTTTTTTTGAAAAAAAATTACTGAATCTGGGATCCGTATAAGTCAAATCACGAGATAATGAGGTCAACCCAAAAAAAGTTGAGATCTGAATTACGAAACCCAGATTGTAAATTGTCGAAATAAGTAACTTTTTCAACTTCATTGATATGATTCCATGTGTAATCACAATATGAACAGTAACCTACCAACACATAATAAAGAAAATAAAAATCCCAGTTTTCGATTCCCGAGAGAAACAAGAACAGAAAATTATAAACTCCACAGTTTCTTTCTCAGTCATGAATAGTGAAACTTGAATTCTATATCTACAGATTACCAGATTCGGAAAATTCACAGAGAGCCCAAAAAAAAAGTGAAACACCCAAAAAGTTTAACTAACCTTGAGAAGAAGAAGACGAGAGACGAAACAGTTGAATTGAGCTTTGAACTGGAAGAACAGTACTCGATTTCAATCGCGACTTGAAGGAGTGGAAAAAAAAAAAAACAAGAGAGGGATTTTTGGGAAAAATTTAGACCGAATAGATCGCATATTCTAATTTCCTTTTGTTTTTTTTTTTTTAGAAGCTTCTGTTTTGAGAGAGTCAACGTTTAGTCAACGTAGCACGTGCAAAAACATTATACTCCAGCTGGAGAGTTTGCTAACGGACCAATCATATTACTTTATTTGCAAAAAGTAAAACTTTGAAAGTCAGCCCATTCAGACACTACCAAGTACACTACTAATCCTTAATTAAGGTCTATATAAGATCAACAACCCCATTAATTGGTGCCCAAGCTGAGGCAAACACAACACTATGTCCCTTCCACGTCAGCACAAAACGTTCCACGTCATCATCTTCGTCAACATCTCTCTTCATTCCCCAACCTGTTGCGTGTTCCTCCAGCATTGTTTTAGCCTCAGTAGCCACCTCCTCGCCGAACCCAACGCCGGAAAACTTAGCTTCCCTCATCCTCTCGAACCACCGGCTCTTCGGCTCTAATCTCTCCACTCTCTCCGCACCTTCCTTGGCTATCACGTTATCTATCTTCCAACTTACATCCGCCTCGTACCACTGTCTTTGCTCGCTGCCACGTGTCAAAAACATGTCGGCCGTGTCGTAAGGAATCCACATGTAGTTGTAGAGTGACCGTAACCTGGAACATTTGAGCACACATTTACTCGTATGTATCACTTTCATATTTGAAACTGCTCGTCAAGTTTTAACTAACTTATTTTTCATAATAAGGTCAACCGTTCATTAAAGTTTTAAATAAAACCAAAATAGATATAAACCTGGAGATAAGATTAGTGGAGGTGAAATCTGCGTCTTCATCGATTAGGGTTACGATCGTAGGGTTTAGGTCTCGAAGCTCTTTCAAGAAAACTGATCGGGAAGGATTCGAAGTTAAGGTTTCGTCGGGAATGTAATGAAGCATCATGTGGCAGTTAACGACGAGAGCTTCGTTAAAGACGAAAGGGTCGTTTCGTAGTTGTTCGATAAGGGAGGAGAGACCGTCGGAGTAAGAAGAAGAGATGATTCTAAACTCCATTGCTATGTTACGTGAGGTCGCGAAGTTTACTAGCTTCGAACCAAGCTCTTCGTAGGAGATTCCGAGCAATGGAGGCGGATGAGATTCGTCGTCGGAAGCGATGACGGTGAGTTTGAGAAGTGGAAGGGGTTGTTTGTGGAGTTTCTTTGCCATGGAGTCTATAAGCGTAGGCATTTGCATGCAGTGAGTCAAACTTAAGTCAACGATATGAACGGAGGAGTAACCTTCAACAGCGTCGAGGATTGCGGCATTTGCGGCTATGAATCCGAAACGGTGCCACGGCGTTAGGTCTACGAAATCAGCTAGCTCTATGAGGGAGAAGCGGTGAAGCGCTTTCCGAGACACGGAAGCAGGGGTAGCAGCGACTGAAAGAAAAGCAAACGCCGGGATTTTAGAGGCGGCGCGTGACATCAACGCGCGGAGGAAGGAGGAAGCGAGTCTCTGAGTAGAGTCTCCGTCTGGTGAAGCGAGGTTGTTGAGGACCCAAATGATCTGTTGAGCCAACGTGGCGTCGTTTGATTCGATGGCGTTTGCGCAGTGGAGAAGAAGCTGCTCCATGCAGTTGGCATCGCCGCATAGAGATTTGGAAGAAGAGAAACCGGGCCAAAGGGGTCGGCTCGGGTTTAGAATCCGGGTCGTGTTCATAATTGTATGATAGCTAGGAGATATGGAACAGAAAGAACGTAAAAGAGAAAGAAGATGAAGGCAAACAAAGGATGAGAATAATATAGTAAATGCAAATCAGAGTTTTAAAGAGTATAAAAGAGCAAAAGAAAACAAAGAAAGAGGATGACAGAGTGTTGAAGGCAAGAAGGAAGAAAGAGACGAGACATACTGAGTAGTACCTTATCAATATGAAACGCACCGTTTGATCCTCAAAACGAGACAAAACCATAGGGATGCAGCTTTTTTGCTCTCTGGTCATGTGCTTTCGTTTTCGTTTCTCTGGGTCTTAATTCATATAGGCGTCAAATATGTCTGAAATAGCTCAATTTAGGTTATTGTAGTCTGCTGTGCATTTATGGTGGTATCTCTATGTATATATGGTCAAAATTATCTATCATTCGTTAAAGTTCGTAATTTTCTTACGTGGTCTCTGTCTCGCCTTCCAACTTCTCGTACGTTCCAAAAATAGGTACACGTTACTTTATACTAAGTTTGAATAGTTATTTATTGGAGAAAAAAACCAAACAAAAGTTTGCTTAGGTGAGAACCTCAGTACTTAAACATTGTTTTGTCACTAAGTAGTCTAAGTATACTTATATTTAAACCAGGAGTAATATTTACTACGGTTATCAAAAAATATTATGTGCGATTAGTTACTACGCTTAATGGCACAAATTATTTTTTTGCTTGTGGAAGGAAGACAAAGTTAATGAGAAAATAACAGACCAAAGAATATTATTATTAGGTGGGGACATCAAGTCAAATGTTGGATGGAGGATTCCTTAGCCTTGAGATAACAGGGACTAGAGGACATTTTAGGGTTTGGTGTGGTTTCATTACCCAATGTTGAATTAGATAGAGATAGACACCACGACAAATACAACATTGTCGACCATAAGAGTCTAATATGTCAATCTGATCAGCTATAAAAATTCGTTTGGTAGTTTTGATGAGACGAGATATTTATTACTATTCGTCACTCTAATTCTTGTCTTAGTCACGTGCTCTATTAGCTCTGGAGTGGTCACTCCCACTTATGTAATAAGAAACTCTATATGCCAATAATGGACAAGACCGGTGTGATAAGGCAATTCGTTTTGTGCACTGTGGTTTGGCAAGTGCTATTCGTGATCAGCCATTTTAGTACAACTGGATGAAGCAGTGTTCTTGGACTCTTGGGCTCATCATATTGCTAGGAGTCAATTAAAAAAAAAAAAAAAGGTGCTTTGACCAAAAAAAAAAAAAAAAAAAGTTTTAAAAGAAGAAAGACACTGAAATTTATTTTGTTAGATAAATAATACATAGACAAACGAATTTACTTTTTTGTTTTCTTTGGTTAGATACGCTCAACTAAACAGCCCATTAAGACTCCCTAGGCCCATTATTAATGTTCTTGATTCACTGAGATCGGCGGATTGCTGCTAAACAGCCCAAACGTGTCTGTTAATGTGTTTGCAGATTCAAGAGCTCCTTCATGGAGAATGGCATTGCGTTTTTTTAGCTTGACTCGCCGTAGACTCCCAGATTAGCTATCAGCTGGTGAAACTGCTGGATTCCCTCTTCTCGAGGCTTAATGGGGAGGTATGAGAGAATATATGATTTGACTTCTGTAACTGGTGAATTTCAACAGGATGCTATTTTGTTTATGTAATGAACTTTGTCATTCGTTCAATACACTTTATGACATTTGACTCTTGTTGTGGATATATTTCTCTAGGTTGATTGGAATGTTAAGACTAGGGGCTTGCAGCTGTAACTCATGCATCTACCGATACGAGGATTCAGGAAATAACTAAAGCGGCATTAACTAGGCTACAAAGCAATCCTCAGATCACAAGGAGGTATACAATTTTTTCTGGTTCAGATGAGATCCAAGACCTATGTGAAAAAGGCAGTTCGTTTCGTGCACTGTGCGTTTAGCACTACTGGATGGGTTTTGGCCTCTTGGGCTCCTATTGCTATGAATGAAGTAGAAGTAAATTGTACTAAATCATACTATACATTAGGAATAGAGTCGTAACACACATTATAGTAACATAGGAGCCCAAGAGGCCAAGATTGTGATTTGAAGCGACCTATATTGGCTAGTGCCTGCTTCCTCTACTACTACTATTAACAGGGTTTTGAGTCTTTTGACACAGATAGTAATGGGCTCAGAAAGCACTGAGTGTTAATGACAGCCAGCCAGTACTACTAGTATTTTGGTTTTGATGATATGGGGCCATTTCTATATCCTTTGTTTTACACTAATAAAATTGAGAGTATGGAGTCATTATATATAACAATTATACGCTGTGTGCTTTGTCAAATTTGGTATATAAAACTTGCGTGTATATGCAAGCTAAGTTATATATGTATATCGGAAGATTGATTTAGTCAAAGTTGTCAATTCCTTTTGTAGGCCCAAAGATGCCAAGTCTGGATATATAAGTTCCGGCGATGCGGGAAACAGTCACGTGAACTTCACGTGTTAGAACACTGTCCAGTCATTGTCTCGATCGTTCTCAAATCTACATTGGTCCCAAGTCCCCAGATTCTTTACGCCTCTCTCATCCTTTGGATATATTTTTACCATATTAACCTAATTACTCGACAGAACATTCTCGATCCTCTTGAATAATTAGTGAAATAACGACGCCGTTTCAGTATACAAGTGAATAATAAATTAATACTAATACATATTTTTTTTCTCTATACATAGACCAAATTAGTTTTTGATTGATAATTCCGTAACCTAATATTAGAAATGTTTGTATTTACCGGTATATGAACAATAATTGGTAGATCACGATTCACGACAAAACTCAAGAGAAATTGTTTTTTTTTTTAAACTCATACAGTAGAACCCACAGTCTGAAGTCAATGGAATTATAAACCTTAAAAACGTATATTAATTAGTTTAAATCAGATCCGACATGTGTGGAAGGCATCAATAAACAAGGGAGTAGATTTATTTTCTCTTAATTAAAAAAAAAAAAAACAACATGTAGTGGATGACGTATTAGTGAAACAACTACAAAGTGCGTGGATTAGGAGGAGATGGAAAAGAAAAAGAGTTAAGGATACGATACGACCAATAAAATTGTTGAAGGGGCAATATGTCTCTTGGACTCTCCCACGACGAAGGATCGTTTATTTTGTATAAAACCCCCCTTTATTAATTTTTGCCTGTTCATTAGTGGCAAAACTAACACTTGTGAGTTGTGACATGGCTTTTGTCTTATAAATCGTCGTACGTCATCATATAAAAATCTTTCAACGATTCAATTCCTACAAAATTACTAAAAACACACACAAACAAAGCTAAACCAAATCATTTCTCTCTTTCTTAGGTCTCATAAACACTTCTTTTTTCCCCTCATAATCTGTATGAAACAAATGTTCATCCATTATGATAAGTTGATAACATTTTGATAGAAACCGACAAATAGTAATCCTATTCCTATAGATGCAATGGATAAAAGCTAAATAATATTAAGTCAGCAGCAAGTGGGCTCAGAGACATAAGGGTGAAGGACAAAAGACTTAATAGGCCCTACCAGTAGTACCAAGGGTCCAATTACAACTACGGCTTCTTTTTACATCCAGCACGAGTCAGAGTCATCCTATCCGTTTTACATTATTGACTTCAATTTGTATCTCTCAACATTAAAAGTTTTTTTTAATATCGAAATCTCTTAATCTTGAGATAATTCGTTGATGATATCATCTTTGAATATGACTGAGTCAGGTAAAAGTGGATAAATTTGAGTTTTTCATCAGCGTTAAGTATACTAATATACTAATGTGTTATCATCATCTAGTCATCTAGTTTCAAATCTGAATATACTGTATAAGTTGGAGACTTCATAATACATAAATAAATAAATGAATTGTTAGTAAATTACATTATTTTAATAAAACATTAAACTGTTGAGATTACAAAATATAAATAAATAAATAAATAAATAAAACGCCAAAAATAGTCATGTCAGTCTATATTACAAATCCTTTTTACAAGGGATATTGTCTTTGCGTTTTTAAAAATGATAATTAGGTGGAAGGAACTAAAATGAGTAGAACGGACGGATCAGATTGAAAGATGGAGAATGACGTGGGATCCATCCATCACGTTCCCAAGATCGGTGGAGATAAACATCCTCATATCAGGGAAGGTAGAGATAATTTTATCAGCATATCATAAAATGCCAAATAGAATATATAACAACTGAAAAACCAAAACATGGAAATAAATGCTTGCTGATATAAAATAAAACTGTTCTGTTTCACAATTTATATCAGCGTATTTATAAATATTGACCTCAATTTATAGTATATATGAATTTTTTTCATATTTTTTTTTAAAAAATTGTGGATAGTAGAGTCAAGAAACTGTGATGGGAAAAAAAAACTCGTAAAATTATAAAAGTTTTCGTAAAAGTATATATATTTAAAAAGGAAGAAAGCTGACGTGGACCACTGCCTAATGTTTGCAATTGGATGGTTGGCAGAAGAATAATTGTAGGTCGCAAGTCATAATATCCTTTTAATGATAAATAGTGTATACAAAAACATTATCATAAAATGCCAAATAAAATCTCATAAGAGCCGAGCTATAACTTATATAACTTGTTTTTTATTCCGCCAACTTACATTTGTCTTTACATAATGAATTAGGTTTTCGTACATACTATTCCTACAAAATTTGTAATACAGAAAAGAACAAGTATAAAAACACAACTTATCTACCGAAAAAAAAAGAATAGTCACATGCAAAAAGAACCTGAGAATTGATAACCTAACCAAACAACAACATGTAAAAAATCAAGAAAAAGCATCAGTAATGTAGAAAACAACAAAGAAACTCAAGAGTGCATGCGTAATCGCAATAATGTACGTATTATTTGCGACTGGTTTTTTATTTTTTTTATCATGTTATGTAACATTGTTTTTTCTCTATTTGGTAAAATAGGCTCGTCCGATTAGATTGGAGTACAAGGGTCGATCCAAAATCATGGGATTAGTTGGTTATTGTAGAAAAAGAATAGACGTTTCCAAAGGTTGAATAATTAAACGAAGAGATATGTATGAAGAGAAAAAGGAGAGTGTGTTTTAGGGTAGTCCATGGGTGCAAAATGGCTCTTTGCGTCGTCCAAAAGCCGCCCTCTAACACAAAAAAGGCTCTCTCTCCCTATGTGTCATGTGTGCCTCCTCTCCTACCATTTGGTCCAACCACATGCTTTAGATATTCTATATCCACTTTATTGTCATTATTATTATTATTATACACATTAAAGTATATTATTTATGTACGGTCTACCTATATCAATTGTTTTTGGTATTTTCTCTTTTTAGTTTATTTTTATAATGTGGTAGTAGGATCGCCCCATTCTGATGGCTCGGAAAATAACCTTTTGGAAATTGTTTGTATTCATACTCATATATCTCAACCTTATGAAAGAAAAACATATAGGTTTTGCATATCTAAGCCAGTTCTCAATTGTACAACCAAATTTTTGGATTCAATTGTATAGGTTTTAAATATACGGACACATTGGTATTGGATTATGAAGACATACGGGAGATAAGTGAAAAATTACACCATCGAAATTATCAAATTTTGAACTCACTAAAAAGTTTTACATTGGTTAATAATAAACCTATAAACCGAGAGAACAAAACGTAATTCGCCGGTTCAATAATTTTATCCACGGGGAAAAAGGTGAAGAAAATGTGTAAAATTACATTTTAAACCCTAAAAACTATTAAAATCAGTGACAAAAACACGACGCCGTTTTTGCATTAAACAAAAAGGTTAAGCAGCTTGCTCGTTTCACCTCCTCCGTTTCCTCCGTACAACACATCACCCTTGTCACAAAACGACGTCGTCGTCGTTGTCGTAACAGAGTCCTCCGAGTTCATCGACGGTGTTAGCGATCGCCGCCGTGTAGAAGAAGGCGTTGTTGATTTAGGGATCAGAGATAGATCAAGCTCGGAAGATGTTGTTGTTGTTGTTCTGATGTTGTTACCCGCTTACGTTTCGTCGGAGGAGAAGAAGAATCCATGGTGGATCTAGATCTAGAGCTAGAGAACCGAGAGTGATGGTATATGTTACGATCGGATGAATCATTATTATTAATCTGCTGGAGATTCAACATCTCAGTGCAGATCTCAGATGCTTCTTCAGATGTAGGAGATGGAAACCCAGCGAATCCGCCGCCGTGAGTGAGAAGTTCAGGGATCGGTCTCAAAGAACCGCCGCGAAGCACCGTTTCAACCGCCGCTTGGCAAATATTCCAGTTTCCAGTCCATAACATTCCGATTGCTCCGTTTACTGGATTCACTGTTCTTCCACAAGCTTCGTATAACAAAGACTGAAACAAAGCTGCACGGGGGGAAGAACAAAATGAGAAAACCAAAAATTAAAAAAAAAACCCGGTTTAGAGATCTGGTTTAGTTTTTAAAATTACCAGGACGTTGAGAATCCGGTACGGCGGAGATAAAGGACATAAGACCAGCACGGCCGAAGAATTTAGCAACGAAGACGGTGGCGTGGCCTTGAGCATCAGCGGTTTCAATCCATTGAATACATGGTCGGAGGATACAGTTCTCACTGCAACCTTTTCGGAGAACACGGCAACCATTGCAGCTCATTTTTTTTTTCCGATTCTTTTAAAAAATTTGGTTTTCTCTTTGTTTGTTAAATTATGTGTTATGTTCCTGAGGGTTTGGAGAAGAAGAAGCTTTGGGAGCAAGAAAGAAGAAATTGAGAGAGAAACTAAAAATGTTTGTGAAGATAGAGAAGACCACTTATATATATACACACATTTACACGTTTAAACTTTATATTATAATCCAAATTGGTATTTTTTATAATTGGTATTAATAAAATAAATATAAAGACATAGGAAAAGGGAAGCTTATTGGTGCGTGAGGCTCGCCGCCGTAGAAGAACCTTACTCTTACACCAATTAAATTTTTAAAAATTATAATTATTAATGACTACTACAATTTTATTTTTTACAAAAAAAAAAAATGATATTTATATGATTGGGTAATGTATTGTGAAGTGACCTTAGGAGAGAGTGGTAAAAAAGATTCCAAGATGATGGGGTGCGAGCGGCTCCGTGTTTCCGCGAAAAGTTATGTCTTTTCTCTACCGTTAATTTTTTTTCAATTTCATAATTATAAAAATCTCGAAAAAACAAAAGAAAAAGATGCGTCGACAACATTATCCACAGCTTGAGTAATTGATGACAACTGTGAATTTTATAAAATTGGAGCTTCCATATTTGTTGGGTCATTTTCTCAACGGATTCCTAATCCATTAATCATTCAACTTTATTTAGTAGATTAGGGGTAATTAAGGGTAGTAATCGATTTGATTTTTTTGTAAAAAGGACGTCAATAATTACTTCCATATTTGCTTAATGATTTTGGTAAAATACTATAATCATGACAAGTTTTGATATGCAATACAAGAGGGATAGATGCGTGTTTTTGCATCCCCTAATTCCCACTAATCACCACCTAGCTTTGATATTATTTTTGTTCATGACCTCTACGCAGTCGTGTATGTCTGTCTAGTTATATATGAATTTAAATTAAGAACATTACAAGATCTAAAAAAAGGACAAAACTATATGGGATGATAAAAATATGATAATTTAGGAGACTAACCCTCTAATTAAGTTGACCCCTTAAAGAAAAAAAGCTATTGACCCTATAACATACTAAAGAGACCTCACCTACAATAATGTATACTATCATTTGAATATTTAATTTTGCAAATTTTTAAGTCTTCTTCTTCTTTTGTCACTCTCCACACAGCTAAAGAGAGAGAGCCTTTGCATGCATTTGATGTCATGGGTGACGCTATCAACGTTTTCTTTTTCCCACATACTTAATCCTATTTATTGGGTTTATATACCAATCTGATGACACGTCGTCGTTTGCAGTTTGGTGCTTAAGTGACACGTCCATCTTACCCCCAGCAATTAGGAGGCCCATCACAAAGACCATTTAACTTAATGGGCGAATATTTTCTTTATTCATCAATGGACCGAACCGTTTTATATTTACATTTTCTAACTCCCACTAATTTTATGATCAGTCTTACTATTTGGGCTTTAAGATGATTAAAATATACGATGGGCTGGGATTTCAGACTAACCCATTAAGCGTTGTATTTTTGAATCCGTTCGATATCCAAAATACAGCAAGAATTATTTTTTTTTTTTTTTTTAAAGTAAAAAGTAACTCAAGCTGAACGAACACTACCTCATAAATCCATGCTAGGAATGATCTCAAACTATACAATACGAACTCTTATCTTTATCAACCGAAATTTTTTTTGAAACAATATTTTTAAAATGAAGTATAGGTAATAGTAATATAATACATATACGTTTACCTCCTGAATTTTCCACATATCCGTTTATCTAAGTTAGGTAAACTAGTAAACCGTAATCAGATACATGCATTCAAATGAATTGTATTCGACAAAGAATGCTTGCATTGATGTATCATGTATTGGCATACGTGTTTTGGACCAGCTTATTTAATTTATGTGTTACACATATGACATATATAAATTAGGCTGCTTGACGCCTTGACCCCTAAAATAAGGAAGAAATAAGATACAAAAATACAAATATTTTCGAGAAGTAAGTAAGTGAGGTCATAAAGTTCAATACATCAGCAGACATTTCATGTCTTTTAGCAAATGAGACATGACATACGTAGCGTGATGTACAATTTTGGCATTTTAACCTTTTTATATTACAAATAAAAAGGAAATACCCTAGAGGTTTACAACTAATCAGTCCCATTTGATTATGATTATCTCTAATTAGTAATTTCTTAATCCATTTTTCAACTCTTTTATGTGGACAACAAACTAAGAATTTTAATTAAACTCATGAATATTCTAAAGTAATGTTCGAGGCAGTTGCACGACACACAATTTTTTTATTTATATATATATATACATTTCGTTGTTTTATGCAATATATAAAAACAATATGCGTCGAGATTTTAATCAATCATGTAACTTAAAGATATCCATTTAGTTCTCTAAGATAATATATAATTGACGTCAAAAGAAAGAAGAAGATGATCTAACCTCTTCTTAATAAATTCAGCATCTTCTCGTATGGAACGTACTATCCTTTCTCAGTTCGTTTCAAATCTTGATAGCATTAACCAATATAAAATGTCAATATGACAGAATATTGTAAGTAACATATCGTTCGTAAAATCAAGAACAGATTTAAAAGATTAAATCAGAGTTAAATAAATAAAGAGAGACTTGGAGGTTTATAACCAAAGATTAAAATGTAACTTTAATGTAATGTATATATCCCTAGGGACTGTACTTTAACGAATTGATTGGATGTAAGGAAGTGTAAGGAGATTAGAGAAGAAACTTAAGAGATACGAATCCAATCCAAAGAATATGAAAAAGCTGAGAGAATATTGTGGAAAAAAAAGCAAGCCGTCTGGTCACGTTCGTTATATTATGATTAGCGCAGAAAGATGATTATTATTCCACTATAAGGTAATTAAAGAAGATTGCTAAGCACCTTCGCATTTCTCTTAATTATGACTTAAAACACTATTTTAAAAGCCAGAAAGATTAATGTCTTTATTCTAATTGGGTCCACGTCGAGAACAAATCGACGGCCTTAGTTCCAGGAGAAATTTGCAGGACCACCACTCTTGTTTTGCCTCGTTGCAGATTCTCTTCCTTCCGCAGCTTTGTTCTTCGGACCCAACCAACCCATCTCTAATTTTTATTAACAAAATCCAGTAATCCACTACGATTTAGTACTAATTATCAATTCCGGAGACTATAACATGTTAGTTTTTAGTCTACTCTCTATCGTAAGTGTTTCTAGCTAGCTTTCTTCATTTTTATGATCAGATAGTATATATGCTGGTTGAGATACATATATATATATGCCGCCAGGGTTGTTCTATTTTTTTTTCAACCGAGTTAGTCTAAACTATACTTTTCCATCGATAATTTTATATGTAAACAAGATCATACTTTGCATTGTTGAAGAAATGGTTATATGGGATTTACTATATGTAAACAATGATAAAAGAACAGACAAACGCATACATAAGCATGTTGACATATCAACTATAATATGGTCAAATAAATATAGAAATGTCATAGACACAACAATTTTAAAAAATTGGGTCTATATATGTGTTATATTTTTATTGCGAAATAGATATAGAAATGTCATGTTTCCAAACGTGTTACTATACGTGGTCGATAGAAACTGGTGGAAGTCTCATTTTCTTTTCGGGCTCTCCCATCCTACTGATACAAAACTATTCTCACATTTTTCTTTCGATTCAAGAATCTGAAATTGTTTTGGTGATGAAAAATACATGAATCGCGTAAAAGACCACAAATCATTGTCGTGTGATATATGCAAATTTGAGTATGATTGTATATAAAGATATAGAAAAGACTACGAAAGGGAAAGGATATCGATCGAGGTGATGACAGGTGATGATATTGTGCAATCATTATGACATTCATTTAAAAAAGTAGATATATACATGTAATATTTCCCATTGAGCTCTATATTTATAAATTTAGCAAAATGATATAGGCATATATATAGCTGACTCTCTATATATATATATATATCTCTAAAACTAAAGCAAATGATAAAAGGGATCGTAGCTAATCCTAAACCCACCACGTTTCTCCGCCGCCATTTCAGCTTTTTTTTTGTGCGCTTCGATCGACTTTTTCTTACGCATTTTCTAGTTTGTGATCGTATTATAAAACAATTCTTAGATTCCCAATTGCCTTTCCTTTGTTTGTGTGTTCTCACTTGTAAAAAAATCCGATCGGAATAAGTACAATCCATCGCATAATTGATTAAGGGTAATCAATAACGTAAATGACTCACGATAGTAGATATACATCGATAAGATATAGATGTGAAAGAAAAGCATGTATATAATAAATATATGTGTGTGAGATAAATAATATTACTTGCATTTTGGGATGTAACGCAGTACTCGCAGTGCTGTGCCATGTAATCGGAAGACCTATATAAAATACGACAGAAGTTAGAATCGTGGGTTATTAATATTTGTATCCGTCCGTATTTTTATATATATGAGCCGTGATATTCCCGGAAAATATAGCTATGCACGAATCCTAGCTAACCGGATCATCAACATAAAATATAACCAGATATGCGAATTAAATAACACAAGGAAATTGAGAAGAATCGACAGAGCTCCAAAGAAAGAGCACTAACCACAACATTTTTAAATCTTTTTAAAATATGGAGAGAGAGAGATAGTGATGATTAAATAAAACGCTAATCATATATAAATCATCCAGGGAGAACAAAGCAAAATAGTAACTATAAATAGACTAATGACAAGACCCACTTTGTGAAAGAGAGAAAACGATCTGCAATATTTGCAAGAAGGGCAACAAAAAAAAAAAACTTTTAGGTTTTGATTTCTTTGTTATCCGTAAGGTTTTATTATTATTAATACTTAAGTTTAGCTTAAGGACATGGGGAAAGGATTTCAAGTAGTTGTGGTGAGAGAGTATGATCCTAAGAGAGACTTAACGAGAGTGGAAGAGCTTGAGGAAAGCTGTGAAGTCGGATCTTTATTAGTCGATCTCATGGGTGACCCGCTTGCCCGGATCCGACAGTGTCCTTCTTTCCACATGCTGGTACGTATCTGTTGTATACTACTATAGTCTATATGTTCTCAATTGGTTTTGATTTGCTCTATTTGCTAAACTATACTCGTTTTTGGGCAATGCATGTAACAGGTGGCAGAGATCGGTAATGAGATAGTTGGAATGATCAGAGGAACGATCAAGATGGTTACACGTGGTGGCAATGCATTACGTCAAGAAGACGGCGTTTCGCCGGGAATAAGCACCACCAAACTTGCCTTCGTCTCCGGCCTCCGAGTCTCTCCGTTTTACAGGTTCGAGTTCTAAACATAGTGTTCTTTAATTTAATTAATTCATTAATTAACCATAAATATAAAGCACAATCACTTCTATTTTTAAATTAAATGATGCTTACAACTTAAACTATACTATTTTGATGATACATAACGCCTAACGGGAAAAAAAGAAGTTATTAACGACTTTTTAAAGTTTTTAACTAATCAAAAACTCAAAATTTTAAAATACAGGAGGATGGGAATTGGACTGAAACTGGTACAAAGACTCGAAGAGTGGTTTCTGCGAAACGGCGCCGTATACTCTTACGTGCAAACTGAAAACGACAACACAGCTTCGGTCAAACTCTTCACCGAGAAAAGTGGCTACTCCAAATTCCGTACACCCGCTTTCCTGGTCAACCCGGTCTTCAACCACCGAGTCACGGTCTCTCGCCGTGTCAAAATCATCAAACTCACTCCCTCCGAGGCCGAGTCACTCTACCGCAACCGGTTCTCCTCTACCGAGTTTTTCCCTTCAGACATCAACTCAATCCTCACCAACAAACTCTGTCTCGGCACTTACATGGCCGTGCCACGTGACGAACACCATGTTCCCGGGTCGTTACCTGACCCGTCCGGGTCTTGGGCCGTTATAAGTATATGGAACAGTAAAGATGTGTATAGACTACAAGTCAAAGGAACGTCGCGTCTCAAACGCATATTAGCAAAGACGACGCGCGTTTTCGACGGTGCGTTTCCGTTTTTGAAAATCCCGTCGTTTCCTAATCTTTTCAAGTCGTTCGCGATGCATTTCATGTACGGTATCGGCGGCGGAGGGCCAAGAGCGGCGGAGATGGTGGAGTCGCTTTGCTCACACGCGCATAACTTAGCTAGAAAAAGCGGTTGTTCCGTCTTGGCTGCTGAGGTGGCGAGCTGTGAGCCTCTCAGAGTTGGTATTCCTCATTGGAAAGTGCTCTCACCGGAGGATTTGTGGTGTTTGAAACGTCTCCGAGATGACGGTGACGATGACGGCATAGATTGGACCAAGTCACCACCTGGATTGTCTATTTTCGTTGACCCTAGAGAAATATAATCATTTGTATAAAATATATATCTTAGAGGGAATGTAACGACCGAACACAAAAACAAAAACTACAAAACCAAATACTTAATCTCAGTGTTATACTTAAAAATTACACTTTGAATTTTATACCAAATACAAATTGGATTAAGCACAAACTAGCAAAACATAAGTAACCAACGTTCGTATAGTGTAACTTGAATTATATCGTTGTATATTAATTTATACTTGATTGTTGGTGCACGGACAGATTGTTATAAGCGGAGAGGTTCTAACCCTTTATATACTACTCAAGTCTTTTCACATCTATCAAATGTGGGATCTTTTCTCCACACGCTCTCTCGAAATAATGGCTATTCTAACTGTTAATCTCGACATAATCCATCAATATCTATCATAATTCGTAAAATGTGTTAATTTTAGTCTTATATGGTTTCACTGTTTAAGTCAAGTATATAAAGCAACTTGTAATTTCTCTGTTTTTTTTTTCATTTAAAAACCAATTACACAAGCGAATTAGTAGTTGGTGATAACTGAATAAAATCTCCACTTGCAGAATACGAGAATGTAAATCTCCAACCCCTTAGCAAAAGAAGTCAAAACCAAGTTTTTGTTATTATAAGTTCGTTCTTTAGAAAAAAAAAAGAATATGTTTTCCTTTTAGTCAACGAGGAAAAGGTTAATGAATCAAAAAGTAAATAAATTACTAAAATGGTACAAACGTAACCTTTTGAAAGTATATAAATAAATCGGATGACGTATAACAAAGAAGCTCATGGAAAAAATTATAATCGACTTTTCTTTATAGTTTTGTATGGTCAATTCTGCCGGCTAAAACCCTTTTTTTTTTAGTTTAAACTATTTTCCTTGCAAATTGCTAATATTATTATCATCACAAAGAAGGGAACAGGTTCCATTCCATCATTAGATCTTAATTTTGCAAGTAATCTTCAAAAGATTTTCTTGAAATTATTCTTTTACTTTGTTACACTAGAAAAAGAACACTAAAAGTAACATTAGAATTTGGATATCTCAAAATTTGTAACGGTTACATAAACCAAAAATAACTGACCCAAATTTGATCTAAACCAAAAGTTAGCTTAAAAGAAAAAGGCCTAATCTTATAGTAAAAAGGAAAAGCCCAAATTGTCTAAAACAAGTCAAGACGATGATCTTCTGCGGCGAGTCGACGGCGTAGATTTATCACCGACGGTGGTAGCTGAGCCAGGGCTTTCAGATGTATCTGAGCTACTAACATCTCCAACACCATCTCTATCTTTACCTGACCAAAGCTTCGAAAAAATCCTAGACATTACAACTCCTTTAGCTTTCGTCTTCTCAGAACTACTCGTCTTGTCTCTCGTCGTCGTCGTCGTCTCCTCCGTGGCCGTTACTGAGTCACACTCTTCTTCCGTCGTCGTCCTCGAGCTTCCGTGAGAGCCGCTAGGTGGAAGAGAAGGTTTCGAGGTGGGACACGTGGCACGTACTTGCTCGAAGAAGAGTATCTGCACTACGACTCGTAAAGGTAACCTCTCGTTTTGCACGGCGTGAGCACAAGCTTCCGGCGATAATTTCCGGCAATCCATTAACCGGCTTAACGATTTCTTCTCACTCTTTGTTATTCCTGGATGTTGCTGTATTAATCACAAAGATCAAAACTTTAGTGATTTGTTCATATTCTCAAAACTTAAAAACTGCAACTTTAGAAAATTTGAGAGCAGAAGTTACCTTTAAGAACATGTCAATGGCACGATAAAGACCATCATGTGATGATCTTGGGAAATTTGAAACCTTTTCTGCAATTGAGATGAACTTTAAAGGAGACAAATTGGGTTCGATTCTTGAGATTTCAGCTAAGTATCCATCGATTAACTTGGCGACATTTGCTTTTGAACTGTCTGAAACAAACACATCTCCTTCGTTGATGTCTTCTTCTGAACAATCAAGCTCGTCTCTTTTCTGTGTTTGTTTAACATACTGATCGATTAAGGTTTCAACAATGTCAATGTCATAGACTGTTTCACCTCCCTCTGGAGCTCTGATCAAGAGATCAGTCACATTTGCTTCCTCTAGCTTCTCTCCGATTCTTTTACTTAGCTCTTTCCTCTCTTCTTCTCCACATTCCAAGGAAACAGAAGATTTCAATAGTTTGATCAAGAATCCACAAGAAACACTCTGTTTCTCACTAGGCAACAATGAAACCAATGTCTCTAACAAAGATCTTTGTCCAATCACATCTTCATCATCATCATCATCGTTTTGGATCATGAAACCTGTTATTCTCTTTGCTGCATAAACCTCAAGAGCTTCTCCTATAAACTCAGGCAAAACCCCGCCTTTTCTTCTGATAGTCTTAACCACTCTTTTGAACAAATCAATGCTTAGCTCGGCGAGATCCTCTATCCACCAATCTCTTGGTACACCATTCTTGTTAATCTCAGGTGGAAGAAGCTTCCTTCGGTTATAAGTATAAGACCAATCTACTCTTGTTGGATCAATAGCAGCTTTCAAAGCGATAGACTCCAAACACCGTACATCGAGTTTCACATCTTCGGACCATGGATAGAATGATCTTGTCGTCTGGAGAACAATGATGGAGTCTTTCCAGCTTCTTAAAACACTCGAGTTCAAGAAAACTTCGATCTTGTAAACAAGATTCCCGCTTTCAATCGATTCATACATTTCGAGATACTCAGCTGCGCAACGCACAGCTACAACATTGTATGCGTTGAGTGTCACAGTCATTCCGTAACAGAACTTAGCGCATATCTCAAAAGCTGGAGGGCCTCCAGGGATATCTGGAATGCGGATTTCATCATCTGATGATTGTTCATCGGTTGTGGTTGTGGCTATTAACTTCTGAAGACGAGCGCTTTTAGACAGAAGAGGAAACTGTTTTACACACACAACAACCAAAAGTTTGTTTCACTATAGATCAGTAGCTAAAGACCAATATGGTTTGGTATGAGTTCTTGATTTCTGAAAATTAGAGATTGAAGTTTACCTTATGAAGATAGAATTTCACATCTCCAACATTTACAACTACATCAGTGGCTAACTCCGTTGCTACGTATCTATAAACAAACAGACAGAAAAAGTAAGATTCTGAAGCAAAAACAGTATGAAGAAAGAAACCAAAATCTTGAAGACATTTTACTACCGTATGGAATCTTCATCGGACTGAAACGAATCCGGTTTGGATCCAAGTTTCATAAACTTCATGTCTTCACAAAGAAACAAACCAGGAAGATCGTTCTGCTATCTTTCTCTGAAATGGTATTCTGTGACAACAACAAGAGCATAAAGGAAGGATTCAAAATCTGAGATCCTTATTGGATGCAAAAGTATAAACAAGCAGAGTATTGCTGAAGGCAGAAGCAGCTGTGAAACATTACTAAATATTATTAGACTTTTTAGACTTAAACTATAAGAGAAGAAACCTATATACATTGCTTCTTCAGTTGCTAACCTTGAGAGAGAGATTAAAGGAAAGAAAACATGAAAGAGCAAAAGAGAGAGAGAGAGAGATGCTCTCCACTTGCTTTGTAAGTCCGACACGTTGCATAATATTTTCTTTATTTATACAAATTCTCTCTGTTTCTTTAATGTTCTGTTGTGTTTGTTTTTGTAGCGAATCTTATCAGGGTTCAGAAAGCATCAAAGGAAGGAAGAAGAAACAAAAACCCAGAACCCTAGAAAAAAGTGCGAATATCCGATTAAGAAGAATAAAGCTGTTCTTGGTTTGTGTCGTGAAACTAAAGCATTAAACAAAGCAAAGGGAGATCAATGAAGAGTTTGCTAAATGAGCGAGCACACACACAAAAAAAAAGATTATGTTATGTTTAGTTAATTAGTGACATAAAACAATTATCCAAAAATCAGAGATTAACCAAAACATGTGGTTAGCGTTACAAATCTACACAACTAGGAACTTACAGAAATTACACTTCGAAGCCTCTAAAAAGGTGATTTTTTAAGGATTTTGTTTCGAATTTGGAGCTAATCTAGAAGCCAAACCAGAAAATTTCAGCTAAAATGAGTAAGAATTAACGAAAAATCATACCTTTGGTGCCTTGGTGGAGAAAAGAAACCTTCTTTAGGATCAATTCGATGGAAATGAAACGAGACAGAAGCAAAAAGTGTGTGCTATATTGCTGCTGCTGCTGCTGTGTGTAGACACTAGACAGGGAGTGGAACAGGGAACTCTAATCCAAGAGTAATCCGACAAAACACAAAACAGCAATCCAACAAAAGAAAAGGAAAAACCCTAAAAAGTAAAAAAGAAAAGAAAAAACAGAGAGAATCAAAGAAGAAGATGAGCTGTTTCGTCTTCCCTTCACCTTAGTGCAAATCTGAAAGCTTCAGAATGTTCTGTCCCCTTTTTATCTCTCTCTCTCTCTCTCTCCTCCCAATACTAATACCCCACTCTCTGAATCAGCACCACCGCCTCCACCACTCAAACTTATATAAACTTTATACTGCTACTAGTATTATTATTAAATAATCAAAAGATTAAACCCAAACCAGAGGATTTGTTTTTCAATCGAATTCAGTGTCTATCATGTGTTGCTTTTTCTCTCTTGTTGGTTGTGGATATAAATTTGGGAAGCAATGGTTCTTTTAATAAACCCTTTATTAAAAAGTAGTACTAGCAAGTAGCAAAACGATTGAATGCGTTATACATAAATTCAGCCACGCTAATATCTGACAAGTTAAACTGTGCTATCCTCATTCTGACTTGCACCTTTTTTTTTTTTTGTAACAATGACTATTAATATCACTAGAAAAATACTAATATGAGTCAACAATATATTATTTTGAGTCTTCTTTTTTATTCAAAATTGGGAGTCAATTCAGTCTTTTCGGTATGTTCCATCCACAAGGATTTGTGCCATTAGTTTGGTTTACTGAGTTGACCGTGGAAACCCATTTAGAGAAACAAAAGAGTATAAGAGATTGAAGAAGAGGGCAGAGGAAAAATCGACTATAAATGTTTATATAATTTGAGGGGATAAATGAAAGACCGATCAAACAAGTGAACCCGTCTTTTGCCCTAGTGGACGAAAGGGGACCGCGCACGCAACATTTTTATTTTTATTATTGTAATAATATATATGCTCAAAGTATTACTATTATATACTCCAATTTAATAACGTTCAAAACTATAAATACCAAACAACAACAATCAAATTTCTTCTGCCTTTTAATTCTTTCTACAGAACCCAACACTGAAATCCAAAAGGATCCAATGTCAATTAAAAAAAAAGAATAGAGCAGATGTGTTACTATAACATAGTTTTATTCACTACTACTAATATTTTAACATCGCTTTGTCCTGCACGTCACCCTGGTGCGCATCCGCATGAATGTGCTTCATACAACATATAAGATATAGTATAAAAATATAAAACCATGCAGTTTAAAATTCTTATAACAGGAATCTGACGGCCATCACCCTTAATATGTAATGTGATTATAAAGAAAAAATGGAATATAATACGAGCTCTTTTTGGTCTTTAATATATATAGTAATACACTAATACTTATGACTAAGAGTGTGGCTAGCGCTTGGGAGAATTGTTTTTAAAAAATGTGAAACTATTGAAGAAAACGAAAAATGAAAACATAATAATGAGATAAAATCAAAAGGAGAGCACATAAAAATGAGGGTCACATGATTATGGAGAAAGATAAGGCATCCTTAAGAGTTTTGGTCGGTTAGGGGAAAGCTTGATATATGATTACTTCCAACGGTTTTGGTCAATGGACTTTTAAAGAAAGATTGAACATTAGTAGTTTAGTACATACCCACATGTGCTTTGTGGATCTTTTCAACGTCGTCCTATCTTAAATTTTTATTACCAAACCAGAGTTCTTCTCAATACGTTAATATCGGTCTATCCACGGTGACCCATAAATAAGTGTATGGCCATAATATCCATGACTACTATTATTAACATAGTTGAATTCTAACTGGTTATGCGATTATGTTTGTAAAATTATATATGCATAAAATTAAAAGTCCAATTAGACATGAGTTGCTTAATTAGTTATCAAATTGGATGACATGAGTTACTTGGTAAGATGATAATGCAGTTCATGATTAAATATTGTTTAATTAGTCTCTCATTATCGGTATTGTAGAGAGTAACGTGAATTAAAATTAGTAAAAACAAGATTAAACTGAGATATCAGAAGGCGCACATGGGAGAAGCAGATTCTCATAGACAAACAAGATCGAATGCATGCATATATGCTGATTCATATCCGTGTTTGGTAACATGTTCGAATCATTACAGTCAAACTTTTTTGTAGTTTTCAACTTTTCACTCCCAATATCACCTTTATTTTATTTCTTGTTATCGATTAAATAAATTACAAATTAAAACATCGAAATATAGATTTATGCTTTGCACTATTGGGCCATTAAAGAAAAAGCGCCAAAATGTAATACATATATGGGCTTCTTAAGCTGGCTGATCTCCCATTCGGGAATACTTGAGGACGGTCCACTGCATGCGTTGTCAAACCCATTAGAACAAGGACCTTCTTCGACCTAGTAGTAAGTAGTAACTACCATAATGATTTTATATTTTATAAAATTAAAATGAAAAAGTCATTAATTAAGCTAATTGGAAATTTTCAACTAAATCAGTACTATGAAACAAGTCAGAATGTTTTCAGCTTTTAATCGATTAGAATTAAGCCTTGTTACCAAACGTTACAAGTATACTAATTATAAAATTTATAACTGGAAAATATGACAAACATATTTATTGACGTATTATATAGTAATCCCTTCGATTCAAAATATAAGATGTTTTAAGATAAAGGATTGCTATTTATGCTTTTCTCAAATATCTTATAATTTGAAACGGAGGGAGTAGTTTTTAGGTGAAGGAAGAGAGGAACAGATCACTAGGAGCTGTGAGAGTAACAGAATTCAAGTGGCTTTCCTTTGCTTGCGGAAGTAAATGAAGTGTAGATTACGACATTAAATTATACTATATCTTCAGCATTTTTACAGAATGGTCCACTATATAATAACGTGTACGATCCAATCATCCATCTCTGCATTATTATTTCTTTCTTTTTAAATCAAAAATAATAAAAATATATCAATATCCCAATTGTTTCCTATAAACAAATCCAACAACAAATAAACATTTCTTTTGTAAAAATAAATAATGCAAGTCCACTCCAATCATTTTCATTACAGACTCAGTCCAAGCCGAAGCAACTGGAATAGAAACGACCGTTCAAAAAAACTTCACCGTCCATCCACTAACCCCTGCCTTCGTCGCTTGAGTACAGTTGACTTTTCCTCCCATAAAACCGAGTCAACGTTAAGAAGTCGTCACTGAGACTTGATCAGCCGGTAAATTTAGGTCAAACCCACGGTGGCCACCACCGATCGCACTCTCTTCAGATGATCTCTCGTTTTCCACATCGCTGACGTCACTACCTCCTCCAGCAACGACTTCTACGCTGTTGCTGCTACTGCCGTTACCGCCGTTGTTACCACCGTCGTAGTGACACCTTTTGTGTCCACCTAAGGCTTGACCTGACGTAAACGACTTGAAACAGATGGAACAAGTATGAATCTTTCCACTTGTTTGACCAGCTACGGCGTTACTAGTATTAACGGTAACGTTGATTACAACGGGACCGGCGTTGTTACTGTTACTGTGGTGACTGTTGTTATTAGACAGTTCTTGGTTACCGGAAGTGATGATAGTAGTACTGTTGTTCGTCGGTTTCCGGTGACTCGTCTTGTGTCCACCTAAGGCTTGATAAGAAGAAAATGACTTCCCACAAACCGTACACTTGTAGTCTCGTTGATCGGACGGTGAAGGACGTGACGGAGGAGGAGATTGTACGGTGGAGCCACGAGCGAGCATGAGGAGACAAAGAGCGAGATACTCTTCTTCGGAAGGGAGTTTTGTATTCGTTTCTTGATTCTGATGGTGGTGATCAAAACGCTGACGTTTAGTGCGTTTTCTTTTTGCCCATTGCTCGAGATTCTCCGGCTCCATTTCTTCTCGATACCGGAGAAGAGGCCGAGCGGTTGTGGTGGTGGCTGTTGGAGAATTGAGTGTCTCGAGAGCCATGTGGTTCTTTTAATTTTGAGGTATTTAAGAAGAAGAAGAAGAAGAAAGAGTGAAGTGTGTGGTGTATTGTGAGCACGTCTTGTGTTTGTGTTTGTGTTGTGTTTTTTGAGTGTTGGTTTTGATTTATAGATATATATATATTATGTAACAAATCTTTAGAATTGGGATTGAGAGTGGGAACGTGGGCTATGAGTGATCAAGTGGTGCTGCTCTTGCTTTCTTCAATCCATTAAATTCCTTTTATTTTATATATTAAACATACAAAGATGTTGTCATTAATTTTGGAATATTAGATGAATTATTTACCAAGTCAATGCAGTGTTTTTAGTCAGAAACTGCCAGAATTATGTTGAGATAAGTGTGGATTATAAAACTTTACCACTCATCAAAATATATATAAAAGTGTCTACAAAAACACGATTTCGAGTTTATTTACTAAGCTAATTATGTCATCACTCGAAACTTTCTATCGATCCTATAACTTTTTTTTTTGGGGGGATCACAACTTTCATTTTCATGCTGGTTCAATGTTTTGTGTAAGCAACTTGCATTTTCGTAAATATCCATCTCAAATCTCAACTATATGAATCACCCTTTTAACTTATACTTTGGAAGACGAAGTTTCCACCTATTTGATTGGGAACTCTTCAAAGGCTTTTTTAGTTAAATATATGTCCAAATTTGTATGACTTCCAAGTTGTTTCTAATATGATACTTTTCGCGGTAATAGTCGATCACCCCCAAACTTTTATTCAATTATGTAAAGAATAACGTCGATTAGGGATGTAAAAGATTAAAATTAGGAAGATCAATTGTTCTTGAAATATTTTAAAATAAACAAAAAAGAAGAAGTAAGAAGAAGAAGCTTTTTTGCCACTCTGGAGTATAATCTTTTTCTTGGTTTGTGATATGTGGTGGCATTTGGGATACTGCTTATCTGGCATTTCCTCATTGGCTTAGAGAAGGCTGGATTCTTCTGTTGGACAAACGTGTCGTAACAAGAATGGTGCAACTTTTCGGTGGACAGTTAAAGTCAGTACGAGACTTAAGGCTCAGGCTTAACATGAGGTTGACACTTCGTTGCACCACCGTCAACACCGTCACACACACTATCTATGTTTTGATTTATTATCTTCGATTTTGGTTTGTTATTTATTTTTTTTTTTTCAAATTATAATAATAATAGCACACTTGATTCTCTCAACAAAGAATGTACGTGAGTTTGGGATTGTAAGACTTGCCCACTAGTCAGTAGCCACCAACTAAAACAAAGAACAAAAGAGAAGAAAAATTAAACAATGCGTAAAATAACAATTGGGGGGTCGTTGACGGGAGATAAAAGAAAGAAAGTGGAGTAAGTCTTTAAGTCGTCGAGTTTGTTGTTGTATTATGAAGTGGGTCTCGTCGTTACTCATAACAGTTTTTGTCTATACTTAGTCAATATTCAACTGCCAAAACAAAGCTTCAACGAATATCTATCTTATAAGCTGTCCTTATGCAGAAGATGAGAAGAATATTGGATATCTTCTACGCGGGTTTATTAGAAGAAGCTAAAAGAAAGAAACAGTCCTATAAAAATTTCGTAAAGTATTTGATCAATTTTGGTAAATAGACCAATTGCCCACTAACAAGTCAACAGCAATAGAGGAGCCCAAAAGAAGTGTTGATTTATATAAAATATATAATCGGTAGAAGCATATTAACAAATATCAGAGTGGCGCAGCGGAAGCGTGGTGGGCCCATAACCCACAGGTCCCAGGATCGAAACCTGGCTCTGATATAAATTTTTTTTTTCAGGTTATTCCTACACAGAAAGGCCCCACAATCGTAATAACAAAGCCCATTAACAGTAACAACTGGGCCGAATAAACGGCTTAAAAGTAACAATAATTAACTTGAACCCTAAATGATAAAACATAGTTTTGTAACGACGATTAAATTAACAAAACTAGAGATCTATCACTAGAAATTAAAATTATTCTTCCTTAATCGTCTTCTTGATCTCGCTTCCGTGGTAGATTAGATCTTCCATGGCTGACAAATCTCAACTCAGAGCAAACCGGCAATGCTGATAACCTGCGAAAACAAAATCAAAAATCTCATAACTCTGAACTATTGAATCTAAAAAGGTAAATGTGAACTTGTTTTAGACTCTTACTTGGGTCAGTAGTGATAAGCATGGCGGTTCCACCAAAAGAGCAAGTGCCTCCGTTTCGTTTAGTCTTTTGCCAGTAACTGTTGAAAGCGTAAGAGGCATGAGCCATGACTGTGTCTGGATAGTAACATATCCCGTGAGGTTTAATCTCATCGCAATTAGCTCCTCCTTGTCCACACGCAAAGTCCAAAGATTGTTGCAATGTCTCTGCCGCTACGCTCGGTTTCGCTACGCACCATAGTCCTTCCACGTCTTTCTTCTTCACCGGTGACGGCGACGGCGCCGAATGAGTAGGAAGGCACGGCGGCGGAAGAGAGATCCCTTGATTCCCTTCGTTCGGTAGAGGAGGAAACTGGGGAGGAGATGAAATCGGAGATTGCTCTGGAGGTTCAGGGAAGTAGGATACTGTTGGTGGAGATGAAGATCCGATGGAGGAGTGAATTGGTGAGTTCTCTGGTGATGGAGAGGGTAGTGTTGGGAAAGAGATTGTGAATTTGCTGCTAACGTTGATTAAAGATCTTAGATTTCTCCTTGTAGTTGCTTCTTCTGGTTCAGGGTTTAAGAAATTTACTTTGTTGAAGCTCAAAGATCCAAACTTTTCAACGGAATGAAGCAAATCTAGATGATTATCAGGTGAAGAAAGGAAATTTAGAGGTGGGTTTATGGTGAAAGTTGAGTTTATGGTTTTGAGGAAGATGAGAACAGGGTTGAACATTTCTGAGCTTTTTGGGTTTTTAAAGCATTGGTAAGAGAAGCCAGAAGAGACTTTGATGTTTTTTTCAAGACCCCATCTTGTGAGAGAGTGGTAAATGTTTTTCAAAGAAGTAAGAGCTAGATCAAAGCTGGGGTTGTGTTGTGTGGTTTGGTGGCAAGAATCAGGGAAAAAGACAACAATGGTGGTGATTTTGATGGTAGGGTAACGAGAAAGGACATGAGTTTTAAGCCAAGTCTCAGCCTTTATGATACTAGAGGAAATCTCAGTAATGGTTTTGTTGTCGCTCACTGAAACAGCAAGATCAAGATCAGTCGTTTGAGGAAGTTGAAGGACTTTTTGATGCAGGTTTAGAGCTTCAATGGGTGTTGATTCTTGACCAGCTCCTGCATACAAAGATTATTTAGCTATGAGTTACAAGAAAAAAATAAGCAATCTTTAGCGTTTTTTGTTTGTGGTTTTTGTTACCTGCAAAACCGAGAAAGGCAATGAAGAAGAAAATGTAAAGAAGACGATCCATTTTTGCCTTTGGCACAGTTTCCTTCCTTTCTTTTCTTGTGGTTTTTGGTTTCTTTCTCAGCACATAGAGAAGTTTATAAAAGATGGGTTTTTTCTTTGGAGTACAGAGGAAGAATCAAAATAAGGTCGTTTTCTACTTTTAAGGAAAAAGAAAAAAAAGAAAAAGGAAGATTAATGTTACACAGTGACTGTTGTGCTGTGTTCTTGCTGCTTGCTAACTATAGAGTGGTGTATCGATACTGACATGGAAAATAATGGCGTTGAATACGTTGAACTGTTCTGTTTTAAGAAACCGTACATTGCGACACGTGTCTTTGATTGGTAAGACTATTGAGTGTTCACACAAGATAAGCTCCAAATAGAGGTGCTTCTACAAACATTAAATTATAGTTCAGGGTTATAATTATGATCGATCGTTGTAGTTTGATTTCGTGTTAAGAGTGAATTCGATTTATTGAGATGAAGACAATTTTTTTCCAAAGGGTCTAGTCTTAGACTGAACTAGACATCAGTAGAGCGTTGAATATCCTAAAAACGTTGCCGTTTTAGGGAATTTTGTAGAAGAGGGAAATTACACGGCAGGCACAAACATCGTGGGCCATCGATAAGCTTCTGATATAAACATTTTGATGCACTTTTTATAGCTATAAATTAAAACGACGGCGTATTATCAGTAGCCTTACGATGGTTCGGCAAATAATGGGCTTTACTTAGGGCCTTTCTGAAAGCTAGACTATGGGCCTGATTAGACATCTGATTTTTTTGCTTCTTCGTCCAAGTTTCAGCCATTTATAGTATTCTTCTTATAAGGAAACTTTGTATCCGAAAGAAGAATTTAAAAGCTAGCCATTTCGAGTTATTTTATTTAAAAGGCTGTGTGATTACTGATTAAGATTGATATTATTAAGTGAAGAGTGGTGTGTGGGATTCTAAAATTACTTTGAACGTTTTGAATAATCCTGTCATAATCATTATGACAACACTAGCAAGGGATTTGTCGAGTACCTTTATCATGATTACCACCTCAAATTAATTATTTAATTAACCAAACAAATAAACTAACTAACGAATAAGAGAGATGACAGTGTATTAAAATCAAAGCATTTGACCCATCCGACCCATGAACCTCTCTGATTTGTCGGTATCATTACATGCTGCTACTAATAGTCTTATCAAACGTTAATTTTGTTTAACTAGATCAAGAAATTTGTTTTGACTATTAAGGAAAACTCCATTTGTAATTTGTTTTTTGGCTTTTGGTCTCAATAGAAAATATCAAAGAGTGACAATAATGAGTAATGACAGAAAAACAAACGAGTACAAATTGTGTTGAAGAATATTGTCTATTGAGTCTTTAACACAAACACAAGCGTTGGAGAGATTTTTATGTTTACGTGGAAGAGAAGAAAAGTTTTTTTTTTTTTTATCCTCTCAGGAATAATTATTTTTTTGGCCAAGAGGAATATTTGTTTCTTCTTATTGACAAATGCACATGCAATTTCTACCTAAAGATATAAATAAATCTGAAAATTACTATTTTAGATTGAACTTCTTGATTTTGTATTTGTCACTACTACTCACTAACGTTTCTGCGTTATTCTTTTAGTTAAAGGAGAAGAGAATTAGGGCACAATTGTAATTATGAGGAAAAGAAAAAATGGGCATCCCCAGCAAATAGAAAAAGTTTTAAAGATTCTAAAAGAAAATGAGAAAGTTATTTGTAAAAAAAACAAAAACAAAAATATAAAAACGAAAGAGAAAAAAAAAAGCAAAAAAAAAAGCAAAACGCAAGAGAGCGTGTGGTTGACCCCTCAATTACCATTACCATTAATAAACATAAACACAGAAAACACAGTCGGTGGATACATACATCATTTATTTTTCTTATACCCAAAGAAAAAAAAAAAAAATGAAGCTAAAGAAAAATTGAAAAGAATATAAAAGACAAAAATAAAAAGAGAGAAAAAGATAGGGATGTAACGTTAAGCCCGTTGTGTGTCACTTTATTCCAAAATTACATGTATGGGTCTTCTTCTTCTTTCTTCCTCTTTTCTTATTCACTACCAATTTTTTTCCTTACTATAGATTCGCTATAAACTTGATTTATACGTTTACTTATCTCGTGTACAATAATTTCTTTCTGTATGTGAAAATTCCTTGTTAGAATAGTAAAGTAAATAGTGCAAAAAAAAAAACAAAAAACACAAGCAGTACAATGGAGACTTTCGTATTCTAAATGAATGATTGAATATAGCATAAAAAAAAACTACCGACAGTTTAACAATTTTTATTTCTCAACTCGAAAAAATTTGTTTGATTAGAGCTATAAATTGAAAGAGTCTTTTGAAAATTAGAGTTGTTGTCACATATCAAAATATGTATTCTGCTGATCTATGGTGGAGCTGGACCACCGAGGAGGATTGGCTTCCCGTCTACAGAATCAATCAGCCGGACTATTTTTGTAAATCAGAGGGAAAAATACAATAAGATCGTAAAGTCGACGATGGAGGTATCTTACGTGTCTTTTTTCCTGCGTCGTCGTCTTGAAATTCAACGAAAACAAAAATTTGGGAAATGTCTACGTTGGACGGAAAAGGACAGTCACATTCTAAGTTAATGAATGCATTACAAGGGACATATACGTCTTTTACGTAGCAAAAGCCACTGACTACTAGTATTAAGATTGTTGACAAGAATCTCACGTGGCAGAAATTTCCAATATTATTATTATTTTGTTTATAAAAAAAGAAAAAGCAAACAAGACGACGATGATCATGAGAGTCCATCCATAATTTTTAATAACAAAGTTGAATTTGTTAATTGTATTATAATCAAAAATTAGTCAATTAATTTCCATGAAGCTAAACGTGAAAACGTTAGGCTGTCTATTTATTCGTTTTAAAAATGTCGTCTTTTACTTCAGCAGCAACTAGAGAGAGACTAGTAAAATATGGACTATTTGTTTTTTTTTTTAAACATATGTTTGTTGTCACACACGTATAATACAAAATACATTTCGTTACATTATTATTACGTACGATTAGTTTTTTTGGGTAAACACACTAATTAACGAGGTTTAAAAGAAAAAAAAAAGCAGATTAAACGATCCCGGAATGTATGACGTCAGCATCAATAAATCTCAGATCTCGAAACGAAACGAAACGAACTTTCGTTTCTTCTCCTCTCTCTCTCACTCTGCTATTACTTTCCCTTTTTCACCTTCTTTTTCCTTTTTTTCTCTTTAATTATTTTTTTTCCATAAACTATTTCTTAATTTTTTCCTTTCCATTGAAGATTACGATCTGACGAACAAAGCAAACCTCCAAAAAAAAAGTTTCAGAGAGAGCAAAAAAAAAAAATACAGAAGGAAGAAGATGAATTTAGAGAGAGAGGTGGATAATTGTAAAACTGTTAAACACGATTCGCCATGAGAGCTCTTCAATCCATTTTCTTCTTCTTCTTCTTCTCCTTCTCAATTTCCGTTACTGCCGTGAACTTGAACCGAGAACTTCATCGGAGAATTCTTCATCAGCCTCTTTTTCCAGAAGCTTCTTCTCCTCCACCACCAGATTTCGAATCTCCTCCCGTTACTCCAGCAACTCCCGATCAACCATTTTTCCCAGAGAATCCATCTACGCCTGAACAAACTCAGTATTATCCTCCTCCGCCGTCTCCTGTTTCCGCCGACGTCAATGGCGGATTACCTATTCCGACGGCGACTACTCAATCATCCAAACCGGGGAAAAAAGTCGCAATCGTCATCTCCGTCGGAATTGTCACTCTCGGCATGCTTTCGGCTTTAGCGTTCTTCTTGTATCGTCACAAAGCTAAGCATGCCAGCGACACTCAGAAGCTCGTCACTGGAGGTGGCGATGGCGCGGCGTCTCGGAGATTTCAGGAAGATCCGGTGCCACCGACGACGACGTCTTCTACTTTTCTCTATATGGGAACAGTTGAACCGAGCCGTGAATCGGCGAGTGAGTATAATAACGGTGGAACTAATGGACCGGTTAATTCGTCTCCGTACCGGAAATTGAATTCGGTTAAGAGATCCGATCGTTATCGTCCGAGTCCGGAGCTTCAACCGCTTCCTCCGTTAGCTCAAACGCGGCAACCCTCTGATAACTCTCCTTCCGCTTTATCTCCTTCTTCGTCTTCATCTTCTTCCGGTGCAGAATGCCGCGACACGGCGTTTTATACGCCGCACGGATCTGCGATGAGCAGCGATGACGGTTATTACACGGCGTTTCCTCGCTCCGTTAACAGCAATGGCGGATCACTTCCTCACTCGAAGAGAACTTCTCCCAGGTCTAAATTTGGATCAGCTCCTGCGACGGCAGCGTCTAGGTCGCCTGAGATGAAACACGTCATCATCCCGTCGATTAAGCAGAAACTGCCGTCGCCAGTACAACCTCTACCTCTAAGGAGCTTGGATGAACAAGAGTTTCCTTATTCACAGAACAAGCCGAAGTTCTCGCAGCCTCCTCCGCCACCGAACAGGGCGGCGTTTCAGGCCATTACTCAAGAGAATTCTCCTCTCAGCTCACGAGTGCCTCCACCACGGCGGTCTCCTCCTCCTGTCCAGGCTCCAGCTCCACCGCCACCTCCTCCGCCGCCTCCGCGTTTTACTCCTCCTCCACCGCCTCAGAAACGGCCGAGAGATTTCCCAATACTACGAAAACTCACCAATTCTGAACCAACAACGATTTCCACAACGTCTCCTTCAAGAACACAAGCGTTCAAGACTCCAAGTCCTAATTCCAAGGCTGTAGAAGAGGTCAATGTGAGATCAGCGGGTTCTCTTGAAAAATCAGGAGACGGAGACACAGACCCAAGCAAGCCGAAGTTAAAACCACTCCACTGGGACAAAGTACGAGCGAGCTCAGATCGAGCCACTGTTTGGGACCAGCTCAAGTCAAGCTCATTCCAGTGAGTTTCCATTCTTTACTACATTGTTTTGTCCTCATACATTTGAATTTTGACTAACTCTGATGATCTTATGGTGTTACACAGATTAAACGAGGATAGGATGGAACATCTTTTTGGTTGTAATTCGGGAAGTTCAGCTCCAAAGGAACCTCTGAAAAGGTCAGTGATGCCTCCAGCTGAGAGTGAGAACAGAGTGCTGGATCCTAAGAAATCGCAGAACATTGCAATTCTCTTAAGAGCACTAAATGTAACACGAGAAGAGGTGTCCGAAGCTCTTACGGATGGTAAGCAATGATGTCCAGTTTGATTTATTTTTGAGGGAAGGTTACATTTGCATAAAGCAAGGATTGGTATTTTCCTAGATCATGATAAGTTAGTAAGCTATCTACATTTAGGTTCCTCTGTTTGGCACTTAAACAGTTTTCGAGTATTGATGCCTTGATGGGTTAATTGAGATCTTTGATAGTAATTGGAATAATAATTGGGATCTAATCTCATCAGAGGTAACAGTGCTGTAAATCTGAATTATACTAAAAAGGCTTAGGCCACAAGTTATAATCATTGCAAAGAACAATGACATATGAAATGATTATCTCTGCTTTATATTGCGTCTAACATGATTTTTCAACTTATGAAACATACCACATGTAAAGGAGAAAAAGAGCCAACCTATAATTTTTACTGGACTAGCAAACATGATGTGGCTGACATTCATTAAGATTCTCTGAACACAATTGATTTCATTACGTTATTGTTCTAAGAAACATTTGTGGTCCCTATTATTTTAATTTAATTATACTTATGGTACTGTGACAGGTAATCCTGAGAGCTTAGGTGCTGAGCTTCTAGAGACTTTGGTGAAGATGGCTCCAACAAAGGAGGAAGAGATAAAACTCCGAGAATACTCTGGTGATGTATCGAAACTGGGAACAGCTGAGAGATTCCTCAAAACCATTCTTGATATCCCTTTTGCATTCAAAAGAGTAGAAGCGATGTTGTATAGAGCCAACTTTGATGCAGAAGTCAAGTATCTAAGGAACTCTTTCCAGACATTAGAGGTTTGTTACTCTTAAAGACTCTTAATGATCTAATTGCTCAAACGATTTGTCCTAGTTCTGACCCTGGTTGCTGTGTAGGAAGCAAGCTTAGAGCTAAAAGCAAGCAGACTATTCCTAAAGCTGCTCGAGGCTGTTCTAATGACTGGAAACCGAATGAACGTTGGCACGAATCGCGGTGATGCTAAAGCCTTCAAACTCGATACTCTTCTAAAACTTGTGGACATCAAAGGAGTTGATGGCAAAACCACATTGCTTCATTTTGTCGTCCAAGAAATCACAAGGTCAGAGGGAACAACAACAACAACAACAACAAAAGACGAAACCATCCTCCATGGAAACAATAATGACGATTTCAGAAAGCAAGGATTACAAGTAGTTGCTGGACTCAGTAGAGATCTGGTTAATGTGAAAAAATCAGCGGGGATGGACTTCGATGTACTGAGCAGTTACGTGTCAAAGCTCGAAATGGGTCTTGATAAACTCAGATCATTTCTCAAGACAGAGACAACTAAAGGGAAGTTCTTCGATTCGATGAAAACGTTTTTGGAAGAAGCAGAAGAAGAGATTCGAAAAATCAAAGGAGGAGAAAGAAAGGCTTTGTCAATGGTTAAAGAAGTAACAGAGTATTTTCATGGGAATGCTGCAAAAGAAGAAGCACATCCTTTGAGAATCTTCTTAGTCGTGAGAGATTTTCTGGGAGTTCTTGATAACGTTTGTAAAGAAGTGAAGACAATGCAAGAAATGTCGTCGTCGATGGGCTCAGCTTCAGCTAGGTCGTTCAGGATATCAGCAACAGCTTCGTTACCGGTTCTTCATAGGTATAAAGGAAGACCAGACGACACAAGCTCAGATGATGAACACAGCAGCAACTCTTCCACGTGATGATGAAACAAAAAGCTGTACAGTTTCTTACACCAAGACAAAAGAAGGAATTAAAATTGGTGTTTCTCAAACCGGAGGAGATATATCAGATGTTGAGTTGGTTTAGTCGGAGAACACGGGACACGGTTAGAGAGTAACACAAAAACACTATAATGATCAAATTTTCGTAACTAATAAGGAACACTTTTTTTCTTTCTTAGTTTTTTGTTTTTTAATTTTTATTTTTGTCGGCCATTTAAATATAGATAGATATATGAAAATATCGTAATTTCTTGATTTTGGTTGTTTCTTTGTCTTTATAAGCTTTTATAAACTATACAAAGATCAATTTAAATATAGTGATGATGTTACTTGAAAAATATAAGTATAGGTTCGAATCGTGCGTCTTTTGTTGTTGTTGTTGTTTAGAGAAAAGGGAATCAGAATCCAATACGAAAGTGATATAAAAGGAGAAAAACAGATACGTGGTCTAAATTACGATATAGGGAATTGGGTTTGTGACAATGAATGTTCCCAACATTTACATATAATAAATGAAATAGAAACATGTGATGTGAGTGAGACCGAGATTGTGTACACTAGTACCACGTCGTCCTCTCTCTTTCTTTTCTTATTGGTTTTGTCTTGTTCTACGTCACTTCTTCCCACCATGATCTTTTCGTTTCACTTTTCCATTTTTGGAGTTATTAAAAATAACAAAACAAGTTGGGTCCTCCTATATAAACTTTGGTAGATTCTTTGATTCTTCTTCTCCTGTGTTGTTTTGATGCCTCAGCTTATTACCAATTTTGCCACTGAGTAATTTAAAAGAACAAAACCATTGTTAAACCGGATTTGATTTTCCGGTTTACAGAGATATTTTGACCCTTTGCTGACAAAATCTCTGTGTTTATATTTCCATTGGTTCAAATTTATTATGGTACACTTGTTGTTCTTAGGGTAGGAGGGGATCACAAGAAACGCTTAATACTCGCCCTTCTTGAGATTTTCGAAGATGGTGAAACCTTGAGATGAGGATTTTTTAACCGCTGGTCACCGGTAAAAAGTAAGGAGACCCTCCGATTTTCTTACTCCCCAATACATTCTTCACAAGAAGTTTCCATCTTGTTTCATCTTTCTTGCTCTGTTTCTCCATCTTTTCTTTCAAGTTTCTGTTCCCCAAAAAAAAAAAAAAAGACATAAGACTCCTGATTCAGGTCTGAACAGCTCTAAAGGCAGACACTTTTTTAGTAGTTTTTCTTTACCTGCATAGAGGGACTCGACATCGATCAGAATCTGCGCAGAGACGTGAGTGCAATTCAAGGAGTTGCCACATTCTCTTGCAATGTACGCAACCTCCTGGAACCTTAAGCTTACAGCCTGCAAAATGCCTGATCAGTGATTCTAATCCCTTGCAAGCTTCATAATCACACGGTGCGTGGTGCGGTTTGAAATCTTTATCGTGTGGTCCTATCGTTTTACATCCATCTCTACATATATGAACAAGAGCTTCCATTGCTTCGTATAGCTGCGAATACATCCGCTGATCATTGCGTTTTCTGATCTTCTCTTTCCGCATCTGCGTTTTTATATTTACACACATATTTAAGATTTAGACATTTGTTGAATATATATAAGGGGACAAAAGGTTTGTTGAACAGAACTGTACTTACATTTTCTTTGAGGATCACTGAGTCTCTAACTTCTTTCTCAAGGAACGGATGGCTTTTCTTCATAGCTGTCCATGCTTCTGTTGCAGAAAGCTCCTTAAAGTGTTTCACGATCATACGGTGAGATATAACGCTCAGCCGAGGGAAATCACACAGCAGCGCAAGCTGGAACACATCAATCACGTTCTCAGTATTAAGCAAACCATGTTCTAGATGCCATTCACAGAGCCTTTTCAGCTGAGGAACCACATACGCGTGAGACAGTAGTAGCAAATGCATGATAAACTCGTTCATTTCTTCTTTCTCATAGCTACACCAATAAAGTTGAGTCGAATCAGTACTACGATCAGACAATTGTTGAAAAAGGCAGAGCAGATAAGTATAAAGGCAATGAGTTATATACCAAGAAGAGTAGAGGAAACGGATGAAAACACGGACAGCATCATGAGGGACACCACGGATAGAGATTGTATGCCACTTGCCATGTCTTTTGGCTTGTTTCAACATGCCTTTGATGACAGTGGAAGCATTTCCCTGTAAATTCAACAAGCAAGTCACAAACAAACTATCAATATAAACCGAGTATAGAGATTTATGGGATTAGGAACAATCTCAAATCCAACCACTTAAGTCTGCATTATTGATCAACAGTTTTGAAAGAAGTGTTAAAAGGAGAGAGCTTACAATGATGTTGGCATGAGCATAGATGACGTTGCCATTATCTGTGTATATCACAACATCAGCTTTGTAACCATCGTTGAAAAGCCGATCCCACAAATCTCTTGTAGCCGTAGAAACGCAGCTATTCCCGAGTCCTGGTGTGCCGTATGTTCTCTTGTGTCCATCAGATTTAGATGGAAGAGGTGGAGGAATAGGCACAGAAGAATCTGAAGAAGATTGCTTAAGATCAACACAAGCAGTCACCATTCTCTTGTTTTTTGTTTAGCCTATCTTCTCTTTCCTGCATCAAAATCAAAACGATATATTAGGGAAAAAGATTCGTAAATATTTGCTTAAAAGTTAAAAAGACAAGATCTTGCTTTCACTCCAAACATGCAAAAATGAAATCCAAAAATCATGTCTTTGATTCGTTTTATACGATTAATATGATTCAGAAAAACAAAATTCCACATCAACTCATATCTTCATTCAATAGCTTCCCAAAAGGAAGAACCAGATCTCTCATTTTATTGATTAGGAATTGAACAGAGAGCTACAGAACAAGAACAATAAATCTCTAAACATTTGCACAATTCACAAATCTGAAATGTTCTGTTCCTCACAAACAACACAAATCCAAATCGATAGAAAATGTAAGAAACAGGATCAATGGAAGATACCTTTAACAAAATTCAGGAATGTCAATTCCTCAGAAGTCAGCTTTGAGCTTTATCTAATAGGAATGAGCTCAATTACGATAAAGTCTCCTCCTTTATCAAGAAAAGAGGAGCAGGCGAAGAAGCTCTGTATTAATAGAGAGAAGCTTCTTGAGAGAGAGAGAGATCAGAGATCTCTTCTCATTATATAAACACACACACACTAACTCACAAAGATAATAGAAGACGACAAAAAAAAGGAAAAAAATCCAAAGCTTGGAATTGGATATTTTCTTTTTAATTTCCTTGTTCTTTTTTACTTTTGCGTTCAATAATAATTTAAAAGATATTATTTTGCTTCCTTCTTCTTCATCATCATTTCAATTTCACGGCAGGCAAAGACAAAAAAAACCACCTTGCCGGAAAAAAAAAAAAATTACGAAGAGGCGCGTGGAGCCTACAGTTACGAAACGGACGGCTGAGAATCCACGCGCCTTAGACGTCGTCAAGTGGGTTTTATTATCAAATTCAAACACGACTCTTCCTCCTCTGCATGTGTTTTTTAAAAAATGGGTTTAAAATTTAAGAGCCGTACAAAAACAGATCGGTTTTGTCCTTTATTTTGTTCTTGTTCGGTGTTTCACAGCTCATTTTTTTAGCTGTCTCGTTTTTTTTTTTTTAATATATTTGTAATCTCGTATTTAATTACTAGTATTATCCTTTTTCTTGTTTTTACAAGATAAGTTTAGATTATTGTTACCAAAAAAAAAAGAGAGAAGAAGATAAGTTTAGGATTAGTCTTAATTTTGTGAACAAAAATAGTAGTCTTAATTTTAAACCACAAGATTTTTGTCTGCTATCTAATAAAGGGTATATTATTTCAGATACTTTTCATTTTCAATACTATGTTCACTACTAGTAAATTAATCGTGCATTGTATATACCTTATTTGTGGTCTAGAAGATGATCGCGTCATAAATATTTTATTTGGTCTTTTTGATACTATTTCTTATTATCATGAATTTTGATTGTTACCCATTTTTTTTGTGTGTTTCATTTTAGTGACACGTCTCCTTTGCTTCTATAGGTCATCTAAAGATATTTGATCCTTTGCACACACACAACAACAACAAAAAAAGATATTTGATCATATTTCTAGTACTTTATTATTATTTTTTTGGCTTTTTTATTTTTTGATTGGAGCATGACAAAATGAAATTTGTCTAATAACAAATTTAAGTTATTAACATTATCAAATCAAATATAGTAAATGTTGTAGGCGCTTCTAGAACCTCAGTGTGCCGACAAAAAAGGACTCTGCAGTGAATCACTGTAGTCTGAAGTAAACTAGAGACTTGGGAGTTTTGGAACAAATCCCTATCTACTTGTAATACGATATGCGGAACTATAATGGAGTTCTTCTAACTACAATTATGATTACGGAACCAAAAATTGGATTTCGAATCCAAAGCCAGAACTAGCTGGAGACGAGATAACAAAATCAATCAAACTTCATCATAACCATAAGAGTTTTATGGCAATCTTATGTATTAATAAACCCAAGCAAGCATGAAAATGAAGCACACAACGAAACGAACATAGAAGAATATTAAGAATTTGAACTTCTACTAAAGTTTCTTCTTCACTCTTCTCCCATTATTTGCAATTACATAACACATATATCAAACGAATTTGTTCCCCAAATCTTCCCAGAATTTGAAAAAAGACAAGAACAACCTACTGTTTTTTTATAAGGATCGTCTCAGAAATCAGAGCATCGACCACGTTGTTCCCAATCGCCGTATCGAGTCGGTTCAGGGCCTCTAGGTCCTCCGATCTCACCAGTATCTTTATTCATAAACTCCTCACCTCCTCCTTCTTCTTCTTCTTCTTCCTCTTCCTTCTCTTGAAGATTCTGATCTGGCTTCACGTTATCCTGATTCGGAGTCGGAGATTGAGCCTGCGATGGAGGAGGAGGAGTACCGGAACTCAAAAAACGTGACACTGGCTCCAGGAATCTAGAGGAGACGGATCCGCTTGGTGCGATCAAACGAACGATTTTGTTCGTCGCCATTGTTTTTAGATGATGCAATCGGCGTAATCAGATCCCCAACCTTCACGATTTTGTGATTAGTATAGGGTTCGATAGTCACTTTGGACGGGCCGTAATTTAATGACAAGCCCATTAGTCTCGAAGCCCAACATTAATAAGCCTCTCCTGGATTCGAACCGTGGGCCTTCCATGTATATATTGATAAGCCTCATTAACAAAAGCGATTCGATTAAACGGCATCTTATGGCTATTATGCCACATAAACGATCCTGAGTGGTTGTCACTAAAGAATGTGACAGTCTGTAATTATAGTAAACGATTTCACTATTTATTTTCGTCTACCACGAAATAACAAAAAAAAAAAAAAAAAACCAAGACGTATTTTTCTATCCTCACCGCTTCTCCTCTCAAATCTTCGACGATCTCTACCATCTCCGATCAACCATGAGCAAAGGTCCAGGACTCTTCGCCGATATCGGCAAAAAAGCCAAAGGTAAATATCATCGTTTCGCTCTTTCTTCTATTTTCTTTCATCCTTCTCTCATCGTTTCGATTCCGGTTGAAATCACAACGCAGTTGTTGCGTGCATTCACTGATTAGAAGTTCCGGTGTTTCGAATCTTTTCTTGTACGCTAGAAAAGATTGTCAGATTTTTTTGATTTAGGTTTGGGTGATTCTGTTGATTTTTTAAAGCTGATTCCGTTGCTTCTTTTGTTTGTTTCCCTTTGTTGGTAGATCTGTTGACGAGAGACTACAACACCGATCAGAAATTCAGTATTTCCACTTACAGTGCTTCCGGCGTGGTACGTTTTGTTATATCGATGCATCTCCTTTCGTAATCTTAGGTTTCCGTTCGATTTCGGTTTTGGTTCGATGCATCTGATATTCTTGTTCTGTGTCGTTTGCATTTTAGCAGCTCTTAGAGTCTATATTCTTGGTCTAATCGATACTTTGTTAAAATCGATTTCATAAGTTGTGTATTAGATCTAATAAGTTGCAAGGCGAGTGTAGGATGATATTACTTCTGTTTAAGAAATACATGTTTGAGATTTGAGGATGAGTGAAACTGAGGTCAATGTTTGTATAACTTTCTTGTATCTTTCATTGTACATTTCTTCTGTGGGTGTAGCTTTGCTGTAGAAATTATCTCTTGTAGAAGTTTGTTATTGTGTGAGAATGTGTCAACTGATAGCCATTTTGTTGTTGGGAAATTTTTGTCTTCAGAAGCCTAATAATGTAGGCAGCTTAACTCCATGTATAATTGCACTAATGGAGAGCCTTATTTTCTTGTCTGTGTTCTGTTGTTTAGGCACTTACTTCTACTGCTCTGAAGAAAGGAGGAGTTCATGCTGCTGATGTTGCCACACAATACAAGTACAAGAATGCTTTGTTCGATGTCAAGATCGACACTGATTCTAGTGTGAGTGTAGTAGTATTAGAGATTCAGCGAACACTCTTTCATCTGAAACCTTATCAATCTGTTAACCGTGTTTGTGTGTTTTTGCTTGGCAGGTTTTGACAACAGTCACATTCACCGAGATCCTCCCATCCACAAAAGCCATCGCCTCCTTCAAAGTCCCTGATTACAATTCTGCCAAGGTTTGACATCTTTTTTGGTATGAAATCACAGATGTTTACTTCTCAGTGGTTTGAAAATTAATCCTTCAACTTTTGAATCTCATTAACAGCTCGAGGTCCAATACTTCCACGACCACGCAACAGTTACCGCTGCTGCAGCTTTGAAACAAAACCCACTAATTGACATAACAGCTACTCTTGGTTCGCCAGTCATCTCATTTGGTGCTGAAGCTGGATATGACACAACCTCCAAAACCTTTACCAAGTACAATGCTGGGATCAGTGTGACCAAACCAGACGCTTGCCTTTCTGTGATATTGTAAGACCACAAATCTTAAATCTAAGCAATCACTAGGGAAGGCTGTGTCTTGTGTGGGTCTAATATGAGTTTTTTTTGGCAGGGGAGACAAAGGAGACTCGGTCAAAGCTTCTTACCTTCATCACTTTGATGAATTTAAGAGAACCGCAGCAGTTGGTGAGGTTTATAGGAAATTCTCAACTAATGAAAACACGATAACGGTTGGTGGGTTGTATGCGATTGATCATTCGACTACAGTGAAAGCTAAGCTCAACAACCATGGCACACTCGGTGCTCTTTTCCAGCACGAGGTCATGCCCAGATCACTAGTGACTGTTTCCAGTGAGATTGACACAAAGGCTTTAGAAAAGCACCCAAGGTTTGGTCTTTCTCTTGCTCTCAAACCTTGAGAACTCACTCACGCACCGAAGACCTGCTGGAGTCTCCGTACTTTTCTCTTATCCTCTCTCATTGTTGATTTCTTCTACGGCAGGACCCGAGAGCGTTTGCTCATTTCTTCTTCCTTTTTTTCGTTTCGTTTAATTGGAATAAATAGGTCCGCAGTGAACTTGACGGATAATTCTTTTTCAGATATGTTCGGTTTTGGTCTTGGCTTTTTTTGTTTTAATTGAGCAGTATTCTTGAATACTCAGTGATTTTACCATTTCAATTCTGTGTGTACAATCATTTCTTTAAGAAAACCAAATTTTACCGTCGGATGCAATGCAAATTGCGTAACTAGTTGGTCTGCTGACTGAAAGGGAATCGAGTGTGCAAAGGAGATTCTCCCAATTCGTTAAGCCTAATTTGTTTTGTCAAAACTGTTAGCGAAGAGATTGTATAAAGTTTTACAATCACTTCATGATCATCCATCGATTGATCGAAATGAATATCAATAACGATTAAAACCACAATTTCAATCTCAATCAGACTCTAACGAACCAATTTCAACAGCCAGGAAATATAAGAATAAAATGATGGTACATTCGTACCAAAACCACAAAAAATTAACTTCTAGTTCTGAATAATATAATCATCCATGGAGTCAAAAGATTCATATAAACTCAATAAAAATAGAAAACTAGAGAAAGAAACCTCATTCAATATCAATCTACGTTCTCCATAACATCTGCAGCCGAAAACTTGGTACCCTTCTCCTTATCAGCGGCAGCACGTCCATTAGCTTTACGCTCCAAAAGCGATTTCCTGTCCTTGTCGAGACGGAGCTTAGTGATCATCACATTCGACGCATTAACACCGACGTTGACCGTTGTTCCGTTGACCTTCTCCCTTGTGATTCTCTCGATGTGAATCACCCACTTGCGACGATACACCTGCATCACCTTCCCTTCTCTTCCTTTGAACGTCCCACGAACAACTTGCACCTCGTCATCTTTACGAATCGGCATCGATCTGACATTGTACTTATGTCGGAGATCTTTGGATAGCGGCGAGCTCATGAGCACACGCCTCACGCTCGAAGGAGCTGTGAAGTGAGCCTTCCTGTTCTTCCGGCGAGAAGAGGTCACACGAGGATTGTACTTCATCTTCGCCGGCGATTTGTGAACAAAATGAAGAGATTAGGGTTTTTTTTTTTTTTGTGTGTGGCTGAAGAAGTGAAGATAGGCAGTTTATATATCAGGTATTGAATTTCACCTAAACGCTACCGTTTTGTCTCATAAACGGGAATTAGGGTTTTTGAGGATACTGGGTCAGATGGATTTGATAAGTTTTATATGGGCTTTAAACTATTAAAATGGCCCAATATAACCTTCTGGGCGAGTTAGAGGGGGTCGTGGGTACTTGTATCTACTTTTTTGTTTACAATTTATATACATCGATAAAATTAAGTTGGTAAAGCATATGTTAAAGAAAAATTCATAATGAAATTATTTAGGTGAATTTTAATCATTTTTATTTTTATGTATTTATCTCATTTCTGGCAAAAAAAAAAAGTATTTATCTCATTTTTTGAGTAAACAATATATTTAAGTAATATATTAATTTATGTTAATTACATTTAAATAAATCTTCATCTTTAAAATATTTTTAAATGAACTGAAACTAATGTTAGTTTGGTATATGAGTAAATCATAGACTTTAAAGTAAACCATGTTTCAACTATATTTTAGAATTTATATTTAAAATATAGAATTTTATAGATTTTAGGGAATTATATGATTATCTATAAAATTATTTATCACAAAACATATATTTGGATTTTATATTTTTAAATAAACAAATCCTCAGAATATTAATCCAAATTATTAAAATTAATTTACAAAATATTTTGAATAACAGTGGATTTTAAAGTAGATTTTTAAATCATCAGTTCAATAACAAGGGATTTTAATGGATTTTAAAGTAGATTTTTAAATCATCAGTTCAATAACAGTGGATTTCAGAAGACTTTTTAAAATACATGATTGAATAACATAGGATTTGTAACTCTTACACAAATCACTTAAAATGTCAAGTTGAATACACCCCCCTATATATATATATTTTTTATCACTAACACTTGTTTAATAGAGGATTAGGTCTGTCTCTAATAAATAAATTAAAACCCGACAAATCACATTCGAGAACACATCTAAACAAATTGGATTAAGGCTGAATCCGACAAAGCCACCGATGTCGTCACACGCTCGGGTCCATTCGTGGCTAACACTCGGCTTCCACAAGCCAAATTAAAAACCACGCATTTTTCATAACCGACATTAAAAATATATATATTCTAAGCAATTTTGATTCAGAGTCACCACCGTTGAGTCTGTTCAATTGAATCGTTGAATCTCTCGCCGGTGCCAATATTTATACATTGGTTTTTTCCGAAAATTCAATCTTTACTTGTTTGTGAGATATGGATGTTGCGGCGGTGACGAGATGTGTGGGAAGAAGCTGCTATGAATCTCCGGCGTTCGGTGATTCTGACCCGCTCCGGCGGTTTCTGAGATCATCGTTGTCTGAAAAGTCCACGAATTTAGATCTCACCACCGGTCGTAAACGTTTGAAGTTTCGCGGGAAAAGTCACCGGAGACTGAGTTTCATGCATCCGATCATGGCGACAGATAAATCGATTTCATCGCCTTCCTCTGATTGCGCCGGTACGAATCACATTAAATTCCGATCATCATACTCATCTGATTGGGTTGCCATGATTCGTTTATATTTTGACTTTAGCTAAAATTTCAAATTATGTTTTGCTTGCGTATTCAATGCAATCCACTTGCATGTCTCTGCTTAGTTTTAGCTGATTAGATGAACATATGTATCTGAATAGATCTAATCTAACTATAGGTGAGACACACCAAATCAACGGAAAGCAAAAGAACATTGTCTGGCATGACTGTCCTGTTACTAAATCCGACAGGCAAGATTTGATTAAGCAAAAGGGTTGTGTTATTTGGATTACTGGCTTAAGTGGTTCAGGTTTGCTTCATCATCTCATCATCAATGATCCTCTTTACTACAGTTTGTAAGGTTTCTCTATTGGACTCCATTCAAATATTTTACAGGGAAAAGTAGTCTGGCATGTACTCTTAGCCGAGCTTTGCATAATCGTGGGAAGCTTTCGTATATACTTGATGGTGACAATGTTAGACATGGTTTAAACAGTGATCTTAGTTTCGGAGCAGAAGATCGAGCTGAAAACATTCGACGAGTTGGTGAAGTTGCCAAACTGTTTGCAGATGCTGGAATCATCTGTATTGCAAGTCTGATATCTCCTTACCGGAGAGAACGAGCTGCTTGCCGTGCGTTGTTACCAGAAGGAGATTTCATTGAGGTTTGTTGATGTGTTAATGAATGTAAAATGCAGAGTCAACATCGAAGATTTAACCGAGTGTACTGAAGTCTCTCTCTATCTCTCTTTTGGTGTTTTCTCTTGATAAGGTATTCATGGATGTTCCACTCCATGTTTGTGAAGCTAGAGACCCAAAGGGATTATACAAACGTGCACGCGCTGGGAAAATCAAAGGTTTTTAGCTTTTTCTCTGCTTCTGTTTTCAAGTTAACACACAGTCTGAGTTGATTTTCTCTAATTATATATCCCTTTTGATTATGCTTAAGGCTTCACAGGAGTAGATGATCCATATGAACCGCCTTTGGACTGTGAGGTTCATAACTATCCTTTCTTCTTTTGTCATTTGATTTAATATATGATTCATTCTCAAATTTTGAACTTAATGTTTGTTTTCTTTCTCTACGGAAACATTGGCCTACTACTACTACTCCGCTTTGCAGATAGTGATACAAAACAACAGAGACAAAGGTTTGTCTTCTTCATCTTCGTCACTGACTGAAATGGCAGAGATTGTTGTGTCGTACTTGGACAAAAATGGATACCTCAAGACGCCTTAAAATACTGACACTAAATTACGTCTAAGGGTTATATGATCATAATGTACTTTCCTTGTAATAGGCTCATCCTCTCATGTATCAATGCGTGTTAATTAACTGTTTGTTTGAATGTAATAGTAAAAGGTGCGGTTTCTTCCCCGTCTAATATGTAACACAAAAGCCTATATAGATCTGAAGTTCGATGATGGTAGCTCAATCACTAATCGTTATGATTTTGGAAGTAATTTGAAAACTCAAGCTCTGGCACCAGCTTATTTATAGGAAAGATATTGTTACTTCTAATCAAAGATATTTTCCTTTCGAGGTGGGACAAAATAACCCAATAATGTCAATAGTTTGGGCCTAATATTTTAAACAATATCAATGGTTTGGGCCTAGTATTTGAAACAATATCAAAAGTTTGGGCCTTAGATTTGAAACAATATCAATGGTGTTTCAAATCAATGGTTTGGGCCTAATGTTTGAAACAGTATTAATGGTTTGGGCCTAATATTTGAAACAATATCAATGGTTTCGCTTAATATTTGAAACAAAACAAGCCTTTAAATCCGGGTCGGATTATATTTGGGCCGGATCTTGTTCTACGGCGGCGACTGGGTTACAAACGTCTTCTATAATAAAAAAAACAAGACGCGGTGGCGAGGGCGGTAGTCTCAGATCTCAAAATCGTAACGGTTAGGGTTCCCAGCTAAGTAAAATTGAACTTTGAATCTATCAGCTCGTGTTGTTTCGGTCCGAATTTGGATCGTTCGAGTTAAAGTTGGAGAAGAAATCAAAGTCGAAGAAGAAGAAGTCAAAAGATGGGGAAGAAACAACATAGCAAAGATCGAATGTACATAACGAAGACGGAGTGGGCAACAGAATGGGGAGGCGCTAAATCCAAAGAGAATCGTACTCCTTTCAAGAGTCTTCCTTTCTATTGCTGCGCGTATGTTTGCTTTTTTCCAACTCTTTCACTACTCAAATCTGATTTCGTTTTGCAACTTTTTGGATTTGAATCCCTAATTTCAATCTCTCTATTCCTCTGATTTCAGGCTTACGTTTTTGCCATTCGAAGATCCTGTCTGTACAAGTGACGGGAGTGTTTTTGAGATAACGTGAGTACTAGCGTCATTGTGAACTTTGGGCACTTAAGCTTTACTTTTTCTTATTACCTTATTGAATTTTGTGAATTGGGGTTTTTTGGGAATTGCAGAACTATAGTGCCTTACATTAGGAAATTTGGTAAACATCCAGTTACAGGAGCACCATTGAAAGGAGAAGATTTGATTCCTCTCATCTTTCACAAAAACTCTGAAGGTTTCTTTTTTCTCTTTCTTTTTTCATACTTATATGGTTCGTTGTGATTCTTATCCTTGAGATATGCTGATATATATGTGTTGTGCCATTTGTAGGAGAGTATCATTGTCCTGTTCTGAACAAAGTCTTTACTGAATTTACACATATAGTTGCTGTGAAGACTACTGGAAACGTATTCTGCTACGAGGTTTGTGTTTTCTTCTTTTGGTGCTTTTTAGAGTCGTCTCCCTTGCGATTTTTGGTTTCAGTGATTCTTATCGTTGTTTGCTGTATAAGTTTAGGCAATCAAAGAATTAAATATCAAAACCAAGAATTGGAAGGAGCTTATAACTGAAGAACCATTCACAAGAGCCGACCTTATAACAATTCAGGTAACTGACTCCTTTCTCTTTTCTTGATACTTTGCAATGATTTGATGTGGTAACAGCGTATTTACTTTTTCTTTGGTGATGTTTTGCAGAATCCTAATGCAGTTGACAGTAAAGTCACAGTGGAGTTTGATCACGTTAAAAATGGCCTCAAGATTGATGATGAAGGTTTGATTCAGTTTCATATTTGGTTCAGGCAATAGATCATATTAGTTTATGTTGGTCATAACTCCCTTTCGCATGTGTGTTTTACAGAATTGAAGAAGATGAACTCTGACCCAGCTTATAATATAAACGTGTCTGGAGATATCAAGAATATGCTAGCGGATCTTGGAACTGAAAAAGCTAAAGAGATTGCTTTACATGGTGGAGGTGGAAACAAGGCACGTAACGAAAGAGCCGCTGCTATTGCTGCGATTCTAGAGTCGAGATCAAAAATCAAAGAGGAATCTAAAGCAGAAGAACCGAAGCAGACCTACAGTGTTGTGGATGCTGCATCTGCTTCCGTATATGGAAGAAGTGCTGATGCAGCTAAAGCTGGTTCTAGTGATAAAACAGCAGCAAGGATAGCGATGCATATGGCTGGAGATAGAGCACCTGTTAATACTAAACTGGTTAGTTTCTTGTACGGGACACAATCGGTTCAAAGCTTTGTGTGCGTTGTTAAAAATGTTTGGTGCTTTTGTTGCAGGTGAAGAGTCGATACTCGTCGGGTGCTGCTTCTCGTTCTTTCACTTCCACTGCATTTACTCCTGTGACCGGAAACGATTTTGAACTAATTGAAGTCGAGAAAAACCCGACAAAGAAAGGGTATGTTCAGTTTCGCACAACACATGGCGATTTGAATATTGAGCTCCATTGCGATATAGCTCCTAGAGCATGTGAGAATTTCATCACTCTCTGTGAACGCGGTTACTACAATGGAGTTCCCTTTCACAGAAGCATCAGGTATCCGTATATGCCTCGGAAATCTCTTTTGTTTTAATTTTTAAGAGTTGCTATAATGTTATCATCAGCTAATATAAACGTGACCTTTTGAATTTTCTTCTACAAAGGAACTTCATGATTCAAGGTGGCGATCCTACTGGCACAGGATCAGGAGGTGAATCAATTTGGGGAAAGCCATTCAAAGACGAGCCAAACTCAAAGTTGCTTCACACAGGAAGAGGCGTAGTTAGTATGGCTAATAGTGGTCCTCACACAAATGGTTCTCAGTTTTTCATTTTATACAAATCTGCAGTCCATTTAAACTACAAGCACACAGTGTTTGGTGGAGTTGTTGGTGGTTTGGCAACACTAGCAGCAATGGAGAATGTGCCTGTAGATGAAAGCGACCGTCCTCTTGTAAGTTCCAAAAGCTTAACTCATTTGTGTTCTTAAGTAGTTTTAGTCTCCTGAGATTGTATTTTGGAATTTCTGCAGGAAGAGATCAAGATAATCGAAGCAAATGTGTTCGTGAATCCATACACGGAGCTTGAAGAAGAGGAAAAAGAGAAAGCTGAGAAAGAGAAGAACGAAGACAAAGACATTGTTAGTATCATCCCTTCCACCAAATAAAATCTCTTCTTTTCATTGCTTTCTATAAATCTGATAAAATTATATATTTTATTTGGTTGTGGTGTATCAGGAGAAGGTTGGATCGTGGTACAGCAACCCGGGATCAGGAACAGCAGAAGCTGGAGCCGGTGGTGGTGGCGTCGGGAAATACTTGAAAGCGAAGAGTAGTACAGCCACCAAAGAGACTAGTGGTGCCATAGACTCTGATCTTTCAACCATTGGTGTGTCTAAGAAAAGAAAAACTACTGCGTCAGCCTCCTCAGGGTTTAAAGATTTCTCTGGCTGGTAACTGATAACAGTCTCTACCCATTTTGTAAAACTGTTGACTAGTTTTGATAGATCCCAAATCATAGTAGCATTTGTATGACAACATTGAACCTTTTATGTTGAAAAGCTGGCTGTAATCAAGCTTCTTCAGTAAAAGATTTATTAGAAATTATAATCCTTACACTGGTGTATGAATGCCTAATCTACAAAATAAATCAACAACAATGATCAGCACAGAGAGATCGGTAAGAACATATTTGGTTACATGTATATCTTTAAGGCAGCCGCCATTTACTGTGCCAGTAGATAGATACTCTGGACCACATTGGGAATCCAAAACTGTACTCCAAAGGCTGGTCAGCAGGTCCACCGATAACTAACGGTAACCATACATATCTCGAATCCCGTAAATCAGCAGGGTTCCATCTATCTGCCATGAATATAAATGCACCGGGAACACCCGGTAATGGAATCACATAGGTGCTCTGCGCAAAGAATGTTGTTAACCGGAAAACTTTGTTACCACCAATACATGGATTCCCCAATTTCTCCCATGGACCCATTATTGATTCAGCCGCATGAGCCAAGGCTTCATTAGGTGCCCAGCCAGTGCACCAAGAAGTGACCATATAATAAACTTTCTGATGCTTAAAGATAGCTGGAGCTTCCCTGTGTTGTCCCACCATTACTCTCTTCATAACCGGCGTCACATCAAGGTAATCTTCAGTTAAGGGTCCGATATGAAGCACGCTATTGACTTCAGACGAATATATTAGGTAAGCAACACCATCATCGTCTTTGAAAACAGTCATATCCCGACTGTCAAACCCGTGTGGACGTTTACTGTATAGATACTCGAAAGGACCTGTCGGGTTATCGCTAATGGCAACACCAACAGAAGCTTTAGTGTAGTTTGCATCGTCGATATGCATCCACATCACATACTTTTCCGTCTTTTCATTGTAGATCACTTTAGGTCGCTCAAGAACATTGGATTTATGCAAATCATGGGTCTTGTTTGTTTCTTCAGCTCCGAGTACAATGCCTTCATTCTTCCACGTCCATAAGTCTTTTGAAGAGTAACAACCAACCCCTATAATATCAACCTGGAGACAACAGAAGATAGAAACTTTAACCACAAGAGAAATGCTATTAGACCATAAAGTTAGGACAAGTGAAACAAAGTAGTACTTACTCTAGCTGGTCCTTTCTTGTGAGCATGGTAAGTTGGTCCATCTTTATATTCTCCATACCAATAGTATGTGTTAGATTTCTCGTCAAGCAGAATCCCTCCGCCATGGGCTTGAATTGGATTCCCTTCCGTGTCCATCCAAATTTTACCGGGGAAGTAATACGAAGTCTCGTTTCCCATATCCTTGGTTGGACCAAAAGCAGCAGTTTTCATACCGGGAAAGAAAAGATGCCGAATTGGTGACTTGTCGTCAAGAAACTCCTCAACGAGAGGGATTGGTTTTCTTGATCTCCGTTTACTAGTACGAGGAGAACGCTTCCTAGGTGGTGGCATTCTCAGGATCTCTTCTTCAACTCTTACAAGTTCATGAACGACAGGATGATGAAGATGTTGATGATGCATTACTTGTAACTGATGAGAAGAAGAAACGTCTTCATGAATGTTGTTATCTTTTCTGGTATAGAGCGAGACAAAATGAACCACCAGGAAAAAGCCGACGACGGTCCATACAATAATAGTAAGCAATGAATATCTGCAACCTCCTCCTGCGTCATTGCAATGCAAAGATGTTGGTTTCTTATTGTATTTGTTGTTCTTCATTATCCTCATTTCTCTCTATCTCTCTCTTTCTGTCTTCTTCTAAAACACTGTACATATATATACAACAACAACACTCTGTAGATCCAAACATGTGCAACAAATTTTAAGTCTTGCAAAACTCACACAACCACTAGTGATCTTGAAGTTATCAGACTAGAAAAATCAAGCTATCAGAGATCAACACTCAATGATAGAACGAATCTTGAAGTTAGTTGGCAACTATGAACACAGATTTGATGCATTAGATTAGTTTTGATTTAGTAAACTAAGCAAATACGGTTCGATGAGTTATGTTCGAAGCTAGTTTAACTATTTATAAGCAAATCTGGCAAAGTTGGTGAGCTCATAGCTAATTCAGATCCGAAGCTAACACCCAAATCTGCTAAGCAGAAGTGTAACCTTAAGTATACAAAACTAAGTTCGGCAAATTCGAGAAACTAGGAGGCGGAAATCATCGGAAAACGTACCTGAAAATCCTCGGAGACCGGCGGCAGAAGCCGAACCTCCCGACATTATTCGAAGATTCTCAACTCTCTTAGTTTTGTCCGAAAGAAAACACCAAATCCAACACTTCTCTCAGATGCGAGATTAAGAAGCTGAATCGAGAAATCTTGGAGCTGAGCTCGATTTTTTTTTTTTTTTTTTGCTGAGGAGATTCAGAAAAGTGGAGTAAAAATGAACTCTAGTTGAAACGGATCAATCAAGGTCTTTGATGATTCCGACGTGTGAACGAAGACGAGACTAATGATTCAATTTAGTCTTCTTCGTCTTCTTCTTCCTCTGATTTAGCTCTGATTACTTCCTTGTCTTTGCTTTCTCTCTCGGGGCATTTTTTTTCCCGGTGATTTTATAATTAATATAAAGGAGCTAAGTGATGATGATTATTAATTAATTAATTAGTGCAATAATCTTTATTATCAGTGTTCTTAAATAGTATCTAATCCAAATTGTTGTCATTAAATTAGTAACTATTACCCCTTTACTGCTTCTTTTTTGGTAAAAAGGTTATATTTTATACCAATTTCGGATTTTTTTCTTTACAACATTGATACAAAGCAAGAAATTAGCAAGGCAAATTAATACAGCCAAAATAGAAATCAAGAAGAGAGGAAGAAAGAAATAGAGTGTCTGTTAATCTAAGTATCTAACAGTAATTAGCATAAAGTAATGGTCTTTTTATTTTTAAAAAATTGATAGTTCATGCACATGAAATGTGGCTTCTTTGAGTGGTTGACCCATTCATTTTCCACCTTTGTTCTCTCTCTCTCTCATCATTTGTTTTTAGGTTCTCAATTAGACAATTTAAGCAAATGATACAACATAAGGTAAATAGTATTCTAGTAATAGTTATTAAAACAATTTGAATGTAGTAGACATTTTGCTTGTTCAGTCACACACCCACACTTATTACAAATGTTTGATACAATGTCATATTTACACTTCTTAAACTCTCTCTAATGATATTTTTAAAAAATGTAAATACCAAAAAAAAAAATCCAGTATATGTTATATATTCACTTGACGTATATCTGCAGAGGAAGTTGGATGAATCGAAAACCAAGCAAAACTTTTTCCTTTCTCTTGGACAGCTTTAGCGAGGAAGAGCAAAACTAGAACCACCATGATAAGAGACAGAGCAAGGATCGATGCCCAAAGACGATACATCGAAGCTTTGAAGGGTTCACATTGGTTAGAGACTATGCTCGATAACGTGTCTTTTACGGCAAGGCATTCTGTTAGGTTTTGAAGAGACGGCAATATGTCGAGCATGCCTTGAGCTGAGTTGCTGTATGCATAAACCTTGAGGTAAGCTGCTTCCGGGATGAATTTTCCGGTGGTTCTGCAAGTTTCTGGTGGATCTTTGTCGTGGCATGTGAATCTCGAAAGAATCTACATAAAGGGTTTTTATGTTCACTTATATGTCTTACGGAGAGATTCATGAGTTTAACTTGGGCTGCATGGGTACTAGTGAGTATAATTTAAAAGACTTACGTTTGGGAAATCGCCGATTGGGATGGCTCCATTGGAGCAACTTTGTGGTGTGTAGCTGTTAATTTGTTGTCCGACAAACGGATCGCATATGATTCCAGATTCAGGCGCCGATGAGACAGTACTGCTCCGATCAGTCAGCGCATTAGAACGCATTGACTCTGCTACTTTTGAATTTAGCTGAGAACAAAATAAAACAAGAAACAGAGGAGTTAGATTCTACCATTAACCAGAGTTCTTGACTCTTTCTACCTATTAATCATTAATACCTCGGTGATGAAGGTGTGAATCATCAAGCTTATCTCAGTTAGGGTTTTATCAGAATGAAGTGGATCCATACAAGGGAAAAGACTAGTCAGTGTGCTGTTTTGTGGGTTTTGTATGAAACCATTAAAACCTGAACAAAGGTCTTCTGCGAAGCTGCGCGAGTGGAAAAATGAGGAGTTAGGGCTTAAAATCATGCGGAGGATTTTGATAATAGGGCTGATTGACTTACGTGTGAATAAAGAAATCGAATCCAGTTAGAACCCAACAAAGAGTTGTTATGATCCAACACAAGAATATCACCCTTTGGACGAAGATGAAGAAGAAGAATTAGTATTTAAAGTTAACCAAATTTAATAAGAACAATGTTTGAATTGCTTACATGATAAATCCAGGGTGCCAGTGAAGAAATAGAGGTACTGAGACAAAGACAAAGTCCAAAAATATCCCATTAGGATCAGTCCAATATCACCATAACATTTTCACAATTTAAATGAATGTTAAATGATCCCACCAAAGGCTAGAAGCAGAACGAACAAGTTGGTCGATGCAATCATTAGATGAGATATATACCTAGAGAAACAGAGAGAGCAGAACAATCAGAGAAGATTAAGAAACAAAACAAAACAAAAATATGAGTCGTTTTGTAAAGATCATACGAGATTTTGATGGCAAGATCAATGGAACGACCGTTATGACGAAGGAAGGATTGAATAAGGCGAGATCCTTTTCCGAGTCGATGGGTGGTGACGTTGAGAAGATGAGTCGTATTCTGATCGTATGGAAGCAACAAGTACTGTATCTTAGTTAACGACACTATAACTGTACGGATGTTTCTCTCAACATCTTCTCCTGCTTTGTCTATGGTTTCTTTCATTTCCTCTGTTCTGTTCTTAGAGTTTTGGTTCGCTGCTATCACTATCCCTGTCGTTGCCCTGTTTTGTAAACCCACCATACTGATGAAACTCTATTCTTTTCATAAAAACTTCCATATAAAAATGTATAAGCTTACATGGAGAGAAGCATGACGAGGAGGAGAAGTAACAATAGAGGAAGATAATAACGGTTGAGATATCGACGGCGCGTGGAAGGAACGCGTCTATTTTTGTCGGAGAAAGCTACGTAAAGTCCCAAACATACTCCCAGAATAATCAACAATCCGGCGACGAAGTAACCGTGGAATCCCGTAAATGCCGTAGCCTGAGATTCCATTAACACTTAAAATACCATACAATGTTAATGACAAAACAAAAGAAGGTTAGAGAGGACTCACAGCCCAATAGTGTTTGTTTCGAACATCGAAGCCTCCATTGTAATGTCTAAAGCTGTTAAGAGGATCGCGTCTCTTAAACCTCTCATGATCTCCAACGTCCGGTAAACTCGAAACCGCCAAAATGGGAGAGATAACGAACGTTAGAAGGAGCTGAGACAGAACTCCGAGTATTCTTGATTTTGTCATGTTGTTGATGATCGAAAATCATGTTCCTTTGTTTATTGTCCTATTATTGGGGATTTCTTTGAATAATACAAAAGAGAGAGTATCATTATATTTTTTTTTTGGTTATAAAATTGCCTTTCTTCTTCGAGTATTTGGCTTACTTACTAAGGTAAGAATAGCTTGTGGCTACATTGTTCTTAATTAAAAGATTGTTTTTTTTTTTGTTCTCTCTCTTTTTTTGTTAAATAGAAGAAAGGAGAGTGATTTGAGTAACGTATCTTGAGCCGTTTTCTCTGGATTTTTATTTGACTCGGCTCTTTTTTTTTTTTTTTTGTTGTTTGCTTTTTAATCAAAAGGGGAAAAGGATCAAACCATACACTTTATTTTATCACTAAAGTGTCGCAAGTTATATAAACCAGAAGCTCGAATTAATAAGCTCTTTTTGAAACTAATTATCTTTTCTCTCTCTCATCACGATACAGATTACAGAAGCTCAATGTTCTTCGCTTTTAATTGACTTAACACGACAGTTTGAATGTATAGCTCTACAAAGGTAAAATAAAATCCCAGGTCATATGAAAAGAAAAGAAAACCCGCTGAAGCAGAAAGAGGGTTAAGAATTGTTTTGTTTCGCTCTTTCACAAAGTCCCACATCGCTCGCAAGAGAAAGTAGGAAGCAAGGAAGAGTAGTATAAAACACGGTGCTATGGGTCTAACCAATTCATACCTTTCTCGGCCTTTTGGCTAAGATCAAGTGTAGTATCTGTTCTTATCAGTTTAATATCTGATATGTGGGCCATCGGCTCACACGATATTAACTCTATTTTTTAAGGGAGAAGGCCCGTTAAGATAGCTTGCTATCTGGGCTTTCACGAGTCGCCCATGCGTTGCACTACTGCACGGGCCTGGCTCAACCCGCCAATTACTCAGTCCAAATTAATAAACAACCTTATCTGAATGATTAAATTCCAATATTCCCAAGTATATGGACGTGAGCCATACAAGGCCTATTACAATTGGGCCTAAAATGTCCATAATAAAACCTTAACCAAAACGGGGCGTATGATGAGTACAGCTCTCAAATCTCCAACGCGAGTGGCTGGCGTGACATTCTTTTGTTTTTTTTTTCTTGACAAAATCTTTATAATTCTTCTTCCGAACTTCTCTCTCTGTCCCAATCGAATCTTTATTCTGATTGGCTAATCAAATAATATAATTTACATAAGTACTATATAGCTTAAGGCTCCATGATTTTCGCTCTGTCACACACAGCTTGAGTTTCCCTACAAAACGAATAGTAAATCAAATCTACACCGTTAACCCCACGACGTTGGAGGACCCACAAAACTTGTTTGACGGCTCAGATTCACTGTAACTTTTTAATTCGCCGGCTCTCTCTCTCTCTCTCTTGCCGTGTTTTCGATTTTATTTTGACAGGAAGAAGAAACACACAAAAAGGAAAAATATATCTTCGAATGAGATTAATAAATATCCGCAGCGAAGAGCGGAAGAAGGAAAGCTTTCCCTTTTAAAGCCCCCCAATTACATTAAGAGATCCGTGGCGGAGAATTTCTAGCAGACCGATCTCTGTTTCTTACGAATCTCTCTTTTGTCTTTGTCGGAAACTCGACTTCTCTCTGATAATCTTATAAAAATATGGGTTTGTGGGATGCGCTTCTCAATTGGCTTCGCAGGTCAGCTTTTTTTTTTTATATCTTCTACTTCAAATTTCTTTTCTTTGTGTGAATTGATTTGGAACATATAGAACTGTTTCGTCCGAATTTTGAAGTCTGATTCGTAGTTTTAACGATGACATTAGGAATAGCAAATACACGATCACATCAATCTCAACAAAGTTACTCTCTTTTTCAGCTTATTGCTACCGTTTAGATTTGATCATCAAGTTTTAGGTATAGACAATACAACTGGGATGGGGGGATCTATAGATGGTTTGTTTAGTTAAATGAAGATTGTTGCACAAAAGAGCTAAATGAATAAGGGTTGTGAGTAATGAAATATATAAAGATTCCTACGGAACTAGTTGTGAGAGCAACAACCAAGGGTTTGACAAATCTCAAATTTCCTCGAATGATTACTTCACGTTTGCCCGATTTGCATAGTCTCAATTGGTTCAAATATACATTTTTGCAGCCTTTTCTTCAAGCAAGAAATGGAGCTTTCATTGATAGGACTGCAAAATGCAGGAAAAACATCACTTGTAAACGTTGTTGCGGTAAGTAGTATTATTATACTTCCCCACCATCCTTTTCTTCTATTTATCTTCTAAACACTCGCTAATGGCTTCCTCTCTTACCTTTCCTTGTTCAGACTGGTGGATACAGTGAAGACATGATCCCTACGGTGAGTTCAACTACTCCTTATGATATTTTGTTAAAGTAACACGAAAGATTTACCTGTTTTTGGACTAAATAGTAAAAAGGATTCTTACTCTCTCGTAGGTCGGATTCAACATGAGGAAAGTGACAAAAGGAAGTGTGACAATCAAGCTTTGGGATCTTGGTGGTCAACCTAGGTTCCGTAGCATGTGGGAACGCTACTGCCGTTCTGTTTCTGCCATTGTGTAAAGATCTTATGAATTCTCTTATCTTACTACCTTCAAGTAGGTTTCAAATGATTAAAACTCCTGACTCTTACCACGATTTGTTTCCTGCTGATTCTGATTTCAGGTATGTAGTTGATGCTGCTGATCCTGACAACCTTAGTGTCTCCAAAAGTGAACTCCATGATTTGTTGAGCAAGACGTCGCTTAGTGGTATCCCTCTTCTAGTCCTTGGGAACAAAATCGACAAGCCTGGAGCTTTATCCAAAGAAGCCTTAACCGAGGAAATGTAAAGCCTTTTAACCGAAAACACACAAAAGACTTACTTCTTTACTTGGATTCTGATTATGTTATCTCCATTGTTTTGCACAGGGGACTCAAGTCACTCACAGATAGAGAAGTCTGTTGCTTCATGATATCTTGCAAGAACTCCACCAACATTGATCAAGTCATTGATTGGCTTGTAAAGCACTCCAAATCAGCAAGCTAAACTTTGCTACAAAAGAAGAGAATTCAAACTCTTTGGAGTTCTTTGATCTTTCTCAGTCTTCTTGTGTGTTGCTCCTTTGATGATGATGATGGTGGAAGAAGACATTTGTTTCTTATTTTTTTTTATCCTGTGAAATACAAGATTTGTCTTTGTTTTTTTCCCTGATTCTTTATCCTCTTTCATCTGTGTCTGCTGCTTTTGTCTGTATATTAGATTTGATTGGTTCTCTCAGGGTCAGTTTTTTACAATTTACGAGTTCATTGCATGTTTTGAAAGAAGACAAACATAAATGGCGTATTTCGTAATTTCGAAAAACTTTAGGCCTAAAACGGTTATATTCAAAAAAAGCAACAAGATAAAATAAAGGACTAGGCCTTACGCTCACTTGCACACTATCCTCTCGGAACAATGGACGCTTCGGTAGTGAGATTTTCCCAATCTCCGGCAAGAGTGACGCCGGAATTTGAACCAGATATGGAGAAGATTAAACGGAGATTGCTCAAGTACGGTGTTGATCCAACTCCTAAAATCCTGAACAATCTCCGAAAGAAAGAAATTCAAAAACACAACCGTAGAACCAAGGGCGAAACCGAGTCAGAGGCGGAGGTGTATACGGAGGCGCAGAAACAATCTATGGAGGAAGAAGCTCGTTTTCAAACCCTAAAGCGGGAATACAAGCAATTCACGAGGTCAATTTCGGGAAAAAGTGGCGGCGATGGTGGGAGAGTTGACGGTGGTGGGTTATTGGTTGGGAATCCATGGGAAGGAATCGAGAGAGTGAAGCTGAAGGAGCTTGTTAGTGGTGTGAGGAGAGAAGAGGTTAGTGGTGGTGAAGTGAAGAGAGAGAATTTAAAAGAGCTTAAGAAGATACTTGAGAAGGATCTTCGTTGGGTTCTTGAAGACGACGTTGATGTGGAAGACTATGATATGGATAGAGAGTTTGATCCTGCGAAGCGGTGGCGTAACGAAGGAGAAGCAGTTAGAGTTCTCGTTGATAGGTTTGTTTGATCACTCTTTTATGTTGATTTCAAATTCTTGAAAATATTTGATGTTATGAGGTGTTTGTTTATGTTTGTTTGGTTGATTGTGTTCATTAGATTAAGTGGTAGAGAAATCACTGAGAAGCATTGGAAGTTTGTGAGGATGATGAATCAATCAGGGCTTCAGTTTACTGAAGATCAGATGCTTAAGATTGTTGATCGATTGGGACGTAAACAGAGCTGGAAACAAGCTTCAGCTGTTGTTCATTGGGTGTATTCTGATAAGAAGCGTAAACATCTTAGGAGCAGGTGATGTTTCTTGGCCATTTAGTTCCCTTTTTGTTCATTGATTTGATGGAGTGTGGACTGATGTTCGAAAGATTTGAACTTTTGTGGCTATCGTTTCTTGAGGCTGAATCTGTACAACTTGTTTTCTGATTATATACAACACTGGTTTCTACAGGTTTGTTTACACCAAGCTTTTGTCCGTTCTTGGGTTTGCGAGGAGGCCTCAGGAAGCTCTTCAGATATTCAATCAGATGCTTGTAAGTAGCTTCCGATTTGAGTCAATTTAAGATGAGGTTGATAGAGATGAACATCGTACTATAGCATTTTCGTTGCAGTTCTTGGATTAACTCTCATTCCTTAGTCACTTTAGGGTGATCGCCAGTTGTATCCTGATATGGCGGCATACCACAGTATTGCTGTGACACTTGGGCAAGCGGGTTTATTGAAGGAGTTGCTGAAAGTAATTGAGCGTATGAGGCAGAAACCGACGAAACTAATGAAGAATTTGCGCCAAAAGAACTGGGATCCTGTGCTTGAACCCGACTTGGTTGTGTACAATGCTGTAAGTGTGCATTTCTGAATTTTGAAACTTTTTACTTATCTTTATGCAGCGAATGAGTATATCTAATTGCTAGATCCATTCTTGGCTTAACTGGTTCCCAGATTCTGAACGCTTGTGTTCCAACACTCCAATGGAAGGCTGTTTCATGGGTATTTATAGAGTTAAGGAAAAATAGTCTGAGGCCTAATGGAGCTACATATGGGCTTGCAATGGAGGTAGCGTTCTTGTCCAACAAACAAAATGGTTTTCATAATTTTAAGTAAGATGCGGTGTAGTAGTTGTGGGTACCCTCAAAATGTATCAGGAGCTGTCTTTAAGATGTCTTTTTGACAGGTTATGCTGGAGTCAGGGAAGTATGATCGTGTTCACGATTTCTTTAGGAAGATGAAAAGCAGTGGCGAAGCTCCAAAAGCAATTACATACAAGGGTATCTATTTGACTCTTATCTGTTTTTAGCTTTCTTCATTTTGGTATCTATAAGGTGATATGATTCTTATAGTGCATGATTGATTTTTTCAGTTCTTGTCCGAGCTCTCTGGAGAGAAGGCAAAATCGAGGAAGCTGTTGAAGCAGTCAGAGATATGGAACAAAAGGGAATTATAGGAACAGGTTCAGTTTACTATGAATTGGCATGCTGTCTGTGCAATAATGGCCGTTGGGGGGATGCAATGCTCGAGGCAAGTTCTCTCATACTTTACCCTTTTTGATTCTCGGAGAACTCCGCGAAAGTAACTTTCTTCAGAATGCGATGATGCAGGTGGGGAGGATGAAAAGACTTGAAAATTGCAGGCCACTCGAGATTACCTTCACTGGACTTATAGCGGCTTCATTGAACGGTGGTCATGTTGATGATTGCATGGCTATATTCCAATATATGAAAGATAAATGCGACCCAAATATAGGAACTGTGAACATGATGCTTAGAGTTTACGGAAGGAATGATATGTTTTCAGAAGCTAAAGAATTGTTTGAAGAGATTGTCAGCAGAAAAGAGTCTCATCTAGTCCCAAACGAGTATACATACAGCTTCATGCTTGAAGCTTCAGCTAGATCACTGCAATGGGAATACTTTGAGCATGTGTATCAGAAGATGATTCTTTCTGGTTACCAAATGGATCAAACAAAACACGCATCACTGCTTATAGAAGCATCAAGAGCCGGGAAGGTAAAAAATCTTCTTATAGTTAGTGTTTGTGAAAAGCATAAGCTGTTGTCTAATTTTTTTCATTAATGCAGTGGAGTCTTCTAGAGCATGCCTTCGATGCGGTTCTTGAAGATGGAGAAATCCCTCACCCATTATTCTTCACTGAACTGTTGTGTCATGCAACAGCTAAAGGTGATTACCAAAGAGCCATCACACTTATTAACACCGTGGCTCTCGCATCTTTCCAGATCAGTGAAGAAGAATGGGCTGACCTTTTCGAGGAGCATCAAGACTGGCTTACTCAAGGGAATCTTCAGAAACTCTCCGATCATCTCCTTGACTGTAGTTATGTAAATGAACCCACGGTCTCAAACCTCTCAAAGGCATTGAAGTCTCTATGTGGGTCTTCTTCTTCTTCAACACAACCCTTGTTACCCATAGATGTAACAACTCAAAGTCGGAGCGAGAAACCGGAGGAAGATTTGCTTCTTCATGATACAACAATGGAAGATAATAATGATGCTAATGGTGAAGCTTGGGAATTTACAGAGACTGAACTCGAGACGTTGGGCCTAGAAGAACTCGAGATTGATGATGATGAAGAGTCTAGTGACTCTGATTCGCTTTCAGTTTATGACATTCTGAAAGAATGGGAAGAGAGTAGTAAGAAAGAGACTTGAAAATGCTTGTAAAGTTTCTCAAAAATATTCGATATGATTTCGCTACTGTCTTACAAAGATTAAACAAAACTTAACTTATCTGCTTATTCATCTCTCCTCAACCCAGTTTCAAGGTTACTTAACAGATCATCCACATATGATAAAGACCAGTTTTACAGAATCTCAGAGACTCGGTCCACTCGGAGAAAAGAACATATATGCGATCAAACTGCGGATTTACATTGCTACTAACCAAAAAAAGAGCAGAAAGGTATGGAAACTTTTAAACTCTGCCGGTGATGAGATATCTCCCAACTCGAGACTGAAATGAGAAACCGGTAAAACCCCTATGTATATATATTTATGGCTTGCTCTGTTATAGAACTTCCCCATGATGGTTGTTTCTTTCTGTTTTACCAAGCATGATTACGGATCCTGAACTTCAAAGCTTTCATGGCTGCCTTAGCAAAGATCTGAGCAGCTTCAGCTTCAGCTTCTGCTCTTTCTGCCTCTTTTGCTGCTTCTTCGGCCTCTGTGATAGCAAATTCTGCCTCTGCAACTGCTCTTGCTGCAGCTTCTGCAGCTTCTTGAGCTGTCATACCTTTTATCATAAGTAACTCATTGTCTACTCGGGACTTAGTGAGACTGTTGGCACCGTTCTCCTCGGGTTTTGGTGGGTCTTTCTTGTTGTTTTCTTCCAAAATGGGTTGAGGAGGGTTATGTCTTGCTCCTACGGTCATAAAATAAGAAGACAACCTGTACTTGTGCTTTATCTGAAAGTAAAACATCACCAAGCATTTGATAATGATGAAAGCAATGAAGTGTTGTAATCATGAATCTTCATTCAAAAGTTGTGTGTTTACCTTAACTAATGTTCCATTTGATGATAAATGCTTTAATCTTACTGCCACATGCCTTTTCATATTCGGCGGAGTCTTGAAATTCTCCTGAAATTTTACAGCTACTAACTACTAAGTACGCAGCAACCTCCAAAGAAACAATAAAATCCCAATGGTACAGTTACCTCTATATACATAAAGATCGATGTTCTGTCAGAACCGCGTAGTTCCTTCAAGTTGGTAATTGCCTCCATGATGATCTTATCCAAACTACAAGAACAGACAACAGCTCAAGATCAAATCTTTAAGAACCTACAAAAAAACAGGTAAAAGTCTTTATCCGGTGCATGAGTCAGGACTCGGCAAAAAATTAAACCTTGTAATTGATCTCTTTGAAGCACAAGCTCGTGGTGATCCACCACCAGAACGTCCAGGTGAAGTTGGTTTTGCCCGTTCATCGTCATTAGCCAAAGCCACAATGCTAACAGCTGTGTTATCATCCTGTTTAGTAGCCGGTAGAGTCCTTTTAAGCGCAAGTTTAGCCTTCTTCCTTGAACCCCATAACGCTGTCACGCTTATATTTCTCCACTTATCCTGTTACGCTTTGAACTATCAAGATTAGTCTGAAACACACAGTCACAACCTCAAACAAAACCCATTAATTAAGTGCCACACAGTTGCTAGTGTCGAGTTTCTATTCTATTACCTTAAGATCAACATTAGAGCGAGACTTTAAGACTAAACTAAACTCAGGATCCGAGAGTATGGTACGCCACTTTCCAGTCCCATGCTTAAGTACTCCAGCTTTAAGAGCTGCTTCTTCTTCTGGTGTCCACTTCTGCTTTGGGGCACCCATCCACAATTATCAAAACTTGTCACTTTTCTTCTAAAGAAGCTATAAAATCTCTTCTTATCTCTGCCAAGAGATGAAAACACTAAAAACCCTTAGAATCTCTGATAAAAGTGTTGTGGACAAAAATACTAAATTATGAAACTTTTCAGCATCAATGCCATTGTATAAAAAGCCACAACATAAAAATGACACAAAATCCAAAGAAGTGATGAGGAACTAAATACGCCCTAAAGCTCAATTCAACAAATCAACGAGTGATTCGAGCAATTCCTAACCCCAAAAAAAACGATCAAATCGGTGATTTCAATTCCATTAACAAAGTCGCAAATCAACAGAAATTCGGAAATTACAGCCAATAATCAGAACAATTAGCGAAATGGTAAACCAAAATCATATAAACCGATCAAAAGAATATATATAAAAAATGTAAAATTCAGAGAACAAAACAGCAATGAGGAAAGGGTTGGAGAAGAAACATGCCAGATCAAACGGAACCAGAGGAGAGTTTTTCAAGAGAGAGACTTGATGATGAAAGCTAATTCCTTTTTTATAGATTCGTCATAGATCAAATGTAAATCTTAGAACTTCTCTGAAACGAACGACGAAGAAGAAGACCATAGAGAGGAGTAGTACAAGGAAATATATCCATAGAAACGAGAAAAAAAAAACTTGAGCTTTCTTTTGTATTCAAGCTAAAGAAGAACCCTTTGTTTCTCCTAATTCACAAATTTGCCTCAATTATTATCAAATTACATGATAACTCCTATTACTAAATAAATCACCTACCTAGAATACAGATTTTGTAAAAACAATACATAAATGATGATTTGGTTTACAACTTACAAGCTAAATTAAAAAAAAAAACCTTGTAATTATTTGAGTTACAGTGAAATAGGAGGATTTGGGGTTATTTGATCTCACAGATAGTTAAGGGAGTATTAAAGTTTTTAATATAAAAGTAAGACCGATCTTATAATTTAGTAAAATGTAAGGGCTGAATTGAAAATTTCTTTGTTTTCTAACTTTTTTTTTTCTTTGCGTTCGCCATTTTCCTAAAATCTTCAGAAAAGAAGAAACTCGAAGCGAAAAAAATCAAAAAAGCTCAGAAATTTTCCAGATTTCTCTTTGTTTTGAAGATGGCGCTACGTGCTACTCAAGGGACTACCCGTCTCGTAACGGCTCTTCGACGTGTCGCTCGGCCTTTCTCCACTGACGCGGTTGTTGAATCGGATTACAAACGTGGTGAGATCGGTAAAGTCTCCGGAATCCCTGAAGAGCATCTTTCACGGAAGGTAAGTGAGCATTCGATTTCTTCGTTTCTTATTAAGAATTGAATTCATAAATTTAGGGTTTCGTGATCGGAGATTCGTCACATCGTGTTCTTGATTTGTTTCTCAATTGAATCGTTTTAAGAGATTGAATTGGGAATTTACAGGTGATAATATACTCACCTGCTAGAGCAGCTTCCCAGCAGGGATCTGGAAAACTTGGGAAATGGAAGATTAACTTCGTCTCTACCCTAAAGTATGATACTTTTTTCCTTCAACCTCTCTCATTGCTTAGTTTTTGTTTTTTGCCCATGAGTACATGTTATGGCCTCGTCGCTTGTTATATGAGTTAGTTCCTATCATTGTAATGCTACTACATTCGAGTCCATCACTTCTCAATTGGATGCAGCTTTAACAGAGCAATAGATTCTGGTATTAGTTTTAAGCTTGATGGGTAATGACATCACTTCTCGATGGCATTGATATGTTTGTAGGTGGGAGAATCCATTGATGGGATGGACTTCTACAGGTGACCCCTATGCCAATGTTGGAGACTCTGCCCTTGCTTTTGATTCAGAAGAAGCTGCTAAGTCATTTGCTGAGCGTCATGGTTGGGATTATAAGGTATGTATGATGTTTTCTTCTTCATTATAATCTCAGGTTTACTTCTTCGTTATAATCTCATCTCATGGTTTGTTTTAAGAGGCCTAAATATATAAATCTGAGTACTGAAAAACGCACATGTGTCTCATGGCAGGTCAAGAAGCCCAAAACGCCGTTATTGAAGGTTAGTTGCTATCCTTTAGCTAATGCCACTTGTGAGTTGTGACTAACTAGCTCTAGTTATATGAGGTGTGTAAGCCTAAGCTGGAGGTTTACAGGAACCCTTGAATGTTATAAGATTGGTGGATATATGAGTCACTCACTAGTTTGAGATTAGTGCCATCTTTAAGTTAACTCAGTGTGCTTCATCAGATATGGTTTGCTGTAATCTCTATAGGTTTTACTTAGTTTGGAGAAGATCATCTCTTTATCTCCTCTGATTTATTGGTAGAACAGTCTTTAGATAGAAGTTTTTACCTAACCCTACAACTACCCAACTGCAGGCCAAGTCTTACTCGGACAACTTCAAGTGGAAAGGCCTTCCTCAACCAGAAAACTGATCTTACAAAGCAATAAGGAGAAACCTCATTTGATCATATTTCTTTGTTATTTAGCGCATCTGCAAACTTTTGTTTGAAAGAATCATTATCCATGGTTGGATTCTTCCTTTTATGTTTCCTTATTACCAATAATATGATGATGATGATGAAACACACACTCCTTTAATATTCCATCAAGTTTTCTGATCATTTTGTTTATACTGGTTTATTTCTCAATAATCTCGAGTTCGTGTGAATGAATGAAAGAGAGAGACAGAGATGGCCAACAAATATCCATAAAATACCAAAACTTAAAGACAAATTCGAATTGGAAAGAGATAACAACAGAAGAGAGATTGTTGAACGAGACAACAATCTCTTTAGTCTTTTAACATTACATTACAATATATGAAATAGAATCGTTGCCTCAGGCAACGTGTAAAATCCACCGATCAGAAACAAGCATCCAAGAGACAGCAACAACAGAGAGCAGCCAAACTGTGATATAAACAGAGCAAAGAAGAATCAAATATTATTCCATTAAGAACCAAAAAAAATAATAATTAAGAGAGAGAGATGGGGATCAAGAACGTACCATCCTTCAAGCATACCGGCGTTTTGCTTCTGCTGGGGAGCTTGAGAGTATTGCTGCGGAGGATAACCTTGAGCAGGGTATCCCTGAGCATATCCCGGTGGCGGATAACCGGCTGGAGGATAACCGGCCGGAGGGTAAGCGTCCTTAGGAGGATAACCTTTATAAACCGGAATTCAAGAGCAAGTTAAACCAGCTGAGTAGAGAAATCAAAACGATTCAGAATATTCAAGATTTAAAAGATAAAGATAATACCTTGAGGAGGAGGAGCACCGACAGGATGTTGTTCTTGATGATACATCTTTCTTCTTCTTCTTTCTGAGTTCTTTGAGTTTTTTCTTTTCTTTTCTTTCTCTCTTTGATTAAGCAAAAGCAATCAATCTCTGTTTCTTTCCTTTATAGCGAAGCTATGCCGGTGAGGAATATTAAATATTTCCTTTTCACTGTTCTTTTATTTAATAAAGCAGAAATTTTCCTTTAAAAGAAAAAAATAAATAAAATAAAAGAGTCTTTCTTGCATCATAAAGATTACTTTGAAATAAAAATCTTTTTTTTTTTTATGTCAAAAAAGAAAAACAAATTACTTTGAAAATTAGGTGATCATTGGGGCTTGACACTTACTTGACCGTACAAGAATTTATTTTCAGCTACTTCAAAAATTAATAATTATGAACTATCTAGTAGTATTTCATAATTTAATCACTAAATATGCTTGCATGAGTATCTGTTAAATTAAACAAACCCAAAAAAAATGTTGGAATTGCTATTAAATTAAAGAAATCATTATTTTTTTTGTTGTTTGATAAATTTCATTCAAATTTCTTTATCATCGTTTTCCTTGTACTATATAATAACAGAGAAGTAAAAAACAAATGAGATACAAACTCCCTCGCTTGAATAAAAGAAATTTGAGGAAATTTAAGAATTCGAGAAAAATAATGACTTTTATCCACCCACATGTGTTAGTCCATGTTCCCATGACACCGATACTAGTAGAATAATTATTCGAATATTATTAATATCCATACCAAAAAGACACACATTATATCATCATGAAAAGTAGAACCCATTAAACACCATAAAAGGATAAAGAATGCTCATTGCATTGTCTACACAGAAACATGACACAACCTAAGAAAACCAGTTAGGATCGTTACAACAAATCGTGGTCTCATCCACAAAAGCTAAAACACTAACCAAGTCATAAAATAAGAAAGCAGCTTTACCTACAAGAGCTCTCTCTGTCTCTACAAAAATAGTTCCTTTTCTCTCTAAACCCGGTTGCTTCAGAACCAACCCAGCCATTTCCGTGGCCGGTCTCTCCTACGAGAGTCTTTTCTCGGACTTATATTGATCCTATCCGCATTTGCTGCTGCCCATTTGCCAAAATCGGGTGAGGACACCAATTCTTGAACCGCCTTTGTCGTGCTATCCTTGGTGAGCTTCTTCCATTCTTCTTTTGTCAGTTTGCTCCTTTCGGGAGTTCTATGGAAAGAGGAAGGAAAAGTATCTGCTTCAGATGGTGGAGATTCTCGCATCCCGTTGTTGGTTCCTGAAAAGAACCATTACTTTCAGCTTGTTCTTGGTTTCTAATATAAGTTTAAGATTGTAATTTGAGAGAGAGATATCACAAATCAAACCTCCTGATGGAGAAGCATAATTAACATCCTTGCGAAATTCAGAAGCATCAGGACTCTTTTGCATGAAGTCATGAAGATATCCAGGGACAGATGGTATATCAGCATCACGAATTGCCTCCGAAATTCTTATCAGTAAATCCAATGGAATCCTGTGCAAAAGAAATCAACTTCCATTTAAAATTGTGAATTTTCAGGGATATGGATGCTGTGTAATCAAGCAAACGAGAACAAACATAGTTTGGTTCGTTGAAGAAAACGGATCAAAGAGATTGATCGCAGCAACTCACAAGAATAAGCGTAGAACAAACTTCAATCTGGTGATCTTCTTTAAAGTCGATGACATAAGAATTACACATATCAGTGCTCCTCCAGAAAGCAAAGGATCTACGGAGCTCTATAAACAACAAAATCTTGTTAAAAGGATCAACTGGTTAAAAGGAGAAGTATAGTTTAAGGAACGTGGAAAAAACCTGAAGAATCAAAACCGCAGCCATTATTCGGATGGACCAAGAAACAAAGAGTGATGTGCTAACGTCAATGGAGCCATCTTCAGTCAGAACAAGTTTTCTCACAGTCCAAAATCCGAAAAATGCTCCACCCAAAGATAGAAACGCCCCCACAAAAATCGCCACCTACAAACCAAAATGCAGAATTTTTTCTTTAAAATGAGAGTTTCAAACAGCAGATGCTGCCTGATCCAAGATACACCTCTAATACTACGACTACTGCAATGTATTGACATTATCAAAACTTACATACAGGTGTGTACATTTCTTCGTTGATTCCCATCTCTGTTAGCAGAGTTTGAAACAATCCAGGTACGTAGCGAAGAAGAAAACCTCCTAAACCAAGCTGGAAAGATATAGTAACAATCTTGTAAGTAGTAGATAAAACAAGGAGATCAGAGAAATCGGGGGGAACAAGAAAAAAAAGAATCACCAGGGATGAGTATATGAACAATGCAAACGAACTCCGTCCAGTTGGTAGAAGCTTCATTCCCTGTAAACATAACATTACAAAGGCGTAATCAGAAATTTGGTACGCTCTCGTCTACAAATCAACACGATAAACAAAATGAAAAAAAAAAAAAAAAAAATGAAGTTACCTGAAAGAGAACAAGCAACACGACAAGGATAATACCAACAGCCATGGCACTACCATAGTAAAACACTAAAGATTGACTCAGTGTAGAAGCCGAAGCCAAAAATACAGCACCAACGATTAAGAATACTATGCGATGCATATATAATTCTGCAAAGCCAAAATTGATAAGTTAGAAAAGTAGAACAAATTGCAAAACCAGAAAGAAAGAAAATGATAGTATGATACTCAGACAACGCAATAAAAGGAAACAGAACAAGAAGCACCTTCTACAGCAGACACTTTCAGAGTAACCTTGTTAGAGCTAGCTACTCTCAAATCAAGGATTTTGTGGTCGAAGGGTGACATTGTCTGAACCCATGATCCTTTAGAGGCTTTCACCCACCTACTTTGAGGGCACATTCCAATTGCACGCGACAAATTCCTTCAAACATACAAATCATGGAAACATTTAGTGATTTGGATCTATGAACTGAATCATATATTCTAAACCAAGGTGAAGAAATATCAAGAATTCAAGTCCAACAACAAAAGAAAACACGACTCACCGGTGGAAGCAAACGTCAAAGTTACTAGTTCTCCCAGAGGTAGACACGTTAACCACCAACTTAAGTGAATGTGCATACTTGTCAATATGTTTAAACCTTCGAATTCCATGGATATGAATCCTCTCACAAAGAGTTGTTCTCTCTGGCTTCAATCCAGGAGAACCCTTAACCTCTAAACTAGGAATGACTTGAAGCTCCCTGGATTCTCCCACAACTGTCCCATAAGTTTTACAAGAAATTAACCACAACAAAATATACGAAAATTAGTAAACTTTATACTACGAATTCGTCTTAGTTGCTAACGAGAATAAAAAAAAAATATGATTTTTAGAAACAACATTAATCAAATTCGAGTTCTCAAGTACTCAAAATTACTTAAGCGATAAACCCTAAATTCTAAAATTTCACAACCAAAACCCGTACAATACGGAAAAATAAGAAAAGCTTACCGAGTTGAAGTTCATCGGATGAAACAAGAGAGGCGAATGCAAAGAGATGAAGCAAAATAATTCCGATAACGACGCCGGAGTTTCGTAACCCACCCATCGCTTTCTGGGTTTGAAGAAGAACGACCGACCAACAAAAAACAAGTTTCAGGGCGCGGACTTATAACCGTGAGGGTATTTATGGTAATTGAACACAACAAAATCATAACCGTAGATTCTCTCTCTCGAGTCGGCCTTGTAATTTTAAATGGGCCTTTTCTAGCCCAATTATGGCCTACTCATCACCTCCCTTCCCGGTTTATTCAATTTTATTTGTGTTCAACAAACCCAACAAAATAAAACACTAGCTAGCTTGTACTAGTAGTCACACTTTTTTGTAAGTTTCAACGTAGGCTTTAAAATTTCACTAGAAATTATTCGCAAATGTGACTGTGACACAATATTCGTCTGTATACGTTCGTTTGGCAGTAAGCTGCAATTTAAATTTAAGTTTGTATGTTAGAGAATCTTACGTCCAATGCGTGTTGCTTAAAATATGGTTGCTTCGATGATTTCTATGGTCGACTATTAATGAGACTGAAAATGATTGAACCGTTGATTACGTTACGTCGTCGAGTTAACTGAACAAATGGAAACGTTGCATTAGTCGACTGAATTATTGACTGCGTAACTATGATTGACACACAACAAAAAAGGCCGACCAAATGAGCTGCCAACCATATTTTTAAAAAAGCAAACTACATATTACATCTTTCTTACCATTTGCCTAATGATCCAATAATGAACATTGCCTTAAAACTCGCTCATCGCTAGCTTATTATTTTGTTAGTTGACCGGTTGGTTACGCTATAACATCTTCACATGAAACGTTATGATTGGATTAGGATATACGATCTGACGTCAAAATCTAATTAGGCACCCAAACAAAAAACAGTAATTAGGTTGAACACAACAACTATATCCTAATATATACGAACTGTCGGTTTACATTTTGATTATTACATACAGCACTTTTTTTTTTTGGCAAATATTAAATACATTGTTTAAGGTAGTAAACGATTACTGGAATCTTGAATCTGATTTAAAAAAAAAAAATCGGTAATACAATCAGTAGGTCCGGTTCCGGTACATATAGGGCACAACATTGAAACCAATTAAAGAAAAAAAAAAAAAACAGTCTTTGGATTGTAACAAATATACAATTATTTGGAAAGTATCACGTCACAAAACAAAACAAAAATTTGAACAAGATTATGGATTGATAATATACTATCACTATGCATACCTAAAGTAACATATAACCTAAAAATCATATTTCAACAACACTATTTCGATGATGTGCGTAATTTTTGGATCGGTCTTGCATTAATGCAATATACAATAACCAACGTTTGTAGTCTCCAATATATTAAAAAAACTCTCTAAATATTTCAATTTTTTTTCTTTCAAGTAGGTAGAACAATTGAAACGATTTTGAATTTCTTGAAACTATTTGTCGAGACAGAAACTCATTAAAAGCAAACACAAAATAGTAACACAACATCGCTTTACATTAAACTTTCAAAGTTGTCGGATAGTTGCTTTAAGAATATCTACACGGCTTTTAAAAAGCTCTCATGAGGATCCAAATTCCGGAATGCTGTGTAAAGCTGGCCTCCAGCCACCGCCACCTCTTCCTCCGCCGTGACTCCTCCTAAGAAATCCATCTCCCTCGTTTTCTCCGGCCACCTATAAGTTCCGTCGCATTGAATTAAGCATTGGTATAAGGATTCATAATGGTAAAAGGACAAAACGATGAAAGCAATGTGGCCAGGACCAGTCATATATATAAAGATGTTAAATATGATATAAAGAAAAACAAAATTAGACGTGGTATGAGAAAATTAGCATGCACTTACCGCATCATTAGCGCCATCTTGGTTCGGATCCGAATCAGAATTCGGGTTGACTCGGCCCGTTTCTTGATCCAACTTCTTTCTGTGTTTCTTCGTCTTCTTCTTCTTCGTCAAGTCAAGCCCTCCTCCGTCTTTCAGTAACTTCCCAAGCTTCACACACTTCTTCGTCGCAAACTCGTTCAAAACCTCTGCATGACAAAAAAAAAATTAACAGAGGATTTTTTTGAACAGAGAAACTGAGTTGCAATGTATATAGATACCTTCGAAGCTGACGAGACGATAGACATGTCCGATGAGCAAAGTGTCATCAGGACGAATGAGCTTGAGCTGCTTCAATGGAGATCCTTTCTCGTTCTTCATAGTAGATGACGTCACCACCACCGCAACGTAATGGCCGGGATTGGATCTCATGACGTCACTAGCTGTCACCGACCAGTAAATCCTCTCCACCTTGTTATCCGCCGGATGATGAATCAAAACCGTCGCTGCTTCCGCCGCTTGACAATTCCCCATTATTGTCTTTTTTTATTTTTGTTGGGTTCCTGTCTGAAACTTAAAGGAGTAGTATATATAAAATAAGATAAAGGGTTTGTACGTAGTAGTATTGGTTTTAATAAACAGTGACGTCAGTATTCTTCATCATTTGGAATTTGTCAGGTTTGACAAAGAGGTCGCTTGAGATCGATACAAAAGGATGATTAAACACAAATTTTGTAATTTTATTTTTTTTAGATTTTTAAAAGGATGAAGAAGAGAAAGGGAAGAACATAACAAAGAGAGAAGTTTGTAAGTAAAAAAGATGTCGACAAGACCACAATGAGAAGAATAAATAAAAGAGGTTGGGGGTGGTCGATCTATTTTATTTTTAATTTTGATGTTTAGTAATGATAATGACATTTGAATTATACTAGAGTACGAAAACTAATAAATGTTAGTATTAAGGATCTTGCATATCGCAACCAATTAATTGATTAACAACATGTTTAATTCTCTTGAATTATTAAGTTGACTAGAAGCTTATGGTATTTAATTAAAGACTAAAATAGACTGTAAATTTAATGACCAACCATCTTTTTATTTTTATCTACCAGTAGTATACTTATTAGTCAACAATTTTAAAGTAGAAGGTATATATTGATGATTTGATAACTAATTTAGAAAACTTTTAATTGTGTTAAATTGGAGTATATAAACTCTTTCACTCATATGGGGTTTTGATTGTGGCTTTAATGTGCGATATGACGCTCTGAAACGTATCTGAGCCTCACACAAAACTATGTCCATTTTACATGTTGAACTTTAAATGTAGATGATTAATTTATTTGATAACCATTCATGTATATATTTATGAGTATTTTGGACTTTGTACGTAACAAAATATTCGAATTATGAAAATATTATTTTCTCCCAAATTTCTATTGCAAATACAGTAACAGTTTAAATATAGATTTATGATTTATGTTAGATGAATGAAATAAATAAATTATTTACAGTAAATGCTGTTCCAAAATTTGTACAGAGGAAGCGTGTTGATTTGGAAATACGGTAACAGTTAAAAAGATTAATAGAATGTGTAGTGTAGGACCCAATTATAGTCGAATCAGATGGTTTTATTACCGTTGGATTAACATGGTTCTCATTTTAGAGCCGTCGGATTTAAGAGACGAGGAGGTGTCTGATAACCCTATCTATATATCACAATGGCAGTATCAAAAAGACACTGCAACTCTCCTCTTTACTGTCTCTGTTTTCAATAGATTTGTTCGACTTTCTAAATTGGATTTCGTTATATCTTTGTCTAATAAATGATAGTACCATCTTTGATCCAGTAACTTACACTACTGTACAAAGTATTCGCCAAATGTGTAATGTTTTTTTATAAAGTTACTTGTTAAGCGAGGTGTAAAATTAGATGAAAATCAACTCTTTGATTTTGGATCCATTTGTTTGGCGACTTATTGACATTTGTTTTGAAAATTTTTATTGAAGAAAAAGTAAAAGAAAGAAGACACGTTTATTCATAAATTTGTTAGTTTTTCACTAAATAGGTTGAAATTGACCCGACCAAGCAAATTAAATTCGTTACACCAAAACACGCCACCAAAAAAAAAAAACTGATGAAGTCTGGTAAGAGAACACTCGTAATTAATTACTCTCTCTGATTGAAAGGAAGAGACATGCATGCGTGTCAAATTTGCGCACTACACACGCATACATGCGTTGTTTAATGATATTGGGCTTTAAGCCCATTAAAAATCTTGAAAGGCCAGACTGATTTGCACAATCCGAATGAAACAAACTGAACCGAAATTAAGTTGACAAAATTAAAAACAAAATCAAATTTTGTACCAAACCGAAGTTACAAACTTAAAAAAAAAAAAAAGACCAAACATAAAATCCGCCGAGTTCAAATCCTAATCATAGATATCATCACAAAACACAATACATAGAGAGATGAATCCTCAGATCTGCATAGCGTCCTGTTCGTCTTCTGGAGCACCTTCATCGGTTTTGATTGGTTCACTGAACATATACTGACTCTGATACTCAACAAGATACTGCATCGATCTCCTCACATCCAAGAACAATCGATAAACTCTCTGTATATCCTCAACCTCCACGACTTTCCCTTTCCGTTTCTGGCAAGACAACGCAGCCGCGGTGATAAGATGAATCGCATACCTTAAAGAAGTATCCCGTCCGATCAATGTCAAAAGCTGTTTGGCCTCTTCATTCATCTCAACATCTTCTTCTTGGCAACGGATCTCTAAGATCTTCCTTATGTCTTCGTCTGTGTAAGGTTGGGTAGTGATGATGAGAAGACGGTCAAGGAGATCGATTGGGATCCCGTGGGGTGATTTCTGGTTCGTGCCACGGATTGTAGTCACTCCTCGGTTTGTAGCCACGACGAGGATTGGTGACATTTCGTTTTCCAGAGCTCGGTTAAGGAATGAGAAACATTCGATGTCGAGCATGTGAACTTCATCAATGAAGAGAACACCGGGAACTATCTCCGCTTTTCCTTCTTCTCTCCATTCAGCTACTTTTGTATCGATTTGTTCCCGGACTTCTGATCTGATTTCTCCAGTATCTCCAGTGAAAAGGGCTAGAAACCCTTGAGTCCTGCAGAGGAACAAAGACGAAATACAAAAAGTTACTTTTTTTTGGGTCTACCAATCATGTTTTAAAGATCAATTTGGCAACCAAAATTGATTCAAACATTACCACAAACAGAATAGTTACTTACAGAGAGTACCCTGATTACACACTGCTGAAGAAACGTCCAAATAGAACATGAGCTTGTGAATTTCAAGAGCATATTAACCAATGAAGTAACCTCACATTTGAGACATATTAACCAATGAAGTAACCTCACATTTGAGACATCTACACTGAACTTAGTGAACCAAATCAACCAACTAAATTCCCAATCATACCTAAAAATCTTAATTTACATCCTACATTGGTCCTGTAAATACCTAAATCATGATTACTAATGTTCACAATTCAGGGAATGTGTAAAATTACCTGCTGTTGATAACATCAATCTCGTGAAGAGTCACACAATGAACAACCTCTTTCCTCTTCTGCAACTCGCCTTCAGGGCACTGAACAAACTTAGTCTGCGCACCCATAGCATCATAATCTCGAGACCTAGAAAACGATCTTCCAAGCTTAGTAATCTTCCCAGTAGCCTTATCAATAGCAATGACATCACCACTCTGCACTTTCTCCTTGTTCAAAGCTTCAATCATCTTCGCTCCCATATCGTACACAGTCTCCATATCCGTGGTCTTCATAGTCATCTTCCCAGACTTGGAAGCAACACCAGAAGAAGCAGGCCTATCAATCTGAACCTCCACAACTTCACCTTCAATAACCTCAGTCTCTTCTTTGATCCTAACACCGATTGCTTTACGGAAAGACTGAGTCAAAGCTTCAGTTTTGGACATTTCCAAAGAGAAAATCTCACTTCCTGCAATCATCGCAAAAGGAGTCTCCAAGCCTAAAGATTTCGCCATACCCATAGCAATTGCAGTCTTACCAGTTCCGGGTTGACCCGCTATTAGAATAGCCCGACCCGCAATTTTACCTTCCCTAATCATCTGAAGTATGACACCGGCGGCTTTACGCGCCTTCACTTGACCGACCATTCCTTCGGAAACAGCTCGCGGCTCCAGAGCCGAGTCGAGACCCAGTCCTCGGATGTGTGAGTGTGCGCCGATTCGCTCGACTCTGGTTAAGTCCCGACTCTCAGATAGCTTTAGTTCCGCCATTTTAGATCAAACGTCTCCGTGCGATTGAGGCGGAGGAGCAAGAAGAAGAAAAAGTTGAGGTTTTTAGGGTTTAGAGCTACACGATAGCAATGGCGAATTGGCGATGTTAACTTGGAATAAATCCACTTAATAAGGGTATAAAGGGAATTTCATGGAACTTAGAAACGAGAATTACAAATTTAGTAATATACCCTTGTATTATCAAAGAAAGACTAAATTGTTTCTTACATAAAAGATCTGTGAATTTTAACCCTAATTAGGATCTGGGGTTGGATTATGGAGATATGAATTTGGCTTTAGAACTATCTTTAGCCAGTTTCTTAGCCTCTCTCCTCTTCTTGACTTTATTCGTCTTATCATTGTCACCGAATTTTACTACCAAACAAGAAAAGAAACAAAGAGTCAGAGACGTAATGTAATAACTATCACACAAAAATGACAGCTTTGAAATTAATTGCACCAACAATTCCACAACTTGAGCTTTTGATTGAAGTCAAAACTCAAAACCCTTTTATCTGAATTTGGTACAGTTGTGATTATGAAATCTAGTTGGAGAAAAAAAAAGTCAAAAGTTGTACCTTGTTTCTTCTCTGTGGCATTTAGTCGAACAGGTTGTGAACAGGTTTTGCTTTCACCAGCTTCTTCATCTTCGCTATCAGAATCTTCTTCAACGTTGCTCCCGCTTGCATCTCCCACGAAGACTCTTCTACCATCTGTCGGAAGTAAAGGTCCGATAACTTTCTTCCGTCGAGCTGCTTCTTCTTTGAGCATCTTCTTCCTTAACCTCTTTCTCTGCGCTCGACTCGGTTTCTCTACATTCCCAGATTCATCTCCGATTTCTTTGTCTTCTCCGTTGATGGATGTACTAATTTTCAAGTAATCCTCTGAAAATAAAATAAAAAAAACAAACTGACTCTGATATGCAATTGTAGTATAACTTGTATTAAACGGGAAAAGTACATTAGTCTCACCTGGGTTTATGAGCGTTACATCGAATGGTTCGTCATTAACAACCTCTACCTGAAAAACTCAGAATTAAACAATGGCGTTAACAAATTTTATCTATTTTTCTTCCAAAAACTCAAATCAAATATAGAGAATGAGAAATTTACCGGAGACGGAGAAGAGGAAGGAGGAGAAGGTGGAGATGAAGGAGGATAAAGCGTTTGAAGAAGAGCTTCGTGAAACTCCCGACGCTTCTCTTCTCGCCGTCGCATCTTCATAGATCGCTCTACAACACTCGGCAGCGAAATCTCCGTCAGATTCCTAATATGTTTAAATTTACAATTTTTTGTTTTTAGTCCCTAAGTTTTAGTGGTATTTGTGTTTATCGTCCTGCCACGGTGCACACGTCGACGTTGCTCATGACGTAAATCATAATTATAATTTAGTATTAGTTGAAATGTAACTAAAATGTCGAGTCACGGTGTAACCAAATGTTACCATGTTATCAAATTTATTTTTTTGGACAAGTTCATAACTTTTGGTCATCAAATTTGTAACACTAAGACTTAAAATTCAATTGATAATATTTACTCTCTTCTACCTAGTTTCTCTCTAACGACAATATACAAATGAATTAAAAATGCTAATTTCAAATACATATTTTGAAAATTCTGTCACTTTTGATTTGACAGACGAACGTTGCGGAAAGAAAATATGAACGTTAGAAACAATTTTGAGTTTTTATAGCCGTTGTGAACTTATGGAAATTTTATTTTGTTTTAATTAAATGGTATGGGTTTGGACCCCTATAAATATAAGTGTATACTCCTCTCTCATTGTTCGTAATTTCGTTCAAAGTTCAAAATGCATTCTCAAGTTTAAAGTTTTAAAAGTTTCTGTTGCTTAATGCTGTTTGTTTACAACTCCGAACATCTTTTACTTCCCTACAACTTCTTGCGCGAGAGATAAACAGAGAGAAGCATCATCATTGTAGCAGATGGTAAGGCTTCTTCGTTCATTTTATTTTCTCTGTTACACTACTGCAAGTATGTGTGTTAGAGACTTAGTTTATCTAGTTTGGAAACTTTTTAAATGACCTTGTTTTTAAATTCTAGCTCATGTATGTGGGTGTTAAAAACCAAATAGTTGCGATGGGGGACTTGAAATGTTGTTGTTGTCTTCATAGTTTTTGTTTTTTCTGGTTCAATATTTTTGTAGATATATCGTGTGTTGGGAATAGTAGAAAGTACTTTAAATTTTGCTTTCCATATACTGCTCTGTTTCTGCCTCAAATCAGTAAGATGTAGAACGATTGTTAAGTCTTCATTGAGAAAAATGTTTTGGTATTATATCTCATGTTCTGAAATGCTTTTTGTTTTTGGTTTATTTGATGAAGGATGGAGAAACAGAGGAAAAGGGCATTTGGCTGTGTAGAGTTGGCAGTGAAACGACAGAAGCTTGATTCGTTTGTCTAGTGTCTATATAGAGTCAGTACTCTGTACATTGTTTTCATCTTCCGCGTAATTGGTGCGAGAGACTAAATCTCTATGTATAGTAGTAGACTACAAAATCTCTATGGTATACATGTATAGATGAATGTGTAGGGTGCATGTATCTGTGTGTGTGTGTGTTATTATTAGATGTATGTGTAGGGTGCATTTGTGTGTGAGTATTAGATATATGTGTAGGGTGCATTGTGTGTGAGTATTAGATGTATGTATAGGGTGCATGTGTGTTTGTGTGTGTATTAGATGTATGTCTAGGGTGCAAACGTAGCGACAAACACTGAACCTCCTCTCCCCCAACGAAAATGCAGTAAAACATTAGAATTAAACAACAAACAGAAAACAAACACACGGAAACATTCTAAACACACACAGTAGTCGAAACAAAATCAAAACCACCAAAATGTACAGTCAAAAATAGAGTTATAGTTGAAGTGCCAACACGCACCCATAGAAAACTATTTTTGTCGTGGACCAAGTTTAGGCACTTTAGGCGGACTAACAGGTTTGGCTACCCTGACCGCAGTTACAGTTATCAAATTATAAGTTGTTTTATTGTATAAAATTTTTGTTTAAATCTACTGTTTGAGAAATCACTGTTTGAGAACACTGTATCCATCTTAAATTTTTGTTAGCTTTCATTATCTACACGTACGCACAATTATTGTGTTGACGTTGTGTAAAATGGTGGACTTCTCCTAGGAAAAAAAAAAGGCCTTGACAATAATCTCATTTTTTGTTTGACCTTTTTTTTTTTGGATAAACATGTTTATTTCCATGATCTCATAAACATGTCTCGCATTTAATAGCAATACTGTATATACTGTTTGTTGAAATGTAACTACAGTATCGAAATTGATCGAAATTGACATAATGTTGTTGTTATAGACGAGTACCTTAAATATCAGTGAAAGATATGAAACCAAATGAACATATCAATGATCTATATGAATTTTCCTATTCTTATTTGTTTTTATCAAATGATCTATGTGAATTTTGATATTGAACTATATATACACAACAAACAAGAAATCTGATAAGCACGCACGCTTGAACAATGCACACAGAATCCATTCCTTTAGCTGTTTGGCATTTTGAATCTAATCAGAAATGGGAGAGAAAGAAAGAAAAAACAAGAAGAGATTTTTAAATATGGTCTTCGTTTTTTTCTTTTATTGTTGACGAGTGGTAAAAACTCCACCGATTTTTCTATTTTTGCTATAATCAAATAAAGATTCCTCAGCTTCAAACTCATCACAAACCTTGTCTTCATCGATCCTTCCCATCGCCGCACAGCTATAATTTCTCCGAAGATCCATCCGTCGTCTCATAGCCATCGTAGTATCCACCGAGATTTCTCCGCCGTTTGAGACAAATCTACAACGTTCACGTGTTGTCGTGGCAGAGTTTAAAGTGAAGCTACGAGGGAGAGCAGTGCTTTGAGCTTCGCAGATTTGAAAAGTACCAGCCGGTAACCCAAAAACACCGGAGCCACCACCACCGCGGATGAATCCGGCGGAGCATGACGTCATGCTACGTATGTAAGCGTCACGTGCCATGATCAAGAAACGAACCGGAGATTTCACCAACCTAGCTAAGTTGCTCTCTTTCTTCATCTCTTTTTTAGCTTTCATTATTTTTAAAAAAGTGAAATCGAAGATTTGAAATACAAAACAGTAAATATAAAAAGAAAAGAGCTCGAGAGATGCGAGAAGAGAGGATGCCGTGTGTATGGACTTCGTTATAAATGCATTTTTTTTTTCATTTCAGAGTTAATTATTAGACTTGGAGTACATATAAATGTATCTAGTTGGATGTTTACAGTTTGGTGATACTTATCTCTTATTATTACAAGAAATCGATCTAATTTAATTTTGCTTTGTTTAAGTCAAAAAAAAAAAAAAAAAAGATTGAAGTTGCAAGCTATGGGCCGGCAGTTTTATTTATTTATTTATAGTAAGTTTCGAAGTAACGTCGTGGACTGTTTTAAGCTAGAAAAATTATACAGTACTTACAATAATAAGTACCAAGCTCTGGGATTTATCCATATTCAAGCTTAACCCTTGCTTACAATATCAATCAATAATTAAATAACAATTGTCCATATGTGATTTAAACACGTTATCAAAAATAATATTAAAGTCGAAATTATTATTATTATTTTTGTTAGATGGATTGAGATAGGACACCAAATTTCTTTCATTAAATCAATGACTCTAAAAATACTGAATTATTGAGAATATTACGACGGGATGTGTGAAAGATTCATTGGACGAAAAAGAAAAAAGAGTGTTCGAAAATACTATAGACTGATACTGTCGACTTGATTCCCTTAAATCCAAAGGCAGCGATATTTGAAACCAATTTGTCAAATAAGTATTGGCTACATCTTTGATTTTTTATAAACAGATATGTTTCACATGGATTCAGTATGTTCGGCAACTTGAAATGAACGCAATAAATTTCTCGCTGACACTTGTATAATTTCTTACTTATTATAACTTGCACCACCTATAAATAAAGTTTTCGAAAGTCAATTTCGAAACTTGTACGATATATATATAATACATCGGACGAAAATATATTAAATTTTTGATTTTACATCTTTGACAACAAAAGAAAGAACACACACCCAATTTTTTAAATGACTTGGGCTTAATACCCTCCTAACATGTACGAAGGCCGCGTGCAACGTTTTTTTTTTACTATCATTCAGAAGCCTTATAGCCCAATATAAAATACATCTTTATGTTTTAACATTTTAACAAAAAATTATATTTTGACCATTCTTTTTTTTTTTTTTTAAAGTAGTTCTTAAACACATTAACCCAATCTTGCTAATCGAGTTCAGTGTAACCAATGATCGCGATGAGCCGATGCTATTGTGTATGACATCCGGAAAAAAATAAATCAGTTTCGTCATGTTAAAATATTTATATATCTGTTAAAAAAAAATATATAGGCAAACTAATTCAAATTTAGTTACTATTTTCAATAACTCATTTCTAAGTTTTAATAATCAAAAAAAAAAAAAAAAAAAAAACCAGATGCTCAACAGTAATATATGTCGTGATATTAATCAAAAGCAGTATAGAACAAGAACACTAAACAGCCTGTCCTTATGGGTCACTAGGACCCCTCTTATCAAATAGAAACTTCCCTTTATTAGTTAAACATACTAATTTGTATTATTATCTTCTAGTAATTGGTTTTTTTTTTTTAACATCACAATCAATCTCAAATATCACATGACACACTAGTCGTTATTACAAAACACGTCACATCGAATTAAAACTCTTGCCGGTCCGCTTTAAGTTTTACTAGTTTGACCGGGAAACTCAAATCAACACCGAAATCATTCATTGCATTTGCCTCTAATAATGATAAACTTATTGAATTTCTATTTCTTATTTTAAAGTATGTTTATATTTGAAAATTTAATTAAACAACATTTATTGGGGATTTTTTTTTTTTCAATTATGGATTTGATATCAGTAACACATAATTCAAACTGAATCCGTGTTGTTTTTTAAAATTTTGAAAAATATGTTTGGAATATCATCAAAGTTTCTGCATTATATGGCATGGTACTCAACTCCAACAAAAAAAACAACACATGGGTCTCAGATCTCTCTGCTGACACTCCCCATAAATTTTCGCTTATTACTAAACATTATCTTCATTAATTTAGTTAAATACATTCAAACACTACTTAATTAAAGTTAAATCTCGATAGTAGTGGTGACAGAGCAGAGCAGTCAAAGGATGGAGGCCAACAGAGACACGATCGAGGCGTACAGTCAAAGCAACAACACACATACATACATACACACACTGTCATGGTCAAATGTCTAGCTGGAGCTTTTGCATGTCACGAGCCCCACATCCCTTTATTTACACTTTTTCCTCTTTTCTTTTTCGTGCCAATCTAGGAATTAACACACTTTAACGCCTACCTAATGGAGTATTTTAAAAAGTTATATACAAGAAAATTATCATAAACCCTGATTTGCGGATTTCTCAAAGTAATAACTAGTATAAGCTATTTCAGTATTCTAAAGGGAGAAAAGAGTAATGGTTTGTTATCTTACATGTTTTTATTACTACAGAGTCAGACTACAGTTTTTTTTCCTAAGTAAATATAGAAAAAATCAAGCGTTGCTTAGTAAGTTAGTAAGCTTAATAGCATTGCTAATGAATGATTCAAATAAAGAAGGTTTAAGTGAGTAATTAGGCCTTGAAATTATCATCGCACGTGCCCTAACCTGTCCTCGTGGGTATTTGGAGTTTAGTGGGTAAACTGTGAGACTCTTCGCAGCTTTTTTGACTTACGTGCGAGATTTTCTTTGCTCATCATTTAATATGACCATTATACCCCTCCTTCTATATCAAGTTAGCAAAATCACACACATTGCTTTAGTTTCAGGGCCTGTTCTTTTATATGTCGCTCATCGAGCGATAGCGACAAAAGAAAATAGACAAAAACGAAATCGTAAATAATTAAACAGTCGCTGCATCTGGGAAAGGAGTCGCCGTTAGTGTTGTGATGAACCACAGTAACTGTCGCTTGATAATCCAACGACTCTGCTTTTACCTTGCGACACTTTTCTCTCACCCTAGCGACTGGTCCGTTATTGTCATTTTGCATCTACTGCTGTCGTTTTGCTTTGTTGATTACAGTTTTCATCGTCGTTCTTCTCTGTCGCTGTCGCTACTCCAGTGATTAGTAAAAGAACAGGCCATCAGTAACAAAATCACACACATTTCTGTTAAGAAACATGGAATTTAAATGTTCGTGTACTTTGATCTGTAATATGTAACTGTAAGTCCGTAACTAAAAGATCAGTTAAATTAGTTGTCTACTTGTCTTCTTCTATGGTATAAAAAAAACAAAGGACAAAACGGGAATTTAAACACAGCGTTTGAGCTTGCACGTGTGGCGCATGGGTCGAGATGACTCGATAAACCGGCTATAGCCTGTGAATTCTCGGTCAACACAATCTGTAATTCTTTCCTTTTTTAAATTAAATTATGTTGTCATCTTTTTAATTTTATTGTTTTCCCTTGAGAGCAAAAAGAGAAAATCTTTGGACCAAACGAAAAGAAACGTTTCCTTTTTAATTTGTCTCATTGCTTTAATAATTTTCCTTCTCACCGAAACACACCACCACACCCCCCATTCTTCTTCTTCTTCTTCTTCAATCTTCTTCCATCTTAACATATTCATCATTTGTGTTTTCTTAAATTCTCTCAAAATCCAGATATATATTTTTTTTTGGTTAGCTGGTGGGGGAAGCATTAATCATGTATTTATGATACACTGCTGTATTATTACGTGAGTTGAATGTTTCCTTATTTGTTGACTCATTTTTAAAAAGACCAAGGAAGGAAGAAGAAGAAAGGCTCTGTTTTTTTGTTGTTGTTTAAAGGGGTGAATTTGTCGAAAATGCCAATGTTTCAGCCTTCGAAGAATGGTGGGTTTGATGGGCATATCTTAGATCTACAAACAGCCGTTAAAGACGGTGTTCTCGGTAGTTGCGGCGGCGGCAGGAGATGGGAAAATTGTGGTGGTTGTTACCGACGAGAAGAAGCAATTGGATTTAAAGAAGATGATTTCCGAACTCGAATTACTTGAAATACCCTCTGTTTTCATCTGTCCCATCTCTCTTGAACCGATGCAAGATCCAGTCACCTTGTGTACTGGTCAAACCTACGAGAGGTCAAACATTCTCAAATGGTTCAAATTAGGTCACTGTACTTGCCCTACGACGATGCAAGAGCTTTGGGATGATTTGGTCACTCCTAACAAGACTCTTCATCAGTTGATCTACACTTGGTTTTCTCAAAAGTATGTCTTGATGAAGAAACGTTCCGAAGACGTGCAAGGACGAGCCATTGAGATTTTGGACACGTTGAGAAAGGCTAAAGGGAAAGCAAAGGTTCATGCTTTAAGCGAGCTTAAGCAAGTTGTGATGGCTCACGCTATTGCTAAAAAGACTGTTGTTGATGAAGGTGGAGTCTTTGTTATCTCTTCTCTTTTAAGTCCTTTTACTTCTCACGCTGTTGGATCTGAGGCTATTGCGATTCTTGTTAATCTTGAGCTTGATTCTGATTCCAAAGCTGGGTTGATGCAACCAGCTAGGGTTTCTTTGATGGTTGATATGTTGAGTGATGGTTCTATCGAAACCAAGATCAACTGTGCTAGATTGATTGGGAGGTTGGTGGAGGAGAAAAGTTTTAGAGCAGAGCTTGTTTCTAGTCACAGTTTACTTGTTGGACTAATGAGATTGGTTAAAGATAGGAGACGAAGGAACGGTGTTTCGCCTGCGTTGACGTTGCTCAAATCGGTTTCGGTTCATAAACAAGTTAGGAACTTGATGGTTAAGGTTGGAGCAGTTCCTCAATTAGTTGATGTTTTGCCATGTTTAGATCCTGAGAGTTTGGAATCAGCTCTGTTTGTGTTGGATTCGTTATGTTTGGAAAGCGAAGGGAGGATTGCTTTGAAAGATTCGGTTAACACGATTCCGAATACAGTTAGGTTACTGATGAGAGTATCTGAGAAATGCACAAACTATGCGATTTCGATCCTTTGGTCGGTTTGCAAGTTAGCTTCTGAAGAATGTTCGTCTCTTGCTGTTGAAGTTGGTTTGGCTGCTAAGCTTCTGCTTGTGATCCAAAGTGGATGTGATCCAGCTTTGAAGCAACGGTCCGCTGAGTTATTGAAGCTATGTAGTCTTCACTTTTCAGACACAATGTTTATCTCCAAATGTAAACTCACAAGAACAATCCAATAAAAAGACTACACTTCTCGAGTCAATGATCAAAGCAAAAGATCTGCCCCATGTTGTTGATGTATATAGATGAAGATTTCAAGCATATTTGATCGGGTGGTACATTCGCAGGAGAAGCTGTAGTTGGTTGAAACGAAGGAACGAGTTTGGTTTGTGAATGGAATAATCGTTAAGAATTTAAGATGAAGCAAAATGTATAGATCTTTTTTTGTTGTGTTTGGTTCAATAGTAGAAAAATAGATTGAAGAAAGGAATCATTTTTTTGGCCTCTTGTTGTATCTTATTTTTAGCTTATTTTGAGTCATAATTGAAAAAAGTTATAGTCTCTCTGAATCCTTTTTCTTAATACCATAATGGTTTTGTTACACAAAAAAAGAAATGTAAGAAAAGACCAAATCTTGATTGAGGAAATAAATCAAGTGATCCTTGATAGAACAGTAGTAGGTGGGTCTCATAGAAAAAAGAAGTCTTTCTATAGAACATGCATTGGTATGATTTGAATCACTGTGCAAAATGAACAATTGATAAGAAAGGGATGATTTGACTTGTGACTCGTTACAACTGTTTGTTTGTCCAATAAGACACGTTTATCTCTCTGTTCTTACATAACTGTCTGTTTTTATATAATTGGATATGAGAGACTCTCTGTACATATCTGTGTGTGTGAACATTGTATCTGAACGCTTGTGATGTCACTGATGTGAGACCTCTTGTCTGAAAATAAAATCTACCAATCTTGGAAAAAAAAATTGTATTTTTTTGACCAAACAAAAATAATTGATGTGAGACCCTCTCGTCGAAGCTTCTGAGATATCTTATAATGGGCCTTAATATGGGCTTTTATGTAGTAGATCCAGTAATACGTAAAGACGGTGAATCATCATCGTTGGCTCTAATTTGGAATTACGCTAAAACGACGAAATCGATTAAGATATTAATAAAAGATTTAAATTTAGATATTATTAAGATTAGCTTAACAAGTTAAGATTGATTAAGACGGAGCTCTCTCATTCATTATCTCTATTTCTCTCAATCTTTTGCTTTTTTGCTTCGAGCTGTAAACATAAAGATCATTCAGATATGGCTTGGTTAGCTAGATCCATTGCGAACTCACTCAAGCTAGATGAGGACGATGAAGATGATCAAAAGCAACGAGTTGGTTGTGATGATGAGACCGGTACGAATCAATCGATATCGGATTCACAGTCTCCTCGTGGCGTTAAGGAAGACATCACAGAGCTAACGAAGACCTTGAGAAGTCAGTTTTGGGGAGTAGCTTCGTTCCTCTCTCCACCACCGTCTTCGTCTCCGGATCTTCAGGAGAGAACAGATCACGCGAGGGAAGGTGAAGATGAGGATCTGATTGCTGGGATTAGGAACGATTTTGCTGAGATTGGTGGGAGATTCAGGACTGGGATTTCGAAACTCTCTGGGAACTTACCTGTATCTGAGTTAAGGACTGGGATTTCTAAGCTCTCTGGGAACTTACCTGTTTCTGAGTTCACTAAGATCGCTTCGAATTTTTTACAATTGAGTTCAGAAGATGTGGATTTGAAGGATTACGACAAGGATCTTGGAGTTACAGAGGAATTAGTTTCGTTTGTCAAGGATCTTGCGATGCATCCTGAGACTTGGTTGAATTTTCCTTTACCTGATGATAGCTTTAATGGTAAGTTTCTCAGTCTAAGCTAATCAACTAAGGAATAGTGAAGTTTGTTTGAGTTTATATGATTTCATGATTGGTGTTGGTTTGTTTGTTTTTCAACTAAATTTGCAGACTTTGAGATGACTGATGCTCAGTATGAGCATGCGTTGGCCGTGGAGAGGCTTGCACCGAGCTTGGCTTCTTTGAGAATTGAGCTTTGTCCTGAATATATGAGTGAGAATTGCTTCTGGAGGATTTACTTTGTTCTTGTGCATCCTCTACTCAGTAAAGACGATGCTTTGCTTTTGTCTACTCCTCAGGTAAGTTGGATTCTCAACTTTAATTGCTTATGAATGTCCACCTATTTCGTTTGTTTTTAAGTTTAGTGTAATCCTATGGTTGATGCAAATCGTACTCTTTCTAGATAGTATAATGGTAATCGAATTTGTGTCAAAACAGTGATCCTCATTATTGAATAGTAGCAAGTTGTCAATCAGGTTTGCTAGATTTGTAACTAGTTTTTCTAAGTGGTGCTAGATTTGATGGTAGCAAGTCAATCAGGTTTCCTGGGATAAAGTTAGATAAATATATTGTTCCTGTCACTAATTTTTTTATATGTCTTTGCATATAAAGGTACTCGAAGCAAGAGCAATGTTATCACACGAACTACAGAAAACAAACAAATTACCTATGGAAGCAGGGAGTTCTGAAGCTAATGCTGTCATTGTGGAACAACCTCTTGATGTGCCTCATGAACCTTTACCAGAAACAGCAACTGTTAGAATCGTGAGTACGACCGAGTCATCCGACTTTGAAACAGACAAACACCCAATTGAGAGCAAGGAGATACAAATTGTTGACAAATCTGTCATTGAAGAGACTGCTTCTTCATCTAAATTAATCAATGTGCAAGTGGATGACGAGGAAGAAGACGATGCAGATGATTGGTTGAACGATGAAGAGACTTCTTCTGTTAGCGCCATTGAAGGAAGAGCAAACACAAATCATCCTCTTGGTGAAGACGACGAAGATGTATCATTCAGTGATTTAGAAGAAGAGGATGAAGGAGACGTGGAGGTGAGTTACAAGAAAGTTACCAACTCTGGTTCTGATTCTTCAAACAAAAATTCACCTGATTGGGTTCAGCTAAAAGAAGTGAAAGTGAAGAAAGAATCAAACGACTGGCTTAATGTCGATGCATTGTGATGTGATGGGATGGGAGTGACATCCAGTGTTCTTTTCTTTATATATAACACATCAAGTTTAAGTTATCTTCCAAATATATGATCCTACCGTTGAAATATGCTGTAAATATTCTTCAAACCCATATATGAAGGCCTTCATAGGAACTGCCATTTTTATATAGAGTTTGATTGCAAAAAAAAATGATCAAAATTTCTAATTAACGGGACAACAGTCACAACACTGGTCTTCCTTTGTCTGGTTCCAGATAAATAAATCGTAATAGAACCAAGAAAAAGATACAACAATCGTAAAAAGCTTGTGCCAGTTATACTAACTACGACGTTGTCTTGGTTCTTCTGCAACTATAATTTTAGTCTGTATTTTTAATACCTCTCATATTTTTTACCGCCGGCTCTACCGCCGCGACCTCTGTTAAACTTATTAACCGGTTCTCTCTTACTCCTGTACCCTCCTCGATCTATCTTCAGAGCAACGTTGGGAGGATCCGAGAAACCGAACGAAGCCGCAACATCCTGCACAAAAAAAACAAAGATATCTAGTTAACGCTTAAGGCAGAAAACAGAAACAGATTGTATTCCCGATTTCATGACATTTCATTATGTTGTGTATAATGCTGCAGATTCCATTACTTTGAGATCGAGTCGGTGAACATCAAAGGCATCTTTCATCTTGTGAGAATCATATCCTGCAATGTAAGTCTTGTATGCTTCTTTTGCTGAATCCTTCAATGCATAGTTTTCATCTATCAAGTTCTCCTGCAATAACAGTTTAAATTCAACTTTTTGTCTCGTCAGTGTAGTAAACCTTTTAAGAAAGAGCAAAAATATTTTACCAGAAAAGATTTCACATTGAGCAATTTATCTTCTTCAAATTCATGTTGCTCAACGGGAATTTTTTCCGCCTGCAAAAAAAAACAATATGTTGATTCTCTATCCAAAATTTCTAAAATTTGAATAATTTTATTGGATGAAAACAATTACCTTGAGATGCTGAACAAACTGCAACTCATTTGGAGTTAGGACAAGCAGAGCCTTTCCTTTTGCTCCTTCACCACGAGCGGTTCTACCAACTCTATGAATATACGTCTAGATAATAAAAGAGTAACATTTCAGACAATGAGTGATTAGTTAACACTAATTTTTTCACACGCATTTGCCAAAAAACTAAGCAACAGACCTTAGCGTCTTCAGGGGGATCATACTGCACAATCCAGTCCTATACAAGCACACAATAATCACAGAGATTTGATTAAAGATCAACCAATTTAGACATTTTCTAAGTTCAGAATGTGGAGGAAGCATACCACATGGGGAATATCAAGACCACGGGAAGCAACATCAGTACACAACAGAATACCCGTTTCCGCTTTACTAAATTGGAAAAATATTGAGCTTCGTTTGGTCTGGTCCATCCCTCTACGGATTTCAAGGCAATCTATTTTGATATATCGACAGAGTTCCGCATGGAACTTTGTCGATTTGCATGTAGAGAAAAACACCATGATTTTCTTTTTCCCAAGGGACTTCTTCAAGAAGGTCAGCAAAAAAATTAATCGCTTAGCACTTGGCACAACGCAATAACCTTGCTCTAAGCCTTCATTTGTAACCTACAGTTTCCAGATTCCACAATATGAAAAAGGCTTGTTTCGGCAATAAAGTAAAATGTGAGTAAAGATAATAACATAAGTTGTGTTGATGGTTACCTCTTTTCGTCCTTCATCCACATCGATATAAACATATTCTTTAAGTGACACCCGAGCAAGATCGTCAACCTGATAGTTTAATTGAATTCCACTAAGTTAATTAAACTGACACTAATAAGAAACGAAGTGACAAAACTATATTGATTGGTAAACAAACCTGGGAAGTCTGTGTGGCGGAAAACAGGGACGTCTGCCTTGTCTGCAGCAATAATACAAAAGACGGTTTATATCTCTAGTATTTATGGTAAACTTTAAAACAAGAATACCTATGCAAGCCCCAAGAATACTACCTTTGGTAAAATCTTGATAATCTTCTTCAGGTCTTCTTCAAAGTTCTGTTCCAAGATCCTATCAGCCTCATCCATTACAAGATACTGCAGAATAAGAATTGCATTAAAGCAAAACCAATGACGATACTAGTAGCAAAGAAAATAGAACTCAGAATTCTGTGGTTATTAACAACCTTCAAGTTCTTGAATACAAAACCATTTGTGTTTTGAAGGTGGTCGAGAAGTCTTCCAGGGGTAGCTACTAACAAATTAACGCCTTTGACAAGAAGCTCAGTTTCTTTCTTTCTGTTCTCACCGCCAATAACCTTTCCCACAGTCTGTGAATGATACTTGAGAAGCTCTTTGGCTACGAGAAAAGACTGAAAACATAAATGATGTATGATGAGTATCATCATCAATCATCACAATGGGGTAAAAATGATATAGGAAGAAAAGGAGTGAGAGAGAACCTGAATAGCAAGCTCTCTAGTTGGGCAAATGATGATAACACCAGTACCGTTGCGAGGAGAAAAGCTGACATTGTAAAGAAGCTCAATAGCAGGAATAAGAAAAGCTAAGGTTTTACCAGAACCAGTCCTGGCAGCTCCAAGCAAATCTTTCCCCATCATCAATGGTGGAATTGCTTTAGATTGTATCTGCAAAAAAAGTATACAAATTTTGAATCATCATCATCATTGTTCTTAAAAGAAGAAAAAACATCATATTCAATTCGAAATTGGTTGTAACCTCAGTCAAGAATTTGAAACCAAACTCTCTGATAGATTTTAAAGTTTTATCAGATAAATTCAATGACTCGAACGTTTCACCAGTCATTATACCACTCCCACTAGTTTCCTCCCCTTTCTTCTTCTTCTTCTTCTTCCTCTTGGCCATTGTCTTCTTCTTTTTCTTTTGACTTCACAATATTCACATCCTTGCTCTTCTTATTCTTCTTCTTCTTGGGCTCTTCATCATTGCTAACAGCTGTTACCGCTGTTTCGTTCTCTTCGTCATCATCTCCACGCTTCTTCTTCTTCTTATTCGGTTCGTCGTGGATTAAGTTTGATTCCTTCTCTTGCTTAATTGCTAGCTTCTTTAGTATTTCCTTCTTCGCTTCATCTCTTTCTCTTTTTCTACTCTTCTTCTGCTGCTCCAAATCCAAATCCAAATCCGCCATATTTGTTGTCAAATCAAATAGAGGGGAACACAACTATGAAGGTAGGGTTCTTTAAAATCGGAATCGAGAGAGAGTGTGTTCTTAATTCTTATGGCTGCTCTGCCTCTGCTCTACCGTCGTCCGTCGCAATTAGTTAGGGTTTTATTATTAAAGCTCTCTAAATTTCTTTCAAATTTTTAGTTTTCCGATAATACCCCTTGCTCTGACCTTTTTTTATTTTTACTGTAAACCAACTAAAATTGTCCAAGTTTATCAAATTCAAATTAGTTATAAAAAAAAAAAACCCAAACCGCAATACTGAGATTCTGCATTAAACCAATTTGATTCGGATGCTCTATAAGAACAAAAGAATGTCACAGTTATGATCGAATGAATCTTCACAAATTCACATCTAAAAGACTTAAACTAAGTTTACGAATTTTTCATTTTATAGTCTGCAAACATTCCTCTAAATCATCTATATTTACAATGATAAATCACGAAAACGTGATAAACTAATTAAAACATGTCACAACGATTTTATCGACGATGATAACCTCTCTAATTTTGACCAAAACATTCTCCCAATCGACGACTTAGTTTTGTCTCGCAGCTCCACACTATTATTATCACTCGTTGAGCCCATCCTCATCGGCATCATCCCAACCGCTTTAACAGCTGACACAACCGCTCCACCCAGTTCTCGTACAACCGCTTCGACCGCGTTCTGATCCGTCTCACCACCATTCGCATCCGTAACATAAAACGAACCAACCGCAAGATCACCTTGCGTACTCATCTCAGCTCTCGTTATCGACAAACCGTTTTCTCTCACAACTCTGGTCACATCCGACAACAAACCCATCTTGTTCTCTGTCCGAATCTCAAGTTTCAAACCTCGTGAAGTCCGTCTCGAAATCGCAGCAACCAAACAATGTCTTAGTCTCTCTCTTTGCACCTCTGTTTCTAACGTGCAACCATTCTTTTTTCTTATGAAATATTCTTGCTCTGCCGTGGACCCTTTAGCTCCGGCGACTGCGTGAAACACTACGAATTGTAACTCTTTTAAAGCACACACCGTGTCGAAAAGTAGTTTTGGCCTGTCTCTACACTTAACGTTCACCATGGAATAACCATTACATGCCTCGATCGCTACGTGTATCCTCTCGCATCTTCCTCTCCACAAAGCATCGCACCTGATACATTCAAGGTAACATCATCATGTATCGAAACCGACGAAGCTTATTTTGGTGATTAGTACTTGGTAAAAACGCACCTGTCACCACTGAAGCAATCGCAATCGGAGCAGCTCTCATAGTCTCCTTCGGCGTACATCAGCTCATGAAGTCGTCGCTCAGTGTGAGCCCACCCGACCGGAGCTCCTTTAGCCTCGACGATCCTCACGACGACGCGAGACTCATCGCCGACTATATGATGGGCTTCCATGACGGTATCAAGATGATCCTTTACTTGGGCCTTTCTTATCGGGTCAATAATAGGCCCACCGTTAAACCCATCTTCTAGATAAATCACCATGGCCGCTCGCTCGTGGTGGGTCCATGCAACAGCGGCTGTCACGTGACATCCAATGTCGGAAAGTACGGCAGATATTTCGGACAGTAGACCCGGTCTGTTTATTCCGGTTATCTCAAACGCCGTATGCTCTGTACACACGTGGCGCTGTTGCACCTCCCGTTTTAGATTACTCTGCATCTCCTTTGTTATACCTCCCGTTCTACTAGAACATATTGCCTGAAACAACAACAAAAAATTAAATCTTACGAGTTAGTCCAACAACAGCAAACAAAAACTTTAAACGAGGCTGTTATATCTTAAGAGTTAGTCAAAATTAATTTAAGTCAATGATTTTTTTAGGTGTATTTTACTAATGATTTTTTTAGGTGTCACACCTGTTGAATGTAGAGAATAAGGCTTCGGTCTGTGAGCTTATTCCCGAGTTGGTCCGTCACGTGAAACACTAACAAAGAGAAATTTTGCAGATGTGATAAAATATATGTGGTCCACCAATGATGACATGTGAAATTGATGATGATGACGACTTACCATCCATGAACCATTCACCGTCGGATGAGATGTAAGATTTGGAGATAACGAGATCGAGATCAGCCAAAACTTGAACCATGTCCAGTAATATCCCGTACTTGTTCGCGCTATCTACCTACATATATCAACCACATGATTAATTATCGCTAATTAGTCATTATCTATATCAACTAGCATGATAAAACAAATTATAAAGAGATTTAGTAGTATTATTATAATATGTACCTTAACAAGTGTGCACTCTGGGTCTGAGTCGTTGTCTACACAAACCCTAATTAGTGCACAAAACCAGCAAATATTATGATTAAAGTAAACTCGTAACAAAAAAATTAACAAAGAAGTAGATTAATAAAGTATGAAATTACCTGGGAGGATTGATTCTCTCGACTAGTGATTCGATCTCGGAATCAATCCGAGGCTGATAAGCTATCTCCATCATCTTATTAATCAGCTCTCACAAATCCGACCTATATACACATAAACAAGTTTTAATTAGTCGAGGAAGAAGAAAGAAGAGCAATGTATGAAAATTGTTTTGTTATATATACTTCCACGATGTAAACGAGGTTAAAAATATAATTATAGAGTAATCAAACATTAAAGTTAAAAAAGATAAATAAAGAAGAAGTCGCCGATTCTTTCGGTTCAGAATCAAATCTAAACCATATCTTAAAATTATTATTTTACAAAAGAAAAAAAAAACGTATGAAACAAAAATCTGAGACAATTAAGCTGTTTTTATCCCTTTCTGAATCAAAATTATTACTTGAGAATTCTGTCCTTTATGGTTGTTAGATTAAGATTAATCTCAACTTGAAATTTCTTGAAAACTCAAGTCGCATTGGGAAAAAAATATTAGGATAACGAAACAGAGCAAACAGATATCAACAAAAGATAAGAAGAAGAAATCAATCTGTGAGCACAGGGACACATACACTATATGAGAATCTGAATCTGAATCCATCAGAGAAAGGGTTTGTATTTATTTCTCAAGAACTTCAAGACGAAGAAGGAAGAAGAAGAAGAAAACGAACAGAGAGAGAGAAAGATTACCTGAGTTGAGAGATTCTGATACAATAGAGAGACTAATGTAAGAAAGAAGAATCCTAAAAGAGGAGAGATTCTCTAATAGAAAAATATTGCGAAAATTTTATTTTTATTTGTTTGCTGCTACAAAAGAGGAGAGAACTAGTTTATGTTGGTGGACGAGATAAAAAAGAGAAGCCGAAACTGTAGCCAAAGCGTATCTATCTCATGTACTACTACTACTGCTTATCATATCTATGATGTTTTTGTACATACGATACGAGAGTGCACTAAATAATATAGATATATGTACAACCGATACATATGAATGCTATTATTATTTTAGTCAAATGCATCCCATCTTTTTCTTTTTGACAAATGCATCCCATCAAATCTTTGCTATTTGAGAAGCTTTTTTATTTCTGACTCATTTACCTTACAAGTGTTAAAAATATTCTGAGATTTTTATGGTAAAAGATTAATATGATTATTTAACAAAAAAAGATTAATATGATTAATGTAAATCAAGATAAATTTATTAAAAAAGAAGATATTAAAAAAAAAATAATAGAGAAAAAAGAAAGATATAATATTTGTTGTAAGATGATGAGGTGTATTAGCAACCAACACAAGATTTGCCACATGTAACATTATAAAGCCACGTGGCAAGATGGGTGGACTCTGAGCTCGCCTCTTCAAAATCGTAAGAATCAAGCTGTCCACGTGTCGATCTTCCATTTCAGGTGATTTTTCTTTTTTACAAAATAAAAAGATTGAAAAATGTATTTACAACTCATTTATTTGAGATTTCAGCTGGAACAATAAAAGATAAAACAAATCTGTTTACATACATAAATGCAAAGATGTTTTATGTGGGTTACACAAAACGTGGCCCGACCACACACACAAACAGAGGCCACTCCAGTTGTAGTTTTACCTTTCTAGTGGTTTATACAACTTATGTCCTGTCAGAAGAAATTAATTTTGAAATCAGTTAATATTTTATTAACAAAATTAATCATAACATCGGTTATAAGTTATAACCATATATTAACACATTGTTTTCTTATTTAACTTTCATAATTTTTTTATTTTACTAAACTTGGTTCAAAACTATAAATTAGAGACTCTGTATTAGCCAAATGTTTTTAACTAGTTAGTAATCTATGAGACTATGACATGTGGTCGGTTGACATTTGCCAAGTTAGAATGGTGTTTACACCATTTTTAAGACTCTATTGTTCAAATTAGAATGGTATTTATATCATCCTTAAGAAATTAAGATCCTAGAGTTCGACTTGCTCCGAGGAAGAAGAAGAAGAAGAAGTGAGAATGATTAAGGAAGGATGTGCTTCTTAGGGTTTTATTATTCTTCTTGAGTTTGCAAAAACGTGAAATACAAGGCACTTACTACATTGTTACATTTTGTTTGTATGCATCGCCTCCTACAGTAAACAAACATTGTGCTTCCTTGCAAAAAACATTTGTCCAAGCTCTTCTTAGTTATGGTCCGTGATTTACATTAAACATCCCAAAAATATTTTAGGGAGATTATGAAGAATCTGAACTCTTTTCAGTGGCGGCTTCCTTTGCAGCAACAACAGCTTCTTCTCCTTCAAGCTTCTCCTTCCAGTATTGATCAAGCGGAGGCCCAAATATTGCTTTCCTGAAACCACACCAATCCTACAATGCAACAAACAAACAAACAAAACCTCTCTATTCAGATTGCTGATTCACAATTGTTAATTAATTGACTTTGTTCAGGTTAACAAATTTCAGGAGATCTAACAATTTGGGATTTGATTAAGACAATTTCACACAGGTCCTCAAAAATTATCTCGAATTCTACCAATGCGTAGAATAATATATGCTCAGATCGATTCTAATAACTAAGTCCAAAACTGAGTAATCTACAAAGCGAATAAGCAAAACCAGATCTTCTTCACTCAAGAAACCATTCAAGATTTAAGTAATGAATACTTACACAACAGCTCCGATCACCATCGGTAAAGACAGAAACCTGTTCCTCCGAAACATTCTCAAAGAACGATAGAAGTCGCCGTCGCTTAAGCTGATCTTCCGGTCGCCGCCGTTCGCGACGAATCTTTATAAGTGAGGGTTTCCAGATTTGAGTTTTATGACAATGCCAACTAATTCTATTATGGGCTTGGCCCAACATTTTAGCCCATCAAAAAGCCTTTTATTTTTGTCAACGCCCACGAGGGAAGAAAAAGAAGAGAAGGGACCATAAAATAATTGTCACCCGACTCTTCTTCTTGTTTTCTTTTTCAAGTTTTTCTCCATTTTATAAAAAACTTGTGATCTGATTTTGACCACTTTCCAAAACTCTATACATGAATTTATAGTATTTTACTATTAAAATTCTCTAAAAAGATTATGTATCACCTTACAAATTTTTTAACTTCAATATATGTTTTTGAGAAAACAAGTTCTTTATTAAAGTTGAGTATTTCATGGTGAATAAAATTGTGTCTATGTCATTGATATGGGGAGTTAATGCGAAGTTCGTAGTTATATTTTTAACATCCACACATAATCCCCAGAGCATATATGTCTCTATTTTACATTTATAGATGCAGCTGTGTCTTTATTTGATAGGTGGTGGTGGTATGCGTTTATTATCTTTAATGCGTTTTTGTGAGGTATGAGAGTCAGCTTCTTTAATTTAAGACTGAAAACAAAATAGGAATAAAATGACATTTGAGATGAGACTAATTTGCTTGTGTGGTCTGGCAAGAAGACTCTTAAACTAATTATCGAATCTTTTGTTATGATTTATGAACGAAGAAAGGAAAAAAACTTAGTTCAATATAACTGATTTATTATTTTATACGCATGACAAAGATACAATATCAAGTGTATATAATTTCGTCAAGAACGTACAAAGTGCTATAGTAAGAAGATAGATATGTATATGGACTGAATCATTATTAATCCAAAAGATATATTCAGAAGCAAAGTAATCATATTTTAAGGACTGTGGTTTTGAGTGTAGATGTAATCAGTGTGAGCAACTAAAGTTCTTCGTATCAAGACGCACTCTTCTTCTCCAACACCTTCACAGTTTTCCTCTCCTTGTTCTAATTTCTGCTCATAACATAAAAAATATACGCACGTAACGAAAATGTTAGTCTCGATAATGTTTTTCTATCTTGATGATTATATAAAATTAATATTGAGCTGAAAGCCTGAAACTCGTATCAATTCCTCAAAACTTATAAAAAAATTCAGTTATTTTCTTAATAAATTCATTATATATATACTAATTAACAACACAGATATATACACCATGAGAATGAGGTTAGACCTTGAGGGAGATTTCTTCCGGATAAACGGAAGTTGGATTGAGCCTGGCTGATGCGTATGTAAGCGTGGAACAGATAAGAAGAGCCATGATGAAGAAAGTATTGAACTTAACCATTTTCTTTGTATGACTAAATATTATACAATATTTCTTGTTATAAATACAATGAAAGAGGATCAGGAGAGATCAAATATATTGAGAGCGGTAGTAAATTAAGATGAAGAGGAAGATATATGAGAGAGTAGAGCAAAGTTATGTAATTGAGGCGTATTTATAGAGAAAACATGAGATGAGATAAAAAGTTCTGCAACAACGTGAGCCATATAATCTTTTGAGTTTGAGTAAGTGAACGTCATGAAACCCATTACCATACCGAACACGCACATGTATATTCTTATCTAAATTTGTGTATAATAAATTTTAAAAGTAGACTAGAGAAATCGTTTCCAAAGAGAGTCTGTTTTGTAATCAGTAGTCTGTAATTGGTTGGTTATAATAACTTATAAGTAATCAGTAGTCTGACTTTGTGAAATTGATCTATATGGGGGAGTACTCAACTATATTTTAACCTTTTTTTTCTATTTACATTAATTTATCCTGGTCATATAATAAATTTTTATCCTAATGTTGAAAAGAAGTTGGTGGCGGATGTACCTGTATACTGAGAATCACCCAATGTTCTTATCACGTGAAGTTAACTGCAAGAAGTTTGGTTTTAATTTCTTGTGGTACATTTTTCTTTCTATTTTTGAATTTATCTGGTTAAGTGAATATAAGTGGGGATTCTATGTCTCTTTTTATACTGTTTACTAATATGTCGTTGTGTTTAATTTATGGTTTTATGTATACTGTGAAGTGTGAATGGTCCTAAGCTTTTATATATGCGACCTGTGACATACCCATTGTAATCAAAGTTATAATAAGAGCAAAGAGACATATAAAATACTGCTTTGTGTTTGACGTTTTCATCCATGTATATATTTACATTGTGAAATAGTCTTTGATATGTAGTTCCGAATGATCATCAGCTACAGTTATCTGAAATAATGTTCAATTTTCTAAGAAAATGGTTGATACATGTAAGTTAAGAAGCGTCCATCATAATGAAAATAACACTTCCCCGCATGCGGCATGCCACAACACATTCTCCAAAACAAAAAAAGTCTGGTCAATAAAAGAGGGAAAAAGGGTTCGCAAGCAAGATTCGTTTCAAACATAACAATTAGATTATTTAGTTCTATCCACACACGTACGGGTACTATCATATATGGCTATAAGCCTTATTCAGTTCCTTTCAGTTGACTTTTGTTTTTGTAATGTTGTTTCTTGTGTAAATCAAGATCAAGAGATTTGATCATCAGACAACATCAGTGGACTATATATTATAGGCCACCGATCCATCAAACATGGGCCTATCTTCTACTCTATTATATGATTTAGGTTTTCGGCCAATTTCAGAACAGCTTGGCTTTTTTTCTTTCTTTTCAAATTCTTGTTCTTTCCCTGTAATGTCACGAGCATATAGCCATATACACTGGTCGAAGGCGAGTCAATAAGCTAAGGGTCTAATTTAGTTGTTAACTTTTTAATTTGTAAGTTTGTGACCATTTAAAATAATAATAAGTATTAATTTTGAATACTTAATTAATAGTGAAAAAGATCTATATTGTACATATTTTAAAGGTTATGTGCACATGAAGATGCCTATAAAGTAGAAAATTTTCTGTCATGCTTTTTTTTTTTTTCTGAAAATTTTGCAGTTTTGAACGCGATCTTTGAACGCGATCTTTGCCGTTAAGAAAACTACACCTTTCAATAATATTCTTCCTTTTTATTCAAAGTAAATTTTGGTTTGTTATTCCAAAATCACGCCTTTATTATAATAACGTCGAAGATATACCATAATTAACAAATCCACTATATAAATACTGTGATCACACGGACCGGTTTCAAAGTATATATGAACGGAAACATATATACAATTTTCATGCTTCATGCATGTTACATATTGAGTTTTTTTTTTGTATTCATTCTGCTGGACTAAAGATTAAAACATGTGAAAATTTTTATATTTTCTTATGATTTTGTCTATATAGAAGTCAAGAACCAATCTATATCGTCCGTCGAAAACTTTTAAAAGTGCTAAAATCAACTTTATGTTATTATTGAATTGGAACAAACCACATGGCTGTCAATTTCTAAAGAAGTAATTGAAGTGGGCTATGAAGAGAAAAAAGAAAGCGAGCGATAATATAGATTAGCAGCTCAACATCAATTTAATTAAGGAACTAATTTCGTTAATATGGTTTCCAACTACAGCTCCGCACATCAACCACTATGAACACAATTTTGGAATCCCTCATTCCCTTCTATATCAAATTATTCGGCTAACCATACATTTTTCCTTCAGTTGAATTAAAGATGACAAACAAAATTTAAATCTTCGGTATTTTTAAATTCAATGTTTTATTGGCATTCAAACAATCTAGAAGATAAAAATGTATTTTCCACTATGAAAAAAGCTGTTATCTAAAACCAAAAGCAAAACTTGTTTTATCCGCTCATAAAAATCTATTATTACTGGCAGATGGGTCGATCATTTTGTTCATATTTTTGTAGTGCATGTTATCTATGTCAAAGCACACATCAATACATCACTAATCTGTTAAATAAATCACATAACTAACTAAGTCTTTGCAACTTTTACAAGGTTTTTTTTTCCATTCTTGTTTGGTCTGCGACTTTTTTACAAGTATTTTGGAACCGAATATTCGGAATAAAGTATTACATATTTACATGCGTAATGACCGAGAATGATAAAGACCGGCGGCTCAGAATGATAATGACACATGTTCTTACTCTATCTCTCTCTCTTTATTGTATTTTCTGGAACAATATAAAAGTAAAATAAGCAAACACTGAAAACAAGAACTTTCATAAGCTAATGACGAAACTAACCTCCGGTTATGAGTCCGTCCGTCCATATAAATATCAACCTCCTACAATACAATTCTTCCCTTTTCCCCTTCTACCCTCTCTCACTTGTAAATTTTTTCGTTCCGGTTTAAATTTTGAGAACCGTTACTATGTCTACTATTTCTCCGGTTCTTTCATCTGAACCGGTTCTTTCCAGTCAAGTACCGGCTTGGGAAACTAGATTCACTCCATGGGACGCATCCGATCTTTTCTCTATCTTCAATTCCCCGGTTAGTCCCATGGAAGTAAATCCCGGTTTAGATAAAACAAACCCAAGTCAAATTCAGAACCAACGCTATTCCAGTCCGGGTTTTAAAGATCAACAACCTTTGAAGAACCCTACTAGTTCGAACGTTGTCTCTTCGGATAAAGACGATCGGCGAAAGAACCGAAAACTATCAAACCGAAGATCAGCTCAACGGTCGAGGATCAAGAAACAAAAACACCTAGAAGATGTGAGAAGCAAACTTAACCAGCTCAAATTCGAGAACCGAGAACTGGATAACCGGCGGCTGTACGTTTTGTACCATTGCGAACGTATAAAGATGGAAAACGATCGTCTACGGTTAGAACACCACGTTCTCCACGAGAAGCTCTTGAACTTACGACAATCTTTGGTCATGCGTCAAATCCAACAGAACTCAACGTGTGCTACGTGGTCGTGTGTTAATAGTACCGTTGTAACGGTCATCCGAAATCCTTCGATGATGAGAGACCACGTAATCTAAGATTTACAAAACACAACTACTATGCATCGTTTTAGACCTAAACGAATCATTTATGATGATGAGTCTTCTCCCGTTTCTTTTGTAAATAAATGTCTAGTATAAATATCATATATTCATATGGTGTAGTTTTATGAGGGAAATCATTATATGTTATACAAATCTTTCTCTTTTTTATTATTTTTAATTTATAAATGATATATAATATCGCTCGATAGTAAAATAACCACGTATCACTTAAGTCGCCTCAGCTTAAAAGAACAACAAAAGTGTTAATTCTAGAATATGGAAGTATGAAATTATGTAAGTGGTTCAAATTGAATAGCCTGTTGCTATCCGGAACAAATACCAAAATATGTGATATTTTGTCAATTTCGATTGCTTTTTTTTTTTTTTCAGTTTAGTTTTTAACACGTCCAAAACAATGCACGCATAATATATTGTCTTAATTTTTAATTCTGGATATTGATTTTGAATGTTTAGTTAGGATTTATAATTAATATTACAATATATAATTTGTCACGTAGCAATTTTAAAAATAGTTTGAGTCTTTCAGACAGTGTCGCCATCCCAATCCTATAAGCTTTTATTAAAGCTTTGAGTGCATTGCATATGTTTCATTTTTACTAGCCATAGCGATTCACATGCTTTGTTGTATACGAATTTCTTTTTTTTTTTGCTACAAGGCTTAATAATGTATACGAATTTTAACATGTGGATTGTTTTCTTTGAGTTAGGAGATCAAAGATAGCGATGGTTTGTGACTTCATCGGCCATGTCTTGATTGATTAGGCGCTATATTTGAAAACTGAACTCATCGTCATGTACTTAAGCCACTACAAGAAAACATGGATTTGCCGACTACAAAAACAGTCACTAAACAGTCGCAAACTACTTAGTTACGACTGATTGGCGACTGAAATACGTAGTCGCTAAACAGTGCGTCGCTAAAATAATCAGTCGCCAAACAGTCGACACGGAGCTACTAATTGGCGACTGATAATTGTGGTCATTCTTCCCTCGCCAAACAGTCGCTAAAGTTGCGACTGAATTTGCAACGCTTTAGCGACTGATCTGGTTACTCATTTGCGATTGTTTTGGTTACTGTTTTGTGTATGTTTTGGTGATTGTTTAATTATCATGTTTTTAAAATTTTTTTGGTAAAAACGAATTATTTGATTTTGTAATACCAAAACTGGTTATGAAAACTATAACTAAAACATAACAAACATGAAATTAAACAAACACATAAGTTTAATTTTACATCCAACATCGTAGTTGTAGAAAACATCCAAACTATCTATTGCAGACAGAAGAAAGTGAAATCGACACATAATGATGCATCTTTATGATACATCATGTGTCAGAATCCCTTTCTTCTGTCTGTAATGACAACTTTATGGGAACAAGTGAAAGATTTATGAACTAGGAGACATGTCTTTATGGGTGAAGATGCTCATGATACTTCACGAGTAGGTTCATTTGATTCCATCTGCAAATGGCAAGTCAATAACATAAAAGCATTTGGATATTTTAATAAGTGAGGGCCTAACTCACTCTTAAAAGAGCAATGGACTTTGAAGGATATTTGTCAAAATTGTTTATTGACAAGACTATGATTACTTACTCGATGATTACTTACTCGATTAAGTCTGGACGAGATTGAATATGATGGCATAAAACTTAATACTCAAACCCGAACTTTAGTGTCCCTAAGTCACGAAATAAACTCCTTTCGGTAAAAAGTGTGGACAAGTTCCTGCATTAACCAAAGTGATGTAACATTGCTATCTTTAAATTATGAAAAAAATATGGAAGTGACGTAACATTGCAATCTTTAAACTATGAAAAAGATGGAGTTTTCTATCATTCTCATTCCAATTGTATCGGTTGTGTGGGAGGGACAAAATCAGGTCTTAATCTAGTGGTATAATGGAGTCATAGATTTATATTCAATGATTTGTTCCAAAAAAAAAAAAAAAAAAAAAAGTTTATATTCAATGATTCATTTTCAATTCTGATACTGAATTTGGCTGGATCTATATTGTCCAGAAATAAGCCCATTAAAGCACCAACTTAAATCAGATAAAAGCCCATAAAGGTCCAATCAAACCCTAACTCTATTCCTCGACACATATATATAAACTCGCCAAATAGACACTCACTTTTATTTCGCATTCTCTCCCTCGAGTCACCACCACTCTGCATCAAAAAGGCAAAGTAACACCACAACTTCATCTTCTCAATTTTAATTTCGTTTTATCATCTTCCACATTCCTGTTTATTAAATCTCTTGATTTCCAAGTTTTACTTTTTATTTTATTGAGGCGGTGATGACAAAAACATTTCTCGATGCTGAAACTTACTCGAGTGACCTAAAAATAAACTCTTGTAATTGTTTCATGATGCTTCTTTTGTGCGTGTCTGAGCCTTAAAAATACTTTCTTTGTGAATTTGGTTTTGTTTCAAAATTTGTAGTTCAATTTTTAATTAAAAGTTTTGCTTTGTTTTGTTCAGACGGTTTCACACAATCGAAGCCCATGGAAGAAGCAGATCAGTTATGTTTAGCTGCTAAATCCGGCGACTTGATAAAGGTCCAAACTTTAATTAACTCCGGAGCCGACGTTACACATTTCGACAACGAAGGTCTAACTCCGTTAATGCACGCCGCTAAAATCGGAAACGCAGAGATAGTAACGGCGTTACTCGAATCAGGTGCTCCGTGGAACGCTTTAACTCCATCGAATCTGTCAGCAGGAGACTTCGCTATGGAAGAAGGACACCAAGAAGCTTTCGATCTTCTTCTCAAAACGGGGATACAATCAGAGCTAATCTTAGGAACAATCGCAAGAAACCAAACCAAGAAGGAGTACTCTAACCAAGAGTATCTTCAAGATCGTGTTAGTTTCAGTGAAGACAAGATCATGGATAGTGAAAGCAAAGGTGTGATGATGGCTTGGGAAAAACCATTAATGGAAGCTCACGCTAAAGCGATTTGTATCAACGGTGGTCACATTCTAAACGTTGGTTTCGGTATGGGACTTGTGGATACTGCGATACAACAGTATGGTCCGAGTAAACACACGATCATCGAAGCTCATCCTGAGGTGTATAAGCGTATGATTGAATCTGGTTGGGGAGAGAAAGAGAATGTGGAGATTGTTTTTGGAAGATGGCAAGATGTTCTTGATAAGCTTGATGATCGTTTTGATGGGATATTTTTTGATACTTATGGAGAGTATTATGAAGATTTGAGAGAGTTTCATCAGAATCTTCCCAAGTTGTTGAAGCCTGATGGGGTTTATTCGTATTTCAATGGGTTTTGTGGGAGTAATGCGTTTTTTCATGTTGTGTATTGCAATTTGGTGACTTTGGAGATTGAGAATTTAGGGTTTAGCACTCAGTTGATTCCATTGCCGGTTAAGGATTGCCTTGGGGATGATGTTTGGGAAGGTGTCAAGCAAAAGTATTGGCAGCTTGATACTTATTATCTCCCTGTTTGTCAGTTTAGTGACTGAACCAAGTTTTCTTAAATTTAGCAAACTTTGTGATATTTTGTTGTACTTTTTTTTTTACTCGCTAAGCTAGATTTTTGTGACTCATTTTTATTGACGATCCTATATAATTTATGGTGTTGTGTACATCTACAAAATTTTCAGATATATGTTTGCCAACCTACATTTTATTGACAACCATATGTTGAACCCACCAAAGATAATGTACCTCTGTTTTGAGTATATAGCTTGGGGAGTATCTTGTTTAGCAGATTACATTTTGTTAGCAATTTCAGAAAATTATTTGTGAATCAATGCTATTTTTTGGATCAAAACCTAACATACACCCAAAATCAGAGTACTATGATCACCAGTTCTCCAAGACTTTGAGCATTACTCATGTTACTGTTGGAGTTCTGAAAGTGCCATCTCAGACATTAAAGAACTTGACTATATAGACTCATGTACGAGTCTGCAAGAATCTGTAGTTGTGGTTGACACTCCTAGCTAGAGTTTCTGTATATCAGAGAAAAATCATTGCAAAACTTCAGATAGAATCCGTTGGAAAAATTCAGATTGGAGAGTGTGAGTTCCTCTATCAAGGTCTGTATTGATCTCATCTATTACCAGGAAGATGAAGATGCAAACATTCCACAAGTTTTTTGCAGGGATCTCGGAGGTCACAAACCTTAGCATCACTGACAATACTCTAGAGGTATGATATATATATATATATGTCTCGAGTTTCCCAGCCTAAAATCAATTGTGACCGTGTGTTATCTCCTATATATTAATAGAGAAGCACACTCTTGAAAATGCTGATGTGTTGCCGCCATAGAGTTCTGTGCACCTTTTAGCAAAATAATCTTAAATTTTCTATTTAATTATATTAACATACCATTATATTTTCAAATAAAACAATTAATTGAATAATAGTTAGATGTGTCATCATTTTTTACACAAATTTAAATATCACATATTAAAACAAATTAAATAATTAAAACTATTTTATCGTAAAATTTCACTAAAATATACTTACAAATAAACAAGTCAAAGTTATACTTATTTCTTACAATCAATATAAATATTGATTTCTTAAAATCATTATACGTAAAATATTTAAAAAAGGATATAAAAACATATCAATTAATATAAAGTTAATAAAAATATAGAACATATAACTTATTAACAAAATCATATAAAAATGAAATGTTTTGTTTATGTTAGTATTATTACCATAATAATTTAAATAATAATTTTTCAATAGTTATTATAATTGATTATCCCTGAATTTTCTACTTAGTAAAAGAAACTTAATTCCCAATATATGTAATTATATATATTCATAAATAAATATAAAAATGACTACAAATTAGGGGATATTGTGATGTGTGATTATTATATATATATATATCTAAGTATGTAAACTAATTTATCTCAACATTTAGTGTGATTATTGACTAAAAATGGAAATATTGATAACCGAATAGGAATATGCGTTAAATTATCTTTAGAAAATTTAGTTTAGAATCCGATTGTTACTAACATATAATAAAATTAAATAATTAAATTACCGAATAATTTAATATATGTTGTTATGGTTATACATAAGAAACATGCAAGATTGTTATGATTACTCGATAAAACATAAGAAGATATGAATTTGATTTTTATACTAGACAAAAGACATGTTGCAATAAATAATAACATTTTATCAATACTTTCCCAACCATAAAACTTCTTACACATTTAAAGATTTTAGCGGTGAAACCTATGTTTTACACGAAAGAAACGCAGCTAAAAACTTTAGTTACATAATAATATTATGTTTGACACAAAAAATACTATTAGTTTTAGGATAATAATTTTACTTATAATAATTTTTTCTAAATCGATTTATCCCGCACATAGTGCGGGTAGTTACCTAGTGTATATACATTCTCAATCTCATGGTGCTTTTCTTTGTAGGAGCTTGTTGGTCATCAAAAGATGGAGGAAATAGCAAGCTCACCTGTGCGTCAATGTCTCCAAACATCTCTAGAGTTTGTCAAGATAAAAACGATTCACGAGGCTGGAGAAGAGAGAAACCCAAAAGCTGAAACCGAGTTTGCTAAATACATCTTAGAGAATGCAATAGTTCTTTAAGGAGCTTAATATAAGGTTAGATAAAGAAGAGGATATGTGTAGCAGCGTCCTTAGGCAAATTCTCACGTTTCGAAAGTGCTCTTTTGTAAAGATGAAGATGGATCGAGTACCAGCTAACTGGATGCCTTCATTTAAGAGAAATTTCTATACCAGTGATTGATCCCTTCATTTGCAGGGTTTTCATATTCCTAGTAGTCCTAAGTATTCTTTTTGTATGTCTTGTTCGTTCATGTATCAGTTTACCCTCCAAAAACAAATCCTCTTTAGTTATGTCCGAATCATTTTTACGCGCTCTGATAATTCCTCTCCTTTTGTTTACCGATAATTGTTTTCGATTTATAGTGAAATAACCCAAAAGGCTCTGCGTTATAATCTTCTCACACACGCATGATTTAGACATGTGCTTTATTATATTGGTATTTCAGACATTTTTACTATACAATTTATTTAACAACCAACGTTGAAGCCACTGAAGATACAGTCAAACCTTTATAAATTAATAAGGTTGGGACCATGAAATTTTATTAATTTATAGAGGTTTTAATTTATCGATAAATTAATAATTATTAATTTATGAAGAGATATTCTCATTTTCATAATTTTGAAAATTTTCTATTACAAAATAATATATTTTGTTATCATTCACAATTTTTTAAAGAATTTCTTTAATTTATAATCTTGGTTATCGTAATAGGAAAAATGTCAATTATTTACTAGATTATCTAGGTAAAAATGATAAATGTTAGAAGTTTAGAGTTTACAAGAAATTGCTAATATTATCCTTCACACTAATGATGAAGTCGAAGAAAATATTGCGATACCTTTAGAACCAGTTACTAAAGAAGCAATTATCGCATCTAGGATTTTTCACAATTTTTGGATGCGATTTGAGAAAATAACAATGAAAAAGATTAGAGATGATATCTAACAAAAATACAAATAACAATAGAGTCATATTACACTAGATTTTTTTAGATAGGCAAACAACAATAGAGTCATATCTTACTAGATTTTCTTAGATATATATATATATATATATATATATATTAGTTTATTTGATTATTAATTTATGATATTGATAGACCATATTTTTACATAGGATTTCCAAAAAAATTATTATCTTATTATTTTATCGAAATGTATCATTATTTACACTGGCCTAATTCAAAACCGAAATAATTTATTAATTTATAGCGAGTATTAATTTAAAAAGTATTAAATTATAGAGGTTTTACTGTAATGGCCCTCTGTTTTGAGCATGTCTTAGGGAATCTCTCTTGTTTAGACTCTAGAAAAGTCTAGCAGTTCAACTTTCGGTAGCAATTTTTAGGAATATATTTGTTAATCTCCCCATGTTTGTGCCAGTTGGTTGGTTGTTTGAAAACAAGTTAGTCATCTAAAAAGATAAGAACAGTAACAAGGTCCCATAGCAAAGAGAGAGAGATAAGGATCCAAGAGCCGGGACTAGCTCTGTTACAAATATCTCAAAAAAACCAAAGTCCAAACTAAAACATAAGGATAGGCTTAACATTTTCTACATGGTCTAAAAAGGTGAGGACTCCGTGACCCTGAAGCGCTTCCATTCCTCGTACTGCAGCTCTTCTCATCTTTTTTGTCTTAATATTGAGGTAGAAGACGTAGAAAGACACAGTTTGATAGCACGGCGACAACATAATTTCGTTTGAACGAGTCACTCCAACAAAAGTATACCAACGAGTTCCAACTATATCCTCCCACCAAGTGGGCAATACGTAGGTATGCTTAATACATTCTTGGTTTTCCACATCTTGTAGAACCCACAACTCAATGCTTTTACTTCCTCTATCAACAACGCGACTCCTTTCAGAAACAAGTGAAGCTAATTTACCATTGTAGTTAATCAGAGTTCCATAATGCGCTGCTTTAATGAAATCTTCCATGGCTGTAATAAACCTAAACTTCTCGGAGCTAACATCAAAGCAAACGATTATGTTATCGCTTGAAGACAAACTGGTAGCTGGATAATAGAGAACACCGTTGATGCATATCTCACAAACTTGAGAAATATAATGAGGCTTGGAACATTCAATCTTTCTCCATAATAATTCTCCAGTTCCTAGACTTAGAACTAGCTGCTCATCACCTCCATAAGACAACAATACCTTGAACTGTTTCTCAATCGGTTGATACACTAAAAAACTTCTATACCCAATCCTAGTCGTCGGTTTGGGCAAGTTTAAGCGCTGTCCCGTGCTAGGATTACATATCACTCTCACCGTTTCATTTGTTTCATTTGTTTCCTCATATCTAAGACAAAACAAGCCATTGATAGGACGAGAGATGCAACAGGAAAAGGGGAAACTCACAAGAGAATCGGCGGACGAGTTCTCATTTGGATTTTGATGTTGTGGTGACGAGAAGAAGGAGAGTTGGGAAGCTGTTCCGCAGATGAACAATAGTTGCGGGCGATGCACAGATCTGGTCAAGAACAACTCCGTGAAATCTGGACGGCTAAGGAGCACCAAAGCTTCGACACGCAACGACAAGCCGCAAGAGATTTCGCCGGCAGTCTCGAGAGTATCGCGAAAACAAGATCAATTGGGATCTGGAATGAGTTTTCTTCTAGTCCATTCGGCGAGATCTTCGTTCGCTTACTTATTATTGTAACACGATCCTCCGTGACAACTCTCCGCTGACTCATGGCTGATCATACACGGAAGAGGAACAATTTGGGGCAAAGTGAGAAAACCGAAAACAACATTGCAATTTTCGTATTTTGTTTTATTGGACTTATATCTTTGAATTGGGCCTAAAATATAAAGATGGGCTTATTACTAATCGGAATAATACTCGGTCCTTTCTTCGCCACGTGGGGTTCTAATTCTTATTCCTCTCGTCTCCTTCACTGTGCCATAAACCAATACTCTTTCCGACTCTCACCAATGGCGATGCTCTCTCTACGATCTCCAAGTTCTATGCCGCTCATTTCTTCCTCTGTTTCTCATATATGCTCGAAACCCTTCTCTCAGTTACCATCATCTCCGATTGCTTCTGTTCCTTTTACCAGATTAAAATCCAATTACACTTCCGTTTCACCGATCTTTAGACACCGCTTGGTTTCCGCGAGAGCTGCCACTGGAGCCACCGATTCAGTCATAGATTACAGAGAAGATATCGGTGAGATTCTCGGCGATGTCTCCATATTCACTGCTTCTGGCCAGCGTGTGCAATTCAGTGATCTCTGGGATCAGAACGATGTATGTTAGAATCGAATCCATATTAAGATGACTTCTTTTGATTCTTTCAGATATTAGCGTTTGATGAGTTGTGTGGTTTTATATATATACTCAGGGAATCGCTGCTGTTGTGCTTTTGAGACATTTCGGATGCGTTTGCTGGTAAATTGATTGATTGATTGATTTGTTGCAAGAGTTTAGAACCACTGAACTGATAAATGAATTTGGTTTCTTTTTTTTATATGGAAGTTGGGAACTTGCTACTGCTTTGAAAGAAGCGAAACCGAGATTTGATGCAGCTGGTGTTAAATTGATAGCTGTTGGTGTTGGAACTCCTGATAAGGCTCGTATACTTGCTACTCGGGTATACTATATAAATCTTTCTCCTTTTTCTTGAAAATATATAATACCAACTTAACTTAGTAAGCTCATGGATATATGCTATCTTGGTATCTACGTTATGTTGGCTTTGCATATCTGCTGATATGTGCCTCCAAATTCATGAGTCGAGAATGGGATCAAACCAAGTCTTTAGTGCTACAATTCATTAAAAATAATTGTTTCTTGTTTGGTCTTTGTAAACCTTTAAATGTGAACATAAGAAGTGGGTGAGTGATCTCAAGTAGTTACAGGGAAAATTTAGCTAGATGTCATCCTCCATTCAACTATTCTCACGGCTTTATTATATAAAGATTAAAAAAAAAATAGAGGGAAAGGATAGAAAGATATCAGGGAAAGGATACTTCGAAATTTTGAAAAACTCAGACACCGCATGCCAATACGTTATTGCTCAACCGAGATAGTGAGAGTCTAATAGTAATGTTTTTCACTGTTTTAGTTGCCTTTTCCCATGGAATGTCTCTATGCGGATCCTGAACGCAAGGTAAATCTTGTTTTTTTAGATGTCTTTAATTATGCTATGATGGTGATTGAAAATTTGAGATGGCTTTTCTTAAATATGCAGGCCTACGATGTTCTTGGATTATACTACGGTTTAGGCCGCACTTTCTTCAATCCAGCTAGTGTATGAACCACCTCTGACATTTTTTACCGTTTTGATTGTGTATATATTGTTTCACTATGAAACATATTAGAAACTTATCTTATTGCAGAAAAAGGTCTTCTCAAGATTTAAAGAGATTCGAGAAGCTGCAAAGAATTACACCATAGAAGCCACTCCTGAAGACAGAAGCAGTGTGTTGCAACAGGTTCTTTTTTTTTGTTTTGTTTAGTTCTTCACTAGACAAGAAATTTAACAGATCAAGTTGTCTGTTTTTTTTTTTTGGTTTGATCCTTAGTTATGTCTCTTCTTCTCAGGGAGGTACGTTTGTATTCAGAGGCAAGAAATTGTTGTACGGTCGAAAAGACGAAGGCACTGGAGATCATCCATCTCTCGATGATGTCATCAATGTCTGCTGCAAAACCGCTGTTGCTTGAAACATATTTGACATAATAAGTCTCTCTAATTTGTTTGTCCTAAATACTTCAAATCACTGTATAGGTATGAAATAGTGTCTGTCTATATTTTCTTAAATTTTGGATAAAGTATCAACACAAACGAGCAATAATAATAAGTCCCCAAGTCCAATCTTCTCCGCTCTTTCAGATTTTGAAGATGTCGACAGTTCATTGAAACCAAACCACACAAGTCTTTTCGAATGCAAGACAAGACAAATGTTTGGTTTTGCTATATTGGCATAAAAATTTGTCTTTTCGGTTAGTGCATAGAAAATGCGTTTGTAATTATTTGAAACTCTGGCACGTTGGATATATTAGCACATTTTAAAAACAATATAAACAAAACATATCTGTACGTACTTATTTGTGATTGTGATATGAATCTTCTTTCTTAGCTATTCTTTCTGATAATATTATTTTGTCGGGGAAAAATAAAAAGAAAGAATAATATCTTGACGATACGAATCATACGATTATAATACTACTGGATTCAATACCTTAATGTCATATTATAGTCAAACAATTATAAGAAAAATCGCAAATGCGGTGTGACATGAATAAGCATGAAACCTTGGTCTTAACATATAAAGTATTTTAAAGGCTGAAAAAAAACCATAGAAACGCAAATTTTGAAAGTGACTATTGTAATTTGTATCGTATAATTATAATATAGAGTACCTAATTTTGTTAATAAAATCAAATTTTAATCCCCAAAATAGTGACACATACTACATACTAATCTACCAAATCTCTATAATGCGCAGAGCCCAAGAACATAACTAACGTGCGCATTAATACCCGGCCGAAAGACGAAGAAGAAGATCACTCTCACAAGTCACAAGGCAAGTTTATAAGTTTATCGTCACGTGAAAGCTTTCGCTCTTCTTCAGCCTTTTTGAAACCAAAAAAAAAAAAATCTCCGATGCCGGTTAATCACCGGTTTAGTTACCGGTTACTCTTCCTCCTCCTCCTCCTTCTAAATTTCGAAACGACACGGCGTTTAGTCTCCGGTGACCCAAACGACGAGTCATGCTTAACGAATCTACGTCAGAGCTTAGAAGATCCGGCGAACAACCTCCGTAACTGGACAAAATCCTTCTTCTCAAACCCTTGCACCGGCTTCGCCTCTTCCCTTCACGGAGTCACTTGCAACAACGGCAGAGTTTACAAACTCTCACTAACAAACCTCTCTCTCCGTGGCTCAATCTCACCGTACCTCTCTAATTGCACAAATCTCCAATCCTTAGATCTATCTTCAAACCAGATCTCCGGCGAGATCCCGCAACAGTTACAGTACCTCGTTAACCTCGCTGTTCTTAACCTCTCTTCTAATCGTCTCTCCGGTGAAATCTCGCCGCAGCTAGCTCTCTGTGCTTACTTAAACGTCATCGATCTTCACGGTAACAAACTCTCCGGCCAAATCCCGTCGCAGTTGGGGAGTCTCGCGAGGTTATCAGCGTTTGATGTCTCTGATAATAAATTATCCGGTCAGATTCCGGCGAATCTGGCGATGAGGAATGGGAACTTGCCGAGATTTAATGAGAGCTCGTTTACAGGGAACAAGAAACTGTTTGGGTATCCGTTGGAGGAGATGAAGAGTAAAGGATTGTCGATAATGGCGATCGTTGGGATTGGGCTTGGAAGTGGAATCGCGAGCTTAGTGATTAGCTTTACTGGGGTTTGTATATGGTTGAAGATCACTGAGCAGAAGATGGAGGAAGAAGAAGGAAAGATTAGTCACTCTATGCCTGATTACTAATTTAATTTAATCACATTATTAGTCTCTTTTTCCAATTTTTTCACTATGAATATCAAAAGCTAAATATACAAAAAAAATAGGAGATTTAATTTTTTAGATGCTTTGATGATATGTAGATGCTTTGGTTATCTTTGGGTACATATTAACAAAAACACAATGTTTCTAATTTTCTATAATCATATATTCGTTTGCATGTCTATTTAAGTGTTGTTTAGTTTTTGTTACAGAGACCGTAATTTGTAACGGGATTGGCTTGGACCTGTGCTGATTTGGATATGTTAGGTCAGGTGGATAGTACTTACTTACTACTTAATAAGGGCAATAGAGTAAATTCATTACATTGTCGCGCCGAAAGGCTAGTCAAACCTAGCTTTTAATGTCAAGTACAATTATGAACCCACGTTATCATGGACCGATCCTTCTCTTACTCGTTTATTTATGGCCGGGTTTTGTTGGGGTGGCTTGGAGCCCGTGCGTCGTTTGCATAGCATAATTAATGACCATCCATAAGTAGAAGTGATCTTTGACCCAAACAAAAAGAAGAAGAAGAGATCTTTGGTTTAAGTTGTTCAATGATAATAATAATGCATTAATTTGATTAATAATGATCGTTGGATTAATTTGATTAAGATATCTCAGCTTAGTGGCGTCAATTGCTTCAACAGGCCTAACAAGCGCTGAATAAAGCCCATCAGACATCTGGCCCAGGTCCGAATTTTTTTTCTTTTGAGTAAACGACGGCGTTTCTTAAGTTGTGGGCGGACAAGAACATGCGTGAAGCCGATGCTTTTACTTACGAGATGCATAGATTCTCTACGATAGTCGAGTTTCTTCACAGCAAACGCCAAATTTTCTTACCTTATTCTCAATTCAAGTCTCGCTTTGACTTAATCCAAAGAAGTTTTCACGTTTCTAAAGCTCTCGCAGATAATTTCCGGAGAAGCAACGGGATCGGTTTAGTCTGTCTCGAGAAGAGCCGCAACGAGCGTACGAAGAACTCGAAGTACGATGAATTCGCGAGTGATGTCGAGAAATCATACAGGATTCTTCGTAAATTTCATTCTAGGGTTCCGAAGTTGGAACTCGCGCTTAACGAATCCGGTATTCAACTCCGACCCGGGTTAATCGAACGGGTTTTGAGTCGTTGTGGTGATGCTGGGAATCTAGGTTATAGATTCTTCGTCTGGGCGGCTAAGCAGCCTGGTTACTCTCATACTATCGAAGTTTATAAATCGATGATGAGAGTTTTGAGTAAAATGCGTCAATTTGGAGCCGTTTGGGGTTTAATCGAAGAGATGAGGAAAGAGAATCCTCAATTGATTGGACCTGAATTGTTTGTGGTTTTGGTTCAGAGGTTTCCGTCTTCAGATATGGTTAAGAAAGCTATTGAGGTGCTCGACGAAATGCCTAAGTTCGGTTTAGAACATGATGAGTATGTATTCGGGTGTTTGCTTGATGCTTTGTGTAAGAACGGTAGTGTTAAAGATGCTGCGAAGCTTTTTGAGGATATGAGATTGCGGTTTCCGTCGAATTTGAGATATTTTACTTTGTTGTTGTATGGTTGGTGTAGGGAAGGGAAGATGATGGAAGCTAAACATGTTTTGGTTCAGATGAAAGAAGCTGGGTTTGAGCCTGATGTTGTTGATTTCACAAATTTGCTAAGTGGGTATGCTAATGCTGGTAAAATAGCAGATGCTTATGATCTTTTGATAGATATGAGAAGAAGAGGGTTTGAACCGAATGTTAACTGTTACACTGTTTTGATCCAAGCATTGTGTAAGGTGGATAGGATGGAGGAGGCAATGAAGGTATTTGTTGAGATGGAGAGGTATGAATGTGAGGCTGATGTTGTGACTTACACTGCGTTAGTTAATGGGTTTTGCAAATGTGGAAGAATCGACAAGTGTTATATTGTGTTGGACGATATGATTAAGAAAGGGCTCATCCCGTGCCAACTCACCTATATGTATATCATGGCGGCTCTTGAGAAGAAAGAAAAATTTGAAGAGTGTTTGGAGCTGATGGAGAAGATGAAGCAGATAGGGTATTATGCTGATCTTGGCGTTTACAATATCGTCATCAGATTGGCTTGTAAACTAGGACAAGTTCAGGAAGCTCTTCGATTATGGAACGAAATGAAAACAAACGGTTTGAGTCCTGGAGCAGATTCGTTTGTTATTATGATCGATGGTTTAACAAGCCAAGGTAATTTACTCGAAGCATCTGATCACTTTAAAGAAATGGTAACTAGAGGACTGTTCTCCGTTTCTCAATACAAAACTCTGAAGTCATTGCTAAATACCCTGTTAAGAGACGAGAAGCTGGAAACGGCGAAAGATGTTTGGAGTTGCATCTCAAGTAAAGGGTCTTGCGAGCTGACCGTATCGTCTTGGACAATATGGATCCATGCCTTGTTCTCAAAAGGTTATGAAAAGGAGGCGTGTTCTTATTGTCTTGAAATGATGGAGATGGACTTCATGCCGCAACCAGACACATTTGGTAAACTTATGAAGGGGTTGAAGAAACTGTATAATAGAGAATTCGCTGCAGAGATTACAGAGAAGGTGAGGGTTATGGCAGTTGAGAGAGAGATGAGTTTTAAGATGTATAAGAGAAGGGGAGTGCAAGATTTGACCGAGAAAGCTAAATCTCAAAAAGAAAGGAAGAAGAAACAGAGGACTCAATAAAGAATACCGAAGGACCATTTTTTTTTTGGTTCAGTGTAACACTTCAATTTATGATTGAAAACGAAGCACTCTGGTGGTTGAAGAACAAAAAAATATCAAGTACCTCAGAAAGAGATGAAACTAGTGTGTCTTCTTCATCTTTTGTGTTGAAAGCTGAGATCTTTCCAATTGTCTCTGTGAGCAGACGGTAGAGTCTGAAAAGTTACTTAACCAATACTGTCACCAGAAGAAGCTCCAGGTACTAGTAGGACACATACTTGGGATTTCTTCTGTTATGTATGTATATGACTCGCATAGTTAGTTGCTCGTGTTAATTAGAAATTTCTGTAATGGCAGTGTGTGTGTACAAGGAACTTATAGGAAGAATTTGGAATCCATCTTAGCATCAGGCTTAAAGCGCATGAATAGAATGCATGTTCACTTCTCTTGTGGAAGTGATTAGTAGTTAGATTTTTTGATCCTATTGTTGTTGTTGTTTCTGCTTTATGATTGCATATGCACATTTATTTGATTCCAAATTTACATGATTTCTGGCCAAGGCATGAGAAGGAATATTTATGTTTTGATCTTCCTCGACATGAAGAAAGCTCTTGAAGGTATTACTCTAGCATGAGACCTTGATTCTGTGTCTTAAAATTTAGTGATGTTGTCCATCAGAGATTCAACATTTCAGTAATACTTGTGAATATATATCCAGATGGGAGTGCGTTCTACATGTCAGACAACAAAGTGATTTTGACTAGAGGCATTGATGGTGTAGTGCCTGTCGATTACTTCCAAAAGATTGAGTCTTGGCCTGGTCGGCAGTCCATACCTTTCTGATTCATATGTGTATGTCTTGGCGTTCATACACATATGTTTCTGACTCTTGGAAGATTTGCTCATCCGATTTGAATGATCTGATGTGGAATATGAATCTTAATTAATTTAATTAGTTCACCCATTTAGAGATAAAAAAAATTGCAACTACATCTTCGTGAACTTTAAATTCCTAAGGTTTATGTATAAGTTGTGTAACTCGTAGTCAAATATTCGTAGCTGCTCTTCTTTGTTTACCTCAGTCCAAAAGTTTAATCTTCTTTTTGTTAGTACAACCATTAAAGTGAAAGTCCCTTGTTTAAGTTCTATGTTCACGACGTTCTTATATCCAATAGCAGACATTTTTTACTAATGAGCAAAAATGAACAAGTGTTCTATAGAAAACTTGTATCCGGCATCTTAGCTGGGCAAACCAGCCATTGTCCAAAAAAATACAAACCAAAACACAACAAAACAACATATAAAGTCTTACGATCAAAAGTAAAGATAGACAGAAAGAGAGAGACATGTCAAGATCCAACAGATTAGTCGACCTCCTCGATCTTAGGGCCAGCACCGCCTGGAGCAGGAGGAGCATCTTCGTCCATACCATGGGGACCTGGACCGCCGGCTTCACCACCAGCTCCTTGGTACATCTTGGCGATGATTGGGTTGCAGATACTCTCCAATTCCTTCATCTTGTCTTCAAACTCGTCAGTTTCAGCCAACTGGTTACCCTCGAGCCACTGAATCGCCTGCTCAATGGAGTCCTCGATCTTCTTCTTGTCTGCTGCGGGAAGCTTCTCACCAATCTTCTCGTCCTGGATGGTGTTCCTCATGTTGTAAGCGTAGTTCTCAAGAGCATTCTTGGCTTCAACCTTCTTCTTGTGCTCCTCGTCCTCAGACTTGTACTTCTCTGCCTCTTGAACCATCTTCTCGATCTCATCCTTGGAGAGACGACCCTTGTCATTCGTGATGGTGATCTTGTTCTTCTGTCCGGTGGTCTTGTCCTCAGCAGATACGTTGAGGATACCATTAGCATCGATGTCAAAGCAGACAGTGATTTGAGGGACACCACGAGGAGCCGGAGGGATTCCGGAGAGCTCGAATTTACCGAGAAGGTTGTTGTCCTTGGTTCTGGCTCTCTCACCTTCGAACACCTGGATCAACACGCCGGGCTGATTGTCTGAGTAAGTGGAGAAGACCTGCTCCTTCTTGGTCGGGATGGTTGTGTTTCTCTGAATCAAAGTGGTCATGACACCACCAGCAGTTTCCAAACCAAGGGAGAGAGGAGTTACATCAAGGAGGAGAAGGTCTTGAACTTTTTCGTTTCCTTCACCGCTTAGAATAGCTCCCTGGACGGCTGCACCGTATGCAACAGCCTCATCGGGGTTGATAGACTTGCAGAGCTCTTTACCATTGAAGAAATCTTGGAGAAGCTGTTGAACCTTGGGGATACGGGTGGAACCACCGACAAGAACAACTTCATGGACTGAGTTCTTGTCCATCTTAGCATCACGGAGACACTTCTCAACAGGCTCCATACACTTCCTGAAAAGATCCATGTTAAGCTCTTCGAATCTAGCACGGGTAATTGGAGCAAAGAGATCAGCTCCTCCATAGAGAGAGTCAATCTCGATGGTCGTTTGCGCGGTGGAAGAAAGAGTTCTCTTTGCTCTCTCGCAAGCTGTTCTCAGCCTCCTAAGGGGTCTTGCGAGGCCAGTGATGTCCTGCTTGCTCTTCCTCTTAAACTCTTGAACAAAGTGGTTAACCATTCTGTTATCGAAATCTTCACCACCAAGATGAGTATCTCCAGCAGTAGCCTTGACCTCAAAGATACCTTCTTCAATTGTAAGAAGAGAGACATCAAAAGTACCACCACCAAGATCAAAGATGAGAACGTTCTTCTCTCCAACACTGGTGGCCTTCTTGTCAAGACCGTAGGCAATGGCAGCAGCAGTGGGCTCGTTGATGATACGCAGAACATTCAAACCAGCGATGACACCAGCATCCTTTGTGGCTTGACGCTGAGAGTCATTGAAGTAAGCAGGAACGGTGACCACAGCGTTCTTGATAGTGGTGCCAAGGTAAGCTTCACTAATCTCACGCATCTTAATGAGAACCATGGAAGAGATCTCCTCAGCGGAGAACTGTTTCTCTTCACCCTTGTAGTTGACTACGATCATTGGTTTCTCAGCAGTTCCAGAAGAGATGACAGTGAAAGGCCACAACTTCATGTCGCTTTGGACAGATGCGTCACTGAATCTACGACCAATCAACCTCTTTGCATCTGTCAAAATTAAACAAAACAACATCAATACACAAAAATCAAAGTGAACACTACAGACCAAATCATCAACTTAAACTAAAATTCTTTGGTCAGAGAAGATAAAAACCATAACTTTTCAACAAATTCACAAGAATAGTTCATAATCAACAAAGGGTATAGCACAAAGAAGTAATTTAACTCAAACCCTAAAAATCATCCTATACAAACCCTAAAAATTCGTAATTTAACTCAAACACGAAACACGGATCGAGAGAATTAAAAGCAGAGTATGTAATAATTAAGATGAGTGAATATACATACCGAAGACAGTGTTGACAGGGTTCATGGCGACCTGGTTCTTAGCAGCATCTCCGATCAACCTCTCGGTGTCGGTGAAAGCAACGTAAGAAGGCGTAGTTCGGTTACCTTGATCATTAGCAATGATCTCAACACGGTCGTGTTGCCACACTCCAACACAAGAGTAGGTGGTACCAAGATCGATACCGATCGCAGGACCTTCTCCCTTACCAGCCATTGTTATTATCACAAAGCTTTTAGCTTATCAAGAAGAAAGAGACGAAAAGTTTTAGAGCTGCTTAGGTTTTTTTTGAGTTTGTGAAGAAAGAGCATCCAAGTCTTGGTTTATATAAAGGTTGAGAGTCAGAGTTCTGTTTCCAGAATGTTCACGAATGTTCATCGTTAGATTAGGTTTGAGATTGATCGGACGGTTGTTAAGTGAAAGATATTTCCAATTCCTTTAAGGCAGATTTTGTTCCGAGGAAAAAGTGATATTGTCCAAAAACGGAAAAGCGCGTCTCTGGGAGAATTGGAAAACTCCTCCAACGTTCATAATTGCCACGTCGTACCATCAGTAGTGGGCCTATAACAGATTTCTATACGCAGTATGTGGGCCGTTGTGAGGCTTTTCTTTTACTGATTGGGCATAATAGTTAGAAAAGCTTATTTACTTTAATTTATTTTTTGGGGGCTAAAACAGATTATTAGTCTAATTTGAAGCTGGGAGAAGTGTCGGCAAAACGGCAAGAAGTCTAATTTGTTAGTTAGATGCGCATAAACAAAAACGGCGGCGTTTTTGGTAGCAACGCACTCGATAATAACAAACACTAGGGGACGAAGTTCTTCTGTAGTAAAATTTTAGTGGAGCTACTTACACAGAAGAAGCAATTTTCGGATCTGAGATCTTTAGATCCGAACATCGTCAATTCGAAATCGTTAATTCAAGGTTTGTAGACTTTTGATTTCTTCATGTAACTTTTTTTTTTTTTTTTTTTGGGGTTCTAGTTAGCGTGAATCACCTGTTTGATGGATATATCCATTGGTATTGATTTGTTTTTGCGGATGTCATGTTGAGCTCGGTGAGTTCTTGCTATTATGTTACTGTAATGATACAATGAACTTGTCCCCAAATCTGTTTTGTGGATCTGTTTTTAAAATTTGATTCCATATCTGGTAAAAAAAAATTGGCCACATGAAATTAAAAGTAGCTAACGCGGAATCAAATTCCTGAAATCTGTGTGTCTTGAATTTGTGTCGGTAATGGTTAAATCCAGGGAGTGGCGTGTATTAGAGAGCATAAAAGAACATAGTGTGTGGATGAATCAATTCTAATATGTCTATATTATTGGTTTGAAGGTCTGGAAAAAAAAAAAAAGGTTTTGAGGGATCTAAGCCATGTCAAGAAGGCAAGTAACGAGGCGTGTAGGGGATAGTGGAAGCTTTCCATTTGTAGGAGCTTTGCATTCAAAATCTCGTTCGTCTCCTCTGTTATCTGTTTGCCTTGTTCTCGTGGTATGATTGATGATGATTTGTACTTCCTTGTAATCTGTAAGTTGAAAAATTCGCTTAATTGTAATCTTTGTTTCATATGTTTTCCAGGGAGCATGCCTTCTCATTGGTTATGCTTACAGTGGTCCAGGTGTGTATCTATCTATCTTCAACTAAGTATATAAGATACATGTCTTTTTTTTTTGCTTGTGATTCTGATTTGAGAGCCCTAATGGACATTTCCTCTGTATACAGGTATGTTCAAAAGTATCAGAGAAGTTAGCAAGATCACAGGTACTTCTTGTTTCTCATCTTTGAGACATGTGCTTGTGATAATCCTGCAAAAAAAATGTGTGACACTTGATATTAACTTTTGTACTTGTTTAACAACTCTCTACAGGTGACTACTCTTGCACATCAGAAGTTCAAAGAGCTATTCCTGTTCTTAAGAATGCGTACGGAGATAGCATGCGCAAAGTCTTGCATGTGGGTCCTGAAACATGTTCAGTGGTCTCGAGTCTGTTGAACGAAGAAGAGACTGAAGCATGGGGTGTTGAGCCTTATGATGTAGAGGATGCAGACTCTAACTGCAAAAGTCTTTTACACAAAGGCCTTGTACGTGTAGCTGACATCAAATTTCCTCTGCCTTACCGGTCAAAGTCGTTTTCGCTTGTGATCGTCTCAGATGCTTTGGATTACCTCTCACCTAGGTACCTGAACAAAACCGTTCCTGAACTTGCGCGGGTTGCTTCAGATGGTGTTGTTCTTTTTGCAGGTAACTAAAACCTAACCATTTAGAAAAAAAAACCCTGAGATTAAGAGATGTAAATCCAGTCTGATTGAACTTAATCTTCATCCATTATAGGTAACCCTGGTCAAGAAAAGGCTAAAGGCGCGGAATTGTCCAAATTTGGACGACCGGTAAGTTCACTAAAACCATGTTCTTGTCATGAATGAACCACATATTACATTCACCAATTCAGAGATGTGGGTTAACTTCTCCGTCTGCTAACTTGATGCAATCCCAATGTTTTTGCAGGCTAAAATGCGTAGCTCGTCATGGTGGATCCGTTTCTTCTCACAGACGAATTTAGAGGGAAATGAAGCAGCAAACAAGAAATTCGAACAAGCAGCTTCCAAGAGTTCATATAAACCAGCTTGTCAAGTTTTCCACCTCAAGCCATTACATTAGTACACTAATATATTATTACTGGTTCTTAAACATCAAACCAGATATATCTCATCTCTGTTAAATGCTCTTTTTCACTATAGAAAGAAACAAAAGTGCCACAAATTGTAAACAATTTTAAACTATTTGATTCCTAATTTAAATATTTAATAAATTAGCCTGCATTTATATAATATAAAGGTATAACATCATCGGACAAATCTGGTACTCTGTTGTTAGTTCGCTAAAGGTATTGAGATGAATCATAACTTCATGCTATAACATCATCTGTCGGTGAATCATAACTCATTTTGGCTCATTCGAATGTATCAATGTTTATCATACATATATAGAGAAGGCTCGATGCAAACTCTACAAAAGTCGAGAAAACTACGAGGCCCCTTCTATTTGAATTGGTTGAGAGAGGCCCAGGCCTAGTAATAAAATTGTATGAATGGACAGTATAAAAGTGGCCCACGTTACACTAGACTCGTGTAAGTTTTTTTTCTTAATTCTCTTGGTTTGTTGAGCCGAAACACAGAGTAAATAGTTTTGTTGATTACGTATGTAAATCTATAGCAGCTAAATGAGTCGTTTTCCAATCTATAATTGGTTTCAAAACTTGGGAACCATTTGCCAAAAAAGATAAAATGAAAAGACAATCAAACAAAATACAGCATATTTAGATTTATGAATATGGAAAAGGATAGGGAGAGAGACAAATACAAACTGGTATAAAGACATAAACATAAGTCGACCATACTGTTTGTTAACTTGGTATCCAATGCAGGTGGGATTTTCTTGTTTTCACTTTTTTTTTTTGTTTGTTTGTCAAGTTTGCTTCGATATGAGCCATATGACCTACCCAATTGTCATATAAGACCAACTTGTATGACATCAACATCAACCATATGATCTATATACAACATCAATTTTGGATTAAGTCTCTTTCATGATTTTAACCCTTTCAGCTCTTTATTTTTATAAAATCTTGAAAATATATAACGGAGTGAAAATTCAAGCTCCTTGAGGAGAGTTATAGGCTAAGACCATCTTCAATGGCCATCTCTATTTTTTCTCTATAATAGAGGTGAATTTTACTCCAATGGCCCTCTATTATCACTTCTAAAATAGAGATTGCTATAAATTTCTCTATTTATAGAGGAACATTTGTAAAAAAAAAAAAAGGGTTCCTTTATAAATAGAGGAAAAAAATAGCAATATCTATTTTAGAGGTAATAGTTAAGGACCATTATAGTAAAACTCACCTCTAGAATTCCTCTATAATAGAAGCAAAAATAGAGGATCATTGGAGATACCTAACACGCTAATAATAATAGACTAATAGTGACAAACAAAAAAAATACATATCAGGTTTTGAGAGAGTGTTAAATGGGGCCTACGCTATAAATTCTTGGAACATGAATAGTGGAAATTAAGAAAAACAAAAAAGATTGAAAAAGAGAAAGATCACGATGGTTGTCACAAAATGTTGTTGATGATGTAGGGACTTGGGGTGGGTAGGGTCTTATAACCTATACTTTTCACATGCATATTCTTCAACCCTATTTCTACTGCATCTCCATGTGCCTCCCCTCACGTCTCTACCTCCTCGCTCCTTCATCATTTTTTAAAAAAAAATTATTACAAAATATATACATAGAATTTTCTCAATTGCACCATATTTTGAACAAGCTAACCCAAATTTAAATACGCTTTTCTACTTTTGTTGAGTTCAAGTTTTCTTTAATATCTATTATTTTATTACAAAGATATTTGTTTAAAATTGTATGATAAATAATCAATTCTACATAATTTCATCACAAGTACCATTATTTTTCTCGTTTTTTATTTATTTCTAATGTTCTAATATAAAAATAGGGATTATATATAACAACTCTGTGTTATATTCATAAAAATATTCGTAAGGTGTTCTAGCTTGATTCTTCAAACTAGATCGAATCTAAAGAAGCTGTATATATGATATATTGGAATTGGATGATTGCATTTTATGAGTTGATATGATATCTTTGTGGTTGTTTCAGAAAACAACAGAATCAAGAACAAGATGATGATGATGAAATGATCAATACCGAAATATATGGCTTCATCATCTTCTATATATCACATGTGATTTTCAATGAGTCCTATAGCATTCTATCAATTATTATGGGTTGTTATACGATGACCCAATTTTATCGCACCAATCAAATCAATTTGAGCTTTCTAAAATCTTATGAACTAATCTGAAAAAAAAAAATTCGCAACGTCTCATTAATTATTAAGAAATTTCAAAAGTGGGTCTATTAAATAAACCATACTATATAAAATTATATCTTTGAATTAATAACGATTTCCTGACGTCGAATATTTTTTTTTTCTTTCAGAGAAACAATACCTACCAAAGAATATTCCAGTTAAGTTAGTTAATAGTTGGAGTCAAACTTAAATCACACAAAATCGCCTAAAAATCTGGGGCATAAGTTATATAACCAACGGCTACCAACATTGGCTTTGATATCGTCCACTTGATTTTCTTATGTTAGTATAACTCAATTTGATGGATTAAATATTAAGTTAATGTATTAATAATTATAGGTCCAAATCAATGAATCACTAATTTTAAATCATATTTTCATTAAGGAATTTTGTATATAAAAAAATTCCCATGTTTCAAGAAATATTTGCGCGTCCTACTGATATATATATCGATGGAAACAAGAAATTACAAGTTCGATCAATCTGTCGATTACAAAACGGAAACATCCTGATCAGTCAAAAAACATATTTGCATGAATATGATCCCACCAAACAAATAAGTTGCTGTCGATGAATGGAAGCAAGGAAATAAATAAATAATGACGGACCGAGACATTTGGGACTACTAGAGTTTAGGGAGCATATATGGTCCTATTTGACTTAGTAGACTTACCCTCTTCTTTCGTATGTTTTACATGTATAAATGTATATATACATACGTATATGCATACGTATACATGATCAATCTAATGGGCTCTTAAGGCGATTTGATGTCGGTATGGCATCACACCACCATTTGATCCCTACTCCACTTGTCTCTCTTCCCTTTTCGTGTATGTCATTTCCTTGTTCTTCAATTTTACGTTTACCACCCTATTTTTTATTTTCAATAATATTATTATATAAGTCAACGTTGACACTTAACTATACAGAATCTGATGACAAAATCTCACACAATGCTCACAACTTTTATCAACAAAATTACTCACATTCTGCAGAAAGAGAGGTTTACCAAATTATGAAGCATTGAGTTAATCACTATCCAACTCCATAGAGTGAAATAATAAAATATTTGCGTTTTCTGTTTTTAATTGCTATGTTTGGTCCCTAAAGGATCGGATGGTCATAATAAGGACGGTCCGGCGGTGACGGAAACGCGTAAAGGCTAATCATTTTAGTATTACTAAATATCATTATTTTAGTTACTCATAATTATATTTCCTTTCTCATCCCGATTAATTTGTAGAATTATTATTTAATATACTTAGTTATATCCTAGAAAACAAACAAAGAAATTAAGGGAAGAAGCTCAAAATGTGATATATATATATAGAATTGGATTTGTATATTATTATAAAGTATCCATGGTACTAAGATGTATGTGTGAATGCAATAACAAATAGAACACTCAATAATGGGTCATTCTTATTTTCAAATAGAAACAAGAACTATTGCAATATATTAATTATTTATTTATATCAAATAATAGCTGATTAATTATTAGCGATCGCATTAAATAAAACTGAAAAGAAGATGTCTCACATGTCTTAGCGAATATTTACTCAAAAAACTATGGTCATATGTCTGGACGGTCAAAAAAGTCTCTCTAGTTTCTGATTCTGTTGTGTCAAACTTTTTTATTTTTTGGGATTAAATGTCGTAAGATTATTATCTATATATACGTCCCAACAGACCCATTACTTCTCCAACCACATCTCACTCTTCACCAACTTTAAACCCTAATTCAGGATCTCTCTCTCTATCTCCCTCTTCCCACATTAATATTTTCTGCGACCATAATCTCTTGACTTAAAATCAGAAAATGAAACAGCTTTCGACAAAAGTGACAAGCAACGGTCATGGACAAGACTCATCCTACTTCTTGGGATGGGAAGAGTACGAGAAGAATCCTTACGATGAGATCACGAACCCTAATGGGATGATCCAGATGGGTCTTGCCGAAAACCAGCTATGTTTCGATTTAATCGAGTCATGGTTAGTTAAGAACCCAGACGCAGCTAGTCTCAAGAGGAACGGTCAATCCATTTTCAAAGAGCTTGCTCTCTTTCAAGACTATCATGGCATGCCTGAATTCAAAAAAGTAAGCTTCTTTTATGAGAACCTAACGTGTATCACTAGTAAGAAATCCATTTCTCAATACTGATGAACATTTTCTGTTATTTATTTTAGGCTATGGCTGAGTTTATGGAGGAAATAAGAGGAAACCGAGTCACCTTCGATCCGAAAAAGATTGTTTTAGCTGCTGGTTCAACCTCTGCGAACGAGACTCTCATGTTTTGTCTTGCAGAACCTGGCGATGCTTTCCTCTTGCCTACTCCTTACTATCCAGGGTAAATTACACTTCTAACCAAATCCCACTTTAATTGGATACCAAGTAACCCATTAAATACATCTGCTTACGTTTAGGCTTTTTATGATTACAGATTTGATAGAGATCTTAAATGGAGAACCGGAGCTGAGATAGTACCCATTCACTGCTCGAGCTCTAATGGCTTCCAAATCACGGAAGCGGCTCTGCAACAAGCTTACCAACAAGCCCAAAAACTTGATCTCAAAGTCAAAGGAGTTCTTGTCACGAATCCATCTAACCCACTTGGCACTGCGCTGACCAGACGTGAACTCAACCTTCTCGTTGACTTCATCACTTCCAAAAACATTCATCTCATCAGCGACGAGATCTACTCAGGCACCATGTTTGGGTTTGAACAGTTCATAAGTGTAATGGATGTCTTGAAAGACAAGAAACTCGAAAACACCGAGGTTTCAAAACGTGTCCACGTCGTTTATAGCCTTTCCAAAGATTTGGGACTCCCTGGTTTCCGTGTGGGAGCGATCTACTCTAACGACGAAATGATCGTTTCAGCAGCTACAAAAATGTCAAGTTTCGGTCTTGTTTCTTCTCAGACACAGTACCTTCTCTCTGCCTTGCTCTCTGACAAGAAGTTCACAAGCCAATACCTCGAAGAGAACCAGAAACGCCTCAAGTCGAGACAGAGACGCCTCGTGTCTGGTCTTGAGGCTGCGGGGATTACTTCCCTGAGAAGCAACGCGGGTTTGTTCTGTTGGGTCGACATGAGGCATCTCTTGGACACAAACACATTCGAAGCAGAGCTTGAGCTCTGGAAAAAGATTGTTTACAACGTGAAACTAAACATCTCGCCTGGTTCGTCGTGTCACTGCACCGAACCAGGTTGGTTTAGGGTTTGTTTCGCTAATATGAGCGAGGATACACTCGATTTGGCCTTGAAGAGGCTCAAAACTTTCGTAGAGTCCACAGACTGTGGACGAATGATATCAAGAAGCAGCCATGAAAGGCTCAAGAGTTTGAGGAAGAAGACAGTCTCTAACTGGGTTTTCCGGGTTTCATGGTCCGATCGTGTACCTGATGAACGATGAAAATATTCATCTCCCTAAGTTTGAGACGACGAACACAAAAATAAACTTCACGGTTTTTTTCTTCTTCTTTATTTCCTTCATTTTTTTATATTTTGGGAAAGTATTTTTCATTTTCCAAGATATCTATAATCATATCATTATATATGTAATATTCATTTATGTTTGGGTGAGTTTTTATGCAATTTTTCGGTGTAAAATTGTTATATGTTGTTATATGTTTTTAAAGTGCACTCAGTCCGAATGTGGATTTGCAGTGGTTATATATAATATATATATATATATATATCCCCGCGTAATTTAAGTGGAAGTTTGCATGTATTATTGTACACATAAATATGTAATTCACTCTTTTTAATATATTATTATATTTTTGAATTCGTAAATATGAGTTTCATGTGATAATTCTCCTTTGACTAGCAGTCTATAATGATCGTTAGCGTTAGTTAAGGACGTTAGTTAAGGCATAAGACAAGGAGGCTTAATTTAGTGCCATGTAACTTAAGAAATTAATCATTATATGTGGTATTGGCGGGAGTTGGTCAACTAAAAATAACCAAATGGGGAAAGTTAAAGGTAATGTCACTTAGGTAAAATCAAGAGAGATGGCATGATCTCTTTGTCGAAAATGTTCGATGCAGCCTAAGTATTTTGAATCGGCGAATAAAACTTCGATGATTATTAAAGGGAGGAAGTAGCTTATAAACTCCTATAGTAAGTTTTGAACTTAGCATTTGACTAGGTACGTTGCATTGTACAAGAATGTCCACGTCACATATTGTTATTTTGAACTGAATTACAAGTTTACAACGAAGATAACTTTTCTTTTAAACAAAGACGTACTCTATATATACATGGTATCAGAATGAAATTAATGAGGAAGTTTGAGCAACTTATGAGAAATATAAAAAAAAAACTGAAAAGATTAATACTATATATGTCCCAATGATTTTAATGATTATACATTACAATTTCCAATCATCGAAATCAATAATTTTGGGAATTGAAAGGCTCCAATCATTTGAAGAGAAAAGAGATGTTTATAACCATTTTATTTCCTTTGTGTAATTATTTGACGAGGGATAAAGTGTCATATCATGGGCTAATCATTATAGTATAAGATACCGGTCAAATGTAATTATGCTAAGCCGATTAGAAAACAAATACTAGAAAAATAGAAAAAGTGCCATGAGCTTTGTTGGTACTACGAAGTATATAATACTACAACTTTAGTAACCGATTTTATTTTTTTTTAGTTTATAGCATGATACGCGGCTATACCGGCCGTAACGGCAAATGATCCTTACATGTGAACAGCATTAATTTGGTGGTTGAGTCCCAAACAATCTGTCTGAATTAATTAATAATTCGATTTTAAAACGATACACAGTATACGTAGTAGTACGTACTTTCACAAATAAGACTACAATTAAGAGATTGAGAATTTGGTTGGATTTGAGAATCCGGAATGAGTAATACTGATTAAGTATTGTACTTAGAAAAGTCTTAATTGCATATGACCGACCATAACTATACAAACTGAGATTATGAAGTCGTTGTACCAGAATAGTTTCGTCACTGATCATGGTCATAGTCTAATCTTCGCAAATATTTTAAGTAAATAAATTGGTACGTCAACAAAGCTACATACTGTACTAATCATATAAAATGGTTGTAGTGTTATATTGTTTATGATCTTTTAAATCGTGATTTGTTAAATTTGTGTGAATGTTAATTCCAAATTAATGTACTAATGAATAATCATCTTTGGTTTCTACCAAAAAAGATGAATAATCATCTTAGGAAGAAAGCGGTTTACTTTTTTTTTTGTGTGTAAAAATATATATTTCTTTTTTTACCTAATTTTCCAAAATTGTAAAATTTGATAGATGTCAGTCCACGGTGTTTGGGATTATAGTAAACTTTTAATGTAAAAATCAAATATGGTGGCATGTTGCCATGGTATAAATCATATATATGGACAAGTAGGTTACGTTTTTGTCTTTAAATTAATTAGATATAGATTGTGTACGTTTATCTTTATAAACGTATTGTAAATTAGAGATATGGACATGTCAAGTTTGAACCAAGCTTTCAGTCACGTGGGCTTCACGAGTAAGGCCATATATAACAGCACATGCCATGACACCAAAACATATAACATTTTATACATACACATTCATAGTGGTCAATTTATATGCATAACAAAATATGAACTGTAAAAAATTTGGTGTTTTCTCCATCTTTCACTTCGACCAGTACTGGACAAAATCATTTGGATTTTAAATTACATCAATTATAAGCGAGGACCCATTTGATGTTCTTCATGTATGCATGAGGGGTCATCTACGCATGGCATTGCTACTTACATTACACATATACATTCTTGATGCATACATTAATTTATACATAACGTAGTGGGAAGAAGAATAATCGGAGTTAAAATTTCATATATATATTATAAGCTGTAATATACCATGTGGGTCACGTTAGCTTTCTCGTACTTGATGCATAGCTTATGAATCGAGAAGTCACTTAGCTATTTTTTAATATACGAACATATTTTAAAATTTACAATAGAACTTAAATGAATAATGTGCTTCTTATATACACATCCACTTAATATGTGCACGATTAAGAAGATTCATCGCACATTTGTTACGTAAAAAACAAGTATCAAATCACACAAAGATTCGTTTCTTTGGCTTAGATGCACCGTCATGAATTATAATATAAAGTCGATATTATTAATACTCATGGAGTTTATCAATGTTCATCCTCTTCTTCCCATCTTTTCGAACATTAGTTTACCCAAATTAATCTCTCTTTTTATTATTTTCTATTCTTTGACTTTTTGGCTAATTGTTTTATTGAAAGATAAATAAATTTAGTCGGCTCTTCCTCCCTTTCAACCTAAGTAATTTTGTGACGATGACTCGATGCTTAATTCTCACATTCAAAACCACGACAAGAGTAATTTTCGTTTAAAGTCGGTACCAAATGGGCTTTTATGAGCCGTACGAGACCTATATTATTGATTATAAATGTGCCATTACAAATGGGCTTTTATGAGCCATTGTGTTTTCACTTTCCGTTACAAATGGGCTCCAACGGGCCTTGCAAGTTTTTTGAACTCGAGCTGGACTCAATGGACTTTTTTGGTTGGCTTGGAATTTTGTGGGGATATTTAAATAGAAAAATAAAATAATCAAAATGATACTATAATTTAAAAATTTAAAGTTATTTAAAGTAGCTGGACATTTTTCGCGTACCAATTTTTTTTTCCCCCTATAAGCAGATAACAAGAAATGGCCAAATCTCATATACGTAATGGAAACAATATTTTAAATAAATCAATAAAAAAAGTTAAAACATATACAAAAAAAATCAGACAGACGCGACATTACTCCCATTTCCACAATCAAACATTTTCCATTATCTTATGTAAATAAAAAACAAATTTTCCTAACTTTTAAACGGACAGAAAACAGAAACACAAAAGTTGAAAAGATAACTATTATTATTAAAATAACAAAAATCAAGGTTAATAATATTAAGGTGTTAGTGAGTGTCAGCATCAGCTGCATTATATATATAAAAAAAACAAATTTTATAAATTATTAAGTACGTTGGTTCCTTTTTGACAATGGTCCAATTTTAATGGTTAAACAAAGAAATAAATAATCATTAAATTATACAAAAAATGTCGTCGCGAGGCGAATTGTCGCGAGGCTAATCAAGGTTTTATATGGTGTTGTTTTACTTATCGTCTAGAGGTTTGACAGAATGTACCATTAATTAATGATCAATGCATTAAACTATTAATCGCAAGTGAATCTGTAAACTATATTATTCGCATAGTCTCTCGTTCATATATCGTTTTGTTTCTTGATTTCTTCCTAATGATAATTATTCCTTTTTCCTTCTTTTCATATATTGCTTTACGTCGACCCAATAAGAACGACCTAAATATATAATTCGTTTTGAAAAAAATTATTTATTTTTTCAGTTAAGCATAATTATATATTGGCCAATGTGGAAATGAAGATTTACTACTACGTAACGCTTTTCATGTTTCTATTTGGATTATAAGAAGAAAAAAAACCGTATCTTTGGCAAATGTTTATCAAATATTATCTATTTATCGTATCCCTTATAACGTTTTACGTGTATATATATATATATTGATAGGGCATTTCGGTAGGTAGATGAGAAATGCTTTAATAGAAACTATAAAAAGTTATACGGCTACGCTAAGTGTAGCATGCAAGGTCCATGGTCAAGACACGTCCTGCCATCCACTGATGCAAGTGCTTACATACATAATCTTCATCACTATCTCTAGAATCTCCTAATTTTCCTCCCTAGATTACGATTTTTTTTGTATTTAATTAATTAGTATCTTTTATCCTAATTGTGGATTTGATTTATATATTAATTAGAAGAGGATAATTCCATAAGATTTGTCGTTTTTCTGTTTGTAGAGAATGTTTGGAACATACAGAATGACTTGTCTTTCAATTATTCTTTTGAAACACACACACTTTTATTTCATTGTCCGTAAGCGTATGTGTATGTACAAAACTGAGATTAAAAAAAGTCATTATTCTTCTTAATTATTATATATTTACGTATAGTACCAATGAAGCAGGGTTACATACAACCCATAATTATAATGTCATTTTCTAGAAATAAAAATGGGATAAAAATATAAAGCTAAAAATCACTGGACTGTTAGATATTGTTTGGTTAACGGGTTGTCATATCAAAAACCTTTTTGATGTGTGCATCTGCATGAATATCTCCAATCTAATCAATTTTTTTTTTTTCTGTATTATAGTTTGCCAAACAAAACCTATATATGTATATATAGATATATCTATTCCATTTATGTACTATATTTATTTTTAATAAACAAAATTTGAAAACGATTATAAAAATATGACACAGTTATTTACGTAATAGTATAATGTGAACACCAACTTAGTCCCGTACGTATGTTAGATCATGTGAACTATTGAAATTTACATCTTGCAGATTAATAGTACTAATTGTCTTTCTCTGAGTGGGTTGATAACCCATATATCTAGCCTTTTTAAAGTCAATGTAGAATACGAATGTTTCGTCTCTAATCATATAAAATATAAATAACTAATTTTTGTTTACTGGTTAATATTTTTGAAACCTAATGTTGATTTACGTGAGAATATATATCATTTACAAAAATCCCTAAAAAAATAAAACAACAAGCATGCGCACGAAAGAAAAAACAAAGATAGATCGAGAACCATAACTTTTCCAACCAAAGTTTATAATTGACTAACATTCAAAAAAAAAAAAAAGGATTAGAATTCTGTGGGTAGGAGAGTTCGAAACCAAAAATCTATGTTCATCTACACAAACTTTGACCATTTGAACTAACAGATTCTTGAAATTGTGTAAAAAATTAAATGAAATTGGCCTAAGACGGTAGCAATAATTTTCTCCAAAGGATATGTATGGATTTGATCGGAGCGGATAGGAACCGGAACTCAATCTTAATTTGGATTGTAGGTCATCGTCACTAAACTTCTAACGCTTAGTTTTATACTATCGGTGAAAATCTAGAATAGAAAATTTAATCAAACAAGAATGATATTTTCCAAAGAAATGATAGCTTAGATATTTTTGCTGTTAAGTTTGGTAAATGAAAACAAATTATACATGTTTTCTTTTCCACACCAAACAAAATAGGTATAAATGAAATGATTTTATTTGGAGGTTTGAATGGGCAAAGATATGTGCCAAACTCAAACAGGAAAAAGAGAATTTTGGGTGACATCATTTGATTCTGTGATCTTCAATTTCCCAAACTGACTAGGGAGAGTTTTGAAGCTGTACGTACACCTTCGTTGAATCGGTAAGACAAATCTTCCTTTTTTGTTTCATTTATTTATCATCATTAATTGATTAACGATCTATGATACACAAGATGAACCATTTCATAATAAAGATTTTAATTATTAAAAAACATTAATGGTTTCCAGCGACATTGTGCATGCATTACAAACCGAAGAGATCCAAGTCGTAGTATAGTAGTCATATTGAACCGGGGGAAAAAGATATCTTTAAATTAATTAAATACTACTAATTATGTAAGAATATATATAAATGACAAGTAACATTTATAGTTGTGCATACACACACATATGTGTATTCGAGTGTTTGTCGGAGTATCTCTGATCAGACGAAGCCATATAGATCCGACCATAGACGTGTCCATATTACACCATTCTTTTAAATTAGTTTAATAATTCTTTTGTTGGTCGACAATTTATACTTATTTATATGATAATTCAACTACAAATATCACTTTATTTGATAAAGATAAACTACAAATTTAACTTACGCTTACGTACGTATGCATTCACAGACATATATATATATATGTACACTTACAAAATTATTGAATAACTGTTAGCCAAGTAATCACAGTGGTGGATTTTTTCATTAGTCAGTCAATAAGAGTTAATATATGTGTATATAAAAGAAAAAGACAAAAAAAAAGAGTTGAATACGAAACAGGGCAGAAAATCATCCTTGGATTCTCCATTACTATAAGCACCTAACAATTACTGTTCAATATTTTCGAGAACTATATATAGTCTTTACATTAAAATAGAAAAACTTTTTATTAAGAAATAGAAGAATTGTTTATATAATAATTGGTGTGATCGATGTTTGTGCGTTTAAAAGACAATCCTCTTTTAGGCTCTCAAATTTAGATTCATAGTTGTTTCCTTCTTTTTATGTGTCAGATGTAATTCGCAAAGATTATTAAAAAATTATAAAGACCTAATTAATTAGGGGAAAAACAGAAGAAGCTAAAAGGTAGAATCACTTTCACATTTCTAAAAGCAATAACATTGAAGGAAAACTCAAAAAAGATCATACATTTATAATGTTCGAATAAAGCTACGTTGAAACTAAAATAAACAAATTTCTGCATGAATATTATCTCTCAATCCATATAACTTTTCGACCACTCCCCTAAAGACACAAATTTATACAAAAATAAAGACCCTCTTTAATTATATATAAGTAAAAATAAAGTTTTGAATAAAATGTTACACATGATTTGGTCCATTGAAGTAACTTGCATCTTCGGAATTAACAAGAGAGGTTATATCCTCCCAACTTATTGTACTTTGATCCGCCGATGTACTCGTCGTTCCTCCGGCCAAAGCTGCTCCGACTCCGGCTACTGAGGAGTCTCCATAGACTTTTGTGTTCTCGTTGGTCTCATGATTCACCATGTTGTTGATGTTGTTGTTACTTAAGAACATATCGTTGATTGCCTCTGTCTGAAAATTACTGCTCCCAAACCATTGAAGCATCTCTTGCTGTTGATTTTGATGGTGATCACCACTTGTGTTTGGTAATGGTGAGTTTGTGCTGCTACTCATGATAGAAAAGTCTCCTTCTCCTGTCCCTCCTGATCCCAAGTAGTAATTAGGATCTAACAAAAGCTGAGAGAAGGAGAAATCAAAAGGGGTTGTCATAGAATCTTGGTGTTGATGATGATGATCAGGGTTTGTCATTTCTGGTTCTTCTTCAGTCTTGACCATGTTCTTGAGTGTGATCAATGGTTTTTGTTCTAGGTTACAAGACGGTTGTGTTTGGTAGTAGTTGCAGCTTGTTGGTTCCATCATCACAAGAGGTATTTGATGAGGAGGAGGAGGAGGAAGCTGATGTGGTAGTAATGGCCATGGTGATGATCCAAACATGTTGTTAAGATAAAGATCGGTGCTACCATTACTTTGACCTTGTCCTTGTTGTTGTCTTTTCATCATCACCATCTCTTGCTTCATTCGCGCTTCTTGAAACTCTTTCCTTTGTTTGTTAAGAAGCTTCTTCTTCAGCCTCGTGTTCCAGTAGTTCTTGATATCGTTGTCCGTTCTTCCCGGCAATTGTGCAGCAATTATAGACCACCTAATATCAAACAAAGAGACATAGTGAGTCTCTAAGTCAAGACTAAGTGTGTCAATTATAATTCATATCCATGCATATGATATTATATAAGAAGTATATATAGTACCTGCTACCAATAGTAACATAGAGATTACAAATGATGTTGTCTTCTTCATCGGAGAAGCCACCATGTTTGATATTTGGTCTCAAATAGTTGAGCCACCTTAGCCTGCAACTCTTCCCACATCTCCTTAAACCTATACCATGTATATAACTATCAATACACACGTATATAGACTCAGTGCGAATTTTAAATGAAAAGTGAGTTTTAAGTATGTACCAATCTTCTGAGGCAAAGCGATCCAGTTGCCTCCTGTGCCACTATTCTCGATGTAATCTTTGAGTTTGGCGTCTTCCTCAGGAGACCAAGGCCCTTTCTTCACGTTGGCCTTATCACAACACGGTGCTCTTCCCATCTTCTGAACTCTTGATCTTTGTTTGTATTTGATCTCTCTTTCTCTGTTGGATCTCTCTCTCTCTCTTTCTCTGTCTCTCTCTCAATTATGTTGATGATAAAGAGAAGGAAGAGGATGGTGTATGTGATGGTGCGTGTGTGTGAGGTTTATATATACATACACGGAAATGTGTGTAAAGCTGAAAAATTATATGTGAATTGGAGAAAATATAAAAGGAGAGAGAGAGAGTATATAATAGCTGGAGGAGATAGTCCTTCATGTGATGGAAGATGTCAAAAAGTAGGGCAATAAAATAAAAATGTTACAAAAAGTGACTTTATGGAATTGGAAAATTGGATGATTAATTATGTGATAAAATATTAGTAGAGTTAAGAAATGACAGAGAAGGGGGGAAGACTAATGTTTTTCTCCTTTGTCTTTGCTCATAATTTAGAATCTAGGGATTCAATTAATCTTATAAATTTTCTTATAATTTGTTTTTGACAACAAGTTTCATTATGCGTAGTGCATTCTTAGCCGCCCGCCACCCTTTGACTCTTTCTCTCTTCCACACTCTTCTCCGATTTTTTTTTTTGGTAATTAATTATTTTTCCTTCTAATCTTGATATGTTCGTTTAACTTTACATCCTATTATGGTTATGGATGATATATATTAAAATTATGAATTTATTGAATCTAAACAAGTTTCAACTTCAAAGAACTACAAGATGGACATATCTAAATATATATTGTAAAATAGACATATCAGACTCGGAAATGTCTAATATATATAGGTTATATATATAGTCTTTGTTTTGGGGGGCAAATATAAGTTATATATGTTGGAATTGATCGTTGTGTAGTCACATTTTATTTTCAGTCAATTTTTTTTGTTTTTAATTTCCTCCTTCATATGGTTCTATAGTAAATGTATACGCATACATATGACTTATTGTAGGATATTACACGCTATAGAAGTTTCCTCATGATTCATGTCCTGTCAAGTAGTGGATTATATTTTTATATTATTAAATCTTAGTGATTATATCTGATCCGCAGTTTAGGAGTGTGATTACGAAAACGACATTTCTTATATATATAATAGCATGCAATATACTTTAAATTCGATAATAATGGAAACGACATATATATGGATTCGTTAATATTCGTATGTGTATGTATATGTGCATGTGTACTATACACATATATGTATGACATGAGATTTTGCGAAAGCTTGAAGCCCCACTTGCATGGCAGCTTACGCGAATAAGAAAGAAAGACCGATTATGTGTACTTTTATTACATGCATGTGATAGACTTGGTCATCGAGAATGTTAGAAGAATTCAATGTATTCCAATTTGAACTAATAAGTGATTGAATTAGACTTGCATGTAGATATGTTGTATATAAAAGACCACACGCTTTTTAGTGACTCTACAACTTATATGTATTGTAGAGTCAATATTTTTTAGTCATAATTTTGTAGTATAGTACAAAGATGTGTATTATATATGTTGTCGAGATAGAGACAAATACTTCGAATGTTTGGTGATGGAAATGTGTAAAATTAACTAAAGAAAATTTCAAAGTCATGTATTTTATACACACAAATTCCTATTGAGTATATAATCAATATAATATAGGGACCCTATAATATACTAGTTGATACAAAAAAAATATGTAATATACTAGTTAATCAACTGATTCATAGTATATCAATATATATAAGATAATTTATCAAATCCATCAATTAAAATGTCTAAAGAAATGCAACCAATTAGAATATCAAATTTGGTGGATGGTGAATCACTTGCTTATTTAATATAAGATTTGTCTTTTGAAAAGGAAAGGAGTTAATGATATGTGTATACCAAAAGAGATGAAAAGAAAGGCAGAGATATTGAAATTTGTGAGAGTAAATTCCGTTATGGTTGGTGAACAAAATTTTGCCAACCCTCGGAGAAAATTTTACCACTAACTTTTCTGGATCAGGTACGTACGATTTTAATCTATTATTAATCTCCTTCAGAAAATTTTGTAGTAAAATATATAACATATAAAATGACAAAGTTTCAAACTCACGGTGACAATACTGAATTGATAGATAGTTTTTTTTTTTTTTTTAATTCATTGATAAATAAAGCCACTTAAATAATCATGCAATATATTAAAATTTGTACCTAATGACGCCTGTCCCATGGACCCAAAATCAAATTTTAATCAAAGATTTGATAGGGATGTTATAAATCTAACAATGATAATTTAATTCAATAAAATTGATACTTAAGACTTATTTTCCACGGCAGCTGAGATTAAGGAACAAGAAAACCCACTATACCTCTTATTAGAATGGTGTCATAGTTTTTGGATCTTCTTGAATAAACGTATTCTCTTTAATCTTTTATGTAAAGATAAGTTGGTCAATTTGGGTGTATTGTTTACTATAATTTAGTTCCTTGTAAAACAAGTGAAATATATACGACTGAATGAATGGTATACACTATTAATAATATGTAAAATCATAAAACAAATATACGTGAACTGTAACTTTTAATTGGTTAATTTTCGTGTTTATTATAATGAGCCAAAGGCTTCTAGAGGGAAATGAAGGTTGACTTGTCTTGTGATGGGTTAATAAAGGGTTAAAAGTCAAAGCACTTGTAAAGTAATAAAAAGTCTTCAAATTATTGAGGTATTTAGTCACTGTATATATGTTTTTGTGGAATAAAATATGTATCGTCATGGATAAAATATCTTTGTTTATGGAAAAGTTAAAATTAAAGTAAATTTTGAACTTTGAAGCTAAGGTGTAATCAACAGGGGGAAAAAAGTGTATTCAGATTTCAACAACACTAGTATGAAACAGGAATTGGTCTTGCATCATATAGGCCAACCCTTCTTTTTCAAAATTCCCAAATCAATAAACTCATTAAAAAGTTTGTATTATTGAGCTATTATAATGTCACTTCCAATTTACCATGCAACATATATACATGACATTTATCACGCTAATATGTCCACACAAAAAAAAAGTTTCCTTAATTTCTTGGTAATAACCAAAACTTGTGTTTACAAATATCAAGTAATGTGTTACAGGGTTTGATATCAATAAAATCATGTTTTATTTTCTTAAACTTAGTTATTTAACCAAAGGCGTTGGAAACCTATCCGAGATTAAAACATATGGTTTCGAATTTGAATCAAATATTTTTTTTATATAAATGGAATCAGTTTGCAAAAAGAAGAAGAAGAAGAAGAAGAAGAAGATGATGATAAGACACATATGATTGACTAGAAATCAATTATTCATAAACAAACAACTTGAAAAACAAAAAATTAGTGTAAAAAGGAAGAAAAAAGAATAGTAAGTCAAAAGGTAAAGGGGGAAAAAAGAAGAAGGTCACAATGCAATGTACAGTATATCTCAAGGCATCTATCTCTCTTCTATGATTCTATTTCTTCTTTTCTCATACTTTTTGTAGGATCCATTTACTTTTTGGAAGCATTCTAAAGAGATGGAAAAAAAAAAAAAATGTGAGTTCATGATATGATTCTCGTGACAAATGTACGCTCTCTTTTAGTTACATGCACTAATCTTTAGAATAGTTTTCATATTATATCGTAATCATGAGATAATCATGACATCCTTTTACATAAAGCTTTACGTCTCTTCTTGTCGCTAGAAGCTTGAACGAGTTTAATAAGATCCTATCAAATATGCATATAACTTTTAAAATAATCGGAAAAACTTAAAAACACAATTGTATTGGATTTGCTTGGAGACTGTTTTCAGAAATTACTAATTAAGGATTTAAATCAGGATAGGAGGGAAATGTGTCGGTCATAAAAACACAGATAGTGGGGTTTAGATTTAGTTTTTTGGGTGACCAAGTATGTATGTAATTAATATTCTAAATAAAATAAAACACACGTCAAGTTGTTGCATGGTGAAGAAGCTGTCACTCATTAAGCAAATAAAAAGCCACAAATCATCGCCGAGTTCTTCTCTCATTTTTACACGCAATATGTTTTCTATTCTTCATCAACAGCTTACAGCTACATCATCCTTCATAATCATACATGTACTTTTTTATATTCGAAAACAATTCCAATGATGTGATGAAGTTACTTACACACTCTATAGTCTAACCAGATTCTGAACTCAATCATGTTTAAGATTGGGAACTAAAAAACAACTACGTTTTTTTAGCCCGGTTAGTGTTGTTCATCTACTGTAATTTGCATAGCATGTTAATTCGTGTTAGAACTGGCCTTTTTCCTGTTTTATCTATGTTAAAGACAAAGATTAGTATGTTCAAGTATGAAATTCAAGTATCTATCTACTACATACAAATCCATATATATGAATATGTTCTTGACTGGTTTAACTCAACTGAACAGTCCAGTTCATTTTATCTTCGGTCAGACCCATTTGGAGGCTCGTCAAGGAAGTGTACAGTTGTTTCGAGACAGTTCCAAAGCCATCTTCTCCATAAGAAAACCTAACAGATATCGGAAAATTTGTTTTCATTTAAACTCTACGGCTTCATTAGCTTTTTAATTAAATGGTGAGATATACGTTTTTGTACCTTTGACTTTTGTAAGTAATGCTTCCGACCGGAGATAAAACGACAGCCGTTCCTGTGCAAAAAACCTCATCCGCTTCTACCAATTCATCAACTGTCACATTTCGTTCCTCCACCTGAAATATCAGACCATGAGGTATTTGCAGTGCATAGCATTCCTATGTTTTCTGACCTACTTGATACTGAACGTTACCAAGAGTTTTGGAGAAGGGAACTTTGATTTTACCTTGAAACCTTGGCTACGAGCCACTTCGATAATACTCTTCCGGGTAATTCCAGGCAAGATGGTTCCTTTGATTTCAGGAGTAGAGATTACATTATCCTGTAAAAAAGAAAAGCCCAACAAGTAAACAAAGAGTTCTCATCTCCGGTAAGAAGCTTCTGAGATGTTCCAACAAAAGATGATATATAATCAAACCTTCACAATGAAAATATTGCAAGATGAAACCTCCTCGAGATATCTGTTGTGAACGCAATCAAGATATAAAACATCAGAATACCCTTTAGCTTTCGCAATAGACTGTGCCTTCAAGACCTAAAAATTGTTTTTCTATTAGGCTTTTTTGATAACAGAGGAAAATGAATACTGAAAAAAGCTTTCAGCTATGTACTTACTGCAGCATAATTACCAATGGTTTTAACACCTCCAGTACCGCCAGGAGTTGCACGATGGAATTCAGTTTCAACAATCAAGTTGATCGGTGCCACACCTTCCTGTGAAAGAAACGTAAGACTCAGGAAAACAAAATGATGAATATAGAAAATTGGATCAGACAAAAGGCACAAAAAAGAAAACCTTGAAGTAGTTCCCGACAGGAGAAACAAAGATAAGGAAAGTGTATTCAGGAGCAGGAGCAAGGCCAAGAACAGCTCCAGTTCCCATTAGCAATGGCCTTATGTATAATGATCCTTTACTTGGAGGTGGAATCTACATATAGTAATAAAGAAAATCAATAGCTGAGGTGATGCAACACAACAACACCTGAATAGCCTTTTTCTCAAAAGAAGAAGAGAGTGATTCAACTAACCCAGCGTTTGTTTGCTAATACAGTTGTTTTCACAGCCTCCACAAACTGTTCGACGGTTGGAGAAGGCATGCACATTCTTTCAGCACCATTCCTCATTCGGATGGCGTTCTCCTCGGGACGGAAGAGGAGAATATTACCGTCTTGTTTTCTGTAAGCTTTAAGACCTTCAAACAAACCCTAAGAAAAAAAACAAGGCATCACTATATATACAATCAAGCCGGTGGTGTAGAAATAACAAAACAATGTCTCAGAACTTGAACATTTCAACTACCGAACCACATAGCCTGCTAATTCTCAAACATCAAGTCCAAAAAGTAGAGAAAGTAAGCTAATTAATGTAACAGAGAATCTTAACAAAAACTAAACTAAAAAGAGCAATTCAAGTTCTGTCCTAAACTAAACTAAACTTCTTAACTCTTTTAACACAACAATGAAAGACATATTCGAGTTCCACAGAACAAAGTTAGGGAGAAACAAATCATGAGAATGAGAGAAACATACTTGTCCATAGTTGAGGACAGCAGCTGAAGGGTTAACCTCAATGTTACCAAAAGGTTGCAGTTGACCATTAGAGAAATCACCACCACGGCTACATTTCATGGAGTACATGTAATCCGTAGGTTTAAGACCAAAATCGATCTTGTCCCAATCAATTTCAATTTCGGCTAATTCAGTCACATCTGTGCTGTAAGAATTAGAAGAGATGGAACAAGGAGAGTGGCAAATCTACCAAGAATATAAAAAAAAAAAAAAATGTAAGAGATAGTAATATTCTTAGTTAAAATAAACTGAGTGATGTTTAAATTATCCTGAGAGAGGAAGACGGCGAGTATCTGATAGAGGAGAAAGGGTAGTGGAGGCGCGTGGTGGAAGCGGCGGCGCGTGAAGGATATAGGATGTAATTTTGGCGAAAACCTCCTGAGATTACGCCGTTTCTCTCCATTGTGATGATGATGTTGATCTTTTTTTTAAGTTTTGAGTTGACTGTCTCAACTCTCTCGACTATATATAACTTTACGTTTATTTACTTTTATTTTCTGTCATTTTTTTTCCAACAGATCATATTTTTAAACAATTTTTTTTATGGTGGTTGGATTGGATACTTGAGTGTAAAAGTTTTGTATTTCCCTTTAAACGTCAAATTGACATTTAAAATTGGGCTATTTAAAAAACCTGAAGACTGGACCAGACCATCCCAATTTCGTTGATGGCAATAAGCTTATGTAACAGACAAACAAAAGAAGAGAATAAGAATGGGGGAAGATGATGAGAGCTATCAAAGACGCATCATCGATACAAGAAACTATAATAAAACCCGCAACTCACATTTCAACTTTTTTTTATAGTGTTTTGAAACCCCCACAAATCAATATCATATTCTCTCAAAATACACACGCTGCAAGCAACACACAAGAAACCCATACGCTTCTTTCCTACCCTATTTTTCCCTAACCAAACACTACTACTCACTTCAAATCTGAAAAACAAAAAAAAAAATTATTAAAATCGACAATGCTTATCACATCCAGATATCGAGTTTTAAAAATCAATCAAATCCATTTACTACATACCCTTATCTTCTCTAATAGCAAGCAAACCCCAAAAGGCTTCATAGAGCTTCTGCATCAACAGACAACAAACAACAACAACTCCAGTTAGTGACTTTAAACTTTCCGAGTCCACATGTGGGGGTGAAGACTGCGCAGCAGTACCTTATATATGCATATATCTCCTTTTCCTACATAGCTTTAGTCATTATTCTTCTTCGTCAAGTTCACTCATGTTACAATACCACCATCATCGGAAGCGTTTATCCCGGTCTACAACAACAGCCATAGGGTATTATTATTCATTCCTTCTCAAGTGTGTTGAAAAAACTATGAGAAACTTTCATGAAATACTACCTGATCGCAATCACTATCTGGTTTCTCCTCTCCCATTCCTGCTTCAGTAGGATTTTCTGAGTAGTCAAGGGTTGTGACTTTGTTGGTCACCTCTGTCTCACAGGTTACTGTCGTCACCTTAACGGTCTCACTGATGACTACCATACCACTTGGCATCTGGGTTTGGCTTGATGGCAGTTCATGTTTGTCTTCAGGCACGTTTTGAGGGCTTGAAATGACACTGAAATTTACAAGATGCAAGACCCCAACCGTTGGTAACAGAAAAACAAGAACGAAACAATTCTATAAATTTGCTATTTAAGTATCAGATTTTACCTCTGGGTATCAGCTTCATCAGAAGATTTTTGGGTAACATCATGTTTCCTCTTCTTGTTATTGCTTGGTTCACTAGTGTCATTTCCAGCTGCGTTACCTCTTCTTTTCCTTCCTGCTTCAAGTCTTTCTACTGCAATAGACAGCCCCTCGGTGTAAGCCTTTTCTTCCCTTTTCGATGAATCTAGCTTCAACATTTCTGAAGGCGATCCTCCTCCTTCTTCTTCTTCTTCCTCTTCGTGTTGATGCATTAGGGGGGATTTCTGTGGAGACTTGAATATCAGATTAGTGTATCGTTTTATCCATGAAAATGGAGTGGCAGATGAAGGGGTTGAGCCGTTCTGTCTTTCCATAGAAGAGTTGTAGCCATCTTCGCTATTACTCACAGTGCTGACTCCATTTTGCAACTCTAGTTCATCATCCCTAGAAACAACCTTCTGCTTCAAAGCAGAAACCTTTTCCCAGCTACGCTCTAAATTGGACAGCTGCATTTTAGCCATTGACATATCATCTAAAGCGACTTTCAGATTCTCTAATTTCTTCAGTTCTTCAATCTCATGTCGGATTTCCTCTCTTTCAGCTTGAAGCATATGCCTTTGCTTCTCTAGTTTTTCTCTTTGCACCTTTAGCTCCTCAATCGATTCCTTTAACTCAGCCCACTCCCTCTCTCTTCTTTCACGATCCACTTTAATTTCAAACCTCTCAGCATCCAACCTCTTTAGTTCTACTTGGACATGCTCTAACTCAATTTCCGCGGTTTCCTTCAGAGACATTATGCGCTCCTCCTCCAACTTTTTCTCTTGCTCAAAAACCTTCTCTCTCTCCCTCGAAGCATTTTCCAATTCTTCTCTTTTAGTTTCGATGCAATACTCCAACTCCCTTTTCTGCATCTCAATTCCCAACAAAAAATCAGCTCGCTCACCTTGTATTTTGCTAAGCCAGTCAGAATGCTCCTCCACCATCTTATTCATGAATACTTCTCGCTCTTGGTTAAGTGCATCCACATCGTGTTTGTGCTGATTTCTCAATGCATCTCTTTCCTCTTTGATGTTATCACGCTCGTCCTTGAGATACATTGAAAAAGCCTCCCTTTGACGAGTTATATACTCCGCTTCTTTTCTTAACTCTTCCCTTTTCACATCAATGTTTTCCCACTCAGCTTCAAATTCAGCTTTCTCCACCTTCAGTCTATCTGCTTCAGCAAACATTTCAAGCTTTTGGGCCCTCAAATCATCTAACTCCTCCTTGAGTCTCATCTCCAAAGTAGATAATTCGCTTGTCTCACTCTTCAAGGCTTCAAGTTTTTCTGTTGCAGAATCAACACGTTTTCTCTCGTCTTCTAATGACACCAAAGACTGCTGCAGATCTAGGTCCAATTTTCTAAGTCGTTCCTCCTCATTCTCCAGTAGAGTTTTCTTACGGTTGTAATCTTCCTCTGTAGCAATCAAATTCTTCTCTTTCTCATCAAGAGTATAAGACCTCTCTGTTATATCCTTTTCTTTCTCTGCCAATGCTCTTGATTGAACTTCCAAGTCATGCTCCTTTTCACCAACTAGGTCTTCCCTCTGCTTGATATCAACCTCCCTTAATTCACAAGCCCGTCTCTTGCTCTCCATTTCATCATCCACCAATTTGCTCTTACGTTCCAATTCTGCTTCCACATCGGATTTTCTTTTCCTCAGGATAACTTCTTGATTCGCTAAGACGTTCTGAATTAGTTCCTATTGATTGTTTAAAAGCATTTCATTAAATCTAGAAAACAAATGAGCACAAAACTAAAAGTATGACTGATAACTACAAGGTTGGTTGGATTGAACAAGTAAACTCACAGATTCCTTGCTGGCAATTTTTCTTTCAGAAACAAGCAGCTCTTGCTCCTTTTTAAGTAGTGAAGATTCCCTTTCAGAGAAGGCCTGTTTTTGCAAGGAAAAAAAAATGAAACCGTACTATCTTGTCTGATTTTTTTTTAAAGATGTATCATGCTCATGCAAAACCAGAAATAAAAGATGTGTGTATACAAACCTCTTCTCTTTTAGCAAGCAACGCTAGTTTGATCTCCAAATTGGATTTTTTGTCTACGAAGACTTTACGTTCCTCCTCAAATGTACGCTTTGCAGACTCTAACCCCTTATTAAGTTCAGCTAATTCTTGGGATCTAGCAAATATGTGCTCTTCTCTTTGATTTAGTGAAACTTGTGCATCCAATAACGATTCATGCTCTTGCTGCAAGCTCGTCCGCCTCTCATTTAAAGTCCGTCGCTCAATAACCATCTCGTTCTCTTTCGTTTCAGATCTAAACCAAGTAAAGAAAGAACCAACTCAACACCTAAATACCACAACTTAATAGTCCAAGTTTTAAAGTCCAGTTAACTGAGACGAAACACTTACTCAGACTTGAAAGATGCAAGACGCCGAGAAAGATCATCTTCACGACTTTCAACTTCCTTCAATTTCCTCTCTGCAATTCGGTGATAACGGTTAGCTTCAGCTTGTAAAGCTTCTGCTGAGCGCATTTTTGCTTCAGCATCTGCAAGTTTCTTCAGGGCATCCTCAATCATAATATTAGCTTCAGACATTCTACTCTCAGCAGAAACTTTCGTCTCGGCACATTCTGCACGCATCTCATGCAAAGTCTTCTCCAACTGAGAAAAAAAAAAAAAAAAGAACAATACAAAATCAATAAAACAGACTGGAAAAAATAACCTAGTTTTGCTGGCTCTCAAAGTCAAGAGGTCTTACACTAGAAATACACTCTTTCGCAACCCCTACATCCTTCTTCAAACTCTCTTCTCGTATCTTCGCTTCAGCTAAGGCAGAGACATATGCAGATTGACCTCGCCTATGTGCTAGGTCGGCCTCATCCACAGAGGCCTTAACCTCTTCATACTTTGACAGCAATTCGTTTTTCTCCAAAAGGAGAAGACCCATGTTGTGTTGGTAATCATAAACCTACATGAAAAACGCGATCAATATAGCAATGCCAATAGGGTTTCTGATCAAACACCTAACATAGAATAAAAAAAACTGGCCAAAATATCACAATCTCAAATGAGGAAACAAAATCGAAACTTTAAAACTCCACACAAGCAAAGCAATAAGTGCAGACCCATGAATGTAACGTACATGACTTGACGAATCAAACTTAAAAAGGGCACAAGCTAATCCCAGTAATTATAAGTTATAACCCTTTCATAGTCAGTTTCATTGAGTTCCCGAGTAGACTACTACTCTCGTGCTACAACCAAACTAAAAAAATGAAATTTTTCAAGAAGAGTGGAAAATCAAACCTCAGATTCGAGTTTGGCTATATAAGCAATTAAAGCGGCTTTATCTCTCTCCTTGATTGATTGTTCATCAAACCCAGCTTCCTTGAGACGCTTCCACATAACTTCTTCAGTTAAAGGGCTTTTCAAAACCCTAGAATTAGGCGTAATCGCCAATCTGTTAGTAGCAGCCGTACTCGGTGTTATCGGGAATCGTTCCGAACTCGTTGCCATCGTTTCTCTCAACCGCACAATTACTTAAATTGAAACCAAGATTTCTCCGATCTCCGACACGGTGATGATTGTCTCTTTCACTTTTTTTTTTTTTTTTTTTATCTCTCTCTCCCTCACAACAACAAAGAAGAGTTCTGTGACAGTGCGTCGTAGAGAAGTCTAGTTTCTCTCTTTTTTTTTAGGTCGACGATTTAGTCAAAAGGGTTTTTATTCGAGCAGTCAAACTATCAAAACGTCGGCGTTTTAAAAGCCTTCTCATCCTCGTTTTTAGCGGCCAATACCAAAAATTCCCATTTAGTTTAAAAGAAAGTGATTAATATGGTAATTTTCCAAAGAGTCGTGACTGTTGGTAATTAAATTTTAGATTTTTCTAGCGTAACCACTAATTGTTTCATACTCTGTCCTTCACTTTAAAGTTTTTAAACCAGATGTCACTGAAAATTTAATATTTAAAAGATATGATTCTTTAAGATCTTCTTTACTCACTTGACAGATGTGTTTGTGTGTATTAGTGTATAGCCAGCCCCTCATAACTATTAATTTTGTCTTTCTTTTCTTTAAACATAGAGAGAGCTTACATGGATCTTGTTTTATTAAACCCGATGGATCGGTTAGAGAGTTTGCAGCTTCCGAATTTCGTGGGACGATTCTTTACATTGTTCACTTACCAAGAACGTTTTAACAAAGGAACCTTTGCTTCTTTTTCAAGTCGATACGTTTCGATCCATCCTTGAATCAACCGTATCTCGGCTTCTCGCTGGTCCACAAGCCATTTTGGGTCATCTGGTGTCGATGGTCGTAGATCCAAATGATGTGCACCTGAGAAAAAAAGGAAGCCATCATCAACCTTGTTTCTGATTTTGAAAGAGAACGGATGATTTGAATTGAATTGTAGGTGTATGGGATTTAATGACAAGTATACTACTGCTATTATGATTAAATGGTTAAGTCAATGCAAATAAATGAACAGATGAGTTACGTGAGATATAGGCTTTGAGTTATACCTTCTTTTGTGACAAGAGCAACAATGGTATCCGATAAATTCTTGAGAACACTGCATTTTTACGAGTCAATCATTCATCCAATTACGAGATCTCTTGTGTAAAATATGTCTCGGATCTGAGGTAAAGGGAAGTAATGTACTTACCTCCCACCACTCCAAGGATCTAACAGACCATTTGAGAAAATGATGTTACTTCCAAACGACTTCAATGTGGTCTCTATGTCCTTTTTACATTAGAGACAGAAAGAGGTTAAAAGATTCAGATTATGGCATAGAAAGAATCTTGAGTTTATCAAAAAGATGTCTTACATGTCCACCGAACTCTGTTGTGGCCCATTTGGGTCTTGGGTTGACTCGGAATGTCTTCCAGCATTCCTCTTTGTATGAAGAGTAATTGAAACCATCAGCAGGAAACATGCTGTTTTCCTGGCTGCTAGACATGGGCATTACCATCTCCGTGCACGCCTATTGTAAACAGATATTGAAAGTGATTAAGTGGTAGATTCACTGACAATTATCGGAAAAAGGAAGACAAAGAAAGGCAGTTGTTCTTCATACCTGCCAGTCCCATCCATCCAAACCATGAGGGTCATCATCCAACTCGAAGCAGTCAACATTCCCAGTGTAGTTGTAGTACACACTTACTCCTGCATATATACGATCTAGGATGCTAGCATCACTATTTGCACCGTCAATTTTTCTGCAGACCTACAGAAAGATGATCAAATGATGACAATCTAAATGAGCTAAGGAATGTATCCTCCACTTTTCTTCTATCATATAGTATGGGGAAAATATCATTGGAAAATCATAAAATGTAACTTCTGAAAATATACCTCTCTAATGGGATGTCCAGGCAAAGGCATCATGAAGTCAGCAGGATATGGATAGTCCACCATTGCCAAATAACTATAAGCAGAGTCCAGCCAGTCTGAAAGGTCATCAGTACTGTTCAACACCCTGAAGATAGAGCAACAAACCATTATAGTATTACTATTTTAGTACGCTTTACAAGCGCACACTAACTCCAATTTATTTGTTTACCTACAAAAGTGAAAAGTTTTCGCCAACTGCTGAAGCCCATTCTCCTTCTGGCCCTCAGCTATTATTGCATCCCACGAGTTCTTAATAGTGTTGAAGCAGCTAATACTCTCACGCTACAACGTTCACAACCACTAACACAATCAGGATTCAGGATATGAAACTAGAAAGACATGATAAAAGCCAATCAACTAACAAAGCAAAAACATTATATACTAACCTTGAAATCATTTGATGCAATGTCATAAAACGTCTCAGGAGGAACAATATCTTCAAACTGAAGAATTGGAGCTGAGGAAGCTAAAGCTCCTATTGCAATGTGAGGATACTTAAGCCTCATCCATGCTGCTAACACTGTTGTATCAGTAAACAACGAACACAAAATAAATAATCTCATCCAAAAAGCATTCTCATTCCACCAACACATCAACAAGCATACGATCCTTACTTACTTCCACCATATGATCCACCAAACAACACAACTGGGCATGCTTCAGCAGACAAGTTGCGTTTCAAATCAGTCACAAAAACAGCAAAATCAGCGAGAGCTTGCTCAGTTGTGAGATATGATAAAGTGGTTGCGTTCTTGTAAGCTTCATCCCTGCTTCCATAAGGCATCGACTCTCCATAATACCTATGCTATACCAAAATCCCTAAAAATCAATAACGAATTGCTAATTTTGGGGAAATCAAAGAGAAGAGAAAACACACAAACGAACCTCTGGGAAAACAAGCAAGGCACCAAACTTAGGAGCGATGTCCCAAATGAATCCAGAATTTGTAGCAAACCATTCAATATCACCTTCGTTGCCGCAATAGAGGAAGATAGGCGCGAGCGAAGAGGCACCAAGCCAGTGATCGGAATTGATAAGGTAGCGCTGCTGGAATTTGGGAAGATCGGCGAAGCTGAAGTGGTCAAGCTGCTGAGAGAAGAACTTAGTCTCGTATCGGTACTCGTTTCGATCTCCCCAGAACGGCTTGATTGTGGCTCGGTACTGGTTATTGTAGCGAGGGAAACGAGGTAGAAGTTTCAAAGAAGAAGACAGAGTGATGACGGAAACGAAAGTGATGATCAGAAGCAAGCAAAAATGGTTCGCCATGACTCTCTCTCTCGAGCCCCCCAAGCTTTACTGATACTTTTACACAGTAACAGTCACTAAAAGGGTGGACATTAAACCGAACCAAAAAATCCAATCAAACCGACATTGAACCACCAAAACGTTATACCGAATAAACCAAACTCAATCCTATCAGTTTAATTAGTCTTCTGATACCAAACCCAAACTCAAACCTAAACTTTTCAAACCGAACCAAACTGAATTTATAATCCAATTTTATAAAATTCGATTATAAAATTAATACTTACTTGATCACAATTTAATTTTTAAACCTAATCTTTTGATCACAATTTTCAAAAAATGTGATCTTCTAATTCGTGATTTGGACAATTTAATTGATGAATTTGAATAATTATACATACTAATATTGTATGTAATTAAATAGTAGTTTATATCAAATTACATACAGTATTAGTAAGTATAATTATTCAAATTAAATTATCTAAATCACCAATTAGAAGATCACATTTGGTGGATGGTGAACCACACTTGCTATTTTAATATATATTCGTCTTTTGAAAAGTAAATGAATTAATGATATGAACTAAAAGAGATGAAAAGAAAAGTAGAGATATTGAAATTTTGCCAATTCTCGGAGAAATTTTACGATTAATGGAGAATATAAAACTTATTTATATGTTTTTGTTCAAGAAAAACTTCTTTATATATCTTTATTTTTTATTTTATTTTTAAGTTATGATTTCTTTTTCACAAATTTAATTATTAAAATAAAATTTTGGAATTTAGTATAACACATGAACAAACAACCAAAAAATATTTCATTCAGACTAAAAATTGAAAAACTAATTATAAAATGACTTTTCGATAAATGCTCATTTGTCTTAGACATAACAACATACTTAGAAATCCATATGTTCGGTGGAAGATTCGACCGATAACTCTAAAATAGTTGTTTGAGAGATATATATTGTAATCACCCACGCTTTTATTTGAGTGAATTTTGTTATGAATAATTTATGTACGTATGATTAAATATATTTTTAATTTTCTTTAAAAATTTGTTATAAAATATATAACATGTTATAAAATTTAATAAAATGGCAAGATTCATACTCATGGTGACTAATTTGAATTGATATATGTGGCTTATATTTGTTTAATTCATTAATAAATATAGCCATTTAATTACCATCATTTTAATTAATAAATATAGCCATTTAATTACAATCATGTAGTATAAAATTTGTACCTAATGACGCATGTTCCGTGGACCCAAAATAAAAATTTAATCAAAGATTTGATAGGGATGTGTTATAAATCTAGCAATTATAATATAATTTAATAAATTTACCACTTACACTATTATCCACTGAGATTAAGGAACAAGAAAACCCACTATACCTCTTCTTAAAATGGCGCCACATTTTTTGGATTTTATTGTATAAACATACTCGCTTAATCTTTTGTGTAAGATAAAGTTGGTCAATTTGGGTATATTGTACACTAGAATCTTAACCATGGATTAGGTTAGTTAAGCAGACACGAGACAGAGAGGTAGATTATTTTTCTAAAACTCTACAGTACAAAAGAAGTGAGGAACAATAATCTAAAGTAAAAAAAAAAAAAAAAAAAGCTCTTGCGTTTTAAACGAAACAAGCATAAACAAACTCCTTTAATGAGATTAATATCTAAATGGTTGCATTAGGACATCGATTCTCTTGTAGCAACCATCTGTTTATTTCCAGTGGCACTTTTTGGTAACCAAAGATTCTCTCCTGTATCTTTATTTTGTTGTCTTTCTTTATACAGTCTCAAGCTGTCTTTTCTAAGGGACGACGGGGGTGATGGGTTCAGGCTGAAGAGCTTTCTTCACAAGATCAGTCTGCTCCTTAACATGAAGCTGGTAAAATCCTGTCGCTGTAGCAGCTGAAGGAAGACGACCAACATATTTTATGTCGTTGAAGTTTCCTCTTTGCAGCGCTTTCATCGCGGTGCAAAGCCTTGGTGCTATGTATTGGTATCCTCCCATGTTCATCGGCTCTTCTTGACACCACACAATCTCTGCATCTGTTAAACACAAGAACAAGTTTTTCAGAGAATTCCACATTCAACCAAAACCATTAAACACAATCCCTGAGTTTCGACACCTACTTGGATATCGCTTTAGTTCTCTTTGAATGAGATCATAAGGGAATGGGCAAAGCTGCTCTACCCTGCAAATGGCTACATCCTTTGTTTCAGACTTCTTCCGCTCTTCGTCAAGCTCATAGTAGACCTGATTCATCAACATATACAAGTATTAAATTTCAGAATGTCAAAACTTTGTTAGCAAATGAAGGAAAACTGGGTCGTTTTGTTTACCTTCCCAGAGCAGAGGACTAGACGTCTTATACCTTCTTCAAGGTCGGAGTGATCACTTTGATCTTTGATCAACCGTTTAAATCGAGTTCCTTGCTTGTCAAAACCAGGATGTCCTTTTACATCATCAAATTCCGAGAGATTAGATACACACTGTTTGTGACGAAGCAAATTTTTGGGAGCCATCACTATAAGAGGCTTGCGGAAGTCCCTGTGTATCTGCAAATGGATGATATCAAGTGTGTATGTGTGTGAAGTTTCAAAGAATAGCAACCTTCTAGACACTTCGTATTAGTTTTACCTGTCGACGCAGAACATGGAAATAGTTGGCAGGTGTAGTAACATTAACAACTTGCCAATTACATTCTTGAATCTGCTTACGAAGAGTTGGATCCATCTCAGGGATAACATAGGGATTGTCATCACTCATCTGCAGTTGAAAATTAATTTATGAACACAAAAAGTAGAGACAAAATTAATGGTGAGTATTGGTTATATAATATACCTGAAGGAAACGTTCCAATCTTCCACTGGAATGTTCAGGACCCTGACCATCATAGCCATGAGGAAGTAGAACTACTAGACCCGTTTGACGGAGCCATTTGGCTTCCCCACTGCTAATGAACTGATCAAACATAACCTGTGCGCCATTAGCAAAGTCTCCAAACTGAGCTTCCCATATTACCAGAGAATTGGGATTCTCCATCGAGTAACCTAGTTCGAATCCAAGAACACCAAATTCTGAAAGAGAACTGTATACACAAGAACTGTGAGGATCATGCAAAAACAATTGAAAATTGGTTACCATATTTAGAGATTCACAAAACATGCCTGTTGCTGACAGTGAACATTTCAGGGTCTTGGTTCATAGTCAGGTGATCTAAGGGGCAATATTCCTTGCCGGTTTCTTGATCATGAAGTACCGAATGTCTATGACTGAACGTTCCTCTTTCAACATCTTGACCACTTAGCCGAACGTGGTTGCCTTCAACAACCAGTGTAGCAAAAGCAAGAGCTTCTCCTAGTCCCCAGTCAATGCCTTCTCCGGATTCAATCATTTGAGCACGTTGTTCATAAACTCTTTTCACCCCTCTGTGTGGCTTGAAGTTCTCTGGGAAAGTTGAGATTGCCTTTCCCACATTCTTCAAAATCTCTGGCTTCACTCTGCAAGAAAACAAGGAATAAAATACACAAACAAAAGAAATGACAAACTAAATAAAATGAAAACGTTCATACTTCATACCCAGTGTTTCGGACCCTTGATATCTGCTCCGGTGACTTGAATCCAGTCCAATGACTTGCCAGCCAGTCACGTTTTTGGGGAATATAATCTTTACTTGCCCCAAATTCTTCATTTAGGATAGAACTTACTTTTTTTTGAATCTTATCAATATCTTCTTGGGTTACCTTTCCAGATTCCAAAAGCTTTTCCTGGTAGATTTGAAGCGAGGAGGGATGACTGCGTATCACCTATCAACAACAAGTAACATCCTTTAAGAAACAAAAATTACAAGAGAAGAAATCCTGAAAAAAACTAAAATGGAAACTGGAATTGGGAAAAAGCTATTTCCCAGAACAATATAGGCAGACCTTGTACATTTTTGGTTGGGTGAAGGATGGTTCGTCTATCTCGTTATGTCCAAAGCGACGGTAGCATACTAAATCAACAACAACATCAGAATGGAATGTCTGGCGCCACTCGGCAGCAAGCTCACATGCATGCACTACTGCTTCAATGTCATCCGCATTAACATGGAAAATTGGGGCACTCAAAGCCTTTGCAACATCAGTGCAATATTGTGAAGACCTTCCTGCCCTGGGATCGGTTGTGAAAGCCACTTGATTATTCACCACAATGTGCACTGTTCCACCAGTACAGTAGTTAGGAAGTGCACTAAGATGCAGAGTTTCATATACCACACCTTGTCCGGCAAAGCTACCATCGCCATGGATCAAAATACCCATGTTCTTTGTTCTGTTCTCGTCTTTTGTGTAATATTGTTTCGCTCTGGTTTTACCCATCACAACAGGATCTACTGCTTCCAAGTGACTGGGATTTGCTACCAAAGACAAGTGGAGATGTTTGCCTCCTCTAGTTGGGCGATCATAAGACGTACCCAAGTGGTATTTAACATCACCTGTTCCAGTGTAGAGCCCAACTTCATCAACTGGCCTAGTACCCCCGCTAAACTCACTGAATATCTGACGCAGAGGTTTTCTAACAACATTACCCAAAACATTAAGTCGACCCCTGTGAGGCATACCAATAACTATGCTCTCTACCCCAAGATCTGCAGCCCTATCAAACATCTCCTTCATGCCAGGAATCAAAGACTCAGCACCTTCAAGTCCAAATCGTTTAGCCGTGGTCCACTTAGAAGCCAAGAAATTCTCAAACTGTGTGCTCCAGGCAAGCCTATCATAAATAACCATCCGACGCTCACTATGGTACTGTCGAGGTGTTGGTGTCTCAATCTTGTCTCTCAACCAGTTACATTTTTCTCTATCAGCAATGTGCATGTACTCATACCCTATAGTCCCACAGTAAGCTTGCTCAAGCCTCGAGAGTATAGCCCTTAGTGTTTGAACCGGACGGTTCTCAGAGAGAAAACCAGACATCCTCCATACACCAAGAAAGAACTCCCGATCAAGATCAGACTCACTAAACCCATAAAGACCTGGCGTAAGATCCTCAGGAATCTCTCTCTCCTCCAAACCCAAAGGGTCAAGCTTGGCTTTCATGTGACCATTAACCTGGTAAGCTCTAACTAGCAACAACAAACGCATGCTTTCTTGAATGGTTTGCCCGGAGATACCAGGCGAAGTAGAAGCCTGACCCACGAAATTCCTAAAGAAGTTATCCCAAGACTCATCAACACTGTCGGGATCAGCTTCCCAAGCTCTTTGTAGCTCTTCCAGATACACACTGCTAGTCCCATCTAAGAAACTATCAGTTAGCTTAGAAAGTGGGACAGGACGTGGAACAGGTGCAGCAGACTCTGCCTTTGATTTGAGTAACGTAGAGTGAAAACATCTGGTTTGAGAAGGCAAAACCCTTGTTCTAGTAGTATAAGAACACCACTGAGACTGAGACAGTGTCCTTCTTATGGCAAGCTTAGCCACAGAGGAACCAGTTCTAAACCAAACCATAACTTTTTAAGTAATCTATGTAAAACAACAAATCATACAGCCAGCCAACCCCAGACTCTCGAATCTTCAATTGTTTTGTTTTTGCTCTGAACCTGAAAATAATCCATCAAACAAACAACACAATAAAATACTCAAAACAAAGAAATAAACAAGTAATTAATGGCTAAACGAGTAACGACTTAGTTAGGGGTCATATCTCATGCAAACACCAAAGAAATTAGAAATCTGAAATGAAATTAACATATCGATTCCACAGTTTCTCAGCGATCTGATTTGTTCAGATGATCGGGGGAAAAAAAAAAACTCCCAAATATATGTTATGGCTCAACATCAACAACCTTCGTTTTCAGAAATTTTTCCTCAGGGGAAAAAAAAACTGACATGATAAACAAACAAAAATTGAGCAGGAAGATTCACGACGGAGGAGAAGAAGACGAACCTGGATCAAAGATGAGGGAGAGACAGACTCAGTGAAGTGGCTTCTTCTACATGACAGAGAAAGGAAGAAAAGAAAAGTAAAAGTGCACCGCCTTGTAAAACAAAATCCATGTTTGGCTACAAGGACAAGACTATACCTAATCCGAATAAGATATTATTAATAGATAAGAAGATAAGTGAATGGGCCCTTAATAAAATTCATTCTATCTATTGGGCTTATTGGCCCATATCGTAACACTCCAATTCTTCACAGAACACTCACTTTAACTCAAAATTTTCAGAAGTTTCTTTCAGAGCTTGAAGATGATGATCTGAGTTGAGTAGAGATGATGAAGATGAATGCTTCTTCTTCTGGTAACAATTTATCTCAGGAATGTATAGGAGGAGGACGTGCAAGATGTGAGGAATTAGCCAAATCGTCTTCGTTTTACCGCATTGTTTACACGGAGGTTAGTTTAATTAAACCATCCATCTTCTTCTACAATATCGAATGCTCACAGTCTTTGATTTTGGTTGATGAACGAATTGGTATTTGTTAGATTGAGGAAATTGGATGGGAACCGCTAAGAAGATTAGGTGGAGATTTAACGTTTTTCAGCTTTCACATTCTGTAAGCTTCCAGAACAATTTCTAGGGTTTTATTGGCTACTAGAACCGTTCATCTTTTCTCCAATGTGTGGCTCCTCAATCTTCGCATGATCATCATGTATGTACAGAGATAAGAAGGGAAGGGCACACATTTTAGAAATCCAACTAGATAGAGACTATCCTAAATCTCCACCTTCCGTTTCCGCGGTTCGTTTTGTTTTTTTCTTATGTTTCCTTCCACTCTAAGTAGTTTTATGGAATTGCTCGGTTAACTTTTTTGCTTTGACGTCAGGATGTGCCGTTTTTGTTTACTTTAGAATGGTCAACAAGCTCAAGATTGAAGGATGTGATGCACCAATTCCAAAAGGTAGCTAAGACTTGCTACATTTCTCTCTTTTTGTAAACCACTAATTAGCAAACGCATAATCAGATTTTTCTGTTAACAGCATTTGGACAATCTTCAAGAATTTTGGTCTGTCTTGGACGATATAGACAAGTCTTTCTGTGTTGTTGATGCTAAGCAACCATCCCGTGCTTCTTCTGTCCGTCGGATTCATGCTGGTTGGTTTAACACTTTTTTATTGTTTTCTCTAATCACTTTTAAGTTCTGTGCTATAACAATTCAATTTTATCTATTTTTACTTGGTTCATTGTTGTCAGGGAATGATTGCATCCTCCTTGTTCATATCGACTTCAACGACCCTAAATCCCTACCAGAGTATGTTTCTAAACACACACTTACAATAACCTACTTGTCGACATTTTTCTAATAGTGACTTTGCTTAGACAGGTGCCGATTTATTGGTCCTTTGCCTCCAGCTTTGCATATGAACAACTTACATAAGTTATGGAGAAGAAATAGCAAAAAATGGTAAACATCTTTTGTCTCTTCTTTCCCAGTTTAAATCTCTTTCGAGTTTTGGCAGAATTAGAAAAGTAAGCTTCATGGATTGTTGAAAGCAGGAATCATGATTAATTATAATCACACAGGTCAAAGGAAATATCATTTCGTGAGAACCTCGAATGTATTCTAGCTACTGAACTTCCAAAGCCTCCAGGTCTCCAAGAGGAAGATGATCATCAGCAAGTTGAATGCGGAATCTGCTATGCGCAGTTTCTACCGACAGGTGATTTCTCAAACGGAATAAATATTGATTCTTCATAGTTCAGAATAATAATAATTTGCGGATGGTTCACTAACTTCCCATTTACTTTAAAACTAGATGATGAGCTGGGAGCTAGAAGTGGGACGCGAACAGATTACACATGCGAAAACATTAGTTGCAATAAGTCTTTCCATAGCCTTTGCCTCACAGACTGGTTAAGATCTATCACAACAACCAGACAGTAAGTAGAAACTCTAATCATTTTATCTCACATAGCAACACACACACAAGCCTTATACTCAAGCTCAAGTATGATCCAATTTCTTGCAGGTCTTTTGATGTTCTGTTTGGGAACTGCCCTTACTGTTCAGACCCAGTCGCAGTCAAGATCAACAACAAATAGAGTAGACAAACCATACTAATTAGATGATTCTGAATGTTCAAATGAAACGTGATACAAAGAAAAGAGTTAGTACAGTGAGGAGTAGTAGTGAGTGACTAGTGAGGACAAAACTCCCTTTTTTACTATTTTTCTTCTGTACGTTTAAGATAGAACTCAAGTAGCTTTCAAATAAGAAATGTGAATGTACCTTCTTTTTACCTTCTGGCCACTCAATTCCAAAGACTGTTCTATCAATCACCATCAATGTGGAGTTCCTAGCAATAACTCTTTTACTTAGTAATTTCGAAGAAGAAAAAAAAAGGATTTGAATGCTATTATTTGCCTTTTTCTCCACGGCTGCATCCTTATTCTCCAGCTGTACTAGTACTGTCGGTGGCTTAATCAATCTATCTTTAAGAACTCATAAGGCTTATAATCAAAACAGATTAATTACTCTATTTAATCAACCAATCTAACCAACCAACCTTAAGTGGTTCAATCTTAAGAGAAGTTATATATAGAAGAGATGGAATTATGAAGGTGAAACTTTTTTTTACTTTCTGGCTACATATAGTACATACTATATATGTCATCTAATAGAAAGTGAGATAGAGCTCACACCACTCGACACTATGCTAGTATTGCTACTCTTTCCTTTACATTTTAGATAACTATTTGCTTTTTTTTTTTTCTTCTAAATAAGTAGTGATTTATATTAGCTATATAAAAATGCAAATCTTATCATCTTATAAATATCTCTGATTAGTGTGCATTCAACAAGAACATCATAAAATTTTGAAAAGGGAAGGGCCAGATAATTTATGAGGGGAAAAGCTCAATGAGAACTAGTTCGATTCTAAAGTTGAAAAAATTAGATATTACATCCAATCCCAATAAATTTCAAATGGTTTTCTTCACAACATATCTTAATGAGTTTTACATTATTTCAACAAGTTCTGAACTTGATAAGACATTTTCTTACTACTGTTAAATGCAAATCTGACGCCTTTGCTGGAAATGGGACCATATAGCCTAAACCAATAATATATCTGACTTCCTGCAACAAATCCTTGTAAAAACATCTATTATCTATATAGCTTTGGATCCTTTCAGTAAATAAAAAGTGTTAGCTTATCAAATATGTTTGTATACTGTAACGCTAAAGAACAAACATTACAATACATTTCTATTAACATTTAAACATTTTGTTCGCAAAAATCCATATGTTTATTATAAATTTTCAAATGACCACAAAATATAAGCATTATACATCTATACACATGGCGCACTAATTAAGTACGTCTGCACAATTGCATAAAAGGACAATACAATCCACATCTTCCCACAATTTCACAAAAGGACAATACAATCCACATCTTCCCACAATTTTTGTATAAAAATTCTCGTACAAGACGAAACATGATCATTGTAACGTACGTATGGTATTATTTTCAAGCACGACACTCGGGTGGTGGGACTGGAAACCTAGACCGGTCGGTACAATAATCATAAACCATATGGTTTTCTCTAACCCATCGGTAACGGCGAGCTTCGACCGCGTTAAGCGACTGATAAGCATAACCTTCCCACCAATTGTGAGGGTTCGATGGACAAGAGGTTGGTCCAGGAACAGGACAACCTTCGATGTCGAAGTCTTTGTAATAAGCATAGAAGGGAGCTTTTTCCAATCAATCTTCTCTAATCCTCCACGTGTCGCCCAATCATCGGCTTCCCATAATGTTGAGTAAACTCCCATAGGTTGTGATGTTGGGTAAGCTATGTTCTTGGCTTCGTTGTTTTTGTATTCTCTTATTGGCACATCGTCTACGTAAAAACTGATTAACCAAAAAATACATAAACCGAACGTTAGATTAAGTTTTTCTCCAAAAAGTAAAATGGTGAAATCTTTGGAAATAACAGTAAATGTTGATTCTATCCGAAAGTATAAAAGAGAGAAACTCACACAATGTGTTTGTGTGACCATAAGATAGTGTAAGTGTGGAAATCCAAAGCCGGGTCGAACCAAAGATTAACTCTTTGTTCTCTATCTCCTTTACCATGAGCAAATATGTTTGTTTGTACTGAGTAAGGTTGACCACTTCGGTTTCCCAAGAACTCGAAATCTAGCTCGTCTCTCACCGTATTCGTATCGGAGTTCATCTATAGACAGACACATGAATGAATATTAACCGTTAATGTTTCAAGAAGATGGTATGTTAGTGTAGATAATACAACCATTTGGTAGACTTACGTAGAAGGCGGTGACCGTACCGGCAGAGTCTCCGGGAATAAGTTTGATCTTCATGCTCACTCGTCCGAATAGATACTTTCTTTTGGAAGCAAATCCACAACCTTTAAAAGACAAATACGAACATGTGAGGACGTATGTTATATCATAAAAAGCCTACTGTTTCGATTTCACCCAAAGGGATATTTATGTGTGTGTACCTGTGCTCTGGTCAAGGACAAGCTGGATAGCTTTTCCACCGTCCATTTGGCGGATGTGAGATTCCGACCATGCGGCTTTGAAATCCTCGGCGAATGTCGCGGGCCGAGCAGAACTACGGATGAACATTACCGCAAAGAGAGTAAGAATGCAAAGAACATAAGTATCGAGAAAAGAAGGGAAATATATCTTAGCCATGGGACTTTGTATTTTAAAACAAATGTCTATATTTCTACTTGTGAGTAGAGAGTGATAAGTGTGCATGTATGTATTTATACACATAAATTCATTTTTGTTGCCAAACCTTATCATTGTCAATGGGCTTTGGGGATTTAAGACGCTGACGTGGACGGTGTCATCTTAACACAAAGAGACATGGTTTAGCTTTTCCATACAGCTAACTGCAAGCCGTCTCTCTTGGCCTACTCATTTAATCATCTAGTATTAATTTTAATTCTGAAATTGACCTAAAATTTTATGCCATTGAAAATGCAAGGATGGGAATGGTTTATTGTATCGTCTTGTATTCATATTTGCAAACTAAAATATTAATCAGCCTTAAATTGTGGTTCCTTTTGATAAACCTTATGAGGTTTCTACTCGTTTAACTACACTACAGCTAGTCAGCTACTATACTATACACCATTGACACGCCTAATTTAAAGGGTATTTCATCATCATTTGATCAGCTTCTTAACAAATTAGCTAAAAGTACAAATTAGCTAAAAGTATTAACTATATAAAGCTTGCAATTACCAAACATTAGTTAAATGTTTCTCTTCTTTCTTTCTTTTTTACATAGATTTAATTAGAAGAAGAAAAAAAAGAACAATACGAAGAAATGTTAAGGAAGAGAAGGTATATGAACGTGTGGTTTATAAACGTGAAGGGATGTAACGTCTCAATCGAAGGATGGTTGTGGTATATAACATCATAACCTATGGTTCTAATTATTTTGGCATAGAGAATTTATAAGTTGAGGTTTTGTATCCATTGGATGTTTTCCATGGGCCACCTACGACCTACAAAAATACTTGTTTCTATCCAAATTTCAATACAAAAAATAAAATCAGAAGAACATAAAAATTTATTACATAATTCAGATCACATATTTGAGTTTGTAGCAAAGGTCGACTCGAGCGTACCAAATCACATGGGAAAATTATAATAATGGTCTACTTCGACTTTACATCAAGGTAAGAACATTAATAGTATAGGTCCTTATAGACGTGATGTTTTAAACCTAAAAAATTCAATAATACATTTGCTGTCCTTTTAATGCCAACTTTAATTTCATGTTTTGTTTCTTCAAACATCATAAACTCAGTGACTCGCCGACATTGAAGAGGTGAGAACAATCATCATTTTGAGTGAAAGAAAAAAACAGAAAATAGTAACGAGAATTACAGCAACAAGAGAAAAAGAACAAACAAAAAAACTTGTGTATGACCTTAGTACGGGTAATAATAAGCTATTAAGGTTCAGAACACCTAGAGTTTAATCGTCCACAAAGGATCACAAACCAGAAAATAAGATGTGTTCCTGCTCTGCTTTATTACAAAACCACACAAGAAACTATCACTTCGAATCTCTCTAGAAAGCAATATAGATTAACCAACATAACATAGTAAGAACTCAGGATCAGATCATCGTCCATACTCGCATCTCACAGCATGGCTCATACCCGGTTGAGCACAGACCGGAGTTTCCCCGCACGGTTTGAGTGGGAACTGTGGAATCAGTGTTGAGACCATTGAATGTTCTTGATATCGATACCTTCTTTAACCATTTCATAAAGCGGGCTCATTTCCCTCAACTTCACAACTTGTTTAACCGTAAGTTCGACAGCTTTATCGATCTCTTCCTTGGTGGTAAACCTACCAATCCCAAACCTAATCGAAGTGTGAGCCATGTCCTCCTCCACACCCAAAGCTCTCAACACATACGAAGGCTCCAAACTCGCACTAGTACAAGCACTTCCACTAGACACTGCAACTTCCTTCAACCCCATCAACAAACTCTCTCCTTCAACGTAAGCAAAAGACAAATTCAGATTCCCTGAATATCGACTCTCCATTGAACCATTCACAACAACACCATCAAGCTTCTCTCTAATCCCATTGAGCAACCTCTCCTGCAACCCTTTAATCCACTTCTCATCATACTCCATCTCCTTCATAGCCAAATCACAAGCAGCCCCAAACCCAAGGATTTGCTGCGTAGCCGCAGTGCCACTACGCAAACCTCTCTCCTGACCTCCACCATTCATCAGTGGCTCAAGCCTGATTCTCGGCCTCCTTCTCACAAACAAAGCACCAACACCTTTTGGTCCATAGATCTTGTGAGCACTCATTGACATCAAACCAATATTCCACTTCTTAACATCAACAGGTATCTTCCCAATAGCTTGAGCAGCATCAGTATGAAACGGAACGTTATGCTCTTTACAAATTTGACCAATCTCCTCCATAGGTTGAACCACACCAATCTCATTGTTCACAGCCATAATAGAAACAAGTCCTGTGTCTGGCCTCATAGCTTCTCTCAACATCTCTAAATCGACTAATCCATCAGTTTTCACAGGTAAGTAAGTTACCTCAAAACCTTCTTGCTGCAAATGCCTACAAGAATCAAGGACACACTTGTGCTCAGTCTGAGTAGTTATAACGTGCTTCTTCGTATCCTTGTAAAAGTGCATCACTCCTTTAACAGCAGTATTGTTCGCCTCCGTTGCGCCGGACATGAAAATGATCTCCTTAGGTGAAGCTCCGATCAGTTTCGCGACCTGGATACGTGCGACTTCGACGGCGTTCTCAGCTTCCCAACCATAGAGATGCGTACGCGAGTGAGGATTCCCATACTCATTGATACCAGAATCATTCATCGCATCGAAGACCCTAGGATCAATCGGAGTCGTCGCTTGCATATCTAGATAAAGAGGCCTACCTGAAATTCGAACTCCTTTCATCATAATCGATTCATCCTCGTAATCGGTAGTAGCAGCTGCTGCGGCGGTCGATAGGTGGTGACGCCGGAAAACAACGCCGTGTGGTTTGGTTAGAGCTCGGCGGATTGTGGAAGAAATAACCTTAGACGCCATAGATGCTAAACCTCGGCTCGCGGTTCTTACGAATTTTTCTCAGGTTGAGTGGATTGATTCTCTTCGATTGCTTCGTGGAGAAGAAGAAGAAGCGAAAGGTGAAGACGATAGCGTCACTGGCGGTTTCGTGACGGAGGAAACGTGGTCGTCTCTCAAACCCTAAACTGGAGACGGTGAGAAAGTAACCAAGTCTATGAGAAACAGGCCTGCTAATATATATTGGGCCTCTAGTTTGGCCCAATACTTTTTTTTCTTTTATCAACGAGGCTCTTGTATGTCATCAGCATCATTCACAAATACATATAGGCTATCACAATTATAATATGGTTCGTTCATTCTAAAGAAACCCACTTATATAGTGATTAAATCCAGTGCAATTTTGTATTTTATGAAAATGATTTTAAATCGTATGTGTGACTTGACTTCAGACCGAACTACAGTTCCATTAGAGCAACGATTTGTGTAAAAGACAAGAGAATGTTTTTGTTTGATATGTCGTGATATTTCTGTACACTTTTTTTACGACTAAGTTAGTAGTACTAATTATACAGTCATGAAAGAAATTTTATCTTCCCACAATTAGCTCTGCAACTTCCCATATGCACACGGGAAATATCATATTTATTATTAAGAAAATAAAAGCGTGTTATGATTTGAAGATCCAATCCAATTTTTCCTGCGCTATAAACATAACAAAGGAAAGTAAAAAAGCTCATAGACCAAACACAAGAGCAATTTAGTAATTATAAGCTAACCAAATTACAAAATTCAAAGTCTGAGAAGTAAAGATAGGATGAGAACCATTGTGCTAGCTTCTCGGTATCTAGGGTACCAAAAGGTATGGGATAGTTCTATCTGTCAGCAGTCTTCCATTGAACCCAACTCCATTGCTCCATTACAATGCTTACTTAGCCAAGTAACATTGTATTACTTCAAACAAATGGAACCAATACAATTAGGAAGAAACTATATTCAATGTGAAGAATAATTAATACCTTGTTGTCCACTCTAATAAGAGGTTTGTTAATTACCCATGTGTATATTAATCCCCCCCTCCAATCAGTTGAAGTAGTGGCATTGTTAACAAAATATAGTATCATCCCGAGAATTGAATATCACAATTCATGTAAGTGGCTTATAGATTTCAAGTATATATATGAACTAATCAAATGAGAAATTAGTTAGTACCATAGCATAAACATATGATATTTTCACAAACTCCATTCAGCAACTAATTAAAGTACGCCAACAATATTGTCAAGCATACAGAAGAAAATAGCTTACCCATAATAATAATGGTCTTTTCTGTTGTGCTCTCCTGTTTTAGGTATCTCCTGCGGGTATGGACAATCAGCACCTCTTGTGCAGTTACCGCTCATGTAGAAACTACAAACATATTTTGAATTTCGAAAGTTTCTAATTTTTAGGAAAGAGTCATGAGTAGTAATGTTGAGTGGTGTGCCCTTGATTTGAACTGGAATACTAATCTCAATTAAACATCAACGAGTAGAACTGAATAAGAGATTAAGATCCGGAAAGGTGCCAATAGAAACAGAACAAGCAACAGAAAAATCCAAGATTGTTTGAAAGATGGAATCACCATTAGCTCGTACGGATTGTCACCGAGGCAAGACTGGCAGACGAGAGGGAAAAGGAGCGTTCACGTTCACGATCACTTTCACGATCACGTTTACATCGATCAGCTTCATGATCTCTCGGTACTCTGTGAGCCATTCTCTTCTCCTCTGATCACCTTCCGTTCTAGAGATTACGAAGGTGACGCTACTTTACTAGGGCAAGGTCATTTTGTATTTGTGTGTGTTCGGCTTTGATGTATCCTTGTAATATATAAAGTTCTCTGTCATTAGATTCTTTTGTGGCACGAAACATACAAGTTTTTCATTAGTTTTCTAAAAGCCCAAACTTAAGTAACATTAGACAAGCCTATTAATAAAAAGCCTATGATTAAAATCAGATAATAAAAACGACACCGTATCATCACTCGAGTGATTTCTTCTCTTTGAGCAACTCTACTACTTTCCTCATGGTCGGCCTGTTAATCGGAAACGACGATGTACAAAGCAACGCAACGTCGAGAACTTTCTCTATCTCTTCGTATTCTCTCATCGAAAGTTTCATCTTTGGATCCACAAGCTTGCCAAGATTTTGATAATTTCTAGTTGGTGAATCTTGATTCATGGCTCCATCTTCTGGTGACGGAAAAGAACACAAAGCTGCTTCCATTGCAAACTTAACAATGTCCTTATTCTCACCAAAACACGAATCATTAGGTCTTTTTCCGGTAATCAATTCGAGCAAAACAACTCCGAAGCTATAGACATCACTCTTTTCATCCACTTTTGACGTATAACCATATTCTGTAACCACAAACAGAACAATACAAATTTCAAATAATGTTACTAAAAATCTTGGTTATTCGGTTCCAGCAAAACAGCCATTCGTGAGAAATAGAATTGTTACCAGGAGCAATGTAGCCGTAGGTTCCAGCAACACAAGACATGGTAGAAACATCGGAGACACCATCATTGTCTTTTTTCTTCAACGGTTTAGCTAAACCGAAATCAGCAACACGTGGCTTCATCTCATTGTCCAACAATATGTTATTGCTTTTAACGTCACGGTGAACAATCGGCGGAACAGAGTCATGATGTAGATAAGCAAGTCCTTGAGCAGCACCAACCGCGATCGAAAATCGTGTCGTCCAGTCAAGTGAAGAAACGGCACGATGTTCTTTCTTCTCCGAATGCAACTCTTTCTCCGAATGCAAAACGTCACCCAAGCTTCCGTTTTCCATGAACTCGTACACCAAAAACCGAAACTCCTCGCCGTTACAGCACATAAGAAGCTTCACGATGTTTCCGTGTCTGACCCGACCCAGTATCTCTACTTCGGATCTGAATACGGATTCAGATTCCGGTTTCTGACCCGGTCCTCCCCAGAGTTTCTTCACCGCGAGAGTTTGACCTGACTTGAGTTTCACTCTGTAAACCAAACCCGACCCGCCCGACCCGATTATGTTCTCTTCCGTTAATTGTGGGTATATGTCGTCCTCCGTGAACCCGACCCGCTGGAAAATAATTACTTTATTTATCGGTTTCGGTTTTCTCTTGAATAACGGTTTGGTTTTGATGAATAGCCAAACCAAAGCTCCGGTTAGTATTAAAATGCAGAGGACTGAGATGGCAAGGATGTACCGAGTTTCCGGTTTAGATCGGCAAGGTCTAATCGGATCCAAATTCGGACCACATAGATTCGGGTTATCCAATAAACCGGATCGAAAGACGCCTTGCTGAAACCCATAAGGGATCTTACCGTAGAGATTGTTATGGAGACGTTGAATTGATTAAGCTTCAGCTTCAACAGCTCCGACGGAATCTCACCGGTGAGTTGGTTATTAGAGAGATCCAAGTAATTCAAAACCGGTAAATCACCGAGTTCCGGTGGTATTCCGCCGCGTAAACGGTTGTTTGAGAGATTCAATTCGGTCAACTGGGTGCACGAACTCACCGAACTCGGGACCTCGCCGTCGAGTATGTTCTCCTGCATCTTCAATCTCTCTAGATTCTTCAATTTGTTAATGCAATTCGGAAGAGATCCTGAGAAACGGTTGCGACTAAGATCGACGACTCTGAGATCTCCGAGATCACAGATACTGGAAGGAATCGCACCGGAGAAATTGTTACCGGAGATCTCGAGCTGAGATAGATGACGAGCATTGGATATCGAAGGAGGAATCGAGCCTTGTAACTGATTGTTGTTGGCTAGCTCGAGACGAGTTAGTGGAAGCTCCCAAAACCTAACCGGAACTTCGCCGGAGAGTTTGTTATCCGCCATACGGATGTAATTAAGCGAACCACAATCGCCGTAAGATTCCGGAATTTTCCCACTCAATTGATTGTTGAAAGTGATGATACTTTGAAGTTTTCTTCTGTGGCAGAGATACGCCGGCAATTCGCCGGAGAATTTGTTCGTCGAGACATCGAATTCAGATATACCGGAGAATCTTCCGAGATTCGTAGGTAACGTTCCCGTGAAGCTGTTGTTGAAGATCTTAAACTCGACGAGATTAGGATTCAAAGCTACGACATCTGGTAATTCTCCGGTGAAGAAGTTATCGTTGAGATTGAATGAGATAAGTTGCAGACCAGCGATTTTAACCGGCAATTCACCGGTTAGATTGTTCTGAGAGACATCAAGATTCCTCAATTCGGTTAAATTTCCGATACTCTCCGGTAATTTTCCAGATAACCGGTTATCAAATAACTCAATTTGATTAACCGATTTAAGTCTACCGATACTCTCAGGTATTTCTCCGGTGAGAGCATTCATAGCTAAATCGAGATTCTTTAGCAACACCAGGTTCATGATCGAAGGAGGGATTTCTCCGATGAGGTTCGATTTAGTTAGCCGTAGTTCACTAAGCTTCGTCAAGTTCCCGAAGATGGATGGAATCGGACTAGGCTCGAAACTGATGTAAGCGAGATCAAGACGAGTCAACTCAGTCAGATTACCTAAAAACGCCGGAACGATTCCACTTAGCGGGTTGTTGTTGAGGTTCAGAACTTGAAGAGAAGTTAATCTCCCGTAGCTCTGAGGTATCTCGCCGGTGAAGAGATTCGATTCCATTTCGAGAACGTGTAGATTACGAAACTCCGGCGAGAATTCAGGTAACTTACCGGAGAAGTTGTTATCGTTGAGGATCAAAACCTGAACTTTAGAACAGAGGGAGAGAGGAGCTGAATCGATCGTACCGTTGAGATTGTTTTGAGAAAGTGTGATGTTGATGAGTGTACGTATACGACAGAACCCGTAAGGAAACCCGCCGAAGATATTATAGCCGGAGAGATCGATGGCAGTGACGGTGCTACCATTTCTGATGTTGTCGTCGCATGTGATTCCCGTCCAGTTACACGGACTACGGTTATCTCCGGTTATGATCCAATCTTGTAAATTTCCATCCGGGTCAAGAAGTCTTGTCTTTTTAACCCGGTTTAGAATCTCAGCATCACCGTTGGAAGAAACTTGGAGAAAACAAGAAAGTATAAGAAGTAGAGAGAGGAACAAGGTGAGAGTAGTAGTAGTAGTGGTCATCGTCGTGTTGGGAAGATGATGACGAAACACGATGAAGGTGAATAAGGAATGTTGTTGTTCAAAGGAATCGTAATTAAAGGCAAGTGACGTTTAAAAGAGATGGTTTATATAAAGATGAACGGATTTGCAGGTTTTTTCCGCTCGTTTTTGGTTGCTTTTGATTCACATGGGAAGTACCAAAGTAGGTTTAGTGTGAGTGACAGTTTTTTTCTTGAAGTGTTTGTGGAGTCTTAAAGATAAGTTGGAAAGGAATCTAGAAAACTTTTGTTTAGTGGCTTTCTTTGAAAACCTCAACATTATCTACATTCTTTTTCTAGTTGGGTGGAATTGGATGAACCTAATAATTTAATTAATGTATGGTATAAAATCGGCTAATCTTAGAAAGAACATCTCATCATACGTAAAATCTCTTTTGGTTAACAATTACAGACAATCCAAGAATTTTGAATGGGGAAGCGAGTTTGAAACCAATACAATTAGTGAAATGCGGAGTAAAACCCGAAAACATGAAATATGGAGTGGTAACACGTAAGTTATAATAACAAGAAAACGTATTAGCGTAAACGTGTTATAACGTTTCACCCTTTTTGCCACTAATGATGTATGCGTGTGTGAGTTTTCATAATCGTAGTTGCATTGATTTTACTAGGTTATGTACATTTTTTAGACTTCTATTGGTTGTTTAAGCTTAAATATGCGTTTACATAACAATATAATTATGTTTGACTTCAATGTCTTTTGATGTGTTTTGATGAATCCAGAGTCAGAGTCTTTTGATGTTTCACCCTTAATTTTGTATTTTGGAAAGCAACTTTTACTAATTCTTTACGTATCCGATCGTTATACTACAAGATATTGTACAAATTTACTAAATAAACAGGTTATAACTAGCATTTCAGTAAAGAAAGTCATACCAGAAAAGGTTCTTATATGACTTACAAATATTGTACTATCGAGAAAAATATTTTATTAAGCCTGAAGTTATTATGTTGTTGATGGTTAATCGAACAACAGTTAGTCAGTAACAGTAGCTTTGACTAGGAAGGAGGATGGTAACTGGTAAGTGTCTCTTAAGTGGATGCATTTACAAACAGAGAATATTAGGTAAATGATGTGTAGACTTTTATTTCATCAACTCTTCCTTTTTAGTCTTCAGTTAGGCGCAGTTAATGTCTAATCTTAAACTTTAGCAATAATTTAACAGTGCAATGAGGACTTTTTACCCTCTCGCAAATTTTGTTTTTGTTTCAAGAACATTAACCATCTTCTACAAGGCAGTGACATATTTTGTCATAAAACGCTAACTTTAAAACTAAATGGAAGGGAGCCATTTGGTTGGGAAGACACTAGAACCACATTCACGTACGGCTCATCGGAATTTGAGGCTTCTCTCTACTTAATTAGCATTCAATTGTTTTGTTTTGCTTTGGAATATGCAAATCGCCGGAAGACACTCTACGTCGCCGTGAAGACTCTTCTGTCTGAGTAAATTGTACTTTTAGTCAACATTTTGCTTTCCCAAAACATCTCCTAATTTTTTAGTCACTACTAGTATTAGAGTAGTACATTATCCACGCTAATTTTTTTTTTTATATAAACACTGGTACGTTTCTTAACAATAAAAGTAATTAACAAAGACTAAATACATTGAATTTATCGAAAAAAATGGATGAGAAAATATAATAATGTATATGTTTGTGGTTTTTTATACACGACACTCTCACTCCACTTATGTGTAGTGTAGTGTCTCGCTTCTAAAGCATGTTAAATCATTTTTATATGTACACTGTACGAACCGAACGGAGCGGAACAGAACAGAACAAAACAAATCTTCAGTACTGACTGACGACTACCTAACTAACACTGGGATATGGGAGTACTATAAGTAATTACAACGCCGCGTCTTTTACTTGCTCGACATATTGGGCTTTACTCTTCAAAAATAAAGCCCATTCTACTATTTTAGTATTCGAAAATAACATGTGGGTCGGGCTAAGGCCCGTATATTCCTGGCCTAATTAATATGTATTTATTCTGATGGTGTGGTGTCCGCAAATAAGAATCTTCTCTCACGGACACAGTATAAATTACGGTTGCAATCATATAAAAACAGATAGTGTTTTGGTGTGTGGGACGTTCTCGTGTTTTTGGTGTGTCGTGTCTCGTGTGATCTCTCATTTTGAAAAAGAGTATCAATTAAAGCACAAACAAAACCACTAAAATTGCAGCAAAAGGAGAAAAAATGCGAAAACAAGAAAAAAAGTAAAGAAAAGGCAAAATCTCAATAATGAGTTCTCTCGTGATGCTTCTAAACAATCTATCGTGCGTTTTATAGAATGTTTACGAGACACGTGTGGGCAACTCACGTGTCAAAGTTGACTGGGTCTTCCCTATTTGAAGGATACTATTTGGTGGGATTTGGATTCCAAATGATAAAAAACAAAAAAAAAACCTAAAGTTTTTGATTCGTAATTATAAACTTTGCTTTAAAATTGTTTTAACTTGATCAATTTCAATTTATCGAATATGTGATCATTACTATACTGCTAAAGTGCTAATCTTGACAGAGAGTCTCAAACGGATATGAGTTTCATTTTGTTTGATTTTATTACTTTTTAGTATAGACAATTTGATAGGAAAATACAAGAATATAAACCACTGGTTCTGTGTCATCTCATTCTATTTACCAGTCGACATTGTTGTTAAGGCGTGGTTTGCGATAACGCATGACTAAAATTTTCAACGTAACATTGATTTCAACCTGTATAATTTGTTTTTTAAAAAGCTGATAGATATTGTTTGTGTTTATGCATGTGCATAACTTACAATAATGGCAGTAATAATTACATATTAGACAATATTCATTATTTAGGAGTTAGATCATGCCTTGTATAAAATAAAAGAAGATAGATCATGCAAAAATTATATATATTTGTGTTATCTCATGAATAATGTGGCGAGTGAGCTTTACAGCTAATATATATATATACAATGTATATGTGCTTATAATTCAAAAGGATCAGAAGAAGCATATGGAAACATTTGTCACGTTTGATTTTTCAAAACTGTCTGTTATGCAAACGAAAAAAGGGAGCATTAACCAATGTCTCTTCTGCTTTTTGTCATCTCAACGTCACCTCAATATATAACACTTTATAAATTTAAAACATATAATTAATATGTTATGATAGTTCTTCTCTGGTTACACAATAATATTTATTACAATCATGAATTATCTCCGGCATTTTCTTTATAAACAATAACAAAAAAGTACTGCAATCATAATTATATAAGTACACATTATTATTACTTGTGAAAAACTATGAAAGTTCAAAGTGAATCTTTTTATTTACATATATGGATGACTGGATGATGTATTACGAATCTCTACCTAACATCACGTTGCGATATGACGTATAATAATTTTCACACACACACATAACCCATTGACGCACACGTACTACGTACCATGAATCCACAAATTCATTCATATCTACTAAGTACTAACTATTTACGTCCTTTATTTTACATAAGTTCAGTCACATGTCAGGGAAAACAATCGGTTGATCGTACGAAGTCATTGCATTTCAACTCCACTAATCGATATCATACATAGTAAGATCGAACACATAATTAATCCGACGAATGCATTACTATAAGCAGATCTTTTATGTTTTTATTGGGCACATATTAACATATTTTGTATACCACACAAATTATATAGGGATCTTTTTCTGAACTCACTATATATAATTCAAACGAAATGACGAATATTTGGGCCAACACAACAGCCACTAGTACATAAATTAGGGTAATACTAGGTAAGACCATTATTATCATCTTACATAATTAGGCACTTTGGTATATTGTATAGGGAGTGATAGCAGTAGCAGGTAAGGCGATATGAATTTTTTTTTTTTCTTGTGTAGGAAGTTCGAAATTGTATAAGCGGCTGATACCAAAGATATACATTTACTGATTTACTTTATTAACGGCATATTTTTCACATATCAAATCAACAAATAAATTTTCTAAATTATGTTATTGTAATATTACCTTTGGTGTAACTGTGTAAGGATTCTCTTAGCAACTACGAGGGGATGGGACATAACTATGTCGGGGAAAACAATGAAACCAAGAAGATGACAAAAAGGACCCATTCAAAACCACAGTGCACTCATATTTCTTTCTTTCTCTTCTACGTGTCTCTGTCACATCAAAATCATATACTCCACGTTGCATTTTTACCTCTAAATCTAACCAATAAAAAATGTTGGAATTTGATTTTTATACTTGTGTGCTCCTATGTGAAAGGCCTATAAGCGTAGACACAGAGTAAACTGAGTTAGAAAATTGGGGAGTCTAATTTTCAGTGCTTATGAGTTGTCACAGATGAAAATTCTTTGAGATAAAAAAAAGTTTGTAATTAATAGTATTTCTTTTTTCTTGTCCGAGAATTACGCATAATGTGAGAATATAAAGCTGATAAGAAAAGACATTGTTAACTATTTTTTTCCACCTTTTATTTTCACCTTTGTCATCCATCGAACATGAAGTATCCCATGGTCGTATAGTTGTTGTTATGTGAGTGATGAAATCGTGACCACACACACACACACACACGCAATAGATGTGTGAATGTATCAAACAAACAAAAAACACTTTTTGTTCGTTTGTGTAATAAACGTTACATTTCTTTTTTTTTTTAAAGATAAATTTGCTATAACAACGCTCTTCAAATAGTTACTTGTTTGGAGTATAGTAATTAAAGAATCATAAACATATAGCAATAGATTTTTACTAAATGGATGACAGTGTTTGGATTTTTTTTTTTCAACGGAGGACTGTTGCATTATAGAAAATGCTTAATTTAGTGTAAACATTTTTATCACAGCGTTACTTGAGAATCCCTATCAAAGCCATACAACTTAGCCGATTAGTTGTGCCATACAAAAACTGAACAAACATAAACATAGCTTCAATTTTGTTTGTTTGGTCTAAAATTTATCGTAAAAACATAGTCTTATACTCTAAGATCTAGAATCATCATTGTACTAATTAAACTACGTACATTCAAATGAAACCATACAAAAATGTAAGTTGGGTGCGGCATAAATTTATGAGCACGAGCTACTGAAGATTCATAAATGCTTAAGGAAGACTAGAAATTGCTTCATGAGAAGGGAATAGAGTTAGACAGAGAGATCTCATTAAAACCATTGAAGGACCTCCGACTTGGTATATAGTAGTATAATTTTGCATGTGGGAGAAAATATTTGTGAGCGAGAGAGCTTTTACTTTCTTTACCTTCTCTCATATTAACTCAAAACCAATCATTTATCTCCCCCACTACATTTATACCTTTGATCTCTCTGACTTTTTTTTTTTTTACCCACATGCGTTGTTCTCTTTAATTATTCTTCCAAGTTACTACTTTCACCTAAATTCAATCTTGTTGATAGAGATCAAATTTGTATTCTCTTCTTGGGGTGTAGTCACAGCTATAAGGAGGATTAATCTGAATCATTTTTTTTTCGGTAACAGTAAAAATTCGTATATATTACGGTTCTTAACAATGTCAAAATACCAAAAACCAATAAATAAGAGGGTAGTTCATGTCAGTGGCAGATACGTGACGCTACAGCAAAGACATGCACTGATGCAAGAGTCTTCACACTGCTACACAATACATGTAACTTAAATTAATTTTCCTCAAAACCCCAACTGTACATTTTTCATTCATACAAATTACAAACTAAAATAGAGCTTAATTCGATAATTAAAAAAAAAAAAGAAGATAAAAGTAACAGCCGAGGAAAAATTAAACACACTTAAAAAAAGAGTTAAAACAATAATACTAAACCGAACCAAATCACAAAACCAGACTAAAAAGTAGATTAACAAACCAAATCTCTCATCGCTAAAACCATTTTGAAAGGACTAATTTACCCTTATACCCCTAAATTTACCTCCCGGGACTCAGTAAAACTTTCAGAGATTAAGTAGATCCGGTGGACCTCCTCCTTGACCACCGGCCTTAGGCGAAAGCTCATTCTCCGGCGTCGAATCCATCGTCGGCTGATCCTTAGACGGTGGCAATTTCGGGATCTCGGTGAGAATCTGAACGACTTCTCTCATCGTCGGTCTCTCAACAGCTTGTTCTTCAACACAGAGCATCGCGACGTAGAAGACGTGTGTAACTTCATGAATCGGAATCGAAGATAGTCTCGGATCAAGAACTTTCAGAACCGACTCCTTGTTCGAATCAGTCATCTTACGAACCCATTGCACGATATCGACTCCGTCTCCGAATTCTCCGACGGGCTTTCTTCCGGTGACGAGTTCTAAAAGAACCACTCCGAAACTATACACATCGCTCTTCTCATCTACCTTCAACGTATACGCATACTCTATACAAACAACAAAAACAGAGCAAAAGATTCTCAAGTTAGAACCTTTATTTAGAACAGAGCAAAAGAGATTGTAAAGTTTGAATCTTTTTGTTAGTACCTGGAGCAATGTAGCCGTATGATCCAGCGATTGCAGACATACATTCAGAAGTACCAGAATCTTGAAGGAACTTAGCGAGACCAAAGTCAGCAACATGAGCTTCAAAGTTTGAATCGAGGAGGATGTTGTTTGATTTGACATCTCTGTGAACAATCAATGGTGAACAATCATGATGAAGATAACAGAGTCCTTTCGCAGCTTCTAGAGCAATCTTGTAACGTGTGTCCCAAAGCAAGTGTCCTCCTTTCTTACCGTGAAGCACCTCACCGAGACTACCATTAGGCATGTACTCATAGACAAGTAGATTCGTCTCGTGGTTAGAGCAAAAACCAAGAAGCCTCACGATGTGTCTGTGTCTTATCCTTCCTAAGGTTTGAATCTCTGCGTTGAATCCATGGTCGTGGGAAGATCCACGAGACATTGCAGCGAGTCTTTTGACCGCGACTAGATCACCATTAGGCATTACGCCTTTGTAGACAATACCAGCTCCTCCTTTGCCTATGATGTTGTCTTCTTTGAGAGAATCCAAGACATCATCACATGTGAAGTCTAGTCTCTGGAAAGCTGTTAATCTCCAAGCCCGTGACTCGCTCGCCTTTTTCAATGATCTAGCTTTGATTATAGCTGCAACCGCGAAAGCAATCGAACATACGAGTAGCCCAAGGACGAGCAATAGCTTCATAGAAGCTGACAAAGGTCCTTTACTATGACCCTGGTGACCTCCTTTAGCAACACCATCTTTACAAGGACCAAGGTAAGGACCACAGAGATCAGGATTGCCCAAGAAGGATGTGTAGTTGAAGTAACTGAACTGTCCGGTTCCCGGAACTAAACCGGAGAGGTTGTTATAAGAGAAGTCAAGTGATGTTAAGCTCTGCATTGACGAGATCGAACCAGGGATTGATCCAAGCAGATGGTTTCTCGAAAGATTCAAGTAATTCAAAATCCTCATCCCAGTGATCTCGTTTGGGATTTCACCTGAGAGCTCGTTTCGGCTCAGATCGACAAAAGTTAAGAGCTTACAACGGCTGATCTCCGGAGCGATTCTACCGGAGAACAAGTTGTGGCTGAAATCAATCTTGGAGAGCTGCTGCAGCTTCCCTACCTCTGAAGGTATCTGACCTTCGAACTTGTTACCGTCAAGAAGAAGCTTCTGAACGCCGGTGAAGTTTCCGATCGCCGGAGGTAATGGACCTGAAAGCTGATTGTTTGATAAACTGATCTGACCAAGATTGACGGAGACTCCTCCAGCCACCGGTAACTCACCGGAGAGATAGTTATCTTGGAGCTCCACTTGAGTTAGTTTGGGTAATCCGAATAGTCCTTTAGGGATTGACCCGTTTAAGAAATTCTGACCCATTCGGATCCGGGTCAAAGACTCACACTTACCAAGAGAATCAGGGATTGAACCAAAGAGGAAGTTTCCAAGAGTGATTAAAGTCTCCAACTTGTTACCGGAGCACATGTTCGGCGGTAAAGTTCCGGTGAGTTTATTTGAAGAGAGATCAACGAGATTGAGTTTACCGTTTTCCCCAAGTTTCTCCGGTATGCTTCCGGTGAAATTGTTCTCCCAAAGCTGCAACACTTCAAGCTCCGGCAAGTCTCCGATGAACTCCGGTATCTCTCCGTGAAGCTTGTTTCTGAAAAGATTCAAAAGCGTGAGGTTCTTAAGCTCCGCGAAACTCGCTGGTATCTCTCCGGTGAACATGTTGTTAGACAAATCCATTGATTTGAGACTCGAGAGCTTTCCTAGCTCCCAAGTTAACGGACCGGAGAACACATTCACTTGCAAGAAAAGCGTATCAAGCTTCTGAAGCTTCCCGATCTCCGGTGGAATCTCTCCGGTTAATCCACAGTTAGCACCGTCTAGTCGTACTAGCTCAGATAAGTTTCCGATCTCTGGAGGTAAACCATCTTCAAAAGCGTTGTAGTAGCCGATGTAAAGCTCCCGGAGAGTCGTTAAGTTTCCGATCTCTGGAGGGATTTTTCCGACGAGCTCGTTGCCGGAAACTGCTAGATACTCGATAACCGGCCAGCTTCCGTATGAAGACGGGATCTTTCCGGCGAAGTAGTTCCCGCCGAGGTGAAGATGACGGAGCTGAGTTAGATTAGTGACGGAAAGAGGTAAATCTCCGGTCAAGTTGTTGTTGTAGACATCGAGAACTCTGAGATTCACTAAACCAGAAGAAAGCTCATCGGGAAACGAACCGTTGAAGACATTGTTGGAAAGATTCAAGTGACGAAGACCGGAGAGATTCGAGATCTCAGGCGGAATCGGACCGGAGATCTGATTCTCAGCGAGTGAGAGGTTCTGAAGAAGACGCAGATGAGAGACGTCTGAGGAGAGAGTACCAGAGAGGTTAAGACCTGAGAGATCAAGAGAGGTCACGTGACGACGAGAGACGTCGCACGTGACACCAACCCATGTACAGAAGCTAGTGGAGACTTTCCAGGAGGAGAGAGGGGAGTTTTTGTCATCAGTTCCGTCGCCGGTGAGAGATGATTTGAGTGAGAGAAGGGCACGGAACTCGGAGATTGGTCGGCTTGTTGTGAAGGTATGAGAAATGTGGAGGAGAAAGAGAAGGAGAAGGAAAAGTTTCATTTTTTTCTTTAGCTTTCTCTCTCTCTCTTGTGTGTGAGAGATGATTAGGGTTGTGAGATTGGTGTGAGGAGGGAGTCTGAATGAAGAAGATGGTAATAAGTGAAGAAGACGAAGTTGAGGAAGGTGTGAATTTGTTTTTATATTCGTTTTATTTTTTGGAATTGAAGATATTTGCCACGTCAGATTTTAATTTTAAAACTAAAAAGTAATTGGAGGTAGATAAACAAATACAAATTACTAGTACTGATTTGATAAAAAAGTGAAAGTGATAGACTGCCCAAAAAAAAAAAAAAAACTATACATTTTAATTCAATATTGAAATATTTACAAATATTGATAGTATAAGTTTCTGAAATTGGAGTTTTTACAAACGGAGTAAAAACTATACACTTTTTTTTTTAAAAATAATTCAGATTCCAAAACCATTATGCTTTTGAAGAAATGAATATTGTGCTATGATTATTTATTTATAACGTTCGTACGAAGGAGAATATACTATTATTAGAGAAGGTTCATTTATTTTGTTTTGGAGCCATGTTGTTCTTGAAAACATTTTGAAAAGTGGTGATATATATTCTCAAGTGTTGACAAAATCCCCTATAATACGTATTTTTCTACATTTTTTTTTTCTTTTTCTTATTAATAACCATTTGTTGTTTACTTGTTTTCTCCATTAAACATGAACATGTTTAACTGTAATTAGATGTAGAAAGAGTAACTAAAACCACTCAAAAATACAAAAAAAAAAAAAAGGGAGAGGTGATATATTATTATTCTTAAAACTATGGTATTTTGGGAAAACGACAAAAGCTAAAAACGATCGTTATTGGTAATCTAATCCCATACGTAAAAATAAGTTAATGATGCGTTAAAGCGAAAAAAAAAAGAGAACCCAATAATGAAATTTAGATGAACGGTCAAGATGCAATCATCTCTCCAAAGGGGGCATCCAATGGATTAGTCAAAAAGTTTACTATCGAGGGACCCGCTGTCTAAAAGAGAGGTTTATACTTATTGGGCCGTAAATTTTGGGCCCATATGTCTGAAAATACAATAGTGAATTAATTATTATGTTTTGTTTTGTACTTGTTGTGCCTTTTTGCGTTAACAATGGGGTCGTATTTATTTGATTTGGTCGTATTTTTTTTCTGTAGTAGCTTATATATATATATATATATACGCCAATTCATACCATATAATAAAATTTCTCTGAAACATAACGATATCTATAGAAAAACGAGCAAAATATAAAATTTAGAAAAGCTATGTGAAAGTGTAAAAAGACTTTGATAAATGAAAAGAAAAAAATTAAAAGTTGTAAAAAAAAGAAAAAAAAAGAGATTGAAAATGATTGATAATTATTAAAAAGTAATAATTCTGCTGGTGGTATGAAAAATTTAACAGAAAGGTATTGGGTCAATTATTTGTTTGACTGAATACATTCTTGACCATGGAACATCTACGTAATTACTTCTGTGCCATTGGGGGGGAACATGCATAAAAACCCAAGCAGCTCGTTGGACTTGAATGGACTGCTCGTTCTACTCGCATTAAAAATGACCAAATCACCCCAACCCATAAATTGTTATTGTCGGCTTTGGTGTAAACGACGAGAACACCCTCTGATTTTGTTGTCATCAACTATTTATGAAGAGAAAGAGAATAGGGGGCGTGATCGTAATTGTAAAGTGTGAAGTAGCTACTTCCACAGCTAACGAGGTTTTTTCTTTGCCAGTTGCTACAGTTCACTGTCACTGACCTTTCTTCTATAATCATTTTCTGAATTCTCGTTTCAACAGTGTTAAGAATATTTATATGCTAGTTTTCAAATTTATATGCAAATCTTTTTCAGGCTTTGGTGTAGTGTAGGGGAGAGTAATTAACATATATTGTTTGAAAAATCACACTATAAACATCAATAGATTTCTTATGTAAACCTAAAACCATCTTCTAAACATTATTGAGCCAGATTCATACTAGTATTATTTAGATTCTGATTTGGTAAGCACGTGTGAAGGGAGCTTTATGTAAGAAACTTTTATGAAAGTTGTGGGAAGTAGGTGCTTAATGAGATTCGTTTATTGATTTATACACGAAAACCTTTTTTTTTTTTTCCTACCCTCTTCCCTATTTCCAACCTCTTTTTAGAAATTTAAAATTTCTTGAAAATTGAAGTTGTAAGAGTAATATACAATAGTAGTAGAAGAATAGATTGGGATGAAGCATAATGAGATAACATTGGTTTAAGAGTTTTAAAATTGAGAAGAATCCAAAGCCAAAAGCAAAAAGTTATTTTAACCATGGATGGATTCACGTTGTATCCATTACCAAACTTTTATTTTTTCTCTTGTTTTTGTATATTCTTTAACGCATCGTCTCGTGTTGTGTTCCTTTTTGTCTCCTTAACTACACATCTCTATAAGGATTCTTATTACCAACACAAATCTTTTCTCACCAAAAAGATAACTATGATTAGTAGTAATACGTATATGAATGGAATGATTCTATACCATATTCATATTTTTTTCTAAAGCTAACAATACCATGTGAAATCTTTTTTTTTTTTTTTTTTCAGTCGTTGGAACCGAGATCAAACGGAAGAATATGTTGGATAAGCTTTGAGGCTTAGGCCCAAGTTATTCTTACAAAGGAATGCTAAGAATAAGATAGAAGATAAGCTCAAGACATATTTAGGAAGGAATCTAAATATTGGTGTTTTCCTAATAGGATTAGGATTTATGTTCTTATAAATAGCTATGTTGAGTTGTGACATAGGCTATGAGTTTTAGAGAGAGCATTAAGAGTGTTTAGTTTTGAGAGGATATTTTCTAAACACATTAATAAAGAAGAGTTGTTCTTTATACATTGAAGTTCTTGTTCTTTGATCTTATATTGAGTTCTTGTTATTTTGATCTTTTATTTGGTATCAGAGCAAGGTTTGAATCAATCCAAAGGACCGGATTCTTTGATTCAACATGAGCGAACTATCAACGAATACTCGACAAAAGGACGTTGAGAAATCAGTCTCGATTCAATGCCCTCAACTCACCTCTTCAAACTATACAGTTTGGTCGATGAAGATGAAGGTGATACTCCGAATTCAAAAGGTTTGGGAAACCATTGAACCAGCTCTACGGATGAAGATAAGAAAGATATTGCAACAGCCCTACTGTTTCAGTCAATCCCCGAGTCACTTATTCTTCAAGTTGGTGACCTTGCCTCACCTAAAGAGATTTGGGAATCAATTAAATCAAGAAACATGGGTGCAGACCGTGTTAAGGAAGCTCGATTACAGACTTTAATGTCTCGACTTTGACAAGCTACGGATGAGCGACTCAGAGAAAGTCGATAGCTTTGCTGGAAAGTTATCCGAAATCTCAACACAAGCAACATCACTCGGACAACCAATCGACGAACCCAGATTGGTAAAGAAATTACTCAACAGTGTGCCAAGAAACAAGTTTATTCATCTTGTTGCCTCTCTAGAACAAGTATTAGATCTCAATACTACTAGTTACCAAGAGATTGTTGGTAGACTCAAAGCTTTTGAAGAGAGAATACAAGGAGAAGATAAACAAGATGACACACAAGGAAAGTTGTTGTTTACGGGTTCGACTATCAAACACAGTCGAACTATAATCAAAGTTTTAACAACTTCGGAGGAAGAGGTCGTGGCCGTGGTGGCAGGGGATACGAGAGGTCGCGCAGGACGAGGCAGAGGAAGATATAATGGACAGGATCGAACTGACGCCACACAAACCAACCAAACTCATGAGAAGAAAGAAAAGTCTATAACATGTTTTCGGTGTGACAAGGTTGGACATTATGCTTCTACCTGTCCCGAAAAATATCAAAAGTTGCAGGAATCAAATAAGGTTGAAACAGAGGAAAGAGAAGGCTGATCAAACTCGTATATGCATGAAGTTGTCTTCTTGAATGAAGATAAACTTATCCCCAAGAACTATAGTAAAGAAGAAGGTATGTGGTACTTAGACAACGGAGCGTCTAATCACATGACTGGACATGAGTCATATTTTTCTGAACTTAACAAGAACATAAAAGGAAAAGTTAAATTTGGTGATGGATCGTGTGTAGAGATTAAAGGAAAAGGGTCAATTTTATTTGAAAGCAAGGATGGAGAACAGATTTTGGTATCTGACATATATTTTATCCCTGACCTCAAGAGTAACATACTAAGCTTAGGACAAGCAACTGAGGTAGGTTGCGATGTTCGAATGAGAAGAGATTATCTGACAGTTCATGACCCAAGTGATAGACTTCTAGTTAAAGTTATGCGCTCTGCAAACCGACTGTACAAGATCAGTCTCAAGATAGGAAGACCAACATCATTACTATCCAGCTTTGAAGATAACACCTGGAAGTGGCACGCAAGACTTGGTCACATTAGTTTCAAAACGATCAAAGCAATGTACCTGCAGAAAATGGTTCTCGGTTTAACTAATGTGAGAGATGAAAAATTGCTATGTGAATCATGTTTAGTTGGCAAGCAGACACGACATGTATTCCCGAAAGCCACACAGTTTCGTGCCTCAAAACCACTTGAACTACTACATGCGGACCTGTGCGGCCCCATCTCTCCTGCAACTCTCGCAAACAACAAGTACGTTTTTGTGATTATTGATGACTACTCAAGGTACATGTGGTCTATTTTGATAAAGGAGAAGAGTGAAGCTTTTGGAAGTTTCAAAGGCTTTAAGAATGTAGTAGAGAAAGAACTTGGAAGCTTTATCAAGACTCTGAGAACTGATAGAGGGGGAGAGTTTACATCAGGAGAGTTTAATGATTTTTGTGAATCTGTTGGAATCACAAGACATTTAACAGCTCCTTATACCCCTCAACAGAATGGTGTGGTTGAGAGGAGGAACAGAACCTTAATGGAAATGACAAGAAGTCTACTTAAAGGTATGGAGGTGCCAAACTATCTTTGGGGAGAAGGAGTTCGTCATTCTACTTATTTGATTAATAGAGTGCCTACCAAAGCATTAAACAATATGACACCTTATGAGAGTTTGCGAGGAAGAAAGCCAAACATCGAGCACTTAAGGGTGTTTGGCTGTGTTGCGTATGCAAAAGTTGACAATGCACTTTTAAAGAAGCTTGATGATCGGTCAAAGCCACTGCTACACCTTGGAATTGAGCCTGGATCGAAGGCTTATAGATTATTTGATCCCTCTACTCGAAGAATCACTGTTAGCCGAGATGTTGTTTTTAGTGAAAAAGACAAATGGTCGTGGAGTACGACCAGAGATAATGCTAATAGAGGACCTGGTATGTTTCACATGCGTTGGGGAGAAGTAGAGGATGTTGGAGAAGGACCAGTTGTAACAGAAAACATTGCAGAGGATGCAGGGGGAGATGAAACAGAAAGTGTTACATCTCAAGAGAACATAGGCGATCATGAGGGTGATGTCATACAAGAGATTCAGCATCAGCCTCTAAGGAGGTCTACTCGTCAATCTCATAAGCCAAAACGGTTCGAAGACTATGTCCTGTTAGCAACAATCGAGAGTGAGACACTTCTGTTACTAATAAACAATGAACCAAGGTATTACAAGGAAGCTAAAGATCAACAAGTATGGAGAATTGCGTGCAGAGAGGAAATAGAATCCATCAACAGAAACAAGACATGGAGCCTTGTTGATAGGCCAAGAGGAGTGAAGGTAATTGGTCTTAAGTGGGTCTTTAAAATTAAAAGGAATGCTGATGGTTCTATAAGCAAACACAAAGCTAGGCTTGTGGCAAAGGGCTATGTGCAAGAGAGTGGTGTAGATTTTGATGAAGCATTCGCTCCAGTGGCACGCTTAGAGACCATTCGACTTTTGATTGCTTTGGCTGCGACAGATGGATGGGAAATCCATCACTTGGATGTGAAGACAGCCTTCTTGCACGGTGAGTTAAAGGAAGATGTGTACGTAGATCAGCCTGAAGGTTTTGAGATCAAAGGTGAAGAGCACAGGTTTATAAATTGTCAAAAGCTTTGTATGGTCTTAGACAGGCTCCTCGAGCTTGGAATACAAAGCTGGATCAGATCTTGAAAGAGATGGGTTTCAAGAGATGTGTTAAAGAAGCCTCTGTGTATCGAAGATCAATTCATAAGGATCTACTCTTAGTAGCGGTGTACGTTGACGATTTGTTGGTGACAGGAACAATCTTATGACTATAATCGAGTTCAAGAAGGGTATGTCTACAAAGTTTGAAATGACAGACCTTGGTAAACTTACGTATTACCTTGGTATTGAGGTAAGACAAGAGAAAGATGGAATTACTATCAAGAAGGATATGCGAAAAGGATATTACTTGAGGCCGGATTAGAAAGCTGCAATCCGACCTTGATACCGATGGAGTTCGGACTGCAGTGTCAAAATCTCTCGATGAAGCAGAGATTGATTCCACTCGATATAGAAGATTTGTTGCTGCTGAGGTACTTGGTACACACTCGCCGGACCTTGCATTTGCCGTTGGAATCATTAGTAGGTATATGCGAGTCCACGCAAGTCACATGGTGAAGTCATGAAGCAAATCCTACGTTATCTAAGAGGAACAGCTTCATACGGACTTAAGTACAAGCGAGGAGGATCAAAGGAGCTTGTCGGATTTAGTGACAGTAGTCACAATGTTGATCGGGATGATGGAAGGAGCACAACTGGTCACGTGTTTTCCTTGGAAGCACCCCTGTTACTTGGTGTTCGCAGAAACAGACACTGTTGCGATGTCATCTTGTGAAGCTGAGTTTATGGCTGCAACAGAGGGAGCTAAGCAAGCGATTTGGCTTCAGGATCTCCTAAGTGAAGTTACAGGTTGGAAGCAAGCAGATTATGTTATATGTTGACAACAAAGCAGCTATAGCACTCGCAAGAAACCTGTGTTTCACGCAGAGTAAACACATTCACAAAAGATTTCACTTCATACGTGAATGTGTTGAGAGAGCTCATTTATGTTGATCACATTCCCGGAGCTGATCAAAAGGCGGACATACCGACAAAGCATTGGCAAGGATTCAGTTTGTTGAAATGAGAAGGTTGCTAGGAGTTCAAGATGTTACAAGAGAAGATTCAAAGCTTAAGAGGGAGATTGTTGGATAAGCTTTGAGGCTTAGGCCCAAGTTATTCTTACAAAGGAATGCTAAGAATAAGATAGAAGATAAGCTCAAGACATATTTAGGAAGGAATCTAAATATTGGTGTTTTCCTAATAGGATTAGGATTTATGTTCTTATAAATAGCTATGTTGAGTTGTGACATAGGCTATGAGTTTTAGAGAGAGCATTAAGAGTGTTTAGTTTTGAGAGGATATTTTCTAAACACATTAATAAAGAAGAGTTGTTCTTTATACATTGAAGTTCTTGTTCTTTGATCTTATATTGAGTTCTTGTTATTTTGATCTTTTAGAATAAAGCTCAACAACCATAGTTGATTTTAGTACAATAAGGAATTTGAAAGTTTATTATATTAGGAAAGACTGAAGCATAAAGTTAAGGTTTAGGCAGTGATATGTTTTGCTTCTTTTTGAAATCATGTAATAATAGAGAGAACATGCTGTGAAAGTGACGCATGATGAAGCAAAATAAACCAAGACAAAGGTCTCAACACAAAGTCATCTTTTTTTCTCTTTTGGTTTGATATTGATATTAGAAAAAAGAATCGTTTTAATTTTTTGTTCTCTCTTCAGTTTTCTATTTCTAGTGGTCCATTTGAAAGGTTGAAATACGATCCAATAAAAAGTGAAAATGGGACCAGAAACTTGTCATCTTCACATCATCCACTCTGTTTCTGAGTCCGACCATCACGGACATAAAACATGGCCCAACTAATTTGATACAGTCCCCATTACTAATCTCTACGAGCTGTTCAGTTCGTAATGTATGATCACTTTATTAAATAAAACACTCCAATACTTGGAAAAAACTGTATTTTTGTACTGGGAAAGAAGAGAGGAAACAATCATGTTCTGAACATTTTCTGTATGCAAGTCAATTTCCATTTGCAGGATTTACTTCTAGTGGCGTGAGACTGAATTTTCTGTTGGCTGAAAATGCCAGGCTCGTGACAGTTTCGGTGGGAATAATCATAACGATTCAATGAATACAAGGAAACCAATAACACAATATCTAACAATCTAAAGCTCGAGCCTTTGAGATTCACTCACCAGCTTATGGTCAAGTGTTTGATGCTTATTGCGCCAAGCCCGTGGATTTGTGGCCCGGTTGACAGCTCTATCTAAAAACATAGTCCAATTAAATTGAAACAGTCCCCAAGAACTTATCTGATCTCTACGAGCTACTCAATCAGTATACTATACACACTTAATAAATACTTGAAAAATGTATTTTTGTATTGATAAGAAAAACACAGAACCAGAGAGGAAACATGTTCTGAACATTTTCTGTAATTACTCTCGCAAGTCATTCTCCATGTGCAGGATTTACTTAAGCCCAACGGTGTCAGATTGAGTTTATGTCGGTTTTACAATTGTATCGCACTTTCTAGTATCTACATCACTAGACAACAACTAATGAAAGCTAGCATCAATCAAAACAGAACTACATTAGCAAGAACAGATGATACTGCATTGGATCATTGATGAATGTACCTCTCTCTCTCTGTCTCTCTCTCAATAGTGTGGGTTCTAATAGAGAGTTTTTGTTGTTGTTCTTCTTCATTCTTTCTTCTGTGTCCAAATCCTTATTGATTTGTCGAGTGAGCCTGATGCAATCAAGTTCTCGGTTGGGTGGGATGTCACGGTCGTGACGGTTTCGGTGTGACCTTCTAGTTTCTGAAGCATTTCCTTGGAATTCATCTCCCACATGTAAACACAATTATCCTCAGATCCGCTAATGATCCGCTTCCCGTTTGTGACAGAGAATGCAGATGAAATGCAGTACTGAGAGTTTGTGTGTCCGGTGTATGTCTTGATGAACTTAGCTGTAGAAATGTTCCACAACCTCTGTACATTGAAAATACCGCAAAGAGAGAGATAGAGATTATTGAATGATCATACAAATTTAGAGATTGATTGAGAGGAAACAAAAGAAGGCAAATACACAATTTCTAACAATCAGAGCTTCAAATCCATGTCACATAACCCTCTCTAAGTTAAGCTAAACTCTAACACAACACAATCGACCCAAAATGAAACTAGAGAGACCACTGATGGTTCTAATACTCAATAACAACTCTTCATTTACTCCATCTACTACAGAGATTGATTGAGAGAAACCAAAGAAGGCAAATACACAATTTCTAACAATCTGATTCACAATTTTTAACAATCTGAGCTTCAAATCCATGTCTAATAACCTCTCTAAGTTAAGCTAAACTCTAACACTACACTGTCGACCCAAAATGAAACTAGAGAGACCATTGATGTATCTACTATTCATTAATCTCTTCAGTAACTCCATCTACTGCTATGCCAAGTGTGAATTCCTAAATCAGAAACACAATGCCTTCCTAATATCGTTTTGATTCGATTCTCCTACATATGAATACGACAACAAGCAACCTCGAACTAAAATTAACTAAACATTGTAAAGGTCAAGTCTTTGAGACTCACTCACCAGCTTATTGTCGAGTGTACCAATGAGGATGAATTTGCCATTAGGAGAGAACTTAACAAAGGAAACAGGAGGATTCTCATCGTCAATCAAGGTCTTCACACAATGCCCAGTTCCAGAATCCCAAACCCGACACAACCCATCGTAGCTACTTGACACAATCAGAGACCCATCACGATTGTAATCAACACAAGTCACAGGATCAGAATGCGCAGGAAGAGTTTTCAAGCATTTGCCAGATTTAACATCCCAGATCCGAACAGTCTCATCATAAGAACCAGAGACGATCATGTTGGATTGAGGATTGAACTTAACACAGAAGACGTAGTTAGAGTGTCCCCTAAGCGTTTTGATGAGAGAACCAGTTTCGACGTCCCATAGCTTAAGGGTTTTGTCATCGGAACCTGAGACGATGAACCTCGCGTCGGAAGAGAAGGCGATGTCCGATACGCCGTTGTCGTGGCCGGAAAACTCGCGAACGGGACTGAAGATGGAATCTGATTGAGTAGTGTCGATTGCGTAAGTGCGGATTGTTTTATCGGCGGAGGCGGAGGCTAAGAGGCGACCATCGGAGGAGAATTTCACGGAGGAGACGGCTCGATCGTGGGAATTTAGGGTTTGGGAGTGAATGTAAGGTGTAAAGCATCCTACTTTAACTTCTTCTGCCATGAGTATCTGAAAAAGGATTGATCTTTGCTCGACAAATCGGAATCCAAAGAACGGGTTTCGAAGGGTTCTGGTTTAGAAGCCACACACCCACCCATTACAAAGCTATGGGGTGAGTTTCAAAAGTAATAATAATATTGGGGTCTTTTCGAAATGAGTTTTATATTAACCATTTAACCGCTTTAGAAAGTGTAGGCTTAATTCCGCAATATAAGTAAATATAGGGGTAAATTCCGAGTTTTTTTTCATGGAATTTATGCGTGGCATCTATTTGGCCTTTTAGAAGTTATAGGGTAAAATTTGAAAACAATGATAATATTTGGGTTGATCGTTGAAACTTTTAAGAATACTGGGGTATTTTTGAGTTTCCATATATTTATCATTATTAATTTATTTCCGGCTGTTTTCTATTTTGTCGTTCCCGGCAAATTTGGCTGAAGTCACTAAATTTCGCCGGCGACGAATTCGAACTTTTACCAAATGATGCAAGCAACGGCGGCGGTGAATCTTTCGGTGATATGGAATCTTTCGTTGCGTGGGTCATCCTCCAAAGTGCAAACACTGAACCCTAAGCATCAAAAGTCTCACGCTCTTCATTGTTTGAGGTTGATTTCGAGTTTCGTTTAATTTATCTACTTGATCCGCATCCTTCAGGCTAATAGTGTCACTGATGTAGCATTATAGTTATTTACAACTGATTGCTATTGTAGATTAGAATTTCATGAAATCGCTACTTTTTTTTTTTTTTTTTGAAATCGCTACTTATGTAATGAGTGAACCTTTTTTTAATATATCTGGAGTTCTATTGAAATTTGTGCTTAGAAAATGGAACTTTTTGTTCATTACAGATCAGAAGGGCATGAGGAGTTTGAGAATTCTCCTCAGGTACTTTTTTTCGGTTTGAAGTATGTGAATCTCTTATGATTTGTTTGCATAGTGTAATTGGTTACTTTACAGGAAAAACTGGGACTATCTTCTGTTACGAAAGAGGCAAAACACAAGGATATATGGAGCCTCTTTAAAGAAGCTCAACAAAGTAAATGAAGTTCGGATGCGATATAGTTTTGGTTTCATATTCTGGAAATGTAATCACTCACTGATTGTATTGTGTTGTCTTTGTTGTGGATTTAGATATCATGTTCTTAAACAAGCAACGCGTAGCTGCAGTTGAGGAGCTGAAGAAGCTGAAGAAGGAGAAAGATGAATTAGTAGAGAGGATAAACCAGTTGGAGGAAGAAAGTCAGATTGTAATCAAGAAAGGTTCTGTTTTTCTGCAAGTCATGCTTTGATAATGATTTGATGATTCATAGATATGTTTCTGAATTTATCTTTTTTTTTCTATGTATAAGTAGATAAGTCGTCTCTATTCTGGGAGTTGCTTCTCCGTATTGATAGTATGGTGATCAATGGATTAGTGAACATTGAAGAAGCTTCATCCTTGAGAAAGTTGGTTAAGGAGCATGAAATGAACATCTCCGAGTTTCCCCTTGATGTCCTGCAACAAGGAGATGCCGAAGTTCTAGCAGAACTCAGACGGTTCCCACATAAAGTCAAAAGGTGAAACTTCTAGTGTGCTTTATTTTCAAACTCAAGTTGATTTTATTTATGTTTTGACTTCTATTTGTCATTTGGTTCCAGGAACGGTCTCCATGTGATTCATATTTGCACCGAAATGGCTCCTTTAGTTTCTGCTGGACCTTTGGCCTCATATATTACAGGGCTGTCTTGTGCACTCCAAGGAAAAGGCTACTTGGTTGAAGTTATATTGCCAAAGTATGAGTCAAATTCGTCCGACAAATATATGCTTTAATGTGTGAAGCAGAATCCTATTAATGAATACTGTATTCATTAATAGATATTCTACACTTGATTTGGACGAAATTGAAGGGCTCCGGGAAATCGAAGCTGATGCATATTCTTATTTTAATGGTCAGCTGCATACAAACCGAATATGGAATGGGTGAGTGAGTTGTTGGAAGTTACTCTTCTTATAATGCTAACCTTTTTCAGTGTTGGTAAGAGAAGAATCAGCAAAATACTGTCAAGCATTCCATTTTCTTCCTCAATTTACGGTAAGCAGAACCTTGATTTATGCAGAGTTGTCTCTGGAATAGGAGTGACGCTTATTCAACCAGTGTATTACTCATCAATGTTTAGCCGTGATAAAGTATATGGCTATACAGACGATTTTGATAGGTCAGTACTTCAATTTGATATAATTGAGCTTGAATCTTCATTTGTTTTTGACTGGTTTGTTTATATGTGAGGTTGTTTTAATCTGTTAACGAAGTCAGGTTTTCCTACTTCTCTCGTGCTTCATTGGATTACATTGCAAAATCTGGAAAGCAGCCTGATGTGTTACACATTCACAATTGGCAAACTGCAATAGTTGGACCGCTGTTTTGGGATGTTTTTGTTAATCAGGTATAGAACGCTTCAAACTTCAGCATTCGTTTAGTGACCATCATGCCCGTCATACCGTAGTTATCTTATAGCCAACTCTCTGCAAACTTTGTAGGGACTTGAAGGTACTAGAATACTCCTGACGTGCCAAGACTTTGACAAGGCAAGCCACTTTGCTTTTTTCCCCCTTAATTCTTACTCATTCTACATTGGCAAAGTTGATTAAGAACTGGCTGTGCTTTTAAGGGTCTTGTGACTCCTGAAAAGTTGGAGCTATGTGGGCTAGATTCAGCCGAGCTACACCGTCTTGATCGCTTACAAGATAACAAAAATCCACATTTTGTTAATATATTGAAGGTAAGTGAAAGGTAAATACAAAAAGAATAATATCTAAGTTGCATTCTTGTACTCACAGTTCTTTACTTTGCCCATTACTAAAACTAGGGTGGTGTGGTCTACTCCAACAAAGTTGTAATAATGTCATCGTCACATAGCTCAATCCCTGGTCTGGAACCAACATTAGCTATTCACAAGTAAGTAACTAAACCCTTTCAAAGTAAGGGATCTCAATACATCAATCACGGTGTATGTATAATAACTGCATTTCTCTTCTCCTCTTAAAAATATAGGGACAAGTTGTTGTTAGCTCCCTTTGAACTGGAAAACCCAATGGAGAAAGACTTGTGCTGTGACCTTCACGTCTCTGCATATACTTCCATTAAGAACCTCTGAAACTACAAACAAGTAGTAAACAAGATGGTAAACATATTACTATTATACGATTGTGTCTGTGTGTGTCCATGTCATATAAAGAGGCCAAAGTAAAGGAAATTTAAAAAAGGAACTACTGTATTGTTGTTGTGTCCGTGTGTTTAGTCAAATTGGTTGTATGTTTGATTTGTTTTTTCCAACTAACATTTGGACTCCTCCTGAGTCTGAGTGTATTAAAAATAGCTTTTTATTTATGTTAAGATAATTATAAATAATAATAAAAGAAATTACACCTTTTTTTGTTTTTTGTTTTTGTTTTTGGTCAAAGGAATATTACAACCTTTTTTTTCCAATAATTCTGTTGATTTAAAAAAGGAAATTTAGAAACCGTAAGTAGAAGATAAGAAAGATATTGTTTTTGAATTTATTTTTTAAAGTGATAAAATAGAATAAAATTTGGATAATCAGAGTTTTTTTTTTTTTTAATTCACAGTTTGTTGCATAAGTAAAAAAGAATATACCCAAATCAATATAGGAATCGGATTCATAACAGAGATAGAAAAAGAGAGAGCTCTCTCTCTCTCTCTGTATATATCAAAAACTCAATTTTGTTCTCTTTTAGTAAAAGAAAGAAAGACAGAGTGTGTGGAATTGAATCTGACAGCGATAGAGAGAGAGATAGAGATAATGACGAAAGTTGGCCTGAGAGATTCTCCGGCTAAAGAAGAAGCTTCGACGACACCACCACCGCCGACAAAGAAACGATTTTTGACTCCGGGAAGGTAAAAAAGATGAGCAATTTTGTTTATTTCTTTGGTGGGTTTTTGAAGTTGATTACGATGATGACGAATTATGAATTTTATTCTCTCTCTCTGGTTTTGTGTAAAAACGATTTAAGCGTGTGATTGTGTGAAGGAAAAAAAAACAAAATTTATGGGTTTGGGTGAGTTTAGATTTCCAAAAAGTAAGGCAATAGTTTCGTGATTTGATAACTTTTTAAGGTTGTGTCATGTTATTGGGAAGTAGTTCAATCAAAAGATTGAATTTTTGACCTAAGCGCTCTGTGTGGGGTTTACTATGTGATTTTTTTTTACTCTTGACGGTTTTTTATTTCGTTGTTGTAGATTCGTTACGATCTTATGTCTCATTAACTTGATCAATTACGTGGATCGAGGAGTGATCGCTAGTAATGGTGTTAACGGAAGCGCAAAAACATGCGATGCCAAAGGGGTTTGCTCTGCCGGAACTGGAATCCAGTTAGTGTTTTTTTCTTTCTTTCTGTTTTTGATTTTGATTTGATTGTGTTTTTGGTAATGACTTATAACTTTTGCTTTTTGTGTTGATACAGGGGAGAGTTTAGCTTAACTAACTTTGAGGATGGTCTTTTGTCATCTGCGTTTATGGTTGGACTTCTTGTTGCTTCTCCAATATTCGCTGGATTGTCCAAAAGGTTTTACTTTTATGAACATAAGAGTCATTGTTTTTAGGTGTATTACTTAAAGAGTCATTGTTTTGATTATCTCTGTCTCTTTCTTATGATTGCTTGCAGAGTCAATCCTTTTAAACTGATCGGTGTCGGATTAACTGTTTGGACTATTGCTGCTCTTGGTTGCGGGTTTTCCTACAACTTCTGGATGATTGCTGTTTTTCGAATGTGAGTTTTTACTCCTTAGTATTATTACCCGCCTTTTCAATCCGGTTTCTTGTATTATTAACTAACAGTCTTTTCTTTCCTAACTTTCCTATAGGTTTGTTGGGGTTGGTGAGGCTTCTTTTATTAGTCTTGCAGCACCGTACATCGATGATAGTGCACCTGTTGAAAGGGTTAGTTTTCAATTCAGCTGCTGAAACTGTTACTGTTTTTTTTTTTTGCTAGTTGTTTACTCACTTAAACTTTAATGGATTTTCTTTTGTCTTTCTCTCCAGAAAAATTTCTGGCTTGGACTGTTCTACATGTGTATACCAGCAGGAGTTGCTTTAGGCTACGTGTTTGGTGGATACGTAAGTTTTATGCTTAACTATTTTTCTGGTAAAAGTTTTCTGTATCTGAGGAAATATATATGTTTATATTCTATTTGATTTCCTTGTTTAGATTGGTGACCATTTGGGATGGCGTTGGGCGTTTTACATTGAGGCAATTGCAATGGCTATCTTTGTTGTTTTGTCCTTCTGTATCAAACCACCGCAGCAGCTAAAAGGTGAGTTACTAGATGCGTTTTAATCTTCACTGCATAATTCCTTCTGGAAGTTGTGCTAATTTTTATTGAAAGTTTACTCTTTTCGTTGTGTATAGGTTTTGCTGATAAAGATTTGAAGAAACCCTCTACATCAATTGATTCAGCATCTCCTACAGATGCAGAAGCTTCAAAAACTAAAACCAAAACTCCCAAGTGAGTTTCTCTATCCTCTCTTTATTGTTCCGATCTATGCAAACACATAACTTTGTATACTGATATTCCCTTTTGTTTCTTGGGCAGATCCAAGAACCTGTTTGTCGTATTTGGAAAAGACTTGAAGGCTCTTTTCAGCGAGAAAGTGTTTATCGTAAATGTTCTTGGTTACATCACCTACAACTTTGTGATTGGAGCTTACTCATATTGGGGACCAAAAGCTGGTTTTGGTATCTACCAAATGAAAAACGCAGACATGATTTTTGGAGGACTTACAATCATCTGCGGGATTATTGGAACATTAGGTGGAAGCTATGTGCTTGATCGCATAACCGCTACACTTCCAAACACCTTCAAGGTAAAACCAAGTTCATGAAAACACCTTTTTTTTAATTATAAATGAATGATCATCTTTTTTCTGATTACCTCTTAACTAATCTTGTATACAGTTACTAGCTGCATCAACTCTACTCGGCGCAGGGTTTTGTTTCGTTGCTTTCTTGATGAAGAATATGTATGCCTTCATTGGTTTATTCGCATTGGGAGAAATTCTAATCTTTGCACCACAGGTAATCATTTCAATTAGATCCTTTAAAGAGTTATAAATACAAAGCTAATAATCTCTGTTTCTTTTTCGACTGTTTGATCCGAACAACATTTGTTTTTTTCTTTTCCTGCAGGCTCCAGTGAACTATGTGTGTCTCCATTGCGTTAGACCAAACTTGAGACCACTATCAATGGCTACTTCAACTGTTTTGATCCATATCTTAGGCGATGTTCCTTCTTCTCCACTCTATGGAAAGATGCAGGTTTGCATTTCTCATTAGTGACTACTAACTACACAGATTAGAATTTACTTTTCTAGAATTTGTTATTAACTCTCTCAATGCTTTTTTCCAGGATCGTCTCAAAAATTGGAGAAAATCAACTCTTATCATCACTTCAATCCTCTTCCTCGCAGCTATTATATGGGGAATTGGTATATTAAGGACTCAAATTTTTGTTCTTTTCAACTCAGCTCATAATCTTTTTTTTTCTATATCTTTAAGTAATTTTTGTTTGTTTGTAGGGATATTTATGAATAGTGTGGACCGGTCTAATGAAGTAAGTGAAGATGATGAAGTCGTAGAAGAAGAGAAATTGGAAAGCAAAGCAGACAACAACTCTCCTCACGTCTGATTTTTTGAAGACATTTTATAATTTTTTTCTTCTACACGACCAAAATAATTCTTATCTCTCTCCATTGTTTACAATTCTTTTGATTCAATTATTCCTTAGAATTTTTAGTTTCTGTTGTGTACATAATAAACCTAATTTTTTAGAATAAAATTTGTTCTTTATTCCTTTATTTTTTTTTTTCAGATTTAATGAAGGTTTTTTTTTTTTTGGTTGAAGATTTCTTGAAGGTCTTTAAGCTTACATTAGTTATACATAAATTTGGATAAATAATTGAATTACATTAGTTATACTTTTTTTTTTTTTGTCAAACAAATTACATTAGTTATACATTAGTTATTCCTTCTATGTTTTTTTTTTCCAGTTAAAATATGATTAAGGTCATGTTTGTTTCTTGATTCGGATGAATCATTTAAGTGAAGATGGAAAATGATGTTTGTTTATGCCAAATTAACAGACTAGTTAGATAAATCAGCTGAATAATTTTATAAAATCTCATCCACAAAAAGATTAAAAAATTAATTGAGTTTGATTGGTGCAGTGAGTTGGTGCTGATTCAGCTAAAATTTGAAAATGTCAAAAATACCCTGAAGAAAACCAAAGAATTACATCAATCCAGAAATTTCCTATTTAGATATTTCTTGTTCTTCTTCGGCTTCGACGAAGCTCTCTCTTAAGAGCTGAGATATTTTCTCTCTCTCAGCTTCAACGAAGCTTTGATCTCTCAGAATCTCTCATCGCTTCATCGTTTTGGTAAGTTCTCTCTAACAGATCTGATCTCTCTAACAGTTCCGATCATCTCATATTGATTTGGTTGGTGTTTGATCGAACTTTGTGTAAGATTTTGTTGTTTGCTATACTTAATTTTTGATTATGCATCTGCTTCCTTTGATTTCAGCTGGGTTTGTCCAAATTTGTTTTGTTCTCTCTTTGAGTTGAGAATTATGATTTAGGTGATACTGCTTTAGAGTTTGAAATGAGTTCATGTTTGAATGATTAGAAGTGTTTTAGGTTTAGAGCTTGTAGTTGTTGATGCAAACCACATGTTTGATGAGTCTAGAGCTTGTAGTTGTTTATGCAGACCACATGTTTGATGAAATGCTTCAATGAACTTGGCTTGATCTTGTGAATGTTTTGAATTTGGCTTGATCTTGTGAATGCTTTTAGACATGAGTTTGTGTTTATTTACATCCCGCTGTGACAATTTTGTTCTTTGCTATACTTTATTTTTGATTCTGCATCGATTCCTTTGATTTCAGCTTGTGGGTTTGAATAATTAGAAGTGTTTGAATAATTAGAAGTATTTGTACTGCTATTACTAGTTTATGTGAATACATCAGTGAGTTGAGTACCACAGCCGTCTAAAAATAGTTATGGGGATAAATTTATATCAAAGATGCTGCATATATAGGTCACAATAATATGGACGTTGGGTTTGATTTCGCGGTTGCACCTGCTTCCACCACTCTTTACCTTGAAAATTGGGTGCATTGTGATAGTTGTGGGGCATGGCGACTACTGCCCCTTGGCCTGAATACTGAGAAGCTGCCTGATAAGTGGCTGTGTAGCATGCAAACGTGGCTGTAAGTATCTAGTTATTCCAGTTAACCTTGCTTTTCAATATATCTCCTATTCAAAGTTTGTATCATGTACTCTTTTCTTGATTCAAGCACTAACCCTTTTTAGTCGCTATCATGGTTAGTTTAAAATAAGTTTCATAGTTGTTTATAGTTGAAGTCTTTTTAATTGTGTTAGGTCTTGTTCTCTAGAACAGCTGGGTCAAGTAGTAAAGATGTAAAATTGTTTTGACAAGGCTTCTACTTACTTTCTGGATTTGGTCATTCAACCTTGTGCAGAACCTTCAGGTTCTCATATTATCACATCTTCTTACCATCCTTCCTAAACTTCTCTTGTAGGCCTGGAATGAACCACTGTGGTGTCAGCGAGGAAGAGACAAGAAAGGCTATTATACCCTTTCATGCTAGTGAGGCTCATGGTCCTGAAAATGGTGTCAAACTCCTCTCTGGTGCTAGTAATGCTAGTAAGAGCTACCAACCATTAACTTCTGGTTCATTGCCAAATCCAGTTGAAAAGAAGTCTAACATGAAAGACTTTTCTCAAGGACTTCCAAGCAATATCTTGGTTGATGCTGCAACACCTATGAAAAGTAGCCCACATGTTCTTAAAATAAAAAACTTGAACCTGTCAGGAGAAACGCCTAATGCTACTCAGATATCCACTGAATTTGGTGTGTCGCATGATTTTGTTAAGGATAAGGTTGACCAGAAAGCAAAGTGGCGATCAGCAGGTTGATTTTGCTAACAGCTAAGAGTACATGTTCACTTCACTTGGGCTTCTTTTTTTTTTTCTTCAAAATAACTTGTTCTTATTGTAGGTACTGATTGTCAGATAAAGACCAAGAAGAAAAAGGAGGGTGACAAACAAGAAAGTGATGGTTCCAAGCATATCACGACTGGTGTTGGCAACAAACTCACCAGAGGTATGAAAGTAGAAGAAATACATTGGAATCAAGATCCGGAATGGACTCCAGCAGAGAGAAAAACAAAGCGTCCTGACAATGATTTTCACACTTTGGATATAGAGCGAGATGCAAAGAAAATATTACTCGCATCTAAAAGCACACCTGATCACAAACGTCATCTACCAACTGCTAGTGGTTCCTTGTGTACAAAAGCTCATGGCAGAATCAATACTCCAGTGAGGAAAATAACGTTGATGGGTTCCAAGCAGGGTAGCAATGGCAACAGTTTAAAATTGTTTGCAGATAGTGATGAAAAAGAGCCATCAATGGTCAAGGCGACAATAAATAAGATTTCAGTCCAGGAATCTAAAGCATGCCAAAGAAATGAATTGGGTCAGGCTGGTGGCTCTCATGAATCTGAAACATGTTCTGAAAACTTGAGAGCAAGATCTTTCTATTGATATAAAGATAGTCTTCTGGGTCCATTTGATTTGATGGGAAATTGCTTCCAAAGTTGATTGTTCGCAAGGTTGTGTCATTCGGGTTATGTGTTGGGAATTTGGTCATAACTTTAAAACCGTGAGTCAAAATCAAGATCTGTTTTTTTTCTGTGGCTTTGTATGTCTGTTGTGAATCTTTCCATCAAGTTTCATAAAATTCTAAGTTGTTTTGGCACTCTTTTTGTCATCTGCATCAAGATAGACGAATTTAGTAGCTTTATATCATTGTCTCTGTTCAGGGTTAAGAACAGTCCTACTATGGTTTTTGCAGTTTCATTTTTGATTTTGGTTCTGATTTTTGTAGTCTCTTAGTAACTCTGAATTTGTTCATTGGTTTTGCAGGAAACATTTGGGAGTTTGATGATTACATAGATTCTTTCCCATTCCAAGCCAAAAGTGATTCCTCTGCTTCAATCCTAAGTCTCTTGCTCGTGTTCTTGAGCAGTTCAGCTTCTTTCCTAACTTCATCGTGTATCTCTTTCTATTGCTGAGACTAGGCCTGGGCATTCGGTTAACCATTCGGTTTCGGTTCGGTTGTGTTCGGTTTCGGTTAGTTTGGATATAGTAATATAATAACCATTTGGATATTTTAGAAATTTCGGTTTAGTTTGGTTCAGTTTTTTTCGGTTCGGTTTCAGTTCGGTTAGTTGAAGAGGTAACCATAACTAACATAAATTATTTTGAAATTAACCAAATAAAACTAATATAACCAAAATTAACCTAATATAACCGAAATTAACCAAAAATACATTACAAAATTACAAAAAGGGAAAAAAATATTGATCCGATTTTACAAATAGTATTTAACTTTGTAAATTCAAAATAATAACATTTAGATATATTGATTATTTAAAGTATTTAATTGTTTTGAATGTAGAAATAATTAATATTTTAAGTTTATTTTATAGTTTTGCATAATATTAAGTATATTATTTTTGGTATCTTCTAAGTATTTAGACATTTCGGTTAACCATTTAATTGTCGGTTCGGTTCGGTTTGGTTTCGGTTAGTTTGGATATTGGATTTTACTAACCATTCAATTATTTGAGGAATTTCAGTTCGGTTTTGGTTTGATTTTTTTGTTTCGGTCGGTTATTTGGTTACTGGTTATTTTACCCAGCCCTAGCTGAGACTCCAACCTCGAAGCTTCTCCTTCGCTTCACAAGTCTTTATTGTAAAAACTTATAAAAAATTGTTATAAATAATTTACAAATAATTTATATTGGCTTAACATGTTTTATATCTTATTAAAAAATTGTTATAAATAATCTATATTGAGATTTCTAGAGTTTTTGTCTGGTTTTGAATGAAAATTTATGTATATATTTTAAATCAATATTTAAAATTAATATGGTTAAGATTAATAGTAAAAAATTGTTAGATCAAAATATGGGTATTTTAGTCATTATTCTAATCAAATTCATCTACAGATGAGAATGTAAAATAACCAAACAAACACATTTCCATTCAGATGCATCATCCAAATGAACCATTTTTTTTTGTTGAATCATTTGACATTCAAATGAATCATTTAGATGAAGCTTTCGAATTGATCATTTGAATGAACATGGTAACTGGTGAAACAAACAGGGCCTAACTAAAACAAGTTGAAATATTTCAATGAGCCACCAAACAAATGGGGTGTCAATGACATTTGTCTACTAACATTATTCGAGTTATTATAAATCTACCATTTTTACTGAAATATCTCATTTAAAAAATGGGGAAATTTGAAAGAAAAAAAAAAAAGAAAAAAGAATTGAAGTTGTCTTATTGTGAAACCAAGGGTTGTATTCATCATCATCATCATCATCATCATCATCATCATCATTACTTAGAAGTTAGGACCAGCTGCAAGAATCTCTTCAGTCAAGTTTCCATCATCACCAATCTTATGATTTGTGAATGTCTCAAAATTGTTTCTAAACAAGCGAGCCAATTTCAACAAGGTGTCCTGATAAGCATCTTTGTCTGCCCACTGTACCAAACACATATTAACCATTAATGTCAAGTTTTTTAGAAATGAGTTATTCTGATTCATAAAAAAATTCTGCCTATGTGACTTACTGCATTGATAGGTTCGAGAATATCAGAAGGAACTCCTTCAACTTCATTTGGAATCTCCAAACCAAAAATATCTGTTTTACGGTACGTTGCATTCAAGAGACTACCCGAATGTATAGCATCAATGATCTTTCGTGTATACGCCAACTTGATACGACTTCCAGATCCATAGCTGCAAGTTTTACCACCAATCTTGTATCAAAATTTCAAACACGTTTTGTTCTGTTTTTGCGGTTATAGTTAGAGAGTTCAAAGATGTTTTACCTTCCACCGGACCAGCCGGTGTTAACAAGCCAACCGGTGGCTCCTTGAGCCTGCATTTTCTCGGCTAACATAGCAGCGTACTTGGTTGGGTGAAGCATAATGAAAGCAGCACCAAAACAAGCTGAGAATGTAGCTCGAGGCTCTTTAACTCCTTCCTCTGTTCCCGCAACCTGAAAAAATCACAGCTTTCATCAGGCATCGGTTACAAGACAACCGAACGGACCAAATAAAACCGGGACTTACAAGAGCAGTGTAGCCACTGATGAAATGATACATAGTCTGAGCAAGATTGAGCTTGCTAATTGGAGGCAACACACCGAAGGCGTCACAAGCCAATAGGATCACGTTCTTCGGGTGTGGCCCTACGCACGGTATCTTCGAGTTTGGAATGTACTCTATTGGATAAGCCGCACGTGTGTTCTCTGTCACTGATTTGTCACTGTAGTCCACTTCTCGTGTATGCTCATCAAACACAACATTCTCCAAAACTGTCCCCAAAAACGTCAAGATTTTATTAGCATGTAAAACGTAACGCAAAATTTGCGTAATAAAAAAGAAAAGAGTTATATTTACCGGTTCCAAACTTGATAGCGTTCCAGATATCAGGCTCTTTCTCCCTAGCCAAATCAATGCATTTCGCGTAACAACCACCTTCGATATTGGAAACTCCGGTCTCACTCCAACAATGTTCATCATCTCCGATTAAATACCGGTTATGATCAGTGGACAATGTAGTCTTTCCGGTTCCAGAGAGTCCGAAAAAGAGAGCAACATCTCCATTTTTGCCCATGTTACAACCAGAGTGAAGTGACAAAATCTTTCTCTTAGGCATCAAATAATGCATGACACCAAAGAGTCCTTTCTTCATCTCTCCAGCATATTGTGTGCCTAGAATCACCATCTCTCTTCTTCCTAGGTTTATGTCCACACTCGTCGACGATGTCATGTAATGAGTGAAACGGTTACACGGGAATTTCCCCGCGTTGTAGATCGTGAAATCGGGTGTCCCGAAATTTTCCAACTCCTCAGGTGTTGGACGGATACACATGTTGTGCATGAAAAGTGAGTGGTAAGCTCTTGCTGAAACAATTCTTACTTTGAGTCTGTTCTCAGGATCCCAGTTTAGGTATTGATCATTCACAAACACCTGACAGTAAATATATAAACAGGCTTTTAATATATATATATATAGTCTATAAAATTCAACTACGTACACAATATGTCAATATCATTTAAAAAATGTCTATGTTAAGTTACCTTGTCCAAAGAGTTTAAGTAGTCAACGGCTCTCTCTCGGTTCACCAAAAAAGTTTGTTCATCCATTTCGATGTTTGGTGATCCTCTGTAAGAAACATTATGAGACATACTGTATTAGAGGGCATTAAATTAATAAATTAACCAATATGTCTGCAAAGGAAAAAAAAAAAAAAAAGTGGATATCACATTAGTAACATTAAATTTATGATTTGTAAATGCAAAAGATAATGACTCACTTTCCCCACCAGAGCTCGGCCGCAGTGGTCTCATCCTTAACCACACGCTTGTCTTTAGGAGACCGACCGGTTTTGGCTCCCGATAAAGTAGCCAACGCACCAGTCGATGTCACAAACGATCCTTTCTCATATTTAATCGCCTGCTCGTACAACTCTGCAATCATAATGTGATATGTTCTTAAAATGGGAACATGCATGTAATAAAATCACTTCACATCACATTGGTCCTTGGCGTTTTAGGGGGTTTTACCGGCGGGAGAAAGGTTGTGAAGGACGTGAGTGAATTTCAAGCCACTGTCGCTGACGTCAGCAGCCGGAAGTGACGTAGGAGTGTGTGGCACGTGTGCCACTTTCGCCAAGGACGTCGGGTCTCCTCTTATCAGTTTCGGTCCTGTCTCTCTCGTCAACGAAGCCAACGATGCACTGTCCATTTCACCAAATTATACATTCTTATCATTGTTTTCTCAAAATTCATATTTCGTATGATTTTGGAAAATACATGCATGCAAAACTTATTAAAAAAAAAAAAATCAATCAATCACACGATTTTGAAAACCTTTCTAATCATTAAAATAAAGAAAATCACAATTATAAATCACTAATTCCTTGTAATTGTCAAATTTTTGATTGGTTTAAAAATTTTTAGCGAAATTGGTAAGCATATATATAGGCATAATAATTAGTATATCTTCCATATTAATAACAAATGTATTATGGTATATAATATACCTGACGGATTGAAGCATGGTCTCGGCGGAGACAGGAGTGGTGGGGCCACTGGTTCCGGTAACTCCAGCGACACCGCCATCTCTAAGAGGAGTAGTCGGGGCAGATCGTTTCTTCTGGAGACTGTGAAGCTCGTCGATGGTCTGAAAGTTGACCGGCGGTGCGGTATCGTCCTGGCACACACTCGGCGTCGGAGATTTGGCTCCCTTCTCCGTGGTGATCCTCGGAAGCGCATCACGCGCCGCCGCAGCCGAGAAACTAAAGTCTCCACCGCTATTCTCGTTTCCATTTCCCGCCATTTTGCTAACTTTCGGATTAAGATCAAAACACACGATTATATTACTAATTAACACTCACACAACATATATACACACGTTAAAGAGAAGTATGAAGAACAATGTAATATAAGTACCGCAATTTTTTTCTTTCTTCTTCTTAAGTTTTTTGTGAAAAGAATAAGAAATATATAAATACGAAAATAAAAACAAAATTTGCTGTCAAGGAGAGATCAATGGCTGTGCTGGGGAAGAGGCAGAAGAGGCCACTTTTATAGGCTTCCTTTTGACTCAGTTTCTTCTCTTTTGATCAAATTACGCGTTTTTAGATTTAACCCTGACCAAAAGTGATTTTGTCTATAATTGAATGATGATTATCACGTTTGCTCATATAGAAATGTTTTCATATTTGGGGGATTTTGTATGGATATTACTTTTTAATGTTATGTGGATAATGCTACCATTAGTCCACTGTATATGATAATTAGATGACTAGGCATTACGTTGATTTAGACACATTTGTAAATCTTAATTAGGATATATACTAATTAGTTACTTGTGCACATGGGTGAATCCGATGGACGAGAGAATGTGTATTCATGTCCTCACGTTTGTAATTATACAATTAATAAGAAACAATTCCAATAAAATTCAATATAATTTCGATAAGATTTTCTAAATATGTTTAGATTTAAAATATGATTGGATTCTCAAATGTATAATAACGAAATTATATGTCGCTTTCCTAAATCTTATCCGTACATCTACAAAACATATTTTCTTAAAGGATTTTTTTTTTTTTTCTAATCAAATGTGCGTACATTTGTTTGACTTAGATTATATAATACTTTTCCAATTCAAATAGTGGACATTGTACACGACAATTTTTTCCCTTTTTGTATTAGCATGTTCTGATATATATTTTTGTCTTATTAAATAAGAATAATCAGTTAAAAACACAAATATTAAGAAACAAAAATTCAACCAATAGATATTCTAGGATTCAAATAATTAGAAATTGTTAATTAATATAAAATATGTATATAAATTTGATAAAATCTAAGAAAATAGAAAAAAAACTGTAAAACTCTTATGAGACAAACGGAGTATAGAATATATATTTTGTAATAAAAAATATGAATTTAGCCTATTAATATTATATGTTTTTATCTTGCATTTGTATTGTTCATTTATTGATTCTGTAAATCTAATCTATCAATCAAAATTCAATGCCATTATATTGCTGTCTTTTTAAAAAAATAAAAACCAAAATTATAATTTGAAATATACTATTTTCTTATAAAAGTCCACCGCCAAAGGAAAAACATATTATTGGTTGCTTTCCGAAGCTAATTTACAAACAACATTTCGCGAAAGGTCAAATACGAGTTCAACTGGTTTTTACGATCTCTTAGTAATCTAATGCACTATGTAATGACATATAGTTTGACAATATATATACTTTATTTATGTGATGTTAGACTAGTTGCACCGCACAAGTCATCAATTAACAAATGTTGGAAATTAGAATTCCTTGACTTATTTTAAACAAAGGTGGACAGTCCAACGTGTGCTGTAGTAAAGGAGGAAGCTTAACTTGAAAATTAGATAAATTTAATTATAATTAACCTTTTTACAAAGCCAAGTGTCAGTATGCTAATCTGGACTGTTGATTTTCAAGGGACGGCGATCCGAAGGTCAATGGTTGACAGCTTTTTTTTTTCTTTTTTTGCTCCTCCATCAGTCACAACCACGTCAGCTACCTTATCTCTGTGCCGCATTACGAGGAATTAATATGATCGACTACCTTTTGTGACTTGAGAGAGTTGCCAAACTTGTTTAAGAAACTTATCAAAATCTCACGTCAGTCTTATCTCTGTGCGCCTACGAGGCCGCCGAATTGTGAGAGATTTTGAAAATCTCATAGACTACTAATAGAGAGAATTCGGTGATTAACGTTAGCTTTCGAAGTCAAGACCATATAAATTACGTTATTTTGGGCTTAAGCCCGTAATCTTATTTTATGAGGGACTTTGCTTTGTAGAGAGATTAAGGTAGTTTTCGACATCTTTATTTGTGGGTCGTTCCACACCAGGCAGACGGTGAAGGCTTTTAATTTGGGGAAAGCCATATGTAATGGGCTTACTTACACGTACATGGTAACGAACTTTAAAAAGCTAAAAAGCCATATAGAATACATGGTTATCAAAATCAAAACTCGAAACAGTACTAATATGCTCTCATACATTGTTTGAAAACAAATCGGATGATATGGATAATGTGATGGGATAACGTGATTTGAAGACGGATCAGATACCAAATATGTCCATGTCCTGAAATTTCAAGATGATATCTGATCATATCCACTTTTTATCTTACACTCAACAAAAGTAATATTTCTCCCCTTTTATAAGTTGTAATCAACCATGTGTGATTGATGGAGGATATATTAGTACTCCTCGTATTTCAGTCTTGGTTTGACCATTAGTTTGAGATTCTTCGGCCACTGATCATTATAGAATCATATCGAGAGAAGTGGACCTTTTGACAATAGTTTGATCAATTAATCCATTTAATTAACACAATCATTGCCTTAAAGAAACAAATGCAACTTGGCCGCTGGCTACATTAATAGTTAAATGAAAAGAAAGCATTGCAACATTCCCAACCGGCGCAATCCCACCACGGTCCATCCCACTCAACGATTCACCAACAACCCCAATCCACATGCCCGTGCCCCACGCAATTTTTAAATCCTTCAAACCCGGTGCAACCAACACCGTGGAAATAGGCTTATAGCCTGTAACCCCAATCAAAATCCTTTAATACTATTATATCATAATAAAACAGCCTTGGAATACACTTTTTAAGGTATCCTACTAAGTTTTCAATCACAACATAATAGGCTATAATGATGATCACATGACTAATCATGATCATTCATATGAAAAGATGTAAAATATAATAAATCCCTTAAGCTTAAACGGCATGATAATATAAACTAAGTAGAAGTTAACTTTTGATTTTGAAGTCCAGCATTACAAGCACACTCATCGTAATCCACTATAACTCTCTTTTCTAAATAAAAAATAGACTTTCATTTTTATTTTATCTACAAATTCTTTTTCAGCTTTTCAGTCATATTAATTTGGATTTTCTGAAGATTACAAAAAGGAAGAAGATAAAAAAAGACCAATTAATTTCTCAAGTAGGGTCTCAATCTCTCTGCATACAAAAGGCCACACCCGTCGGCTACTGCTTGTCGCTATCATCCACCTTAGTAGTACCAGTAGTAGGGGTCCTTTTCTAAAATCATACTTCTATTATTAATTTATACCTTACTAAATTATTGGCTATTAATTTATACCATATATATTCAAAAATCATTGAAATGGAATTTCAGAAAAAAAAAAAAAACTTAAAATCTGGCATTTTCCAAGCCGTGCATATCGCTGACTCGATTTAAATGCTTCCTCATAATAGCCACTTTAGCTAACTTCTCGGCTGCTCTCCAAGCCGAAGTTGGTGTAAGCTGCTCCGGTTTCTCTTCAGCTCGGTTTACTCTCGGTTTAATCCGGCTCAGCTCAGCTAACTCACTTTCTAAGCTCCTTAAACAATCGTCATCCGTAGCATTGGACCTAGCCGTCGTTAGAACCTGATAAGCTCCAGCTAAGTCTTCACGCTCGATAAACCGACGTGAATCAGCTACGGCGCGGTACACCGAGTGTAGATTCCTGAGCCGTTCGATGCTCGAAGATACGAATCTGACTGATTGTGGCCGTGGGATCAAAAACCGTTTCTCTTTAGGACACGTCATCGGCTGATGTGTCATCGGGTCAACGGTCGAAGACTGTACGGACATTACATGGTGGGAACCACTCGACGAAGTCGGAACTTTGAGCTCAACGAGAAACTCTCTCTCCTCCCCGGCGAACAAATCTCCGACCACGACGACCGAACCGGATCCGAAACTCTCGAATCGACCGGTTAAAGAGTAAACCGATGAAATCTCGGTCAAATTAGATCCGTTGACCAAACCTAAGTTAAGCTTCACGTCATGGAGAGCCACGTTGAGCAACGAAGCGATTCGCTCCGTGAACGCGTCTCGAAGCGGCGCGTGATGCAACGCTCCCGGAGACGCGATGTAAACAGAGTGAACCGGGATCTCCGGACGAGATAAGCGCGTGGTCGAAACGACGAACGGCGCGCGCGTTGAGTTTAGTTTAGCTTTCAAAACCGCCTCCGGCTGATCCTGACCGTCCGATAAAACAAAGATGCTCGCCGACGGATTCTTCTCCCGACGATCTTCAACGACTTTAACCGCTTTCTTCAACGCGTCGTTAACGTTCATTCCTAAACCGCCGGTGGTTTCACATCCGACGAGTGCGTCGACCATCCGCCGCGCTGATCGTCTTCCTTTCGCCGTCATCCGTCGTAACGGCATTAACCGTTTCGATCCCGTCGAGAAAACGACGATTGATAACCGATCCATCTCTCGGAGCAAAGAGATCACCGATCTCATCGCGTGCTTCACCGTCTGTAGATTAACTCCGCCGTTGCTCAAATCGAGAACCGTCACCACATCTATCGACGGTCTTCGCGCTTTAATCGCGTCTGTGAACGAAGACGACGACGCTTTCAATTTCATGACGACGACGTGTGTCTCCTTCCTTTTCCCGGTTTCCACAACGGCGGATTCCGGTTGCAACCTAACTTCCAGGTTCCCGGAGATTGAAGGAGTCGGATCAGTCAAAGAAGCATCAGCGAAGAATCCGGGGAACTCATCGTCATCTTCAACGTCGTCGTTTTCGTCGGATTCATGTATAGTGTTGATCTGAGCAAGAGAAACGGGAGAGTAAGCTAACGGCTCGTCGTCGTTGTAAACTCTCAGAGACTTCCCCGTTTTTATTTCTCGGATCTCGGGTTTTCTATTCGGGTCGGATCCGAAGTTGTTAGTGACAGCCGTGGAATTAGACTTGGGGGTGTGATTCCACGCCGCAGAGCAAAAAGGACAACGCTTGTCTTCTAATCTTACGGCGCAAGAGAGGTGAAAAGAATGTGAACACTCCGCCGTGAAAATCGCCGCCGTGGAATTGGTTTGGTTTGAGTTCACTCTTTGCAAACAAATCCCACATCTGCTACTATTACTCTGTATACAAAAACAGAGCTTTAGATTCTAATGAACTTAGTAAGACAGTATAAACAAGTTAAGAAGTAAAGTAAGTACCTTGTTGAGAAGAAGCGTGGCACGGAGGAGAGAGACGCCACCGTGAGAGGAAGAAGAAGAAGAAGATTTAGGAGAAGAAGGGTTAGAGAAAAACTTGGGACTGGAGCTGTTACTTGTCCTTGGAGTAGCATTGCTTGTGGTTCTGCAATGAAGTTTTGGACTAGTTGGAAGAGATGGGAGAGTGACTGCGGTTGAAGCGGAGGAGCGACATCCAGTGCCACCACCACCACCACGAGATCGGAGACGAGGAGTTGAAGGGTTGGATAAAAATCCAAACTTTGATCGGAACCTTGGAGTAGGAATTGGAGGATCAGAGTTATGAATGTGTTGAGGTTGTTGTTTATCTTCTTGGTTACTTGGAACTGAAGTGCAAAACGCTTTTCTCCAACCAAACACCATTTTCCAAGCTTTGTTTCCTTCTTCTTCTTCTTCTTCTTCTTCTTCTTTCTTGTTCTAGTTATAGAGGACTTTGGGCATGGATCATAAGGAAGATGGAGAAATTAAATACTAAAGATAAAGACTAGAGAGAGAGAGAGATAGAGACACTTTTTTCTTTAGTGATGTTAATGTTTAATGTTAATTCTTAGGAAATATTAAAAGGTAAGAAAAATGTAACTTTATGCGTCTGAAATGGCTTTTGTTTCCATTTGCATGTAAGTATTTTGTTTGCCTCGAAGAAAATCATATCACTGAATCACTGATCTTTTACGTCCACCTTTTTTTTATTTTTTGGGTCAAAATTGTTATTTTTTATTTGAAAATGATATCATTGGGATGGACGATAAAGTGAAAATAAAAGTCAACGGTATAACCGACCATATATGCAAGCAAATGAGATTTTCAATTAACTTAAGACGCGGAGATCTTTGTTTCCCTATTTGCATGTAAAACCATTACTAAAAACATTTAACAAATATTAGTATGTGATTGTTGAATGTGTATTCCTCTTGAATGGTCTACAATGTGGTTGTTTGATTATAATATTTTTTAACTCGTCGGATTCTTCGAAATGCAAATTATATGATAGAGTGAAGGTCAAACATGTGGCACGTGAGATTAGAATCTGAGCAATAAACGCTAATCTTGTTTTCTAGAACCAAAAATAATATATATATCAAAATGGAATTTTTTTTACATATATAAGAGGTGTATTGTGTTGATTGTGAGAGATATATATAGTTGAATCTGATTGTTATGTTCTTTTCGATAATCTTTACATTACATGCTGACTGGATATTATTTTACCTATAAGTTTTGGATTCGGGATCACAAAACGAAAGAAAGGTTTAGATGATGTTTGATGGAGAAAGATCGAAGTGCATACTTCTTTTTTCTTTCATTTATCTATACCAACCAAATAATATATAAATTTTCAACATTTCGAAATATCCAAATTATACAATTATATGATGACGACAAGAGCTAAATGATATGACATAAAGATTAGACTGGTCCAAGGCCAGCAAATTTTGAATTCTAGCCATGTTTTTTGTTTTGATTTTTGAATTCCGTAGTTGTTCTTTAATGTATTGTTCTTAATATGTTGACAACCTTTTTATTGGCTGATCAAGTAGTTAAGATTACTCTATTGGCTAATCAAGTTATTAAGATAATGGTAATACTAGATCAAAGGTATAAAACTCCAAAATATAAATTATTGCAATGAATGAATGAAAACAGTATGGCCTAAAAGACAAGTGGTATGGCTAATAATTGTGTAACACTACGATAACCAATACTCTTTCTACGATTATTTGGATTGAACAAGTGTTCTGTTCATGTGGGCAAAACATTTCCAAACGTCGTAAGTCCGAACTATGAGAAATAATGATCCGCAAACATTTCTTCTTTACAAATTAAAGTGGTACGTACGTACGTGTTGAGGGGATGCTAAATCAAATTGTTTGGTAGGCTTAATTTTAAGTGGCTGCCATTGTAGGGGGAGCACATGACTTCGTGCATGCATGACATGGAATCATTGATTATCATCCAACAGATACAAAAAAAAAAAAAAAAATTGAACATATTAGCTTATTAATTTAATTTAGTTGGATATAATTTAACATTCGACAGGACTTGTATTTGTATACCTATTAATTGGAAAACTGTGGAAGATCTTTGAATGTCCTACACAATCACAAATGTACGTATACTTGGTCTGTCCGGACAAAACTGCTAATCAATCAAACCTTTCAAAATAAATGGAGGAAAAAAAAAAAAAACTTAACCGAACAATAATAATGCTGATACGATTTTGTCCATATATAAACTAGAACATGACCTCCCATGATTGATAACTGATAAGAAATCTATGGATACCATCGATTCGGTGGGTTGTTGAAGGTCTACCAAATCGGAATACACATTCATACTCATAATTTTACGTATTTACATTGATCAAGCTTATGTTCTTTGATATTTTTTTGGTACACCCGTAAATTTGATATATTTCCAAGAGTTTGAATCCAAACTCCATGCCAACAGTTCATTCAGACAATTCGATTCTCACGACTTAGTTAAAAAATCCTATATAGGTGATGGAGTAATGCTAACTAACGATATAGATATATACTATTCTTGTATGTGAAGTATATTGAGATACTTATACTTTTCCATGTTTCATGTTATCAATTTATATATCTATCATCTTACTCGTACTTTTTTGGGTTTCGTTTGATGAGAAATAATTTTGGGAACTAACAAACCATAGATGAGTGTTATAGGTAATGCCACGTTCCATTGTTGAGATGCATAATTCAATTCATATCTGTTGGAGACAAATTTGACATGTCATTCCCTAAGTCTATTTCATAATTAATTGTAGAAATATTGAATTTAACTATATACTAGTTTATAGACGTATATATAGTATATATGTCCCATTCGAAATAAGTGCATCAAAACGAAGCGAATTAAATGAGATTCACGACCAATGATTGTTGTTTTATGTGTATACTATTAACTTCACGTGAAGCTACATGAATCACACATACATAACATTATTTAGATTAGAGTAACAAGAAGACTGGTTTAAATTCGACGACCCGTAGTAGATTCTCTTTTATATCGATCGAATATATGCTTTGGAATTTGATTAGTTAATGTCTCTTTGAAAAAAAATGGATAGTTGAATATAACCTTTCATTTGGGTGGGGTTTAATCATTCTGTTTTTGTCAACGCTACGGAAATTACATTAAATTATGATTAGCACATTTCTTTAGTAATATATAAGGCAAACAAACATAGCCATTTGCCAAACCAAAGGCGCATTATGTAAGCACCTTCAGGAACAGCAAAATTAATAAACGTTCCTTGAAAGAGAGAGATTATTATATAGCAATTTATGTCCATGTATCTTTTGATTATCTTTCTCAACGATATTATTCGATACTATTTAAAGTATTCTTATTCACTGAATTGGTTACAATTCATGATATTTTCATTTAGAGATTATATATTTAAAATGCTGATGAGTTTCTAACGCACTCATCGTGAGAGTGTAAATAAAGTTTCATGGAAGGTTAACAACTTAAAAGACGATATCAAAACCTTCTTTGTATGACTATTCATGTTGGTTTAAAAGATCATTGCATATCGCTTTAGTTAATTGACAGTTATAGGAGATTATCTTTTGGTCTTTATATGCCATATAAACAGTAGGAATTGAGGAAAATTTAGGGCTAAACACATTTTTAATTATTATAATCTTCTAACTCAGATGAGCATTTGAACGATGACAAATTGGATGATTTCGTTCGGAATCTCATCCATTGCTTATGTTTCTGTTTCCCTAAAAACTATGATTAGTTTCGTAGCTAAATTCGGATTATAAGTATGTGCTATGATTTAATAATATGTTCCCGTATTAAAATGTGCTATGATTTAATAATATGTTCCCGGATTATAAGTATGTGCTATGATTTAATAATATGTTCCCGTATTAATAATATGTTCCCGTATCGAGGTGGATTTGTTACAGTTTAACAAATCCACCTCGATATTTATCTATATGACAATATCTAAGATTGTTTTGCCAATGCATGCACAAAAAGGGAACCTCTAATGTTACCAATATTTCTTTCTCGTAACGATGCAGATGCAGGAAAATTAGAAGATGGTGAGATGAAGCAGAGCGGAAAAAAAAACTGTTACCACTAAAAGAAAAGACTTATAGCAAACTGAACCAAACTGGAAAATTGAAACAAAGTCGAACCCAGACTTTGTTTATAAACCGATTGGTTCCTTTACTGAAGTCACACCGAATTAAACCAAACTTTTATTAATCAAAACCAAACTACTTGGTTTTATTCGAATTCAGGTTTTACAAACCGTAAAACAACCAAAAAGAAAACGAAAAAAAAAAATCAAAGCCGAGAATCGTTAAAATCGGACAAGAAACAAGAAAGGAGAAGGAAAAGGAAGAGGTAAAAAGAGAGTAACAAAAAAACATTACATCAAATAACCAAAATAAAATAACCAAAAGTAAAAGTGAAACACACATCCAAAACAAACCAAAAACATTAAACGAAACAACGACCAGTTTACTGGTTCGACTAAATCAACAAACAAAATAAGATCATTTTGATTCTTCTTCATTTACTTTTTTTTCTTTCTTAAATCTCAGAAATTACTAAATTGATATCGATGTTTCCAAATTAAAAAGAAACACCGCCAAAAGATCGCACATATTTTGTATATAATTAGAAAGCTTGGTCATCATCATGTTCCATCTTTTAAGCTCTCATCTTGGATTTCTCCATTGCTCTCGGAGCTGCAGCTGCAACATCACATTAAAGACATTTCAGTATCAAGGAATTAGACCAAGCTCCTTAATAAGGGCTTAATATTGTTATATGCTTGACATGTTTTGTGTTTACTTCCGAAAGAAAACAAGTGATCAAACAAGAATTTGCACTTTCTAAGTTGGCTCCTTATTACTCTTCTTACATCAACAAATCACTAATATCATCATACACACTTCTAATAACTGGATCTTGAGATGAAACTTACCTAACCCAATGGCATCACAGCCTTTCATTATCTTCAGCTTCTTGCAGACATCAATAAACATCCTGTAATATTACATTGGATCAGCAATCACTCAAGAACGCTTATACCAATCACAATGATTTAATCTTCTACTGTAAGTTCAGATTTGATTCTAAGATTTGATAAAAAGCTTCGAACAAGTTTTGCAAATAAAAAAGAAAACTTACTCCCATGGAACATCTCCGACAAGCATCCAATCTCCATCCTTGTCCTCATAAGTGAGCACATAGTCTTTTCCATTCAAAAGATCCTTTAGCTTGGTCTCACTAAGCATATCCTTGCCAGCAGCTCCATTAGATCCACATTGACCTAAACAGCAAATAAAACTGTGCAGGTTAACCACTTTGATTGCACTCATTGACCCACCAATAGAATTACTAACAAAGATGTTTACTAAACACATCACTAGCAATCACTGAAACATCTCACCAAGAGTGAAAGTGGTGAACATTTTCTCTAGAGCAAAAGAGAGCTCCCCAAAGTTAGTGTAGCTCCTAAGGTCAACTTTCCTCAGATAAGGAGCACCATCCATACTAACCTTCACGAAAAGTGCTGCAGAACCTGGCCTCCCATCAACTTCATCACTGTTCTTACAAGTAGCGGCCAATGTATTCTTCCTGTAGGATCTCACAGAAGATGGTTTTACTCTAACCTATTTCTTCATATTTGACTCCAAAAAAAATATTTTTTTTATATCTTATTATTAATTTATATAATGATCTTTTATTTATCAAAATTATAAACTTGACCCAATTGTTTTATTTTTAGCAAAAAAAGAAATTTAGCATGTTATTTATATTTAAAATTTATTATTGAACACCATTACATTAAACAGCATTCATTAATTAATTATTAGTTTTTGTTGATATGAGATTCAAGCCCATATGAGGATTCCATAAAGATGTGTGACTAATTAAACAGTGATTAGTAAAAAAAAGGGAAAAACAAGAATAAAATTATTACAAAACATAAAAAAGAAAGGTAAACAGTAGATCAGGACCCACAGTGCTTTTGTCCTTCACGCTTATTTTATTTACTCTTCGATTAATGATGATGATGCCACTACACATCCCCGTTTAATTACTACTAATTTCGTTTTCTAAAACTAATACATAACAATTGATCAATTAATCAACGACAAGACATGTTCTACTGTTTATTTGGGCCCAGCCTCTTTTACACACTAGCAGCATATACACAAGATATAAAAAAATTCCTAATTGGGCTTTTCATTCACTGTTTGTAACATTGGCCCATAAGTCACTACCCCTTCTTGATGGACCAGACCTGTTTCTCTCTCTCGGTATTGAGGTTCTGAATTTAGTAATATATGTACGTAGGATATTTTTTTTCGTTAGCCAGTCACGTTGCTGTCAATGTTTATATATCTCTATATCCAACAAAACAACTAATTAATTATTGTCCAATTGTTATAAATTATATACCTCTTTCTTATTTACGGTCAAACGACTAGAAAAAACTAAATCGGATTTGCACAGCAAAATACTACTTAATTTTCTTTTAGTACTTTCGTATAAGACAATGTACCAAGACGTGATCATTCATTTTTTAATACATGAGAGAGCCATTAAAATATATTTGACCCAAAATCAAATACACACCTTCGAGTTTTCACATAAGACCGACCTCCTGTATGATATTTTCTTCATCCCTCATAATAAAGTAGGAGTATTACATTAGATAACATTTAAAATGATAGATATATAATTCTAGCTGTATATGAATTGGATTAAAGAAAAAAAAAAAATCGTTTTTCTTTTGCTTCTATATATCGAATAACACCTGTGTTTGGATGAGTACCTATCGCTATGGGTCTTGGTCTACATCAACATGGTCCCCCTACAGCTTAGTTTTTTTTACTTGTGCAACAGGTTTGGATTTTTCCATAACATAAGAGCTATAAATTGCATATTAAGTCAATTTCTCTATTTAATCAAATCTTTTTCGTGTTTCTAGAATTGATGTCACCGAATCGCTATGTATCTTTGATTTAGATTGGAGAAAAGACAGATTTGCGTCAGTCTCAAAAAACAAACCGAACAACATGCTGCTTACCTTTTGAAATCCTAATTAGTAGATGATATATCTATTAGTGGATTAATGAAAGATTATATATAAAAACGTTTTACGGGTATGGTTTTGGACAACAAAAAAAAGCAAACACACAAGTTGTGATGGATATGTAAAAAAGTGTTTAAAAACTTGGTTTAGAGTTTACAATTTTAATGGTTAAAACACGTTTTATAGGATATTTTTTTTCTTGTCTTCATAGAAAGCAAACACACACCAAGTTGTGATGTGAAAAGTGTAAGATGGGTTTAGTGGATACATACTCATTGACCCTAAAAGAAACGGCGGTGACCAGTTCAAGACCCATTTACAGTTCACACACACACATAAAAAGAGATAGATATTTTTGTTATAGATATTTTCTGTAGTTGTGCTTACAAGTTAAAATAGTAAGTCTACTTTCCAGTAAAACTATGCTTTTGTATGAAAAATTGAAAATATTGCTTGTTTTTGTATGAAAAATTGAAAATATTGCTTGTTTGGTTTACAACCATTGGAGACTCTCAATTACTATGAAATCCAAGTGGATCATATAATGTCGTATCGTACCTCAAGGACAGGTTAGGTTAGTGTCACATTATCAATAAATGGAGTGGTCACTGGTTTAGCAACCGTATGCTTATCCTAGTCCGAATGAAACTCAAAAAAATCCGAAACAAATGTCTTATAGAAAGGAACAAAGAAGTTAAAATTTAGAGACTAACAGAATTTTGGCGGTATTTATAATTAAAGATGCAAAGACAAAATACAGCTATACCAAAAAAGAAAAATTAAGTCAGACTCGAAGTAAAGAGTTATTGTCAAATTCGAGTTCCACACGGCAGCTACTCTTTTTTTTTTTTTTTTTTTCATTAGATTTGTATAGCAGCCGTAAAATCCAACTTAATATTGACTTTAATAGTATACACATAATGGGTTACTGATACTATCCTACCATGTGACAAAATTTAAATTATTGTTATATTGTTTATATTGGTATCTTCAACGATCAAACATGTTACGTTTATTTATTAAGAAATTACATACACGTCAAAGACTACTATATAAATAAATATAACAAAGAAATCCCAGATCAGTCTTATCATCGATATCTGTAATTTCAGTTGTGAAGTCGTTTAAAGATTTATGGATCAATATTTGTCCCTTAGGAACTCAAAAGGCCAAAGGTCCATACTCGAAAACGCTCAGGTCCATTTTCGTCATTTTTAATTCGAACAATTGTGGTAGTTTTGAGTCATATATTTGACAACTTTTTTTTTATTTATTATGACTTGTAATTATATTTTTAAAAACAGTGTTTTCAAACCCTTATTTTCTTGTAGATGTTTTTATTTTTTTGATTAGAAATTGACATATTGAAAAATCAAGAAAAAAAAATTAAAAAGTTGATACGCCTTGCCGGCAAAAGTCCCAAACTTTTGACGTAACTATGTTTCATAGTCATCCGGAAAATGAGTTTTTTCTTCTTTTTTTTTTTTGCCTTTTTGCTATGTAAAATATTTTACCTATATAATATGGATTTTATCGGATCGGAGAAAATATCATTTTATTTTGGATTTACTTGTATTCCGTTTTTCTTTTATGTTAGTTATAGCGACCAAGTGGATATTAATCAACGTCTGAACCACGCCTCAACAACATCTTAATCACTAAATGCATGATTAACGTATGAACCATGTCAATATGTCATCTCTTGATTATCACAATTAAACCTTGTCTATCGTATTCAATCTAAAAAATTAATGCGTATGCACAAATGAATAAAGTTTTATTGAAAACTTTCAGATTCACGCAATAAAATTAAAAATTGGTGGCGAGAGATGAAATTAAAGAGAGCGTATATATGTGAAGGAGACATGTTAAAGAGTCAGTGGGGACTAATTGTCTTGGGACGGTGTTTGGACCCAAAACATAAACAATTCGTCATTCCACATTACCTGTTTTTGATGTTCCACAACTTCTTTCAGAAAATTAAGTTTGCACAATTTTTTGGGTTTTCGAAAACAACCTTTAAATTCTTTTATAAAAAAAAAAAAAAAAAAAAAACTAACGAATACGAAAACTAAATGACGTACGTACGATCAACGAGTAGTACTCAACTTCTCTTCCAATCGTTACGATTCTGGTGTGGCTGATATAAATACGCGCCCACACATCATCAATGCACATGGCCAATATATATTATTTTCGTCTTTATAAAGAGAGAGATTAGAGAGCCTAGCTTCGATATGGTCTCACACAACATTTGGAAAGTTTCCTTTTTTGATTCAAAGGTCGGCAAAACACAATATTCATTAATTGACTACGAATTTAAGGTAGTAGCGACTGGTATTAGTATCATTGTTGTGTAATTAAATCTCATACAGTATTAACAAATAGAATTTACAACTTGGATTTTGCCATCTTTGATACATATGCAAAACTCTTACACAATTAGTATCAAATAGTGAAAGTGCATCAAACAACTTATGTGTAGAGCAACGTTTATTCCGATTTTGCGTATGGGCATATATATGTACTATATAGATTAAATAACTTAATATTTTTTTTTTATCACATCGTGATAAATATCTAGTAACCAAATCAAAAGTATGTAATTAAGAATCTCTCGATCAGAATTTATGTAATAGTTGAAAAAACTAATCGATCGAATAGAGACAAATCATGTGATAATTGTTTTGATTTTGGTAGCTAGCATATCAGTACTTGTACCCGCATATACTTTTCTCTTGCATTAAAAAAATGATTGAAAACTATATTATATAATGTTGAAAACTCATACAGAAAATTTAATAGAATATCGTCGGTGGAGATGGACGAGCCAACGTTATTCCTTGAGTAATCAAATAACAAATGCAAGTTCTTTCTTTCTTTGTCATTAATTAAAGAGAATGAATGATAATAACTTTTCAATTATGTTGTCTTAGACCCCTTTCTAAAAACACCAGTAAAAGACATACAGATGTGTTAGAGACTGATTTATTTAGGGCTTATGAGGAGAGCCTATGATTATAGCAAGAAAAGAGTAAGTTAGTAATACACACATTTGGTAGGAGTAGCTAGTGGAGATAAGAGTAAGGATTAGGGTAAGTAATGAAGTTTAGGTAGCAAGCAGCAACGGCTGAAAAGATTTAACATGGTGGATCTTGGAGCCCACGACTTCTCCGTACGTACAAGCTGCCCTCTCTCTCTCTCTCCTCTTTCCACGTACATTCTCCACTCTCTCTTCCCTTTTTCAAGCTTCATTTATTTTCATTTAAGAATTAATCATTTGAATCAACAATTTGATTAGTTTGTTAGAATTTTTTGTAAGGAAAAATGGGAATATAATAAAATATGTGACTTAAATTATGTATTATTAAAAATAAACAGTTGTTAGCTGTTTTTTTTTTTTAGCATTTTTGCATACTATCAAATTACATTATTTGGTTATTAAGTTGTTCCATCCCACTAATATCTAGTTGTTCATTACGATTTGTAGAGTATTCATCAAATTATTTTCATTTCGAATAATATATATATATATATAACTCAAAATTTTTATTTTGTGTGTATCTTTTTTTTTACTTCAGAAGATTAAAGCTTCAGATGCGTATATCTTCATTTTGGTAAAAGAAGCTCACATATTATTCTAATATCAACATCTCCAAGGAATCCATAAAAGTTAGCTAATTATTAAACGTCATGAAATTCAAGAATTTTTTCACTCATTAAAACTTAATTTCCACTAAAAACAAAAAAAAATAATTAGTCTAAATCCACTGCATAAAATAAAAATAGTAAAAATGGTTAACAAAGTCAAGAAACATAATCCTTATATTTTTTAATTAAAAAACCATCATTTGATGATATAATTATGAACAGGGGAATAAAAAAATTTCAACGGCGAAAAGAAAAGGGACAACTTTATTGTACAGCATATTTGCTTTTTTGTACTGCGAAGAACTTTTTCACAGTTGTAAAACAAAAAAGAAAAATACATTTTCATATTTCTTTTTTATTTGATCTGCAAAAAAAAAAAAAAAAAAAAAAATCTTTTATAAATAATCACTCCCTATCTCTTATTGTTTCCCCGTCCCCTGTTCTCACCAAACTCACAAAGCTCTTCTCTTCTCTTCTTCTCTCTCTCTCTCTAACACATGAGAGAACAAAATCATCAGCTCAAAATCTCAGCCGTTGATTACAACAACATAGTCGCCACGACCGTAGTAGTAAGAAGATGGAGAACACTCAAGATTTCTCGCCGCCGCACATGGATGCTTCTCGACCGTCACTAGGATTCCCTCTAGGCACTGCTCTGCTTCTTATTATCATTTTCAGCCTCTCCGGAATATTTTCTTGCTGTTACCATTGGGACAAACATCGTTCTCTCCGCCGCTCTTTAGCCAATGCCTCCACCCGTCCCTCCGCCTCCGACATCGAGTCTAATCCTTACAAACCTAAACCCCTTTTCCGGTAACTCTCCTCTCCCTCTTCTCAAACCTTTGTATTTTATTATTTCTCAAATTCTTGATTTCTATTAATTATAATTTTACCAATTTTTTTTTTTCATATTTCCTCATATAAACCATAGTTTGAACTTTGAAACGTGTAAGCAAAAAAAATAATATTGTTTTCATTAATTTAGTTTTAAATTTTTTAATTAAAAACTTAAATAAAGGATATTTACTTTGGAGAAATAACTATTGAGTCACTAATCGTAACATTTGAGTCAGTAATTGTAATTTACGTTCTTTTTTTTAACTATTTTATTTTACTTCTAAGGTGAATGATTTTTAACTAATAAAAAATGATTCATATGAACAGGAAATGAAGAAGCCACAAAATCTGAGCGTACCGGTACTAATGCCTGGAGACAATACACCAAAATTCATAGCATTGCCGTGTCCGTGTGCACCACCTCGACCGGAGAAACTCACTGTCGATGTTCAAACTCCACCGCAATCACCACCTGTCAAGCCGCCACGTTTTCCCGTTCCTTTGTATTAGATTTAATTTAGCTTATAAGATAACCAAAAAAAAAAGGGCCGACAATGTCGAAATATCTCGTTTTGATTGTACATATGGATCATAAATTTTACATTTAAATTTTTTTTTTTATCACTGATTATTTATTCTTGTATTCAGTTGGTAACAAAATGGAGTGGTCTTTATTGTGCAACAAAGAAAATAAAACAAGAATGGCATGATTATTTATCAAAACAGATTTATGTAAATTGAGTGTTGTTATATATCTTATAAAAAATACCATTAAAATAGCACTGTTTTTTTTTTTTTTTGTGTGGCAGCAACAGTAAATTTGTTTTTATGTTTAAACAGACTACCCACCTATCTGTTTGTGCAACTACCTATGTAAGAGCACAAAACACATGGCACATTTCGTCAGACGATAATTTCGATGTCGATGTCCTGACTCAATTCTGTTTTCTTAGCTACAAATGAATTGATGATACACGAAGTTTTGAATACTAAGAATTTTATATTTTTAATATTATTACCAAAACAATAGATTGCTGGCAATTTAGGACAACTCGAGATCTGTATGAACTGTACCAGAAATAGCCAATGAAGATTGCATGATTCTTCACATTTCCTTTTATACTAATAATCCAAAGTTTTAAAAAGGTGTTTTATGCAACCACGTTTGATGCCTTTTTAATCAAAAAAATTGCAAAACCAAGTTTCAATCTTGTGCGTTACAAGTTACAACAAGATGTCTTCGTGGTTAATCATTACATACTAATATTTATCATTTTTCGTAAAATTATTACATTTACAGTGTGCACAAGGAAAAACTAATAATTGTTTCTTTTCCGCCATTAGATATTTAACTCTTTTGATGGAATAAACCAGATAATAAGATCAGATATCTTAAAATTCTTACAGAACGAGACATGTTTTTTTTTTTATTAATGGAATTACTGAAATTGACGTCTAACCACCAAAAGTTAATTTTGGTAATTATTATTAGGATAGAATACGAATTAGACGTTAAAAAATAGCCCTCCGTTAATTACGATGCCGATTCCGTTAATTGCTTAAACAAAATATTAAACACTGTTTAGTAAAAGTTAGGGACCCTCAAAATATAAAATAGAAAAACTTTATATTTGGGCACTAAAGTTTTTACAAATCGAAAAAATTGACGTCAGTGACAAGTTTCTTATAACCAAGTGCTCTAAAACACATCCCCACCACTTGGACCCTCCAACATTAACAATCAACTTCATGACCTAATTTCACTATTTTTGCTTATTTTATTCTTATATGTTTTTGTGATTTGATGATTTTTTTTTTCAGTCCCGTTAAATCCATTGGTTGATCCTAATATTCTAATCCAAAATTATCCTCGAATCTGGTCGATAGAGATTTATCTTTTGCTCAAGTCCACTAATTATCAATTATGCAACCCAAATAAAATAAAATATCAAAAGTTAATAAACTAATTAAATAAAAGCTTGGAATCAAATCTCTTTTTATGCATATCAAGTTTCGAATTTCAAAACGCGTCACAAGAAATAAAAACGGAAAATATTAGAGGTAAATTTAATGAATTTTATTCAATCCAAGAATTTAATTATCTATTAAGAGTTAAAAATAAATACTTATTGTGTATTACACGATAAATGCAAAATAAACAGTGTTGCTGTTTTCAAGTGCGTCCTGCACTACAAAGTACAATTTGACTGTACTGATTCCTTTGATGACGTTATCTAATGCTTCGTGGTTCTTCCGCGACCAGTTTTCGTGGGATATTATTTTGTTGCATGTCTACTTTAAATAGTTTAAAGACTACGTTTTCTGACGCTAAGAACTTAAAGGGACTGTGAACACAAACCGGTAACATGGAAGCTGACCACAAAAATTTCAGTCTACACAAAATACATGTGTGATGTTTTAACATTCCGGAAAGTTCGATGGTTTAATAAAAATAAGGTTTTTAAAAATATATATACAATATGACCTATTATATATTGTCATGAGAAAAAAATTAAAAATACTGTAGTCATATGAAAACATGTGAGGGCACCGCAATCACCGCTGAAACCTAGGGATCATGCTATTTTATCTCTTTTTTTATTTTGTTTTTTAGCTGAGAAATTATATAATATGCTATAATTTCAACTTTCAAAAAAAAAAACTTATAACACCTCGCCTCATAAGATAACATAAATTAATATAACCAGATTATAAATTGTTAGATATTTTAGCTTTTTCTTTTATAACCACTTTATAATTTTTGACGAAAGCAAAATTCCTTGTCACTACTCAAAAAATAATATCTAAAGAAATACCTGAATTTCTTTAAAAATGGTTTTTTTTTTTTGTCATAATTAACTGTTATGAAATTTCTTTGAAAGTTGGTACGCAATAATACGTACATTCCTCGAAAGAACTCAACACAATGTAGTAGTACATAATAGTCAACTAAAAATCAAAGATTATTATGTATAATATCAAGAAAATTAAAAAAATAATTTGAAAGAAAATGATGAAAAGTGGAGTATAATGTAAAACGTACGGATGATAAGCAAGACAAGAGCGGGCCTGAGATTGAACAAAGGTCACATGGGGGAAACATCTCCTAGTGACCTTCTCTTATCCTGACGTCACCTTTTCATTTTCTTTCCAATCATTTTTTTTATTTTTCATTTTTATTCTTTTTAAGTTATTTATAAATATTAATAGCGACGATGAATATATTAAGAAGATATCGAATACAGAACAAAATAATTATTTTATTTCAAAAACGGTTGTAGTGGAAGTCCATGTACAGAATGTTAGGTACATGGCAATGTTTTAATTGAAAAAACAATTCGCCATGGATTAATACCAAATCCTCTTTTTTTGCTTTTCCTTTGCGGTTAAAACCACAAATTTGCTTAGAATCATTTCTTATATGAGATTGGCCACATAATTCAAAAGCATTTTAAATCTTAAATAATTCAAGTTCATGTAGTGTGTGGACCTTAATCTCTTGGGGGTTGTAATCCATCATAATTAGGCGTGACACTAATTGGATCATCCATATGTTATTGATAGGCATTCATCTCTTGATGAAAATGCTTTGCAGATTATTAGAAAAAAAAACCATAGTTTAGAAAACTAAACTTGACCATCCATACCTGTCCCATTATATTCTCTTTTTTTGGGACCTTTTGTTTTCTGTAATATCTGTCAGGTATGATTAAGAAAGGGCTGCTACACAACTTGTTGGGCTAGATCAGAATTCGAAAAGGATTCATCATTAGCAATCCAAAATGAAGATAATGTTAAAACTTGGATATGGACAAGGCTATGTCATACACACGTGTATGTTTTATAGTGTATAAGTGCCTTTTTGCAAGTTGTATACTGAGATTCCTGCAAGTTAGACCTGCATAATGTACTAGTAGTTTATGATATTTGCTTTTTCAAGCTTGTTTTTTGTTTTGTTTAATGTAAACTTCGTTCTTGATATTGTTTATCTTTTTATAGAAAATGTTGATTTATGTTTTCTCAATGTTTCCAATCATTGCGATTATTATCATTGATAATAAGTCTAGCTATCTAACTAAGTGAGAAACCTGACGTATAAGTGAAATGAATCTTCATCACTTCATGACAAAGAAAAAAAAAGAAAGTGAAATGAATCTTTTGGGCCTTTTGTTTGTTGTCTACGGAGGATAGCGTAAGTCTCATTTTCGTCATGCTATTGAGTTTTTTTTTTTTGGCTTTGGCAAGTTGTTTCATAGTGCGCAACAGCGCAAGTGGAGTTCTTTCTTAATTAAAAAGATCATACAATTCCTTTATTGAAAATTTAGAAGTCTGGCTTCATTCTTTATGTGATGATTCTTTAAGTCCAATGATTATATTTTCCATTTGTATAAATGTAAATGAAATAACTCAACGGAACGATCTATTTTTAGATACAATGAGTTTTTGATTATATATTGACCAAAAAAAGAAGTTTTGATTAGATTTTCAAGTTGTTAGCCAATTAACAGATACATTATACACTTTTTATTTTATAAAGAATTATACTTCAGTGGTATGATCGAATTTCTATAAATATACCAAGTTATTTGAATATATCAAAAAATCACATTTTGAAATTTGAACATTTCTAGTTTTTTTTTTTTTACAATCTTTTTTTGGGCAAATTCTATTGTTTTTATCTATGGCAAGGGAGATATATTTTGTACCAAAAAAAAAAAAACTAATATATCTGGGCTATTAAATAAAGCCCATTTGATCTATACTTAAGTTACCGTTCTAATAGCCCATTGAGATATCCATTACAAGTCCGGCAGACCAAGCGACCAGACATTAACTCTGCGTTGACTATTCTTGATCGGGAGACCAGATGGGCCTGGCCATGTAAGTATTGTTTAATCCTACATTAGGCCTCTCTCCGAATAAAAATGTTTTATCGCTAAGATTAATTTAGTGACGTACTACTACTGACTGACACACACTGCCTTTGTAATGATGAATGCGTTGATTGGTGGAGGCACAGTCATTAGCATTATAATTACTCTTATGATTAGCCTTTTAATAACCTTTATGATGATTAATACGCTTTTCTTGGATGCATCTTTCGAACCTAGATACATCGGTCACTGTCATCTACAAACCCTAATTTCAATTTATCGATCGAGTGTCCTAAATTTTAGATACATAAGATGATTAATCATATATGGATATAATAATAACCTCCAGTAATCATCCAAGAAAAAAAGAACATGATCTCTTGTAATTTCCTTTTCTTTTATACAACTCATAATGTATTCCCCTAGAACAAAAAATAAAATAAAAATCAAACTGACAAGGGAATTAAGCACAACATCTAAATGTTTTTTAAAAGAGCTATTATTATTAAAATAAACAATCGTTTTGGTTTATTAAATTTCAAATAATAGCAACTCCCTTACAAGCAACTTCCTCCATAACCTGCGTTTCTGAATAATGCTTGCTTTATATCTTCCGAGGTAATGAAATCTCTCTGCTCAGCTCCCTATAAACACACACACACACAACAAACTCATTACAATTATATAACTAAGATACCATATACAGTATATCTTATATATTATACGAATTTGTGTTATGTATAAGTACCTCAGAACAAGAAGCCTGCAAAGAGAAATCACTGAAGCAGCTTATAACACATTGTTCAATCTCCAAGCCTAGAGTCTCTAATGTATTAACAGTAGATAGAAGCAATCCTGGTTTCGGCGAGCAACATATATCAACTCGAGTATCCTCATCTCTCCTATCTATTTCAAACTATATCCACAACATAAACAAACAAAAATTAACAAAATCAGCATCAACATATATTAATTAGTGATTTTAAAATATAGAGAGTTTGTTTGTAACAAATTCATGAACAAAGGGGCTTATATGTAAAAATACAAAAGTACAAGAGAGCAGTGTAAGCTAGCAAATATGAAAATATCTTTTGTATGTACCTTTGGTGAGTTTCTGACCATAGGTTCGTTTGTATTAAGATCTTTGAGATCACCGAAGAGCTTAGAGTGATGTGAATTGTTGCTATTTCCAAGTTCTTGTTCCTCATCTTGTAATTTGTTGATTTTGTCTAAAAGCTCCTTCATGTAATCTATGGCATCTCCTAATATCGATGTCCTGTCCATCTGTTTTTTTTTGGGTACAAAAACCAATATAATCATTAGTATAAAAAAAACTTTTAAATGATTTACTCACTTTTCAACCGGTTCTGTAGATTCCCATAAAAGTAAGAACACAATAATTAAACAATCTTGAAGGAAAAAAAAAAAAAAAGGGTTCAAACAAGAAGAAACAACACACATAATGTTAAAAAGAATAATATATACCAAAAGGCTGAATTTGAAAACCAGTTTATATAATTAATTCACTATTCAAGAAAAGGAACGAATCATTGTTCATCTTTCGAATCAAAGGTTAAACAAATCTTGACAGAACACAAAAAACCGTAGCTAGGGTTAGACTTAGATCATTAGAAAGGTTATTATCTTTATGAACCCATGTCATACTATATAATACATTAATCTACTAATTAAAAAAAAAAAGATTATTAGAGTAATTATAAAATTACCTTACTGATTTTTGGGACGATGGATCGGAGCATAGAGAGACGATCGTTAAGTCGTTTTCTCCGCCGTCTCTCAGCCATGAGATTCTTGGAAGGTTGGCCTTCGAGTTTCTTACTCTTCTTCTTGTTTGTTGTCTCTCCTCCACAGTAACCAACACTGAAGCTTTTGCTCTGATCAGACTCCATCAATGGTGAAGGATACGACGACGTTGGATTATTGTGAAAGTTGTTGTTGTTATCTTCTTGACCATTTTGAAGGATCAATGGTGGCGAAGAGGAAGAAGAGTCGATTATCTCTTGTAACGCTTCAAGAAAAGGGTAATCGAACGTTGCTGCTGCTGCTGCGGAGGAAGATAACGGAGGAGACGGTGGCTGTAACGGTGGTGGTTGGTGGAGAAGTAGTGGAGGAGGTTGAGAGATTAGATCCATGAAAGAAGATGGATAAAGAAGGGTATTTTCGTCTTCTTCTTCGTTGTTGAAACAGAGGTAGTCAATACTATATCCATTTGGGAAGAACTGATGATGATGATGATGATGATGATGATCAAATCCGCCGTTAAAGCTTAGACTGTTGATGTTGTTGTCGGTGGTTTCTTGCTTTGTTGGAACAAGAAGCTCTTCATACACATTCATCTGTGTCGACAGTTCCATTTTTCTCTCTTGTATGAAAACTCTGGTTTCTTGTAATAATAAGAAGGAAACAAAAAAAAAAGAGAAAACAGAGTGTGTGAGTTTTGTGGATTAAAGAAGATGAAGTTGTAAGTGTATTTATATATACAATCCAATCCAGAGATGTGTGTGTGTGTGTGTGAGTATACTATTAATTAAAATAAAGATTCCCGTTTAATTTGTGATTACTACTATTTCATTATTTGTTTTTTTTTTATATATATAATGTATGGTTTTTATTTTGATTACTAGTAAGACATTTTATTGTTTTCTCGTGACAAATAATAAAAACATTTTTCTTTTGGTATAGGCTCTACCTAGGAATAGATGAGCTATATATATTACAAGACTTGACATGGATCGATGTAGTTTTTATTTTGGTAAGTTTAGCCTATGAAAAAAGAAAAAGTACTGCTAACCGAGTTTCACTCAAAATCATAGTAGTATAATAAAAAAAACAAAGGTTTTTTTTTTTTACTTTCGGAAACCATAATTGAATTATTCTTTAGGAAACTTTTTGGTTTAATGATTGGTATTACTGCAGTAAAACTTTTAGAAATTCTGCAATTCGTGTGTCATAGTTTCAAGTTGTTGGATTCTAATATCTCTCTATACGTGCATTGTATACAGACAGATTAGTCGTCCACTGAAATAAATACCATGATTTAGATATTAGTCTAAATGACGATCTATGTGTTTTACTCTAATCATTTTTAAACAAAAGTTGCAATTTCTGGCTGTCACAATTTATTTTCTGAGTGTGTGAGTTATATGGTTTAAAGTGTGATTAATATACTCCAAACCATTCGGTCATTAGCATATAATCTCTCTTTGCAATATAAAGGCCGACTCGAATTGTTGGAAAAGAAAAAAGAAAACTTGACTCAAAATTTCAGGCCTTTATTATATTAATGAAAGAAATGTAAATTATAGTATCAAATTGTTTGAGTTATCTAAATTGACAAAGAAACAAAAGGAGAGCAAAGTAATACTAATATACATTGATTAATTCCCTTTCCTTACAGGTAAACTTTGATCCCACAAATTTCATGTCTCGACGAAAACGGATGAACATTTGTCTACCCCTCTTGTTTTTTTTTTTTTTCTTTTTTTTTGGTCTGCCATATTTTTTAAAATTATAATATATATTTGTATATTATTGTCGAGAGGGAATTACTCGTATTACGTAATCGTCTGTTGTGTATACGCATACACTAAATTGCGTCAAGATCTTGATTTAATTTGTTAATCAGCATCACTTGTTTAAAAAAAAAAAAAAATTGCAATTTGACCCTTAAATCAAGGTAATGTTTGTGAATAGTAATCTGAAATTTTTTCAAGCGTAGTAGGCCTTAGAAATAATTGCCCTTCGTGTTCACATTTGTCTTACGTTTGATATGACGTTTATTCTTTTGATTAACGCTTTAGCATAGTCAAATTTTTAATAATTGAATGGCTATCCGCGGTAATTATTAAGAAAATGAACTAATGACCGATAAAATGGGAGCTTTTAGAATTTCTAATGATATATGTTCTCATCGTACGTACTGTATAATTTGTTTGCCATCAAGGGACCATTAAGGGTGTGTTTTAACTAATCCGAAAGTAAAGGGGTGAAAATTTGATAGTACTACATTTATATATAGAAGCAAATCTAGCTACTTGACTGCTAATAATATAGTATATACTATACTGTATATGAAATTTATATACGAAACACTAATCCGAAAGTAAAGGGGTGAAAATTTGATAGTACTACATTTATATATAGAAGCAAATCTAGCTACTTGACTGCTAATAATATAGTATATACTATACTGTATATGAAATTTATATACGAAACAAATCCGTTTGGAATATCATGCATATGCCTAGAATGTAGCTTTTTCATTTTTTTATATAAGTAATATTTTTATGTTTGCATGTGAACTTCTTCTTGCCCCATCTTCAGTGCCATTCTCATATATAAAAACCGTAAAAAAAAAAAAAAAACAAGAAAGTAAATAAAAATAGGAATAATAAGAAGAAAGAGAGCACATGGTAAAGAGAAGCTCCATGTTCACGAAAACAAACAAACTGTCTTAGGCCTCTCTCGTCCTTTCAGTTCACTCACTTTCAAATCTATAATACATTCAACATTTCGTATATTATTTTATAACATGTGTGAGTGTATAAAATACATGTAAATGATTTTGAAAATACGAAAACATATATAAGTTCTTTGACTTAATGATGAACAAGAAACAAAAGCAGAGAAATAACATTGAATGAATCTTTTACAAAATATATAATTTGATTTATGTATTATTGAAATATCGTATGCTTGTCCACAAATTACTGTCTATATTAAAATAGCAAAAGACACAGTATAAAGGCCCCACAATTTGTGGCATAGATAACATATAAACACTACTATTAAACCAAGTTATGGTGGACTTAAGTTATTCTTATAATGTAGAAACATACTAAAAGTAAGTTTACGGCATACATGTTACGATTACAATTTACAAATAACTATTTTGTAGGTAAACAAACAACTATAGGCACACATCCTGAAAAATACATATATACGGTATTGTACACACAAAAACGTAGATAAACCCACCACGTGTCGCTATAGGCACACATCCACAAATGTGTGTGTGTGTGTGTGTGTGTGAATTTACAAAGATGACGAGTGTGAAGAAGAAGGAAGGAAGGAAGAAGAGACGGACAAGTCTGTGGTTAATGGATCGAGGCTTGTTGTTTGTATTCAGAAGAAGCTATGATATGCCTGAGAGTATGTGGGGTTACATAGAGTGATTCAGTGGACTGTCTCGTATGTATTGTGAGACCCTCTCCTAATTAATGATCTCCATTATCTCTCTTTCTCTTCTTCTGCTTCTTCATCATCTCCTTCGTCTTCACATGACGACGTGACTAACCAAAAAAGCTGCTCGTCAATTTTAATTATAACTTCGTCTTCTTCTGTATTAACTTCTCTTTGGATTTTAATCATAAGTCAAAGCCCTCACTAGACGTAAGAAAATTCGATAGACGATTTTTTTGTTTTTTATTTTATTTTAGTTGATCTCATATTTATATATATAAACGAAAGATTTACCTTTTATATGTTTAAACTAATTAAAGAGGATAAAGTAAATGGTGTTGTGCCAGCTAATAACAAGTGCTGATGATCTGTTTAAACTTTTTGTACAGCTAAAAAATCTAAATTATGGATATCATTTTCTTAATATTTGATGTCATCTAACAAGTTTTTTTTTTTTTTTGCTAAATAATGTCATCTAAGAAGTTGGTTTAATATTTCCTTCTACCAAATTAAATCTATCGTTGAGTTTGTCTACTTGCACATTCTATTATCAGTAGTAGTAAATTAATTGAAAAATTCACCTTAAAACTTATAGGATACTAAAATTTATAATTCTTACTGCACTACAACTTTATTTTATAGTTTACAAATGTACATAACCTACATCAGTATGTCCTAAAAACTGCACTCCAATCGTAAAATAATGAAATTAGTCTAAATTTTAATCCGAAAGCCTAGATAATGAAAAAAATAACCAACCATTTTTATTTCTTTCTTCTAGTGTATATAAAGCTTTGCATGTGTCATACACGTATCTAAAATAGATTAAGATATATATCTAATGTTTAAGAATACTACTAAATTTAAGTAATTTTGTATTTGATACATCAAGATTACATCAGTTAAGCATAAAAAAAAAAAAGGAATGTTAAGGTAATGTGTTTATGTATACTAAATTGAAGTAATTTTGTATTTGATACTGTAAGATGTTTGACTTGTATAATCAGTTAAGCATTAAGGAGATGAGAGAAAAACAAAAGAATGTTAAAAAAAGAAAAACGAAGAAGCAAAGATTGACCTGATTCGGTTCTCAAGAAGGTGAATGTGTGACAAAGAGAAGGGGCCAAGACCACACGTGAATAAACACAAAACCTACGTGGCCTTTATTTAAACGTCCACGTGTCCATGTTACCAATGCCAGGCGACCACGCATCTTTTCCGTATGCGCCAAACCTCAAAAATGTTTTTTGCGTTAAAAGAAAATTTTAGATTTTGCAACAAACCAATGCACTCCTCTTCTCCTCTTCTCCTCTCATAGCTTATTATAAAATGTTTCTAAAGGACATAAAAAAAAAAAAAAAACAAAACTTTGTTACTGACAAAATTTTTATGAACTACAGTTTTTATATCAGAAATAAATAATAATATGTGGTGTGTCATTTAGGGGAATGCATGAGAGAATAAGCTTAAATCGGGGGATGCGATGTAGATGCGGAAAATTATGCAAGATGCAGAATATGTTTTTTTTTTTTTTTTTCTTTGTTGGGTTCTTGAAAACAAAATAGTTTATTTTAATTATGGGGAACAGTTATTTTGACTTCCACAAGAAAAAGCATATTAGTATTATTATTTTCTGATTAAAGACAATTCTCTTCGAATCATTTTTTTTAAGAACCCTACTAGGTCTATTTAATATACCAGTGTACCACTTTAGGTTTGTAGAAGAATTATGTCTTTTTCTTAAGATTTTTCATTTAATATACTTCGAAAGAATCTTGAAACGATTTTAGGAATTTTCCTTGATTATTCTGAAATAAATTTGCGAGCACTTTAGCAGCTATTTTTAAGTGTTGTCTCTCTAGCTAGAAAAAATGTGTAATTATTTGTCCTAATTGAGAGAACCTGCAGCTAGATTACATATATATAGTATATAGATTAGTTTGATTGAGTCTCCAATTTATTCGTTCAAAAACTAAATATTTTTAAATTTTTCGTACGTAACGAGATTTTGTTTGCATTGCATGAAATCGGTGGACAGCCCATTGTTTATGCATATTCTCTCATCTAAAACCGCTTTTCACTTTTCCCTTTGTCCACTCTTTTTTTTTCTTATTATTATTTTAACATATGATTGACACATATTTCTTCGTTTTGGGCCCGTTTTGTAGACGCCTCAAGTTAAAATTTTATTTTTAAATCATTCAATGGAACTACTTGTGTGATTTAGCCGTTTAGGTTAAACGCTAACATAATATAAAACGATTTAGGTTAAACGGATTGACTAATATCATACCATCGAGGACAACCAAATGAAGAATGTTAAAAATAAATTCAGCCTAGATATATATTGAGATTATCTACAAATTCCATGTGAATCATAATATTTAATGCTGTACAAAAATGTTTGGAAAAGTTAAATACATACCTTTAAATTGTAATTATGTCAAGTCATCTTCTACATAATGCATGTTATTGAGTAAGTTCATGCACCCCAATACTTACAGAGCACAGAAAAAGTGTCATCACAAGAATCTTTAACTATGATGTTACATTGTACAAGAATGCTTATCCGAAAAGATAAACTCTAACTGAAATATATATATATATATATATATATATATATCATTCACCATTTTTGCATCTACGTATATATAAATGAGCTGGGAAATTTTAACTTACTTCCGTAGAGATCTAGAGTATATAAAAAATCAATTTGAGCTCTAGATGCTGATAAAATTACTAGCTAGCTAACATTGACTATATATCAGCTGGTTTATATTATTGTTACGACTATTGTAATTAAGCATGGCGTACGTACAAGATAATAATACGATCATACTAAAACTTAATATATAATTTAAGCATTGTGAGGCTACGGATACAATATATACTCTTAGTGATACAAATTGAAGACTTATCATGTCAAAACGAAGAATCAAGTTTCATCCATCGCGTTTCCATGTTGGCTATATATATATATATCAAACGTTAAAAATAAAACCGGGTTTGGTATTCGGACTACGGTTATCTGGTTATTATCATAAATTATTGCAATAAAACTGATTCCTATATAGATTTCAAAAGTTTGTCTTAAGGTTTAACATTTTATAAAAGAATAGTGCAAAAGAAAGAAGAAAAATATGTTGTCATGTTAGATTGTTTCATTCTTACAGTTTTGATGTTCGAAGTCGAAGCTATGATATTTTTGCTAGTTTTATAAACAGGGTGTGATCTCAAAGAGAGACAGAGAGATATCGCATTGTCGTATAGGATGGGTTTCAAAAACATGATTGAGAGGAGATGGAACGGGAGTGTACAGGAGCATCATTGTAATTTTGTCCACCCATATCAAAACCTGGAGTTTTATATATACAATCATTAATATAACCGTTTATACAACAAAAAAAAAAAAGAATAAGAAACAAAAAAAAAAACTAAATCCAATAATATTCAGTAGTTGTAGTAACGAGAATGCGTATGAATAAGAAGTTAAATGGCAACGTCATATTCTCCCATCCATATATAAGTGTACGTTAAAGTAAGAGCTCACACGTATAGTCGGCATGTCACACTCATTACATATTTTATTCATCCAACATACTTTTCCAATCATGCTAGTTGGTGTTATGGCATTTTTATTCGCGAATTTTAATTGGTCCATCCATACATAACAAATTGAAATTATTTATATAAAACATTGTGTACAAAAAAACATAGTGTTGCATCATAACTTTAGATTTTAGCATAGACTCTCACACACATACAACACGATCTCGGGTCCCCCGGTTTTATCTCGTGTCCTCTCTACTGATGTCATTGGTACTATTATTTGTGCGAACTAAATTATATTTCGGGAGTTTTATACAGTTACAAATTTTGCACTTTGCGTGAAACGAAGGGCAAAAGATCATATTCCCGTATATTCTGAATTTAGGAGGCATATATATCTTAGTTTTTTTTTTTAAATACGTCACATATATAGTGGAATCAAATTGCGGGTATATATGGATAGATGCATGCTGGATCAAACTCCAAATTAAAAATGTATACAAAGGTTTGAGATACAGTAAACGGTTTTTGGTTTTGATCAAGTGACATAAATGTTGTTTTTATCTATCAAAGGCTGTTGCTTTCATTTACAACATTAGGTAATTACATATAAAGACCACCAAGCCATACACGCCATACGTTTAGACCATCTAAACCATGTTGTTCGGACTGCCAAATCTTTATCTAAACCTGTTAGCTAAGTATAATCCGGTGTGAGTTTGTGTAGCGTCTAAGTGTCTCCTTGATGGCTGTATATCTTACTTTGTTGAGCGTCGTTATTCAAAATCCAATGTGGTTAAAATATTGTTGTAGTTATATATACATATGTAAAGCAAAAACTTTTGTAATCCGTGGTTAAAACAAAAAACAACACTATCTACTGCTTATACAGTTTCATGTTAGTCTAATAAATCTAGTCCCTATAAATGCTTTATCATAGAGTAAAAGAGCATACTAGACAAATCAAATACATTTTTTTTAAGACTACAATTCAACTTTCACTAATACATCACCGGTTAGATAATTAAGCCTCTACAAACAATTTTTAACGAGTTTTGCACTAGTGAATATATAGGTTAGGTTAAAAAAACAAATTCAATAAAATAAAGAGATATTTTAACTATTCAGCCACTAGATAACGATAGAAACATCATTTGAAACTTTTCAAATTGATCGAAGAACGCCTTGATATATCGGGGGTGGAGCACAGGGCCATGCCTTAGGTCCATTCGATCCACTAATCCACTATTGGAAACATCAAATTAGTCAAAAGTTGCGAATTTTTTTCTGTTATTTAATGAGACATCAAAATATCAAATTCGACACGATTCATATTATACATTTCCTTGGAAACAAATGGAACGACTTTTTGAAATAAAAACAAATGAAACGAATAGAAAAAAAAATGAAATAAAAAAGGTAGGGACATTCAATTATTACAACATAAGAAGGGAGCTTTATGAGAACACGAGCCAGATTCAGTTAATTATGTCTACTTCTGGTATATATATATTTACTTATTTTAATTTTTGTTTTTTTGTTTGTTTTTACACCAAAGATTTGTACGAATCATAATCAAAGTCACATCTCATCTCACATTCACATGTTCAAGACTATTCATTTTACCCTGGAAATATCAAAGTTACATTTAATTCGTGTCTTCCGATTTGTTTAATGCCAGCTTGCAAAAATTTTGTTAGTTTTTTATTATTGCCTAAGTCAAAATTTTAGATAAGCATCCTATACTAATGATTAGTGTTATCATTTTGCTCGTGTAGGGGGGCTAATTATCATAATTCTATTTTTTTCTTCCAAAAGTCATACTTGAGTGAGAGAGTCGAGATAGGGAGCTATCCGTTGCCGTACTCGGGGGCCTGTAAGAGTTTCGAATATACCTATTGGGCTAAAATAAAGCCCATTTTCTGGTCAGCCGTTTATAAATTCAAAGGTCCAGTCCAGCTATTATGTAATGGGTTTAGTTGACAAGACCAGCAGCCGGACCAACCGGTCCATGATTCAATTTTTGTAAAAAAAAGTATCGTATCCAAATATTGGTTTCATTTTTGTAAAAGAAAATTCATTTTCTAAGTTAAAAAAATCAGAAATTACATTTTATTATTTGTTTTTTTTTTTTCTTCTTCTCTTATAGTCTTATTTATTCGTAATTTCGTATCTAATCAGATAACCATGAAGAAAGAGTAGAAATTTGTAGAGTTGTAATGAATTGAAAGATTTTTTGGATTTGCGACGAATTGTTTTTTTTTTTTGGTAACGTTTGAAGTGCGCGTGGGGGTTAGCAAAAATACACTTATATGATCAGAAGAGACCTTAGCTGTCTGGTCCCCCTACTTTTGGTTGTTGTTGGGCTTAGACGCTACTCTTTTAAAACCTTCTTCTCTCAGTTCCCATTTATTTATTACGGATCTGCCCTTTTCCCTCTTGGGAGTCTTTTTAATTTGTAAAGTAATAATACTCCATATTTTTTTTTAATCAATACGTTGGTTAGAAGAATTTGGGCCACGACCACGTAAATAATCGTATGGGCTTCGAGAAAACCTTTGTTTTTTAAATCCAACGACCCAGATTTGATCCAATTTGGTTTGAAGATAATATTTGCACTCATTGATTCAATGATTGTGTTTTATTACTCTTTTTCTTGTTTTGATTTGTTTCTCTCTTTGCACAAAAAAAAAAAAGAAAAAATGGTCTGTCTCTCTCTATCTATCTATCTATCGCTCTTCCCCTCTCCTCACTATCTTCTCGTTTGTTATCTCTCGTTGTTCTTTTACTTTAGTGTTCTTCTTTGTTTGTGAGAAAACATGTCTTATTAGTTTTTTTTTTTTTGGTGTGATATCAAAAGAGCTTTCAAACTTAACAGTGTTTTGATGAGGTCATCATCAACAGTCAATATTCTGGGTAAGTGGGTAGTTCTGCTCCACACAATCTTTTCCTAGTAATAATATATCCTTTTTTTTTTTTTTTTTTTGGAAATTATGAGGAGTGGTAGTAGCGCAGTTCTTCTAGCCCAGAGAGATCTGAAAGGAAAAAAAGCCCATTTGGTGATCCGGTTCATCATCATAAACAAAGGAGGGTTAGGGCCTTTTTACTAATGAGTTTTCTACTAAATTCCAGTTTTAATTAGGGTTAAAAGAAAAAAAGAAAAAAGTTGGAAAGTTACGAGATCCTAGCTGTCTCCACGTGGCAACCGCTGACCTGGCAAAAGATAAAGCGACCAATCACAAAGCAGTGTCTGTAATCAAAACAAAAACAAAAGAAAAAAACAATTATGGTATATAAAATAATAAAAAAGTCAGTGTGGAACCCATTCGGAAAAATCATTTTTTAATTTTATTTTTTAAAAAGGACCCATCAATTTTTCGTAAAGTTTCAAAAAACTAAAAAAAAACAAAAAACACACACGACGCCTCACGAACAAACGGCTAACATAACGCCACGTGGTTAATTACAACGATCTGAGCCATCCGTGGCAGTTTTCTCGGGTAGCTAGATCGGTCAGCTTCACCGAACAGATCTGAACCGTAAGATCTAAATTTAACGGTTCGATTTAAACTAAGCGTTATATCGGTCAGATTCCAATGGCCTTTAAGTAGAGATGATGCCTCTCATCTTCTTCCTCATCGACCATCCCTAAAAACCCCTCTTTTCTTCAACCTTCCAACCTCTGAAATTATTTATTTATTTTTTTACCGACCGCCGGGAATTCTCGCCGGTGATGTAATTTTCCCGCCTTTTTTTCTAATTTTGGAGGTTAAAGTTCTTTTTTTTTTTTTTTTTTAAAGAAGTGGAGAAAAAACACGACATGACCCAGCGATTGGTATGGCACCGGCTGTTTTGGCAACCGTAAACGAACCGTCGTACCAGGAACAATGCGGCGCCGTTTTTATGAGGAAATTTACGAACCAATCCCTCGCCGAAAACTCCAATAGCCTTCCTCTCTTCAACCCTAACCCTAACCCTAATTTCGACGGGAGCAATTCGGTCAAGCAGTTCGATGATTCGTCTGATTTTGGAAGCTACGCTACTTTTAATGTCGCTGGGTACTCCTCGAATCAGCTCAGGGAGTTGAAGAAGCGTTTCGCCTCTGAGCTCGAGCAGGTTCGGATCTTAAGAGAACGGATCGAGTCAGGCACGTTCGAGACTCAGCAAGGTTATACTTTACCGGAGGTTCCCGCCGTTCGTTCAGCTCCGTTGAACAGCTTCGCCGGTGAAACGAATGAGCTTGGACCGAAGAAGAAGAAACAGAAGAAGAATGTGTCAGCTCTGAATCCGGAGTCGGAGAAGGCGTTGGCGGGTATGTTGAATACTTGTGGTCAGATCTTGGTTAAGCTGATGAAGCATAAATGGGCTTGGGTGTTCAATACGCCTGTTGATGTGGTTGGCTTAGGGCTTCATGATTATCATGTGATTGTGAAGAAACCTATGGATCTGGGTACGGTTAAGTTGAATCTTGATAAGGGTCTTTACGTTTCGCCGCTTGATTTTGCTACCGATGTGAGATTGACATTCAACAATGCAATGTCGTATAATCCAAAGGGACAAGATGTGTACATTATGGCTCAGAAGCTTCTGGATCATTTTGATGGAATGTTCAACCCTGCATTCAAGAAGTTCGAGGCTCAGCAGGTTAAACTCACAGGCTCATCATCTCGTCCTGAACCTGAGTTCAAACCTGAGTTTAAACCTGAGTCTAAGCAAAGACAGTGGAATCAGAACTCTATGGTGACGAATCCTAGGAAAGGAACTGAGCAAATATCTATAGCTAAGAAGCTTGATTCAGTGAAGCCGCCACAACCTACATTGCCTCCTCAACTAGTCGAGCCTACACGTGTGCAATCTCCTTCTCCTCCGCCGGTGGTTCAGCCTCAACCACCACTTCCGCAGCCGGTTACTGAAGATATTGAAGCACCTCCTGATGTGAGTGAAGTTACAAAAGGGAGGAAAGGGAAGTTGCCTAAGCCTAAGGCTAAGGATCCAAACAAAAGGTTGATGACTATGGAGGAGAAGTCAAAGCTTGGTATGGACCTACAAGACTTGCCTGTTGAGAAGCTTGGACAGTTGGTTCAGATTCTCAAGAAGAGAAACGGACATTTAGCTCAAGATGGAGACGAAATTGAGCTAGATATTGAAGCTGTTGATAATGAGACTCTATGGGAGCTTGATCGGTTTGTTACAAATTACAAGAAGATGGCTAGCAAAATCAAGCGCCAAGGGTTTATCAGGAATGTGACAACTCCACCTAGAAACATGGTAAGCGAATCATCCCTGCCTCCCTCTCGAAACAACCGTTTGATTTTTGTGCTGTCAATACTTAAATTGCTGTCTCGTTCTCTGTGTCTCTTAGACTTCGATGGCAGAAATGGGTAGTGCGGAGAAAAGAACAAGGAAAGGAGATGCAGGGGAAGAGGATGTTGACATTGGAGAAGACATACCAATAGAAGACTACCCATCAGTAGAGATTGAAAGAGATGGTACTGCTGTTGCAGCAGCTGCTAGTAGTGGCTCTAGTTCTTCAGGCAGTTCCAGTTCTAGTAGTGGTTCCTCGTCTAGTGGTATATCTCTTTTAACCTTTTTCCTAAAACCCTCTTTGCTAAAAGACTTTTAGTTGTGTCATTTTCTAATATTTTTGCGGTTTGACGCTTATTTTCAGATTCAGGGTCAGGAGGGAGTTCATCAGGTAGTGATTCTGATGCAGATAGTGTTCAATCGCCATTTGTGGAAGCAAAAGAAGCTTAATGATAGAATCATTTGGGGATTTTAGCCATTGATTCTGTCCTGAAGTACTAGGAACGTTTAGCTGTGGGTGTAAAGGGAGGAAGGAAGGAAAAAACTGAAAGAAATGGATTTGTTTTTGCTTTGGATGAAAACCTTAGGAAGCAGTTGTAGGTAGAGAAAAAATGTAACGGGTAGATAGAGAGAAGGTTAGGTTAAGCAAGAAGAAGAGTTTGTTATTTACCTGTTAGATTTAGGAGTTGTTTAGTGTAATGTGAGAGAGTGAATGGGCAATGTAGGAGAAGGAAAAGAAGACGAAGGAGAGTGTCTTTGTAGGTTCAATGACCTTATTTTTTCTCGCTGTTGTTAGTGTTCAAGAGTTTGGTTGTGGTAGGAAAGAAGGTAATCGAAGAGAAGAAAGTAATCCATGCAATGTAGTAGTTGAGTGATGTAAATGGTTGATATATCAGAAAAGAAAGGATGTTATTTGTTGAGAAAAGTTGATTTTTCATTATCTTGAGAGTACTAAAATGTTGTGTTAAAATACAAGATTCAAGCAGTAGCAGCTAAGAGTCCATTGTGTCTGAGAAGAGGCTCTGGTGAAGGCTCGCGTCCTCTAAACTCAACAAACACCTGATGATCGTAATATTGAATCAATTAAAGACTGAAATGCCATAGATATTGAAACTATTATTATATGAAAACAAACTAAATACTCAAAATACCTTGAGAGGCGCTTTTCCTCCTCCAAGTGCAAGTATGGTGTTTCTGAATCTCTGTCCTGTTTCTTTAACAGCCTGTTTGCATATTATAATTTCATAATCTCGTGTCTGAACTTGGCTGTTACGGAAAAAATGTATTAAAGGGTTATAGCATATATGGATTACCTTAATGTCATCCAGTCCAGCGTCTTCAAAAGCAGAAAATGCATCTGCAGACAAAACTTCTGCCCACTGCAAGTTTTCCGATAAATTTGGGTGAGAATTAAAAAATCCGGTTAAGAGTTTTGTTATACATAAGATTCAAATATACCTTGTAACTGTAATATCCAGCTGCATATCCCCCTGGAAATTCATGAGCAAGTGAATGATTACTCAAAAAGCCACCAACTATATATGTATATAATTCTCGTCGATTAAAAGGATAGCTAACCTGCGAAAATGTGACTGAAGCTACAGAGGAATCTATCCTCAGGAAGTGGAGGGATGACTTGGGTTTTAACTGATACCCTTTGATCTACGTCATAAATGGACTCGGGTCCACCTGGTACGTATTTTGTGTGCAGCTCAAGATCAACGGTGGCAAATTTCAACTGAAATTCAAACATGGAATCATCATTACTTGGTACCACTGAATATATAAAACCTTAGCAGTTTCTTGTGTGGTACTTTGTACTCACCTGGCGAAGACTAAAGGACCCTGCACGGAATGTTCTTGCAGCTAGGAGTTTCTTGTATACTTCCTCTGGGAGTGTTTCTCCTGTTTGATAATGCTTGGCTATACTCATTAAAGTGTCCCTGAAACCAGCAATCCAGAATCAATCATAGCGCTCATATAACATAACTTTCACTTGAAAATTACAAAGCGGGTAAAACTTCTGTCTGATAATGAACGAACTCCTTAGTACCTGTGGTAGCACCAATTCTCCATAAACTGTGATGGTAATTCAACCGCGTCCCACTCGATATTCCGGATACCAGCCACTAGCCCCTCATCTTCCTTGGTAAGCATATGCTGGAGAGCATGTCCAAATTCATGAAATACTGTCTCTACCTGTAAATCAGAGTGACGTTATATAGTCAGCAAGTAAAAAATTTCGAGATTACATGTCAGGCTATGTAGAAGACAATTTTTTTTATTTACCTCGCGGAATGTCATAAGGCTTGGCTTGTCACCAACTGGTGGAGTTTGGTTGCAGACCATGTGTGCAACAGGCAGCCTAACAGAAGATCCTTTCTGTGCCATGACTCGGCTACGAGAAACAACCTCATCCATCCAAGCGCCGCCTCTTTTCTCTGAAGGGCGAGAGTATGGATCAAAGTAAAAGTAAGCGATTGGGTTCCCAGAAGAATCTTTAACGCGGTAGAACCGAACATCGCTGTTCCAGACCTTCAAATCAATAACATATTTCAATTAACAGACTTTTGTAATTATATGTTAGATGTATACTAAGCAACAGATACGATTCCAAATTTTACCGGAGCTACACCATCTGCTGGTTCAATATCGATTCCAAATAGTGTATTAGCTAGACTGAAAAGTCCATCCATAACTTTTGGCAGTGAAAAGTATGGACGTAGTTCTTCCTAAAAAGACCAAAATGGGAGTCGGGAGATAAAGATCAAGACTTTCAAAATAATATATATGAATCACAAGAAGGACTAAAAAACCTCATTAATATCGTATTTGGATTCACGAAGCCTCTCACTCCAGAAAGTGGTGTCCCAGTGAGTCAAACTGTCAGATTCTGCAGCACTTTGGTTCTTTGCAAAACTCTTGAGGTCTTCCATGTCTAATTTATACAATGAATAAAAAAAGTCAAAACTATGTATTGGAGAATGGAGAGGTCAATTCCAAAGCTACGGCTTCAAACTGTTTACAAGTTGCAACAGTAGCCAACTTGTTTAACAAATAACACGTGATTCGAATATATCATGTATGTTACCTTGAACAGCCGCATCCCAGGAAGCGCTACGAAGCTTCTCTAAAAGCTCTGCTGCTTTCTCAACAGTAGCCATTTTCATAGCCATGCTTACCTGTAACAACATAGAACCCCATTAAGCCAATTAGAAAGAGAAAAAGAAAACGCTTATACTTAGGTTGATGACTCTACCTCAGCGTAATTGTTGTAACCAAGAAGCTTAGCTTTTTCCAAGCGGAGCTTCAAAATCTGGTCAATAATTGCTGTATTATCCAAATCACCAGAAGAGGCACGAGTTAGGTAAGCTCGGTACAGCTCCTCACGCAGAGCTCGGTTTTTGGCGTGTTGCATAACAGGAAGATAACTAGGGGCATCCAGTGTAATGATCCATGGTCCACTCTCAGCAGTTGCATTTTCATGGCCCTTATGTCACAAATCAAAGAAGCAAAAACTGACAAACCCCCAAAGAAAACAAACATGGAACGTTGCATATCTTTCAGTTAGTATTAATACCTTAGACACAGCAGCCTGTGCGAATAGCCCAAGAGCTGATGGAGGCAATCCCTCGATCTCTTTCTTTTCTGTTATCAACTTTTCAAACTTCTTTGTAGCATCCAAAACATTTTCAGAAAACTTATGAGAAAGCTTTTCGAGTTCCTACAATCAAGAACAAAAATGAAGTAAGCATTAATATCGAGAAATGACAATTCTTAGGAAAGCAAGACTGTGAAAAACCTCAAAGCAGTTACCAAACAAACTGAAATCAATTTGTGAAAAGCTTAAAAAGAAACCTGTTCAATCTTGTTAAACTCTTCTCTCTTGTCATCATCAAGAGCAATACCTATGAGAACCGCCTCCTTAATTTGTGCTGAAATCAAGTTGAAACAACAACAGTTAGCACAACTATTACTTGCAAAGAGATATATATATGTTCATCAATGCTACTACTTGCCTTCAACTAAACGTTGACGAGCTTCACTGAGTGATGACCAATCAGGAGAATCACGAATAGCTTTAAAAGCATTGTAAATAGGCTTGCTTTGCCCCAACCTGAGCTGGAACTTCACCTTCTCTGGCTGCAGAAGAAGAGTCAAACAAAATGTAAATACAAAAATTCACGGCACAAACACACTAAAAAGCAAGAATAAGAACACATTATTATAAATTAAAAGACCTGAACGTCTTCGATAGCAGCACGAAGCTCAGGTGTGTCCTTGACAGCTTTAAGGTGATTCACCATTCCCCAAACAACAGTTAACCGATCAACAATTTTCTCCAATGGTTCAACCAGTTTCGGCCATGATGGCTCCACAGATTTCTCTAGCTCCTCTAATTCAACTTCCTAAAAATTCAAAAAAAAAAATCCATAAAAAAAAAAAAAATCGGATACATGAATCTCTCAAATCGGAAACGAAGAACGGGAGAGAACATACGAGGTGTTGCAATAGAGCACGAATCCCAGGACGGACATGACTAGCATCAACGGAATCAAACGGAGGGAAATCGAAATCATGCAAGAGAGGATTAGAGGAGAGAGTCTCGGCGGAGTCTACGGCGGCAGCGGCGGCGGAAGACATGGACGGAGGAAAGGAAGAGAAGGGACGGAAGGATGAGGAGGAGAGAGAGGTGGAAGTGGTGGATCTAGGAGGAGGGAGACAGAAAGAGAAAGAAGAAGACCAGATGGGGCAAGAGTATGATTTACGAAAAGTAGAGGGACGAAAATGTGAAGAAGAAGAAGATGAGAAAAAGTATTTGTGAGCGTTGTTTGGTTTAGGAAGAGGATGAGGTGAACGACGAAGAAGATTGAGAGAGGCTCGAGACGTTGGAGTCGCCATTAACATGTTTGCTATTACAAGCGTTGCCATTATTATTCTTATTCTCTTCATTTTTTAATTTTTTTTCTCAACCCCTTTTTCTTAGGGTATGATATTTTTTGAGTGTGACACAATCGTTTTTTTATGTGAGGTTCCCTTTTAACGTTGTCTAGTCAAATTGAAATTTAAATCAATTTAAATAATTTTATATTATCTATACTCTATAGTGTATGTTTGAAATCTATATAACAAAAAGCTGGAATAGCTCAGTTGGTTAGAGCGTGTGGCTGTTAACCACAAGGTCGGAGGTTCGACCCCTCCTTCTAGCGTTTTTCGCCACTTTTTTTTTTTAATGTCTTTGTTTTTTAAAAGTGTTGTTGTACAAAACAGTAATGGCCTCACAAGTTAACGAGTCACGGGGAGATACGTAAATAAAATAAACACGACAGGTTCAAGAGATAGCGATAGCGTTTAATATTATAAACAGATAGCGATAGTGATGTAGCTTTATGAGAGTAGTGTCTTGTTTGTTCCCCAAGACCAAGGCTCTCTGGCAAACGAATATATCTCCTTATCATTAAAAGTCATGATTTACTTTATGGTGATAAAACCCATACCATAAATCTATAACTCTATAAGCACGTTTAGGGTAAATGAAATTCAAGAAACGGAGTTTAAGTTGATAGTTACTTCACATTGTATGACCATTTTTATCATTACCAAACGAAGTATGTAGGTATTACAATAACCAAAAATGTTGACTAACAAAAAAAACACTTCCAAGTTTCACATAAATCAAGAAATTGTGAGTTGCCAAAAAACAAGAAATTATGATTGGACCGCCAAAACATAAGCATCCAAAAATGTACATTATATTCAACTCTTTTTATTTTTTTTTGGTTATTCATTTATTTGTTAGCTATTACCTCTTCTTCCGTTGATTACAAACCCCAACTTTCTTTTTTTTTCTTTCCCAGAAAATGGATAGAGATCTAGCCGACAACCGTAAACCATCGTACGTCAACAGTCGATGCTTGAGTTCGCCGTTATCTTGTCTCATCCACACAGAGACAGAGTACGTTCGAATCAGTAACCACGACAAGAAGAAGACAAGATCAACTCCGATGTTAAGGGATTTGATGAGAAGATTGTTATTGGTCAGAAGTTGCCGATTCGAGAAGAACAACAAATCGAAAACGTTAGTGACGTTTCACTACGATGCTGTGAGTTATTCTCAGAACTTCGACGATGGTTTTAATTTCCACGATGATGATCGTAGAGATCTTCGAAAACAGAGTCCGGATCACTAATATATCATATATGCTCTGTTTTTTTTTTTTTTTTTTCTGTTTCAGTTTTTAATCATCGAACATATTATCCAATATTCGTATGCATCCGTGAGTTCTGTTTTATTAGATATATATGTAACTAATGGTTTTGTTTCTTACATTTTGTACCATGAACTTTTGTTTATCAAGTATATATATACCCAATAGTTTTGTTTATTACATGTGAAATTTCTTTAACTTGTTTGAGATACCATTGGATATTCTTCAGCAGATTGGCTGGAGTAATTCTGTCAAAGCATGATAAGGCTAAGGTAACCCCTGAGGTTGATTCTGGTTCTCTAATTATGAATTTGTTTTTTTTATGATATCAGTTTTGTTGTTCACTTGATGCCAATCTTCGAAAATAACACTTTGTAACATGATAAGTAATGCATAATGAGTTTAGACATGCTTAGTTTCTACCTGTAAAATGAAAATCTTAAATCTTATTCTCCTTCCTTATTCTTGGTTATACACCTTCAAGATCGATACGCGTAATGTTTCAGATTATGGCCATGGGTTCGTATATTCTTTCTTGCCCCTGCAGGCATCGTTGTCCCTCCCAACTCAGCTGGTGGTTTCTTAGGTCTTTTCAACGAAACCAACGGTTACTCCTCTCGATTCCCACTTGTGCATATCTAATTTGATACGTATTAATATGGAATGGGATCATGTTGATATTAAGTTTCTTGTTGGGATCAACAATAACTTGTTGCTTCCTCTGTTTTGCTTTACCTTCACGAAGAGTGGAAGCAATGCATTATTCACAGGGTCATCAAGACGAGTAATGTAATGTTAGACTCCAATTTAAATGCCAAGCTAGGTGACTTTGGGTTGGCTCGGTTGATGAACCACGAGCTAGGTCCCCAGACTACAGGATTGGCTGGAACTTTTGGTAACATGTTGGCTCATATATGTTTCATATTTTGTCTTATCCATGTGTTTCAACTGTAGCGTACTTATGTTTTTTGTGGGATTACCTTTAATCTCTTCCCTTCGTTGTCGTTCTTTGTCTATACTGTCATAATAAAAGTTTGTATGTGTTCTTGTCAAAATCATAGCATTTTCTTCTTTCTTTACATATTTTATTTACAGTCAAACTTTTGTTTCTCGTACTTAACTGTTGTTAATTTACTTTGTACTATACTCTGCTTTATACTCTGTTTCTTTGCTGTAAATTTTTTCAAACCTTCTTAGCTTAAGAAAAACTTAATTTTGTGTTCCCTTTTGGTGGCTGATCACTTCTATTTAACACCTTTTAATTACTTAACATTGAATTAAACAGTGCTGCTTATATACTTGTCGTGCTGGTTTGGTTAGGCTGCTCTCATAAGGTTGCTAAAAGGCTCCAAGGAGGTCCACTTTACGACCAGTTACATTTTCAAGATTGAGACGTTTAACGACATAACTCACAACTAAGTTTATGACTGCAAAGTATTTAGGAGCATTCAAGAGTCTTTAAAAGGTTTTTTTATAGCACTGATTTGACTTTTTGATTAGAAGAAGGTTCAAAAGAAATTCAGTGATAGTCATCTTCTTGAATAGACCCTTAGATTAAGCTTCTTTCCTTGACCACTCTCTACTTTTTGAATTGTGTTATATGTTCTGTAACTTGATTATCTAGAGATCATCATTAACCAATCTTTGCTTTATTTTACTTCTGTAAAATCTTTTACTCCATGTTCAATTCATTCTTCCTCCTTTCCTATGTCTTCTTCCTTCCTTTTGTTGTTGATTCACTTTACTTCAATTTCACTAGTTTCCGGCCAGGTGATCCCGAGAACATAGTTTACAACGGGGATGCAACGCCCGATGAAGATGGAACTGTGAACTTCAACAACGCTGAACAAACATCTCAGGTTGGTTGGATTACTTATTCCAAGAAGGTACCTATATGGAGTCATAGAACTGGCCAGTCTTCAAATTTTAACACAAGTTTCTCCTTCAAAATCGATGCTCGTAACCTTTCAGCAGATGGTCATGGGATCTGTTTCTTTTTCGCTCCTATGGGAGCTCAGCTACCTGCATACTCAGTTGGTGGTTTCATGAATTTGTTCACTCGAAAGAATAATTACTCGTCTTGGTTTCCACTCGTTCATGTCGAGTTTGACACATTCAACAATCGAGGATGGGATCCTACGGACGTTGGTTCTCATGTGGGGATCAATATTAACTCGCTTGTTTCTTCCAACTACACCTCTTGGAATGCAAGCTCACACAGCCAAGATATTGCTCATGCAAAGATCTCTTACGATTCCGTGACTAAGAATTTAAGTGTGACTTGGGCTTATGAGCATCCTAAGGAGAGTTCAAGCCTTTCGTACATCATCGATCTCGCAAAGGTTCTGCCATCGGAAGTTATGCTCGGGTTTATAGCTGCTGCTGGGTCAAACACAGAGGAACATAGACTTTTATCATGGGAGCTTAGTTCAAGTTTGGATAGCGAGCAAGCTGATAGCAAGATAGGAATGGTAGTTGGCGTTTCGGTATCCGGGTTCGTTCTCCTAACCTTTATGGTCATCACAACCGCGGTGGTTTGGTCACGGAAGGAAAGAAAGAAGAAGAAAGAAAGAGATATAGCAAACATGATATCAATAAATGAAGACTTGGAAAGGGAAGCAGGACCAAGAAAGATATCTTATAAGGATCTTGTCTCAGCAACTAACGGATTCTCAAGTCATAGAAAGCTGGGTGAAGGAGGGTTTGGAGCGGTTTATGAAGGAAACTTGAGAAAGATCAATACAATGGTTGCGGTGAAGAAGCTATCCAGTGGTTCAAGGCAGGGAATGAAAGAGTTTCTGAACGAAGTTAAGGTCATCAGCAAGCTAAGACATCGAAACCTCGTGCAACTCATCGGTTGGTGTAATGAAAAAAACGAGTTTTTGCTCATCTATGAGTTAGTGCCAAATGGTAGCTTGAACTCTCATCTCTTTGGTAAAGGACGAGCTCATATACTTTCTTGGGACATAAGGTATAACAAGATAGCTTTTGGTTTAGCCTCTGCTCTTCTTTATCTTCATGAAGAATGGGATCAATGTGTACTGCACAGAGACATCAAGGCAAGCAATATAATGTTGGATAGTGATTTCAATGTAAAGTTAGGTGATTTCGGGTTGGCTAGGCTTGTGAACCATGATTCTGGTTCCCACAAAACAGGATTGGCTGGAACTTTTGGATACATGGCACCTGAATATGTGATGAAAGGAAGTGCGAGTAAAGAATCTGATATATATAGCTTTGGAATTGTTTTACTAGAGATTGTCACAGGGAGAAAATCGCTGGAACGGAAACAACAAGAAGAAAACACTACTGATACAGAGAGTGATGAGATCAGTCTTGTGGAGAGAGTTTGGGAACTTTATGGGAAACAAGAAGTGATGACTTTATCATGTGTTGATGAGAAATTGGGTAAGGATTTTGATAAGAAAGAAGCTGAATGTCTTGTGGTATTAGGGTTATGGTGTGCTCATCCTCATAAAAACTCGAGACCTTCGATAAAACAAGCGATCCAAGTCTTGAATTTTGAGTCACCAGTCCCTGATCTTCCACTGAAGAGGCCTGTTGCTATGTATCACATCTCGGCTTCTTCTTCTTCTTCTTCTCCCTCGGTTAGCTCAAGTGGAGTTTCGTTAACGTTCTCAAGCATTGAGTATGGTCGTTAGTCATCATCATAGCTGAAGATTAAAGATTCCCTTTTTTTTTTTTTGCTCTGTTTTTGTCATCTCTATGTATTATTTGTTCATGCACTTGAATTGAAGCATGATTATTATTTGTGTTATCATCCTTAATCTTATTTGAATGTTGTTAATTGTTATGAATAGTACAATCTTTCGTAAGTTTTGATGAAGACGAGAATAATGTAAAACATTTTAGTGTTAACGGCTCAACCTAATTAGTATTAATTTTATTATTAATTGATAGATACCATAAAGGGAAGGATGGTCTTACAACGTTTCGCTAAACCTCAAAGCTGAAACTTCTTGCGATTAACCATGAAGATGATTCTACTCTTATGCCATTTAAAACCCAAATTCGAAGCCTTTTTGTTTTTTGTTTTCTTACCCTCCCAAATTCACCACCTTGACACATGTGAAGGTGCAGTTAAATCGAATGAGTTATGTAATCTTACTCAAAACGGAGAACGCCCACAAGGTGCTCGACACAATTCCTCAATACCCAAAATGGGTCTCCGTTTTGCAAAGACCCTGTCACGTGGCTTGTACGTGACAGCTTCTTCTATACCTTACTCGTTGATTTTTTCCTTTCCCGCTTGTCCTCTGTTTGCTCTCGCCAAGAACAAAACCTCTCTCAGTACCAAGAAAACGCAAGATCAGATCATAGAGAGTCCTTTACTTTGCTATTATTCTCTTCTCCAACATGGAGAATCCTGCTCTAGGAGATGTTAACTGCGAACAAATCTTCAAACGCGCCAAAGATTCCTACTTTGCGAAAGATTACGTCAAGGCGTTGGAGGCAATAGAAGATCTGTCTTTAGTTCAAGGGAAAGAAGACAGGGAGCATATTAATGCGCTACAAGCTCAGATCTTTATGGACCTAGGGCAAAAAACAGAGAACACTGATGTGAGTGCTGCATACTACTTGGGTTGTGCAGAATGCGTTTCGATATCTCCTGGGATGTCATCGTTGGCGGCAATTTCACTCTTCGGTCTGGCAGAACAACTTGGGTCATCCGTGTACTACAAGAAATCCATGCGCAAAGCAATAGAAACTTTGTACAATCTTACAGATAATTTGCAGGAGGACAAAGAATTTGCCAAGAGAGAAGAGAAATCAATGATGTCTTTGATCGAAATTGCAGAGTCAAGAATTGCTGAATCCAAGACCAAGACACGACGAGTAGCAAGGAAAGAAGAAAAAGGTAGGGATACAAGGAAGAGCGAGCCTGATATCATCAAAAGGTTGATGTTGTATTGGGCAGGTTTGAATGTTGAGACCAAACGGAACTTTATGAAAGTAAGCACTGCGGAACTTATGAGTAACGTTGAGGGATTATATGGTAGTGAAGGACGAGATGCGTTGGAGCAACTTCTTACTTTTGCAAGGGATGAGAGAAAATGGAGATTCTGGATGTGTCGTTCTTGTTCGACCAAGTTCTCTAGTGCTGAAGAATGTAAGAATCATCTTGAACAAGAGCATCGTGCAAATTTTACACCTGATTTGACAAAGTGTATACCCCAAAGGATAAGTAAAGTCTGGGCTCGTAAGATATCTGTTGGAGGTTGGGAACCAGTGGATACAGCAGCTGCCATCGAACTGATCAAGAATCGTTTGGAAGATGTGAAATCATTTGCCTATAAGAATGGATGGTCCAAAGGTTGGCCTTTAGCTGCAGATGAAGAGCGCAGTAAGTTACTCAAGGAAATTCAGATACTCCTTTTGTCGTTTTGGGATTGTAAGATTCTCTCTTGTAGCATTCGAGACTTGGTGATGCAATCTACGGTTAAGCATCTTGAAAAGCTTCAAGTTTCCAAGCATACTCTTACTGATTGTCACCTAGTGGAGACACCTCAGATTATCTGTTTTTGTGAATCTGGCGAACTTAATCAAATCCTGCAATTTCTTAAAAACATCAAGTGTGAAAGGGATGATGGTACAGATGTGATTTGCAGAGTAATCGACAATTTCTGGGATGGTACTCGAGTTAAAGAAAAGCTCGACTTTGACCCTCAGGTTTCAGTTCTGCTCCTGGATAAGAGACTGCTGCAATGCAAGATTGCTCGATTCGATGATGAAGGGACAATCAATGTCTTTGATCCCAGTGTTCACTATGCCAATGCACATGCTCAGGGAGGTTATATCTTATCCTGGTTAGTCGACAACTCTGTAGAAGATGAGAGTTTTCGATTTCCCATACCTATCAGGATGCACAATCTTGATATTTGGGTGGCTGTTCTGAAAGCCATTCAGTTCACATGTAGGACTTTGGCAACCACATATGTAAAGAAGTGTCAGCTCCTAGATTATGATGCAGCTCTTACCACTGCCGAAAATTTGTGTATTGGCGAAGATGTAAAGAGGAGGAATTTACAGAAAGATCAATGGAACAGTTATGCATCTCTTCTATGTGATAAATGTGAAGAGCATTTAAGGAGAGACGCTGGAAAATCCCTGGATACAGTAGTATTCTTGTGTGCAGTACAAGATGTTTTCAAAGGAGAAATATTTCCAACATTTGGTTTTGATGTTTTCAAAGGAGAAACATTTCCAGCATTTGATTTTCGCATTTGCATGAATGTTATACGTGAGCATAAAGATCTTAGTGATGACATTGTGATGAAGTCCATAAACCTTCTGAAATTAGTGGTCATCAACAAGGTTCATTTCTTATCTGAATTTTAATTAACAACATGATATCATAAAATTGTTTTTCTTAAAGTGTCAATTGATTGCAGGTTGCTCTAAAAGATTCAAAATTTTTACTGGTTGAAAGTTCAAGGATTAATTTGCTGAATAGCCTCACCAGACTTTCTGTTTTTGACTATCGCTCTTACATTCTTCGACCAATAAAAGAACTCATCCTGGTTGGTTTGATTTTCTACAGAGAGCTTCATTTCATTTCATTTCATTTCTGATTGGGTCTTTCACATGTTCCTTATATTATATTTGATGTCTCGTGTGTAGGATGGTATTATACATATGGAACACAAAGCAAATTTAGCTGCAGCAGAAGCAGAACTTATCTCTGAGGAAAAACAAGAGGAGAAGATGAAATTACCATCGAAGAAGAAGAAAAATAAAAACAAGAAGGTCTTTGAAGTTCTAAATTTTTTATTTGCTTCGCTGAATTTTTGGTTATTCAATTGTAAGAAGGAATGTCTTCATGGTGCAACAGAGAACTTCAACGAGCATGCCTAGTCACCTTGATAAGAGTGTTGAACAGTAAGTACCTCACAGTTCTTTTTTGTTGTGATGATATATTGTTTTCTGGTTGTTTCTAAACACATTGTGTACTTACATCTCTAGTGAAAATTCTGTCAACCTTGAACTGGGAAATACACCTCCATCAGTAAAAATAGCCGAAGAAGTTCTTATGGAACCAGATGATACTTTTTCAAGTGAAAGAGGTCTATCGGAAATGACATCCGATACTAACAATCAAGAGGAAGCTACCAAAGGTGACCTGGTTGTAAAAGAGCTTCTCAATTGTCGAGTATTCTATAAGCTCTATAGCCTATATTGTTTTGAGATGTATAATTCTTATTTCTTTATCTTGTCGTCTTCAAGATATGCAAATCATGCCTGGAGAAGATTCATCGTCAGAACACCTGGGCTCAGTACATGAAGAAGCTACAACAAGATATAATTCAGTTCTTGACATGGTTCTTAAGGTAAAGCAATCATTAACAAAAATAAGATTTCAAAACCTAAACTATGTTTTACTGATTTAGACCATTCTTTATTTTCATGTATAATCTCTTTACTTCCTTATTTTGTTTGAATTTGTGCTCTACTGCAGGCCCTCTGTAACATTAAGGTTCTTAAAGAGGATCTGGTGCACAATCGGCAACCATTTTCTGACAACTTGGAAGAACAAGTTCCTCGTGCATTACGAGATTTCTTTGCTGCTTTTGTCTCGGGGGAGATAGAATACGAAGGACTCTACAGTTACCTTTCAAGCGACTTACTTGCTTCCCTAGAAGAAGTTCATTCCACGGTTTGTACAAAAGATAAATTGAAACATTGTATATTTTATTTTCCAAACAGCTTTGTTGTTATCTTAAATGCCATTCTAATATCTTTTTTTTTTCCTTTTGTTTCCTATTTAGCTAAATGATGCTGCGGAGGTAGTCGTAGCCATCCTTGAGTTTTGGCAATGCTGGAAAAGTCCACAAAGAGAAAGCTTGGTAACTCGTCTTTTTACAATTGAAGAAAATGAAAGAATGAAATGTAGCAAATGCAGAAAGATGCCAAATTATCCAGAGCAAAGGTCTTATGGCGTTGTTATGGCTGCAGATTCAATCAGAGACCTGAAGGTATATTTCATTTATTTCACTTTTTGTGTTTCCTACAGAAACTGGTACTACTTCTTAAGAAGTTGTGTTGTGGTTATGTATATATATGCAGTGTGCTTTTGGCAATATAAAGTTTGGAGACATCATAAAAGTGATCCGTATGGAAGATAAAATGTTATGTGACATTAAAACAAGAGGGTGTGGAAAGGCAAACTTTGTTCGTCATACTATAAGTAGATCCCCGCCTATCTTCACAATTGGTAACTTTTGACGATGATTGTGATGTTATCTACTCATTTCATTTGTTGTGGTATGATTATATAATGTTGTTGTTTTTGTTGGTTTGCGACATTAGTGTTGGAATGGGAGAAGAATGAAACTGAAAAAGAGATATCTGAAACACTAAAGGCTTTAGACTGGGAGATAGATATCAGCAGGCTATACAAAGGCGTAGAACCAAACACAGTTTACCGGCTTGTGTCAATGGTAAATATGAAACAGGGTCAGAAATGTTTGTGCTACTGTTCTTCTGTATATCTTCTTCGTTACAGTCTTAAAAAAATATGGAATGCAGATTGGTTGTGGTGAAGAAGGAGAATACATTTGTGTGGCTTATAAAAAGAACCGATGGGTCAGTCTCAGACATGAAACTCTAGCAGAAGAGGTAAGACGAAAGAGTTGGATATGCCTTTCTTGAGCTGAAGTTATAATTTTTATGGGTCACACATAAACTAGAGTGATATGTGGTGATGTTTATCCTTATAGGTTGTCGGTAAATGGAAGAGTGTGGTTAAATTCTGTGGAGAATGGAGGGTTCGGCCAGAGGTTTTGTTTTATGAAGTTGTCTGATCGATGGCCTAATAAGTGACATAATTGTATCAGTGTATAGGAACCCAACTTTGATGTATATAAAACAGTGGCAAGTCAAAAGTTGTGTTCATCATGTGAATAGATCAGTTGAATTTTCTTAGTCAAGTTGTTATATAGACCAGATTCTTATTAAACCGAAAAAGAAGTAAATGTTTATATCTAGGGCCTAACAACTTCTAGATGGGCTTCTCATAAAGCCCAATATAATTTAGTTGGGTTGTGAACATAATAAAGTGAATTGTGATGATAAAAAGGAAACAATAAACCGACCTCAATTATTATCGTTAGTAAATTTCCATATTTCTTAATTATTAACGTTAATGAATTTCCTTTTTTCATAAAATAGCCGTTTGCGATTTTCCTTCTTTCCTTTTAACGTTTCAGTAATTTCCTTTTTTTTTGGCTTCTGTAAAGTCAAGTTTATAACGTTTCAGTAATATTGAATTTCACTTTTCTACCATTTACAAATCTAGTTTTGTTGATAAGATCATAACTTGTTAAACAGTTCATGTTCTCTCTTCGGCTATGTTTTTGCAAGATTGTTTACAAAAGGGACTTGATAGCACATCGTACAGAGACGCTGTAGTTTTGTTCTTCAAATATAGGGGTTGTTTTCCGAGTTCTAACTGTTCGAAAACGTGAGAATGCGTTAATCTCAAACAAAAAAAATGATGATAGTGTCTGCCCTGAAAACAGAATGATCACAGTGTTGACTAAACTAGTGTTTTGATTACACTGCATGTCCTGATGTTCACCAATTTGGAATTTAATTACTGCCTCAGTATTACTCATCGTTTGGTAGGAGAATAATAATTCATGCCATATATATACGTACGTCACAATAGTAGCAATTGGAAAATAGTCTTTTGGAGGACTGCAAAGTTGGAGAGGAAGAGAAGTTGGAAAATAGTCTTGAGTACATGTGAAATGGTTTCCTATCGATTTCTCCCTCACGACAATTGTGAATTTTTAGGGCTGTTGACAAGAGCCGTCGTCAGATAATCTCGAAATTGTTGAGTATAAAATGGGCTTGTCAAAAACTAAAAACCCCAATGGAAGACGGATTATAATGAGTAAAAGGGATCCCCAATGTACGTACGCTTTGTTTAAAACCCCAATTTAATTATGTTGGTGCTTAATTCCCTTTTTTCTCAACCAGTAAGCAGCTTAAAAGTGACGCAAGTGAGTTTCCATTTTTTTGTTTTAAAGGATTAAGTAATTTCCTTTTATGATTAGGAGTGGCGCCTCAGGTACTACTTCCATTTATACGAGAGAGTTTCTTTGCCAAATTAAAATTGTCAGTAAATACAACAAAATATCTTCTTAAACGCTCCTCCTCTAAGTCCTCTTCTTTCTCTACAGCCCGAGAGAGCCATCGATGTCTTCTCTCTCTTTAATTCAGTTTTCGCATTGATGATTCTCATATATATATGTTGGTTCGGGGTCTCTTCTAGGGTTCTCTTGTCACCAAAATTGTCTACCCCGAGAGAAGAGAACCATTTATCTCCCTCCAATAGGATTTCTTCTTTTGCTATATGCTTTTTGTTCATGCACTTGAAGCAATGCCAATGATTATTCTTTGTGTAAATCATCTTTAAATCTTATATTTGTATGTTGTTAAAACTGTAACCAATACTCGACGAGAATGGTATTAACATTACAGTGTCTTTTAAAATGTGTTTATCTCAATATTAAAAGCGGATACATATGCAATACATCATATACAACTTAAGCATTTTTCACATGTTGAAAAAAAAAACAATTTTCTAAAAATAATTTTGCAGAATATCAACGTAAAGTCGCAAACGAGAAGAGTATGTCCGGTTTGAACAAAATGATAGCCTAATTTTTTTTTTAACAAAAGTGTATGTTTTTCGTTATAAAATTTGACAAACTTTAGATTATACATACATGATACGTATATATGGCCTTAATTTTAGAAATAGCCCAAAACTTTAGATGGTACGTATGTATCTTCTGTTTCAAGATCCGCGTAAATTATTATATAGTTTCGAGCGATCTCATATAAATGTAGTCAATGTTTTTTTTTTTGTAAAATAAAAACTGGTGGCAAATTACGGCTGGAATAAATGGGAACAGCACGTAAATCAGGTGATATGCTTCTACGACGTCTTTGATAACGATATTACATTTAACCAATCTTTGATGGAAACTTCGTCTTTTACCTTAAGTAATTTTCTTGGCATGTCTCTTTCTCACTTTTAACCTATCACACATAAATTTACGTAGTTATTGTATTGTTGGTTTAATATATTATATCAATTTGTTAAAATTATCAAATCGCTAGTTTACGTAATTATTATATTTAGTTTATAGCATCTATCTAGATTTTTTAACTTTTGTTCTTGTTGTTGCATTGCATGCCTCAATATTAGTTATTTAAGATTAACAAACAAAATCGGTGTAAGTTGTATATTTTGTGGATGATCGGTTTAGTCTCACGAGAGATCCATTCCTCAAGGGGCTCTCACATGTTTCCCATTTTGTCTTCTCCGTTCTCTCGTGCTTCTTCACAATATGGAGACGTTTAATATATCAATCATCGAAACACAAGAAACTTTATAGATTATTTATTATTAGTGTACAAATTAATATTCTTCTAGAACTCACAATATGACAAAAGTGAACCAAGAGATGTGTGTTTTTTCTCGTTTATAGTCCAAAGTTCAACTTGTAGACCCCATTATCTAGACAAAAACAAAAAAATACCCCAAAATATCAAATCAAAGGTTAAAATTTTAAACCAGACGACTCATTATATTATCATTCTACAATTTTTAATTTGCATCTAAATAGTGTTTGAGAAACTCCAGTGTTGTGAATACTTTTGACAGCTTAATTAGCGCAATAGTTGAAACAACTAAGTTCAATTAGTCTGTTCTCACATGCCTAATTATGCTTTAGTTCTTGCAGGCCTTGCTCTATAGAGATCAGTGATAAGAGATGTACATAGTACATATACCTACTACACAAACAAACATATACGTATTTATGCGTGTTCATATGTATTTATAATGTGTAGAGAGAAGAAGCTAGGGATGGGGCTAAGGAGAGACTGCAAAAGAAGGCTAAGGCCTGATCTCTATGTTTCACAGAGACTCGACATAGTTCAGTGTCGCCTAAGATCCTCTATGCTTCTACATATTAATTAGACCACACTTCACTGACACATTTTTAATGTAACATCAATCTATATTTTTATTTACCGCACAAATATCGATGTTTTAACGAATAATACACAGCGATTTACTTTTATTTTCACTTGGGTATATGACACATGATGTGGATGGTGAATAATTCTGCTTGGCTAAATGTCTGTGTCATCTGTATATTTGTGGTCAGTTAAAACAAAAAAAATACTATCAAGTAGACTTATTCAAAGGAACTATGACCAATCCCAAGGAGACATTATCTATTTAGTGAAAATGACTTCTTAAAGAAATTTTAAATTATAATTATCCTTGGGATAACAACCATCCAATAAGTCATTAAGTGAACATTTCACCACCAAACCAAGGGCTTTTCAATAATTAAAAACAGTAAATTCTGTTCCAAACTTTTAAATTATTTTAAAATACAGAGAAATCATCAATATAGAGAATCTATTATAATATAAATATCTTTCTCTTCATTCTCCAATTTAGCCCCCAATTTTGTTTACAAATTGAAACATAAAGTACTAAAATAGTAACCAACAACAACAACAAAAGCTGTCTACGAGAACACCAGAAAAATAAAAAAATAAAAAGACTACAAACATAAATAGTTTTGGCATTACATCACAACACACATAACAAATAAATATATAAAATTATAGATATATAGTTTTCTTGGACTTACCAAGAATCAAGGCAAAGCATTATAATGATTAAGATCAGTCCAAGCTTGAATTCCATTGTTGTTCCATTCACTTCCTCCTCCTCCTGTATTACCATTATTACTAATCACCCCTTCATTATCACTATTATTACCAAAATACCACTCTGTCTGATTATCTCCTTTCTTCGTCGGCGACGATGGCGATGACGAGTTCGCGATCTCGAGGTTCCGGTAAAGAATAGGTTGCGGCCTCTCGACGACGACAGTTTCTTCCTTGGAATTACCAAAAAGCATAGCCATCCTTTGTTGCTGAAGCCTCCAGTGTAAATCTTGGTTTAAACAGCTCAACGTCTCTATAGAAGAAGCTAAGTTACCGTCGCTTGCTCCGGCGGCGGTTGTGAAACCCGTAGGTGAAGGGTTACTGTTGTAATCTCCAAAACCCATTAAGGATAAACCCGACCCGACATCAACGGGTGTGTTTTCCCGACCCGAGGAGATCATAGGCCTAAGATCAAGAACTTCTTGGTTGTTCAAAAGCTGAAGATCGTTGATCTTGTTGAGAGATAAACCTGCGAGCTGAAAGTCCATAGTCGTCGGAGGAGGGAAGAATTTGGAAGAATCGTCCATGATTGAAGAGAAGAACCTCTGAGAAGAAGAAGACGAAGAAGGGAGTACTGTATTCATGGAGGAAGTAGTACTAGGTTTGATGGATTTTTTGGTTTTCCGGCAACCACCACCGATGGGGACGTTTCTCAAGGCGCCGCCACGTGTCCAGTAACGGCGACAAGATTTGCAGAAGTGACGAGGTTGAGAGAGACTGTAGTTGTTGTAGTAACAGAACTTTGTGTTTGAAGAGTTGCAACGGGGACATTTTAGGGTTTGTTGGTCTTGAGCCACGGAGGAAGACGGTGGTTTCTTGGTTTGAGATGTACCGGAGATGCGGTTATCCGGTTTTGGAACCGGTTTGGGGGAAGGGAGATTGGTATGGGAGGACATGATGATGATGGGGGAGGAGAGAGCAAAAATGAAGGAAGAAGAGAGCTTTGGGTCCTTCCTTTTTCGATTTCTTGCTTTGAATGTAATAAGTAAAGTATGAGAGGTGAGAGACAACAACAACAGTCGGTAAAAGGGTTTCGTATGCTTCTTTACTTATTTATATATATAAATTATATATATATATATATATGTGAGCATATATGTATATGGGTGATATATACTGTCGGGCTTATGTTTGAAAAGTTTGTTTGGCATTTTTTATATATTTAAATAAATTAAAAAAATTTGTAGTATGTATTTTGTCTTGAAAATGTTATTATTAATTTAAAACTGTGATAATTGTGTTCGATATGATCATTACGGATAATAAAATTAATCTACTGTGTCAAAACATGTATATCATAGTTTTCATATTGAGAATACAAATATTATTTCTGTTGTACTTGTACACTCTGGTCTTGGGTGTTCTTGTTCCTTCACACAGTTATAGACTTGATTAAATACATACTCGTAAACCGCCACCTTTATTAAAACTGTTTGATTAAATTCTTCATAAAATCTCCTTGTAGTTAATGTTTGTAAATGTACATTGTACTTATATAGATATAGAGCGAGAGAGAGAGAGAGAGAGAGAGAGAGAGGCATGAGTGAGAGATAATAGAGACAAAAAGAGAAGATGAGAGAGAGAGACATGAAGTGGCAGAAAAGACAGAAGAACATATAAAACTGTGCAATTGATCGGAACGAATCGGATAGAATTTGTTATGTGTCTTGTTTCTATTGTTGAGGTAACGTTTTTTTTATATGTGTGAAGTGTGCACTGCACCACCATCTTTATACGTAAAAACTATATATTACATTACAATTATATACAAATCACAAATAATATTTTCTTTCATTTACATACAGCTATACTTATATAGCTGTCAAGCGTATGCAAGGAAAACAAAACTATTGGAACAAAACATATATAAGAACTAGAAATTTTGCTTTAGCCAAGGAATCGAGTAAATGGATAAGTATCAATACGTACGTATTATGTAGGCGTGATTCAGGGTGCATACTAGCTGAAAGTTTTGGATTTTATATAATTCCAAATCGTCAATATATATATATATTTATATATATATATCATAATTTACTTGTTTCATCTGTTTATTTAGCCATGCATGCGACTATGTAATTAATTTTTTGCCTTTACCGTTTAATGGTACAAAAGTTAGAAAGCTAAAATACAAAACAATAAAATATTTAGAGGACTATATTTACCGTTTAATGTTTCTTTCAATTTTTGTTTTTCTGCTGAAGAGTGATCTATATAAGAATTACTTCTTTATTATATAGAAAAAAAAATATGAGAATTACCTTTTTAGGTTCCAATGACTTTCTTTTCACAAAGTTTCGATCTCTTAAAAGCCAATGTTGGCACTTTTGCATACTACAAACATCCTTTAAAGCTTTTTAAGACTCGCTATTTGTAGGTTTGCTTTATACGATATTTCATCCTAAGAACATTTATCTTTAATTAGGATATCTCAACTATTTTTGTTTTCTTCTCTTTGACACATCTTTTTTAATTATCCTTAAAAGGTAATATAAAAAGATCAAGAATTAACCTTTTTCTTGCTTTTGGTCGACGGACGACCGTGATCATAAACAAGATAAATAAAAAGGCTAAAGTTTTATATCATTGAGCTCATATATGACTTTAAAAAGTGTAATATGATAAAAACAGAACAGATAATAATAACAGAAATATATTTTGATGATGATTTGATTTAATGAAACGGATAGATGGCGAAGAAGCATGATGAATGTGAATACAAGTGATATGTAACTGCTTTTTGTATCATACAATGTGAATAGATTTAATATGTCGTCGTTATTTCACGGCTTTGCCACAACAATCTAAAAACCAATGGTGAGGAAGCTCACGATTTACGACTCGTGATTGAAGGAGATTGTATAGTTTTATATTTTACTATTATTTTACCAATGTATTCATCACCTCTATATATATATATATGCCCTAGTTAAATGCGACATTTCAGGTTTTAATATACAAAATGCAACACCTATCTATATATATATATATGTTTACTGTATATGCATGTATCATGTATGTGAAGTTTTGAAGTAACGTGGGGGAAAGTAGTAAATCAGTCCACTTGGCAAGATAGGAAAAAAAAGTGGAAAAGGTTTTAGATTGTTATTTCAAACGAGTAAACAAAACGGAAGAATATATGGATAACACCAAAAAAGCCTTACAACTTTTTTTGCTTTTTACTTTAGAATCAAGTTTTTGTACATTTGGCCGTCGACCCGAACACCAATACGAAATTTGTCATAGCCTTAGACCATAGCCAATGGAGCAACTCATATGGGTTACTCAAAAATAAATTAATCATATAATTAATATTAAACTAATCAAAGCAATCCACTAAGTACTTCAACAAAATTCATCCTCCACTAGAGAACCCTTTGAAGGTTTTCTATTATTAATTCTCAAATTTTCATAATTTTAAATGTAATCAAAAAGTTTGATAGAACAAGATTATGGGTTTGAAGTTTACAAACTTAAAAAAAAAAAAAAAAAAACCTACAAGCAGAAAGAGAGATACTTCTTTGATCAGATGCAGTTAGCCAATTTTGTGACAGTTGTTCCTCCTGGTCAAAAAGGAATGGAATATTATTAGCCCTGAACATCCCTGCCCGCTCAATGAAGCGGGATATCGAACAACTTGAGAAAAGAATCCGAGCACTAATTCTTCGCATTTGAACACCTATTAGCAGGCTCGACAAATTTAGCTTCTAGAACACCTATTAGTAGTAGAAACTAGCTTTGTAATCTTCACATAAAGTAAATAAAATAACACACCTCCATAAAAACAAATACCTATGACCCCACCATCACACTGCCGTATTCCGTATCCTCAATTGATAAGGCAATGCTCAAGACACCGCTAGCAAACAGAGTCATTGGATGGCAAGAGTTAAGTAGCATCAACGAGACTCCTAGAGATAAATCTTCAAACCCTGTTTCAAAAACAAACCCATCAATCAAAAATACATAGAAAAGGATTTAGAGATCACTTAAACAGATGAAGAAAAGAAATCATAATGCGGCTCCATTTGTTTATACTTGTGTACTCACCACAATAACCTGTTTAAACAACTAAAACTAGAACAGAACCCCTTCAACCATCTTGTTAAAAACAGAACACACTAGCAGCTTGAAAACTCACTACTAGCAACCATTAACATATCTTCTTTTGATCCACAAGGCCCTGAACGTCGTGTATTATTTTGATTGTCGATGCCTCTTTCATCAACACATTTTTTCCAACAGCATAATAAAAATGTTTCGAGAAGTGAGAAATGAAGGCCTCGTTTAACTAAGGAGAGACCAATAATATCGAACATCCTCTAAAAAGAAGAAGAACAGAGAAACTCACAAGTAAAGACCATACATAGCCTTATTAACATCTAACTGATTTAACTCAAAGAAATCAGAAGAAAACAAACAGGGAGACATATAGGAGGATACTATAATAGAGAGAGAAGATGTTGATGACATCGTAAAAGAAGATGTTGATGACATCTTTCAAAGCAATCACCAATCAGTAGTCTATACTAACCTCATCTTATGCAAAATCGAAAGATATTCCTCTAATGCTCTTCAATCTATCTAAACAAAATCAAAACACAGAAAATCCTAAATCACTTATCAAGCATATGGTATTGAAAAGAGAAAAAAACCTTACTTCTTCATCCTCATCAAGGACAAGAGACGAAATCTTTTAACAATGTTGCTTGAGAAAAACTTGATTAATGCTTGAGAATCTATCAAACTTGATTCATAATAAGATGATTAATGCACCGCAGAGATGAATCCGATCATCATTGGCTTATATGTTCAAGGCTTACATAATGACTTTATTTTAGCTTAGTGGACACACACTTCATCTGAATTTCACAATTGCATAAATCAATACATGAAGAAGCTCTTTAGAGTCTAGCATCCAAATACACATCAACACGAAAGCATCAATTCACCAGTAGTAAAGAAAAAAGATTAGAGAAAGAGGTAGACTTACAAGAAAAGAGAAAGGAACAAATTACCGGTTCCCACAATCGCTGAACCCCACGAACGCCACCACCACCGCCGCTGCGCCCTCCACCACGTCGAGCACCACCGCGACCGGAGGAGAAACTTCCCCCACGACGACCACCACGACGGCCTTCGTAATCACCTTGAATCGAATGATTTCTATGGATTTGAGAGAGAGAGAAGTGTCGCGAGAGAAAAGAGAGAGAGAGTCGGGGAAAGAGAAAAAAAGAAATGAGAAAAAAAAATTGTATTTCTATTTACTCATTATCCAAGCAAAAATTGACACGTAGCGTGTCTTATTGGGTTCTTCCGTTACCTTCTATAGCAACGATTCTCTGAAAAGTGGGACATTTTTAAGATTTTTGATTTATTTTTCAGCCCTAAAAAGATGAAGTAACGCCTAAAGCAACCCCACTGGACTTGCTCTTATCACACAATAACGTCTTTCTTCTTGGTCATGATGAAAAGACGAAAACTTCCAACAGAAAACGAGTTACATGTTTACTATCACATCATTGCCTTTTTCTTCTTAGTAACCGATATTATATACTAGTAATTTTATTTGTAGTTATGTATATAATATAGGCAAGGCAACACAAAAACTCCAAAAAGTTAGCTTCAAAATTTATACAGCATTTTATATAAAATTCGACTTTGGTTCCAATTTTCAATTTCTTAGAAAGTGTATATCCAACTGATTAAGTTATATAACATCTGACTTATCATTATTTTTAAACGAGGACTTTTTTTTTTGCCATTTGATCATAATTTACGTTTTCAAGATTTTTTTTACTGATTATTTTCTGCTTTTGTTAAAGTATAACAATATTGTCATTTCATATACAAGACTACAACCAATAATACAAAAATGTTGAGCTTATGTTCATTTCACAGTTCAAATGAAATGTGGGCTTATAGGCCGAATACAAACCCGTACTTTTTACCAATAATCTCCACACGAACAAGACCCATCTCTAAAATGATGAAACCTCTTTGAATCTCTACAGATAATTTCTCTGTTGATAACTCTTGATACGATCTTGATCCAATTGTGACAATCAACACAAACTCTAAGGTTCTTTAGAATCCTTATATTTCCACCAACGTTTCTCAAAACTGCAAAGGCTATGGCTAGTTTCTCGCTATGTTGATGCAAAGATCTCTCTTTAGCAGTCTCCTCCATGTCTTGATACACACAGCTTTTGTCTTCAACATACCCTAAATCTTTAGCCTTCCTCACAAGCTCTTCAAGAGTTTCAAGAATCTTCTCCGAGTTTGGATGCAAAAACAAATCTCCAGCCATGAATGTATGCGTCTCCCTATCGACTTCAACCCAACTCATCGCTGGATTCTTCTTCAGCCTCATCTCCTTCATCTCACTCTTCATCTCAATCACTCTGTTCCACTTCCCCGTGGATGCGTATAGATTGGACATTAGAATGAGAGTTCCTTCATCTCCAGGTGCTATCTCAAGGATCTTTCTGGTTATCTGTTCTGCCATTTCTACCTTTCTATGAATCTTACAGGCGCTAAGCAAAGTCCTCCACAAAACCAAGTCAGGGTTTATCACCTCGTTTATTAGCATTTCAGCCTCTTCTAATCTCCCTGCCCGTCCTAGCATATCTACCATACAAGCATAATGATCATTCGTCAACATGATCTTATCTTTTCTGAATGAGTCGAAAAATGCACAACCTTCTGCAACTAATCCAGCGTTATTACAAGCCAAGAGTACGCTCAAGACTGTTACATCATTCGGTCGCATCCCAAGATTTATCATTCTTTCAAACAACTCAAGTGCTTCGTGTCCAAACCCGTTCTGTGCATAACTATAGATCATTGTGTTCAAAGATATAACATCAACTTCACTCAAGGTATCAAAAACCAGCCTTGCCATGTCTGAGTATCCACATTTCCCATATAAATCAATGAGCCCTGATCCAGCATACTTATCTCTATCAAAACCATATTTACTCACTATACCATGAACTTGTCTGCCTTCTTCAAACATTGCGAGATTCGAACACCCCCTAAGAGCACTTGACAATGTAAAAGAGTTAGGCTTCACTGAATCACGCATCATATTTCTAAATTCGATAAGGGCAATTTCTTCTCTACCGTTTTGGACAAGCCCCGATACAAGAGACGTCCAAGTCACCTGATTTGGGTACTCAATACACTTGAAAACCCGCAAGGAATCATCAACTAAACTGCACCTCAAGTACATTGTAAGAAGAGAAGTTTGTGAAGCAAGAGGAGACTCAAAACCAGACTTGATCATAAGTCCATGAATCAACTTGCCATTACCTATATCCTTCAAGTTTCCACAAGATATCAATACACTAGCGAAAGTATACTCGTTAGGCTGAACTCTCTCCACCAACATACTTCGAAATGCCTTCACAGCTTCAGTGTCCTCACCCTTCTGCGAGTAACCAACGATCAAAGCTGTGATCAAAACCACGTCTTTCTCCTCCACACGGTCCAATACTAACTTCGCCTCCCTCGTTTTACCAAACTTTACATACATATCCACAAGGGCACTTCCAACGAACACGTTTGAGACTTCCAAACCTAGAATCACTGCAAGTCCATGACTTCTCCGAGCTTCTTTCTCAAGACCCAAATCTGAAAACGCCTTGAAAACACTAGACAACGTGTACTCATCTGGCAAAACATTACTCGTGATCATCAATCTATACAATTCAACAGCTTCATTGCTTCTTCTGTGCTTAATGAAATAAGCAATTAGAGAGTTCCATGTGACAATATGTCTCTCACGCATTTCATCGAACACCTGACGTGCGTAACCGATCTCGCCACACTTTAAACTCGCGTCGACGAGTTTGCTGCCTGAGAGTTCAACGGGAAACCCAGATTTGAGCATCTGGGTTTGAATTTTCTTGAGCCCTGATATCGATCTTTCGTCTATGCATTGTCTGAGAAGCGGAGAGAAAGTGTGCGTTGTTGTCAAGGAGGAGTCACATGCGACGCAGAGAAGCCTAAACTGAATATAGATAGAAGATTCCGGCGAACAGGTTTTGGTAGCAAAGGAGCTGAAAAATCTAGAAAAGGCGATTAATCCGCCGTTATAATCTCTTCTCATCACCGGCGGCGTATTTTTTTTCTCCGATCATCGCCTCAGTCTGTAGCTCATATCGGCCCATTAAAGCTCATTAAGGCCCATAAAGGTGTTTAACTTGAACATATATTAGCCCATTAAGGGCCCATAAGATAAACCCTCCCCAATTCTGGGAAATGTCCTCCTCCTTTCCTCACCCTCTCTGTGTTTTCATCACCGGAGAGATCCACAACGCCACGGGTCATCGATGATCCGTATAATACAACCACGGCGCGACGCTGGCTTGACTGGTTCGATCTCCGCCGTCAAAATCCTGATGATGATGAAATTCTCGCCTGATGTTACGGTTCCTTCTCTTTTCACTCGCCGGCGGTTTTGCTCCGTGTCTCCGCTAATTCCAACACTCCCGGCAGAAGAATCTGATCCAACGAGTGTTCCGCACCGTTTACTCTCAATTCTCTCTGAACCCAATTGGCATAAATCTCCGTCCTTGAAATCAATGGTTCCTGCGATAAGCCCTTCACACGTCTCGTCACTGTTCTCGCTCGATCTAAATCCCAAAACAGCTCTTAGTTTTTCTCATTGGATCTCACAGAATCCGAGATACAAGCACAGTGTATATTCCTATGCATCCCTTCTTACTCTTCTCATCAACAACGGATACGAGGGTGTTGTGTTTAAGATCAGGTTATGGATGATAAAGAGCTGTGATTCAGTAGGAGACGCTTTGTTTGTTTTGGATTTGTGTAGGAAGATGAATAAAGACGAAAGCTTTGAGCTTAAGTATAAGCTTACTATTGGGTGTTACAACACATTGTTGAATTCGTTAGCTAGATTTGGATTGGTAGATGAGATGAAGCAGGTTTATATGGAAATGTTGGAGGATAAGGTTTATCCTAACATTTACACATATAATAAAATGGTTAATGGGTATTGCAAGCTTGGGAATGTGGTAGAGGCGAATCAGTATGTGAGTAAGATAGTTGAGGCTGGGTTGGATCCTGATTTTTTCACGTATACGTCTTTGATTATGGGTTATTGTCAAAGGAAGGATTTGGATTCTGCTTTTAAGGTTTTTGAGGAGATGCCTTTGAAGGGATGCAGTAGAAACGTGGTTGCTTACACTCACCTTGTACATGGTCTTTGTGTAGCGAGGAGGGTTGATGAAGCTATGGACTTGTTTGTGAAAATGAAGGATGACGACTGTTATCCAACAGTTCGTACTTATACAGTGCTTATAAAGGCTTTGTGTGGATCAGAACGGAAGTCTGAAGCTCTTAAGTTGGTTAAGGAAATGGAAGAGAAAGGCATTAAGCCGAATATTCACACGTACACGGTGCTAATTGATAGTTTATGCAGTCAATGTAAGCTCGAGAAAGCAAGAGAGTTGTTAGGTCAGATGCTAGAGAGAGGGTTGATGCCAAATGTAATCACTTACAATGCATTGATTAATGGGTATTGTAAGCGGGGGATGATTGAAGATGCGCTAGGTGTTGTGGAGTTGATGGAATCACGTAACCTCAGTCCGAATACACGCACATACAATGAATTGATAAAGGGGTATTGTAAAAAGAATGTGCACAAAGCAATGGGAGTGCTTAATAAAATGCTGGAGCGTAAAGTACTTCCAGATGTGGTCACTTACAATTCATTAATCGATGGGCAGTGTAGATCTGGTAATTTTGATACTGCATATAGGTTACTTAGTGTGATGAATGATAGAGGATTAGTTCCAGACCAGTGGACATATACTAGTATGATAGATTCTTTGTGTAAAAGCAAAAGAGTGGAAGAAGCTCGAGACCTGTTTGATTCTCTCGAGCAGAAAGGTGTAAACCCAAATGTGGTGATGTACACTGCATTGATTGATGGATACTGCAAGGCGGGTAAAGTAGACGAAGCTCATCTTATGCTTGAGGAAATGTTGAGTAAGAATTGCTTGCCAAATTCGTTGACTTTTAATGCCCTGATTCATGGGTTATGTACCGATGGGAAATTGAAAGAAGCGACCTTGTTGGAGGAAAAAATGGTGAAGATTGGTCTACAGCCTACCGTTAGCACAGATACAATATTGATTCATAAATTCCTAAAGGACGGGGATTTTGATCACGCTTGTAGACGTTTTCAGCAGATGTTGTCCTCTGGAACAAAGCCCGATGCACATACTTACACAACATTTATCCAAACCTATTGTAAAGAAGGGAGAGTGCAAGAAGCTGAGGATATGATGACAAAGATGAAGGAAGATGGTGTTTTCCCAGATCTGTTCACTTATTCCTCTCTGCTTAAAGGTTATGGAGATCTAGGGCAGACAAATTCAGCATTTGATGTCCTCAAGCGCATGCGTGATACTGGTTGTGAACCTTCTCAACGTACATTTTTGTCTCTGATCAAACATCTGTTAGAGATGAAATATGGAAAGGAGATAGGCAGTGAACCAGGACTCCGTGTGATGTCGAATATGGTGGAGTTTGAGAATGTTGTTGAGCTTCTTCAGAAAATGGTTGAGCACGGTGTAACCCCCAACGCCAAATCCTATGAAAACTTGATATTAGGGATCTGTGAGATTGGGAATCTCAGAGTTGCGGAAAAGGTGTTTGATCACATGCAACAAAACGAAGGAATATCTCCTAGTGAGTTGGTTTTCAATGCACTTATTAGGTGTTGCTGCAAGCTGGAGAAGCATAACGAAGCAGCAAAGGTTGTAGATGATATGATTTGTGTTGGTCACTTACCGCAACTAGAGTCTTGCAGAATCTTGATATGTGGGCTGTATAAAGAAGGAGAAAAAGAGAGAGGGGCTTCGGTTTTCCAGAGTTTGCTTCAATGTGGTTATTATGACGATGAATTAGCTTGGAAGATCATCATTGATGGTGTGGGGAAGCAGGGACTTGTAGAGGCGTTTTATGAACTATTCAACGTTATGGAGAAAAACGGCTGCAAGTTTAGCTCTCAGACATATTCACTTCTAATTGAAGGACCTCCTGATAGCACATAAAAGGGGCTGTGTTATATCAATTTGCCAGAGGATCATGCAAATTCTATGGAACTCAGGAATTTTTTTAAATTTGATGCATGACTCTGACCTGAAAAATCTGCAAGTAGCTTTGTTTCTTGTGCTATTGCTACAGGTCATTTAATAAGGTAGCGTACAGAACATTCATGTGTGGTATTACTACCATTCCATTCAATTTGACGCTGCTCTAGTCTCTCGTTACTGACAATATGGTGTTACTTGGTTTTCAGGGTCAAACCATGGCATAGCCATTCGATGGAATCATCTTTGATCTTTGACTCTGAGACACACAAAGGAGGAGGGAATATTCCAGCGCTTTCTTCTTGCTTCATCTTTGATTAGGTACGGGAACAACCTGATTTGCTTCATCTTTGATTAGGTACGGGAACAACCTGACAGTTTAACATTTGTTTTTGTCTTGTGTTGCTTATAATATAGGTGGTCCGTTGATTCTCCTTTGCAGAGAAGATGAAAAACAAACCAATGTGGGCTTTAATTTTTGTAGACGTCCGAGGAGGAGATTGTTTATTTGATAATTTGTTTCCGCCCGGACTCCAGTAATTATTAATAATACTTTTGTAGTTTTCCTTTGGTATTTTGTTTAGTCCTTTTTTACAATTTGATTACAAACAAACAACATAAAGAAAATATATATGTATCTGTTTGTTAAAGTGTGAATCCAAAGACCCATTTCAAGTCGTATCTTTGTAAATTGATTGTCAAGAAAATAAGAAAAACTCTTGTTTTCTATATATTTATTGAAGAAACAATAAATAGATATAATAATAAAATACTATATAGATAGATAGATGGATTACATTACGGCTCACAAATGGACTTATTTGACATCTGACAGGCCCAGCCCAGCCCATTAAGCTACTCTAAATAATACATGGAGCACAGATGAATGTAATTGTAAACCCTGGCGTGGCGTCTCTCTCTCTCTCTCTCGAAATTTCTCATTAATCTTCGTCTCTAAAATCACTTCCAAGTCTGGGTCAATGGAAAAGACAAGGGTCTTCTGGGACGTCGAGGATGTCTCAATCCTTGGTCATCTAAATCCTGATTTGGTTTATAGTAATATCTACTCGGATCTTGAGGGTAAGGGTTTTCGATGTAATGACATTGATGCGTTCGTTGATGGTAATGTCAGTCTCGGAAACTTTGAGTGATTCATATTCTAATATCCGGAATCTATCTCAGCATTCAACCTCAGCGAGATGTGTAATAACTTATTAAATACAAGAGTTGAAAAATAAAAGCAAATAATGTAACAACACAACGTTAATGTTTTCATACAGTAATCGAAAACTAGGTGATTCCAAAAGACGTCAACCTACAAATCTGATTCTCCCTTTTGCACAAGATGATAATAATAGAACTTAGATGACATTTATCAGATAAATACATTGACCCAAAAAGTTAAACTAACAGGGCTTTGTGTACACGTGAAACACAGATTACCTTGGTCAGGGTAGTTGGTCTCTCTACAAAATGTTATTTGGTAGGTGGAGATCTCAGCTTATCATCTGACTCATGTTTAAGAGAAGAATCGCCTCCCATTAGTTGTTCGAATCCTTCAACCTTAACGGGTTGAGCCCTGACCGTTCCTGGTGTGCTGCAATTAGAATGGAGACATAACTTTTAAGACCCGTCGAGTAGGTATAGAACAATGTGACTTTTGAGTTTTGAGAGGTTACTTACGGTGTCTGCATTTGTGGAATTTGCATTGAAGCCAATTGCCTGAATTGGTTATATCCCGGCTGTTGTTGCATATTCGACATGGCAGCAATCTGTTGCTGTCTGAGTTGCTGCTGTATCTGTTGCTGCTGTATCTGTTGCTGATGTCTTGGGTTCATAGGGTTGAAGGCATTTCCATCTACTGCCATTTCAGAAGGATTCTCTAGCTTTACCTGAACCAGCGGCCGATCTTTTTCCATATCCATGTTGGGTCGTGGTGATGTAACTTGACGCCTACGCAGTCTCTCTAGCTGTTGCTGCTGCTGAAAGGTCGGGGAATTAACCATTTGCTGCATCTGTGGATGCATTTGCCTCTGGATCTGCAATAACATCATAACAAGAACTCAGAGAAGTTAAGCGAAAAAAGTAACTATTTAAAATAAATGATCTCTTCATGCACAAAAATTAAACCAATTATGATGCCAAATGATAAGCGCAACAATTCGTGCATCAATTTTATGTACATACTTGTTGCGGTAACCGGAGAGAAGCTTGTTGCTGCAGATGTAACTGTTGCTGCAGTACTTGTGCTTGTTTCTGATTTGGAGGAGGATGGCTCTTAGTACTATCTCTAACAAGCTCTGCTAAACTCCCAAGATTACTGAAAAACAGCGTCAAACTTAATCACATGAACTGATGAACAAAACTATAAATGTTAGTTTTATTACTAACATGTGTCTATGAGGAAAATGCTATGAAAGGGAAAACATATACGACAGGAAACATCTAAAGATTTTAGACTTCATTAAGAAAAAGATTAATCTTCATAAACCACTTGAATGAGGCAAAACCACTCAAAAGAAACTCACCTATATCCCGTAGTATTAAGGAACATCTTAATCAACTGCATCGCTGAGCACTCCTTTTTGTAACTATCAGTAAGAAGCTTCAGAATACTGCCTAATTTAGAGATATGTCGGCTAACCAACTGAGAGAAGACATCAATCGGAACCTCGGTTGCACCTTCAAATCCCATTGTCAGAAGCATGCGTGCAATAACTTTCTGTGACACCAGAGCCGCTTGATCATCACTAAAACCCAATTTTTCAGCTTTTTTACGGCGAAAAACTCCTCTGTCTTCCATCCTATGATACTCAGGCATCATCCCAAGCCTCTCGATCATAACATGACTCCTGGTAGTAACTTGCGGTAAAGTATCAAGTACCCCATAGAAGTCAGTTTTTAAGTTTCCTTGTGCTCTGGTAACCGGCGAAAGGGCAGACTCCGGTACACAGTTCATTCTAAACATTGTCTCTGGAAGAAAAAGTATATCATCTTCTGAAGTATCGAAGCCAGAACTTGGATGTGCACTAGATGACCTACCCATATGACCTAAACTTCGATCTTCTAAAAAAGGTGCACGCTTTCTCTTATGACTATCCACAACTCTAAGGTAAGTAGACATCCCTTCAGGTGTACGTTTATCAGATTCTTGTCCTCCAACTGACATCCCATACTTAAAACCATACCTTGAAATAAACTGAGTGTACCATGTGTCTGGTAGCTCCTCAAACCTAGATCTTTGAGAAAGATTACTGTAATCAGACTCACTACCTCTCACACTTGACTTGGATAGGCTCTGAAAATATCATCACAGAGAAATTAACACATGTACTGAAAGATGAACAAACAACAATATGAAACCACTAACTCCAAAATCCCTAAATTGAAGATTGTGAACAATACAATTTGCTCAAAGATCCACAAAGTTTCACCTTGGTTAAGGTCGGATTGTGGCGAATCCCTCCGTCTCGGTGAAACCCACCTTCGAGAGAAGCGTTCTCCAACGTGTAGTACACATCATCCCCGTGAAGCTGTAAATCTGAAATTGAAACACAATAAGTAAAAATAAAAAAAAGCTCCCCACGGTTTCAACACACCTGAAATTGCCATTAGAAACAAAGCTCCAAAGAAGGAAAGAAACATACAATTAGGATTGAGCTTGGACACCGCGACAGAAGAAACATCGGAAACGGAAGCAGAGGAAGATGACGCGGCGGTGGTATTGGATCGGAGGAAAAGTGAGACGGTGGCTTTATCGAATAAGAGAGCACGAACGCGGAGCTGGAGCTGAATCTGAGACCTAGGCTTGGACTCATCAACGCGCATAAAAGCTTCCCAGTTAGAAGGAGAAGAAAGGTGATAGTGAAAGGAAGAATAGATAGAATCGCCGAGCCATGTCCGCCACACGCCGGAAACTTCAAGTCTTCTCGCAAGATCGAAGCCACGACCGTCGTCGCCGAGCAGTGCCATTGTCACTTCAATTTTTCTGTCCAAGTTTGTTGACAAGAAAGTCTGTTTTGCTTACTGATAATGGGCTTAGTAGGCCTTTAAGGCCCATTGAATTTGCCCAGTCAAAACAAAATCAAAAATAGTGAAATTATTTTTAAAAAATAAAAAACAAAACGCGCCAGGAAGGGGTCGAACCTTCGGCCTTCTGCTTAGGAAACAGACGCTCTATCCACTGAGCTACAGGCGCTAATAACTAACCCCATACGTAATCTTTACTATCACAGGATTCGTCGATGGAGATAAGATAACTTATGAATATGATAATATTTTTATTTTATTAGTTAGTTAGTTACTTTGGTCTTTCGATTGATGATTTGTATGATCTGACAAGTGACAACAATATCTTGGTTATAAAATAACATTGTTGTTGTTGGGATTTTGCAGTGATGACGATGACTATTTTCCATATGTAGAGACGTATACACTTCTGTCACATCCACTATCTATGTGGTTCGGTTAGATTTTAAATTAAATATGACATGTTTAGTAGTACTAGTATTCTCTAACTCGTTGGGTTCAGTCATTGCCTCTTAAACTAACAATTAATTCAGATTAGAAGTATAAAAGCTTGCGCAGGACTCGTGTCAATTCTGTATTCGAGACCATTACGATAAACGCATGTCACTTTGATTTGTACTATTTGTTTTAGACCAATAAAAAAAAAAACAAAAAAACAAAAAGTCAACTAAAAAAACCTAACTGAATTTCGGATTGAACAAGAGAGTGTGTGTTTACGACTGTTTAAGTGAGAATGAAATCGGTTAGACTGACTTCTCCGACAGAGCATTACATTGGTGAGTTTGGTGGCCATTTTGATTTGGACTTTGGGCCCCAATTGAGAAAGAGAGAGAGAGAGAGATTAGATTTGGATAGTCAAATTAGTTAAAGGGTTTAGTTCACCCACTATGCAAGGAACCTCTTCTCACACTAGTATAACCTTTCTCATTGAATTTACCAATTAAGTAACTAATCACTTTTTATAAAAATGTAGTATTACGTTAAGAGTTTTGCATTTCACCAAAGACTACAAAAATATTACTTTTTGAGCAACAACTTCACTTAAGTTGTTATTTTTTATATGTGCTTGTCTAAATAATATTACAACAAATAATATACACGTAAATGCAAATCCCTTTTTGTCAACCCACAAAACTGTACCGGCATTAAGATAATCGAAGTTGAGACTTCAGGTAAAGAATCACCAAATCTAGTAAATGTTTACTTTAAAAACATTTTTTTTTTTTTACTAATATGTAAAACTAAAAAGTAATTTCTCTGTTTCAAAATATAAGATATTTTAGAGAAATTTTTTGTTTCAAAATATATGATATTTTCAAGTTTTCATACAATTTTTAGATTAATTTAGTATTTATATTATGCAATATTGTTTTTGATTGATTGAACTTGTTAAAAGTAAAAAATTTTTAATATGCGTGTTTTATTTAAAACATCGTGTATTTTGGAAATACCAAAATACCTGTATTTTTGAAAGAGAGAAAGTATAATCTAACGGATGAATGCGCAAAGACATTGCCGTAAAATCTGTATGTTACCAGAATTGGTAATATATATCCCATGCATATCGTTCTTGTTGTCAATTTTATAATCATATCGTTTCACGTAAGCTATAATAAATAAAAATATTATTTTTATTTCACGTAATGCTCAAGTTATTAATGAGAGTTTTTGACGCTGTGGGTCCAAATAATAAACTATGTCGCGGCCTGAAGTGGATCGGATAAAAAAGGTTCATGATGACTCGTGACGATCGTGTCGCGAACGAAAACAATCTCATAAATGTACTCTTGTCTTCAGTCCTGCTTGTCTCTTAACTTAAGTTATAAAATTATAAACGTGTTAGATTTGATATTTACGAGTTTATATTATAGTACTAATAAGGAAAGAAGATGTCAAGAACAATGGCTTCGTCTACGTACCTAGTGTGGTGATTGTGAAGCTACTTTACTTTGCCATATGTTTCCCCTTCTCGTTACGATGGCGCCACGATAACCGATAAATAAGATACGGCATAATCTTTACCTCGAAAATTTCACATTCTACGGCATTTCATAAATAAGTTTCTTTTTTTTTTTGTGTGTAGGTTTACAACTTCGCATTAATGAAGAAGAAAATTTCTGAACCAGGACCAAATAAAACAAGTTGTCAGTATTTTCACATGGCTAATATTAAATGACAAATTGAGTGAAAAATGTTTTTGTAAATTCGAATCATAAATAAAAATAATCTTATTAGGGCATGTTTATAGGGGATCAGGTGAGGGTGTTTTTATAGGAGAAATATTGTAAAAGTATTGTAAGATCAGGTTTTAACAAGTATAAGATCTTACAGAAATTTAAAAATATTTAATAAATACAAAGATTAATATTTAATAAATAAAAATGTTTAAAACTATTTAATAATATAATATTTATTAATATTCTTATTAAACATATTACTAACATTTTAATTGCAAACTTGTAAAACAAATTTCGAGAATGATGAAAATGAAACGAAGTTGATTTGGGTAGTGAGAAATCTTCGAATCATACTATTCATTAAATCTAATTTTTTAATGCCCTAAATCAGTTATTAAAAATAATCTTATTAGAATTTAGAACCATCTTTTAAAAAAGCAAAGAGGATGTCTTGTCTTATCATTCACTAGTAAATTACGGAAACGCCATTGACTAAGGTTTGGATTATTTCAACCGTCGGCGTGTCTGTTCGTTGGAAGGCGTTAGTTACGGCATCGTATCACTTTTTCATCTTCTTCTCAAAAATATTTAAAATTTTCATTTAAAAAAAAAAAAAAAGCAAAAGAGAAGAGAACTTGACTTGCATGGTGGAAGTTGTATAAATATAGCAGAGAGAGAGATAGAGATTCCAATCCATTACCACCCAGTCATCAAAATCTCTAGTTATCTTCTTTCTTTCTCCTCATCTTTTTGCTTTCTAAGAATAACTATTTCTAAAGATAATCATAATCTTAAAGAAGACAACAATTGCAATAAGAAAAAAAAAAAAAAAGAGAAACCTGAGTTTTACTGTTTGTCCGGATTCTCTCCGGCTCTGTGCTTTCTCCTTCTCCTTCTCCCTCTCGGAGATGTTGTTACTCTGTTTCCCTGTTTTGTGTTCTTTTTGTTTTTTGGGAGATTTTTTTACGAAGCTTTGAGTTTTTTTCTTTTTTTTTTTTTTTCTTTCTTTTTTTAAAAAAGTTTATTCAAAGCTTCTAACAAAGAATCCCAAAAGACGAATTTTTTCTCCAAGCTATGGCGGTTGAAGGTATGGCTTAAGTTAGCCTTTTTTTTAACAAACAATTTTGTTTTTTTTTATATTGTCTGTTCATCTTCTAGGTTTGTTTTCTGGGTTTTGTCTCTCCAAATTAGAAAATTATCATTTTTTTTATCCTGTTATTGTGTTTCTATTGAGGAATTTACACGAAAACGTTATGTGCATTTGAAAATTTTAGAAACAAAATAAATAAATAAACTTCCTTTTAATTACTTGCAGAGATGGGGAAGAAGAACAGAGGAAGCCAAGGGACGGAGGAGCTAAAACAGAGTATCGAAGATCCATCTCCACGATGCGTGCTTGAAATCCCGGTAATGAGCTCAGATTCCGATAACAGCAGCAGCAGCAGCAGCAGCAGTTGTAGCTCGTGTTCTCCTGATAAATCAACGTCTCCGTTGTCTACAACTCCTACGAACGTTTCGTCGTTTCATCAATGGAACAAGATGATCGATTCCATCAAGAAGAAATCAATAAGGAGATTCTCAGTCATTCCTCTCCTCGCTAGCTACGAGCTCACCCGTAAGAACATGCGTCGGAAACAGCACAAGCTGACTCCTTCTTCGGAAAACGAATTCGATTGTGGTCCAATCCTCTTCGCTAAACCTTCGTGGCGTAATTTCACCTTCGACGAGCTCGTTGCCGCCACCGACAATTTTAACCCCGGTAAATAATCAAATGACCACACTACCCTCATGGTGAAACAGAGTCTTATGATTTTGTTGTTGTTGTTGTTGTTAGAGAACATGATTGGGAAAGGAGGGCATGCGGAGGTATACAAAGGTGTGTTACCGGACGGAGAGACCGTAGCGATCAAGAAGCTGACGAGAAACGCTAAGGAAGTAGAAGAAAGAGCAAGTGATTTCTTATCGGAGCTTGGGATAATCGCACACGTTAACCATCCAAACGCAGCTAGGCTTCGTGGTTTCAGCAGTGATCGCGGTTTGCATTTTGTGCTTGAGTACTCTCCTCATGGCAGTCTTGCTTCTCTACTCTTTGGTACAAAAGAAACCCTTCTTCTGGTTATTTTTTAGACCGTTGCTGTTGTTGTGTTATTTATTGTTTTTGAAACTTTTTGTAGGATCTGAGGGGTGTTTGGATTGGAAGAAACGGTATAAAGTGGCTTTGGGTATAGCTGATGGTTTGAGTTATCTTCATAATGACTGCCCTCGACGGATTATTCACCGTGATATCAAAGCTTCTAACATTCTGCTCAGTCAAGATTACGAAGCTCAGGTATTGTTGTTTGCTTGATTCAACAAAAAGTAATCAACTTTTTGTGTGTGTGCTGAGAATTTAATTGGTTTTGCAGATTTCGGATTTTGGACTAGCTAAATGGCTCCCAGAGAATTGGCCTCATCACATTGTTTTCCCAATCGAAGGCACATTCGGGTCAGAGTTAGACTTAGAATCCCCATAGCTACAATTCTCTGCTGTGAAGCTTGTTTTTCAAAACCTGGTTGGTTCTTTGTTTGTTTTCATACAGATATCTAGCTCCAGAGTACTTTATGCACGGGATTGTCGATGAGAAGACAGATGTGTTTGCGTTTGGTGTATTGCTTTTAGAGATCATAACTGGTCGTCGAGCTGTTGATACAGCTAGCCGGCAAAGCATAGTTATGTGGGTAATGATCTGCCTATCCCATTCTCTTATATTATGCATCTTCCATCTTTTGAACAAACAGTTAAAAACAGCTTGAATGCTTTTCATATAGGCAAAACCTCTTTTAGAGAAGAACAGAGTGGAAGAAATAGTTGATCCTCAGCTAGGAAATGACTTTGATGAGACCGAGATGAAACGAGTGATGCAAACAGCTTCGATGTGCATACACCATGTATCCACTATGCGTCCTGACATGAACCGGGTATGTTCCAAAACACACAAAACAAAAAACCAGTCTCACTGTTACTGTTAGTTTTTAATAGTCACAACTTGGATGATGATGCAGTTGGTGCAGCTGTTGCGTGGAGATGACAGGTTAGCTGAGCTGCAACAAAAAACAGGCGGAGCAAGAACAGTGAGTCTCGACGATTGCGACTTAGATCACACCTCTTCCTCTTACCTTAATGATCTCACTCGGCATAGACAACTCTTGATGGAGTAATCAATCTGCTGATGAAATCAATACACAAAAGGGATAACTAAACCTTTAAACTCCTCTCTCCAACAGTAACCAAGTGTGTGTGTTTTTTTTTTTTAATATCATACATGCCTATGATTTTGCTTCATCTTCTCCACTGTAAAAATCTCCAAAGGGATCAATGTTGTATGTATAACTTGGCTTTTGTCTTCAAAATTGTGGTTTGTCTCTCTGTTTCTCTCTTGTAAAAGAGCTTTTTAGTAAAAACTTTACAATATTCAGATGATAAATGTGTTTTAAAAAGAGAAAAAAAAAAAATAGTGGAAATAAAGTGAGCATTATATAGTCATATTCTGAGATGCATACAACAAAGCAAAAAAAAAAAAATGGCTACAGAAACAATTATACAAGGAGCAATATTGGCACTAACCTTCATTACCTTCTGGGCGATTAAGTATCTCTCTCAACGAGGCCTAACCAAATTCCGAAACAAACACCGAGCCACACTCCAAACCCAGCGTCAGCTCATCCAAGCCTCACGTCTCCTCGCTCGAGCCCGAACCACACCTAAGAAATCCCAATCTCAATCTCTCGCCAAGACGGCGCTCAGCGAAGCCGACGATGTGATCTCGATTTCACCAGACGATGCAGCTGGTCACATCGTCCGTGCCTTAGCTCTAGATCTGCTTGGTCACCACACCTCTGCTCTCAAATCGTTCGATACGGCGCTGACTTATCCGCGTTTGAAGTCTCTTTCGGTAGGAGAACGCGCCGATGCGCTTGTTAAAAGAGCTGAGATGAAACTGGCTGTGAATCGCCGACGGAGGATTGACTCGGCGATTGAGGATCTGGAAGAGGCGGTGAGGCTCGCCGCCGGTTCGGATACGGCGAGACTATTCCGTTTACTGGGTGAGTGTTATGAGTTCAAGGGCTTGAATGAGAAGGCCCATTGGGCTTTTAATGAAGCTTTAAAAGTCCAATCAAGTTCAGCAACGGCTCGTGATGGATGAGAAAGGACCGAACTTAGATTAATATATATCTCTTTGAATTTTCTCATTGTACCCTGCTACTTTTTCGCTATTTTTGTTTCGCAACTATAACTTAGTAAGATGTTTTCATGACCCCTACAAGAGCTTCTCCATTGTATTTTTGTTGTTGACTCAGATTTAAAGAGTGTTCAATTATGCTTTTAGAACTATGAAATGGAAATAGAGTTACACCGATAGGCCGATTACATTACAAAAACTAAGTATTAAAACCGATCATCACCCCTAAGTCCCTAACAAAAAGAACATTACTACAAAATTGACCCCCAAAAGTTTCAGCTTCTTCAACTTCTATCCCCTCTACTGCTGTCTTAGACTACAGTTAAAAAGGAACTTCAAAGATTCATCTTTATAGCAAGAATCAAGAAGATAAGCCTCGGGGTCCTCGGTTAGCTACGGTGAATCAAAAGTCTAAGCAAGAACGAACCATATGATTCAGTAAGACTGGTTAGGCCACAAGAAAAACTCAGCTGGGTTCAAAGGAACTTGAACTGTGGAGTCAGAAACCAAAGGATAATGCTGAAAGAAGTTCTGGTGGTGATAGAGAAGTGAGGGCTCGAATGGAATACCACATGGGATTGAGTTAGGGTTAACATCAGAGGACGGAAGCAAATCTTGTTGTTGGAGGCTATGGTCAGATGAAGGGGGAGATACAACAGCGACCTTGTGGCGTTTAGCAGCTCCTCCTACGGGGAAAGAACATTTCATGACTGCTTCAACGTCATAGCGGTTCATCTCAAAGTTAGTTACTGCGTTGATTCCTCTGAACTTTATGGCTGCTATGTCATAAGCCTCTGCTGCTTCCTCTTCGGTTGCTATACACACATATATATATATACAGATCAATGACTGGATTTTGCAGTGTAAAGAGTAGGTTGTTGTTTACTAATATAACGTTTTACCAAAGGTTCCGAGGTAAAGATCTTTGTTGCCTGCGACACGGCCGATCCTTGCTTGCCAACGACCTTGTTGATGATGCCTTGTGACACCTCTATACATAGAAGCTCCTCTCGAAAAACCGCTACTTTTCCTGATTACATATACATGAACCAAAAGTTTTGAATATTCCAGTGTAGAGATCATCAAGAACGTGTATATGTGTGTGTATAATAACAACAATCACTGATTGGACTCACCTCCTAAGAGATGCAATGAACTCTTGCTTGGTCATGTGATTCATTTCCTCAAGTTCTTTTGAATAACTCGCTACCTATAATTGATAGACCGATGGCAAGTTAAGTAACGGGCATACGAAAATTCAAAAACAAAGCAAAACAGAGCAAAAAGGAAGAAAATATAAACCGGGAAATTTGTAGTAGCAGTGTGACCCCAGTATTTCAAAGCTGCCAAGTCATAGGCTCTAGCTGCTTTATCTTCCTTGTCATATCCACCTTGAATCAATCAAAAATGGACATTATTTAGCCAAATACGATATATATCATCAATTCAATAAATTTGTCAATGGAGTATTATCTTTCTTACCTAAGTACACTGTTGAGGCGCGATGTATTCAAAGGTACATGCAAAACACAGAAAGACAGGTTTAGCCAACACAAAATGTCATTCACATATGCTTTATCATGTTCTAAAATCAATTTACTAGTTTACTAGTTACTACAATCAAAATAATGGCAACTTTCTTAGTACTACAACAAAAAAAATATATATGAAAAAAAAAGGGAAGAAGGATTTGATTAGGGTCAAAGCTAGATTCCTCCATAGTGTATTCCCAACTTCACATCACACTTTGCTGTGTGCGATGTGAACACAAGAACAAATCAATCTGACACATTATAGACATAGGAAACCCTACAAAATCAATCTCTATCTAACTAGAAAGATTTTTAAAAATTCAATATTCCAAACCAAAAAAAAAGCCAAAAGATAAAAACATACGCATAATGTCTAAATAGTTTCACATCACATGCCACTGTAATATATGAAGTATGCAGTAAACTTAGGTCATACATATATCATATAGCTGGAATAAAGGGGTCAAAAAGTGAGTACAAAAATATGTCAATCAAGGAAACAGAGAATGCATCATACAGGCATCAGCATTGGGTCCCCATAACAAGGTGAAAATTGAGAGAGATTTTCAAAGATAGCTCTTCTAATAAAGACAAGGAACAAAAATGGCGGCACCCTTGTGATGGAAAAACTCAACCAAATTTATATATATATTTTTACATATTCTATTCTATATTATTGCAAGTCCTTTCTGTTTGAATTTTGGTTATTTCCTTGACATTATTATGCCCATAATACCAAAGTCTATCAATCATCATAAAGAGATGGACATATCAGTCACCTAAAAGAAAAAGCTTTTTAAGTAGTGTTTATAATTTATTGAATCCTTTGCATGCATCTCTCTTTTCACTCTTTCTTTGACAAAAGCTCTGTACTGTACTGCTTCCAGAGCCTTTTGTTTCCCCCAACCATAAAAGTTTCAGGAACAAAATGTTTTCTCGACCCCAATAAAACTAGTTTATATCAGAAGAACTAAAAAAAAAAACTCAAAAGGGACAATCAAAAGTTAGATTGACACACGTGAGATCGAGTTTATCGTCTTGATAATTTTGCTAATTTGAAATGGCAACATTAAAAAATTCCATACTAAATTAAGCAAATAATTCAAGAAATAGTTTCATATGTTTTTTTTTTTTTTTTTCACTTTTAAGAAAAGATGAATGAGAAGTATCCATTAATTTTACCTTGACGTCCTTTTCTGGCTTGGCCTTCCCTCCTACAGCTGTTATCCCATAGATGAGCTTCGTATCTCCCAGTCCATCTATGTCTGCATCAATCAAACATAATTAAACTCAATTCAATATTGGATTTTCTAAAACCAAATATCAAAATCTTTTTCCCACCCACTAAACAAAACTTTGAATTTTTGAACTGATCTTTGTCTATTCACACTCCACATTGCAGCATTTTATGATAAAAATAAAATAAAAACTTCTTGATCAATCCAAACAAAACAAAAGTTTAATCTTTTTCCCCTACTCACCAGATAAATATTAAAAAAACTTTGACTTAAATCTTCACTTTGCAATTAGATTAAAATAAGATGAACTTGATTAGTATAATGTAATATGATGATAAACTTACCTGGTGACTCCTCGATAAATCGAAGTTCTTTGTCCCAATGGTTCGACAACCTTCTTCTTCGAATCATCCGATGTTTCCTTTTCAGTAGAAGCTATAGTCTTCTTGTTGCTCTGAGGTGGTTGATTTGATATGTTGTTGTTAACCGCCAGAGACAAAGCTTCTCCGGTGGATGCACCACCGTTGTTAAACCCTAACTCAGCCGTGGTTGATGATGACTTCACCGCCGCGTGACCAGAGAGATGAGTCGCAACGATGTTGGAGGCTGCTGAGTCATCGACGATCTCTGAACCAGAGTTCACCATCTTGAAATCGTGGTGATGATGATGATGATCGGAGAAGAACCCTCCGGTAACGGTGTTGTCACGTAGATCGTAGAATCGAGTGAGAGAAGAGTGGTCTTGTGTCTCGGTTTGGTTATCGGAGTAACGAACGAAGGAATCGCCGAGAAAATCTTCGAGCTTTGGAATCTGAGTCTGAGAAAGGATTTGTGAATCGAAAAAAGTGGATAAGGTTGTTGAATCCGCCATTGATGCAGCAGCTTCTATCTCCTCAGCTTCTTCTTTGAATACTTTAAAATCATAACAAAACCAAAAAAAAAAAAAAAAGTTAGCAACTTTAACTGAATAAACCAACAACACACATGAAAGTTAACTAAGAAACAGAGTGTATTATTATTATACCCAATAGAGATGATTTTTATTGGAAAAGCAAAGATTTAGGACTCAGGGGAGAGAGGTTTCTTTCTGTTTACAAAGTTTGTTCTGTTTTTTTTTGTTTTTGCTTAGTCGGAGAAAAAGACAAATTCAGCAGCCGAGAAAAGGAGGAGAAAGGAGGGCTCTCTGTGGGTTGAGCGACTCGGTTATAAAAAAGAGGAGAAGTCGGTTAACAGAGAGCATTATATACGTCAGTAATACTACTGGGTTAAAAAGAACCAAAAGAAAAAAGTGAAAAGGCAAGAGTTTTTACCATAGAAGTTATCGATGAGATAAGGAGTTGAAGAAGCGTCGTAAGAAGGAGGAGGAAAGTGAGACTGAACAGGTGATTTCAACATCTCCATTGGTGACAGAGAAAACGTTAACAAATTCGTCATTGGAGGAGGAGCCATCAACAAAGATTCAAAGTGAAATTATCTGCAGAAAATGACAAAATTCGAACAAAATAAAATTAAAAAGCCAATAGAAGTGAGAAAAAGTTAAAAACCTGAAAAAGAGCGTTATATAGTCTCTCTACTTTTAGCTTTTAGCTTTGGAAGTGGTTTTCAGGTTTTGCATTTTTGTACGAATGGTTTGAGAAAACAGTACTACATAATAAAAGAGAGCTAAAGAGAAAGACCAAGGAAGAAGAAGAAGATGTAGAGGCATATAAAAAGCTCTTTTTAAAGACTGATTTATTTTCCTAATAAGACAAAGAGAAATTTGCTTATTTTTTTTACTCAAAAGGAAAAAAAAGTTAACCAAATTGCAGTTTGGAGTGTGATAAATGCTGCCAAGGACTGGTTCCTTCAGCCCTTTTTCTATGTGTTGGTGTTTTATATGACCGTTTCTCGCAAGAAGGATAAACAGGTCTATGACACACAAACAAAAAAAAACATTTGTTGTTGATTAGTGAGATCGTAAGCAGTAATTACATACTCCTTATTCTTTAATTTTTTATGGTATGGTAGAAGTTTTACTAATTACGTAATAAATAAATTAATCTATGTTCTTCTCCCACTAAAAATATGCACCAGGTAGTCTTAGGGTACCCCCACCGTATGTAGTTATGTGTTTATTTTGTATCTATAAAACCAAACTGTTTTAGTTACCAAGGTCTCTGTTTACATTTGCATTAGTTAGGTTGGAAATCTCTAATAAAATAATGTTTTGAGGTGAGTGGAGGTGGTGGTTTTAGGCTTTTTAGCACTGCGGAAGATAGATTTTGTCTGGAACAAAGGTCGCAAAATATCTGGGCCGAGGTGACCAATATAAGTAAGTAGTGTAAGTACATCACTTTGATTATTATTACAAAATCGTAGTAACTCTCATTTTATTTTCTTTAGAAGTAAAACTTAAATTAATTTTGTATATGGGTTTATAATTATCGTTTAATGTCAGATGAATAAGTTAGATAATTTATTTGATTATGTCCAACGTTTTTCCCATTTGTCCTTCATGCAATACAAAACTTCCAGTCATTGAATTAAAAAAAATCTAAAGACAAATGGATCGTGGCTGTGGTGGAGACAAGCTTCCAGATGGTTCGGCCGGTTCACTCTGTCAAAAATCACAGATTATAATTTTAAATAAGTGCAACAAAAAGGTTGGCCCAGCAATTAAGGCACGTGATTAAGGCTTATTGTCGTCTTGTTTAATTTGAGCAATATGGTAATCCATATACTATCATTAGTGAAGTTTTTCTTCTTTATACCCAAGTTCATGGCTTAATGTTCCAACTGTTCACAAAAACTCTCTAAACAAGATGGGCTTTTCAACAGGAGACATAAAACCGAACCCACTGCATGCATTTTGAATCACCAAATTAAACACTATTTTCCTCTTTGCTTCTTCTCTGCGTGACTTGCATATAATGTCATAATCATTCATCTGTTCATTATGTACAGTAATACAGATATTGGTTTACTTAAAGAGAGAGATATAATTTTGAACTTTTATTGTTCCAAGCCAGCTAGCTAAGCTAGCCATGATGCTCTCTTGACCGACGGGAAAATATAAGCAGCCTAGTCCCATCGTATATTGAATTTTGTTACCGTTGTGTTTAATTAGAATTAATAATATAGACTTACTGTATATAATAAAAAAAGAAAAGGAAATAATAATAACTATCTTAATTATAATTATAAATTTCCTTATTAATCTGACCGTTGTGAATTTGTAGATTTCCTTTTTTTCTTCGGAACCTCTAATTAAAAAGGAAACAACAACAACAAACAACTTTGTCTCTCTTAAGTCTTAACGTTTCCTTCTTCGTTCTTTCTTCCTTGAGAGAGAGAATGAAATCAAAACTCTCTCTGTTTTTTTCCCTTCTTCTTCTTTATTCTTCAAAACCCTAAACCAATAGTACGACACGATGTCGTGAAGTATTTCTCGTTGTCTTCTCCGGTTAAGCCGATGATGATGATCGGAATTGTTCTTTTTCATCCAATCCAAACATCATTCAAGTATAAAACATATTATTAGGCCGATCCTGAACATGTGCTAGTTTGATTTTGGTACTTGTTGTCTCTATGTGCTGTTTCGAGTAAGTTATGAGTCTTATGACTTAAGGCTGCTTCCATCGTCTAACTTTGATTTTGTTTGTGTGTGTATGTGTCATATGTGTTGGGTTTAATGTCACTGCTGGAACCAACACCAAAAGGCTTGATGCATGACACCGAGAACCTTACTCGTAAGTCTACGTCTCTAATCTTTTCCTTTACTAAATATGGTGAATTCATTCAATTGATGATTTCCTCTAGTGCCTCCGTCTTAATTTGATGGTTTTAGCTAGATAAACTTTTTATTTATTTATGTGTTGATGTGTGTAGTTAGGATGCTAGAGCTTCATGTATTGATTTATGCAAATTGCGAATATAGATGATGATCGGAGCGATCTCTACAATGCTATGATGGCCTATGCTTTCTCAGTTTCAGGTTATGTCTCTCTCTCTCTGCTTTCTCGATTGATTTTTTCTTTTAATTATAGTATCTTACTCATTCTTTTGTGAGCAGAGAGTGACACTCTTGCAATCCCAACCGAATGATCATTTATTTGACTGTTAATTTTCATTTTTTTTCCAGTTTGGTGGAGTAGACACAAAAGGTATGATCTTCTAGGCTCTTAGGGGGTAAGTGGAAAACACATCTTCAGATATCACAATTTGTAGGTATACACTATTTTCTACATCTTTTTCAAAATCAAAAATATTGAATTAATTTTTAAAACTAAATTTTTATGTTTTTCAACTATTTTTTAATAAACTTTTTTAAAAAGAGGTTTTCAATTTAATAAAAAAATGTTTTTCAAACTTAAGTGTTAAATTTAAAATACATTGAAAACAAACCGAACTTAGCATCCCGTCTCATCCTACGGGTCCGTAAGTTTGGTGTATAAGTTCAACATGTATATACACGTATTTTAAATTAAACGCTTAAGTTTTTTTTCAACTAATCCTTTTTAATAAATCATTTAAAAAGAATTATTTTAAGGTCTTCAAACTTAAGTGTTAAATTTAAATTCGTTGAAAACAAACCGGATTTAGCATCCTGTCCCATCCTACTATGGGTATGTAAGTTTGGTGTATAAGTTTAACATGTACTACATACACGTATTTTAAATTAAACACTCAAGGTTTTTCAATTAATTTTTTTTATTAAATCATTTTAAAAAGAATTATTTTAATTTAATCAAACTTAAGTATTCTTTTAATTTAATCAAACTTAGTCAAACTTAAAAAATAATTTTTTAAAACTGAAGTATTAAATTTAAATACGTTGAAAACAAACCGTACTTAGCATCCTTTCCCATCGTATGAGTCTGTAACAATTTAGCTTGGTGTATAAGTTTCAAATACGTTAATAACAATTTAGGCTTAACATCTTGTCATATTCTATAGGTCCTTAATATTTGGTGTATAATGTGTATAATAAGTTCTCTCATTTTTTACTGTTATTTTTGCTTTTTGTCAATCAACCTCTATCTAACCAGAATATATTTTTAAAATTTAATTCTAAATCCAAAAAGCCAAATAAAACTTGGAGATTTTCAAAAATACCGATTTTGTATGTCATTTTTCATAAATACTTTTTGGTGGTGTCTATTTTCAAAAATACCCCTTTTAATATTTAAAATGACAAAATTATAAACCTATCCCTTAAAAACTATATCCTAAATGTAAATTGGAAATCCAAACCTAAAAAAAATTTAAAAAATTAATTTAACATAGTTTAATTGTGTAAAAGATGTCAAAAATGAAAATGTTCAAAAAGAAACATTTTTAAAAGATATGCCAAAAAATACATTTCTAACAAATTCTCCTTAGGTTTATTATTTTTTTGTTTTTAACATTAAACTAATAATGTCTAATGGAAAAAGAAAATGAAGTTCTTGAAAACATAGTCAACCTGGACCCTAATAGGATATATAGAGATATGCTTTGGTCACCTGAGGCTGAGGTGTGATTACCTCGATGTTACAAAGCTAACACGTCTTGAGAATTTTCTTCTCCTCAATCAAACTTCAAATTTTTAGTTTAATTTATCGTCCTTTTGTATGCCTAATTTAATGATTTCCATACATACAGAGATTGACTTTTTCAATCTTGTTTAGTTGACTACGGAAGCTGGTGAAATTTCCATCTACAATAAAATAAAACACAAGAACAGAACTCTCTGTCTTTTGAAAACAAAACACAAAACGATCATCATCACAGTTCACAAATTAGAAGAAGATGGAGGAAATAAAGAATCAAGAATTGGAAGAAGAAGCAGGATTAGGATCAACAACAATGGAGAAAGTATACATAGCTGTAGGAAACGATGTACAAGAAGGTTACAAGACGATCCATTGGGCTATAAAGAAATGGAACAACATACCTATCTCCATTGTTCTTCTCCATCTCTGCAACATTTCTCAAGATTTTGTCTACACCCCTTGTATAAATCTCTTTCTTATCAATTCACACCCTCTTCTTTCCTATTATTTCATATAAATCCAATTCACATGTGTGTGTGTTTGCATCGTAGTTGGGAAGCTTCCAGCGAGTTCTGTGAGCGAGGAAAAGCTTCAAGTTCTCAGAAAATACGAGGAACAAAAGATCGACAAGTTGCTGTCCAAATACATTTCTTTTTGTGGAAAGGTTTGTACTTTTTCTGTAAATTTTATTCTATTGTGGTAAGAAATCGAAGTAATCTGTTTCTTGGGGTCTTAAATGTAAAATTTTCTGTTATGTTGTTAATAACAGTTACAGGTGAAAGCAGAGTTACTCAAAGTTGAGAAGCAAGATGACTCAATTCAAGTATTGATATTAGATTTAATCTCAAAGCTTAGAATCACAAAACTCGTAATGGGAATCACTTTCATGAGATCTTCATCTTCTTGGTAATAACATCTTCTTTTATAGATTTTGCAAATTGATCTGTTTAAACCTTAAGTTATCAATTTCAACCTTAAGAAATCTTTGTTGTTTTCTTGTAATGCAGGAAATCGAAGAGTGCAATAAGCGGATCGTTCTATGTTTATCAAAACAAACCAGAACATTGCGAGTTTTATATAATTTGTGGAGGCAAAATGGTTTCACTAAAGAGAGAGAACGATGTGAACAACAATATCAGAAGCTGGATTGGTAAGATGTTCCATGATCCTGGGAGAAATCTAGACCGCTCATCTGGTAGCAATGATGATTCAACGGCTAGTGGAAGTAGTACATGGGATAATAATTTACAGGTGATAGAGAATTATTTCCAGCAATTATTGAGTTTGAATCTTGAAGAAGAAGAAGAAGAAGAAGAGGAACACGTAAATGGTGTTGAAGAAGAACAAGTGGGAGAAGAAGAAGATGACCTGGCACTAGACGTGCTGCAACATATGGTAAAGAACTAAAGATACTGTCCGAGAATATGCTTCTTATTGAATTGATAATTACATTTTGATTAAATATTATTATATTTGTTGAAATTTTCAGAATGTGGCAGAGAAGTTAGAGTATGTGAGAAGAAAGGTAAATGAAGCTAAGCTGATGATAGATGAGAAAAGAGAAGAAGTCAAAGTCAACGCTGAAAGATCAGACAAAGCTGAATGGGCTATCTCTTTATGCAATAGCAGAGTAATAGCTAAAAAAACCTAACCTTTTGGAACCATACTTAAACAAGAACTGAGTGAGAGTGTCTAAAAGTGTTAAAATACTTATTTTTTGGTTTGAATCAGGTTGAAGAGCTTGAAGCGTGGATTAAAGAAGAAAGCGAGAGACGAGAGAAACTTCAAGTGACGTTAGATTCGGATATCAAATGTATTGAAGAAGCGAAGAACTATGTCGAAAAAGGAAAAACAAAGCTTCATTCACTTGGGGAGCTTCAAGAAGAGCTGTCAAGCAAAGTCAAGACAATGATGGAAGATAAACTGCAAGTAGAGGTTGAGCTAGAGAGGGTTGTGTTACAGAGAGGAGATATGATAACGGAGATTGAGAAACTAAGGAATCAGAGAGATGTTTTCAACCTTAGGATTGAGTTTTGCAAGGAGAAAGAGGCGAGAGGTTTTGTTCCAGAGGAAGAAGAGGTGAAATGCGGGTATAGAGAATACGTTGGAGCGGATATCAGATTGGCCACTGAGAGCTACTCTGATAGGTTGAGGTTGAAATCTGGTGGTAACTGGACAAATGTGTACCGAGGGAGGATCGAGCGTACTACTGTGGCTGTGAAAGTGATTGGTGATTCTTTATCAGATGAGGATTTTGGAGCAAAAGTCAAGCTTTTGAATGAGATAAGGCATCCTAATTTGGTAGCAATTGCTGGATTTTGTTCACAAAGGCCTAAATGCATACTCTTTGAGTATATGCACAATGGGAACTTAAGGGATAATCTATTCACATCACAGAGGAAAACGAGAAGAAGCAAGATATTGAAATGGCATGATAGGATTCGTATAGCTCACCAAGTTTGCTCTGGACTGGGGTTTCTCCATTCGGTTAAGCCTAAACCCATCGTCCATGGTCGCCTTACACCTTCTAAGATCCTCTTGGACCGTAACCTTGTACCTAAAATAGCCGGGTTTGGACTTATAATGCATAGTGATCAATCTGATACGAAACCTGATGTGATGGCTTTTGGGGTTTTGCTTCTGCATCTTTTAACGGGAAGGAACTGGCCTGGTTTGCTCAAGGCAATGTCGATGAACCAGACAAGCATTCTCAGGGATTTGGATCAAACAGCTGGTAAGTGGCCACTCGAGTTAGCTAAAGAGTTAGGTGCGCTTGCAGTGAAGTGTTCTTCAGTGAACAGAGGAGGGAACATGGATTTTCAACGAAAGAGATAATGGAAGAACTTGGTAAGATAAGGGAAAAAGCCGATGAGTTAAAAATAACAGGAGGGTACGAGGAAGCAACCAATTCAAACATGGATGAAGGAGATCCGAATGACATACCAAGTGTTTTCATGTGTCCCATACTTCAGGTATCAAGTCATCTTTTCATTCTCATTATATAGCAACTCAAAAGAGAAAGTGATCATCACTCACAATCTAACTCGTTACTGTTGCAGGAAGTAATGAAAAATCCACACATTGCAGCAGATGGGTTCTCGTATGAACTTGAAGCCATAGAGGAATGGCTGAGCATGGGACATGACACATCTCCTATGACAAATCTGAGACTAGATTACCAGGTTCTTACACCAAATCATACCCTTCGTTCTCTCATTCAAGACTGGCATAGCAAAAAAGCAGCACAAGCTTCCTCATAGATTCTTTTGTATAACATCAAAAAAGGCTTAGAATTCTGTTTTTTTACTCACATCTCCTCAATCAAGCTATAAAAACTCAATATCTTGTTGTAATCTGGACAAAAGATTCAATCTTGACAAGCTTACTTAACTCACAAAGAAGATGATCAAAATGGAAATAATGCACATAGCTTTTCATATTACCTTGGTAGTGCTCAACTCAACAAAACAAAATCTACAGATTCTTAGACATTTGCTGCTGACAGTTTACGCACTGATACTATCAAAACACAAACAAACAAGGGAACAGACTCAAAAGGTAAAGAGATCCCCACACCAAAAGAAGAAACATAAGCAAGACGAAGACGACTGTTTGCTTCCTTCCTCCTCCTCCTTTACTTATTTCGTGGATACAGGAGAGAAAAGGCGAACGAGTCGATCTTTCTGTTCTTGATATCGCCGTTCCAAGAAAGTCTCAATGATCTCCATAACAGAAACGAATCTCTTCATATGCTCCAACCTACGGCTAAGCTCAGCTTCTCTCGCCCTTGCTCGTCTCAGCCGCGCCTCGGTTTCCGCGAGCCGGTCTCGAAGATCGTCAACCACTGAATCTTCTTCTTCTTCTTCCCCGTCGTATGATCGGCGACGGAGACTGTTACGCGACGAAAACGATTGATTGTAACCGTAACACATCGTATAGAGAGAGGAGAGAGAGAGAGAGAGATAAACAAAAATCAATTCTTTTTGATTTTCTTCTCTCAAAGGAAGAAGAAGAAAGACACTGAAACGAAAACATTAAATAAGGGTATTTTGGTCATTTTCATATAAGTCAAAACCTTCTTATTCACCGAGAGGGTTTTAACCTTCTGTATAAGTCAGTCACCGGCGGTGAAAGAAGAAGAAGAAGAGAGAAGCAAAGAGAAGAATGGCGAAGTCTTCTTTCTTCTCTGAAACCACCACTACTCGTCTCCCAGACGACACCGTATTCTTCTCAATATTCCCTGACTCATCATCTCTCTCCGGCGTCGGATCAGAAACCTCCGCCGCTCTTCAATCACTACACTTACAAATCATCGATTTCGTTTCTCCGTTTACTTCTCCTTACATATGGCAACACGAACCTTTCTCTCTCTCAATCGCTCTCTCTTCTTCCTCTTGTGCTTGTACCGATACTGCTACTACGCCTCATCTTCACGGGAAGCTCAAGTACGGTGACAATCTCGAAGACGAATGGTTCGCTGTGTTTTTGCTTTTTCGTATCTCCGCTGCGTTTCCGTCTAATTCGATTCGTGTTTGGGACACTGACGGAGAGTTTCTCTTAATCGAAGCTGCTTTTCACCTCCCGCGTTGGCTTAATCCGGAGACTAGTCTCAATCGTGTCTTCATTCGCGGTGGTGACCTCCACATCGTTCCCAGAAGCCGTTTACCTGATCCTTCTTTAGTTGCGTCTCTGAGGTTTCTAATCGAGCGTGGTAACGAGTCTCGTGCGTCGGATTCAGTTCAATCCGCGTTGAAGAATCGGGTTTCTGATTATCCAGAAAGAGCGTGGAGGAATATGCATCGTGTTAGGGTTAGGGTTCCGGTATCAGTAGCTCAAGTGCTTAGACATGAACCTTTATTGATTTCTCTTGCAGTTGAAGGGTTTTACGATCGTGATATTGATTCAATGAAGCACGCAGCGAAGATGGAGAAGTTTTTGAGTAAAGGAAGAGAGGAGGAAGAAGAGATTGTGCTTGTTCTTGTTAAGATGTCTCGTGCAATGTATGGGCAGCTAGTGCAGCAGAAGTTTCAAGCACCGAATTGTTATCCAATGCCGAGCGTTAGTGATAGGGATGCTTACATTGAAGCTGAGTTAGGGATGAAAATAGCTTGTGGTATGGAAATGATGTATCAGCTGAGAAGGAAAGATGGAGAAGATGGGAAAGGGATTAGTTGGAGTAAGTATAAGGAGAATCTTGAGAAGAATGGTTATTTTGAAGGATTGCTTTCTGGTTCCAAGGATTACAAGAGGTTGATGGAGAATGCTGAGGAGTACTACCAGAAGAGTTCTTCGTTTTCAAGGACAAGGTAAGAATATGAGTTTTTTTATTGTTTGCAGTGGAAAGGATTTGTCTTTGAGTTCTTTGTTTTTTTTTTCTTTTATGTGCAGAGACATTTTGAGTGCGCCAGTGAGACGTATTGATGAGGTTCTTGCTATACCTTTTTTGGAGGATGACTTCAAGGGTATGGAAGTTCCTGTTTCTGACAATGATTCTTGGCTCTACGATGGTGAAGATGAGCTAAACTCTGTTCTTCAAGAGAGGCAGAAAGAGATGGAGTTTTATAACTCAAAGAAGGAAAGCAAAAAGAAAGCAAAGGAGAAGCAAGAAGCTGGAAGCTCATCTGATGCGAACATGAACAATTTTGATCTCGGTGATATCTCCAAGTCTATGCAGCAATTCATCCACAAAGTATCGAGTTACGAAGGAGCAGAAGTGCCAGACAACAGGTTATCTATTATTATCTTGAACATTAACCATATTTTCTGAACATCTCTTTGTCAAATTTGAAGCTCAACACATTGTATTATCTTTGCTTGAATTCTGTAGGGAATTTAAAGAAGTGAATCTAGATGTCGATCGTTTCATGAAGGATATTGAGTCAATGCTAGGGAGTCAAGGTCGTGACAAACAAGCTGGTGATGACAGCGATAGCTCTGAAGGATCTTCTATGGACATGGATTTTGGTATTTCTTACTTTAAACATATATTGCTTTGTTGTCCCTGTGGTATGTTAGGTGCGGAGTGTGAGGACTCACTAAAATGTTATGGTATGCAGATGACTTTGAAGATGATAGCGAAGGAGAAGAGTCTAACGACGATGCTAAGGAAAGCTTTGAGGAATCCTACTCTGGAGTAATGAATGAGGAACTGAAAAACTCAACTCTTGAGAAAAGCTTTGAACATGTGAACCAACATTCTTCGAAGCCAAAAGAGGTATGGAGCCAGTTTTCCCTAGATTGTCTGTGAATTTAATAGCTTGAAAATTGAATTGTAATGGTGATTATGTGCATCTGCAGGAATCATCAAAGACTTGGGATGAGAAGAAGAATGATGAATATACACCAATTGATGCAGACTTCAACCTTGTTAAGAACCTACTTGAATCCTACTCTTCACAACAAGGACTTCCTGGTCCGGCTTCCAATTTGCTCGGTCTCATGGGTTTGCAGCTTCCAAAGGACAAAAACTGAATTCTGGCTGATCTCACAGATGTAGTTTGGGTTTACTTTTGTTTAATCACATTATTTTTGCCAAGTTTCTGAGATGATACTCGTGTGCAACGTCGTTGGAATATTGTGTGTTGTCGAAAGTAAGCACATGACATGTTATTCAAGAAAAACAAACTTATGTACATGTACACTGGCTATATTACACATCATCGAACCACAAAAGAACAAAAAGAAAAAGATATATATTTTTTCCTTTTTTCCAATCCCAATTTTTTTCTCGACCACAGAAGTGAAGCAGAAACGCTTTCACGAGAAAAAGATAAAAAAAAAAACCCACATGAAAAATATCCAATACTCTCAAATCATATTCATAATCAATTCAGCTTCATGTCTCCATCACCATCATCTTTGTCCATTAGTAGATTCTTGAGAGATGAGTTGGTGTTTTTGTTGTCACTCGCTTCAAACAGAGAAACAAAAGAAGTCTCCAGAAGCTATCCACGAATCTTGAGCTTCTTCTGTTTTTTTTTTTTCCTTTTTCTAGATTATTCGATTTTTGATACTGAAACAAAAGAGAAATAATAGTCTTATTCTTCTCAAACTTCCAGTTTATAGCTTCCCCATAGACGACAGCCACTGTTCCATGTTCTTCCCATCTGCAGTTTTAATGTCATGATGAGAAGAACCACACACAATCCTTCTATTTAAACAACCAAAGACTCCAATTCATCAATTATGGTAGATTAGATTAAGCTCAAAGCAGATCATTAAAGTCATCTAAAAACATGCATAAAACTCATCACACAATATACATTACCAGGAGTAGTAGGAGAGAAGAAGCCATTAGAGATCTGATTCCCTGAACCATCAATAACTTTCTTGTAAAGAGGAACCAAAACAACAAAGCCACCACAATCATCATCTTCAGTTTTAAAACCTGGTCCATGTGGCTCAACCCAACCAATAGACCACTCAGGATCATCAGGTTCAGGAAACACAACATTCCCCATCTTATCCTCTTCTCCTGATCCTGACCTCCTCTTCCAATCCATCCTCCTCTCTTGCTCTTCTTCACCGACGAAGAAGAAGAACCAGACTTAGTAGTAGTCTTCTTGAGTGAAGGACTCAGTGAAGAAGAAGAAGAAGAAGAAGAAGATCCTTTAGTGATCGAATCTTTCTTCTCTCTATCTTTAGTGTTGTTACTACCACCACACAACCACCTCGGAAGACGAGGAAAAGACACTGCCATCTTCTTCTTTTTTTTTCTTAAACAAACTCCGAACCCCCGGAGAAAACTCTAATCATTCAGCCATGGTGGATCGATGCTTTTATCTTCAACCTGTTCACAATAATAAATAAACACTTTTTTAAGAAATTCATCCATCTCCGTTAATAAATAATAATGTCACCATTATGATGACACTGACCAAACACAAATTGACTTTACTACACAAACTAATTTCAAATCCATCAATACTGTTTATGATGTAATCTATGAAAACTGAACTCATCCACATAGAGATTAAAACACGAAATTTCCTAATTTGAAAAAAAAAAAAACAGAATTTAACAAATTCAGGTTAGAGAGACAACGAAGATCCCAGTTTTGTTCATCAATGGAAAGTAATTTAATTAATTAAATGAATGCTTTCATCAGATCGGTGGTTCAATTTCTTACTATAAAATTAAAAAATCAAAAAGCGATAAGAGAATTGGAAGGAAAAAAATCAAAAGCCTCACGATGTCCGTCAAAAACACGGCAAGGCTTCACCGGAAAATTCGGCGGAAATAAATGCGAAAAAATCTGAAGAAGAGTAAAATAAAAATCTCCGGTGTGGGGAACGTAAGATTACCGAGAGAGAGAGGAAAATAAGAAGAAATTAAAAATTGAATCGACGATCGAAGAAAGAGAGAATTGCGTCGTTTCGTCCGTCGTCGTCGTCTCTGATGACTCTCTTCTTTCTTTCTTTCTTTCTTCTTTTTCTGACTTTTCTCTGACTTTGGTTTACAGAGAAGCTCCTCATCCTTTGTTGTGCTCTCTGCTTCCTTTATTTATATTACTTTTTTTATTTTATTATGGCCGTTTTTTTAATTGGGCCTCGCTTCTGTGGAAAACCCAATAAAGATTGATCCGACGGTTGGTAGCGGTTTACTTGCTTTCGTAGCAACTGTTTATCTACGGTTCTACCATACACTTCACAACACTCGATCTTTTTTTTTCAATATAAATAATAACGAATAATATCAGGGGATTTATTTGTTGGACAAATAAATAAATTATAAAAACGAATCGATTTTCTTGTTATTATTATTATTTTTTGTATAATGATGATAAGAGTTAAAGGAGTAGATAGATATAATTATTGGAAATTTCAATTACAAATAAGTAATTATTAAGTTCATGCATTTATCCCGAATCAATCATTTTCTGTATGGATTTTTGTGTAAATTATAGAGATTCCTAATTACTAGTTAATTAAATCTCAATTGCTAGTACCCCTTATGATCCATGTATTATATTGTCGTTTAAACTTTATTTAGTGTTATTATCAGAACTTTCAAACGTACCTTAATACATGAATGTTATATAGTACTACTAATTAACATGTTTATTTAATTAACGGTCGCAAAAAAAAATCCTGCAAAATTATGTGTAACAGACGTCATAAGAAATAAAATTAGAGGCAACCTTTTTACCAGTATGTCAGCTTTCTTTTTTTGTCACTATTACTAATTTATTTCAGTTTCACCATATACTAATAAACGTATTATTAATTGATTCATATACTATGATTACAAATAATATATAGTGGATTTATTAGAATCTGAAGGTATTACAATTAGCATATTCTATAGTACACTTGTGGTTGTTGTTAGAGTTAATAAATAAACTTTAGGGATTATCATCATCCCACTTTGAGTATTTCCTTATTAACGAAAAACTTACACTATAATTGCAAATTTCTCAAAATCTTTTGATCCTTTTACAATCTGTTTTGCAATTTTCATGATACATGGGATAATTCTTAAAAGAGCCAAAAAAAAATCTTATTTATAACCAATCAGATTCATACATACAATCCAAATTCTAATCAAACTATACTCTTTTATTATTTAAGCCTCAAAGCTAAACACCAACTAGCCTCATCAAGAATCGAGTTTTTATTTTTATTATTATTACCAGACGTATCTAAGAGATCAAGACTTTTTTTAAAAACTAATCAAACATGGCACATACAATCAGGAGCAGGATAAGTATAAATCGACTGTTTTGGTTTCCGTAACCTGATCTGACCTTGTCTATTCACATGTCCTTCACCAAGTGCTTGTTGGAAATCAACCCAAGTGATGCTTTTGTTAAGGAAAAGTTGTCCGATTAACGCCATGTTTGGTCTGATTGTCTTGAGATTCTCGAATGTTCGGTGACCAACAAGAGCGTTGTGCATGTTTCCAGGTGATGCAGATATGAATATGTCACTGTGCATACTAACGTAGTAATCAAGTGCAGCTAACAAAGAAGCTTTGCCTTTGATTCGAGCTCGTTCTTCTGAAGAAGCAAGACTTCTTTTGTCTTCCATTCTTGGGAAAACTTGTCTTAGCGTTGAGATTCTAGCTTCTCCTCCATATACCTGAAATTCCAAAAACACAGAAACGGAAGCATTATGATGCAGCAATACTAACCAGAAACAAGTCTTGAAACGAGTAATATAACTGAAGAGACTGACCTTGTGGGATGCAAGATAGAGACGAGTATTGTTGTCGAATCCAAAAGCAGCAAGAAGAAGTCCCATTTCTTCTGGTGTTAGAGGACATCGTCCTTGACTTCTCAACTCTTCATCTGTGAATTGTGAATTCAAAACTCTTCCTTGCCAAATCATTTGTCGGTACTTCGCCAATGCAAGTTTCTCGGCTTTGCCTCCGCCGAAATCACACGCGGAATGCGCAGCCATGTCCTGTAATCATAACAGGAAGAAACACTTCTTAAGATCATATAACTCAAGAGACATCATCATCAAATGTTTTTTAAGTAGGATGTACAAAGTATAATATACCTTGTCGAAACGAAGATGAAGCACTGCGAATTTACCAGGCTCTTGTTTGCTATGTGAGTTGGTCATGTCTCTTAAATGATCCACATTGTTCTGTTCTTTACTACTTCTCCATGATGGGTTTCTAAGACGGCTCACAAGAGCATCACCGAGGGATCTAATGTGGGGGACAAAGCGTAAAGCTTGGAAATTTACTTTGCATCTTAGCCGTTGGATATCAGCAGGTAGGTGATCAAACGATAGACGGTGAGAGAATGGAGATATAGCAGCAATCCCATAACTACAAAACAAACACACAAAAATGCTCCACACTTAGTCCCGCATGTTCTTCTTATTTTATACTAGTCAGATTAAGTAAAAGACCTACCTCTGTAGAACCGGTGAGACGTTTTCGATATACCAATTCGCAGAAGCATGAACAGGTGCGGTTTTGACTCGGGTTTCACGGACTGCAGTACCGTAATACTCTCTTGTACTCCAAGAGTATTCATCAGGAACTTCTCTGACTACCCTTATGTCATCTTTTAACGAATCAATGAAATGATCAACATCAAAGATATCAACAAAAGAGCTGCACACGGAAAGAAAGAAAAAAATACACAACTTCAGCTTTGGACAACCCAAGGCAACAACACAACTCTCTGAAAGGAAGAAACTAACATTACCTTGTATCTTGCCAAACAGGATTGACTTCAAGATACGGGATCACGAGTGTTGCGTTTAATATCTTAGCAACCGCAACTGCATCACATATCCCCATTCGTTGCTGATTAAGTCCTCCATCGAGAAACACCTGAACATATCCCTCGGATTTAACCGGTAATGCTGCTCCAAGACAACAAGATTAGTCAGAGATTAGTATAACCTGAAAACTAAATGGGGGGGAACTATCAAACAATTTGTCAATACTTACAAGGGGAGTTTCCCAAATCAATACAAGGACTCCATCCTTGATCAGTCAATGGCCTCCACAGATCAGACTGTTCTCCACTTGACTGAAATCAAAAGAAACAACCAAAAATATCAAAAAGTCAGATATATCTTAACTGTCTGAAATCGGTAATGAGATCATGAAAGAAAACATTTAAATTTACCCGTTGCAAAGCGCTCTTTAGCAAAGATAAATGTCTTGGCTTTATCGTAATTACGTCCTGCAAAATTAAATGGTTTGATTTTAATCAAAAGAAGAAGATCTTCACCACTTAACTCTTTTGACTTCAAATTGAACAAGTCTAAAATTTATTCAAGTCAAATTCCTAATAAATCCGGAGAATAATTAATCAAAATCCTTAGTAAAAGTGTCTTTAAAAAATCAATCAAGAAACAAAACACAACCACCGTTGATGTCTCTTTCTCATTGTCATTCTACAAACGAATACAAATTAAGAAATATCTAGACTAGGCAGGTTGAAACTACTATTTCTGGATTATCCTAAAGAGTCTAAGACCATCATAGTTTAATGAAATTTCCAGAATCCAACCAAAAGAAAACGCAAAAAGCTGATATTTTTGCATTTTCACGGAATCCAACCAAAAGAATCCCAGGAAAATAGGAGAAAGAGATTTAAAAAAAAAAAAAAATTTTGGTTTTTTCCCAAACTTACAGATGAAGAAGCGTAGTTGCAGAGCAAAACGACGAAGAAGAAGAGCACAAAGAGAATCCTTCTTCTCAGGAAGAAATAGTCATTGGCATCATAAAGATTCATCCTTTTAATCTTCTCTTCTCAGACGAGTTAAAAACAGAACAAACCCAGATCCAGTTTCCGGGAAAGTTGAAGACTTTCTTATTGAATCAATCAATCAAGATACCAAGGAAACGAAAGATCAATACCAAGAAGACGACACCAAAAGCAGAGAGTTAGAAAGATAACGAAACTAAAGTCACATGAATCAGAATGCTCTCTCTTTGTCTCTTTCTCTCTCTCTTCTTCTTCCACTTTTTTTTTCGGTTTTTTCTTCTTCTTCTTCTTCAATACACACACTTAAGGATGAAGTTTGTGATTAAAAATGTTTGATCAAGTTCCCAGAACGGTTTATACTAGTAGTAAAGGACTAAAGAGAGAGAGAGAGAGCGCGTGAATGTGTCTCACATGGACACCTGTTCATTAAATTTGCTGTCCTGTCTCCAATGGGGTCCCCTGCCTCTCTTCTCTCTTTGCTCACAATACAATGAATTAGTTTAGCACTGTAAATAAATAAAATTCTCGTGACATTAACATTTTTTCATGGGACTCCTGAATAACAACGTTGCTTTAAATTACTGATTATCTCACTAACTAAATGACAACACTAACAAATCTATTAGAACTCGATGGAAAACAATTTTCATATGAGGTTATCATATCTTTAAAAAATCAAAGTATAAGGAAACAAAATCAAGAGATACTAAGTATGTTTTTTTTTTTTTTTTTTGTCACTCTTTCTATTTGGTAGTAGATTTTGTTTTTCTATATGTGTTTATATATATATGGGTAAATAAAGTTTGTTTACTATGGCAAGTTTGAATAGTGAAAATAATCGGTTACGCTGTTATGATGATATATATATAACGTTTGAACTTATGATTATCATGGTTCTAGTATATAATTATGTGATTATTGCATAATTTACATATATTTAATGATTATTAAGAAGATTGGAAAAATGTCATTATATAACACAACTGATTTTCCATAATGACTGACTAGTCCGAAGTTTATGATGTTGGTTTAGATTTGTATAAGAAAACAAAAACAAATTATTCAATGTACAATTCAATGATAAAAATCTCCAAATTTTTCATTGAAGGGAATTAATCAATTTAGAATATTTGGACCTCGGAAAGAAATATTCACAAAATAAATAAAAAAATCTAACACGTTACATACTCGTCAATTAAAATTACTACTATACTATACTATTACGTCGCCATCACTAAACAACACATTAGAACCACATACACGACAGTCGACATAACCTAATGGCCTTGGATTAAGATTAGTGGCGCTATCTATCTACAGCTATTTTATTTTGCTTGATGATAGCTGAGTTTTTATTTAATCATCGTGAAAATAAACCCAAAAATATCAAAAAGTCTGTGAAAACATTGGGACTTATAAGAAGTGCATTGATATTAGATTTTTGGACCGTTGGGACAGATAAAGACAGCTTTTTTTTTTCTTTCTTTTTTTTTTTCCCCGAAAAGACAGCTTATATATACGCATGACTGTAACAAAAATTTGGCTTTTCATGTCTTTTATGTAGGATTTATATTTTGCGAAAAATAAAATTTAATACTAGTAGTAAAAAAATATGTGAATTTGCTTAGGGGGGCACCGACACTTGGGTTGTGTTCATCACAAAATCCCATTACAGCTTGACTTAAGATTTTTCATATCTATCAAAAGATCCAATCTTCTGGCTTCGTGTCCTTCTTTCCCTCTCTTCTTTTTTCACCCACTTTTTTTTTCTTTACTTTTTAATTTCCCAACTAATAATTGTTTCCTATGTAGTTAATAATAATAATAGTAGTAGTACATTACATTATTACTCTTTATTATTTCTACGTTTGGCTAAACATCTAAACAAGTTACTCGTGAACGAATATTACTCCTTAAATTATACACTTTTTGTTAGGCGAGATTTTTTTGAACACATCTATAAAACATATCCCGTTTGGTAAATCAACCTAATAGAAATAAATTACTATACCAACGAGATACAAAAAAAGAACAATTATAGAATGATATTTAATGAATATAGTGATAGGTTTAAATTTATAAGATATTGATTCGGCGAGAACGTGAGAGCTTAATTTGGAGTACACATGATTAATATGTATTATGGACGTGATTTTCAAATGAACCAGCATTGTACGATTTTGTTGTTGGCGTGGGAATATGATTCTCCTACTTTTTTTTTTTTTTCAGTATTTATCATATTTTTCATTCGAACTAAGCAATTATTAAGCCGTACGTTGATTTGTGTTTTAAAGGAAAATAAAAGTTGGTCATACAATAAAGAAACCAAAAAAAGTTTTTAAAGCATAGGAAAAGGTACATAAGTTGAGTTGAATGGGACATTAAAGTGTTTCGTGCATAAACAAAACTTGTTTAAAGTTAAAGTTTTGGGATTACTCACTTAATTTTTTTTTGGGATACAAAATTTCACGACTGTATTAAATAAACAACGAAATTCATGAATGTATCCAAAGTTTTCTAAAGCGCAATTAAAGTTAATAGTACCACAACGCCAAGAATCTCAACATTTTTATTTTGTTTGATAACTATTCATTTAGTAATCTATAAATTAAAATGATTTTTCTACAAGTTCCAGCTTTTTAGTCCAAATCAGTGGATGAGATTACTTGAACAGTGTATATAAATAGCAACAAATTACTGGAATCCAAATAACATAATCAAATTTTGTTTTATTATGCATTAAGCATCGACAGACACACTAATTAGGCTTTAAGTTTTTTTTTTCTTCACAAGTTTTTAATGCCTTAAGATTTTATTTAAATGCCTTCAGCATTGACACTAACTAGTAACTAGGCTTTAAGCTCTCTCTGTTCAAAACCAGTTTTTATAATTCCTTTTGAGTGGTCAATACTTAAAACAAGATTATTTAAGCTTATAAATGATCTTGGCTTACTAAATCACTTGGGCCTGATCCAATTAAGAAAAGCCCTTTCATTGGATTAAAACAATAAGGTGCAATAAATGGTAAACCTTTGGGCCTTTTAATTTAAATTATTTGGAGCATTGAGAAATTATTATTATTAAACGTTAATATTCCACAAGCTCAAATATTTCCCACTTGAATGGGTACTTCATTCATAAAAGTAGTCCCCCACCAGAATTTGTAATCAATTTTTATGAATAAATATACTAAGTTACTAGTAATAATTATGTTACCTTCAATGACACGCTATCTGGTCGGTCCAGAAAGAAATAAATAACAAATAAAATTCAATAAGCACCACACAGATCTCTCTGCCTATATGATTATACTGCGTGTGCCATTATCATTTAATCGATTAAAATTCGATTTTTTCCATTGCACCTTTATCATGAATCATGAGTATCATCATCTTATGTATTGATTCTTTAATCGTACCTACTCATTGCACCGTAATTTCGAAGTGTTATTGTGTTTTACTTTTTTCCGTTTCAAAATATCAAAATATAATATGTTTTAAAAAAGTTTTTTTTCATTGATGTTTTCAAGTTTCCATGCAACTGTTAGATTAATTTAAGTTCTTCTATTATACAGTATTGTTTATGATTGGTTGAACTTGTTAAAAATAAAGACTTCTTAATTTGTGTATTTTAGTTAAAACATCATATATATTGAAACAAATGGAGTATTTACTAGTCTTTATATAAATAATCAATCAATAAAAATGTTATATTTGTTAAAATCTTCAAAAACGAATAATTAAAAGATTTATAACATAGAGAAGATTCTATAGTTTTGTTGTTTAGTTTTCTAAAATATTTTAAAGTATTTCAAACAATCTCTGTATTATGGTAATACTTTCCATAACTTTATTTTGTGAAGAAAATATGTAAAATCATGAACCAAAAAAATATAATTGAATTCATTAACATTCTTAAATTCTTTTGTTTGAATTGAATAATACACAACTATAATTGACTTTATAAAATCTGAATTCAATAACCTAAATTTATTAAGATTTTAAATGACTCTTAACAAATCACAAACTAATAACACTAAACTTCAATAAAACTACAAAATTTTAAAATTCTATTCAAATTTCAAACCAATAATTTCAGGTTGTAAAAAAAAAAAAAAAAGACTGCAATAAAAAAAAAGAAATAACGAAGCAAAATCGAACACGAGAAGGCGTCGTTAACGCACAGCACAAAATATTTTGTGTCTTAAAAGACGTTTTGGTGTCTCTGTCATTTTTTATTGTTTTTTTTTTTTTTTTAATTTTGTTTATTAGAAAAGGAAGAACATATCAAAAACGACATCGTATAATACTGTACATTGCCTCTGCCCTTTCATTTTTTTATATCTGAGAGACAAAGAGACAAAGTAAGAAAAAAAAAATAAAGAGAACACAAAAATTTGGATTTGGAGGTAATAAATTTCAAAAACTTTAGAATGTTTTCGTTTGGAAGAATCTGAGATTCTCAGCTCCCAGAATTCTAGTGGGGTTTGTGGCTAAATCTGGAATAGGATTAGGGTTTTTTTTTCTGCTTTGTGGATTTGTAAAAATAATGGCGGAGCAGAAGAGTAATAATAATAACAATAATACCACCAATAGGTGGAACTGGGAGGTTACTGGGTTCGAATCGAGGAAGTCGTCTTCTAGTGAAGAAGGCATTCATCGACGGAACTTGATTCCGAAGAACTCGCACTCGTCGGAGCTTGCGTCTAAGGTTCAGAGTTTGAAGGATAAAGTTCAGGTGGTGATTCTTTCCTTTATGTTTCTTTTGTGATATGAAATCTTAGAGATGTGAATGTGAATGTTGGATTAGTAATTTTTTTTGTTTGTTTGATTTTTTTGAAAGCTATGTTTCTATTAAGAGAATTGATTTTTTTATGTTTAGACGAGTATAGAGCTGAGCTTGTTACAAGTTTTTTAGTAAAATGAAATTGCGGTGGTTGTGTGAGTAGGGATATTGCTTGATTGAATAATTAAGTGGGATGGTTGATGAAGCTGTTGTTTAAGAAAAGTGGGTTTTGGTTAAACAGCTTGCTAAGGACGATTATGTGGGATTGAGACAGGAAGCTACTGATCTTCAAGAGTACTCTAATGCTAAGCTTGAAAGGGTTACACGTTATTTAGGTGTTCTCGCTGATAAAAGTCGTAAACTTGGTAAGTTTTTTTAGTTCCCTTCACCGTATTCCTTGTGAAGTTTTGACAACAGTGTAGGTTTTCAGTAATTTCTTTTGGATTTATAGATAAGGAAAATGCTGAGAATACTGGGATATCTATATACCTCTTGTTACTGTTATCTCCTTCATGTTTGTTTGTTGTGGTGAAAATTTGGGCGAATGTGTTTTGTTCACTTATCTGCATAGCCTATCACAGATCAATATGCCATTCAGACGGAGGCTAGGATATCTCCACTTATCAATGAGAAGAAAAGACTGTTCAATGACTTATTGACGACCAAAGGTGCAGATCTTCCATTTACGACGTGATTAGTCTTTTCTCTGCCCCCTTTCTCTATCTATACTTTTGTTGATTTCCCTTCAACACCTGATTTTCTCTATGACCTGAGTGTGTAGTTTATCTTCTACCTTTCAGGGAACGTAAAGGTATTTTGTCGAGCAAGACCATTATTTGAAGACGAGGGTCTTTCTATTATTGAATTTCCTGATAACTGTACCATACGTGTAAACACTAGTGATGATACTCTGACCAATCCTAAGAAAGAATATGAATTTGACAGAGTTTATGGACCTCAAGCTGGACAAGGTGAGTTAGCATACTTTACCGTTGATGTAGTTTTACTTTATGCTTAGAATTGTTTCCAGTATTTGTCTGAAAATGTAGCAAGTATTCATACATTTGGTTTGGTTTACAAATATAATCTATTTACTCCTTAAAATGTGGAACTTATTCAGTAAATTTTCCCCAGCTTCATTGTTCAGTGATGTCCAACCCTTTGTGCAATCTGCGCTGGATGGGTCTAACGTCTCTATATTTGCCTATGGACAAACTCACGCTGGGAAGACATATACAATGGTTGCCCCTCCTTTCACTTTCCTCCCTGAAATTTTGAAATTAGATACTGATCTTGTTTGGTATCCGTATCATTGATGCTGTTCTGCTTCTCCTGCTTTTTGCTGCTTATTTGTATGTTTATGCTGCCTATACATTTTGGCTCTTTAACAAGCCCAAAATATCTGTGAATGAACATTGAACTGTAGACAAAATTTCATGGTGACTGGTTTTAATACGATAGGCAAGCTCATTTATGTTCATAGTGTTATCTTATCGATTTAGGAGAGTTCTACATAAGGCAATTTCCTCTCTGCTAGTTTGAGTGATATGATGTTGGTTTTTTCGCAGGAAGGATCTGATCAGGACCATGGTTTATATGCTCGTTGTTTTGCGGAACTTATCAACTTGGCCAATTCTGATTCAACTTCAACATCTCACTTCAGTTTCTCTGTTTCAGTTTTTGAGCTCTATAACGAACAGGTGCGTCTTTTTCATGTTAAGTCCTAATACTTTTGTATGTTGTTTTAGAAGTGAAACATGATTATGATATGAAAATTAAAAGTCTTTTCTAATTCCGAAACTTTCATTTTCTAGATCAGGGATTTACTCTTGGGTTGTCAGAGCAGCTTGCCGAAGATCAATATGGGTTTGCGCGAATCTGTTATAGAACTATCGCAGGAAAAAGTTGATAATCCATCGGAGTTCTTGAGAGTCCTGAAATCTGCATTTCGAAAAAGGGGGAATGAAAAATCAAAGTCTAATGTGACCCACTTGTATGTTTTCTTTTGTGCTTAACTCTTAGTTTATGCTTATACTCTGCTAAGATTCTCTACTCATGCTATTTTTTTTTCCGGATTTCTGCTCTCTTGGTAGGATCGTCTCAGTACACATTTATTATAGCAATACGATTACGAGAGAAAATGTAAATAGCAAGCTCTCTTTAGTTGACCTGGCTGGAAGTGAAGGTTTAACTGTGGAAGATGACAATGGAGATCATGTAACTGATCTGCTCCATGTAACGAATTCAATTTCTGCGTAAGTGTCCTTCCCCGTTCCTATTTCTTTTTTTTGTTACTTTACAATTGTATATCGTACCTATGTTCTGAATATTTACCAATAGTCCCAATAACCTTTGCTCACTGCACACGTCTCGAGTTCTGTAGGCTGGGAGATGTTTTATCCTCTTTGACGTCAAAAAAAGATACGATTCCTTACGAGAACTCATTTCTTACAAGAATACTTGCAGATTCAGTAGGTAAATGCTTCTCCTATCCAGTGCATGTGCCTCTACGTTTTCTTTGTGTTAAGGATTTCTCCCCAGTGATTAAATGTTTAAATGAGAACAAATTTCTGTAACGTACAGGGGGGAGCTCCAAAACATTGATGATCGTCAATATTTGTCCAAGTGCTCGGAACTTGTCTGAGATAATGTCATGTCTCAATTATGCCGCTAGAGCTAGGAATACTGTACCAAGCCTTGGGAATCGAGATACAATTAAGAAATGGAGAGACGTAGTAAGTGGAATTAGAGAATTGTTATCTACCTTCCTCTACCGTTCTTTGAATTTTTTTTGGTTTGGTTGAAATGCAAAATTAATTAAATAGAACAGAGCTATTAGATCAAAGACAGAGCTATTCTACAGATTTGGTAACTTATTATTCTAAGTTGCTACTGGTTTATATATGAACACGTGCTTTGAAAATATCATTCTTCCTGCAGGCAAATGATGCTCGGAAGGAGTTATTGGAGAAGGAGAGGGAAACTCAGCGTCTAAAACAAGAGGTTACGGGTCTAAAACAAGCACTTAAAGAAGCAAATGATCAATGTGTACTGCTCTACAATGAAGTACAGAGAGCGTGGAGAGTTTCATTCACACTGCAATCAGATTTAAAAGTATTCAATGCTGACTGGCATAGTGTCTCCTTATTTCAGTGTTTCCTTATAAGATTCCTTTCTGCTAACGATTTACTTATTTGTTTTTGCAGTCAGAGAATACAATGGTTGCAGACAAACATAAAATAGAAAAGGAGCAGAATTCTCAGTTAAGAAATCAAATAGCTCAACTTTTACAGTTCGAACAGGAACAAAAGCTGCAGGTGCAACAACAAGATTCCACCATTCAAAGTCTCCAGGTTGGTACTTCATTAATATCTACTTTGTAAACTTTGGCACATGTCTCCTTGCCTTTTATCTTAAACATCTACATAACAGAAATAGATGGTGAAATTGTTTTCAAGTAGCCTTTTCTGAATATGATAGCCGTGACATTTGCTTTCCTTTTTTCTTAATAAAAAATGTGCAGTCTAAAGTGAAAGACTTAGAATCACAACTAAGGGAAGCCCTGAATTCTGACATGACAAGATCAAGAGATCCAATGGAATCTCAGCCCAGAGCAGCTGAGAACACAGTCGATTCTTCTGCAGTTACCAAGAAACTTGAGGAAGAACTGAAAAAGCGTGATGCACTGATTGAGGTTCTGCGTTGTCTTCCTATTGGGCACATTTTAATTAGTGACTTCCATATTTTTGAGTTACCCAAATAATTGTTGACCTGAACATTTGTCTGAAGAGAGTAGTTGCTTTCTGCAGAGGTTGCATGAAGAAAATGAAAAATTGTTTGACAGATTAACAGAGAAGTCGGCGGCTAGCTCGACTCAGGTGATTCTTTTCTCTATCCTACACTGATGATGGACGCTTCTCTTTTTGGAGCTGTTGGCAGAAAAATCAATTCTCTTCTCTTCATTAAATGTTACTAATTGCCATACAGATAGAGATTTTCCTGCCCCAGCTAGCTATTTGCTTAAGCTTTCTCACCCATTGTTGTATATAGGTATCTAGCCCCTCATCAAAAGCTTCACCAACAGTGCAACCTGCAGATGTTGACAGGTAGTTATTTGATCACTGGGAACCATTGAATCCAAAATCCTGTCTTCTCTATTTTTGTTTACTTCCCTTACCACCTGATCTGTATTTTTCTTCAGGAAAAATAGCTCTGGCGCTTTAGCATCTTCATTGGATAAAAATGAAAGCGCGATTACAATAGTAAAATCCAGCTCTGAATTAGTAAAAACCACTCCAGCTGGAGAATACTTAACAGCTGCACTGAATGATTTTGATCCCGAACAATATGAAGGTCTTGCAGCCATTGCTGATGGCGCAAACAAGCTTCTGATGCTGGTACTGCCACCGTGTTAATATTTGATGTGGATTCCCTTTTATATTTTTCACGGATGTAAATAACAGAATTTATTTTACCACAATTTGAAGATAGAATTACAGTAAATTATGTGTGTATATTTATAACGTTGTTTGGGATAGGTCTTATTGATTTATATGTTAAGAGAATTTATGGGTTTTATTGTTGGACTTGCAGGTCTTGGCAGCTGTCATAAAGGCTGGTGCTTCCAGAGAGCATGAAATCCTTGCTGAGATCAGAGATGCTGTCTTTTCATTTATGCGGAAAATGGAACCAAGAAGAGTAATGGATACAATGCTTGTTTCTCGAGTCAGGATATTGTACATAAGGTCCTTACTTGCACGATCACCTGAGCTTCAGTCGATCAAGGTGAGCAGAACCAGATTTAATTAGCTAATCTTCCTTTTAGCTTTTCCTGCTGGTGTGTGACACTAAGTCTTCTCCGGAAAAGATCAATATCACGTCACCCACTTCTTTTAGGTTGCTCCTGTTGAACGCTTTTTGGAGAAGCCATTTACTAGTCGAACTAGAAGCTCCAGCGGGAGTAGCAGCCCAGGTAGATCACCAGTTCGATATCATGATGAGCAGATTCATGGCTTTAAAGTAAATTTAAAGCCAGACAAGAAAAGTAAGTTGGTATCTGTAGTTTCAAGAATCCGTGGAAATGACCAGGTAAGATATCTATGAGTCCCAGATATGCTTTATTTTAACCTTATAACTGGATTATCCAAGATACAAACTTACATGCTTCTCTTGTTTCTAATTTTTTTTTCTTAGGATACTGGGAGGCAGCAGGTGACTGGAGGAAAGCTGAGGGAGATACAAGATGATGCCAAAAGTTTTGCCATTGGAAATAAACCCTTGGCTGCTTTATTTGTTCACACTCCAGCTGGTGAACTGCAAAGACAGATTAGGTCATGGCTTGCAGAAAGTTTTGAGTTTCTCTCTGTTACAGCAGATGATGTTTCAGGAGGAACCACTGGCCAATTAGAGCTTCTTTCCACAGCAATTATGGATGGCTGGATGGCTGGAGTAGGAGCTGCGGTGCCACCTCACACGGACGCTTTAGGACAGCTTTTGTCTGAGTATGCAAAACGAGTCTACACTTCTCAGATGCAGCATTTAAAGGTATATGTGCCATGTCAAAGGTGATTTTGATGTGTTTTCTTTTTTTGAGTCGAAACTTTCAGAATGATTACAGCAGTAACTGATTTTAAATAAGAAATCTGTTAAGGGATAATGTAAAGATCTCGGTCTTAGTCGCTAAAGAACTTGTTTTCCATGTGAGATCTGATATGGGAATGCTTGATTAGGATATTGCTGGTACTTTGGCTTCGGAAGAAGCAGAAGATGCTGGTCAAGTCGCTAAGCTTCGATCAGCTCTCGAGTCTGTTGACCACAAAAGAAGAAAGGTAAACCCTGAAAAAGAACCATATGCTGTCATAACGTTAATCTCACTCTTGATCTCCCAAGAGTTTTTTACGTAGCTTAATTCCATTTTCGTTCTATATATCAGATTTTGGAACAGATGAGAAGTGATGCAGCTTTGTTTACCTTGGAAGAAGGCAATTCTCGTGTTCAAAATCCTTCTACAGCAGCCGAAGACTCAAGATTAGCCTCCCTCATTTCTCTAGATGCCATACTAAAGCAAGTCAAGGTATTTATAATCCTATCATTTGAAACCATTACGAGTCTTCTCTATCTTACTTTAGTTATGATTAACTACAAGAAGAAATAAAATCGATTTGCTTCTTGAAGGAAATAACAAGACAAGCCTCTGTCCACGTTTTGAGTAAAAGCAAGAAGAAAGCATTGCTTGAGTCTCTTGATGAACTTAATGAACGAATGCCTTCCCTCCTTGATGTTGATCATCCATGTGCACAGAGAGAAATTGATACGGCTCACCAGTTGGTCGAGGTAAGTGATGAATAAAAGTCTAGAAAAAAAGATCGATCGAAAAGTCTTGAGAAGTTTGATAACTTGTAACTTGCTGTTTTTATATATTGGACTGCAGACAATTCCAGAACAAGAGGACAATCTTCAAGACGAAAGGAGACCTTCATTAGAATCAATATCTTCAACAGAAACCGATGTGTCTCAATGGAACGTTTTGCAATTCAACACGGGAGGCTCTTCAGCTCCATTCATCATTAAATGCGGAGCTAACTCCAACTCGGAGCTCGTGATCAAAGCGGATGCTCGTATTCAAGAACCTAAAGGAGGCGAAATCGTGAGAGTTGTGCCAAGACCTTCGGTTTTAGAAAACATGAGCTTAGAGGAAATGAAACAAGTGTTTGGTCAGTTGCCCGAAGCTCTAAGTTCACTGGCCTTAGCTAGAACAGGTGATGGAACACGGGCTCGATACTCTAGACTCTACAGAACTCTAGCCATGAAGGTTCCCTCTCTAAGGGAACTCGTTGGAGAGCTTGAGAAAGGAGGAGTCTTAAAAGATACCAAATCGACTTAAGACATGAAGAAGTTACATTTTGTACAAGTGTTGAATTTCTTTTTACTGTGAGGCTTTTTTATACTTTGGACTTGTCTGTATTTTGTATTTTGTGTGTAGAACTCTGTATGATACACGATTTTTTTAAATATAAAAATCAGTATGTTAAAAAATCAAATATGATTAAAAGAATTATGAATTTAAGTGGACTTACGCAAGGTGAATTGAACTGATGATCTTACATATTCTAAACTTTTTTTTTTTTTGACTACTAGACAAAAAAAATATTTAAAAATCATGAATTAATTTTGTTTGATGAAACAACCCGGCCCCCGTTGTGTGTATATATATATATATATATATAGTTAAGTATACTATACTACTTAATTAACCAACAACAAATAACATGTACTATGGAAACATAATTCATAACCAACATCAATAAAATATGAACATGATACTATTCCTAATCATTCTATCCAACAACCTAGCATACTTCTATACAAAGTTCCAACAACATATTTTCTTAACCACAATACAATAACCGAATCCCTAGATCATCTTCCTCCTCATCGCCAAGATTCCATGTCACATACCTACACACCACAAACAACAATTAAGATGCGTGAGTATTATCAAAAATACTCAGTGAGGCAATCCTCCTATCTACTAGGCTATACACACAAGCAAATGAGAATTCAATGACCATAACACAACCAACGACACAATCAAACCAGGAAACAAGTATCAGCCGCCTGCTGAGAGGTTGGTGTCGATCGACACAGACAGAGGTTGCATCGACCGACACACACCTTGTGTCGATCGAATGCTCGACAATTTGCGGAAACCCTAATTTGCATCAATCGACACCTCCAAATGGCATCGATCGATGCTCGTAGGTTTTATCGCGCCGTCCTCGCACTTGCGTCGACCGACACACGTCTTGCGTTGATCGATGCCGAGTATCGTCCTCCTCGAATCTCCACGCCAGATCTCCTCCTCCAAATGTACCAAGTCCGAAACAGAACCAAATAGGAATCTCACAGAGCCACAAAAACCACGAAATCAACCAACAAATAATGGAATCAACCACAAAACACATAAAGACAAAAATCAGATAATCTAGAGCTTAGATAAGCCATGGTCATACACTCACCTTTACAATAAGAAGATTCTGACCAACAAACCACAAAAACAGCCTCTCTACCAGCTTCTATCACTTTTCCAGCCTCAAATCTTTCCAGAACAGTTTGAAATCTTCAAAAAACTCTCAGAACAACTTCTCTCTTCTATTTTCTCTCTGGAATCGACAATGAGGCTATTCCCAAACCCTAGGTCGACTTCCAGCATATATACCTCGGTTTAGGTCTTCCTAAACCCAACCGCTTCCAATTCGACAATTAGAATCAAACCGATCGAACCAGAAAATGTTGGTGCTTAAATGTTTTAGAAAATTTTAAAAATGAAAATATTTTAGAAAATTTAAATGTTTCAATATTGATAATATTTTAATCTTTTAAAAAGTTTTAATTTGCTAAACGAATCAAATAAAACTTTTAGATTTAAACATTTAATAAATTAAGCTTCATGCCATTCGTAGTTGAAAGCATATTAGTCTTATCTATAATGATTCTAAACCATTATCTAAAATTTTCTATCTAGACTTTGTACATTATTATAATTTTTTTTAATAATTTTAAAATGTTAAATATTGAGATATCTGATTCTGTGTAATATATGTTAATTGTTGAATTTTAGTATTATTAATTATAAATTTAAGTATAAAATAATAATATTTAAATGTATTTAACTATAAAATATAAAATTATATAAATTTAAGGGATTGATTTGCAAATAAAAAAGCTCAACTCCAAAATGGAGAAATGAATTAAAAGTCTCTAAATATAGAACAAATATAGAGATCTCCATTTTGGAGATGAAAATAGAGTGGGGTTGGAGAATATTTTTCTCCAAAGTGGAGTATGAAGATAGAAATGGAGATATGTTAGAGATGGTCTAATGTTGTAGTTGTGGCTCTATATTTATGGCTAAAAATATAGGACAAACCATCATAATAATTTCTAGAATTTTAGCATTATTTCTAGAAATTTAGTATTTTAAGAAATATAAATTTCCTCGGATCTATGAATTTTCACAACTTACAATTCTTCTTTTTATATTGCTTTTTTTATTTTTTATTAATATTTTTATTTGAAAATTTTATTATTTAAAATTTTATAAATAATGAAATAGCAAATAAAATTGTTAAATATTGAGATGTCTAATCCTGATTAATTGTTTAAAATGGACAACTTTAAAGCTTATAACTTCTTTTATTTAGTATGGTTGAATTATTATTAAATTTTCCGACAATTTGGGACAGATAAAAACAGTTTTTTTTTTTTTTTTTTTTTAATTCTGAAAAGACAGCTTATATATACGCATGGCTGTAACAAGGACAGCTTATATTGTAGTAGTACTACTAGCATTATAAAATTTATAAGATATTGACTCGGCGAGAACGTGAGAGCTTAATTTGGAGTACACATGATTAATGATGTATCATGGACATGATTTTCAAAGGTTTTTGATGAACCAGCATTATACGATTTGTTGTTGGCGTGGGAATATGATTTTTAAAGCATAGGAAAAGGCACATAAGTTGAGTTGAATAAAACTTGCTTAAAGTTAAAGTTTTGAGATTACTCACTTAATTTTTTTTTGGGATACAAAATTTCACATTATACGAATTATTTAAAAAAACGAAATTCATGAATTTATCTAAAGGGTAATAAAAGTTAATAGTACTACAACGTCAAGAATCTCACCGTTTTTGTTTTTGTTAGAAATTCATTTAGTATCTCTATGAATTAAGCTTTTCTTATTCATGTTCCAGCTTTTTTTTAGTCCAAAAATCAGTAAACTGAAATAAAGAGAAATAATTACTTGAACAGTGTAATATAAATACCAACAAATTACTAGAATCCAGATAACATAATCTAATCCCTTATATATTAATAGAGGAACATTTTGGCAAAAAACCTGAGGTGTCATCATTACAGAGCTCAGGACACTCTTTCCTTTATTTATCATCAGCTTTTAAAAATATATATATATTTTTTATTGTGTTTTTCCAAAAATACAATTAACAACCAAAATTAAATTTTTTATTATTTTTCTAACGTAATTATATCCTTTAGTTATATTTTTATAAAATCTTTAAAATAAATTTTAAGAACTCTTTGTTCATATGATATAATAATATAAGACTGATATTATAATAACTTTCACGGGTTAAATTTTAATTATTATACCAATTCTTTTTATTGATATATACTACACAATCGAATTTTAAATATTTCAATTACCCAAAAATATAATAGATTTTTGTAAATAGAAATTACAACAAAAACATTAAATGATTATTTTATACCGCGGGTTGTTACCTAGTTTTGTTTTATTATATGCCTTAGTTAAGCATCGCCACTAAATAGGCTTTAATAAGTTTATTTAAGTTAATGCCTTAAGATTTTTATTTAAATGCCTTGAGCATTGACATTTAATAAGTTAGTAATAAAAGGAAGAACATATCAGAAACGAGGAGACGAAGAAAGAAACAAAAAATTGGATTTGGAGGTAAAAAAATTTCAAAAACTTTTGAATGTTTTCGTTTTGAAGAATCTGAGGTTTTCAGCTACTGAATCGTGGTGGATTTGTGCTGGAATCTGGAATAGGATTAGGGTTTTTTTTTCTGCTTTGTGGATTTGTTAAAAAAATGGCGGAGCAGAAGAGTAATGATAACAATTGGTGGAACTGGGAGGTTACTGGGTTCGAATCAAGTAAGTCTTCTTCTAGTGAGGAAGGCGTTCATCTGAGTTTGAAGGATAAAGTTCAGGTGTGATTACTTTCCTTCATGTTTCTTTTGAGATGTGAAATCTTTCTTAGAGATTTAAATGTTGAATTAGTAATATGTTTTTTTTTTTTTTTTTACTTATTTGTTTTTGCAGTCAGAGAATACGATGATGGTTGCAGAGAAACATAAAATAGAAAAGGAGCAGAATTCTCAGTTAGTAAATCAAATAGCTCAACTTTTACAGTTCGAACAGGAACAAAAGCTGCAGGTGCAACAACAAGATTCCACCATTCAAAGTCTTCAGGTTGGTACTTCATTAGTATCCTACTTTCTAAACTTTGGCACATATATATGTCTCCTCGCCTTTTATCTTAAACATCTACGTAATAGAAAGTAGATGGTTAAATTGCTTTCAAGTAGCCTTCTCACTTCTGTGAATATGATAGACGTGACGTGACATTCACTTTCCTTTTTTTTTTTATTTAACATAAATTTTGTGCAGTCTAAAATGAAAGACTTAGAATCACAACTAAGGGAAGGCCTGAAGTCTGACATGACAAGATCAAGAGATCCAGTGGAATCTCAGCCCATAGCAGCTGAGAACACAGTCGATTCTTCTGCAGTTACCAAGAAACTTGAGGAAGAACTGAAAAAACGTGATGCACTGATTGAGGTTCTCGTTATCTTCCTATTGGGCACATTTTAATTAGTGGCATCCATATTTTTGAGTTACCCAAATAATACCTCAACATTTGTCTGAAGAGAGTAGTTGCTTTCTGCAGAGGTTGCATGAAGAAAATGAAATATTGTATGAAGAAAATGAAAAACTATATGAAGAAAATGAAAAATTGTTTGACAGATTAGCAGAAAAGTCAATGGCTAGCTCGACTCAGGTGATTCTTTGCTCTATCCTACACTGCGCATGATTCAGTATCACAACATGGACGCTTCTCTTTTTCGAGCTGTTGGAAGCAAAAATTAATTTTATCTCCTCTTCATTATATGTTACTGATTGCCATACACATGGAGATTTTCCTGCTCCAGCTTTCTATTTGCTAAAGCTTTCTCATTCATTGTTGTATATAGGTATCTAGCCCCTCATCGAAAGCTTCACCAACAGTGCAGCCTGCAGGTGTTGACAGGTAGTTGTTTGATCACTTGGAACCCTTTAATCCAAAATCATGTCTTCTCTATTTTCGTTTACTTCCCCTTACCACCTGATCTGTATTTTTCTTCAGGAAAAATAGCTCTGGCGCTTTAGCATCTTCAGTGGATAAAAATGAGGGCGCGATTACATTAGTGAAATCCAGCTCTGAATTACTTAAAACCTCTCCAGCTGGAGAATACTTAACAGCTGCATTGAATGATTTTGATCCCGAACAATATGAAGGTCTTACAGCCATTACTGATGGCGCAAACAAGCTTCTGATGCTGGTACTGCCACCATGTTAATATTTGATGTGGACTCCCTTTTAGATTTTTCAGGGATGTAAATAACTGAATTTATTTTACCACAGTTTGAAGATAGAACTACAGTAAATTCTGTTTGTATATCGCTGTCTGGGACAGGTCTTCAAATAATAGGTTTATATGTTAAGAGAATTTATGGGTTTTTATTGTTGGACTTGCAGGTCTTGGCAGCTGTCATAAAGGCTGGTGCTTCCAGAGAGCATGAATTCCTTGCTGAGATCAGAGATGCTGTCTTTTCATTTATCCGGAAAATGGAACCAAGAAGAGTAATGGATACAATGCTTGTTTCTCGAGTCAGTATATTGTACGTAAGGTCCTTACTTATACGATCACCTGAGCTCCAGTCGATCAAGGTGAGCAGAACCAGATTTAATTACCTAATTTTCCTGCTAGTTTGTGACACTAAGTCTCTTCTCCCGGAAAAGATCAATGTCACATCACCCACTTCTTTTAGGTTGCTCCTGTTGAACGCTTTTTGGAGAAGCCATATACCAGTCGAACTAGAAGCTCCAGCGGGAGTAGCAGCCCAGGTAGATCACCAGTTCGATATCATGATGAGCAGATTCATGGCTTTAAAGTAAATTTAAAGCCAGACAAGAAAAGTAAGTTGGAATCTGTAGTTTCAAGAATCCGTGGACATGACCAGGTAAGATATCTATGATTCCCAGAGATGCATTATCACTGATTATCCAAGATACAAACATATGTGCTTCTCTTGTTTCTACTTTTTTCTTAGGATACTGGGAGGCAGCAAGTGACTCGAGGAAAGCTGAGGAAGATACAAGATGATGCCAAAAGTTCTGCCATTGGAAACAAACCCTTGGCTGCTTTATTTGTTCACACTCCGGCTGGTGAATTGCAAAGACAGATTAGGTCATGGCTTGCACAAAGTTTTGAGTTTCTCTCTGTTACAGCAGATGATGTTTCAGGAGGAACAGAGCTTCTTTCCATAGCAATTATGGATGGCTGGATAGCTGGAGTAGGAGCTGCGGTCCCACCTCACACGAACGCTTTAGGACAGCTTTTGTCTGAGTATGCTAAACGAGTCTACACTTCTCAGATGCAGGATTTAAAGGTATATATGCCATGTCAAAGGTGAACTTGATGTGTTTTCTTTTTTTTTTGAGTAGAAAAATTTAGAATGATTTCAGATTTTAAATAAGAAATCTGTTAAGGGATTATGTTGAGATCTCGGTCTTAGTCGCTAAAGAACTTGTTTGCCATGTGAGATCTGATATGGGAATGTTTGATTAGGATATTGCTGGTACTTTGGCTTCGGAAGAAGCAGAAGATGCTAGTCAAGTCGCGAAGCTTCGATCAGCTCTCGAGTCTGTTGACCACAAAAGAAGAAAGGTAAACCCTGAAAAAGAACCATATGCTGTCATAACGTTAATCTCAGTCTTGATCTCCTAAGAGTTTTGCACGTACCTTATATTCCTTTTTCGTTCTATATATCAGATTTTGAAACAGATGAGAAGTGATGCAGCTTTGTTTACCTTAGAAGAAGGCAATTCTCCTGTTCAAAATCCTTCTACAGCAGCCGAAGACTCAAGATTAGCCTCCCTCATTTCTCTAGATGCCATACTAAAGCAAGTCAAGGTATTTATAACTGTTATCATTTGAAACCATTACGAGCCTTTCTCTATCTTAGTTATGATTAAGTACAAGAAGAAAAAAAATCGTTTTGCTTCTTGAAGGAAATAACAAGACAAGCCTCTGTCCACGTTTTGAGTAAAAGCAAGAAGAAAGCATTGCTTGAGTCTCTTGATGAACTTAAGGAACGAAGGCCTTCTCTTCTTGATGTTGATCATCCATGCGCACAAAGAGAAATTGATATGGCTTACCAGTTGGTCGAGGTAAGTGATGAATAAAAGTCTAGAAAAAAAAAGTCTTGAGAAGTTTGATAACTTGTAACTTGCTGTTTTATATATTGGACTGCAGACAATTCCAGAACAAGAGGACAATCTTCAAGACGAAAAGAGACCTTCATTAGATTTAATATCTTCAACAGAAACCGATGTGTCTCAATGGAACGTTTTGAGTAAAAGCAAGAAGAAAGCATTGCTTGAGTCTCTTGATGAACTTAACGAACGAATGCCTTCTCTCCTTGATGTTGATCATCCATGCGCACAAAGAGAAATTGATACGGCTCACCAGTTGGTCGAGGTAAGTGATGAATAAAAGTCGAGAAAAAAAAAGATGGATCGAAAAGTCTTGAGAAGTTTGATGACTTGTAAGTTGTATAACTTGTTGGTTTTATTTATTGGACTGCAGACAATTCCAGAACCAGAACAAGAGGACAATCTTCAAAACGAAATGAGACCATCATTAGATTTAATATCTTCAACAGATACCGATGTGTCTCAATGGAACGTTTTGCAATTCAACACGGGAGGCTCTTCAGCTCCATTCATCATAGAATGCGGAGCAAACTCCAACTCGGAGCTCGTGATCAAAGCGGATGCTCGTATTCAAGAACCTAAAGGAGGCGAAATCGTGAGAGTTATGCCAAGACCTTCCGTTTTGGAAAACATGACCTTAAGGGAAATGAAACAAGTGTTTGGTCAGTTGCCCGAAGCGCTAAGTTCACTGGCCTTAGCTAGAACAGGTGATGGCACACGGGCTCGATACTCTAGACTCTACAGTACTCTCTCTAGCCATGAAGGTTCCGTCTTTTAGGGAACTCGTTGGAGAGCTTGAGAAAGGAGGAGTCTTAAAAGATACCAAATCGACTTAAAACATGAACAAAAAAAAAAGAAGTTACATTTTGTACAAGTAATACTTTTTTTTTTTTTCTTTTTTACTGTGAGGCTTTTTGCGTAAAGAGCATTCAATTGCTTTCTCGAATTGTATTGAGAAATTGAGAGTTTGCAGTTTCTCTGTTTGGTTCGAAAGATCAATCATTGTTTTGAGTTTGGTTAAAAAAAAAAAGGGTTTTAATCAGTTTTTGCCAAAAACCTCCGTTGACGAAGGAAGGAGCAGAGAAAATGGCTGCGACTGGTCGTTCTGACCAAACCTGGGATTTTAGTTGGTATGTTCTGTAAATTCTCTTAATTGGCTTCTCTGATTTGGGAAATTTTCGATAACTTCTCGCTAGTGATTCGATTTAGCTCTTAGTTACCGGTAGTTCGTAACGTGTTTGGTCTGTATCTGATTATATAGAACATACGGATTCGATTATAGAAATCTTGGGTCTGATCAATTTGAAGGAATAGACTCAAAAGTTTCCATCTTTACCCCACAAAAACAGAGTAATACGATACGACCTAGTTAGTTTCATAACTCCGCTCAATTAGGTTTAATTCGAACTTCTGAACTTGCCTTTTAGGGCTTGGTTTAGGGTTTCTCAAGAGGATTACACTGTTATAGAGTTGTTGTTGCTTCATAATGGGAAGTTGGGGATTTGATGTAACAGAGCTTTTTGCCACAAATTTTTGCAGTAATTTGGATGTGAAGTTCGAGTCAGAAGAACATGCTTTGATTGCTTACACATCATTGGCTGTTGATACAGAGGTTTGAATTCTACTCCAATATATGAATAATAATCGAAATTTCAAACAAGCTGTTTATCCAATTTCACTCATGTTAGAATTGGTTCTGTTGTCTGATCATTAATGCAGTTGCAGCCTGATAAGGTGACAAGAGTTATGTCGGTATCAAACAACAAGCTTTCTGTGTGAGTCCTTCCATGGCCTTATTTGATCGTTGAATCGCTTACAAGACTGATTTTTAACTAGACATCTTTCGGGTCCATAGAACCTAATCGACTTCGCCTACTGCTTATACTAGTTTCAATCTTTTCTCACCGGATAATTTTTACAGGCATTTTGAAGCAATAGAGGCAAGGCTTCTTCGCGCTTCCTTCTCTGCGTTTGTAGACGTTCTTACGCTGGCCACAAGAACAATTCAAGAATTTGGGCACAAGTAATAATAACACACCAATGTGGAACAATATAGTTTAATTCTTTCTCATTTCTCACCGACGGAGAACTCAACATTAGTCAGTTCAGTGGTTGCTCTGTCTGAGCACAGATCTTACGATTTTTCAGAGTTTCAAAACAATGTATTATTATGTTAGTGTATATTGGATTATTGTCAAAACTGTACACATCAGGTCGAATTTAGTGGATTCAAAATATGAACACTTTCTATATTTTTATGCTTTGTTGGTTCAAAGTAAAAAAATAAAAATGATGGCCAACAGAACAGACTCAACAATTTAACCTCAATAAAACGTTTGAACACGACGATCCAGTTTCCAAACAGGTTCAACTTCACCAAACAGGTAATCTGATAAATTCTCAATGCCTCCTGATGAGTCTTTTGTGCTACATGAGCTTGTTGTATCTGATGAGCTAAACAGTGACGATAGACTTCCACTCGACGAGTCCACACGCGGCAACAAACTGTCTCTCTGTTTGTTGCCGTGTCTTGACGGAATTGCAGCCAAACTTCTTCTTTCCTTTGATTTCCGACCACCGTTCTTGCTTAGCGGTCTCGGAGAATCTCTGCCAAAGAAAGAAGAGGATCATTAATAAATGAACAAGAGTTGGGTTTCTATGATGATATGTGTGAGTCCTCTCTATGTATTCACCTTGCATAAAGAAGCATGTAAGCTCCTTCTAGTAATACAGTCTCTAACTGAACCGGGAAAACCTACGAATTCTCAGAATCAAAAATCAAGTTTAGAGAAATATATACATAATAGACTCATTGGTAATTTGGTATGATATAAATGTTATATACTGAACTGAGACCTACATTGCTGTCATCAATTTTGAACCAATCTCCATGAAGGGTTTTTATGTAGCAAACATAATGACCTGAAAACGAAGTGCTCATAGCATCCAAATGCACCACCACTGCGTAGAGACTATACACAGGATGCTCCCCGTGCTTTTGGTCACTCATATACGGGCTAATATCGAGAAACTCGGGAAAATGGATTGGTTTGCTAAGCTTCCCAAAGTTATCAGACTGCATGAAAAAAAAAATCATTCTTACCCAACAATAGTAGACAGACACCATCAAACTAACGAGAATGACGATTCACCTGAAAACGTTTCAGCACGACAGTAAGAATATTGGGTCCTTCCAGTATCATCAATTTCTTTTTGGCTTTTTGGTAAGATTTACATCTGTGGTTGTTGTATAAAGAAGGCAAAGGAATTAGTAGTAGTAATTTTCCTAACGTATATATTAAGTTTCCAATAGGAAAATTTCTACTACCTGCCACAGAAGTACCGGTTCTCTCCATCTAAGACTTCGTAGGCTGTAAATTGAGCAAGTGCTTCTTCGAGGCTTCCTATATCCCCATCTATCTCAACAGTTAGATCCATCATCAGCTCTGATCGCTCAGATTTGTGGAGGCATTTCATGCATTTAATCTGTGTAATAAATAAAGTGGATGATTACTTGAATGCTAACAAAAAGCAACAGACAATGCTCTAATTTGGTAATAATATAACCTTGGAGTGAAGATATCCACCAAACGTAAGGCCTACTAAAGTAGTTTCTTCAGCAAACGGACCAGCTGCATCAGCCTCTTTCAGAAAAACAGATTGCATTGTATCAACAGCACACCTGGCATTCTTATGAAAGAACAATGTGAACACCTTTGCGAAATTATTGAATTAAAGAAAAAGCATAACACATATGGATTCACCTTAAAAACTCGTGTGCATCTTCTTCCTTTCCAGGGCCAAGATGCTTCCCGATCTTTTGTAGTTTTGATAAGATCTTGATAGGTGATAGAGGAGATTCTCCACCCCTTGCCTTTAAAATTAAGTATTCAAACTCACAAACAAGACACCAACTCTTCTTTTTACCTGAAAATCCAACTATCAAGATAAGATTCCACATAGTTACAAAAAGAGCAGTACTAATCATTTTGGTCTGCAGCTTACATGTTTTAGAGTGTAATCCCCGAATAAGGTATGATATAAGTGGCCGAGTGAATGCCAAGCACTGAAGGACAGCATTTGCATAACAACTACAAAAGTAATAATGTAAGTGATACGCATTAATATAAGTACATAAAACGGCCAGTCCAGAGCTTAATACTAGTGTATCATGCTATAAGCAGGAAAAGTTATCTAAACGTACCTGTTCCCTAAATTCACAAGGCCAAATGGTTGTAGTTCTACTCTATCACAGTAGAGTTTCACAAACAACTCATAAGAGAAGCTCATCTGCACACAAAAAAAGAAACAGAAACATTAATGGATAATGGCAAAAATATAATCATGTGTTAAAACAATACTTAAACTTGCAATCATATTATCTAGTAACCTCATGAATAGAACTGGAAGGTTGAGATATATTTGACGACTTTGGGGGTCTAAAATGCTGAACAACTTTCTGCACCGATGTTTTCAATCCACTACTTGATGAACCTTGGGAAATTTTTGGCTTACTATTAAGTTTTGAAGGTAGGAGAACAGTTGAAGATGACATTACAGCAGAAGCACTAGATGGTTCAGATGTAATTCTTCCATGTCCAAGTGCATTCATCTCTTCTTCATATCCAACTGACAAAAATTGTTCTGAAATCGACGTTTCAGCCGAATTACCTGACCTGCGTGAATTTTGATTGCCAATTTTCCGCGGCTTTGCATCAGTCTTTCTGGCTGATTCAACCTTCTCTATACGATGACGTGATTTCTTCCTACTTAGTGGCCTGGTCTCATAGAGATTATCAACCTTTTTGCTTAGAGAAGTAGTGAAATCAACAGCTTCAGATGTCGCTTGCAATTTATGAATACTAGGCCAGGAAACATCAACAGACTTGCCATTATCATTGGAGGGTATTTCTGATGATGATGATTCCATTCCAGTCACACGAGATGGAAGCTCAAAATTCGACTCTTTTGCACCTACAGAGAGGTTCAAGTCATCAAAAAACCACAAACCACCAAATGTGAAATCTTTATAGATCAAATCAAATGCTAAATGTCAAGTATCTAAAAGTTACCATCAGAATGAACAGAGTCGTCCTTTTCTTCTTCATCGTAATCAGAAAGAGAAGGCGATCTACATTCATCCTTGTGACCTCGTCGCCAATGAAGAATTTGACACTTGCTAGAACTACCCAACCAAAACAAAAAGAATGAATTTTTAAAAAGGAAACAGTACAGAACCAAAATAAAAATCTAAACTTTACTTCGTGATCGATCGGATTCTAAAACTAGCCATCTTCAAATATCAAATTAGGGAGAAAACGAACCAGTAACGAACAGATTTGCACTTGGCGCAACGAGTAGAGGTAGGGTAAAGACAAACAGCGCAACGAAAAACATCCGAAACAGAGTCGGCGGCAACAGTTGGGGATCGAACTCGAACCTCCTCAGCGAGATAAGATTCCTTGGTGGCTAAAGCAATGAGACGAAGGACTTGCTCCCTTTTGACAGAAGCAGATCTCCATTGGCGGCGAATGAGAAGAAACACCAACATGATAAACCCAATCAAGATAAAACGAAACCCTAGGACTCCTCCAGTTTCAGGCATTGTAATAAAATCTCAGACAAGAGAGGCCAGAAGAGAATCGTAGGAGGAGGAGATTATAATAACTAACATTTGTCTACTACACAAACAAAAAAAGAAAGAAAGAGAGATTGATGATGATGCAGAGGAGGTGGATGATGGTGAGAGTATGATGAGTAAATGTGGAATCTAAGACGGCGGAGGTTAGAGAAGCGACGGCGGGTGAAGGATTTGGGCATCTGGAGAGACTAAAAAGCTAGAGAGAGAGAGAGAGAAGATGAAGAAGAAGAAGAAATCAGGAATTGGTTGTGTTTGTAGAGAGAGAGAGAGAAGAAAGGAGGGAATAAACGTGCACTTGTTCTCTCTTTTGTCGTTTTCGATTTTTTTTTTTTTTTCTCTTTTGTGTGTTTTGGTCCCTTCTTAGTTCTTACTGTTTTTTTTAAAAAAAAAAACTTAAAAAGAGTTGCTCTGCTTCTATCGTTTTGGAATAATCTTCAACAAGAGAATATATTCGAGGCTCGGCTTGGCCACCTTATCCTGAACACAAAAACTTATTCGAAACCAAACCGAATAGTTCAAAAACTATAACGAACCGAACTTAGCTGAAAGTACAATTTTATTATGTCTTCGTAGTTGGTATACGTGTTATTTAATATGTAAGCCATTATTTTATTATTATATATTTAATTATTGCGGCCTGGTTATCAAAACGTCGCTTTGGCCGAGTGGTTAAGGCGCTCGCCTGCTAAGTGAGTGGGATTTTCCCGCGAGAGTTCGAATCTCTCAGGCGACGTTTTTTTTTTTCTTTTTTTTTTTCAACTTTTTATTGATTATATATTTAATTATTGCGGTGAAGATAGCAACTCGTCGCTTTGGCCGAGTGGTTAAAGCGCTCGCCTGCTAAGTGATTTTTCAGGGTTCGAATGTCAGAGTCGACATTTTGCTTTTCTTTTTTTATTGCATCTTTAGTGCCCAACTTTGACAGACGTTTACACGCGCCTTTTCTAACCGTCTCTCATCTGTCTTTTAACCAGAGTCAACGATTTGCACCACTAAACTCGGTCCGTTGTTACAAAATGCGAGTCTCTTCTTTTCTTCTCAACTTTTTTTACTACATACAGTACAGTTACACTCTTTGTTTACCCCCTCTCTTTTTTTTTTTAACTACATATGCTAGGCAATGCCCAAAACTTCTCCATACCATACCATACCAATGAACCAAACACAGTAAAACAAAAAGAACCAGATTCTTCACCGGCTTTCAATGTCTGGTACTAGTAGTTGTAACCTCCTTCTCTGTAATCCGTAGAATCTTTGCATAGCATCGACCTGAGTTCCATCATTGATCTTGGTGGCTCCAAGTGCTCCGGCTTCAATGCGTTTCCAAGCAAGCTTTGCATTTGTGTCGCAAATATTTCATCTAAAACCTAAACTTATCAAAGAATTACATCAGAAAACAAGGCAACAACAACAACAAAAAGATTCTTACAGCTCCCGAAAATGTTTCAAAACAACACTTACAGACACTGCGATTCTCGGTCCTTTGTGCCAAGTCACATTATCTTTCCTATCTTCCAAAAGACGAAGCACATCCTGGATATAAAACAAAAGAACAGAACATTGAAGGTAATTGCAGAAGAGAAAAACAACCGGTGTAATGAACTGTAACGATGTCTCTAACCTGTCCCATTCGGTCCCAGATTCCTCTGCAGATTGCCACAAACACATCGGGTAAGAACACACCGTGTAGATGATCGATAGTTTTGTCTAGCAAATCCTTCAATGTCGTCATTCTGTTTCTAACATCGGGTTCTGCTGTGGTTTCCCTCAAGTCGTGGATGATGGTCTTTAGCTTCATCTGATTTTGTATCCTCGTCTGTTAACATAACAAAATCAAGAAACTGATGTTAACAAAAGCTTGCGGTGAGAACAAAAAGCGAATTTTTGGAAGATAAATAGAGAGAGTACATACATTCTCTGCGAGTTTCTCCACAAGCGCTTGCATATAACTTCTGAATTTGGCTCTTAACAAAACTGTCACCTCACTTAAACGCTCTCCCAAGACTCTGTTTTCTCCATCAGGGATATATGAATTCCACAATTTGAATCGGTTCTCTATACTCGGGCGTAAAATGTCAAGCACTCTTTTCATTGAGTTGAGAAGAACTCCAAGCTGAAAATTTTACCAAAATGGCGTCAATGTCTTCTCCTCTTACTTACATCCAGAAAACAAAACTTGCAAAATTACTATAAGCAACATACCTCTTTTGGAACAGAATAAAGATTAGGCGTGCCTTTGGTGAATTTCTGGACAATTTTTAAGCCAAATATTTTACTTTCCTTCAACGGAGATAAAATCTCAGCAAATTGTTTCTCCATGGCTTCAACTATTGCCTTTTCTGAGTCTGCTACAACCTTTTTCCATGGAACAACAGTAACCACTTATATTATGATCCATTTAAACAACACAACAAGTGATTGGACGTAAAAGAAGTCTTTGGTGTTCTACTTACTTTCTCCAAGGATATTGCGTATTCTGGCCATCGCCTAATGATGATATCGTATTCATCAAGTGTCCCATTGAGTCTCTCATACATCTCATCGACAAAAGGAGAAGTCAATCCGGGAATCTCGCCACATGCTTTTGACTGAAAAATGAAAAGCAGATAGTATGTACTTAGAATGTTCTACGTTCTGCAGTATAAGATTAAACTTGGAAGAACTCATTTGCATGATTAGTACCGTCTCTAGCTTGCAGAGTTCATACAAAACTCGTCTTTTCTCTTCAATCCAGGTTGTGATATATGAATAGAAAAGGTCCTTAGCATTAACGCCACCTTTAATAGGACTGCAACATGACAAGACAACATGAATGTATGAAAACCAATAACATGAATGTATAAAAACCAATATGCAAGTTTAAAATTAGTTAGTGAACTTACTTTATGTTCCAGCTAGAGATATCTCTCTCAAAGTCAGCAGTTGTTATAACTAGGTCAACAACTGCAGGTGATGGTCCAGGAGGAGGCCATACGAGAAGAAATTCCCGGAGCCTATTGCAGAGATCAACACTATATATTGCTGCTGAATGATTTGGAAGGTCTATAAAGCTGTTCGATAGTTGACAAAGAGAAATCATTATAAAGATAAAATGACAAACAAACCTTTCACATCGAGTTAACATATATGCTACATATCTTTGACTTGAGTCTAAAACAAACCTTGGGAGCACATTGCAGTTATGGATCGCTATGTCAGTGGATATTTCATTTTTAAGGCTCAAGATTAGAGACTTCATCTTTTGATAAAAAGCTGGAAGAGCCATGGGATCAACTGGTGCACCTTCACTACGGTTGTTAAGTAGATCGTTTGTTTCCAATAAATGTCTTCTTGACCTCTTCTTTGAAGCAGCCTGAAGTGGTGTCCGTAGGTGATGAATCACATATACAACTTAAGAAAAGGTGGTTCTGAAACATATAAAAGTTTGATTTAATACCTGAAAATATCTGCAGAGTTTCAATTGTGCCTCGGGGGTTAATACATCATTGCGAAGACCATAGAGCTTGACAGCTGATTCTATAGCAGGTGCTGGAGTCCCCGTAGCAGACTCAAAAACATCTTTCATCCCGGAGAAAGACAGTTCATCAAGTGATTTATAATTCTCAAATGCTGAAGCGAGAATCTGTTGAATTTGTTCGTCAATTTCCCCAAGTAATCGATTCTGACCAAAAAGGACCAAAAGTTGAAGTAAGCTACTTGAATACTGAAAAAACAATTTAATAAACAAAGCTTAGCTAACTCACCTCTTGATGACTCAATACAGCCTTGTAGTTGCTTTTCATTATAATGGGGAATAGAAAATCATAAATCAGATCAAGACAATCCTTGGTAGGCGATGCGACATCCATGACATAAGAAAGATATCTGCAAATTCTCACAAAACGTTGTTTAGTTACCACAAAATGAATTTTAAGACACACCATTCTTAGTCACTCAAGGATTACCTTAATCTAGTGTATGCATCTGAAACGCCGTAATAGGATGCAAATCGAGTAATCATCCAATGCCATGGTCCCTTAAACAATAAATTTCTTCGCTGAAACCGTTCCTCTTTCATAGCCACCTCTAGGACAAGATCATACGCTGAAGTTTCTGCCACTAACCCACACTTAGTTTTTTCATCTAAACTACTTGAGTAACTAAACTGAAGTTGGATTCTCCCTATTAGTTCATGCTCTGGTTCATGATATATTGGCAACCACCGCAGTTTGTCACTCTGCTTCAGAAAGGAAAGAAGAAAACATAAGATCTTCAGCTTCATTTTCTAATGGAATCAAAAATATGAAAACATAATGCGTGTGAGACAGCAACGGAATCTTACCGGATCATCAGCTATAGCTGCTAACTGAGCTACTACACGGCCAAGAAGTTGCCCCTTCGAATCTCGAACTTCAGTAATCAAATCATCACCAAGACTATCTGGTAAGCTACAAGAGAAAAGAATATCAAGATCACCTAAAAAGGAGTAGAAAGAATGATCCATAAGAGATCACGGGAGTAAACAAGGGCACATACAAGATAAACGTCTCGCCAGATCCAGGTTGCGTCTTAATTTGATCCTCTTCAGCAGAGCTCTTTAACCTCAATGAACATGAATATGTTTCTGAAAACAGAAAGAATCAGAAAGACAATGAGTTATGTCCAAAGTATAATGCAAGACAATGAGTTATGTCCAAAGTATAATGCAGTACCTTGTACTGCTTCATAAGTTTGCGGTCCAGTGTGAGATGTGACAATTTCGTTTTTAACGGCCTTTGAAACCTGCTTAAGGTAGCGAGCAGCAGCCTGCAGGTAAGCCAAACTTTGACGCGAAAGTGAACCATTAAGAGGAACTTGGGGAGTGACATGAACTTTCTTGGCTGCTTTCCAGCCAGAAGATAAAGTCGAATTCAGTTCCTCAATATGGTGACGAACAACATCGAGCTTTTCCTTGGAAACCGTTAGTGTTGCAATGTTACAGCCAGGTGGCGGATCTAATCCCATTTTAATTCTACGAACTGTACAAAAAATCATACTCTTGTAAGCACAACTGAAATTTTTACAAGGGGTCAAATGCAGTGTGAGGAAAAGAAGATACAAATGTGTATACCTTGGAGTCTAATCTTTCCAATAGTCTTCTTAGATTTTGGAGCAGATGTCTCGGTAACCAACTCAGAAGGTCCCTTTCCCAGTAACTCTTCTTCAGATTGAAGAAAAAACCTCTGCAAACTGAATGCATTCCTCATAATCGTGCATTCATTGTTCAGGAAGTAAGAAGCTTCACTGACACTATTTGTTGACCATGAATGAAGACATAGCCGCACACAGGCTTCATAGGCAATCATGGCAGACCATGGACCTTGCTCACTGAATTCAAACCACACAAAAAAATGAATATATTACAGAGGGAAAAAAAAAACACAAGAAAACACAACATAAATCAGATAAGAAACTCAACCTGGCATGAAAGGTGGGGAAACGAGGCAATGAACTGGTTGAAGTAATTGTCCCGTTCTGGGTCCTTCCTGAAGTTCCAGCCTCAACACTTGTTCTTTCACATTCATTATGGGAAGATACATTGTTCCGCACAGCACAAGCTTCTGCTTCCTGTAAAAGTTATAATCAAATCAGAGAACAAGACAAAAAAGAACAGTATCATAATCTTTTTGAACAGAAGGGAGAGGAAAAAAGCAAGTACATATGAAACTTCGGTGCTTGTAGCCGAGTCTGACAACTCATCAGCACCAAAGACCTTCGCACCATTACGTCCAAGTCCATTTTGAGCTGCCATATTGTAACCAACATGAATTTTATAATCTTGAGGAGAACGTTGAGGTGAGTGTTGCCTCTCGAATGTCTCTTCATCAGAATAAGAAGCAATGTCCATGTCTGAACTTGAGCCACCACAGTTATTATTACCTCTAGCGGGTTTAGTTACTGAGGACAATGGAGGCGCACTCTTAAATCCAAAAGCATGACCAGAATTGGTATTGGCAGCAGACTTAGCATCAAGTTTCCGATTACCAATAGTCCACCTCGAACCAACAACATCCTATAAAAAAAAAAAACATCTCAAAACAAGCAATGGTTACAGCAAAAAATCAAAGAGACTGTTGAAACAGAGAAGAAAACAAAATAGTACAAACCTCTCCTAAGCTTCTTAACCCAGCTTCCTTGAACATCGCTCCTTACCTTTAAAACCTAAAAAGTTGAGAAGAAAATCATCAAAATGCAGTTCTGTACTGAAATCCCTAAAACATAGCAACTGAAATTAATCTGGAAACGAAATCAAAACAGATCGAAGGATACACAAAAGCGAAATTGTAGTAAGTGAAACGGCCAAAGAGATGAAGAAGAATTACTTTTAGCACTTGCACGAAATCCACATGAAAGTTGAAGCGAAATCGTGAACGGAAAACTCACGAAATTGAAGAACCGATCTACTCGTCAAATCGGGAAAAAAAAAATAGTAATGCATTAGCTTACTTACACACTTCCCAAAGAAGAAGACTCTTCCGAGAGTTGTTTTTTTTTATTTCTTTTGGCCAGTGAAGGAGTCAACAAGTGTGAAACCAGAAAAAAAAAACTCCAGTAGAAGTAGAACAAACTGCTTAAACTTTTTTTTTTATTCCTTCTTCTTCAAAAGTGACTACGGCGGAGGGAAAATTCCGGTAGTGACGACGATCATTGGACTCAAATTCACAATGGAGAATGGTGGATGTAGCAAATAAAGATGTATTTGATTCTCTCTTCTTCTTCTTCTATTTTTTTTTTTCTTTTATTTTTTAATTTAATCTTCCTTTTTTTTTCTTAGTAAAACTTGCGCCACCAAAGGAAAAAGATGGATGGAGACGTCAATTAACGGTGACGGAGACTTTAATACGCTCTTGTGGTAAATATGACGTGGCAACTGTATACACGCCCTTTTTCCATAACGGCAACGTTCTCCTATTTTATTTTTAGTTTCATTTTCCAATATTTTTTTTTGTTATAAATTATGAATAAATGCCATCCCTATTTTTTTTATTAACACAATGTTTTAAACAACTTACAATTATTAAAAAATATATATATGGGTGATCGATTTCTTTAGATTTTTTTTTTTTTTTTTGTTAAAAATTTCTTTAGATTTTCGTTCTAATGATGTGGTCGCAATTTGATTAACCAACTCTCTTTTTCCTGCCTAACAAATGTCCTGCGCCGGATCTCATTTGACTAATATACAGAAGTAATGAAGCATATAAATTTCATCAATTCTCTCATTTAATTGAAAACACAATGAATCAAATTAAACCCATAAATACATTTTGATCCGGTGTTTTAAAGTTTTAATGATATTGGAAAATGGAACCAAATTAATCTAAACAATTAAAGAATTCTTATTGACAACAGGAAGAAAAAAAAAATGAATTAAGTTAAAATAATCAACCGAAAGAATTTGAGACAACTTGAAGAACCTTTTCTATTGTCTTCATATGTCTTTTCTCCGACCGCATTAGTTGTATCCAGGTCACGCCGAAAACACACGCATATGCTTAGCCAGCAAGGTATATATTACAATTTTACCTTTAACAGGCTTCGCAAAGCCCATTTTTCCAAAAAGCCCATGTTACAAACAACTATTGACTTTTGAACAGTGTCAACTGGTTTGGAAGAAGATGACGCATTATCGTCCATACACACACACACTTGCTCTTATCGAAACACAAAACCCTAGCCACGCGCCTCCTACTCTACACGCCCTTAACCCTAGTTTCAGACAAACGGCGCCGTTTCAATAGAGATTATAACTCACGCGCGAGTAGGAGAGTATTATTCTTTTACAGCTCATTATGACTCAGCAGCTTTGAGAGCTTTTTTATTCTTCTTTTCTTCTTCTGTCTTCCAAAAATTTCCTCCGATTTCAAAATTTTTTTTTCCGGTGAAATCGAAAAGAAAAAAAAAAAAAAAGAATCTGAGATCTTTCGTTCTTCATCTCTAATGGCGACAACGTTAAGCAGAGATCAATACGTGTACATGGCGAAGCTAGCTGAGCAAGCCGAGCGTTACGAAGAGATGGTTCAGTTCATGGAACAGCTCGTAAGTGGAGCAACACCAGCTGGTGAACTCACCGTTGAAGAGAGGAATCTTCTCTCCGTCGCGTATAAGAACGTGATTGGATCTCTTCGTGCCGCATGGAGAATCGTGTCTTCGATCGAGCAGAAGGAAGAGAGCAGGAAGAACGAAGAACACGTGTCGCTAGTCAAGGATTACAGATCTAAAGTTGAGACTGAGCTTTCTACGATCTGTTCAGGAATCCTCAGGTTGCTTGATTCGCATCTTGTTCCTTCTGCTACTACTAGTGAGTCTAAGGTTTTTTACCTCAAGATGAAAGGAGATTACCATCGTTATCTCGCTGAGTTCAAATCTGGTGATGAGAGGAAAACTGCTGCTGAAGATACTATGATCGCTTACAAAGCTGCTCAGGTATCGCTTTATGGCTACTGTGAATTGATCCAGTTTTGATTTGCTACTCTATAGCAAAAAAAAAAAACCCTAATCTGTTACATAATAGGTCAATTGGTTTGTGAGTTGAGCTATTGTATTGATCAAATCGCTTAAAGTAGTTAACTTTTAACTATTTTTGCTTATAGAGTAATCAATTTGCCTTGGAAGACACTTATATGGGAAGCACTAATATATATGTTTGCTCATTCACTGTGTGTTTTTGTTTTGAAGGATGTTGCAGTTGCTGATCTAGCACCTACACATCCGATCAGGCTGGGACTGGCTCTGAATTTCTCAGTGTTTTACTACGAGATTCTCAACTCTTCTGAGAAAGCTTGTAGCATGGCCAAACAGGTACTCTTTCTTCTTTCCTCTAATACTGCTTGTTTGTTTATTACTATAGTAGAAGAGTTTGCAGTTTCTCTGTTTAGTACTAAAGATCAATCAATGTTTTAAGTTGGGTTTGGGAGAGTTTTTCTCTGTTTTTCTTGCTTGATGTTTTTGAGTGACTATTTCTGACCACTTGTTTTACTATTCCCCCCCTATTGGCCCCATGTTGCATTCATTGTGTTGGATTTTGATTTGAATTGAGTTTTGATGTATGTACCAGAAATAGAGAAGTTTGTTTATAAAAAAAAAGTAACTCTTTCTTCCTTTGTGAACGGACCCACTTCTTTTTAATAAACAAGAGAGATTCTTAAAGAAAAGACATTCTGCAAAGTCCTCTTTTTATAGACCTGTTTTTGACCAAACGCTTCACATTAACCTAATTATTCCTTTTGTCAGTAGAATCTCTTTAATTGACAAGGCTGACGAGATCTCTCTTCATACATTATGCATATGGGATTGTGTATGATCTGATCATTGGGATTTTGCTGCATGTTGAATCCGGAACCATCTTATATACAATAAGACTATAAAGATATATATGATCACTGTATTTCTAACTTGTTGCTGTTGGATTTCATTACCTGAGTAGGCTTTCGAAGAAGCCATTGCTGAGCTGGACACATTGGGAGAGGAGTCATACAAAGACAGTACTCTCATCATGCAGTTGCTTAGGGACAATCTAACCCTTTGGACCTCCGATATGCAGGTTTGTCCTATTCTATATTTTTCATATTCAGTTTCATCATGAGAAACTCGCATAGTGTTGATCCATTGATACTTTTATAAGACTATTCGGATAATAACACCCCAAAACTCAATTATCGACTGCTTTAATTCAGGAGCAGATGGATGAGGCCTGAAGGTCTAATGGAAGAAAAGACGGTTATGTAATGTTCCTGCAACCATAACCGAAAAAATCGAGTTCAAACCCTAAATCCCCCCCCCCCCTTTTCTGTAAAACTTGTCGAAAAAAAAAAGTTTGTTTCTTTTATGACAGTTTATGTGCACAGCTTTGGTGTTATCTACTGTTCTGTTTCCAACTCTGTTTCTTTTTCTTTCTTTTTTTCTAATTTATCCTCCCTCATCTTTGCTTCTTTTTCTCAAATTCAAACGAGTAATAGTGTCCCAAATCTTAGCTTGGATTGTGAGTTCCTCCAGATTGATGAAAAACTCGTTTTCAAATATGCGTGATGGTGCGTGATGGCATTTGAAATATTCTTAAGATAAAGGATGATACTTGAATAAGACAAAGCTAAATTAGCGAAAAAAAATGACTTGTCTTGACTTCATTGGTGTGGGATCAACTATATTGTGGTGTTCCTTAAAAGAAAAAAAAAATATAGTATATATTATTTGTGGTGATCTGAGCTTATTATATATGTTCTGTGTAAGAAAACATTGAAGAATAGGAAAACATTAAAGGGTACTAATAATTACATTACATGTACCAATTAACATTGTTGACAAGCGTAAGGATACAGATTGTAATGAACATTGATCTCTTAATTTGATTTTGCAGAGTGGTAGTGAAGGAAACAAAGCAGGGCTATATCCAGCGTTTTCCACCTTCTGCTTGATGCGCAGCCTTTGAAGTTAACCAAACTGTATGTAAACGATTGTAGCATACATGATGTTTTTTTCTTTTCTTGACGATGTATAGAGATTAGAGCCTATAGGGTGTGGTTGAAAAAGTGGTGACGTGTGTATGCATCATTGTAGGTGTGTTTAGAATGTCTTAACTTTATGTGAATGTATAAAACTTTAGGGTGAGTGCGTAAATGTAGACTGCATAGATGCGCGTGTGTGATGTGTGAGCGTAGAGGAATGACGAACATACAAATATGACTAACGAATCTACTTGCCCAGACCAAACGATAAGTTAGTCGAAACACTAAAATTACTAACTAGAACCCTAATCGATTTTTGCACAAAATAAATAAAAAGAACCATAATCGTGCAAGACCAAACGATCGCTTAGACGAAACACACGTAAAAAAAGATTAACACCAATCTAATTGCCAAAAAACGAAACGATCAATGGACGTAACACACAAAAATTATTAAGGCCGATCTTAATTAATCGCCAAAAACCAAGGTCTTAATATCGATTTAGGGTTCAAGTTTTTTTTTTTCTTTTATTAGGGATCAAGTTAGTAATAACGATGTCTGATATCAAAATCGGTGTGCCTTCTTCTCTGAGCCAACCTTACTACATTATAAATCCTACCCAAAAATAAAGCCATAAACTTCGGATTTGAACCATCTGGGCACTCGAACAAAGTTGACCATAGGCGTGCATAAAACACGAATTATTTATTCACACTAAAAAAAAAAGATTATGAGAGAGGCAGAAGCTACAAGTTCGAATCTCAGAACAAGCAAAACATTAAAAGTGTACTTGGACCACTTTTGTCTGGCAATTGCATATTTGCATGCATGAAAAAAAAAAAAAAAAATCATAAAGAGTGAGTCTTTTTAGTTTAATTCGAAAAACTTCTTCATATTTTACTTTCGATACTTAAAACTTTTGTTTCTTCTCCACCGCTCTACCCCGAAAAGATAAAAGACTGTAAAAAAACATCAAAGTTTTAGCAGCTCACACGTGATTGCCAATTCACGTTATTACTATACTTACTACTACCAACAAAAGAAAAAAGCAACTTGGTAAAATTATATTCTTCTTATATATTTTTAGGATTCATCAAACCAGATCTTCAAACATGCTTGCGGTCGTAGTTATAATTTTTGTATCCTTATAAACACTATTTTACAGTTTCCAAAACATTTCAATCTAGATTTTAAAAAGCTATGTAGTAATATAAAAAAAAAACAAAGGAAAGGCTGTATTTAGTCATTCTTAAATTTCTACCATTCTTACAGTTTCATATTTATTTTCTTCCTACAAAATAGGACTTTGTTAAAATGATAACGAATTAATGTTTCATTCCATAACATGACTCATATAGTAGTTGAGAGTTGAAAACCAATGGCCCGATGACCATTTGCAAAGTAATTTTAAGCAAGAATCTTTGTGTGGTGTTCTCAAGCAACTCGTCGCGTAGTGTTTATTTTCAAGTGGTACAAAATACTAGTTTATCCAAAAAGATAAAAGAAAAATACTAATCACCTGAAAATATACTAATCGTTTATCGTTGGAGGTGATAGAGCACTAGTTCTGGCTTCGAAGACTTGACCTCCACTTGCAAGAGAACAGAGAATAGATGTGTATATATTAAAGCTCTTAATAGTTAATCTTATGCGTTGGGTAAAACAGAAGACAGTATCTTTGGGTAAACTAAAACCATATTAAAGAAAGACCGTAATGTATTAATGTGTGAAAAAATAAAGACCATATTGAGTAACGAACAGAGACGATATTCTAAACTCGAATAAGTATATGACGTAGTTCTTATACAAGTATACAGTATGCTTTTTCATTCAAAGGTATATGCAATGATGTCGTTATTGAAATTATTGTGTCTCAAAGTGACCCTTAGAGTCAAAAACAGTTGTCAAAAGATCAGCCAGAGCAAATGGGTTTAATGTTACTATTGATGGATATTACTAATATCATATTAGTCAAAAATAAATTAAAACATCTTTTTAATTTATGGCATGTAAATATGAATTACATTAGTTTTTTTGGTCATTTTATTTTGTTCAATTGGATGGGATTCTTAGAAACAAAATAATCCTTTAGCCTTAATAAGAATAATATCATAACACATACCAAATTGCATTACTTTAGAAGATAACTTTTAAATAAATTAGTTTCTAAAATATAATTAATTTCATAATTTGGATATTGTTTAAAACTACTAGTCAAACTATATATTCATTGTAACTATAACAAAGAATAAACTTATGAAATACAAAATAACATATAAAACATTGTGCTCACATCTTTCAACATTCAATATATAATCTAGCATTGTTTGTAATTATATACAAAAGAAATTTAAGTTTTTAATTGCGTTTACAAAAACCGAAATTCTAATACCAAAAAACACATAATCTGAATCCAATACTAAACCACCAACCGATATATATAACTCAAAATTGATTTTAAAGGCTTAGTAGGCCGAAAAACTAATCTCTTGAGACCGAGAGTAACCTTGTTAAATTTCGAACCCCCATTCGATATTTACTAGATTCATCATCTAAAAAACTAGAATACAACGAATAAAACCAACATACACTTCAATTCTCACCTCCAAATTCCTACCACATTCCCATAATTTTCCAATGAATGGAACATTTGTTACCATGATAGTCAATTCACATTCTAAAAATCTTCTCACACATTTCCAACTTACCCTAAAAACCACATTTCTTAACTTCCTCAATATATATATAAAAAAAACTTCCTTTTTTAATTTTTACCCTCAACCCCAAAACAAAAACCCCTTCCACCAGTCTCCCACGAGGCCATAAAGAAAAATCAAAGACCCAATCTTTCTTTTCACTTCCCCAATCTCTCATAGATGACAATCCTTCTCCTGTTTTCCTAACGATACAATTCTTTTTTAGATCGAAAATACCAAAAAAAAGGATCAATTTTTTATGAACACTCTGTTATACTAATGGCAGAGAATCTAGAACTGAGTCTTCTATGTACAGAGACCAACGTGTTGGTTGATGATGATGAAGACAAGGGCATAGTTGTTGATGAAACTCCGATTGAAATTTCGATTCCTCAGATGGGTTTATTTCAATCGGAGGAGAGTGAGGAGATTATCAGAGAGATGGTGGAGAAGGAGAAGCAGCATTTGCCAAGTGATGATTACATCAAGAGACTCAGAAGTGGAGATTTGGATTTGAATATTAGAAGAAGAGAAGCCCTCAATTGGATTTGGAAGGTCTCGTTTCTAACCTCAATTTGTTTTCTGATTCATAAATTGGGGTTTTGAATTCATCTTTATCAGCTCAAATTGTGAAAAAAGCACATTCCTTTTTGATGAATGATCTGTGAACATAAAGACTATGGTGCTACTATGTGTATAGATCAGAGGCTTATGTCTTAAATCTGTGAATCTGATGCTCAAGTTCCGATCTTTCACACCTCAATTGACAGTAGATTCACTTTAATCTCAGAGTTTTAGATCTCTAATAGATGATGATTGTTTTGATTGTATATAACAGGCTTGTGAAGAACACCAGTTTGGACCATTGTGCTTTTGCTTATCAATGAACTACTTGGATCGATTCTTATCGGTTCATGATTTGCCTGTAAGTTCACATTAACGCAACTAGTAGATTGAAATTGATTTTTATCTCTTCAACATCTATAGGTTTTTGATTTATGATTCTACTTGTAGAGTGGCAAAGTTTGGATATTGCAGTTGTTGGCTGTGGCTTGTTTGTCATTGGCAGCCAAAATTGAAGAAACTGAAGTCCCAATGTTAATAGATCTTCAGGTACTATAAATCTCTCCCCAAAAAAAAGTCGCTGAATTGTCTTTTCAATCCGATAGTCTCTTTAATCGATTGCTGTTTGATCACATTTCGAAACAGGTTGGAGATCCTGAATATGTGTTTGAGGCTAAATCAGTGCAAAGAATGGAACTTTTGGTGTTGAACAGATTGAAATGGAGATTAAGAGCAATAACTCCATGCTCATACATAAGATATTTCTTGAGAAAGATGAGTAAATGTGATCAAGAACCATCCAACACATTGATATCTAGATCACTACAAGTGATAGCCAGCACAACCAAAGGTGAAAAAGGTCTCTTCTTTATGTTTTGTTTTCTTGACCACTTTTGTTTTTGTGCTTTTCTTGGGGTTTTTTTTTTTTTTTTTACTTTTGCTTTTTATGATTTTGGGTTAAAAATGGTGGTTGTGTCGACTGAGCAGGTATTGACTTTTTGGAGTTTAGACCTTCTGAAGTTGCTGCTGCTGTGGCACTTTCTGTTTCCGGAGAACTGCACACAGTACACTTTGACAACTCTTCCTTCTCTCCTCTTTTCTCACTACTTCAAAAGGTACTTAACAATCCACCAAAAAATCTATTATTTAATATCAAACATATATATAAAGTTCAAGGAAATGCCAGTTGTGGAGAAGTTTGAAATCATTAAAGATGACAAATTATTTGTATATGTGTGTGCACTAACTTATTCATTGCATACACATGTGTAATTATATTTCCAAAAGGTGAAAAAAAAGAAGAGAGAAACTGGTTTATGGGTCTGAATCCTTTGACTTCCAAAACTAGTGGAGCGTATAGACCAATGACCACTTTAAATTATATTATTCTCTAGCTGTGTGTCTTGTGACTACTTTCTCTCTCTCACACTCACTGCACACTCTTGTCACGTCTAAAACCAATCTGCCCCCACAAAACATGATTTTGATTTGGTCTTGCAATCCAAAATATCAGACTGGTTTCCATTTAGATCCTTTTCTTTCCTAGACCCAAAAAAGCTGATCAGATCTTTATGTCTGTGTTTGTGTTCAAGAGACAAAACAAAGTGTCAAGTTTTTAAACTTTGTGGTTCCTTTTATTGCTTAAACTCTGTTGCAGGAAAGAGTGAAGCAGATTGGAGAAATGATAGAGAGTGATGGCTCAGGCTTATGCTCACAAACACCCAATGGGGTTTTAGAAGTATCAGCTTGTTGTTTCAGCTTTAAGACTCATGATTCTTCTTCTTCTCCTTATACACACCTTTCTTAATTTTTTGTTTTTTTTTTAATAATCATTATTATTATGATGTCTTGTGAGAGGTTGAAAAAGAGAAAAATAATCAAAGCCACAAATTTATAAATAAAAATACAATTATTTCAATTATAATATTTATTTTGTTATATACTAGCTTTGGTTTATTCTGAGCAAATAATAAACTAAGATGAATGTTATAAAGATTTTTTTTGTTGGTCGGAAATAGTAACAAAGAAAAAAAAAACAGAGAAAGCTTTTTTAATTAGTTCCCGCCAAATAAATATAGCGGGAAAATAACTGTATCGGTTGTGTTGAGCATGAGCGCGCTAGGAGTTGACTTTTTCTCCAAACGGTGTCGTAATAACTATAAAGCGCGCATCGGACTAATGGGCTTATAATTGGGCCCACGAACAGAAGTCTTTGACTTTAAAGTTGACGTTTAGAGACCAAAAATATCTAAGTACAACTTGTTCTTTTTAAGGAGCTTGTGTTTTTTTTTTTTCTTACAACAAAAGTCCAAAATCCCAATTCTTTTTATCGAAATGTATATTCAAGAAAGAAAAGATGATTGGACTCAAGGTCCACTAAAACTGTAGGATCTGTAACAATGAGTAATGGGCCAATGCTAGATTCATTAAATTTAATCATTTGGGCCTACCATTGTCGCATGGAAATACTAGCGATGATACATATTATTTAAAAGGGTAAAAAGTCAATAAAATCTTTCGGGCCTTAAGTAAAAAGTTATTACCACTGTGAGTTGGTAAATACTTTTGTAAAAATAATTATGTTTGAAAAATTGAAATAATAGTAACTCACAATATTTCATTTTAAGTTGTGTAATTATGTTGGAAAGCTAATAATTCTTAGTTTTTTTTTTTTTTTTTTTGAATGAAAATAATTCTTAGTTTTAACTTATTCTTTGTCAGTAAACACCTCTCGTGACTACTAATTCTAATTATTACTGCGTATTCGTCTAGCTAGCTATAATTTTGTCTTGCTTTGTCCTGACCTATCAACTTAAAAAAATCTTGGTGTTTACTGTTTATAGGGACAATTTTGGGATCCGGATGAATGTATTCGTTTCGTACACAATTCAGAATTCATACTGACGCAGTACACCTTATAATATAAATTATTATGTGTTTGTTTGTGTGAAATTTTGAAATGAACAACTATTTGGACAGTGGACTAAGCGAAGACAACAATACAAAACAAATAAACTTTTATAAATTCTATCATTGGGCTTTGTCATAATGAGTCGTCATAGTCATTCAACTGTCCAAGAAATATATTTATTTATTATTTTTCCAATTAAAAAGTTGCTAAAAGTTATATATAGCTTCTAAACTTTTTCCAAACTTTGCTTTTTCTTTACACATATAACTTTCTCTTTTATTTTTCAGCTCTTTGTATTAAATTAGAAAAACTAAATCTAACAAAAAATTACAAAACGAGAGGCAAATATCTCACGAAAATATGTTTTAGTATTAGAAAAATAAACAATTTCATGTCCTTATGTAATGGTACGATTTGAATTATGGTACTAAATGACTAAAATAAACTACACAAGAATCAGTGACACAACCACAATACAAGGGAAAAGAGAGAAAAATTATTCATTGCACGTGAATCATCATCAGTTTTACCAAATTAGGGCAATGTTTATGAAAGCTAATAGTATACCAAATATCATATAGTTTAAAGAAAAATAAACCCTAACCCTAGCTGGTCCAATATATTTTTATTTACGCAATCAAACTCGAACTTTTTACTCTTTTTATATAATAATAGTATTACTTGTTTCGAAACTTAGCTTGAAAGGGTGGTAATAAACCCTGCTTGTGGGTCACATTTAGATTCCCTAAATGAAGCATAAGGACAGTAACTATCCCACAGTAAAAACACTGTGAGAATGATAATGACGATGATGATGATGGTCTGATGATGATATATGCGTATATATACACGCATGTATATATATGTGTATGGTACGCAATATACACACATTGATGGGTCGTTGTCCGATGGGTTTCTGCGTATTGACTGAAAGATTCCATTAAGAGGACCACAGTAAATATTTAAAATCATGTTTAAAATAAATCATTTTTATACATCAATAATTTAAGTGTACCACACATTAAAAAAAAAAAAAAAAAACCTAAATTTTATTTGCTTAAGTGCATTTCACTACTTTCTATGAACATTTATTACATATCCAGACTCCAACGTATAGTACGAACACATATCATTATTCATTACTGCATCAGCCGAGTAAACATTTTTCACTTCTGAATAAATCTTTCAATCATGTAGTATAAATTAAAATTAATATACTCCGTCGTTACATCTTTTATAATTCATTTCTGATGAAGAAACGGAGAACTCCTCTATAGCAACTAGGAAATTTAAGTAAAGTTTTAAAAATTATTCAAGTTAAAGATAACTGAAGTTGTGGTGTTTATACTTTATACTAATCAAACGCTCTTCGATTGAGCTTAATTATGCATGTATTTTGTTTTTCAAGCAACCGGGAATTTGGTCCATACCACTTTTAAAGTTCGAAATCACATAATGTAAATGGTATATTTAACTTACCAACGTTAATCATTATTTCAAACACATGTGCTGATCAAAGTTCAAACTCGACCCGAGTCATGAATTCTGGCTAATTGACGTAGACACATTTGAAATATGTGAAAACAAAATTTTGGACACAAAGAAAAGAGAGAGAGAGAGAGAGGATTGAAAGAGGACCACACAAAGTCATCTTCACTCTTGGAGTGTGCAGCTTTAGCTTAGACAAGAAGACGTAGAGATTGCCTTATCAAGCAAAAGCATCTCTCTCAAGTCTCTTCATTTGTGTGTATATTTGTCTCTCTTTCTCTCTCTTTCGAATTTTATTACACTGTCTCATAGAGAGAGAAGATGGAGAGGTTGAGACATGAAAAGCTAAATATAGAAATGGCCGTGAGATGGGGACTCGAATCTTATCTGCCTCTTCTTTCCTTTTACAATCATTTTGGTTCCCTCTTTCCTCTGCATATTTTTCATTTCATCATCACTCCAAAACCCTAATTTCTCATCTGAATTCAATATTTTTTTTGTTTGTTGGTCTCAGGTATATGGAAGATAGAGATATCTGTACATACTTCAGTACTCAATGAGATTTTTCACAAACCCACTCCGCATAAATTAATATATATACAGGTTGAACCATTTTTATTATTATTAACTTGTTCAAAGTGATGTTATTACTACTAATTGATTTGATTACGTTTATTAGATAACAGTGAAGGCTAATTAACTCACATTAGCAATATTGGAAAGTTATAGCCAAAAAAAATGTGAATACTGTAATTGAAGTTAAGAAAAATAAACAAAATTAGTTCCAGGTGAAAAATTAGTCTAGGGATTTGGAAGAAGAACATCATTAATGCAGTAATGTATGTGTGCCCATATGTTTTTCTCTCTTCTCCTTCTTGCTTCCAAAGAGCCCACATGTTTCCTTCTTCCCCAGATCTTCAAAGAACAGTTACTATATAAATAGATATGCATATATACATGCACATTAATTAAAAAATGACGTAAAGAGGAAGAAGCTTTGGATGCATCGACATGTTTTGAGTTTTTTTTTTTTTTTTTTTTCTCTAAAGAAGAATTAATTCCCAGGAATCAGAATACTGTTGCAGCAGCTAGCTAATGTTATTTCACCTTCTTCATTTCCAAGGGAAAATATTAAACTATTTTAAGCGAATAGCTATATATATATATATATACTGATTGGTGATTGAGGAATCCACACAGATATATATGATAATTATATACTAAGCCATTGAAATACTTAGGGCAGAGATCTCCATCCCAAGGAGATTCCGACCGATCTACATTTGAGTCCTACACTCATTGGACAATTAAATGAAAAGTTTCTATATAAACCCATAAAACATACTAATAATAACAATAACCGTAGCCAATTATATCATATATTTTATAGTTTATATGTGTAATTAAGTAAAAATTATCAAGAACATATAATACAAAACACTCAAACACCTACTTAATTAGAAACAAGAACACTATCAGATCTATATGGAAATGATATATGGTCGAGCTAACTTAATAACACTCTAAAACACGAAGAACTTAAGAAACGATAATAATGTCAACAAGTGAGTAGCGTTGGGAGCATTATAAGATTCATATAGACACACAAAAAAAGAACCATATGCTAATGAAGACATATAATAACGCATACACATGTACATTTGCACGATCAAGTTCATAAAAATTCATACACAAAACATGATAAATTCAAACACTGACACATGTGATGCTACTAATTAAGGGTGTCAGTAAATTTATAGCTAGACCAATCAAAGGTTTTGCTAAAGAGATGTAGAACTTAATAATGCAAAACGTAATTAACCAGAAAGATCATCATCATCATCAACATCAACATCATCATCAAAGACGTACGAAAATGGGTACATAAATTAAACATTAAAAAAGACCCTCTCAAATTTCTCATTAAGTAAAATAATTAAGCTAAATTAAAACCCTAGTGATCAAAGAAATTCAAGATTCATGGTTGGTCTTGTTCATGATGATACGAAGACTGTGGAGCAGTAGTAGTAGGAGGAAGAGGCTGAGGATGATGAAGAAGTTGTGGTGGAGGCGACTTACCAAGAGTGTGTTTGTTGTTATGTAACCAAACCTTAAGAACTTGTCTCGGAACACCAGTCTCTTGACAAAATCTCTGAATCACTTCATCGTCTTGTCTCTGAATTCTCCACCCAATCCTTTCAGCTAAAGCTAACATCCTCTCCTTTTGCTCTGCCGTGAACTTAGTCCTAAACCTCTTCCTAATCCCTCCTCCTCCTCCTCCTGCTTCAGCAGAAGAAGTCTCCATTGGATCTTCTGATCTTTCTCTTTGTGGAGGAGGAAGAGCCAGCTGAAGTGGAGGAGCTTGTGACGGTGGTGGCCGGTAACTCACCGGAGCTGGAAGACGGTAAAAACCAGGCGGAGGAGGAGGAGGCTGATGCTGCTGCGGCGGCGCGTGGTGGAAGTAAGGCAATTCCTTGCGGTGGAAGTTACGGTGACAGCCACAAGCGGCGCATTTCAGCGCGTCGATGGTACCTTCAATTCCAGCTGGCATAAACTCGCCACAACCATCCACCGCGTGTCCTCCAATGGTCACCGCTTGGTTCTTGAGACACTCACGGAACCTAAACCTGCTTCCTCCTCCTCCGTGAACAACCATGAATCCTCCTCCGCCTCCTGTGGAGGTAGTTCCGGTGGTTTCATGACTTTCTGTCGAGGCTTTGACGACACCACGAGAGAGAGGAGGAGAGTCGTAAACGGCGTCGTCATCTTCTTCTTCCTCGTGAAGATTCATATCCTCTTCTTGCTCCTCCTCGTTGTTGTTGTTGGTGTTGTCTTCAAACTCCATTAAAGAATGTGAAACTACGTCGTTTTTGGGTAGGTTCTCTCAAGAATGAGAAGAAGAAGAAGCAGAAGAGAGAGAGAGTGTGGACATTAAAGAGATTATCTCTTCTCTCTTTTATCTTTCTCTTCTCTTTTAGATTTGGGATTTGAGATTTGAGATTTTGAGAAAAAGTGTTTTTATATATTTTTTATTTTTTATTTGTTTTTGTTATTTACATTCTTGTTTTGTTTATTGGAAATCGGAATCTAATATAATCTGTCCTCAACCACACTTTGTAACGCTTTCTTTATCTTTTACTTACATTTTTTTTTTTTCTTTCTTTCTAATTTTAAAACTTTTAATATAGTAGAATAGCCATTAATATACTTACTTATTAATCAGGTGTTATCTTATTCAATTTGGTTGGACCGCTCTAACCATGATTTGTTGTTGTCAACTATATATATATTTTAATCATATTTTTACAATCTAAACAAATAAAAATATTGATGTGAGTTTGTTATAAGTGTTCTACTCTACTGATTATTTTTATTGGTTAATTATTACCTTAATTTCTATGGATGATTAGTTACAGGAAAATTTAACGACATACTTCTTCTTCTGTATCAGAATAGATGATGTTATAAGATATTATTTGGTATTAGAAATGATGGTTTTCTGTATACTTTTTATCAATTAATGCTAAGAAATTATAAATTTCAATAATCGTTAAATGAGAATTTAAAATTTAATGAAATACTATTAGTTAATAATTTTAAAAATATATTATTAAAATAAATAATACACTTATTACTAGACATTAAATGTTTTTTTAGTTTATGTAAAAATTGAAAGCATCATCTATTAGGATAAAGAGGGAATATATAACTAATATTTTACAAAAGAAATTTGGAACACTCAGAAAATAAATTTTGTAATCCGGGATTAAAATGGTTGTAGTATAAATTAAACATTTTTGTCTATTCAGGTTTACTTCTTTTAGGGTTCTCGTCGTTCAAACAATGGTGACGTTATTTTACGAGTTTTAAAAAATAAAAATAAGCTTTTTGTTTATTTTTGGACATGCAATATCTACAAAAAGTTTATTAGTGAAGGATTTTAAAAATAAAGAGAGGGGGGGATATGGTATTAGAGATAACTTTTTGGGAAACTAAAAAAGGAGGATAGAATCAAAATAAAACGCGATAATTATTTTTGTCCATATGCCAATAGCATAAATATATGCATTAATATTTTCTGCAATAAAGTGATGGGCAGTCTAATCACATCAAAATCAGTAATGCCCTTAATAATTTCAAGGTCTGAATTTTTTTTTTTTGTCAACTTTTTAGAATTATATAAATAAATATTAATAAATTTGTTTTTATTTTTGTGTCATCAAATAAAACGAGTTTAATACACTTTTTGTCAATAAATACAAGTAGATAAGTTGTAGAAACGTATGAGATTGTCATTTGTCAGCCCATATCCGTCCGATTAACTTGTGCTGACGTTAGATCTACTGATTTATCGTTTCTCGATGTATATATGCTGTTAATTCAAATCTTACCAACACTAATGTTCATATATAGAAGTTATCTTTAATGACTAGTCTTTCATTGATTCAGAGTAAGGGCGTGAATGGTTGCAGTGGTTGGGGTGGACAAATTCATCTGCGGACTGGACCGCTATTTATTTACTCCACTGCAGTCCAAATAAAGCAGAGACAAGACCACTGCGGATCAACTGCGGACCGCTTTTGCATACAAATAAAATTGGTTCGCAGCGGTCTGTAGTCCGCCCCAAAAATAGAGCAGTTTAGACTGCAGACGGATTTGGCCGCCCTAACCGCACATTCACACTTTAAGAATCACCATTTGTCTTGTCAACACGAAATTGCATGATGAATTATATAACGTAAGTTAATTGTAAGACATCTGGAATTTTTTATGGACGTAGTCTTATTTATCAAAACAACGTCACAGCAGTAAATTATGTCGTCAAGGTAGGAAATAGTATACGAAAACTCGAGAAGGAAACCAACATTCGCACTCATTACAAGTATTTGATCCATTATCTCAATAGAACAATAAAAAAAAATGTTGGAAAATTTAAAATAATATATAAGTAATTTAACAAAGTTGTGGTGATTTAAAATAATACACAGCTGACCGTTCGTTCAGAATAATAATACTCCTACAACTACAAGTAAAAGTTAAAATTTTGTGTCGCATCGATAATAAATGCGAATGTTTTCTAGCGCTCAAATTTCAAAGTACAGAGTAACTATATGTATTAAGAGAGTGAATAAGTATTACTAATTCATTTGACAGTTAAAAGTTAAAACCACACCAAATAAAAAATTAACACATTTGACACGAAAAAAGTTAAAGTTATATGTTAGGGAGAAGAGAAAAGTTGAAAAAAATATTACGAAACACCGACTAACATATTATTATTATTATTATGTAGATGAGTGAAGCAAATGTATTGTTTTGTATAATGGATACTGAAAGACGTTTGAGATGACGTGCTGACGTGTACTTTGTCAGCTGGCGGGAAACCGCTTTCCTACGTGGAGACATTCAGATGATTTGTCTCCGTTCAATTATTCGTTTCTAACTTCACGTTTTCTGTATAACCCCATCCATGATCAATTGATCAGAAATCATAATAACATAAGTCACACAAATCGTGTGTGTATACCGGGAAGAATTAGTGAGCTAATGGATTTGCCAAGTCAATGATAGGCTCGTTGATATCTGTTAGAGTCCCAGTTCATTGCTAATGTGGTATTAGAACCTAAATTAACACTTCTCGAAAGTGGACTATCAGCCGTGGATGTCCAGTCCCACAAACTTCACGCTACAGATATCTAATCCTGAGCGTGATGGGGGTGTGTTAGAGTCCCACAGCGGAAAACAATTAAATCCTTGAACAATATATATATAGTGTGAGGCAAACTTCCTTCTTTGAGTTAGCTTTTCAGAGTGAGTTAGGTCTAATTACTAATAATATCTATTTATGACAACATATGATGTTAAGGCAATAAATAAACCGTGGATTGTTATGGAATAAGGAAAACATACGTACGTACACAAAACCAAAAAAGCTGGCTAATTAAACCAAAACAAACTAGTATAAATCAAGATATAAGCAAATTAATTACTGAAATTAGAATGTACATGATGATAATGACTTGGTAGTAGTACTGTGTAAAAACTAAACAGTTAAAAAAGCTTTGCAAGCGTGAGAATAGTTATGATGATTGTATGTATACATAAGTCTGATATTTCACAACCCATGTCGACGTCTACTGTTTATTATATCTATGTATAGCCTAAATTATACTATATTTTTGAAATGGGGGTAATCATAGGATTTGTAATTCGATATGTTCAATCAATTAATACTGTTATCATACAAGAAGAAAAATAAAGTTTTAAAGTAAATGAAAACAAAACAAATAAAAAAGACTAAAAAAGCAACCGACAAGGCTAAGTTAATAGGGTATCAGGGTAGATTGAAAAAAGAAGTAAAACTTTTGTTACAAGTGGAACTCGTAGATTATCATGAGAATCCATTTGACCATAAACTCTACTACTATATCTCAAAAGGACAATAATTTAACTCATCTTCTTTAGTGCACCCCTCCCATCATTTTTTTTGTTAGATAGATGTATATTCCCATCATTTTTCCCTATAACCCAAAAAAGAGAGTAAAGAAAATAAAAAACAGATTAGCCTTCACATAAAATGTTGATTTTTTTTTTTCCGAACAATTTTAAGGAATATTCAAGGACAGACCATTATGTATTTTGTTAATGTGGTATGTAATCGTGTTTTGTAATATATTTGTAACAAATATTGGCTCCTTTATTCATATACATATAAAGGTCGACAATTGTACAAAAACATTTGACCATCTTTGGCTTGTTCTCTCTAAATACACCACATGTTATAATGGGCGCATCCATTTTGGTTAGAATATTTAATCATTTACGTTTATTGAATTGTGTCCCTGGATTAAAGACTAAACCGGACAGACAAATCCAGAATAAACACATCTCACAAATTTTATAATTTCAAGATCATTTTCTAGTCTAAAAGGAACCGATTGAAGCAGCTCTCTATCACATCAAGCTTCTTTGAGGACCTGATTCATCAGAAAGTATCTGCCTAATCCTCTGGAAGAAGCTCAACACCGCCTCCTCAGCTTTAGTATCTGCAGAAGACAAAGATAAGCACATAAGAAGATCAAAACAGAAAGAGACAGATCTTTTATATACTTCTATTGTAGATTTCTTCTTCACTATTCCATAAAAAAAACAGAGCTTTAACTGTAACAAGAAGTTAGCAATGATCAGCTTCTTTTTTCTTACTAACCAAGTTTCGGTATCGTGTGTGCACTTTGATGACGGATCACCACTGGCTCTACAAATGATTCTATTAGAGCTTCACCTGCTGTCTTCAGGAAATCCCTCTCACCTGCAAAAAAAAAAACAGATAACAGTTTCCAAAATCAATACAGACAAGATAGATATCTCCAATGTCATATATGGTCCTTGAATCTAAATGTTGTAGCAGAGAAGCTCTAATGGTAACATGTAGTTCTGCACACATTATATTCTATTTAAACATTCCCATGCCAATCCTGGCTACATTAAAGCCATACTAATAACGTAAGCTTCGAAAAAACTAGACAATAGATTGACATTGATCAGTGTAGATTACAAAATAACCAGAAAATCGAGTCAAGAACATGTGAAGAGACGTTGTTACGGTTTACCAATAAAGTGGAGTGAAGGGCAACGAACTGGAGATGAGAATGCATTAACAGCAGCTTTAGGCTCCCCAAATATCAACCCTGGAATTTTTGCTCCGGATATTATCACTAAAAACTTGACTTTTGGCACCTTAGTTAGAGCCGTTCCCTATAAACAAACAGTTTACAGCATGTAACACTTACTCAGCTATTCATATCAATCTCAACGTTCCCTACCAACGGTTTTAACATCAAACACTTACACAAAAGAAACCAAAACAAAACAAACACTGTTGAATAAGTATGTTGCATTCTTTAAAAGGACATGCAGATTCAATCTCATCAGAACCTGGATTCTGATTGGTTACGTACCTGTTCCTGCATTCCGGGAATAGCCGCTGTTAAAAAAGCTCCCTACAAGAAATTGAACATAACAACACAATGAATCAAGAATCAACGGTCTACGATCCTGCTCATCATATTTTTATCAAATCAAACAAACCTGAGAAAAACCAAGAAGACCATCAAAAGGTCCATTCTTTATCATGTAGTCCTCTACATAAGCCAAACACTCTTCAAAATTCTTGTATTCCTTAAATCCCTACATACAAACCCACACTTCAGTCACTACTCACTCACCCAAATCCAAAAGTTCCGTTTACAAAAATTAGACCTTTAACTCTGACAGTATCATCAATGACCTAAATTGAAGTTAAGGTTTTGTTGCAACGGACCTTATTAGCCTGGTACCACTCGTAATACGGCGGATCAAAGAGACGCTCGACGTCTGATTTTCCGGTGGCCGGAAAAGGACCGTCAAGGAAATCAAGATCTAGATTCCGAGAATTGTCTCCGGCCATTTATCTGTAATAATCGCGCGGAGAATCCGACCGCTAGTTCTAAACCCGTGGAGGCATAGGATTCTAGGGTTCTTCGGTTCCCGGTGACTTTCCGGCGTCATCGCCGTTATCTTTAACCGTAATCCACCGGTTGTTTGGAAACAAGAACAAGAGTGTCCTAACATCGGACAAGCGCTAACTCTCTTTGTCAGGTTTCGAGTTTCGACTTATCCTTGTCCCCGAAGGCCCGAACATATTAAAGAGTTCCAAATTTTGTATTGTTGTTCACTTATTTTGTTGTTAACTTTGTGTTAGTAAGGCCCATAAGCCCATAGGGCCAATAATAAGAGCCCTTTGAAATCATTAATAGATGTGATCGAATCGGTCCGGCGTAGTATTTGTCTATATAATTCTTTGGTGCAAAATAATTTTGTTACAAGATGATAAATAATTAGAGAGTGTAACAAAGCAAAGTTAAGAGTGCATAATTAAAGAAACTTGTCGTTATTATCTGGAACAACCTGTAATGATCTATCGAAGCTTTTTGTACTGGTCTTCAAATTAATGAAAATAAAGTTTTGATGTAAAATATCTCAAAATATTGTCAAGACTTTGGTTAGGGATTCATTACATATAAATTGTAGGTATAATGTATAATCGTCGGTTAGGTTTCACATCATATGGCCTCATAAAATTGCCAACTACTGTATAATTCAGTTCATTTTCAATCAATACAGGAAATCAATACTTAATTATTGAAAATAAAGTTTGATGTAAAATATCTTAAATACTGTCAAGACTTTGGTTAGGGATTATTAATCAGTGGATTCATTACACATAAATTGTAGGTATAATGTATAATCGTCGGTTAGGTTTCGCATCATATGGCCTTCATAAAATTGCCAACTATATATAATTCAGTTCATTTGTAATAATAAAATACGAACGTTCTGGATTCACTGTAAAATGACCTTTACAGGCTATCAACTGTCTTCTCCGGTTATGAATATGCCCGTTTTATTTGTTATAATAGTAATTTTTTATTTATTTTATATTTCAACTATTTAAAATTTCTCTGACAGCTATCTCCAACTCTTGGTTACAAGCAATAAAAACAAGAAAGAGATTATATAAGTGGACAAAATAAAATGAGTAAGACAAAAACAGCAATATTCAACGGTAACAAACAAGCACACATTTACAATTATATACTTCATCCGTTTCAAAATATAGGATGTTTTGGAGAAATTTTTTGTTTCATAATATAGGATGTTTTCAAATTTCAATGTAACTTTTAGATTAGTTTCTTATTTTATATTATGCAATATTGTTTTAAATTGATTGAACTTGTTAAAAATAATGTTTTTTTAATCTGTATATTTTACTTAAAACATCTTATATTTTAAAAGGGAGGGAGTATTCTTATGAGAGGAACCAAAAATAATCCCGATGGTCTGGTACGCACATGGGATATACGATAATAACGACATCGTCCTTTGTTTGATAGATCTGTATTTTTGTAATTAAGGGTTCGTATAGAACTATAGATCATTAGTATATGTCATTAAAAAAACTATATTACTGGTGGGTGGATCGAGTAGACAAACATTATATTTCTTCAATCCATGGTTGTATATGTTTCTTTCTCTGTCCAATTATTGACAAACATGATATGATTTGGTGTTTCTTTCAATTGAACCGAAGTAAACCAACGGGTTTTCCAGTCTATCTTAAACCACTGGAGACGACTTTGGTATCAAACATTTATTTCCCCATGTTCCTATATATGCGTTTTCACGCCAGTATTATTTTTTTTTTTAAAGATATACAAAAACATATACTATAGAATCATCCAATGTTATTCCTACAAAACTGCATTACATAGTGCAACTACATTATATATGCTGACGAATGATAGGTTTTTTTTTTTTTTTTTAATTTTGAAAACGTATTCTCTTTTTAATTTCCACAATAAAATTACAATACATTAACAAGTTACTGATGAAATATTTTTCTGCTAATTTATACACCTCAACATTTTTGTTGTTTTCCACTAGTATCATGTTATTACTTTAAGGGGTGTTATTAAATTATAATTTATATTTTTTTTTGAAAATTTTAATAAAATTATCAAAAATGAATAAATAAAATATTTTTAAAGATTGTTATAGAGTATTCTATAGTTTTGTTGATTAGTTTTATAAAATCTTGTAAAGTTTTCTAATCAATCTCTGTATTTTTATGATACTTTCCATTACTTTATTTTGTGAAAAGTGTATAAAATCATAAACCAATAACATAATATATAAATTCATTAACAATTCTAAATTCTTTTATTTAATTAAATAACACAAAAAATTTATTAACTTTATAAAAGTCTGAATCCAATAATCCAAATTTGTTAAAAAATATTAAATAATTTTTTACAAATCACAAACTAATAATACCAAAACTTTAATAAAGTTAAACAAAATCTTATTTTAATACATACTAGTACTACATAGATAGTAGATACTAATCATGATAACAATAATTTCAGCATAATTATTTTCCTATTCCACAAGATACTTAATTGGATACTAATTGTTCTAAACCTCTCTCTAAGTCTATATATAGTTCCTCCATCGTCATTCCTCATCTTAACCACTCTGCTTCACTATCTATCTTTCTCCCTCCGTTAATCACAAAGCACACAGAGAGAAGAAAACAATCTTTAGAGAGAAGAAAAGATGAATTCGAAGATCATCAAAGCTTTCTTCATCGTTGCTCTCTTCGCTACCTCATGCTTAGCTCAAGCTCCAGCTCCTACTCCAACAACCACCGTCACTTCTCCACCTCCTCCCGTCGCTACACCACCACCGGCAGCAACTCCCTCTCCGGCTACAACTCCTCCACCTGCTGCAACCCCTGCACCTACCGCTACTCCTCCGTCTACTGCTCCTTCTGCGTCTGATGTCCCCACAGCTTCTCCACCTGCACCAGAAGGTCCTGGAGTTAGTCCCGGAGATCTAGCCCCGACCCCTTCTGACGCTGCCGCTCCTCCACCCAACGCTGCTTTCTCAAACAAAGCTTACGTCGTCGGTACCGCTTTTGCCGCAGTTGTTTACGCCGTCGTTTTGGCTTAATTAGGATCTCATTATTATTTTACATGAACGTATAAACCATTTTTATATCAATAGTGTCGGTGTTAATTTTGATTGATGTTCGTTATTTCTTTGAATTGTTTGTGGGGAACGGTAAATTTTATTTACGGCGGACTTTAAATGGGCTGTTGACACGTGTGACTTTTGATGGTGTTGTTGTTGTTGAGGTTGGAATATGTTATGTAAATCCCAGTAATTATAGTTTAATAAAATCATTTCATTGATTTTTTCTTTACAAACAAAAATTCACATGGTTCATTATTCTTTTGAGTCTTTTGTTTATATATATAGGTCATTAGGTCTTCTTCAGATCTGATTGCCGTTACTTCTTCAGATTTCAGAACTGTGTAAAATCATGTGTTCTTGGCTTTTTAATTTTATTTAGAATGTGTTATCTTATTGGGTGAGTACGAGTACGACTCCAAAATCAATTACTTAAATATTTCTCTGAAATCGAGATCTCAGATCTGTTACAGACTTTACAGTATTATAATGCTTAGTGCTTCCTGTAATGTTTATCAATCAAAATTAGCTGACGTAAATCATAAAGTTAATTTTGTTAAAGCTCCCAAAACACACAAGACATAACTCAGCAGTCAGCACCTACGAAATGGTCACATAGTGCATGAAAAAAAAAAGTATCAATGAACCTCACTTGTCACTATTAGGGATATAATATCTCGCATTGGAAATTGAATAGGATCTTAAGTAATATATATAAAATATGAGTCTTTTCATTAATTGCCAATTGGTTTTGAGTTGGAATCTCACTATCTAACATGGTATCAGAGCTCGGTCCGCACATACTCAACCCAATCCACAATCGGCATGGTCCAATAATTGGCCCGTCGATTCATGCCCGAACATACCGAAATTGATGTTTAAAGAAACCATCATCTCGAGGAGGCGTATTAGAACCCACATTGGAAGTTGAGTAGGATCTTAAATAATATATATAAGATATAGATCTCTCCAAATAATTTTGAGTTGGAAACCCACTATCTAACGCTCACAAAACCAAATGACTATCGAATTTATGTTACAGAAATATTTGATAAAAAGGAAATTGCCATTTTCCATATAAGACCATCTCCAATGTATATCTCTATTTTTTTCTCTAAAATAGAGTAACTCTAAAATAGAGCATTGTTTTCCTCCAATGTATTACTCTATTTTAGAGTTGAAAATAGAGGTAGTGTAAAAAAATAGAGAATAGAGTTACTCTATATATGAAATCATCATTTATTTTAGAGAAAATATAAGTATAGAAATGTGCCATTGCCATTTTCCATAGAGTAGGGTTGGAGATGCCCTAAGAGAATTAACTCCTACAAACCCTTTTTTATTTGTCACCCACTCGTCAGCCACCAGGCCTGTAAAGCCCTTTGATTTTCCCTTATATGGGTTATATTGATGGCCCAACATCATAAATTATAATAGTATAAGATATGAAAAATAAATCGAAACTCTTTTTTTAAGCAAACAAACTGAAACTAATACTGTATGATGTATCTAAAAGCAAATGTCGACCAAAGTATGAATAAAATCGCAGTAACAATATTCGAGTTTGGTCTTTCAACTCAACATGCATGATAATAAAAACTATTAATTGTTGTATTGAAATATTGATAGTAGAAATTTTAGTTTGAAAAATAGATTATGAATAAAAAACTAAAAATAATGTTTCTTGGCTTTACAAAAAGGGAAGAAGAACTTTTTTTTTTAAAGGACTGTTATTTGATTTTTGTTTTTTTTTCTGTTCACCTGACTGTTATTTGATTAGAAACACTTTTTCGTTTGGTAAATAATGATCAGAGGACTTTTACGGCTTCAAAACTCAAAAGCATTCGGGCCTTATTGGCCAGACTTTTGCCTTTTTAACAACTTTTCATATAAAGACTATAAAGTTTTTAAAAATATATATTTATATCGAAAATCAAGAAAAGGAAGTAATTGTTAAACCAAAAAAAATGAATTATGAAGCATTTCAGAATTTCAGATTAAACACCATGGACGAAATCTTCTACGAGACATGATAAATGGATTGGTTATCTACAACGATGTCACAATATATGAGAATGTGGTCAATTTCTTTTACGAAGTAACGCAATGATACACAGATAAATATAATTTGTGTGAGTTTTACAAAAATAAAATAATAAATGTATAGTTTGTGTGACAAAAATATAATATCTATGCGGAAAGCAATATGGTTGGTATGTCTTGTACTTATGTGTGGACAGACATATAATACTATATCACACCATGTTACAAACTCAGGGACTCAAATCTGATGGCTATAATGCAAGTTTATAAAAAACTGCAATATGACAGATTGACAGAGGATGCATGAAAAACATCAATTTAAGACGACAAAATTATTATCAAGACGAGTAAATATCGGAAAGTACAAGATAAGTCAAAAAAACCAAACAAGAAATCAGTGATGACTTTGGTTGCTAGTACACATGTGAATTTTTAATGATAAAATATTCATCAATGATTTTGTTATAACGTTATATAACTGTTCTAAGAAAATGTTAATTATACCTCGTCTAGTAACTCTAGTTACAGTTTCTAAAGCTTGTTAGGAACAGTCAAAATAAAATAAAAGGTTAACTAGAGAAAATAATATGCATGTTCTCAATCAGACACATACACGCTCATTAGGCCATTATTAGGTAAGCAATGAGATCACAGAGGACAATGACACATGTGGAAATAAAACGATGCTACCCTAAACCAATCCTTCGATGTGCCTCTCACGTGTCACGCTTATTCAGTTTCAGTAGAACTCAAAATGTATATTACGGACCTTTTTCAGTTTTAATTACCTATTTTATAATTCACTAGATAGCATAAGCGTTAAAAAAAGGTCAAATAATCAATAATAATTCACTAGTTAGCACAAAATACCGTATGTAAAGATTGCTAATTTTTATTACCCTTTGCCAAACTTTTTTATTTTTTAGTTCCGTCAAAATCCATAACATGGAAATCGTGAAAAATAAAGACAAATATATTACTGTCAAACAAGTGTCATGTTTTAACACTTAGTAGTAAACTTATAATTTATCTAATTGCTGTCTTCATGTCATATTTGGAAAAAATTATCATGTTGCCAAAAAAATATATAATATATTTCCTTTGATTTTGTCATTGTCCATATAACGTATATATGAATATTTTGAAATATTCTTTACTTACACTGACTACACACAAAGTTTTATCATTTTTCGTCATATTTGGAGTTTTGTAATGATGGTCAAACAGAAAAAATAAGTTTCTAAATTCATTAAATCTAGAAAAGTAATAGACTAATAATAGCCACAGAGTTTTTATAAATAAAAAGCCAATTCACACACGACTCACCCTTCACCTTTCTTCGCTCACTCCTTTCTCTTTATATTTCATTTCTTCTCCATAACCTAAAAAAAAAAAAGAAAAAGAAAAGGATTAGCGATGAGAGGTGGCGGCGGAGAAGAAGGATCGGAGTTGAGAGATGAACTGTTGAAAAGTCCTCACACGGCGGAGGAAGACGGTGGTGAACTGAAGACTAGAGTTTGGGTTGAGACAACAAAGCTATGGCAAATCGTTGGTCCAGCCATATTCAGTCGAATAACGACGTACTCGATGCTTGTCATCACTCAAGCTTTCGCTGGTCATCTTGGCGATCTCGAACTAGCCGCCATCTCCATCGTTAATAACGTCATCGTTGGCTTCAACTTTGGTCTCTTGGTATATATATAAAACAATCTTGATGTTTTAAACTTTTTAATTTAAGGGTTATATGGACATTTTTTTCTTAAGGGAGTTTAATGTGTAAAATGGTGGTGCAGCTTGGAATGGCGAGTGCGTTGGAAACGCTGTGTGGGCAAGCGTTTGGAGCGAAGAAGTATTACATGTTGGGAATCTATATGCAGCGTTCTTGGATTGTTCTCTTCTTCTGTTGTGTCTTATTGTTACCGACTTATATTTTCACAACTCCGGTTCTCAAATTTCTTGGCCAACCGGACGATATCGCTGAGCTTTCCGGTGTTGTCGCCCTTTGGGTCATCCCTCTTCACTTCGCCTTCACTTTTTCTTTCCCGCTTCAACGTTTCCTCCAGTGCCAGCTTAAAAATCAGGTATCGACGTAATCGATCTATTTGATTGTTTCAAATAGCATGATTCATGCGTCCAAGGCTCCAAGCTAATCAAAAAGTTAACAGATTTAATATACAAATATTATTTGTTTATCTAGATTTGTGCGTGTCGGAAGCAAATCCTTCAGTTTTTTCTTGATTTGTGCGTGTCAGAACTCAGAAGCATCTTTTTATATGTTTTAAAATTGAATAGTCCGAAAAGTAAAGAAGACTTTCTCTATAATAATGGTTTATTACGTAGATGATATAATGTTCGAACTACTCGTTTGTTTGTGTTGTTATTAGGTGACTGCGTATGCGGCAGGGATTGCATTGGTGGTTCATTTTTTAGTGTGTTGGTTGTTCGTGGACGGGCTAAAACTAGGGGTCGTGGGGACTATGGCTACGATTAATATCTCCTGGTGGGTTAACGTTCTGATTCTATTAGTATACTCCACTTGTGGTGGCTGTCCACTTACTTGGACCGGGTTCTCTTCCGAAGCCTTCACTGGACTTTGGGAATTCCTTAAACTCTCTGCTTCATCCGGCGTCATGCTTTGGTACCAATGAGTATATACACTTATGTGGCATTAATTAGACTAATTGTGTCCTACACAACTTTTAACGGTAGATATATACTTGGTTTTTTTTTTCGTTTAACAGTTTGGAGAATTGGTATTATCGGATTCTGATTATAATGACTGGCAACCTTGAGAATGCTCGAATAGCTGTTGACTCCTTGTCCATATGGTAAGTTGTTTTATGTTGAAATATTTTTATTTAAAACCCCATCAAAGACATATCTTATCGCATTGTTTGTCACGTCTGCATTTTTGGGTTGTTGCGGAAAGGTTATCGTTGTTTTCTTGTTTTCATCTTCTTTATTATTTAATGAATAATTGACTACTTTTTAAATATTTTATTGACCAATCATTTTCAAAAAAAAAAATCTTTTTGGCAGCATGACGATAAATGGTTGGGAAATGATGATTCCTCTCGCTTTCTTCGCCGGAACCGGGTAAATCCTGTCTATTCTTTAGTAGTATTTGCTAATTTTTAATCCGGTTGATAGTGATGATCTAACTGGACCCTTATTCAGTTTAGTCTAATTTTTAATACACGTACCCAATGAAACTGGAAGTCAGAAACTTGCATTGAATGTGGGAATATATGTCATGTTGGATTCTATTTTTCAAATAATTCGGAAAAATAAAATAGTAAATGCTTATTTGGTTGTGGTACTTCGATTCGTGTCCACCACCCCAGTTCTCAATTTAATTTACTCTTCTATTTTGTTCGTATTTTTGTTGTCAACAACTGAAATGACTAGTTTGAGTCCAAATAATGTGGTCCAACGATAAGGATACAACTTGGGTCGAGGAACTATCCGAAACTAATAGTTGTCTTTTGTTTTTTTTGGTTAAACTCTTTCAAGTTATCTAAATTATAACATCTTAAAAAAAAAAAAAAAGTTACTCCAATTTTTTTGTAATGTTAAAAGAATATTTTCCAAAATTTTTTGAAACCACTCATAGTTACGGAAAATTATCTTATACTATAGTTTACCCAAATTTTATTCTTTTGGACAACAGTTTTAAAACTTATCGGTACTTTATTTTGCCTGTATTTCATTTAGAGTTAGACAATTATCGTACGTCGACATAAATATTAAATAGGACACTACTGTTAGTTAGTTCGTTTATTTTGTTTGAAGGACCAATAGTATAGTTTATGTGTGGGAAATTTTAGGAAGTTGGAACCTAACAATTTGGCATATGGCGTTGCTTATAGCATTTTTCTATATCTCCTTCCGTGTTTGCTTTGAGTTCTTCTTCTCTTTTTATTTGTATAGAGACTTCTACGAGGATACGATTTAGAGATTAACTCTCCTTTAGTCCTTACTATACATTCATCCATAAATTCATCTTTTTATTTATATATATTTTTTGGGTCTCTTTTTTTTTTTTTTTTTTTTCATTTTATCCTTGTGTATGGACATGATCTCTCCGTTAGGACATATGTGAGTTACACTTGTATTAAAAGAAGCATTGATGAAGTATAAAGAATACAAATGTAAAGAGCTGAGTAAAGATAGTGATGTTGCCTATTTGCCATGTTGGTGTGGAACCTACAGACAATATTTTTAAAACAATATACAGATAGTATAGGTTTTTTTTTTTCTAACAATATTTTTAACAAACTACATCTAAAATGTAATGATTGGAGTTACATATGGTTTAGAACTGTATAAATCAGTACAAGTTTAGAATGTATATATGTTGCAGAACTATATGTTAACTTTACATTAACGACTGCAGTGTACGTGTGGCGAACGAATTAGGAGCTGGTAATGGAAAAGGAGCAAGATTCGCCACGATTGTATCAGTAACACAATCGTTAATAATCGGATTATTTTTCTGGGTGATAATAATGCTTCTCCATAACCAAATCGCTTGGATCTTTTCATCAAGTGTAGCCGTCTTGGACGCCGTTAATAAACTCTCACTTCTCTTAGCTTTCACCGTTCTTCTCAACAGCATCCAACCGGTTCTCTCTGGTACGTCACCTTTTATTTTTGAACAGTTTCTTGTATATATATATACCGAGTCAATGTTTTTTTTGTGATGGCTAGGTGTCGCGGTTGGATCGGGTTGGCAATCCTACGTTGCATATATAAACTTGGGATGTTACTATTGCGTTGGTGTTCCACTTGGGTTTCTGATGGGATGGGGTTTTAAATTCGGCGTCATGGTAAATCACTAATTTTCTCCACATATTGCTGTTAATTTCTAAGTAGTTATATTGAATTATTTCTATCGATTTGGTTTTATTTATAGGGAATTTGGGCTGGTATGATCTTTGGAGGAACTTTTGTTCAGACAATGATCTTAGGTTATATCACAATGAGATGTGATTGGGAGAAAGAGGTACATTGATATTTTTTGCCTTTGGTGTTGTCTTATTAATTTGATTCGTTTAGCAATTTTGAGTTTACTGATCATGATAATGTGTGTGTGTGTGTGTTTTTTTTGGGTCTGTTTATTATTTTTTTCAGGCGCTGAAAGCAAGTGCTCGTGTTAACAAATGGTCCAACGCAATAAAATGAAGATTTGTTTAGTGCAACTATTATTAAATAATCTTGCAGCATAATTGTTTTTGAGAAAACTGGTGTATGTTGGTATCGAAAATGTAATGCAATATAACTTAGAGCCGGTTCATATTTTACAGAGGATCTCTGCATGCAATTAACCGCAAAATTTAAAGGCCTTTAATTTGTAATATTTTCGTTTTATAGCATGCCTTGTAATATTTATTAGAAATATGTTAACATGCTGAACTGGTTAATTTAATTTCAATTTAAACAATAACTAATTATTATTTTTCCACGTGAATATATTGGTTAAGTATGTAAAGCCCAAAAGTTTATCAAGAATAATATGACTCAATGTCTTCTTTGATGTTTTCTGGTTGGGAGAGCCTACAAAACAAGGACTCCGAGGTCGGTGTAGTTAGGATAGTTATGGTTTCAGATTTTTAATAACTTCGAAGATTTTTGTGATGGTTTACTCGCTTACCGTTCCTACATTTATCAAGGATTTTTTTTGTGATGATTTTGCTACATATATATCATATGTTATTCATAATTCAATTATTGAAAATAAATATACAAAGAATCGACAATAGTCATTTAAACTAACAATGCCACAGAGACGAGTACCCGATTTATGGACTAAGTAAGTATAATATTATACATACGAGTATATCTCTATTATATTATTTAAGCAACCCTATAAACAAATAACCTTAGTTATATAAAATATTACACAAAATGCCACTATATTTTAATACAAAATATAATAACATAATTGTAATATTAATCTTTATCAAAAAAAAAAAATCTTAATATTAATTTGTTGTAATCAGAAAATGATTACCTAAAAAATAGCAACTATCAATTTATTAGATTACAAAAAATTATTAATAAAATAATTTTGGAATTATTTAATAAAATAATTTCAAATTATGTAATAAAATAATTAAACAAATTCTATTTATTGTTTCAGAAATCTTAGGAAACAATAACAAATTATTAAGAAAATTTATAAAACTTAAATTTATTTATAAAACTAATATTAAATATTTACATATCAAAATCATTTAATAATAATAAATATATATTAAAATTACGATACAACATTGTTTCTATTTTTAAAATATATCTATATACTTATTTAAACTATGTTGTTAAAAATTTAACCAATTCTGATGTGATATATTACGAAAATGCTATTGTATTTTAATTATTCTAATAAACAAAAGAAAAGTTTAGATTTATTTACAAAATAATAAAACTCTATTTATTGTTTCATAAATCTTAGAAAATAATAACAAACTATTAAATTGTCTAAAAATTAATTGTTTATACACAATATTCATTATATAAACAATACTAAGTGTATAATATTGATAATATACATAACATAATTGTAATTTTCACCTATAAAATTAATATATAACATGTTATACCAATAACTTCAATTTGTAAATTTGGTATATTAAAATCTTTAAACACGTTCACATTAATTTGTAATACCAAATCACGGGTCAATACATGTTTTGTTGGGTTCTTTTAGCTTTACCGAATGTATAATTAACGAATTTGATAATGCACCAAACCAAAATAGTTGTACCAACTACGGGTTGAAATCAGAGTATGACCTTAAGCAAAATAAAATATATGATTTTATAAAATATATAAAATTAATCATTTTTCTACTATTATTTTGTAACAAAGAAATCTAAATTTACATAAATATTTCCTCACGCTGGTAACATTATTCTACAAAATATTAACGTGTATTTATGAGTCAGGTAATAAAACGGGTAATGAGACGGGTAACAAACGCTCAAAAATTAAATTAATATCTGATACTCGATCATTATTCACGGATAATATAATTATTATACCTTTCACTCGACCCTAAAGCTACGGGTACCTTTTTTCAGGGCGGATACAAACTAAAAAATGGGTCGAATACGGGTATCGGTAGTAGTTTTCAGGCATACCTATTAGTAGTTTAATATGAATCAAAACTCACCATTTAGTACTATATTATATAATATGTAAATGAATAATACAACATAAAAATATTATTAACAAATAACAAAATATAAAAAAAAAAAATTTCCGCGCTCGGGTAATTATCTAGTACCTTTTATTATACAGAGACGAGTACGATTTATGGACGAGTACCCGATAATATTATACATACGATAGTAAGTATAATATTTTTTACTAACCAGCCGGACCTGGCTGTTTCTTTTTTTTTCTAGGCGTTACATACCTTTTAATCTCGATATCAAACACCAAAAGTCTTCAACCAAATACTTGCTTCGCCAAGAAAACTCCCTCAAATCTTCTTTGCACATTTCGAGCCTCTCCAAAACCGGAACCAATTGGTACGGTTTAGTAACTCTCTCATTCAATTCTTCAAACCTTATCTTCATCAATCTTATGACGGAGAAGTAGTCTTGTACCATTAGTTCTATCATTTCAACAACGATTTTGTTGAGTTTCGATTTCGGAGCTATTGGCCTCTGATTTATACGTTCGAATAGATCCACTAAAAGTTCAACTTGTTTAAAAATGCAATCGGTTGTGTAAGACGAGACTCGTCGAGTTTCTAGACTCTTATCTTCCGACCTATCCTTTATGTTTGGGGTAACGCCTAAAGCCTCCGCAATTGAAAAGTAACAAACTAGATATTGTTTGTACCTATTCAAAAGACCATTTTAAAAATAATTCATAATCCATGAAATTGCCATTTAACATATAAAATAAAATAAAAAGTTAGGAAAATGATATGGATCGGAGCCAACGATATATATAATCTTACCAACAAACCCATAGAGACAACTCTCTAGTGAAACGAGATGAACCTACATTAAGGTCATTCAATTTAAGATTACTCCCTCCTTGATTATAGATCAAAGTACGATGACTATTAATATTACTGCCACGAACACTATCTTCTCCATTGTACACATATTCCGATTTAATCATCTTATGAAGAAGAATGAGACATTTAGCAGCCACACACACGTCCGTTGTCAAACGAAGCCTCTGTAGAATCGCAGCGATGGTATCAGGACCGTAACACGTGTCAGCAGTGGATTGGAGGAAAGTGACGTATTTGTCTGAGGGTGGGTTCTGTGAAGTGTGAGACGTGGCTTTCAAGATAGCTTCGTTGATGGTTTTTGTATTCTCGGAGGCACACAAATGAACCACGTTGGCTTTCATTTGCGAGGCTTGGTCTTTCAATTTGCCTCCCAAGGTTGTCAATATGCCCATAGTTTGTTTATTTTACTTTTTTTTTTTTTTTATTATTATTGGGGTCGTCGAATTGATATTATATTTTAGTGTTTGAATCTTTAGCAATGTGGCTTTGCTTTTATAATGATTCGAAGGTTACATGTGTATTTATTGGTTAATTAATTGTTGGGTAAGATCATGAAAGAAGTTCTTATCTTAATAATCATCTCTTTAGCATGTATAGATTGGTTTACCCATATCATATACATCCATTGTGAAAATTTAATACACGTGGATCTTTATAATTACAATAATTAACAGTTTAAATCATTTTATTTTCTTTTTTAAAAAGATTATTTTTTTCTCTTTTAAAAACCACAGTTAATGTAATTATTAAAATATTCATAAATAAATGCTAAAACTTTATTTACCTATTTTAAGATTTTGATATGATATATAATTTTGAGAAAGATTTCATGAAGAAAATCTAAAAACATTTAAATATATATAGATAACAATTTATATAAAATTAATTATCCCTCAATTTATTTTTAAGTAAAAATTAAACTAAAACCTCTTAGAAAATGACGCTTGGTCATTATATTTTGTCTTAATCCATGATATAGTACTTTACTTTGTGATAGAAACACGTATTTATTAAAAAGGTTAAAAATATAAGAAAATTAAATATCAAACATTTATTGGTTCAATGATCATATCAAGAAGTTGACTTATATCTCTATCATTTTTTCGTGCATTACAATTAATACAAATTTAAAATTACAAAGTGCAAAAACAATCAATATTTTGTGTATTAACTAGTAATAAATTGCTCAATATTGGCTTTTTAAATGGTACACAAAAATCAATAGATTTTACACCACCTCACACGTTAAAATGTATACGTGCTTCAATGACATTACTTCTCAAGTTAATATTGGCTACCATAAGTGATTAGTTTTAATCACCAATATTCGAAGTTACCAGCCATTAACTCAAAGGTAAAATACTAAATAGCCATATAAGAAACTGAGGTTATACCTTTGTGGACTAATGTCTTAACGGGCCTAACTCAGACGATAATTTCTCAGAGGTTTTTTTAATTGTTAGGTTTCCAAAACTTGGCGAAAAAATTTGAAAGACGCGCCTAAATGAAAAACAAAAAGAAGTGAGAAGGAAATTAAAAACAATTTGGGCGGTAGAAAGAAGTAATGTGATTGGTTGAATTAGACATGACGCGAATCACTAAACTTAAATCAACCACAACCGTTGATCAAATTAAAGATCTAACGAACCAAAACAATTCTACACTTCACTATAAAAAAACACAATCCAGTCTCTAGAGATCTCTCATCATATTCTCCATCAAATCACTCTCAAATCCTGACTAGAGATGTGGGAAAGAAGTTCGACAATTGATGTCATTACTAAGTTGTTAGAAAAGCTAGACATCAACATGGAGAATCTGTGCTTTCAATATAATAGAGAAACCGCATTCATTCTATATAAAAAAACATATGAAGAGCAACATGCATTGGTGAAGTTTTTCTGTATTGGTTGATTTGAATCAACCGCATTGGTTGATTTGAATCAACCGCATTGGTTGATTTAAGTTTAGTGATCCGCGTCATGTCTAATTCAACCAATCTTGCTATACTTCACCAATGCATGTTGCTCTTCATATGTCTTTTTGTATAGAATGAGTTCGGTTTCTCTATTATGTGGAAGGCAAAGACCTTCTATGTTGATATCTAGCTCTTCTAACAACTTAGTGATGACATCAATTGTCGAACTTCTTTCCCACATCTCCATCAAATCACTATCGAACTTCTTGCTATACTTTGTCTCTAGAGATCTCTCATCATCTTCTACGTTTCAAGAAATATAAAATCGTGACTATCTATATGTATAGACGCTATGAGAAACTGTCTATTTGAATATGCTTGTATATCTCAGAAATAACCTCAAGCTACTAAAACTAACGATTTCACAAAGAAGAGACTCTTCCTACCTAAACTTGGTTGCATAAGCTCTGTAAAATCAACCAGATTTGGAGTCAAGAGCATCTTCTGTGGATTCGAAGTTTGATTTCGGAATTTAACCGAACTTCTTTGCCTCCACGGGAAAAAGGTCATCGTATTTCTTCTTCTTCGCGACATCAATTGAGTAAATATCTTCTCCAGCAGCGTTGGGAGCCATCTTTAGTTCCCCCTCAGCACCGTCTTCGAGCTTCTCCTTGTTCTTCTTCTTCTTCTTCTCGATCGATTTCCTTGTGGCTAGATCACCTCCTTTGAATGCTAGTCTTCCACCTTTCACGCTCTCGTAAGGATCTAACATAGCTCCTTCGATTTCTTCTCTAATCGATTAGGGTTTTCGAATTCTTCTAGAGTTCGTTCAGTGTCGCTTTTGGGAATTTTTTTTTTCTTACTTGTAAAAACAAAACGACGAAGAAAAGACTTGGGCCATCGTCGTGTTATTGGGCCACAATTCCTATTCAATTAAACCGAACTAACTCTGAATCAGTCGGTTTACCAAACCGATCCACGTGTCGAAAAAAAAAAAAAATATTATTTTATAATTACAATAATTAATTCATAATTTAAATCATTTTCTTTTGTTTCTTAAAAATATTATTTTTACTCTTTTAGAAACTACTGTTAATGTAATTATTAAAATATTCATAAATAAATGCTAAAACTTTATTTACCTAATGATATATAATTTTGAGAAAGATTTCATTAAGAAAATCTGAAAACATTTAAATATATATAGATAACAATTTATATTATATAAATTGATTATCCCTCAATTTATTTTAAGTAAAAATTAAACTAAAAACCTCTTAGAAAATGATATAATACTTTACTTTGTGATAGAAACACATATTTATTAAAAAGATAAAAAAATATAAGAAAATCAAATAGTATCAAACAACATTTATTGGTTCAATGATCAAATCAAGAAATTGGCTCATATCTCTAACTTTTTTTCGTGCATTACAACAATCAATACAAATTTAAAATTACAAAGTGCAAAAAAAAAAAAAAATTAACTTTTCGTGTATTAACTAGCTAGTAATAAATTGCTCAATATTTGCTTTTTTAAATGGTACACAAAATCAATAACCTTTAAACCCTGATTTTACACCACCTCACACGTTAAGACTTAAGATGTATACGTGCCTCAATGACATTACTTCTCAAGTTCATATTGGCAGCTACCATAAGTGATTAGTTTCAAATCAATCACCAAATATTCAAAGTTACAAAAAAAAAACAAAGAAAAAAAAAAACTAAATGGCCATAACTTAATGGGCCTAACCCAGGCGATAACGTGGGCTTTTATTTCTTAGAGGTTTTTTAATTGTTAGGGTTTCCAAAATTTTTTGAAAAACGCGCCTAAATGAAAAAACAAAAAAAAGTGAGAAGGAAACTAAAAATTAATAATTTGGCCGCTAGAAAGAGCTAATATGATTGGTTGATTTAGACATGACGCGGATCACTAAACTTAAATCAACGACAACCGTTGATCAGATTAAAGATCTAACGAACCAAAACAATTACACGCTTCACTATAAAAAAACACCCCAATCCAGTCTCCTCATCATCATCTTCTTCATCAAACCAACCACTCTCAAATCCTTTAACACAAATTTCGAATCACTCTTCTCATCTTTGAAATGGCTCGTACAAAGCAAACGGCAAGGAAATCAACCGGAGGAAAAGCACCAAGGAAGCAACTCGCAACAAAAGCGGCGAGGAAATCAGCACCGGCGACCGGAGGAGTGAAGAAGCCACACAGATTCCGTCCCGGAACAGTTGCGCTAAGAGAAATCAGGAAGTACCAGAAGAGCACTGAGCTTCTGATCCGCAAACTTCCGTTCCAGCGTCTGGTTCGTGAGATCGCTCAGGATTTTAAAACGGATCTGCGTTTTCAAAGCAGCGCCGTCGCGGCTCTTCAGGAAGCGGCTGAGGCTTACCTCGTTGGTTTGTTTGAAGACACTAACCTCTGTGCGATTCATGCTAAGAGAGTTACTATCATGCCTAAGGATATCCAGCTGGCGAGGAGAATCAGAGGCGAGAGAGCTTAAAAGGGATTGAAGTAGAGGATTTTGGATTATTAGGTCTTTGAGTTTATGTTGTTCGATGAAATGCCTCAATGAATCCTTAATAAATGTTTTTAATCTCTTCAAATTACTGCAATTATATTTATACAAATCTTAATAATATCTAAAAGACTAAAACCATAAAAATGCCAACTGTAATATGGTTCATAAGAATGCTAGTATGAGAAATTGAGAATCAAGAAGATAGCAAATGATCTGTTAATTCTTCCTAAAATCAAAAATGGATTGTACAAACCAGACTACGAGGAAATTCCTAAGTGAGATGTATAGATCTCTCTACAACTATGCGTATTTGACGGGATTTGCTTTATGCCCTCGTCTTTTTTTTTGAGTCATTCTAAGTTTTATTTAACGTTTGAGTTCTTCTTTTAAATTTGGAGCCAGTCACAATCACTACATTTGTACACTGTCCATGAATCGTAGTTTAATAATCTCTTGACATATTTAGAAAGAAAAAAAACAAAAAAGATATTATTTACTGACTCCGACAAATTAAAGTTTTTTTTTTTTTTAAATATCTTCATGCCATGTGAAATTTAAAAGAAGGAAAAACATTAAGATATTTTTCTTTATACAAATCTCTAACGAAAATAATATCGTACTTGTCATTAGAGATTTTGACGGTAATGATATAATAACAAAGGGTCTCTCTCTGCTCCGTTAATTCTAATGCTTAGTTTAACTTTTGGCTTGTTTATTTATGTTTATTGCGCTCTTGTTCTTAATAACCCTAATTAATGGCGTCGTTTTTAAATAAAGAACAAGCGATAAATTACCAAAAAAAAAAAAAAAGTAGAAGAAAATCCAAAAATAGTTTGAGAGAAATTGAGACAATGATATATATTGTGTTTTTATCTTTGTTAAATCCAAATAAGAAAAAGTTTATAATGCTTTTGAGTGGAAAGATCCAAGTTAGCAATATTTTTTTTTAAAAGTAGAAAACGACAATGTATTCTCCAACATGCATCGTTTTGGCAAAAGCTTCCAACGCGGAGATAAATTATTGAAACAAAAGATGGAATGACAACAATCAATAATAATAATTCCAAACGTTACAAAATCAAATAAACGTGTCTGTCAGGTAATCCAATCCTCCTGATAGAGAGAGAGACACCACTATACTATATGACTTTGATTTTGAGTTTATTTCCCATGTATACAAAATTTATTTGGTCTAAACATTAGTTTCCGATTCATACCACGTTGTGTTGGCGATAACAAAAAAATCCGTTAACAGTCTTACACTATCGTTTAGAAAAATCGATTGGGGAAAAACTTTCTTGGTGATTCACATTGATGCATGCAATAGAAATTGATATTCCCGGTGGTGGTATATATATGTAAGATTGTCCAAATTTAGTGGGAACCATAGGAATATATTGGGCCAATGATGGGCCAGAAATGGGTAACAATTGCATCCACATGATCAATCCTTGTCGATGCTCGAATAGACGGCTGATTTGACTTTGTCGTTTATTTAGATGTTTTGTTTGTCCATTTAGGGTTGGCTTTATTACAAATTGAGTTAAACGAATCATCATCATGCAAACCAAAAAAAAAAAAAGGGTAAGAAAAGAGTCGTTAACCATGAATCATAATTACCATCGTACTAAGTAACTACCCAAATATATCAACAAAACTTTGGATCCGTATACTAGAGAAACTTAGTGTTTATCGCCTGCTAATATTATTAGCAGTATTATTGTCAAGTGTGCACGAACATATGTAATCATTAACTAAATTAAATAGATCAAACTATATAGATTAATTAGGATTTCTTAATACTTGATATAAGGTTAAATGCCGAATTATGATTCAATGATTGGACTCACGCTCAACGTGGTTGTACGGAAATTTCCTAAGCCACCGTGTCATTCCTTTCTAGCCAATTTTGATTAAATTGAATCAATATTCAATAATATGCTCCACACTGCACAAGCATTTTTAAGAATTATAATACATTTTTTTCCTCTAAGTGATACATTAATTAATTATAGTAAGATAAACTATAATATTCTAAAATAGTTAAGATGAATTTGTATTGTGTGTATATATATATATATTCATATAACATAAAATATATTATTTTCTTTTCATGACCATTTCTCTATATATAGATCAATGCCACTTGAACCCTAACACACACATGCACATGAAATTATCATCCTTTTCCCACAACTCAAAAAAAGAAATCATGTCTTTCACCACAAACCCACATCGTCGCCGCCTGGCCTCAACCACCACAAGCGCAACGGTAGCTGTAGACTGCCATCAACAAGTTCGTTCATGGCGGCTCCTTCGCACCATCGTCCAACTTCTCCTCCCATCTTGTTACTGTACAATCGTAGATCCAAGTGATATTCAAGAAGACAAATCATCTCACCGCCATATCAAACCAAGAACCTCTTCCGCTTCCTCAACCGCCACAAACTCCACTTTTACCGGGACAATATTTGGTTTCCGCCGTGGCAAAGTAAACTTCTGCATCCAAGCAACAAACTCCAAAACCCTAAACCCAATCATTGTCCTCTTAGAGCTCACCGTCCCTACCGAGGTATTAGCTCGTGAAATGCGAGGAGGCGTGCTAAGAATCGCTCTCGAATCAAACAATAATGACGGATATGTTTCCCATGAAGATTTTTCTTCTACTTCACTTCTTACAACACCTTTATGGAACATGTTTTGCAACGGTCGGAAAGTTGGATTCGCCATCAAACGGGAGCCTTCAAAAGCCGAGCTAGCCGCGTTGAAGGTCCTTACCCCGGTGGCTGAAGGAGCCGGAGTTGTTAACGGAGAAGAGATTAACCGAGATAAAAGTGATCATATGATGTACTTAAGAGCGAGTTTCAAACGAGTGTTTGGATCGTTTGATTCTGAATCTTTTCATCTCGTCGACCCACGTGGGATTATCGGACAAGAATTAAGTATCTTCTTTTTTAGATCGTCAAAAAAATGATCTTGGATCGTTTCGTTTTCTAGCATACGGACATCAATCAGTGCACTTGCATACTATACGTTGGGATTATTTCGAGATTCATCGGTGGTTTCTTTTTTTTTTTTGTTCCTTTTTTACAAGTTTCTATTAGGCAAACTGAACCGACTAATCTGTCTCGTAGTGTTTTTTAAGCTATGCTTAATTATTAGATGAAAATGTAATAAGCATAGCTTTTGATGATCTCAACTTTTGTATAGTAGTGGTGACCATGTGTTTCTTATAGTGCAAAGTTTTTTAATCTTCTATATGTATGTCTTTACATTTTGCTTTCTATTATTGTCAATAATTTGGCGAATAAAGTTAATAATTTTGGTTTGGCAACGAAACGAAAAATGAATTATTGTATAATTAAATTTCGTAATTCGTTTGTTATTACATGCACTATACATACTTTACAAACGTAAATACATATATTAATATATATGTATATATAAGTATCAAAAGGATAATATCCTATTCAAATGTAAAGAAAATTACTATATAGTATTATAGCTATAGTTTTTATAACGATAACATATATCATATTTTTTTTTTATCAATGGATATATAACTGGATAATATAATTTGTTTAATTGACTAAAAACACAATTTATAGTTACGGGATCGCCAAACTTAACTCCAAAATTTTTGTGATCAATCCATGATCTTTTCCATCTCTTGAATAATAAAGAAAAGCTCGTACGTGGGGTTGAGGTCAACGAGGGTCGAGAGTTATCATGGGAGAATAATAAGAGTCCACGCGGCGAATCCATCACTACAAGAACACTAACAACTTTAGATTAAAATAATAATAAATTTACATAAATAGACAGAACCAGATAACTTATTAGTATTACAACATTATTCATTCGTGACTTTATTACTTTTGCTTAGAGAAAATGGCAAGCTGGTTGGTCTTAGCTGTTGTTGATTCCCTCTGTCTTTCCAATGTTGTTCTTTTGTTTTTAGCCACTAAAAAAAAAAAAATTTAAAAATTAATAAATCACAAAACTCTTTTCATTGTTTAACTTTTACAGATCCACAATTTTTTTTTTTTTTTTAATTTATCAGATTTTGAGAGGAAATTTTTGTTTAAAGTTAAATGCATAAAGATCGAGAATTATTGGATCAGGTTACTCGCGTAGGAATCGTAATTCCAAATAATGTAAACAGGAAGAGAAAGCATAAAAGATGAAATATCTGACAGCACACCATGTTCTGTTTTTTTTTTTTTTGTTCTAGAGCAGTAACCACAATCACTAAAACAGAGGTATAATATACAAGATTTATAACAAAACCCACAATCTCATAAATTTTGTTGGTTTTGGCTTTTAAGGCGTGTGGATAACTTAATAAAAGAAAAGAAGTACGATGAGTCTATCCAATATAACTTAATGGGCTTTGAAATTAAAGGGATGAGTTTATTAATAGGCCCATTAAGAAGAAGTTTCGAACAATTAACTTTGTGGCGAACCAAAACAGACCACAATTGTAATCAAATCATACCCATATTCCCGGTTATGTTCACGCAGGTTTTTATGATTTGCCTATGGAAATCATAACCGGTGGCCTATGGAAAGAACCTGTTAAACTCATTACAACTGAAACAGTCTGGTCACTTTTGTTAAAGATTAATAGGATGTGCATAAAATCAAAATTCAAAACAAAATTTTCACGGATCCAGAAATCTGTTTTTCAGTCATAATCATACTCCAAAATTAAAAACTGTAGCAAAAGGAATACGCAGAAACAGCTCCACTCTCTCTTTGATCCTCGTGCTACTTCAACATTGACTAACTCTTGATGGGAGCTAATATAATAGCTTCTTCAACTTCTATACTTCAGGACAGTTTTTTGTTATCAGAAAGTCAATAGCTGTTAGGAATGGTGTGGAGAGATGGCAGAGAAGATGTATGAGGCAGAGTACTCGTATCATAGCTTGTAAACGCATCTTGAGAGAAGTTAGTGTTGCCGAACATATCACCATAAGGGATGTTCTGGAAATCAGAAGAGAACTCATGTGGAACTGTGTTTGAGAGATGAGAACCATAAAGCTCCTGCTGCTGCATCAAGTGATTCTTCAACCCATAGTTATTTACTGAAGATGCATGCACTGGAAGTAACTGTGAGTAGTCTTGTGTTGTTGAGACGTAGGGATGTTGAAAGTTTGTGTTGGTAATCATGTTGTCCATACACATGTTATGACTGTTATAACCATAAGTTCCTGCTTTATCAAGCGATTTTGGTAATTGGTGAGTTGGTTTGATTGTGAAGCAGAAAGTGGGAGTTGGGATAGGGTAGCATCTTCATGGTTGTACATATACAGAGACAACTTGCTAGGATTCAAGGGTTGGTTCGGTAATAGATTTTAAAATTTAGAGACAACTCAGTGTTGCCTAAAAATCAGATTATTGGATGGATTGTTGCAGGAATTAAAGTGGAAGGGAGAGTGGGAGGGAGTTCTATGGAGTTGTACTGTGCGTGCAAAGTCACAACCAGAGAAGAGCTCTTCCGGTAAGAAAAGAAAACGGTAGGATAACAAATAAATGAACTTTTTGTAGAATTTGTGTAGATTTATCTCTTCTTTCATAATCAATCAAGGCAGAATCATGAGTTTATCACTTCAGCTCTTCTGGAAGTCATATCCGTAATTGTTGAACTGTAGTAAGTGTTCTCAAATGTTTTATCAGAATTCTGAGTGTTCTTTTTTACTTGGCCTCGAAACACAAAGTTAAATTCTATACAAACCACGATACCAAATTTTTGCAAGGATAACCAACCAGTTACAGGAGAAGATATGTGTGTTATAGTCGATCCTAAAGTCACCAATCCATATACATAAATTGTTTGGTTTTTGGTGTACACCTGCTGAGAGGCAGGCTGTTACAGAGGTTGTGTCTAATATATGCATGTGTGTAAGAAGGATAAGAAGAAAACTGAACTTATTGAAAACAACCCAACTCATTCACAAATCACAGAACCAAAGGAAGGCTGAGAATGGTCGCATGCTAAAGATGATGATACGGTGTACCATAAAATAGAGCGATCAAGGATGATACATCTCCAGCTTCATTTATTCGAGAAAACGAGAACTATATGTTTGCTTTAAAAAGCTCAAAGATGATTCTTATACATTACGATGCTATCTATCTATCTTTTTAATATAATAAGGGTACAACAGAAAGTGATTTTAAATTTAAAAACTACGAAACAGAACAACACCGAAGAAAACGAACTGATGGTAAATAAATAAACTAAACCAAATACAAATCAAAGCACAATAATACTTCGTTACAGGTGAGCCTCCTTACTCCATCCATCAAACGGTAGAAGCAATAACACTGATGAATTCATCAAATGGACCGGGTGTAGTAAGGGTAAGGACATGATCAAACCACTCAACTTTCCCCCAAATTTCACAAGTTGCGCTGCTGCTGCTGCTGCTGCGCCTTTCAAGGGCAATCTCAGCACACCAAATCTTCTTCTTACGGGTATATAAAGAGATCGTCTGCCACCACATAACAGCTAGCTTTCCACCAAAATTAGCCAATCTAAAAACAGAATCACAATGAAACGTGGGTAGTTCAACCAAACCCTGCAAAACTCTCCACATTCCTGCCTCGGTGTCATACCATCTGAATGATTCCGGAGAAGCCGAGTAGACAACATTATCTATCTGGCAATAAGAATTAGGAATCATGCCATAATACATTGATCGATTAGAGAGTTCGTCCCATTTAGCTTCCTTGACATCGTAAACAGCCATCGTTTTATGAGCCACCACATGTAACTTTCCGTCAATAGATGCGCTGTGGCGGCAAAACATACCGACTGTCTCACGGCAGGGGAAGGGCTGAGGATCCCAAGCTTGTGTTTTTGGGTCGAAAAGCGAGAGTGAATTCTTCAACTTCAAATTACTATTGGGATCGTCATCACCGCATAATCCTGTGACATAAATCTTTCCATGGATGACGCCAACAGAGACAGTATACAGCTCCACCGGCAAGCTTGGAGCCGTGCGCCACGTGTGAGACTGGCAATCCAGAATAAAGACGCTAGAGGAGGAGGAGGCTTTGGCTTCCCGGGGTTGTTCTGCGCCAATGTTGTAGATTTCAGAACCAACCGCCACCATACTCGCAAATTCCGAATAAGGAGAGTTGGGGATTGGGATTGAAGCCAAAGCATACCCACTTGTTGCTGTTGATGTCTTCTTCTTCTTCTCCTCATTGTTGGTTAGGGTTTGATGATGATCAGGTTTCCGGCAGAGGGTGAACCAACGAAAACCAGACAAGAACTTGAAGCACGCATAGAGACAACTCTCGGTGGTGCCCAGGAGTGACCTGACCTTGTAAAGCTCCGGTGAAGCTACCAGAGATCGAAAGCTCTTGGAGACGAGGGATAAAATCGGATAGTACAATCTTGAGACGCGTGCGACGATGCTCAATGCCAAATCATCGGGAAGTGAAGGGATTATTAGGGCCGATTCCGCCGTTGACGGCTTCGTTCTCTTCTTTGGCGTAATCGTAGGCGTTGTCTTCCTCTTCCTCTTCATTTCTGGGGTTGACATTGATGGAATTGACGATATGATCAATTCACCCTTGATTAATCTCTCCATTTGATAACAACAACAAATTCGGACAAAAGTAGGTAGGGATCAGGCAACTCGTATTTGGGGTCCCGGCGGCAGGTGTTACTCTTAAATAGAAGAAGACAACACAATTAATTTAGGTTAAACATTTGTTGGGCTTTTTTATTATATGGACCGTCGTTACGAAATTACAAGACTTTGATTATATTTTCTGGTAACTTTTATTGGGTTCGTTGTCAAGGCATTTCAAACATATCCACTCTTTTTTCTTTCTTTCTTTCTTTTTACCGCCAATAATGAATGTGTCTTTCTTCAACAAACAAATTATCTCTTTTTTTTTTTTTAGAACAATACTTGGCGGAAAATAAATAAAAAATATATATATATATATATTATAAAATTATAAAACTTAAACGCTCTTTAATAAATCCAAACCGACATATATATAAAATCTAAACTCTAACCATCTCATTTGTGAACCCAAACCGATATATAGTTTCGTTCTACTTGTAAAATCTAAACCATAACCATCTCATTTGTAAACCCAAACCGACATATAATTGCGTTCTAATTGTGAAATCTAAACCCTAACATCTCATTTTTGAACCCAAACTAACATATAATTTTGTTCTACTTGTAAAATCTAAACCCTAACTATCTCATTTGTGAACCCAAACCGACATATAATTTTATTATAATTGTAAAATCTAAACCCTAATCACCTCATTTGTAAACCCAAACCGACATATAATTTCGTTTTAATTGTAATATCTAAACCCTAACTATTTTATTTGTAAACTCAAACCGACATATAATTTTTAACTAATTTTAAAAATCTAAACCAAGCTAATATTTAACTTTCCTTAATTAAAAGTATACATAATTTGTTTCCTTAATTTGATTTGCTTTTTAATTTAATTTTGATTTATTATTTAAATGAAATATTAGATGGAAAATTCTGATTGGCTAAGAAGAAAGGGTGAATTGAGAGGTCCAGCCCTCAAGATGAACCTAAGTATTTTTTTATTTTTTATTATATAATATTTTTCTTAAAAAACAAATGTGTATGTGGATATCTTTCCTTCGATTCCCGTTATTTGGCAGATCAACGCAATAAATTACATTGCTTTAATTAATCAAATCTTCACTAGGATGAATCACAGCAAGAGAAGGCTCACCGCTTTGCATGGCGTGTTTTTGTCTTAGTTTATTTAAGAATTAAGCCATCAGTTGCATCAAATCCAGCATTGTCACAACATACCTGCCGTGGAATAAACTCTAGTACCACCACAACCAGTGCGAATTTAGATTTTTTTTGTGTATCAAATGTGAACCAACCAATTTCAGATCCCCGTCATAGACCTCCTTAGGCAAAACACTCCTAGCTAGTCCTATTATACACAACAAGCGAACATAAAATATGTCTTCTCTAATCTCTATAATGCTTCATAACAAAGAGATTCAAAACCTAGTTTGACTAAAGAGATGATGTGTATGAAACTTAATTTTTAACACTTACCATGAGAAAAAAAATTTCAACACTTACCAAAACTGCTTAATTTATTCAATTCAATATTACCTAAAATTGTTAAAATCTGATTTTATATATCTATCTCTCCATTTTCAACGATCTTGTTAGAAAAAAAATTTCAATGACGAAAGTCCGAGAAAATCTGAATAAGTTACAAACCGTAAAAGATGCAAACCATATCTCTTCTCCATATTCAAATTCAAACTCGAGCAGTAGTGATCACGATCATCCCGCCACTCGTAACCCGATGAAGCAAATCTCAATCGACGACCAGAAGATTCTCACACCACACCCTCAGCTCCCGAGACTCGAACCGCCACGTGGCCGTCGTGTCTCCTTAGAAGAACTATTGCATCCTCCGGAGAAATTCACATCCGATTTGATGAGACTCATACGCCGAAGCGGAGACGCGATTTCGAAACGCCTCTCGATCTCGCAAGAGAGTTGCGTCGACGTCGACGTCGCCAAATCAGACGTGACCGAGTTCGAAATCTCCGGAGTCAAAGTCCTCGTGAAGCTGAAAAGCGAAGAAGAGATCAAAGGCCGTGTGACTTTTTTCTCGAGATCTAACTGCCGAGACTCCACAGCCGTCCGATTGTTTTTCCGGGAACGAGGCTTCGATTTCTCGGAGATCAACATCGACGTGTATACAGAGAGAGAGAAAGAGCTGGTCGAGAGAACAGGGAAGTCTCAAGTCCCTCAGATCTTCTTTAACGAGAAACACTTGGGAGGGTTAACAGCGTTGAACTCGCTTAGAAACAGCGGTGAATTCGATCGGAGGATCAAGGAGTTTTTAACGGAGAAATGTTGCGGCGATGCGCCGTCGCCGGTTATGTACGGGTTCGACGAAGAGAGCAGTAGTAATAAAGACGGTTTTGTTGCTGGTGATGATGAGATGATGAGACTCGTTAGGGTTTTGAGACAAAAGCTACCGATTAAGGATCGTTTGTTGAAGATGAAGATCGTTAAGAACTGTTTCTCCGGCGGTGAGATGATCGAGATACTCATGGTTCATCACTCGGATTGTGGGAGGATCAAGGTACGTACGTACGTAACTAATACGTGAGAATTCGATAATTTTATAATGATCATGTGTTACGCCACTTATGTTATCTTTTTACGTGGACGCTACATACCAAGTTTGGTTTGAAATCATTTGATTAGGTTAAGTCAAAGCTATTATAACAATAAATTCTCTTAAAAGATATTTCATTCCAATTTCTCATGATTTATTTTTGGTAGATTCAGATATTATTGTTCGGCACTAAAATCGAATATGTATGATCCATGCATATGTGTATATGTGGACTTTTAAATTTATTTTTAGAAGAAAATATATTTTTCCCAAAGTCAAATTACTTTGACATAATATATTCTTCATCTAGATTAATATCATTCTTGAATCTTGATGATTATATTGTTTGTTAAAGCTTATTTGTTTACGTTCTTGTGAAGGCCGTCGAGATTGGCAAGAGGCTAGCCAAGAAACACTTTATCCACCATGTCTTTGGGTACATAAATCTCCTTCCCTTTTCTTATTTTGTAAAGGATTTTTCATAAGTTGTCATCTTAATCTAATGGAATATTTTTCTATCTTTTTGAAAAAAACATTTGTAGAGAAAACGAGTTTGAAGATGGCAATCATTACTATCGTTTCCTCGAGCACGAGCCATTTATTTCAAAATGTTACAATTTTAGAGGTTCTACCAACGACATGGAGCCCCAAAGTGCAGCCATGGTTGGGCAGAAGCTTTTCAAAATCATGACTGCTATCCTCGAGTCTTATTCCTCCAATGACCGTACTAGTGTTGACTACATGAGAATCAGCCAGAGTGAAGAGTTTAGAAGGTGGCACTATCATGTCATCGAGTTAAGAGTGTTTAAACGGATTTAGTTTATTTTAGTTAATTAATTTGGTTATGCTTTGACCATGGCCATGAATAAAGGTACTTAAATATGGCTCAAGACCTTCACCGTTTGAATCTTGTGGAACTCTCAACGGAAGAGATGCTAGCATTTTTCTTGAACTTATACAACGCAATGGTGATCCATGCCTTGATCAGAATCGGACGTCCCGAGGGAATGATCGCAAGAAGGTCCTTCTTTACAGATTTTCAGTACGTTGTAGGAGGCTACTCTTATTCCCTTAACTCCATCCGAAATGACATCCTTAGACGCGGTCGCAGACTGTCTAGTCCATTTATTAGGCCGTTCGTCAACGGAAATACAACACGGCATGAGGTAATTTTAGAGCTTCCAGGTCTGTTTGATACTCATACGTACCAGTGTAACAGTGTTCGATCGGATATACTATTCCCTATATAGGTCTAATCTTCTGGTTTAATGGCAGCTTGGTCTTCAAAAACTGAATCCATTAGTACATTTTGGGCTATGCGATGGGACTAAATCAAGTCCAATGGTGAGGTTTTTCACACCGCAAGGAGTCGAAGCTGAGCTCAAACGAGCAGCTAGAGAGTTTTTCCAAAAAGGTGGAATTGAGGTTGTCTTGGACAAGAGGACCATACATCTATCAAGAATCATGAAGTGGTAATTAATCCTCTTTACAGTATCAATATTGAATAATGATATTATGAAATCTACTTATTGAGATTTATACATATGAGTCATAGGTAAATTACCCTCATAATTTCTAGTTTAATTCAACATAAGATTCTGCTAATTTTTCATTCTCACCCACCCATCTAATGGACTTATGGACCGAGACACGATGCATGCAATCAAATGGTTAACCAAAATGAGAGTGTTGATCATAGCTTAAATGGTGTTTTGAAATTATAACTAGTAATTATCCACCAAAATAATTACGATTGAATGTTAAGCACTTATTTGTTTGTTATGGTAATTATAGGTACAAAGAAGATTTCACTGAAGACAAGGAAATGTTGAAGTGGATAATGAGTTATATAGATGCAAATAAAGCAGGTCTTTTAACCCATCTTCTTGGTGATGGAGGAGGTTCTGTTAACATCGTTTATCAAGACTATGATTGGTCTATTAACAATTGAAATTAAACTTTTGATCCATATCAAAACTCATTTTTTTGTTCATGCATGATTCACTGCGGGGCTCTTTACTCTTTAAGAATCAAAGAAGATAAATATACTATATTCCAACGGCCAATAGTTAAATGTAACTACTTTAGTATTTTGTATTCACTACTCTGTTGTTGAGGATCATTTCAAATGTATAATAGTAGCAAACCAAAAATCACGAATTTTCAACTCACAACTAGCAAATTTCGTTTCTTTGTTAGATGAAAAGTACCCATCATATAAAACGACGACATTGTGATTGGCAATCACATATAAATATAAATGATTTGTCTCATTATATTTAGATAGTAAAATATTAAGATTTATCAGACGATCAAGAAAGATATAACATTCTTCTTTGTTATGTATATTCCTCTCTAATCCCAATCGATTGTATTCCATCATTTAGAGAAGAGTTTCTCAATCGTGCTATGCTATGCGGTTTTGAGAGAAAAGCCCATGGTATTTTGCTTTTTAATTTCTTCCTCCTTCTCGCATTGAAAAGTTGGTAAGACACTCAAATTAGCTACTTTAAAATCTTTTTAAGTTTGAAACAAGTGAGGAATATTCAACAAAAGATAGTAATGGTTTCATACCAGATCTGAAATATACCAGATATATATACCAGATAGTTATATATATATCTGATAGTATGTGATATATGTTTGTTTACCCTTATTAGTGAAACGTGGCAGATTTGAGAAGTAATATAAGAGATTTCATGACGATATATAAAGCGTAAAATTTGGTGAAAAATAAAATAAAGTAGTTTATCTTAGTATTAATTAAATTGCATTGATATGCGTTTGTGTACATGTCAACTGTGAACCACAAAATCAGCAAGGAATTGAGGTCGCTAATTACTAATTTAATTACATGATGGTAGAGTCGTTTTTTGTCGAAACTAAAGTCTGATCTCCAAATTCCCAATTAAGAGACGCCAGCTGTACTAATATTAGTAATTAAACACACAAATCTAACATTATTCAATTCATGTACGTTGGTTTCTAGCTAGGGCTTCATTTCTTTACATAAACGTCGCGCAAACTTGTTTATTATATTCATCCAAGATTAATAAATAAATAAAACCAACAAGACCCATTTATAAATATATATATACGCATAGAAATGACTTTGTGTGTACATCATAGCCATTAACCTCTCAATTTTCTTGGTAGGTGGGTTCGTATAGTTTTGGCTTCTCGCTTATGGAAACATCCTTAAGCTGCGATATCTTGGATTTCTTACAAAACATCGTCGTTTCCAAGTCACAGCAAAATTCCCTTTCTTCCTCTTCTGATTTAGCGACACTCTCTTGCTCCGTAACAGAGCAACAACAATCTCACTCAACTCAAAAGTTATCTTCTCTGCGACCACGAGGTGATTTGAGTGATTATGACTACGTACCATCGCGGAAGAGGACAAGGAGAACGAGAAGTGATAAAAAGATGAAAGATATAGAGAACCAAAGGATGAATCACATTGCCATCGAACGTAACCGGAGAAGACAGATGAATCATTTTCTCTCTGTCCTCAAATCTATGATGCCTCTCTCTTATTCTCAACCTGTGAGTTTCGTTCTATCTTCTTTTTAGCTCTGCTTAGTACGTACACTACTTTCGTTTTTTTTTCACCTTTTCATTTTACTAATTTAATTTATCATGTAATTTTTAATCATAATTCTAGGATTAAAACATGATTCCGGTGCATAACAAATTCATAAATTATTGAACTATATAAGTAGATTTTAATTTAAATTAAGGCTATCAAAAATGCACCGGAAAACTTTATTCAGCTAAATGTTCAGTTATAATATATGTTTTCCGATCATTCATCTCAAATACAACTATACGAGCTAATATATAATTTGTGATTTTCCGTTTATATTATTCACAGAATGACCAAGCATCAATCATAGAAGGGACCATCAACTATCTAAAGAAGCTAGAACAACTTCTTCATTCACTCGAAGCACAATTAAAAGCTCGTAAACCTAATCAATCACTAAACAAATTCTCCAACTTCTTCATGTTCCCTCAATACTCCACCGCCACTACTGCTTCCTCCTTCTCCTCTAACTACCACCACGGCAAGGCAGTTGCTGACGTGGAGGTTACAATGGTAGAAAGACATGCCAACATTAAAGTGTTAACAAAGACACAGCCAAGATTGCTCTTCAAGCTGATCAATGAGTTTAACTCTTTAGGTTTAAGTACTCTACATCTCAACTTAACAACTGCTAATGAAATGTCTCTCTTCACTATTGGCGTCAAGGTAATTTATTTCCCTTTCTCTTCTATTTTTTTTTGGGAAATATAAGATAATAATGGTAACAGGGTGTGTCGGTTAACATAAACGTATACACTATATAGTTAGACCTATATTGTTTTTAAACATCAACTTTATTAGTAGTATATCCTTAGATAATTTGTTTTCTGGATTAGGTAGAGGCAAATTGTCAATTGACGCCTTCGATTAATGAGGTCGCAAATGCGGTGCATGAAGTCGTTAGAAGAATTCACAAGGAAAGTTGAAATTTCATCACAATTATTATAAATAATCTCTTGTAAAAAAACCCATAAGTCAACAAGTGTATAGGCTTCAAATTTCATCTTTTTAAAATTTTAATACAATCTAAATAAAGTTATACTACTACTAGTAGACTCTAAAAACTTAATAAGAGAGTACATATCAAAAATAAATAGTAGAGATTGGTAAAACCGTTTTGATATTATACGGGTTCACTCGTGGGCCTTATATAGTAACGAATTGGGCCTTCTAGCTTAACTTGACGCGGATGAGATTCAGTTTGAGAATACCGGAGCATAGCTCCCTCGAGATGTTTGAACGATCGTCTAGATTACGAACAAGCCTCTTTCTACGAGAACCCAGAAGCCCAATAATTTACAGATCTTCTCCAAATGTCAAATCTAACGTTTTATATTATTTCGATGGATAATAAATGATGCCGGTTTTGAAATTTTGTGATTGATCAATTTCGTGTCGTGATCAATGTTTCTAGAAGACAAAAAACATCAAGAATCTAGTGGAATTAGTTGCTTTCATAGGATATAACCAGCTCATCGACCAAACTCCCTTACATAAAAGATTATATTTAAAAAATGAAACACCAAACCTCTTTTACTTTTAGGCTTTTCAATTTTAAGATTTTAGATGGATACATACGAAATCATCATGTCAGTATGTCACTATATAAATGGCTAAACTTTTACTAATATATGAATATTAACATAAAGTCTCAACTCCAAGAACCTTTTTCTTTATTTTCCACCTTACTTTTATGCTTTTTTTTCGTTTGTTCATTATATGTCAAAGCAACAACTCTACGTTAATTTCTTACACTAATATTCTTTTGTAATAAAATTGTATTGTTAGATTCTGAAACACTTGCTGTTGTAAAATCTACTATTATGTATATATCAAATTTGTTATCAACGATGAATTAAATGTTTGTTGTATTACAAATTATATGCAAATTTGTAATTTGTAAAACAACCGAAGTTATTATGATATTCATTAAAATAAAATTGTTTTTGTAATGATATATTCTAAATATAAATTTACTATAATACTATACGGCCGGACAAAAATAATACATTTTGTAGTAAATGGGCTAAGATGATCGTTACAGAGACAGACAGCTATCTCATCAAAGCTCTGTCGCCTTTCCCATTACTCGATTTTAAAAATATTTTGCAGTTTGTGAATATCCTTTGTACACCACATACTCTTCTCCCATATATTATTATATTAACACTACAATACATACATGTCTGTGTACAGCTATTAACTAAAGATGTTTACATGTCAGCAAATGTGACGAAAAAACAAAAGTATATCATAACATAATTTACTTTATAACCGGCTGGGGTTAAATATGATGTGACTTTTATCATTAGTATGATCATTAACCAATTAAAGAATCCTAGAAAAAAAGACTATGTTTACTAATTAATTGATGCTCTTCGTATACGATTATACAGTGGTAAATTTGTCTACCCTGAAAAGAAATCTGTATCGATCTTGAGAACAGAATGAAACGCAGCTAAGCTACAAACATCTACGTTTTTCTTGTACTATCAACTTACAACAATATGCAACCTTCAATATAAGAAAAAAGAAAATAAACTACATCATACCAAACGTCTCAATAAAAATGCTATTATACTACTTGGCTTGTATGATCTGAATGCCTAAAAAAAACCGTGATTGTAATAAACTCATATTGCTTCAAAATTTTGGTAGCCTCCAATTCTTAAGAATTCCCCATCAAACTTATCTAAATATTTTTTCTTTAAGTAAAAAACATTGTATTTTGGCCCCAAAGAGAGTACGGGCGTCAAAAAACATATCGATCAATACATGTGAATCATTTTTTTAATACATATCGATCAATAAAATGTGTAATAAAAGTCGTTGTTAAAACGGTAACAACTTATTAACACACATAAATTGTTAAATCATAAAAGTTTCAAATGATTGTTACGATTCGAAGTAAGAATGATATGAATCGAGTTTTCAATCCTCACGAATCTCTCTCTCTCAAACTGAATCAATGTCGAACCAATGAACAAAATAAAAAAACAATGAACACAAGACGCAAGTTTGTTTACCCGGTTCAGCAAGATCGATGTGATCAAGCCTACATCCGGAGCCGAATCAATCCGGCAAATTCACTATCAGAACAAGGTGAACACAGCTCAAACTTGAGCTTACAACAATGGTGATTCTCTCTCTAAGTCTCTCTCTCGAAACAAACTCAGAGATACAAAGATGAAAAAGCTACGAGAAATAAGAAACGCAACGTTTCAATATAACAGAAAAGAAAACCTTCCACTCAGTTAGAAGCTTTCCGTTAACTTCTTCTTCCTGGTTTAGTCCATATCCCCAAAACCGGAGATAACCACTTAATCCAATTCTTCTTGATTTCGGTTAAAACTAACCAAGATCAAAACTGTAATTGAATCAGAAACCTTTCAACAATGATATCACACAACTAGATTATTATGATATGTTTAGTTTCTTTTGCCATTTACAATTTTAACTAAGCACTTTATATCACAACTAAGATTCGTATACTATAGTGAGACGGCAACATCAATATGATACCTATATGGTTATATAGACTGGTAGATTATAAATCATGTTCATTTTGAAATAATTTGCTATTTTTGCGTTATTTTATAAAATCGTCAATAACTCAATATCATATGAAAAATGTGCTTCAAAGTTTGGAAAATGTCTATAGTACATATTTCAATACCGACAGTCGGGTTGTAACTCGAGTTAACATGTCATCTAAATAAATGACAACAGAAATAGAAAAAGATTACGGATATGAATGCCACTATAAATGTAAGTAATTTGCGTTTGGGAAAGAAAAAAAAAATGCTGACCCACATTTTAAAATCTTTTATGTTAAAGCAAAATCAATTTGCATGGCCAACTACTGGACCGACTTTTTATATAGTATTTCTTTGCGTGTATATATAACACCCCTCATGACCCATGTCTATATTAATTGTATTAAAATTGAATGGTTGGTCCAGTGTATTAATACTACGATTGATTATGACATTTTAATTGGAAAATATCAACTCTACTGTAGAGAGTCCATTTCGACCATATATACCTTGATATATAGACTGTTTTTTCACAGTGAATTTGGTAAATAACATATTATTATCATTTTTTTTGGGACATGTTATTTTATATAATAATATATTTTTATATAGATGTGTAACCATAAGCACTAACTTCTAATTAATAATTTAGAATCAGTGTAAGAAATTACCTTTTTTTTTTGTTAAAGAAAAAAACATGTAAAATACGTGTAGTGATTAGTGAATTGTTGACCAAAAAAAAAAAAAAAAACGTGTAGTGAATTTATGAAGTTTTGCATTTGCAAATTCCTAATCTCTAACTCAACCCTTTTATCCTTTTTTGTGTGTCAACAACTCAAAACCCTTATCATTGGATGTAATTACTCTTTTCTTTAGTTAAATCACCAACAAACAAGAACTACAAGTGAGAACAAGTACAGAAAGCAATATTTTGGGAGTCCACATTTGTTCTATTAGGCATATACAAAAATATACAATTAAATATATTTTCATATATATGTTAAAACAATTTAATCAAGAACAAATAGTTTACTACATCAAATTGAACATAAAAAAAAAAATAATAATAATCTGAAATACTACTATTAGAAACAGAGGAAACATACTAAATTAGAAACTAGTGATTACGATTAATTTAATGAATCTTCACCGGCTCCAAAGTAGCCGAGCTGTGAAACCTATGGGCAATATGGCATCAATTTAGATCCTGGATCAGACTCTCTCATAAGTTGTTTTTTTTTTTTTTGCATTTAATTATATAATTTTCATAAATTAAAAAATCGCCCGAAATTCTTGAAAATAACTCAAAAGATATCTCCAACACTTCTTCTAGGGTTAACCTGTCGTCTTATTTAAAACCCGGAGATGGAGTGAGAAGCCATCTATCTCTCTCCCTCTCTCTTACAAATTTGGATTTCTCGGGAAAAACCAAAAGAAAAAATATAAGAACTCTGAAATCTCTCCCGAGGAAATTAAAAGTCTATATATTCTTTCTCGGTGGGTATTAAAAGTGAACTCTCTGTTTCCATCTTGGATGGATATATAGTGAGCAAAGATTCTTCTTCTTTGGAGAAGAAGCAAATGAGAGAAGAGAGAGGATCGTTTCTTCATGTATTAGTCGTATAGGCCATTCAGTACAAACTTTTTTTTCCTTTTTTATTAAGCAATTTTACGATCTCAATAGTTACCAACCAAACAAGATGAAGAGATCACGTGGAAGCTCCGATTCTTTGGCTGGTTTCTTACCAATTCGCCATTCTACAACAGGTAAACAAACAAAAAAGATTCTTATAATTAATACAATTCTGAAACTGCAATTGTTATGTCTTTTGATGTTCATTAGCTACTTGAAATGTACAATTTAACACTAGGTCTACTATAAAAAAAATAATTTAATAATTTTAAGTAAAGATGTGTTTTAAATTTATTTTTCTGACAATTCATACTATCGAGACGTTATCCTGACAAAGGTTTTGTGATTTTACTCATGACATCATAAATATTCCATTATTTGATTGAAATTATCCGTTCATGGGATTGGTTTTAAGTCTATAAAATCCTGTAACTGTACTGTTTTTAATGTACTACCGTGATTTAATGTTATTTTTCAGACAAACAAATAAGTCCAAGACCAACAAACACCGGCTTTCTCTATTCCGGCGCCGGAGACTACTCTCAGATGTTTGACGCTTTAGACGACGACGGGAGTCTAGACGACATGGGAGGCGTTGGACACGCGTCGTCCACGGCGGCGGAGAAAAAGAGGAGGTTGAGTGTAGAGCAAGTGAAAGCCTTAGAGAAGAATTTTGAGATTGATAACAAGCTAGAGCCTGAGAGGAAAGTGAAGCTTGCTCAAGAACTAGGGTTGCAGCCACGACAAGTCGCGATCTGGTTTCAGAACCGCCGTGCTCGGTGGAAGACAAAGCAGCTTGAACGTGATTACGGCGTTCTTAAGTCAAACTTTGATGCACTCAAACGCAGCCGCGACTCGCTTCAACGCGATAACGATTCTCTCCTTGGACAGGTAATAACCATATTTAATTAGTTTTTATATTAAGGATTTGATGATAAGCTAAACTTAGAGATGATATCCAACTCTACAGATTAAAGAGCTTAGAGCAAAACTTAAGGTGGATGGGGAAGAGAACGGAGTTATCAAAGCTGCGGAAGCAAATCAGACGGTGGTGATCATGGCTAATAATGAAGTCTTAGAGCTAAACCACCGTCCACCGTCACCGCATATTCCTACGGAAGCTCCAGCTCCAACGTCGGAGCTCGCGTTCGAAATGTTTAGCATTTTTCCACGGACCGAAAGCTTTAGAGAAGATCCTGCCGATAGCAGTGACTCGAGCGCGGTTTTGAACGAAGAGTATAGTCCCACGACCGTTGAAGCGGCGGGTGCAGTGGCGGCAACGACGATGAGTTGTTTCAGTCAGTTCGTGAAGATGGAAGAGCATGAAGATCTGTTCAGTGGAGAGGAAGCTTGCAAGTTGTTTGCGGACAATGAACAATGGTATTGCTCCGATCAGTGGAATTCGTAAAATGTGTGGGGGTAGAAATTGAAAAACATAGGAAAATTGAAGGGGTTATGTAAAAATATTTCTGAAGGTCGGAAAAATGAATTACCCAAAATGTTGGGGTCTTTTTAGTTGTGAAAGTGGGGACGTGACGCGAGAGGGTAAAAAACACCGAGAGAGATCACGTGCGGTTCCGTGCACGTGCGGCCGTAATCTTTTCAAGGTTGAAGAGACATGACAAAAAAAAAAAAAAATGTCTGAAATTATCGGGAATGAATAAAAATAAAATGTGACGAAATAATATTTTTCGTCATTTATGTTCTTATTTTTGAATAATTACTTAGGGGGTGAATCTATGAATGTGATGATAAATCGTAAAATCTTTAAAATTCCGATTATGAGAACACTATATAGTTACGACTTATTCTTTTTTTTTTTTCCCCTCATTGTCTGTTCACGATCACGACTAGGCACTACTCAAAAGATTCTAAACTCTGTAGTTTACCTGACATTTTTCTTACCTTGATGTTATGTGAAAGTCATTTTACATAAACAGAAATGTGTCTTGACTTTTGAATAATGTTACACAATTTATTCCCTAATTTCTGAATTATGATCAACAATGCTTTGGTTCATTTCTGAGTTTGTATAGTTTTATTGAGAATTCAATTATTATTAGACGACTATAACTTTTGAATTTTGTTTTTGATATGGAATAAGTTTTGATTTACAGCATTGTAATTAGGAAAGTTTTCATCTTGATATGGAATAAGTTTTGATTTACAGCATTGTAACGTTCAAATCTTTTTTTCTTTTGAAAATGTATATATACTATATATTCACAGCATAAAAGGACATGGAGATGAAAACATGAAAAGCCGAGCCACATAATTGGATCTCCCTAAATATCCGTGTTTGTTTCTAGCCGTTCCTTTTTCTCCTTTTGTTTACTTGCTTTTTTTCATTACCTAAAGTCATTTTTAATTTAATTTGCCTTTTTGCTGCAACAAAAGTCTGTATACTGTTTGTTTATTCAAATACAATGTTTCCATCCGCCGATCTCCGATATACCGTACTTCTATATTGATTAGTTAATAGTAACTTAGTATATAAAGATAATGCTGATCAACTTCTAACTATTTTTACTCGTGGAAGTGGAACTATGACACGAAATTGTTATTACGAATACTAGTTGTAAATGATATCTAAGTGGTTGGTTACCATTTTTTACACCGGTTCAAAAAGATTATCGTACGAAAAACTGGCAGTGTAATATGTCATTTTTTCGTTAGTTCTTTTTGTTTTGTACCATGCACGCATTAATCTCATTTTTACCGCTTAGTGATATATTGATCGAGAGTTTTGTGACATAGTCATTGTCATACAACGTTACAAAATGGAAACCATTCATTAACTAATATAGCACAAATTAGAGTCATTGTTTTCGTATTAGATTCGTGTGTATCTTCAATTTAGTTTATCAGTTTTATCGGGTGGTGATGTTGTTTTTTGTTTTCTTTGTTCAACAAGTTCTTCATAATCTCTAATCACACCATCTCATATATATACTTGAAATATTAATAAGAATGAAACTGTTACAATATAAATAAATAAATAAAAAGAGAGCAAAAATGTCAGACAAGACGAAGTGGAGAGATGGTGCACATGGGATTCTGTTGAAAGAGTTACAGAAACAAAACATTAGTTTCAGTCAGGAAGAAGGTTTTATCTCCATGCGGCGATCCCACTGGATCTCAAGACGTGTCAGCCGTACACGTGTTAGATTTTTTGCACGAGATCTAGTTTGGTGAAGACGCAAAAAAGCTGTGGTAGGGGCCCAAGTAAAAGCCCACAAGACTTTTGCGCTGTCGCTTTCAGACAAAGACATTGGTGGAGAGCCATGTGAGTAGGTCCCACTTTACATCGAACATGTCACTTTAAACGCCGTCGCGTCACCGTTTGTTTTTCTACACGTCCACCTTTCGCAGTCTCCTTTAAAAAATACGACAGTATATATTGTCACGGTAATGGTTAATAATAATATATGCACGTGTATATAATCATTTACCGCCGTCAAAACAAAAAAAAAATTGGTCAACAAGAAAAGTTATTCAAAATCGTAGGTTGATTAGAGAAAGTTTTACAATACGGTATAGATTGTGAATGGTAACTACGGTCGGGGTGGACAAATCCGTTTGCATACCAGACCGTTTTGTTTTAAGTGTGGACAGCAACCGCTGCGGTTCAATTGTATTTATAAGCAAAATGGTCTGCAGTTAGTTCGTTACGGTTTTGTTTCGGTTGCTTTTGAACCGGATCACTGCAGACTAAAATTAATGAATAGTAAATAAAAAGCGGTTTAATCCGCAGATGGATTTGTCCGTTCTAACCGCTGCAACCATTCATACCCATAATTTTTTTTCATGAAACTTTATAATATAAAAGATGTTGGCACAAAAGTAAAAAAAGAGAGCAGTTAAAAATATCGGGTAAGAACTAGACTAATCGAGAGTATTTGTTTAAAAGCAGCTAATTTAATTAAACTCAACTAGGTTTAAGTAATATGTCAAGGAATTTCACTTAATAACAAATAATTAAAGTTGTTCAGGTCGACTTCCACTATCTATCATTCATCTTTTTAGCAACAAAATATACGCACTACAATCGTAAAAGAACATAACTAATTATTATGAATCGTAACTATGATTGGCTGTTTGATAATTAATAAATTAAGGTTATAAGCCGAGGGGAATAATTGATCATTAGTTTACACTTGGGGTGACATGCTCCACTCTGTCTAAACAGCGATAATGTTGTAGTTTTAGGGCATCTTTGCTCTTTTTATTTCTTCTTTCTTTCCCACTTTTGTTGTTCTTAGCTTATATTTGCTCTATATATACATGATACATCTTCTGATTTGTCTGTTTTGTTTGATTGAAGATGGAGAATGCATGCATGCATAACTATTATATTAGTTAATTACAAATTGTACTCATATATATATGCTGTTATTTTATCATATTGTTCCTTTTACATTATACTGGACGCGTACTCGTAGGCATATCTATGGATGCGGCCAAAAGACTAAAGTTGTTAAGGAAAAATCACCCCACTCTAACCGGTTGTTTATTGGAAAATCATCTGCAAATTGTGTTTATTAATACAATTATCCCTTTAATTATTATAGCTTTAAAATTTGATACGATTTCACCCAAAAAGAAAAAAAAAAAACTTTGATACGCCATTGTCTTAGCCTAGGTAAACGTACTTAATTGCTCGGCTCACTTATAAGATATTGAATATTTCTAAATCAATGCGATGCTTCTGTTTTGCGTCAATCAAACAAATATCATAGAAATGATAAAATATCAAATTCAATTATTTAAAGTGAGTTTTACTCTACTGTTTGTTTCATTTATGGGAGTTCCAAGTTATACTGATCCAGTAAATCTATATATTATAATCTTTCTGAGTGATAATCATTTTTCACGACAATTTGAAGCAAATAAGAAATTAAAGTCTTTCTAACTAATACAACAAGAAAACAGAAAAGTTATGGTTTTGGTACAGGTTTTCATAATATTATATATTTAAAAGAAAAATTAAAATAATAAGAGAGATTCTAATTTTTGGTCGAGAATTTTGTGTAATGCCAACTTGATGCTGCCCAAGTTCCCAACCATGCATGTGCACTTACACCCCTAGGATATATGCTGTTTCCACATTTTTAATTTTAAAATATTTTAGTATCGGATATAAATTTAATATTAATCGGAGAGCTGAAAGCCTGGAGTAATAAGAAATATAATATATATTTTTTGTTCTTTTGTAAAAAAGATCATGATCAGATTCTTCATATCTGTTAGAGTCAGTTTTATCATCCGATTAATTATGTTGTGTTTCAAAATAAATTACTATAGTTTGTATAACGATCATAATTATCAAGAACCAAAATCAAAAATTATCTTTGCCATTATTTTGAATTTGTAAAAGTTAAGCGTTCAAGAACATCTTGTTCTTTGTTTACAGAGATTAGCAAGTTATAAAACATTAAAACCAAAAAAAAAAAATCAAAATCAAAATCCCATAACGGGACGTTGTAGAGATCCAGAAAGAAACAAGCTAGGCTTTTGTCATGTCACCACCCAAGAGGGACCCAAGATTCACCCGTCAGCCAAAGTTGACCACTTACTCTTCTCACGTAAGCAGCACTAATCCAATTCACTCACCCTTTCCATATGCCTCGGAGTTTATAAACTATACGCAGACTCTGACTCTGACTCTGACTCAGACGCGCTCGGCTTATCCAATTTGGTCGTTGATTCCACCGGCTCGGCTCAAATTCTTTTTATGAATGGAGCTGGATAATTCCTATCCCATAATGTTATTGATTACAAAGGAAAAAAAAACTAGTAAACCACATATCTTATCTACCCTAATCAATTTTCCTTTTTTCCAAGTGGTCGTTTGTCGCTCGCTTTCTCCATGTGTGACAGTCTGATTTTAATGTAACAAGTTGGTCCATTTCTGACGAGTTGGATAACTAACCCATAAAAGGCGAAATTAATATTCATAGAGTTTTCTCGCTTGAATTATACTAGTGTATATTACAGTGTATATATTATTTATCCTAATATTTGGTACCTTTTGTTTCGTGTGCCAAAAATCTTATGTACTTTTTTTTTTTTGGTACCTTAAAAGGGTCCGTTGTTACTGGTATAATTAAATAGTTACTTCTAAAGTCAACAACATGGGGGTGGTGGCGCAGTTGGCTAGCGCGTAGGTCTCATAGCTACTGAGTGATCCTGAGGTCGAGAGTTCGAGCCTCTCTCACCCCATTATATTTTATTTTTTAGCTTTATTGTTATATCTACTTGGGCTTTTAGGGCCTCCCTCAGTTAATCCAAAAGGCCTAACTTGGTCGCTTAAGAGCTCCTCACTAAATTTCCATGCCCATCACCATCACACAATGACACAAAATAGGATATCATGAGTAGGAAAGGATCTTTATGTCAACACAATCTCATACTGTATTATTTATTTGTTCTTACTTATTACATAAACGTAGAAACAACAACATTAGCGTGAGAAGTGAAGTTGCTTTTACTGGAGTTTTTTATAGTAGTATTGATTTTGTTGGCTTCGTCAAAAACCACGAGGTTCACAGAAACATGTTTTTAAATAAAGTATATGTGTAATAAAAGGAAGGTTCATCGAATGAAAAGTGTTATTCCGGATTAGTTAGTTAATACAAGCAAGCAAGAGGATCTACTTTGTAATCCGATCCAAAGATAATAAAATCAACTCACTCATTCCCACGATCATGAACCGTACAAACTTCTAGATTTTCTCCTCCTCAATAGTTTTGCAATTTCCCATAAACTATGGTCGTCCTTTTTGACTACACAACTCACGTGCGCACGAAATTGAAGCATACGGCGCACCCATTCTTCAAGAAATAAAAGAAAAAAAACTTACAGAAACCAAAAAAAAAAAGTCACGTAACAGTTTTATTGCGCACGAGTGGGTTTGTTTTTTTTGGGTACGAACGAACGCGGTTACAACTTACACAAACGAGTCCGTGTCCGTGTCCGTGTCCGAGTACACCGGCCAACGGTCACCGTCAGATGATACCTAACAAGTTGGTCCCATAACATGTTGAGTGTTTGTTTTAAATCAAAACCGTCCATCGTTATTATCACATCTCCTTTTTTGCGTTTCTTTTGTTGACCCTATTAAATTTCGCGTCTTCATATTGTGAAATTTGTATGAAAGTGTGAACGGGGAATTATGAGTATTTATTAGTGTCACAGGCTGTGTGACTTGCTCTTATCACTTACATGACACCCATTCTATAATATTCGCTAACTAAACTGTTCCGAAATCTACGGACGTTCCGGTTAGTTTTTTTATAAATTGAATTTGGGAAAATCTTTTCTTAAGAAACGAAACACTAATAAATATAATTTGAAAATATTTTAAATATAAATAAGAAATAAGTGTCTATTTTTTCTTTAGCAAATATTGAATAAATCCAACTTAAAATGATTGTTTCAATTTCAAGTTTAATATTTTGTTTTATTAACTAAGAAATCAAAATAAAATTTAAAAAGCAAGAAAATCCAAATACTTTAAAGATATTAAATTAAATTCCTTGGAACTTGTCATAAATTTAGATGATACTAGATGAATATTTTAGTTTTTTTTTTATAAATTGAATTTGGGAAAATGTTTTTCTTAAATTTAGATGAAAATTTTAGTTTTTTTTATAAATAGAATTTGGGAAAATGTTTTTTCTTAAAAACGAAACACTAATAAATCTAACTTGAAATAATTAAATATAAATAATAAATACGTGTCTATTTTTTATAGCAAATATTGAATAAAATCCAACTTAAAATTATTGTTTCAACTTCAAGTTTAATATTTTGTTTTATTAATTAAGAAATCAAAATAAAATTTAAAAGCAAAAAAAAATCCAAATACTTTAAAGATACTAAATTAAATTCCAAATTTAGTTGGATCTTCTCATAATTAATATACTATAAGAATTATATGGCTAAAATATCTATTTTTTAAAGATATTTTCAGTATTAATATAGTAGTAAGAATTTTCACAAAATAAGAAAAACAATCATTTTCTAATTTGTGTTCTTCAATTTATCAATAGCTTAACAGTCCTTTTACACGTCAGAGATGTTTCTTCTAAGAAAGCCCTGTCAACATAGCCAAACCTTTTTTTTATATACCGACGTTGAAATCCACGTGGCAATATTTCACACGTAGGTACACACACGTGCGTGTACCTGTGTATATATATATATAACAAACCACAACATTAACCACACACACACATCACATATAGAGACGAACGAACCAGAAGAAGAAGAAGAAGAAGAAAATGGAATGCAGAAAACACAACCACCATGGAAGCAAAGGAGTTTGCCCATCTTGTTTACGAGATAAACTCTCTCGTTTACCTAACACGACGTCGTACTACATCGTTCACAGATCCGATGATCGATCTACTTCCTCCACAACCGTTTCGTCTTCTCCGTCGTCTCCGGCGGTTAAGGATCATCATCGGAGAGCTGGTTCGATGTCTATGTCTTTCGCTGTGAGAGAAGCTTTGAGTGGTAATCTGATCGAAGCTTTAGGTGGAGGAGGTTTGAAGAAAAGCAGATCTATGGCGCATGTTCCCAGGGATTATAATAATACTGTTAGGGATTCGACGACGACGAAGAAGAAGACGACCAAGGAGAAGTTGAAATCTACGACGGTTAAGAAGACTGGGTTTTGGACTAAGTTGCTTCATCTCAAAGGCAAAGGCGGTGCTGCTTCCGCCGCCGACGTCGGTGGATTGGTTTCTTCACGTCAACGAGTTTATTAAATGACCCCCCCAATTTTAGTCTTTTTTTTTTTTCTTCTGAAATTTTATTTTTTGATGTGTACAGTTACAGATAAAGAAAGTGAAATGATGGAAAAATTAATGAAAGTGATTTCTGATAATACGTAGAAATATACATTTGTATTACAAAATTGAAATTGACCAAAGATATATATATATACAACAAAGGTACGATGAACTTTCCTGTGATTTGATTTGACCAACCAATCAATTATTTTGATCATATCCTAAACTTGCGTGTTGTATATATAAAAGTCATATTAGCAATTTGGCATGCCATCACAGAAAAAGGCAATTTGTTCATTATATAAACCGATAAATTTATGTATATCATATATAGTCCGAAAAGTATATAATAGTACTATGTAAACTAACAGTGAGCATACTACAACACAAAAATATGGCCCCTTCCGACTCTTGGATGTTCCGTTATGAGATTCGTAACATTCAAATTAGCTTTTCATCAGTTTCTTCTTGTAACGTTGTTCTATACTATGGGTGCTGACCCTTTCCACTCGGCCTTTTTTTTTTTTTGGTTCAATGCAGAGTCTTTTCAAATTTTCATCACCATCTTCTTCATAATCAAACTTCATCATCGTCATCGAGATAGTGTCCGTGTTCTACAGACCGGTTTTTCAGTCTCTGGAATATCTCATCTAGCGACTGTGGTACTGATGAAGTCACTACTCTGCTTGTGCTGGTTAGTGTTGTTGTTGTTGTTTCTGGTCCCTGTCTTAGTGGAAGAAACTTCTTGGTTGCTACATTTTCTTTAAAACTCTGGATTCCTTGTTTCATGTTTCGCCATGTGGAAGCCAAACGAGACGATGGCTCTCCTGATCCTTCACCATTACTACTTGGACCTGAACTTTCTGTTTCCAGTAAGGACACTTTAGCTGAAGCCATGTTCTCTGGCTTTTTGATAGAAGATGGCGAGTGTTTGTTCTGTTGTTCTCTAATGGCTGCATATTTGTTTGTGATTGCTTCTCTAGCTGATCCGTATTTACGGGACATATCATCTTTCGATGAACTTCCTTTCACTGTGTCTATGTCATAGCTCGACGACATCTTCATTTCAACAGACGAATTCTCCTGCAAAAATCTTAGTCAGGCTTTGGACCAAAAAAACACTATGAGCTTTGCTTTTATATGTTATCGGTTTACTACTTACAGAGAAATTGCTTCCTGGTTCAATGTCAACATCGTTGAAGTTCCTTGCTAATGGAAGAACATGCTCGCCGACTTTTTGTCCTTCTTCTAGCCATGTTCGTTCTAAGGATTTTAAAAGAAAGGAAAGTGAATCAAAACACGAGTTCTTAGTCAAATATCAATGCAGAAAAGAGAAAGATCGCTATGGCTTTTTACCTTTTTTAAGAATCATTACCCCCGAAGGATCAAACCCGTCTGTATCCTCGCTCTCTGTTTGAAATCTAAATCTTTTCCAGTTACCAAAGTAATTAAATATGCGATCAAAGAAATTGCTTGCAACTAGCAATGTGTAGATAACCATTATGAGCGGATATATTTCATTGAACCGTTGTCCAAAGACCGGGACAGCATCATCGATTCTACCCATTTTCTGCAGAAACAAATGAAAAACATTGCAAAGAAGCCCAGTCATATGGATTTTGAAGACTTCTAAGACGAAGACATGCGCAAAGGGAGAGACGGAAAAAATACCTTCTCAAATATAGTCTCCGAATGAAGTTGAATGAGATTAATAAAATTGTAAGATATTGGTGGCGCATATCGAGCAATCATCCTAAAGAAACACATATAAACCATTTATAAGCATGTAAAATTCTTTATCTAAAGAAAGGATCGTTAGATATTCACTTACGAGCAAATCATAAGTAGATTCACAGAACTTGTTTGTCGAGGAGTCAAGGAATAAATCATCAGCATCCCAATTTTAAAAAGTGAATAATATGTACAGACGCACATATACACCAAAGGTACAAAAGCAAATGCCTGAAATCAAAGTGATCGGGATTCAAGAAGTTACAGGTCAGTCTAAACAATTTGCTGATATATAAGGTAACAAGATATGACGCGCTCCATCAAAGAGAGAATTGAACAAAAATGTAAAGTACAATATACCTGCACGAGCAGTTCGTCGGATTTGACAGAGCTAATAAGTATTGAGAAGAGGGACAAGTCCAGTTTACTAAGAAGGAGAGTTGCCTCTGCTAAAAGAATTGCAGCGGACATAATCCCCATAACTACTGCCAACACCATCTGAATTTGTTTCTTCAATATACACCTCCACATAAATTCTGCCAATAGTAATGATATACATAAGTATTCTCATGCCAGACTTTTCGACAAATGAATAATCCAATCGACAACTCTACACAAGGATGATTTCAATCTTTCTATTCTGTTCTTTTTAAAATGGGAACTTTTCCACCTCAGTAACACGTTCAGCAGGTTTACAGAGCAAATAAGTACAAAAGTATTTGAATAGTTTACCGAATGTGTCGAGAAAATTCCCCATATTTCCAGTTCGACTAGCTCTGAAGCTCGAAATGTATTTCCTGAAATACGGTTCAAAAAAGCTGCTTAGGTGAAAGGTATCATAAAGTTGTTTAAGATAAATGACGGAAGAGGTAATTCTATACTGTACGAGAGAATGATCGAAAATCTGACCATCCAGTTGCATCACGGCGTTCATAATTCTTCATTGTGTCTTCAAGAACAAGGGCCTCGGTAACGTAAGTTAGATACTCACTGCAAACAGCCATAGTGAGACATTACTAGAGATTTCTAAATAATACAGCTGCAACTTAGTCTATTAATGGAACAAGTTTCCTAACAAAGTATCATAAGAAGTTAAGACAGGGCCAATAGAAAGTTCTCCATACCTTTTATATCTATAATATTCATCCTTAGCATTTCGAAGGTGTCGCCTTAACGTTGCCATCGACTTCTCATCTGTGTCATAGTCCATATCATTTTCACCCAACTGACCACCTTGTGGCTTAAATGATGGGTCTTCCCTGAACTGTATAGAATATCATCAATAAAATTGGAGAAGTTCCAATCACAATATAAGGATACTAGGAGGTAAAAGTTACCATTTTAGCCAGCATAGCATCTATAACATTCATGTATGGTCTCATAGGATCACGCTTGGACATTTGAGTTGAAGTCGCTTGAGCAACCTAGCAAGGCAATGGTTAGGGGAAGATAAACAGTCTGACAAGAAAACAACACATGTCACAATTTCTGGAGGGAGCACAGTGTAAAGTTATTTGAATTGCTAAAAACTCAGGGTACTTAATTACGTGAAGTAAATTTACTTTAGATACAGAGTCTGCTAGATGGAATATCTCCTTAGATCTTAAATTGCACCAATGAGGATGTCATGAACTATGATATTATAAACGAAATTCTTAGTTAAGTTTGAAGTAGAGAGGGCATATTTAAGCAGATGAGGACAAAAACTTGTTTAACCCAGATAAAACTTACTACAATCGCATTTGAAAGTTCTTGATGGGCATTATCAAGTTTCACAGCAATTTTGGCAATTTTGTGAGAGAGAACTTTTTGGCGGGTGGTCCAGTCTGCATTCTTCCAAAGGGTCTTAGGTATTTCGCTCAAGCCAAAGCCAAGAAGAAATGCACCAGTCACCAGCCCAAAAGTATTTGAACATGCCATAGCATAACCCAAAATGCTTCCTGTCCTGTTAACATACAAGAATGCCTCAGTCAAATAGTCCAGGAACGAATGTAAGTTTCACACTAGAAAGAAAGATTAAGCACCAGATCTTCTAAACCCAGTGAGCCATATATCATCTATTGCTAGACGATGAGCAATTAAGTTTCAACACTAATGAATGCTAATGACAAAAGCATGAGATACAAATCCAATATATAAAGTAGATTCAACCATGAAGGAACATTTTACCAGTTCCTGTGCATCATGATGAGAAGGATAAGACCGAGAAGACCAATGAATCCCAGAACTAGATAGAAAACTAAGTTGACATGTACGCTAGTCTTCAATCTCTCTGACACTGTAAAGTCTCCAGCATCTTCGAAACCCTGAATAAGGGGCACCACAGCCCTGTTTAGAGGTTAAGATAGTTTAATATAAATGTAGATAGATTGTTAGGGGTGCATTGCAATTACTGGCAACCAAAACAAATCTACACCTAAAAGATAACAACCATACACATAAAACTTATTTGACATACACATCCTGTCATGTTAACTAAGGAAATTTTTTCAAAAAAACTAATCTGGTTTTACCCCTAATAATGGATCTGATCAGAAGAAGGACACATTGTACTGTACATATCGAGGAAGACATGTGCCAAAGAAAAGGCACTGAAAAGTTCATACCAGGTGAGTAGAAACGTACTCCAGTATGACCAACTCCATAAGAAGGAAATGGCGCCATTCTCAGGATGATCAGGTTGCAGAGATAGTGTCTGCAGAACAGAAGAAGACAAATGAAGCAACAAATTTGAAATGATTACTTAATCTCCTAGGAGGTACCATTGTTTCATATATTGCAGTAAACGATGAAGCTTTCCCCTCAGTAGCTCTCAGGAACCATGAGAGACCTAAGCTTACTACTATCCCTAAATATAACTTTGTTAACTCACAAATAAGCTAGACTTCAAAACCTTGAGTGAGTCTTTCAAACTCTTGCAACATTAACTACCAATTTCGAATGAAGTCTTACATATGACTATAAGCCGTATTCAGAAGCCCACATTCAGCTAAAACGTATGAATGATCCTATGAAACTTCCACGCAAACCATTCAATTACAACACACGATTCAATTCAAAATCCTGTAAGCCTCGTAAAGACCAATAGTCCGAAATTGAAAACGAAACTAGGGGGGGGGGGGGAAATGTGTGGTACCGTCCAAATGTCGGCAGGAGCGAGGATAATAACGGAGACGGAGCAGAACCAGGTGTATCCAACGGTGATAAGAACGTAACGAGGAATCTCCGGTCCGGCGAAGTATCGGAGCGTGGAAACAACTAATCCAAGGGTTAGAGGCAACGAGATCAGATAGAAAACCCACATCTCTCTCGATGCAGTAGACTCAATCAAATTAACGAAAAATATAAAAAACAACCGGAGCTTTTCCAAAGGTATCGATTAACGCCGGCCGCGAGATCGCTCGACTTGTCTGTGTGTATGTTAGCGCGTGAGAGAAACGCGCCGTTGAGAGGAAGGTCTCTCTCTCTCTCTCTTGTTGTTCCGTTTTCGTTTTTTTCTTCTTCTTTCAGGTTGTTGTTGGTTCGATCTCGGTTCGGTTCATCGACGAAGAAGAAGAAGTAGAGAAGCAAACAGCTTTTAGGAAAACGTAAATATTTAACTTCGTTGAGAAGAATTAGTCCGATTAATAATAAATTATTTTATCTTTTATATTTTTTTTATCAAGATTAAATAATTTGAACCAACAAATCTAAATTAATAGTACTATTTTTTTCCGTTATGAAAGATACGCCGGACTTATATGATAATCTGATTTTTTAAGTCATTAAATTAACGTCATTGGCTGTTTTCTGAAGGAACATACAATTTTTATATTATTTTTTCTTATAAAAAAAAAATGCTTAATCCTTTGCGCAGGTAAGAAGTTTTTGTGATCATGCTGCGCATTTTCGCAGGATATTTATGAAAACAATATGTTTTTTCTTGCTTTTTATAATTTAATTATTAATTAGTGGTATCTTTAAAAAAAACTAACTTCATTGTTAATTTAATTGAAGAAACTTAATTTAAACAAAGTTAATGCGTCTAGGAATTGGGCTGCACTTACTAAGCCTTAACCTGTGATATTGATAGTCAGAAACTGGGCCTGACTAAACCTACATCCAAGATACTTTGATGTTATCAATATGGGCCTGGTTACACCTATATCCAACATCCAAGATACTGTAGTTTTATGTTATATAGTTTTTGATTAATAGAAAAATACAATATCGTTTATTAGTTTTGGTTTGATATACTAATAAACAGTTTAAATATCCGCGTGAAGAAATAAATGTAACGTGATTCACGTTTTTCCAAACGTGTTGCTGTTGCCAGGTCAGCGCAAATCTACATGATTCATGTCCCATATTGTGTGACTTATATGATCCAACAAATGTCTAATTCGTAAATTGACAAGATTCACTTTTATATACGCGTTCCCCACCTTACCTATTAAAAATAGTAGAGTTTCATTTGTTCGTTTATCAACTAAAGCATCAGAGATTGTCAGGTTCCTATTACTCTTTTAATCCTCTGATTAAGATAGTTAACCAAATCTCTCTGCATTGTATTGTATTCTTGGTTTATAAAAGTATAAAATACATACAACATCGACCGTTCGTACTCTATCCGTCCATATTTCCTTTTAGCCATATCCTAACGGCAAAATTGATGATAGAGCCTACCGACAAGATCATCATGACACGTTTAGGTTTTGTCTGCCGGTTATCACCGTCCAATCCTGCAACCAGAGAATCCTATACCGTAAACCCCACTTCCCATTTCCCTTTGTTTCTTTGGTACTTTAACAGTACTATCACTTTTATTTTCCAAGAATTGCCATAGTAATCGATTTTAAGTACTCTCTAGTGGGATCCATAGCTAAATGCACAAAACTACCAAACACGTGTGGAACTACATATCTTACTGAACTGATGAAAGTACCTAAAATTAAAACTAAATCTTGACCTTCTAACTTTTTTTTTTTTTTCAAAACTGAAAGTCTTTAGATATTTATAGTTATACGAAATTATATATAGTACCAAACTCAATAATATCAAAATTTATTATGAATTTTATACATAGGTATAATTGCACAAATAATTAATTGATTTAAAATTTGAAAATTGTATAAATTGATACTTATGACTATGAGTCCAGTTGTAAAAGATGAAAAATATATTATATACTAGTATTAAATTTGGGCTGGATATTAGATAATACTATAAATAGTACTAGTGAATAAAAAAACGAAAAAAGAGAGAACATTTCTCGAATAAAACTAAAGGCAGATGAATTATATAAATAGCGGCTGTAATAAAACAACTTATATTATATAACTAAATATAGCGTCCGTATTTGATTCTCTTTAAGATATCAAAGATCAAGAGTGAGAGAGAGAGAGAGAGAGAGAGAGAGAGAGAGAGAGAGAGAGAGAGAGCTATGTCGTCTTCGGCGGTTGAGTTTGTGGCGGAGCAGCGGCGATGCAACGACGATGGTAACAGCGGAGAGACGGTAAAGAAAGAACCGTCAGCTCCAACAATTTCTATCCCTACGGAATCTTTCCTCAGAGCAGCAACGTTACTCAAGAACCAGGTGCGCGTAAGATAAGGACGTGACGCCTCATAAGGCTAACGTAAGCCAGATTTCCGTACGTTGGCTCATATATATATGTGTGTTCTTGGTCGATGTATATGTAGGTTGTGGAGGCCACGTGGAAAGGCGGTGTCGAAGCTCTTGTCCCTGCTGGTTCGGGTCCGGTGCTGGATCCGACTGTGTACACAGGACTACTAGGCACAGCGTTCACCTGCTTGAAGTCGTACGAGGTCACGAGGAACAATCAAGATCTGCTAACTTGCGCAGAGATAATCGACAGGTGTGCTAACGTTGCACGTGCCACGACCAGGTGAAAAATATCTTCGCCACTAAAGTTCCTTAGCCGAGTAAACATCAAAATTAAAAAATATAACCAAAAATGTTATCTAATCACTTTGAAGAATATTTTGAAAATTAAATTCGAAGAACTTGCCTGACAGAAAAAAACACATAGGCAGATTGAGTAGCATTAATACAAAGATGTCACTTTTATCCAATTATTGTCCTCTATAACATTATAACACTACCATGAAAAAGTATGTAAATCTCCAACCTATGAAATAATATCTACGCACTCATTCAAAATCGAATTGTCGTTTTCTAACTAATAATTAGATTTTATATTATGCTCATGAATAGGCACGTGACGTTTTTATGTGGAAGAGGAGGAGTTTATGCGCTTGGTGCAATCGTAGCCAATTGCAGAGGAGACCAATCAAAGCGTGATCACTTCATTGGTCTTTTTCTTGAGGTTCCAATCCTTTTTTGACTTTTTACTATTTCACCACAGATTCACTGTTTTGATCCAACGTGAGATTTGGTCTAGTTAACATTGATACTGTACAAGAAACCATTCACAGTGGACTTTAAAATTATGTTTTTATTACAAGCAGCTCGCAGAAGAGAGAGAGTTACCGGCAGGACCGGAGGAAGGAGGATTTGGGATGTCATATGACCTTCTCTATGGAAGAGCGGGTTTCCTTTGGGGTGCTCTGTTCCTAAACCGATATCTCGGTGAAGGCACTGTTCCTGACCATCTCTTATCACCCATCGTTGCAGCTATCTTAGCTGGTGGACGAGTTGGAGCCGCAGATCATGAAGCTTGTCCTCTGTTATACAGGTTTGTGCAATATAGCGAGTGTGATCCTATTTCGGTTTAGTAGCAAAATTTTATCTTAGTTTTTTGTGTGGCTTTTTATTAGGTTTCACGGGACTCGATTTTGGGGTGCGGCAAACGGATTAGCTGGAATCTTGTATGTGTTGCTACATTTTCCTTTATCGGAAGAGGATGTGAAAGATGTTCAAGGGACATTGAGGTACATGATGAGTAATAGGTTCCCGAACAGCGGAAACTACCCGTGCAGCGAAGGTAACCCGAGGGATAAGTTGGTCCAATGGGCTCATGGAGCAACCGGCATGGCCATTACTTTGGCTAAAGCATCTCAGGTGTTTCCAAAGGAAAGGGATTTCCGAGAAGCAGCCATTGAAGCAGGAGAAGTAGTGTGGAAGAGTGGCTTGGTGAAGAAGGTAGGTTTAGCTGATGGAGTTGCTGGTAACGCCTATGCTTTCTTATCGCTTTATCGGTTAACAGGAGATGTTGTGTACGAAGAGAGAGCAAAAGCATTCGCGAGTTACTTGTGTCATGATGCAAGAGATCTCTTGGATATAACAAGGCAAGAAGAAGCAGAACATGATTATTCTCTTTTCCGGGGACTAGCTGGACCAGTATGTCTCTGGTTCGATCTTGTGTCACCGGTAGATTCTAAGTTTCCTGGTTATGAGATATGATTTAGATAAACTGTTGGTTCCATTATCTTGTGAAACGATCTTTAGGTTCCCCGGTTTATTCCTTTTTCTATCATGTATTTGGGAGAAACATTCTTGCAAAAGCAGAATAAAAGTAGCATGAAAAGACCAGCTTAAGTGGTTTAAACGGTGTTGGTAGTATCACTAAGACAACGGAGAATGCAACCGAGACCAGCTCTCTCTGTTAGTTTCTCGTGAATCATCAAACACTGGTCGCATGTGTCTTCGTCCCCAGTCGAAAGGCCTCTATACAAGTACCTGATCCACAACATTCAAGCAAACAAGAATGATTAACACTGACTTCCCATGAAGCTAGCTAAAAGCTAGGTTGAGGGGCTTACTTCATGAGAATGTCGTAATACTCGGCACCAATGGCATTCAACACTCCGTCGATATCCCTTATCGCCATAATAGCTTTGTGCACAACTATCCAGTTAGCTGACTACAATTTATTAAGAAACAACCATTTATAAAAAAATCACATCATCTTTTCGGTCAGTAACAAACCACTAGCTAGTGAAGGAAGAAACAGAGAGACCTTGCAACGTTCATCGAGAGTTTTGGGAGGCGAATCATCGAGAGCTGTTTTCAGAGCTTCGATATGTTTGTAACTGCACAAACAAAGTCTTACTAATAAAGGTCTTCTGAGAGAAAAGTAAAAAAAAAAACAAAAGGAACTCTAGGGTTATACTGTTTGAGTAAGCTCTCAATCTTTTGCGATTTGGTTTCGATCATCGCGATTATTGCCTCTGCATTAACAATTTCTGATGCTCCAGCCATCGGATCTCTCTTTCTCTAACCCTTCCAGCAAATTAATCTGAAACATAATCAACTCATGTAAATTCGTCATTCAAATCGAAAACTTGCTGCGTAAGGAAACACATAGGATTTGAATTACTAATCAAAGGGAAAGCAATGCACAGCTTGTCAAGCCAATAAAGAAGGCAAAAGAGCAGTAATGATCACGAGAATTCAATTCTACTCAGATGGTACACAGTTTTCGCACAGCTTCAGATCAGATCAGAATCCAGGAATGTCAGGATCAAACCGGATCGACCAAGGATTCGAAGCTTACCTGAAATGAGAGAGAATCAAGCGAACTAGTGATAGAGTGATCGAGAGAGTATTTCTCAGAATTGTGATACCAATTAAAAATCGGACGCTACACTTTTTTAATTGTAACTTTTTTTTTTCTCTCTCTCTCTCTCTGGGCGCAAACAAGAGAAGTGGAGAAGCTGTTATGTGGTACATATTTCTAATAAATGAAAAAATGAATACGTCAAATGAACATACACAGGTTCGTAATTGCAAAATAAAAAACCATGTTAATCAAATTAAGGTCCAATTTGACCTTTTAAGATAAAGTTTTCAATAACCAAAGCCCCCATAAAAAAACTGCTAATCAAGCAACAAAAACGAATCACACAAACTCTGGATTAGGAGAAACAATCCCAACCAGAGTCTTACAAATATCTATATATATATATATATATATTGTCAAGTTCTTGAATTGGGTTAACTAAGAGTTACAACACATATTACTCTTCGTTGGAATCAATTGACCAGGACCAGGAACAATATCAATCTTCTTACCAGCAAGCGACCCAGGATTACCATTCTCTTGATCTTCACTCGCAGCAAGACTTTTCTTGTTCACAATGTTAAAGATCTCAGTCAAAACCGTGGAGAAAGCACTCTCGACATTAGTTGCGTTAAACGCAGATGTCTCCAAGAAGAACAAACCTTCTTTCTCTGCAAATTCTTTAGCATCTTCAGTCGGTATAGCTCGTTGATCAACAAGATCTGACTTGTTACCAATAAGGATAATCACAATGTTCTTATCTGCATGAGCACGCAATTCTTCTAACCATCTTGGGATATGATCAAAGGTTTGGCGTCTTGTTATATCATAAACTAACATCGCCCCAACCGCTCCTCTGTAATATGCACTCGTTACCGCTCTGTATCTGTTTTATACCAAAACCACACATATATACAGATCAAACGCTTATGATAAGCATATGATTAAGGCATTGAATGTGGTGATTAAGCTTATTAACTAAAAAGATAATGATCCCTTAAGTTTCTAATTTTGCACCAATCATACAACTACACTCTACACATAATTTGAAATCCAAATCTGAGATTAAGTTACTTAATTCTACTTTAGATCGATCCTAAACTAAACTATCATCTATCATCAGATCGAGATCTAAGTTCAGAAGCAATCGAAGAAGCTTAAATTAAGTTCCGGAGAGATCGGAAATTATACCGTTCTTGACCGGCGGTATCCCAGATCTGAGCCTTAACACTCTTGTGATCAATAACAAGCGTCCTAGTCTGAAACTCAACGCCGATGGTGGCTTTAGAATCCAAACTGAACTCGTCTCTCGCATATCTAGCAAGTATTTGAGATTTCCCAACCGCTGAATCGCCGATCAGTACCACTTTGAACACGTAATCAATCTTCTGCGACGGATCTCCGTATCCTCCTCCACTCGTCATCTCACTTTGAATTTGAATCCTCTGTTTTCAAAGCTTTCAAAGCTTTTACGGTAAAAGTGAGCTTTTTTTTTTTTTTTTTTTTGAAGTTTTAAACGCAGAGAGAGAGATCTGATACAGTCGTCGTCGTTGTCAACTATTTAGTCAATTCATTAATTGATGACGTGTTTAATTTATTAACCGTTGGATTTTGCCGGCTCGAATCTAGGGGCTTGATCTGACAGATACGACAATTATCTCCTCCCTCTGCAAGCAAGGCGCATGTTTTTTTGGTGATGACGTCATCGATAAGGTAAGTTCGGATCTTAAAACTGGGCCATAGGCCCATTAGTTTATGATAAATGGCCCGGATTGATGATTACGTGTCGCTCTATCTGAATTGACCAAAAAGTGCCCTAAGCGTTTTTTTTCTTTTCTCAGGGAAATAAAAAAAGCAAAAGCAAACGTTGCGACGGAGAGAGAGAGAGAGAGAAGAGAAGAGAGACGATGGAGGAAGAGGAGCACGAGGTTTACGGGGGAGAAATTCCCGACGTCGGCGAGATGGATGGTGATATGGACGCTCCTAATCCCGATTTGGATATGGCTGCTGCTGATGATGATGCGGTTAAGGTTGTCCTGCTACGCTCTTTTTTTCTCTGTCACTGTTTCGTTCAGCTTAATGTGATTGATCATCTCGATTGATTTTTTTGTAATCGCGTGTATATATGTTTGATTGGTGCTTTAATACATACTAGGAGTTGGATGAGATGAAGAAACGATTGAAGGAGATGGAAGATGAGGCTGCTGCTCTGCGTGAGATGCAGGCTAAGGTCGAGAAGGAAATGGGAGGCCAAGGTTTGTGTCTCTTTGATTTGTTTTTTGTTCTCTATTATTCGGCTCTTCGATTCCATTCACCGTGGTGATACTGCTTCCCATAATTCGCTAGGTTTTTTTGTAATCGTTAGTTATGGTGCTTGGATCTATCTTTGAATTCTAAGAACTGTGAATGAAGTTATGTTCATGCTGACATGCTGTTGTTTTGCTTCTTGACTAAAGTTTTTTTTGTTCAATTTTGTTATTCCAGATCCTGCTAGTATTGCAGCAAATCAAGCAGGCAAGGAGGAGGTTGATGCTCGATCAGTTTTTGTTGGCAATGTAAGAACGCTTGTGTTTATACTCACTTCTATTGTTGAGTCGTATAGCTTCTGGTTGGTTTCATAATTTCTTTTTGATTTATAATGTTCATTCTTCGAGACTTTGAATTGTGCGGAAATCACTAGCTCTGTTGATATGAATACTTTTTCTTCATGGATGTTACATTTTTATATAGTACACCTGTGAAGTCTATAATCTGATTCTGTTCTGTTCTGTTCTTGATCCATGATTGAATTCGTGACATGGAATGCCATCAAATTTTGTTCACATAGTGGGTTATGAAGTAGGTGAACATCACTAGTTAACCATGATTTGGTGTGATGTCACACACCTTTCGTTGCTATGGCTTGCACTAGATGTCAGTGATATCACTAGTGATAACACTGCTAGTTATGTTAGTTTACACATCTTCAATGAGAGATTTTTGCGCTGATGAAATCAAAGATATGTTAGTTTACACATCTCAATATACAAATCAAAGTTCATATGTTTATTTATTAGTCTGTTCAAATTTGAGGATGTCTATAGGTTTTGTTTTTTTGGTGTTCAGTTTTGCTTTTCTTATGATTTTTCTTACTACAATCGCAGGATTGTTCTCATTCTTGAAGTTCTTATTTGCTCTGGGTTATCAATTAGGTTTCGTGGGGTCATTACATTTTTCCTTTTATAGACTTGCAAAAGATCTGTTCTGTTTTGTTGTGGAACATGATGAAAAAAGCTATAAAAAAAGATGCAAAAAGAATAGAAAAAAGCTAAGAAAAAAAGAGTAAAAGAAAAGAAGTCAATACTTTTTAGAGCATTAGGAAATGTAGAAAAGGAAAAATGTCATGACACCTGAAGGAGAAAAAGAGATATCTGGAGAGGGGATAATGTTTGAGTGACGGATTTCGCAATCCATCCTCGAGGAGATAGCCTCTGAAGAGCTGAATCAAGATGGCGGATGCTGTCTAGTCAAGGCTCATAGCTGCTATCAGCAGCAGACTTTGTTGAGTTTCTTGTTTGCCGAACTTGTTAATTTGATGGATTACTCTGTGTGTGCGCAGGGAAAGACGCCATGGGTTATGCTTGTTTGCTATGAACTATAACTGCATATGTCACTGTGCAGGTTGATTACGCTTGTACTCCCGAAGAAGTGCAGCAGCATTTCCAAACATGTGGCACTGTCCATCGGGTGACCATTTTAACAGACAAATTCGGGCAGCCAAAGGGATTTGCTTATGTGGAATTTGTCGAAGTCGAAGCTGTTCAAGAGGCTCTACAACTGAATGAATCAGAGTTACATGGTCGTCAATTGAAGGTACACATTAATATGATCTTACTATACCAATATACCATCAAAGCAGACACATTAATAATGGGAAAATAGTTTATGTTTTCATCGTTTTCTCACCTGGCTTGAAAAAATTTCAGGTCATGCAAAAGAGAACAAACGTTCCTGGATTGAAACAGTTCCGTGGTAGAAGATTCAATCCGTACATGGGTTACCGGTTCCGCAGACCTTTCATGCCTCCTTATATGTATTCCCCATATGGATATGGGTAAGTTGGATTTAACACCAAGACAGACATATACTGATTGGGGTTACACAGCTATCTCCACTTCTCATTCTTTTTTTTTGTTGGAATTTGCAGAAAAGCTCCTAGGTTCAGAAGGCCGATGCGTTACATGCCGTACCAATAAAAACCGTCATGGTTAAGGATAGAGCGGATTAGCTATTGGGAGCGGATGATGCATGTGTGGGTTAATAATACCCATCCTTTATTGAGCTTTCTATATGACTCTGCCTCTTTGCCTTTAGAACTTTGCTCGTAAACATTTTGGAAACTAGACTGGTATTCATATCGTTTGAAACGATATGAATCAATATGATGATTGGATTGAGTGTCACTTCTATAATGCCTGATTGTTGACTCCGTTGACTATAAGGTCAAAATAAGAGTTGACTTATTGATTTTGTGTAAACCAATTAAACAATGATTTAGTTATTAGTCTAAAGTCTAAACTATAAGTTCTTCCGGCGCATTTTATCTAGGTTAATGCTACAATGCACCCAGTTTCAGGTTCTCTTTTGATGATGAGGACGTTAAAGGTCGTAGCCATTTTCTCGCAAGGACACATCGAGTGAGTGAGTCACTTTAGTTTCACATCCGAAAAGACGATAATGTCCTTATCGCTTCCTTCCCGATACGCTCTCTTCTCAGGGTCGACTCCTGTTCGCATCAGCAGAAGCAAACTCTGCTTCGCCGTCTCCGCCGTACAACTCTCTCGCCGGAATTCTGTATTGTTCCCTCAGCCTATCCTCCTCCGCCACGTCATCTCTACCCAGTCTAATTTCGAGATCGATCGGGATTGTAGAGCTCATGCGTCTTCTATCGGATCATACGAAGACAGCTCTTCTTCTTCTTCTACAGACCTCGAAGACGCCAATTCCGATGGCTTCGATTTGGGGAGCTTTGTTTCATTCGCGGAGGCGCTTTGTATTCTATCTTCCGCCGTGATTTCGGTGGTTCTCGCGGTGAATTACGTGGTGGTTGGTGAAATCGGGAAAAAGGTTTTGTCTTTAGGTTTCGTTGGATTGGTTGGTTCAGTCGCCACTGGTTCTTGGCTTAGACGACGGCAATGGATGAGGATTTGCAAAGGAGCGAGAGAGAGTGAAGGGACGAATTTGATTAGAAGGTTGGAGAAACTTGAAGAGGATTTAAAAAGCTCGACCACAATTGTTAGAGTTCTTTCTCGGCATCTGGAGAAGCTTGGGATTCGATTTCGGGTCACCCGGAAAGCTCTAAAGGAACCAATTTCTGAGGTAAACAATCTCATTGTGCCTTCACACTCGAGCTTTGCTTCAAATGCTTCCACACTGTAAAAGTTTGAAATTGGATAAAAGGGTACAAGCTGTGATTTGGGAATTGATCAAGAGTTCTTGAATGTATGAGGAAGTAAGAAATGTTCTCTAGTGTTTAAAACCAAGATTTTGGAGATTTAGGATAATCTTGCAGAAGAGATTTAGATATTTCCAGTTTCGGTTTCTGACTGATCAATGTAGCTGTCTTTGCATTAAGTTTAGTTCTTTTGTGCTGTATGTATCTAAAGAGCTTGGTTTGTTTTTGTCCAAAGACTGCAGCGTTGGCTCAGAAGAATTCTGAGGCCACAAGGGTCTTAGCTGCACAACAAGAGATATTAGAGAAGGAGCTAGGCGAAATTCAGAAGGTTCTGCTCGCTATGCAGGTATATCTATTAACCCATCATAGATTTAGGATTTGATCATTATGAAACTCGAAACTGGTGATCCCCATTAGTTATAGAAGTGTGTTCTAAGCTAATGGCATGGCTGAAATGAAGATTTCGATAACTAGTTTCCTTAGAGCTCATGAAAGATGGTTGCTTGCTTTGCAGGACCAACAGCGAAAGCAACTCGAGCTAATCCTTACAATTGCAAAGAGCAGCAAGCTGTTTGAGAGCAGTAGTAGCAAGCAAGCGCCTAACGAGCAGAAAGCCAATAAAGCAGCAGAGGAACCCTCAACACCTAAACAAGTATTGGTTCAATAAACCAGACATAATGCAAACACACAAGAACCAGCAACGACAATGTGTAAGTTTTGTCTAGACAAGTTTCCTGGACTCTTGAACCCAAGAGAGAGAGAGAGAGAGAACACTGAAATATGGAGAAGTCACTGTAGTATTGTTGCTGTATTTATTGTTTTGGGTTTGTAATATTCACTTGTTTCCTTCTAATAAGAAAGTTCTTGACGATGATTTTAATTAAGCTTCAGACGAACCTATTCACATGTGACACTGACTTACCTAACCTTAGTAGATCAAAGTGTGATGATATAAAAAATTAGAGAATGAATAACAACATGGGGGTGGTGGCGCAGTTGGCTAGCGCGTAGGTCTCATAGCTACTGAGTGATCCTGAGGTCGAGAGTTCGAGCCTCTCTCACCCCAATCTTCTTTTTAATTTTGCATTTTCACAGTTTAATCTTTATTTTATTTGTTAAAAATCACATTCAAAGCATCATCAATTTTTCATCATGATGATCAACTCTATTTTTTTAATCAAGCACGCATCAAAAGCAGTTTTACAAGCTTTTTTTTTGTTTAGCAGCATCTCTTTGACTAGCCACGGCGACAGTCATAATTGCGATATGCTTCAAAGACTTTTCCATCTAATAACAGACAACAAAAATGTAATGAACGAAGAAAGAAAATCAAAAGTTTCTTTCCTTCTTTCAAAACTTTTGATTTTTTCGAAGAGAACAACAGAGTTTTAACTCTCTTCTTACAAGTGTTTCTCATTAGGAAGTGGAACCATCCATCCAAGTTTTGTTGGGTTATTCGACTCTGAGTGAATCTTTCGTGCTGGAGTTATTCTTTTTTTTTTGGATTCTCTTCTCTGCTCGAGTTTCTTTTTTATATTTTTGGGACCCTTCTCTTTCTTTTGCTCTTCCCAAATCTCAGTTTCTCAAATTTGGCATCTTTAGAATTTGGGTTTTATCTTTCCGCGAAAAGTATTGAATTTTTGGATTTTATCTTCAGGGCAACTGAAAAGGTTCCTTTTTTTTTTTTTTTTTTGCCTTTACTATAGAATTTTGGATTTCCCGTAGTAGATCCACTCTATGATCTACTAAGCTCAAAGTTATGTTGTTATTGTTCAAACGTTTCTTGTAGTTGCTACAAGTTCTCAGAATCCAACATTTTTAATTTTGCAAGCTCTTTAGAATAAATGGCTCTGGCTTTTATTACTGCCTTGGTGTTATTTACATCTTTATGGTCACCTGTCTCACCAGATGCTCAAGGTCATTCATTTCTCCTTTTGTTTGTCTCTTCAGAATTTTCTTTAGTACTTTCTACGTGTTTTGTCAAAGTATAGCTTTTTGTTTAACTCCTTTTCCGTTTTCAGGGAATGCGCTGTTTGCGTTGAGGAGCTCGTTACGTGCATCACCTGAACAGCTAAGTGATTGGAACCAGAATCAAGTCGATCCTTGTACTTGGTCTCAAGTTATATGTGAGGACAAGAAACATGTCTCTTCTGTGTAAGTTTTATTATCACTGAGCTAAATTTAGTGATTTTGGGTTGAGTGAATATCGATTTTGCTATATTGTTGTGTTTTGCAGTACACTGTCTTACATGAACTTCTCGTCCGGAACCTTGTCTTCAGGGATAGGAATCTTGACAACTCTCAAGACTCTGTAAGTGCCTACTTAGAAAATTGTGAGCTTGTGGAAAGTTTCCTTTTCTTTTTCTTTTGTATTGTATGGAAACGTTTCTGTGAAGTCTGTGTTTGTAATATTGAGGATTCATTGTTTTTTCGGGTCGTAGTACATTGAAAGGAAATGGTATTATGGGTGGAATACCAGAATCCATTGGAAATCTGTCTAGCTTGACCAGCTTGGATTTGGAGGATAATCAGTTAACTGGTCACATACCATCCACTCTCGGCAATCTCAAGAATCTCCAGTTCTTGTAAGTGATTCTTCTCCATCAAATGTCTTGAAACTCGTTTAACATCTTTGAAACAAAGAATAGCAACGATCATGTCTTTGTTTCTATGTTTGACCAAGCAGGACCCTGAGTAGGAATAACTTAAACGGGACTATCCCGAATTCACTTACGGGACTATCAAAACTGATAAATATGTGAGTGGTTGCTCTACGTGTTTTCTTTTAAACCCTTATCGAGAACAATCCTGAGTGTCTTAAATGCTGTTGCTTGAACTACTTTTGCAGTCTGCTCGACTCAAATAATCTCACCGGTGAGATTCCTCAGAGTTTATTCAAAACTTCAAAATACAAGTGCGTTAGAGTTCCTCTTTTAGTTTCAAAACACAAATGTTTACAGTTTCCATTTAATTTTATCACTAATCTTAGTTGAGTCTTTAGTTTTACAGCAAACAACTTGACTTGTGATGGCACTTACCCTCAACCTTGTGTAACAGTGTCGAATCCTTCAGGTAGAATTACATGAGTTTGCTGCTGAATACTTTCCATAGTCATGTTTTAGTTGCCATTTACCTTACCTGCACAGAGAGTTTGTTTTTGCTCTGATAGGTGGTTCAAGCAGTAAGACTGGAATTATCGCTGGAGTTGTTAGCGGTATCGCAGTTATTCTCCTTGGACTCTTCATGTTTTTTTTCTGCAAGGATAAGCATAAAGGATATAAACGTGATGTGTTTGTGGATGTTGCAGGTATGTGATAATAAGTCAATCTTTCTCGTTTATGGTTACATAGGAACTATAGATATGGTCTCAAATCTTTAACTTTCGTTCCCAAATTTGATTTCAGGTGAAGTGGACAGAAGGATTGCGTTTGGACAGTTGAGAAGATTTGCATGGAGAGAGCTTCAATTGGCTACAGATGAGTTCAACGAAAAGAATGTTCTCGGACAAGGTGGCTTTGGTAAAGTTTACAAAGGAGTGCTTTCGGATGGCACGAAAGTGGCTGTGAAAAGATTGACTGATTTTGAACGTCCTGGAGGAGACGAAGCTTTCCAGAGAGAAGTTGAGATGATAAGTGTAGCTGTTCATAGGAATCTGCTTCGTCTTATCGGTTTTTGCACTACACAAACTGAACGCCTTTTGGTGTATCCTTTCATGCAGAATCTAAGTGTTGCATATTGCTTAAGAGGTAAAACAAGAAACAAAAGCTTTTACACTTTTGGTTTCAGGAATTGAAGGTTTTGTAATTTGGAGTTGCGGGTTTTGTAATATGCAGAGATCAAACCTGGTGATCCGATTCTGGACTGGTTCAGGAGGAAACAGATTGCGCTAGGCGCAGCACGAGGACTCGAATACCTTCATGAACATTGCAACCCGAAGATCATACACCGAGATGTGAAAGCTGCCAATGTGTTACTAGATGAAGACTTTGAAGCAGTGGTTGGTGACTTTGGTTTAGCCAAGTTGGTAGATGTTAGAAGAACCAATGTGACCACTCAGGTCCGTGGGACAATGGGTCACATTGCACCTGAATGTATATCCACAGGGAAATCATCAGAGAAAACTGACGTTTTCGGGTATGGAATTATGCTTCTAGAGCTTGTAACTGGACAAAGAGCAATTGATTTCTCACGGCTAGAGGAAGAAGATGATGTCTTATTGCTAGACCATGTAAGTAATCTATGTTTCTTCTCAAGCTTCACATGTTGTGATTTAAATAATAATAGTTTCTTGTTTTTTTTCAGGTGAAGAAACTGGAAAGAGAGAAGAGATTAGGAGACATTGTAGATAAGAAGCTTGAAGAGGATTATATGACGGAAGAAGTTGAAACGATGATACAAGTTGCATTGCTTTGCACACAAGCAGCACCGGAAGAACGACCAGCGATGTCTGAAGTTGTAAGGATGCTTGAAGGAGAAGGGCTTGCAGAGAGATGGGAGGAATGGCAGAATCTTGAAGTCACTAGGCAAGAAGAGTTTCAAAGGTTGCAGAGGAGATTTGATTGGGGTGAAGATTCCATTAATAATCAAGATGCCATCGAATTATCTGGTGGAAGATAGGAAACAAAATTACTTAAAAGATTCAAAAGATAGAATCATGAGAATGTGATCGGTCACTTATGTAAAGTAGAAGAAGAATCAAATGGTTCTTCATAAATGGTCACCAACAGATATATACTTCTCATGTGTGTACTCATTCCTATCAATTCACATAACTGAACAAAATCACTATTTACAAACTCCAATAATTTCCAGTCTCTACTACAGTCCAGTCACAGTGCTTCTTCCCATAAGAACTTCAGAAACCGCAACACCAGCGTAGGCTTCATGGTCACAACATGACAAATCTAAATGAGGGTCCTCTATGTTCCCAGCAATGAGAAGCTGAGAAAACATCATTTGCTCAATTGTAGAGGCAAGTCAAAGTAAACCCACACCGAAGGTCCCATAAATGATCTAGACACTTCTGTGGTAGAATCGGAATCAAAGTAACCATAATGGAGGTTACTTTAACGTGTTAGACTGAAAGCTTTGACCTGCACGCCAATAAGTCCAAGAAAGAAACGAACTATGATTTGGAGGTAACAATCCAAAACTTACTTAATCAACCTCTTCACCAGATGTAAAGAGGTCATGTTTTCAATTTTCACTGACTACCTCGTAAGAAGTCTATCTATAAATTAAGCCTCCCCTGAAATCCAACATAATGCAAATCACCCAAACAAAATCAAGCGAGGAGTACATTATCAAATGTCTACAGAACCATTAAAAACCAACCACAACCCAGGAAGCAAGAAACCTCATAAGTCAGAAGTTAAGACCATTATCATCAAAACCAAGACGCTCTTCACCTTCTATGAGCCTGCCCCCATGAGGTCACACTACCAGCAAGAATCACTTACATAATCAAACAAACGATGACATCAAATTAACAATCTGAAGGGAATATTGAGCAGCAACACAACTCACCAACACAAGACAATATGTAAGTGATTCTTGCTGGTAGACAATGACCCTACTCTTTTCAGGACTAAAGCTGCAATAGATTTATGATACAATGAGTCTCAAAGATGAAAGATTACCTGAAGCGAAGAAGCCTCCCTGCAGTTTTCCCTATTCTCTGTCCAACATATTTAAAACAAAGAATAAGACAACCATAATCAAGTTTAAGAATTGCTTTTTGTCAGTTTAATCATTGCTTCCATCCGCTCTCCACGTCCTACCATTTAAATCGCCCTTCTAGATACCTATTAGTGATACCCAATTAAACATAAAACGTTAATCAAGCTTAGTCAAACCTCCTTCACACTCAAAGCAGCAGTCACCACCTCTTGAAGCACCATCTAGCTTAGTCAGAATGGCTTCCGTGATTCCAATCTCTACATTGAAGGTTGTCACCAGAGCTGTAGGAAGTACATAATAAATAAGCTCATCTCAATTAGTATTATGACTAATACAGGTCCGGCTCTGAAACTAATATCTTTACAGGATGTTTCAAATATCTTCTTCTAGAAAAATATAGAATACATAAACAGCGTACCTGCAGAAGCTTCTTGTCCAGGTAGCCATTGGCATCAACAACTAGTAACACTTTTTGTTGGATTCAGAAACTTCCTCACTGTCTTTTAGTTTGTCCATCATGCCTTTATCTATCTGTCACAAAGAGTCAATTTCAGGAACAAAGCTGCAATAGATTTATGAGACAACAATGACTTTGAAAGAAAGAAAGAAAGATTACCTGAAGCCTTCCTGCAGTATCCATGATAACTCCTTTTTTGAAATGCAGGTTTTACATCAGTCCCTGTAAATTTGATAAATGTAAAATGAATACCTGTAAAACTGATGTAATTGAAGCCTCGCTGAGAAAATGGAATCACTAAATTGGTCCCAAACCTCTACCGCTTTGGGCTAAAGAATATCATCAACTGAAACGAACCTGAAACATCCAATAACCAAGGAAGTCAAAATCTAGTTTATAAAAAACAAAGAGATAGCTGAAAAATCCCTAAGAGAAAGAGAACCTGAATACCACACACCTAAGAGACATTTAAAAAAAAAATGACATTGATTGCAGAAACTAGTTAAAAAAGGACAAAGCATACCACCAAAACAATATGTGCAACATAGGAGCTCAGACTTAAGCGAGAGATATATGTTTTTCACTTACCTGAATCTGTAGTGCATAGAAGACAAACTGATCCATCCAAAACAATCACCGATCATATATATATGTATATATATATAGCAGCAGCATCCTCCACAATCTGATATAACAAAGTGCTTGCAGCAAACCAGAAGAACATGAATTTACTCTTGATGTCGTCAGCCTTTAAGTATCATAAGAGCTTAACTCCCTATTACAGCAAACAATTCACAAAGCATTAGTCAGAGACAAACAATTGACGAAGCTATATGAAGAAGTGTTGTGCAACATTGATATAAGATTAAGTAGAGATGTTTTGGTAATATCTTGAACTAAAATGCAAATGATAAGAACAAATAATAGGCATTAGGCAAGAAGACAAAAATAGGACAACTCACTGTGTAGCCTGAACCTTGTGCACTGTATCCAACTCGGTCGCTCATATGATCCAACAGCGTCGTAAGTAACAAATTAAACACACCCTTTTCCTGCATTATAAATCAAGAATAAAATATCACACAATGTTATGTTGTACCTCTCATAACCAAAAAAAAAAAGAAAAGAAACGAGAAGAAGAGCATTTTACCTTTCTCGTCAATCCCTCCCTCCTAGAAAGAGAACGTTTTGGAGAGAAGAAGCTGTCCCATTACATACCTCCCCATTGGAAAGAAGAAGAAGTTTTTGATATCTTTTTAAAAAACATACATCTGATATTTGCAAAGGAAGAAAGATATTTGATCAAAAGAACAAAGGATACTTCACCATTTGTGTCTGCATTTTGAGAACCTTCTGCAATATTTTCACATCAGTTCTGAAAGCCAGAAGAAGCCAACACACTTTTTGCCTTTGTCTGCTCTGGAAAAAAGTTAAAAAAGAGGACAACCAGCTTAACAAAATGATAAGTAGGTAATGATAGAGTGAAACCAACAACAAAGACCAAAACGCATCACCTGTTAGCAAAACCGCCAATACACATCTCGGCTCTTCTTCTCCAGCCATTACAATTTCACTAGCTGCTCATCATGTACGATCTGAAACATAGCCATGAGAAGCCACACCTGAGTATTATTGATACCAAAACGATAGAGTGAAGTGAAACAGCTATAAAACCAAAAAAAAAAATAATCACATGTTAACAATACCCATGAGAAAGCTTGAAGACGTACCCAGGAGAAGATTATGCAATGATCCGATCATAATTAGCTTCCAAAACACCTGCAAGATGAATAACAAAGTGTTAACAGAAAGAACAAAACACTTGACTTTAGCATAGAAAAGAAGCACAGCGTGTCCTTTTCTCCTCTTGAACATAATATTAGATATCCAATTTAGAAACCAAACCTTAGAAGAATAACATGAATTCGAGTGACAACGATCAGTCAAAGCCATCATTGAACAATTGTAAGATCCTTCTCATCACACCTAAACCAACAAGTAGATCACATGTAGTTAAGGAAGAAGAGAGAGTAAAAGAAGAGTTCAGAGGAAGAACAAAAAAGACCCTTGAAGACGATAGCACAGAGAAGAAGCGAAGCATGTCCTTGTCTCCTTGAGACATCACCCTCATGATAAAAGCTATCAGCCATAACCTGAAATAACAGAGAAACAAGTAAATCACATGTAATTAAGGAAGAATAGAGAGTAAATAAAAGAAGAGTTAAGAGGAAGAACAAAAACCCTTGAAGACGATAGCACAGAGAAGAAGCGAAGCGTGTCCTTGTCTCCTTGAGACATCACCTAAACGCATCAACCATAACCTGAAATAACAGAGCAACAACTAAATCACATGAACAAATTCATTAGAAAGAAGAAGAAAAACAGAGTGTAAAGAGGTAGAACAAAACCCTTGAAGACGTTAGAAGAAGCAAAGCATGTCCTTGTCTCCTTGAGACATCACCATCATCGATAAAAGCAACAACCATAACCTGAAATAACAGAGAAACAAGTAAATCACGTGAACAATTTCAGTATGAAAAAAAGCAACTTGATGCAATTTAGAAAACAAACCCTAGAAGCCATCACCGATCAATCGTAGGACGCTCCTCCACAAAAACCTAAAGCAACAAAAAAAAAAAACAAAACAACAACAACAAGTAAGTAATAATAACATGTAATTAGAAGAAGAGACCAAACCCTAGAACGATCGGCGATGATCGGATCAACATAGATCGAATAAACCTGCAAGACGAACAAAAGAAAAAACAAATCAGAGTCCCGTTCGTGAAGAAGAAGAAGATAGATATAACTAATGCAAATGACGGAAACCCAAACGACAAACCCTAGAAGAAGAAGATTTCACTAGTATGAACGATCGAGAGGTGTTGAGATCAACAACATCAGAGACCCGTCGGATTTAATTAGAAGAGTATCACACAAACCCTATACTACGTACTAACGAAGGAAGGAGAACAAAAACAAAAAACAAAAAAAGATAGGAAGATCTGATGATGAGATGTGTTATAAACTTATAGAAGTGTAGTGGAGCGCATTATTTATAGACAAATGTATATGTCGGTCTATTTTTTTTGGACCGTTAGACCAAATAACCTAGGTTTTCCTTATTTTAAACTTTCCTTTTTTACTTTTTCCTAGTAACAAAGAAAAAGAGAAGATGAAGAAAGAAAAAGGAGGAGAGATTCACATTATTTATAGATCAGGTCTGAAAGCTATTGACGGTCGTGATTTGATATCATCTATTCATCTTAGGTTTCAACGGTTGCGATTAAAATCATAAGTCGGTAGTCAAACACCGTTGACTCTTTTGTCCACCTGGCGTATTTTCCTTATTTTTCTTTTGTTCTTTTTCTTACGCTCCATATGCTTTTATTGGCAAATTTTGAACCGTTAGATTCATTTACTTGTTTCCTTTTTTCCTATTTAGATTCTTTCATATTCCCCTTTTTAGCTAACTACCTTAAAAGTAACAGAACTCCTATGGTAATCTTCATTTTGTACAAGCATAGGATCTCTTGAAGTTAGCATTCCTTGTGGGTTTTGGTATAATCCTAGTTTGTGAGGTTTTTGTTTTGGTATGTTTTTGTTATGGGTGTCTCCTTCAATCTTTGTAATAGCATTGTATTCAGTTCTTAGTTTCCTTGCATAGGGCTTTAGACTCTGGAGATATTTTGTTCTTCCGCCGGCTTTAGACTCCGGAGATATCATGTTTTTCCGCCGGCTTACTTTGTAATCCTAAGTTGTAATGGTTTTAATAATAAAATTCTAGATGACAAAAAAAAAAAAAAAGCTATTGCTTTCTATTTTTAAAAATTATTAGTTTGCTATTTCCTTTTTTCTAACTATTGCATTCTGAATGGGTATTATTTAACCTAAATGAATTTCTTGAAGTGATCCGACGCGATGGCTGTCATGTATCTGAGGATAAAGGATGGATTGCTTGTTTATTAGGAAAGTGATGTCAAAGATTCAGTTTTAACAGACTGGTTATTTCTGTCGCATCTGTGAATGTGATGTCAAAAGATTCAGCAATGCAAACTTGGATCACATTTTTTTTTTTTTGGACCAAACTTTCAATGATTATGAAATTGAAAAAACAAGAACATTTTTAATACACAAATTTAGAAATAATCATCTGAACAATCGTTGGTTGGTCTCTCTATATACTATACGTACGGCAAGGACGATAGATATTTAAATATATAGAATGTTCTTATGAAGAACACAAACAACATGTACATTCTAAGACACTATATCACACATTTTACATTATATGAAGTAACGTAGAGATACTGAACCAACATGCACAAGCACAATAGTACCAAACAAATCCAATCAAGGTTCTTTTGAAACATATACATACATGCATACCTTACTTAAGATTAATACGGAATGTCTGGAAACATGGAGTCATCAAATAGATGCTGATCAGGCCATTCTACAGCATCTGTGAGTGCTATTTCTTGGTCATGGCTTGAGGAGGCCTGGTTGCCACCCAAACCATCTACACTCTGAGCACAAGGATCATGAGAAGGCAACATAGTTTGGTTCAAGCTCGGTGGTTCATGGAACCATATTGGAGAACTTTTTTGACTGAAGTGATTATCGTCTATGTTTTTGAGGGATGGGAGGTTGTTGTTGAAGTCTTGAAGATGAGTAGTGAGGCAACCAAGGTCGAGATTACTGGTATTGGAGTTTTCTTTGATGAGGAGATTGAGAATGTTTAGGTCATTAGGGTTAATGCTGCCACTACTCATAAGAGGAGGAGGTTGAAGAAGGTATTGGAACAGCTGGAGCCTAGCCATCTCAGCTTGGAGATTTAGTAAAGCTTGTTCTTCAATTGGAACCTGTTGCTGCAGATCAACAAGTCCTCTCAGGTTAGACAGAGACATGAGCTGAGATAAGCTTGAGAAGATATCATCAGTTCTTGGCCGATGGGTCATGGGATCAAAACCCATCTGGATCAGCTTTTTCTTCAGATGAGTGTTCCAGAAATTCTTGATCTCATTGTCTGTTCTTCCAGGTAAATGGCTTGCAATCATTGACCACCTTATAGAATCATTACCGGCAACATTTTTAAATGAGTGTTACGAAAGCAAGAATTATCCCATATAATATCAAGAATCAGAAGGGTTTTTACTTGTTGCCAAGAACCGCGTGAAGGTTCAGGATGGTCTCTTCTTCTTCAGCCGAGAATTTTCCTCGTTTAATGTCTGGTCTCAAATAGTTTGTCCATCGTAGCCTACAACTCTTCCCACACCTGTTAAGACCTGCATAGATAGAAACAGATATTCACCATAGACTCATATAATCAAACACAAAACCAGGTTTCATTAACGCGTTAAAAGATAGTACCTGCGAGCTTGGGAAGGGCACTCCAGCTGCTATGGCCATGTTTGTGAATATAATTGATGAGTTTATCATCTTCTTCAGGTAACCATGGACCTTTCTTCAGACCAGTTTCATCTGAGCTAGGAGATCTTCCCATGTTTGATCAACTTCTGTATCTAACAACGGTCTCCCTTCTTGTTTTTTACCTTCTCTTTACTAATACTTCTTCAAAGATTTGGTCGCTTGTCTCCTTTCTTCGCAACCACTAACTGCTTCTTATTTCTATATTTATATCAAGTCGACCTTCCCTCTCTCTTCAATGTCCATTCACCACGTGGGTCTTTCCTATTCGCATAACAAAACAACGCATGTCACTTTCACCCTTCAAATTCCATTTTCTATGCTTTTCTATTCTTTATTCACACATATACGTATGGCATAACCACTTGCAGTCCTAACTCAAAAAGCAACACGACTAACCTTCTTATTGGACACAATCCAAGATACCATGATCCTGTGACTTCAGGTTAATATCATTAGAGACCTGCAAACATAATAACATGATCAGCCACATTGCCTGCTGCAGAAAAGATTCCAAAGTTTCTACAGAAAGGTTTAGGTGGGGGAGAAAACAAGGGGCAGTATAGAAATTTGACGAGAAAGCAAACATAATCAAATCATTCGCTGACAAAACAAACAGATAAAATGATTATTTTAATCAAGCAAACAACAGATGTCACCACAAGGCTGGCCAAAAGAGACATTACCTTGTGTCATCCATTCAATAACTCATTTATGTATTTGGTATTCTCTAATATATAACAAAATTTATATTCGTATATCCTTTGTATCAACCCATGAGCCCTAATTTTTGTCTCTGGAAATGAGATAGGTGAAGCATTGGAAAATCCTGAAGCTGAAGTCCAAAGAGTCTTAAGATACTTACTGGAAAACAAATTAAAGAAAGCAAAATTGGTCAAATAATTAAGGAAACTATAAGTACTCCTAAAGTCTTGTTCAATACATTTCTTTTGATCTTGAGCAAGTCCTGATATAGCTAAATTAGGTAATACTTACAGAGGTTTCCTACTCAAAAATGCTTTTCTGGTGAGAAAAAGTATACTAAACAACTAACAGAGAGAGAGAGAGAGAGAGAGCATATCAGGATCGATACATACATGGGAACTTATCTAGTTGAGTTTTGTATCCATTTTGTGATCAAATATATAAGCTATACATAATCCTATCATACTACAGATCAATCATTAATTCATAAGCACATAATAATTCTACACTTCACTGAAAACAAAACTACGGAAAATGCATATACAGCAACAGGGGACAGACAAATAGGAACGACAAAGTAACAATATGTAAAGTATTGGTATTATGAGAAAGGAAGTTACTGTTGATAATGGTGACATGCTTGATGTTGACACATTTTTGTTTTGTTGAAAATTGGAAGGAGCTTGTTAGGGGAGAGGTTGGTGCAGAAAATGATCTAAATATCCACCATCTTTGAAACCTACAAGACTTTCTCCCTGGCCTCTGCATTGGACCAAATGGCATTTCTTGTCTTGTTCTTCTCTGTCTTTTCCATAAAGTAACATCATAGGGTTTCCTGTAATTTTCCCAAATGAAAAACAATTGGCCCTCAAGAAACAAATTCTTAGATAATAACTTTCATGACTACAGCGTTTTGATCAACTGTCAATTTCCATGTATATAACAGATGCTATTATCGTGTTGTTGACTATGAAAATATTCTAGGAAAAAGAAAGACTTAAGTTGCTTGTTCATCTAGGGTTTCTCAGAGTGGACCACAATCTCACTAGAGGAAGCAGGTACAGTGTATATATTAAAGAAATAAGGAAAGCATACTAAAATAATAGATTTTGAGATACGCTATGTCACTTAAACCGTTCTTTTCCTCTAATATAAAAGAAATAGTTGTGAATGTCAGCTAAACAAAATGAATTGCTTCTTCTCCTAAGTTCCTAACCAACACATCTAAACCCTGACTTTCAAAGCCAAGTTTGAAAAAACTTTCACCTCTTCCCTATTCTCTGAGAATGTCAAGACTATGCATCGAGCTCAGGACATAATTAGCCAGATACACATACTGTCATACACAGTGTATATCCAAAGTATTTTTCTACACAATTGCTACTTAGAATCCAGGAGGTCACTATCCAGCTTTGTGGAGGACAGTGATATATATTAAACTGTTGGTACTTACACAATTAAGAGAATTCCAAGACGCTTGTTTCAAGAATTTCATTAGCATCGGTAAGGATCCTGAAAGAGAGATTGCAACGACTGATTAAAAACAAAATGAGACACATGCACACACGTATAATCTAATTTCAAGTACAAAATTTTCAACTGCTTAGGATTTTCCTACTGTTCACATGGAAGCAGACTTTGTTTGGTAATTCCGATCATACAATAATCTAATAATGGTTGAGAATTTCAACATTCTGTTTTGTTAGATATCGATCTAGAGATTAAAATTCTTTGTTTATACATAAAACAATCTGATTATTCAATCAATAAATACAGACAACAACTCAACGCTCAGAATCTTCTAGCATTTAAACTTTCCTCAAACGTTACATTTGCTAGAAATACACCAGCACAAGAAACCTCAATGACATGGGACAGAGATAACAGGAAGAATAACAATGTATTACGATTTTATAAAATAAATTAATTCTCTAGTATTATATCAACCAAATTGTGTGGGCCTAAGTGTTGTTTTCTTAGGCATCAACCACTACATGTAGTTTTAGGTGGCTAAAGTTCTCTCATTGATGACACCAATTTACAGCTACAAGACAGTGAAAGATAGAGAAGTAGACAATGGCATTGCTATCTTAATCAGAGCTCCATATAGAATCAATTTAGATGCATCAGTAGTATCTATCTACCATTACATAAAATATATAGATACCTATGATGCATTTTTTTTTGAGAAATGAAATATATGCATCAAAAATAATATCTTCAATAAATTCAAGAAAAGATGAGAATAATCACTTACGTTACCAGAGTCGCTTGAGGACCAGAGGGAGATCACGTATTGGGATCAGGCTTTGCATTTGATCAAATATGTTCTGCTATCAACATATGAGGAGATTGATGTATTATTCCTGCAACAGGTCCTAAGAAAGACAGTATAGAACAAAATGTAGAAGATTAAGCAACACTAAACAATATAACATTGTATATATCAACCCAGTGTTAACCATTAATAGCTCTACGCATGGTCACAAGTTAAATTAGCTGACTGGACTGTGTCACATTGCACCTACTGATATCTTATGAGATTGATCTATTCCACATGCAACTAAAGACAACTCTATTCAATATACTAACATTTCTACGCTAAAAGGCATATATATGGCCACTGAGATATACTCTCTTCAGCAGTCGAAACTTTTGAAGTTTATAATACACTCATGGCATATGAAATCAAACAATCTGTATTGACCTCACTCCAATTGTAGATGATAGCGATGCTACAGAAAAGCATGAGTAGAAGGTTGTACCTTTGCATTATCAAAATAATATTTCTTAGAACCAATCCATCAAAACCGAACAAGGATTTCTCTATAGAAGATCCAAGAAGCTGAAAAGGCACAAATAGGAGGTAAGAACCAACCAAAAGTCTCTATATTCAATCCAAATTATAATGATACAAGTCGTGCCTTAATTAAGTCATAGTACTTTGAAATAAGAAAATGAACACTAAGAAATATAGGCCTATTAACCTTCTTACCGGAGACTTTCAGGGATTCGGACAGTCCACCTTCAAGTTCAACACAATGGTCTAAGGCAAGCGAACCGAATTTGTATATTGATACCACTAGTTAGTCAAAAGGCTCATAGAGAACAACTATTTCTATGTTTCTTAAGCTCAACATAGTCGTATATACGTCAGTGGACCACTATCTAAAAAAAAGAGACAAAGTTAGTATAAGCTAGAAAGGAAAGAAAGAAAAAACCCATTTACATTGACAGGTTAACAACAAGTCTAAGAGTTCACATTAATCAAGAGGAGAATATTAAAAAACGCACAGCTGAAAAAACATAGAAAAATTTCCTAGCTTTAGACCGCCAATCAATATATACTGTATATTGCTCAAACCCAGTCAAAAACCAGAAAGTTATGAAAGGAAAGCAAGCTTGAAACCATGTTAGAACTGCTTTACCATATATATTGAAGCAATCACAGTTGCTTTAGGAAGATAATCAAAACTTGCACTGACATTAGTAATAGTGAAGGAACAGAATTTTTTCTGGCAAAAGCATCCACAAACCTCTGAAATTAAGAGAGACGATCTTGTTCATCCTTTTCTTTCACAAGCATCACGAAGAAGACAATAAGGAAATCCAAAAGACCCTGCAGAAGTAACATTTTATGCTTTTAAGGAATTAGTAGTTAAAGTAAAACAGGCTTAAAGGGTTTGGACTTTTCAGAAAGCATAACATCAAGACAAACACAGAGGAAGCTTTTTGCATGAAAAGCAAGTCACATGTTGTGATCCAGAAGTACCGAGATCTTTGCATGAAAACTATACGTAAGACGCTTACATAATAAAATAATGGGTGTCAAAAGCATTATAGAAAGCTGTGCAAAAGCACATGGCTGGAGTTGGTAATAATACAGGTCTTCATAAAAACAGTTCCAATATTAAAATACAAAGCGATTCATAATGAAAACCTCATAAATCACCTTTAGATATGTACTTTTGTCTTAATCTCTTGTACTTAACATTAACAACACTGCCTATTTGACAAAGCTTTCTACATTGAACCCTATTGTATTGTTTCTCAGAAAAAAAAAATAAGCTGAAAAGTTGACGACTTGTTGGTTTGAAATGCAGGATAAAAATCAATTTAAGTGTAAACTGATGAGTGTGAACATGACAGTGCAGCTGTCAAAGATGAACCGGAGAAATCAATCAAAAACTTTGCATTAAAAAATCAACAGTGTTGACCATTGGTCCATATATAAATATAATTGTGGGCAGATAGAAATGTTTTCTCTTTTGACTTAACTCTTAGATGTAAGATATTAGGTGTGTTGTCATCGTGGTCTCCAGATGTATTGCTATTTCAACAGTTATCTTATCCCATTAAAATGGTCAGTGATAAATCAGTAGAACATGTGAGAATCTACCACGGCTAGTTAAAAAGAGCATCTCATATGGGTCATATCAAAGACATCTATAACTAACAACCTAAAAACTTATATACAAGTTTCATCATACCTTTTAAGAAGAACTCATACCGCCCTCGTCCTCTCTGGCTCTCTGGACAGCTATACATATGTGTTCCATATAAAAGAAGTCCAACATTAAGAAGGTAAAGGATCAACTATCAGAGATACGGTAGAACAGCTCCACCCCGGGCAGTCATCCCCACAGAGAAGTATCCGCAAATTTCCAACTTCCGAGATTAAAGTGAATAATATGAATCGAATCTGCAATCCGTATTCAAACAAGAAGTAAATTGGATCAGAACATATTACCTGTAGTATTAAATGTGTTTTTATCTATCAGTAGTGTTCATACTTCTTAAAGAAGATGACTTCAATATATATACTAACTAATAAGACCGATGCAGGAAAAGGGCAGTAACAGTAAACAAAAAAAAACCAAACCCATGACTAATGCAAAACTAAGAAGTCTCTAGGAGACTATACATATACATATTTCACCGAACCAAGATGAGATTTTTCGATTTGCATAAACGAAGTACTAATCCCCGGATTTAAAATTACACAGTGAATCGCTGAGTTTCGTTCAATCGTGAAATCTAGGGTTCGCTACTCCCAACCCCAAATATCACCGGAAACATAATCGTATTATTAAGGTTTGAAACTGTAAAGACAGGCACTTTACCTCATCCACCCGGAATTTACCACCGAATACCTCATCTACCCCCATAAACATTTTCGCATTCTAAGTCTAAGTCACCCTCTTGATTCCTAATTTTCCCGCCAATTTCTTTGGATTTTTTCCTTTTTTTTGTTGTTGTTTTTGTTGAAACAGGGTTTATATGAGACAAGAAAATAACACGATTGTTATGGTACTAGAATGTATTTATATTTTTATTTTGTTCTAACATAGTGATTCCAAAAGATAATTAAACTTAATGAAAATCCATGTAAACTAGTACGTTCATGTTTACACCAAACAAAAAAACGAACAAGATGGTTCAGGAACAATAGCAACAAAGAGTAAATCGAGGTTAAAATACAGAGAGAGAGAGAGAATCGATGGTGGTATGGTTTATCAAGCAGATTTGGCAGCTTCAGCTGCTTCTTCTGCAGCTTCTTCCTCTTGAAGCTTCTTCAGAGAAGGAGGTGGTCTTGGTACAATGCTTTTCTTCCATTGTCGGTCAAGTTTCCTCGACAATCTTTTCTTTATCCCTTCTTTGATCTCCCTCTCTCTTTTTACCGTCAACATCCTCGCTACCTGAACATTATTACCCACAACCAAACATAACATATCTTTAGTACCACCACCAAAAAACATAGCTCAAAGCTCCAGGATTCAATTTGTCTCATTGAAATCCCGGCAATGGGTACGCCTAACCAACTAAAGTCCATTAACAAGACACTGCAACAAGCTCAAGATTCATGTCTAACAACACATGAGAAGCTCTATACTATACAAGACTCTCTCTATAAGAACATGAAATCTCGGCTCTAAGCTATAAACACAGAGATAGGAGTGAATGCTAAATCCCTAATTCCATTCCATCTCCTACCAAAAACACAGTATTAGATACCACAAAAACTATGGTCCTGACAACTTAGCAATGTAGTTTTAGAGTTCACTAAAATCTGCAGAACACACACAAATTCACAGTTTCCATAGTGATAATTTCAATGTTTCATCAACAAACCACAAATTCCAAACGTATTGAATCTTTTAAAGACTCTGCAAAATCGATTCCATATATACAAATTGAATGTGAATTTCAAGCAATTTCGACTCTCATTATTCATAAAAGAGTAAACTTTTAACAAACGAAACGAACCAACAGAAGAAAGAAAAAAAAAAAAAAGCTTACTTGTTTCTTCATTTTACGAAAGTCACTAGATTTGAACTCATTCCTCGCCGATTTCTGAAGACGGAGCATAAAAAGCTCACCTTTAAGGTCAACAACCTCCTCTTGTAACTGCTCCGTAGTCTTCGATCTTATCTCTTTCAATTCCGCCTCTCTTTTCGACATCATCACCACCGCCGGTTTACGAGACGACGAAACCACCGCCGCCGCGGGAGGCACGCGCTGCTGCTGGATTCTTACACCATGGAACGAAGATGAAGTTGAAGTCGACGAAGCAGTTCCTCTACGGAAAATCGCCGCCGTCCCCGGCGTAGCAATTGAGAGACTAAGCATTGTGGCTATGCCGGAAGTAGAAGATGATGAGTTCACTCGCTCTATAAGCGATTTTGAGGATAATGAAGAGAAGAAGAAACTCTTCGAGATAAGGCTTTTCTTATATCTTTCTTCTATTTACCCCTCTAGTTCCCTTTAATTACAAAAAGTTCCAAATAGTATCTCAAATTACAATTTGGAGCCAAATGAAGCATAACAATTAGGATAAATCCCTATAGTTTCTAAATTGCATATAGCTTAAAACACACTAATTAAAGTGGGATTTGGAATCAAATTTTTGATAATCTGAAATGTTTACAATCAAACAAACATTCTCTCTTTTTTTAAAAAAAGCTACAAAGTACAAATTTTTGCACCCCATCTTTTCCTGATATTTACAACTTATATCAATACATTGTTTTTTTTTGTTTTTCAAATTTTTCTGATTCCGCCGCAGAGTAAAAATAATTATCAGCAGCAACCCCCTAATTTATTCAGAGTAATCAATCCTCTGTTTTGTGTTTTTCAGTTCAGATGCACTCATCTTCATTCTTGAGGTCTTTCTTTCATTTTTCTTGATTCTCTTGGTTTTCAAAAAAACTCATATCTACGTTGGTTCACGATGTCGAGTTGCCCAACTTGAGCTCAAGGCTCTAAGCCGTTGAAAATACTCACCAAGAGCTAATAATCCTCGAGCCGCTTGTCGTGTGGTCAAGATCCGATACATTTGTTGCAATGTCTCGTGTCTCAAGTGATCAGCCTAAACAAAAAAAAACAAACAAAGCAAATTCAAGAAACTAATACATTACTAGTGTCTTAAAATGTGTTTGTTTGGTTAATAATTGAAAAATAGATGATTAGATCATTTACCTGATTAACAAAACTGACCAAAGCTTCTAATCTATCCATAGCAGAATTCACTTGAGGAATGTAACTTCCTTCACCGAGTTGTCCCCCTGCAACGCAATCAGCAAGTGTGTGTTGCAGCTTCTCCATACCTTGACTCAACGCGTCTTCAGCTTGCTGACAAGATTGTCTTAGATTGCATACATCTAGTATTTGTTGATCCGTCAAGATATCAAAATGTGGCAAAAGAACCTACACACACACATCTAAACATTGTCATCCTCGGATACAATAACACAACATTACAAGAGTGAGATTGTTCTTTGTTTTACCTTGAGAAGATCCGACGGTCGAAACCCGCCAATCCACAAGAAGAACCGTTCTGCTGAAGTTTTCCACATCCCTGACATGACAAAGAAGACATCCGCTTTTGCAGCGGTTGATTTCATTTTGAAAAGCTCGAAGTAATGTTTCATGGCGGTTTCAACTAGCAAACAAAGCTCCACATCGTTTATGTGTCCATGTAAAACCGTTCTTAGTTCACATATCTGTCTGTTCTGTTCTTCAACCCAATGTCCATACTCCATTTCAAATGCAGCAATCCCTGCAACAAATCATATATAAGTTTCACCAATCAAAATCTTTGATTCTTGATAAAGAAAAAGAAAACTTCATTGTTCTTGATACTAAACCTGGATTCATGCTTTCCGAGAAACCGAGAGAATTAGTCTCTATTCCGTTCCCCACGTAGAATCCTTGTTGTCTAGCGCGGTCAAGCTCTTGCTCTAACTGAATTAGCTTCAACCGGCTTGTTTCAAGCTGTTGAACATAAGCCTGCAAAACAAAACAAAAGGTCAAATCTCTCAGCTGAATTTAAAACAAACAGAAACAAATTACTAAAGGGAAGAGAACAATGTCATACCTTCTTGCGCAAGCGACTTTTCCTAGCAGCCTCGCGGTTTTGTGCTAGCCGTCTTTGTATCTGTATCGATATAAAGATTCAGTCTAACACAATCTGCAGATAAAGAAACCGATAGAGAAACATTTGTGAATAGTTAACCTTATCGGGATTTCTAGACGTGGAAGCTTCTTGATCGAACATGTGAGGAGTTCCTGCTGTTCCATGGGAGGTCTCCTCTGACTAGAAAAAAATGATTTCAAGAAACGAAGATTTTTTAGAATTCTGAATAACAAAACCAAGTAATATTATCAACTGAAAGAACAATGAAGCAAAAAAAGTACCAAATTGTTGTCTAGTTTCTGATTATTGGCTGGTATTATAATGTGGCTTGGTGTGTTCATATTCCCATTGCCAATATTGCTCTTGAAACTCTCCCCCCACATACCGAACTGATGGACAGGTTCGTATATACCAACTCTTCTCGGTGGCACAAAATGTGTCGATGTCGAATTCATGTTTTCCTCAACTGGAGATTAAGAAAATATTAAAGTTTTTTTAAAACAATGTGTGAAAGCATCCAAAGAGCAATATCAAAAAGGATAAGCATATTAGGTTTCAAGCAAAAGTTAGATCATACACAGTCACAGTCAAACAAGCGTAGCAAGTAAAGCAAATAGTAGAACTTGTAATGTCTCTTCACCAAATTCTTCTAAGAAAACATGAGGAATAACAATATCACCTCCAAATACTTTATACAAAGAAATAAATCTGAGAGGAGGGCATGAAGAGATTCCCTAAGACCTAGGAGAGAACACCAAAAGATTACAAGTGAAACATATGTTGTAATGACAGCTAACAGAACATAAAGGATTTAACTCTTACATCATCAAAACTAACTCTTCATCATCCGCCTACAAATCTATCCAATAGTGTTTGGAAGGTGTCAAACAGAGAATATAGATAAAACTTTTGCTAAGCAGAAAAAAGAAAGAAAGAAAAAGTTCAGAAGTCAAGTTTCCACTTATTGGAATGTCACTTTATATATCAGCACTATGTGTGGACCAACTAAACATAGTTTAACAGTTAAACGACTCCCCAAAAAAACAGGAAAATTCCATTCATTGCTTTATAAAATTCTTGTACGCAACTAGTGACGAAAGGTGAAATCAAAATAGTAAGAGATAACATCAAGAAAAAAAGAAGCAAAAAACCAATCATGAAGTCAAACCACATACATATCTAGAACTCAAGATAAAAGAAAGATTGAAAATCTTCTTATGCAATACAATTTTTAGGGAAATATTCGAATCAGTTCCTCCCAGCTTCAATTTTAAGCAACCAAGAACATAGAGTTAATAATACACATCGATGAACTAAACTTTTAAGTGATACTCTATATAACAAGATTAGAATACAACAGAGTAAAAAAGTCAAAGTAGAGATTTTGATTCATAAAAGACGCCAAGAAATCTGACTTCTCAATCTTTTTTTATGTCTCTCACTTTAACAAGAACCATGAATACGGATAAGAAGAGAGATCTGAAAGGGCCGAACCTTGTGATGTTATCTAGCGTCAAGGCAGAAACTTTTGTAAAGAAAGGCAAACTTTTTGTCGCAAAAACCATGAAAGAAAGAAGAAGAAGAAGAAAGAAGGAAAGTTTCAGCGACAAGAACGGACGTAAAGCCAAGAAGACTGGAGTAGGAACCCGACCGTAAACAGAAGAAGGGACTTTAAAAACTCTTCATCCTTCTGTCTTGTAAGAAACTCAGGTCTCATCATCTTCAAGTAGAAGAAGAAGAAGAAGAAAGATGAAGAATCACGACAACTTAAATGAGAAGACCTTTGACGCTCTTATTTTATATATTAAACATATATTTATATTTATTATCTCTATTTCTTTCTCGGTGAGTTTTGTCCTCAAGCATCATAACTCGGACTCAACTACAGTTTTAGTCAAAACTAAATTATTACATTTCCTTTTTCTTTACTAATTTTTCTCTTCCACTTTCAATTTTATAAAGAAACACACCGAACTTATCTGTTTGTTGAAAAATAATACGGTTTTCTCACATTAAAACTTTTGTTTGATGGTGCCAAATAAATTCTGATTAGCAGCGAATTGATATGTATGATACCAATCGAATCTTAATATTTTCTTACGATAATAATTTGATTTTTTTTATTCGTTTTTTTTTTCTTCTTTTCTAAACCCAATTGTCATGTCTCCACTACCTCGCACGCTGATGTGCTGCGCACCAGGTTGATCCATTTTTTTATTCTCTTCTTCTATTTTGCTTATCTTGCGCATGTCTGCTTCTCTCTAATCTGCGCATTCGTCGGCGATAACTAAAAATACACGCTCTCAATTCTAGTGCGTGTTAAACAAACACCCAAACATAAAGAAGAGATAAGCGCGTGTTTGTCTACTCGTGGGTATCGCAAGTGGGAGTATAGAGGAACCCTCAGAGAGTCTGCTTCGATTCTAATGACGTATTAACGGCTACTTCTAAATAGATTAATCTTGTAATAAAATCCTTTTTATCCCCAACCTAATGTTTATCCAAATATCGTAGCTGTCTCATTTAATATATGTTCAGACTGTTTGGAAATTATTTATAAGAAAACAAAAACTTAATAACATTTGTTTATTAACAACTAGCTAATATAGTTTATTACATGCTGATATTAATATTAGTTAAGCAAGACCGACTCAAATGAAGTAATGAATAGTTCAAACAAGCAACGTTTATTTTAAATGTAAAATTCAAGACGATATTGGTCAATTTGTTCATAGCTAGCGAGCGAACCTGGCTTGTTAATCAAATTAGTGGAATGTAGGTAGTAATATAATGCAAAATATTCATCCATTTATTCTTCTTGTTAATACTAACAAAGACCATAACTGTAGGATACGAGCATATTTTTAAATTAAACGATTATTAGCCTTTGGGAGTTTAAACAGGCTAAGATTAGTACTAGAGTTATTTAGGTGAAGGAATCACCTAATTCATATTTATATTGCAGCCTTTTAAGTGGTTTTTATTAAAACAGATTGGCTCTTCAAGCTCCATAGGAGACATTGTGCATCTTTGATTATGATTTTTTATCATTAATTAATAATAGATATGGTTGTGGACATAATGAAAAGTTGTACATGTCTTCGTTGATTCCTACACATCGATTTAGGCCATAACCCCATCATTATTCATAAATTGGATTTAGCTTAGAATTAGAACTAATCAAATGAGATGACGAACTGTTACATGCATCTACTTTTTGTTTAGCTTTTTTCACTTATTTTCTTGTATATTGCTTGCCGTCTCTATGTAAACGGAATTATTAATTTATCGAAATAATGTATATGGCATTAAGGGTTACGATCAATAACATGACGTAAGATGTTTCATGGACATGCATAATACAATTATGCATATAGAGAAAGAGAGAAGATAAGCTCCACATATTAGGTACAATAAAGATGATTTTAAAAACAAATAAAGAGATGCATGATCTAATAATATTGGATTGTCTAGTAGGAGGAAACTAACTACAACAAGATAAGTTTAATAAGTAAATAACATTTTTTATAACCCGATTTTTGTTTTCTTTCTTTTTTTGTGGAACTACGAGTGCAAATGATGTGTCTATAAAGTTACACAACTCAAGTGATGGTGGCTTTTTTAGACGTATGATCCATTGTGAATGATTGATATTGGTGAAATTCCATTTCACACTCTATCCACTTATTAAAATATATCAATATTAATTCGAATTGGATTTATGTAAAACCATATAGACATTATAAATTTATAATTCCATAAAATAGAAAAAGAGACGTCACGCATAAACACTTAGCTTTTGCCTATTTGTAGAATTATTCTCTAGTGCTATCCTATAAAGTGGTTTGCCACCACGAGTGGTTACCTCGTGTTTGGATTTTCACTCTTTTTTTATTCATATTATTGGCATAAACGATGATTTCATATCATTGTAACAATATATATTTCATACGTGTACCAATAATTACATTATTCTAACAAAAAAAAAAAAAAAGAAGGAAATTTGCTATTTTTTGTACTGATATATTTTGGTCGATACATTTTTTGTACTGTTATATAACAATTATACATGGATAGACTGTAGAGCTTTTTTTATTTTCTTTTGTCAGAAGTGACTGTCGAGTTTATATCAGAAATTTACGATTTTGTGAGTACATGTTGATAAAATTGGATCCATGCAATGGCACGTGCATGCGATGCGATTAAAAGGAGATGCAAACTTTATTAATGGGATAATTAACGAAATATTATATGTGAAATCATACCAAATTTTCTTAAAAAAATTGTTTAGGGACGTTATTAGAACTTAGAAGTAAAGCAACCTTTGGCCCCCATCATTAGACCATATCTGATTCATTAATTATATGATAGTATAATATTATGGATGATTATGATATGTGCTAATATCATATATATATGCAGAGATGTGATTGGTGATTGAGAAGACGTTTTGGATCATTGTTTGCGTCATACGACCATGTATCTTGATTAGCCACTTTTATATTCTTAATAAGAGTACTTTTTCTTAAACATTATTAATCTATATTACGTAAAAATAAACATTGCGATATTTCATTGCCTTGTATTGGCAAACAAACACCAAATCGTATTAACACATTTTTCTAGATCTGATTCTTTGTTAAAGAATTCGAGTGCTTTAAGAATTATTCGAGAAGAGATTCTCGATAAAGAAAAGAAAGATTACCCAACAAATTAGAATACTAATTAGTAGTATATTAAAAAGGGATTAACAATAAATTAAGTCAAGTGATCCATGCCCCTACGGGGCTCGGAAAAGACTTCATATGGTAGAAGAAGTAGATCCCACATATCCACTTAGGTGTAAAGGTGTCGTGCTTTAATAAGTTGGATTTAACAGTGAATATTTTTAGATAAATAAATATGTATATGGGTTTTAAAATAACATGAGCTACTGTACTTGTTGTCCAATAGAGATTCGACTCCTAATTGTCGACAAAACAAATATGAGACTCCTTAATCGCCTCAGCGTTTGACCTGTCCAAGGGAAAGAAAAAATCGACTAAGTATTTTGGATATTTTTTTTAGAAATATCGTATTTTGAAACACATTTACTAGTACTCAGATAATATACATACACGATCATAATACAAAAGTATATGTTCGGATAATTCTGAAAGATCGTTTTCTCCTTTTTCTAAAGACGCTAAGTATTCAAGAAAATTGGAGAAAAAAAATTGACTAGGAAAAGGTGGGTTGGAAAAAAGAATAAATAAATTTATAGTACAGTTCTACTTTTCAGAATACTAATTTCAAATTTCTTTTTGTTTCTGTCAAATTATTTTATTTTCATACTAATAGTCAAAAACAACAAAGAGAAGTTTTGCAGGAACAAAAAAGAGAAAGAAGTGAAAGTACACTGGAATTGGAAACTATCACGTTTTAAGATTGCTTCATTTTCTTCTCTACGTTTTGGTTTGCTTCTAAATTTATCTTTATCTCTTCTTATTTTTCGTATTTACATTGGAATTGTTTTTTTATTTCTGTCGTATCATATATACCCCGTAGAAATAATAACAGCACTACTACTATGTTTTTTTTTTTTTTAGAAAATATTTAACAACAGCACCAATACAAATTACTTCGTTATTTCAGATACTAGGAAACAAAATTATATTTCCGAAAATTAATCTTCGTATTTATCCCTATTTCGAAATTCATTTTTGCATTACATCAAGTTATTCTACATAAAATTTTTAATATGAAATGCCAAACTACCCTTCTAATAATTTTAAATAAAATCGAACATCCTAGTTAGAACGCATTGCATCTTAGTTGTACCTAGTTGTTCGTGTTGTACTCGTTGTAAAGAATGTAACGCAAACAGGATTCGAACCACAGGCGCGCTCGTGCGCATGGGCTCAACCAAGCGAGCTATTGTGTTTTTCGTTGAACACTTACTGATTTAATTATATTTAATTTTTAACAACTTTCATTAAGGATAATATTGTTTTTTTACCATTGAGGGATTTTTGAGAAATTGTTTTGATGAAATAGGGTATAATAGATTAATGTCCTTTCCGGAAATAACAATTCGAACGAGAAAACATATCTTCGTATATTGATCATGTTCATCGATTTTTGTTTTTTGGGGCAAAGACCATGTTTAAATACTGTAATATTCCAGGAATTTCAAAATTTGATATAATGATATGTGTATAAATCGCCAAGACCCTATATAATTTTAGTGATATAACTCGTCAAGTAAAGATCAAATCATCGTAAAAACGTCTTCGATGATGATAAATTGTTATGTTCATAATTACATATCCGTTTTCAAAGAATGTAATGCTCTTCCTTATTACAAACAGGCCCATAATATAAAACTCTAAACAATCAAATGAATTTTAAGTATTATTGGGCTTAATTTTGATATTGGGCTTCAAGCAACTTAGGACTATCTTCATCATCCTTTTACTGTCTTGAGAAACTTCTGATTTTTGCAAATTCTACCCTTATAAAAGAAGTATCATAGTTAAACAACCACTCTGTTTAAACCCCAACACACCAATGAACGCAAATATTAGTGATATAAACTCGTCGAATGAACAACGCAAAATATCAATCTTGATAAGTTACATATTCGTGAAAACAGGCCCATAATATAAAACCCGAAACAAATAATACGAGCAAGTATTATTAGGCTTAATCTTGATATTGGGCTTGAAGCAACTTAGGTTTAGCCGACTTATGGATCACAAACTTCAAACAGCTTGACTGATTTATTGACCTTTGTATTTTATATTTTAAATTAAACATGGATTAGTGATCAGATCAATACGTAGATGACACGGACCTTGGAGACCACTCAACAAAAGCTTCTACACAAAAAAACAATATTTTATTAATAAACTAAAACCGACCAAGCCCACCTTCTCACGAAAACTACCTGTACCAACAGATTCGGCCCCCATTATTTTTATAAAAAACCATTAACCAAATTTTTATATTAATAAAAAAGATATTATCATTAGAGAGAAACTATTGACCCAACCTTATCCATCACCGCACCGCGCACTATAAATACACCCGTTGTGTAACTTCTTCTGATAATTTATAAAACCAGAGATAACCGAACATTATAACCGGAGATAACCGATTCAATGGCGGACATAGCGATTTTGGTTGCTGAGGAGTACGAGAGGAGGATGAGACTTCCGACGGGTTCTAAATCAACGCCGGTGGAGGAATTCGATTGGAAGAAAATAATTCCGGCGAAGATGACTGTAGCTATAAACAAGATGAAGATTGAGAGTTTGAAGAACAGCTTTGATACTAAATCTCATGACTTCGCTCTCGCCATCTCTCATGGCTTCTTCTCTGCTTGATTCCTTAAGTTTTTGTTTATAGCTAATTACGTTTTCTTAATCTTATTAATCTATTTTGCTTTGTGAAGTTTTTATGTAAATTAACTTTAAGTATGTGAATTAATCAAACTGTTACTTTTGGTTTATTAGTGTAAAAAAGTTAAGAACAAATCTCAGGGACTTAGTTGCATACGTGGACAAACTTCTGGGGAAGAATTTTAAATTTTTGAAACTAATCATTCATCCTTTTACTGTGTTTGAGAAACTCCTGGCGTGATTTTTGCAAATTCGACCCTTAAATTTCTCGATTTCTCTTAATTTAAGTATCATAGTTTTCGTAGTTGCTCTTTTATCCAAAACCTTCAGGAGAGAATGGGAAGCAGCGGCGATGATACACCAGTGGTGCTCATCACGGGATGTTCTCAAGGAGGAATCGGCCACGCGCTAGCGCGTGAGTTCTCGGCTAACGGTTGTAGAGTGGTGGCGACGAGTCGATCTCAGAGCACGATGATCGATTTGGTGAAAGATCCCAAGTTTTTCGTTGAGGAGCTCGATGTTCAATCGGAGCAGAGCGTGAGTAAAGTTGTCTCCAAAGTTATTGAAGAATTTGGTCAGATCGATGTTTTGGTTAATAACGCCGGAGTTATGTGTATCGGACCTCTCGCGGAGATGCCAATCTCAGCCATGGCTAACACCTTCAACACCAATGTCTTCGGTGACTTGAAACATTTTTTTTTTTTCGTGCTCACCAAGTGTTTGTTAAAATTCCTGACTCAACTCAGTGATGAGTTAATGAAAATTTGCAGGTTCTATGAGGATGACTCAAGCTGTAGTACCTCACATGGCGTTTAAGAAAAAGGGAAAGATTGTGAACATAGGAAGTATAAGCATAATGGCACCAGGACCATGGGCTGGTGTTTATACTGCATCAAAAGCTGCTCTTCATGCTCTTACCGATACATTAAGGTTGGAGCTTAAGCCATTTGGGATAGATGTAATCAACATTGTTCCAGGAGGTATACAATCAAACATAGCTAACTCAGGGTTATCGAGTTTCAACAGTTTACCTGAATTGAAACTCTACAAACCGTTCGAGGAAGCTATCCGTGAGAGAGTGTTTCTATCGCAAAACATAAAGCCAATACCTAGAGAGACATTTGCGAAACAGACTGTTTCCGTTGTGCTTCAGAAAAATCCGCCGGGTTGGTTCTCTACAGGAAGGTTATCGACCGTCATGGCGATCATGCACCATATGCCGATCTTCATCAAAGACTTCCTGTTGACTAAGAGCTTTATGAAGAAGAGTGCAAAACCTGAGTAGAGGAGTGTCCTTGGTTATAAAAGAAACTGTTTGAATGTATGCAACAAGTGAATATGTTGCCTAACCATGTTTAAAATCGTCTAGACCCTTATACTTTGGTAGAAAACATTTATACGGAAAATATCAGATTATGTTTTATGCAATCCAAACAACTAGAAGATATCCCGTGCTTTAACCACAGATCAACATTTTAAAAGAAAATTAAAATATAATAATAATAAAAGTTATTGTTATATTTCTTTAGAAAAATTATTTTATTTGATATAATATTTATTTTTAATTTTCTATAAATCTATATCTGTCTTTTTAATATTAATTTTTAAAAATTATAGTATTTTATTTTTGATGTATATTACAATTTTATATTGTTTGTTTCTTATATTTGCATCAATATGTTGTGAAATATGAAGTAGTAATTTTAATATTATAATTATGAGAAAATAAATTTTATTAATTAATTAACTATATAAATTTAGTTTTACCAACCCGCCAATGTGTAAATTAAAACAAACATTTTTTTCATAGATTGAGTAATATAGATATATATCTTTTACATTAAAAAAGAGAGCAATATATCTTCGATTTAAAAAATTTAAATCACAACATATGTAGAAAAAATTCTGCATATTTATTAATCATAAGTATTATATGAAAATTTCAAACAATTTATAAATAAAATAAAAAAAAAAGATGATAGGAGATTCATAATTTGAAATCTTAATAAAATCTTTGAAATTTAGTTATTAAAAATAATTTTATTTTCTACTTGGATATAAAATCCTAGTTTTGGAAATTCAGATTGGTTTATATTTTTTTAAAAAATATATAGTAATTTTCGTCCATAATTTTATTAGAGAATGGAAAAAAAAATTTTAACTAATAATTATCTGTATTTTTGTAAAAAACTTGGCTGTTAATTTTAATTTTTTTATTTTTTTCAAGTACAAAGTAGTTTTGATTTGAATATATTTTCTAACTTTTCTAAATTTTTTTTATTTTTGATCTCTCAGCATTTTTTAATTTTAATTAATTATATTATTTAATTAATCTTAATTAAATTAGTCTAATGGCAATTGAATGTAATTTATTACACATTTTAAGGTTAGTTTTATATTTGTACTTCCGAATTAATATAGTAGGATGTGTCATCAGTCAGAAGTACAATGTAAAGCTTACCTGCTAAATTAAGAAACTATTTTTCTTTCCTTAAGCTAAAAGATTGGCAAGTTTAGTGAAAAATCAAATCATTTTATTCTCACCTCTTAATTTGGGATTTTATTCCAAAACCAGAAATTACATTCCAAATTTCTATGTTTAAAGGATACAAGTGTTTTGTAGTAGGTATGTGAACAAATTTGGCCTGAAAAGGAAAGCAAGAAAGCTTTTTCAGAATGTATGAACAATTGGGTCCATGTATTATATATAATGTACGGTCAACATTTCCGTAAAGAAATTTTCATACGTCCAAGTTATAATTTTAATCATCATCACTTCAAAACAAAATTAAAATAAAAAAACACAAAAGTAAAGAAAAAAAAAAGTCAGTAGGCCACAAAGTCCTTCAGTTCAGGAGGAAGAAGACGACTCTCCTCTTCTCTCCTCTCAGAAAAATCTCCAAGGCAAGAAGAAAGTAATGAATTGAAATCCCTAAATTTCTCTACAACATCCTTTTCGGAAAAAAACCCTACTCACTAACAGCGATTTCTAACCGTTGATTTTTGCAGATGGGTAAAAGCGGACGGCTTAGATGGAACCCTTTCAGCCACAAATCGTCATCATCATCTTCCCGACAAGAACCTCAACAACAACAACAACCTCCTGTCGAATTCCTTTGTCCGATTTCAAAATCAATAATGTCTGACCCAGTTGTTGTCTCATCCGGTCAAACCTTTGAACGTCTCTGTGTTCAAGTCTGTCGCGACCTAAACTTTATCCCCAAACTCAACGGCAACGACGACGACGACGACGAAGACTCTCAACCAGATTTCTCAAACATCATCCCTAACCTAAACATGAAATCAACAATCGATACTTGGTGCGACACCGTTGGCCTCTCACGTCCACAGCCACCTGATTACTCCACCGTCGAGAGAAACCTACGGCAACAGATGCCTCCACGGGAAGTTGAGATTCGTGTCTCCGAGCAAGAGCTTCTCAGAGCTGTAGCTCACCGAGCTCCGATGATAACTCACCACGCTGATTCTGAACTCATGGGAAGGAGAGACTTCAACTCAACGAGCTCTTCTGATGAATCTGTAATCGTCGCTCAGAGCCCTCACACTCCTCTTCCTTTAACGACCAGACCCGCTTGCTTCTCTCCGTCTCCATCATCTTCTTCTTCCTCCGCCGAAATCGAAACCCTAACACAACAACAACAGCAGCAGCACAATCCAGAAGAGGAGGACGAAGTGATTTACGACAAGCTTAAGAGTAGTGATATTTTTGATCAAGAACAAGGTTTGATTATGATGAGGAAGATGACTCGTACTCAAGATGAAGCTAGGGTTTCACTCTGTTCTCCTCGGATTCTTTCTTTATTGAAGACTATGATTGTTTCAAGATACTCTCTAGTGCAAACGAACTCGTTAGCCTCGCTTGTGAATCTATCTTTGGACAAGAAGAACAAACTGACCATTGTTCGGTTAGGTTTTGTTCCCATTTTGATTGATGTTCTGAAATCAGGAACCAGAGAAGCTCAAGAACATGCCGCTGGAACAATCTTTAGTCTCTCTCTTGAAGATGATAATAAAATGCCTATTGGGGTTTTAGGAGCGCTTCAGCCATTGCTTCATGCGTTACGAGCCGCTGATAGTGATAGGACGAGGCATGATTCGGCTCTTGCGCTTTACCATTTGTCCTTGAACCAGACGAATAGGTTGAAGCTCGTTAGGCTTGGAGCTGTTCCTGCTCTTTTCTCGATGGTTAGGTCTGGTGAATCAGCGAGCCGAGCGTTGTTGGTGATTTGTAACTTAGCTTGTTGTAGCGAAGGACGATCAGCGATGCTTGATGCGAATGCGGTTGCGATTCTTGTAGGAATGCTACGGGAGGAGAAGGCAGAGGAGTCTACGGGAGCGGCTCGTTCTTCTTCTTCGGCACGTGAGAATTGTGTGGCTGCATTGTTTGCGTTAAGCCATGAGAGTCTTCGGTTCAAGGGACTAGCTAAGGAGGCAAGAGCTGTGGATGTGTTGAAGGTAGTGGAAGAGAGAGGAACAGAGAGAGCTAGAGAGAAAGCGAAGAAGATTCTTCAGCTGATGAGAGAGAGGGTGCCGGAAGATGAGGAAGACAACGGCGAAGGATCAGTTGAATGGAACCGAGTTATCGACTCAAATGGTTCGATTCGGTCTAGGTTCCGAGTTGGTGGTAACAACAGAATGGTTACTCAGAACTCATCTGGCTTCTAAGTGTGGCATTTTCATTTGTTGTTTGTATAGACATTGAAAAAATGTTTATGATTGAAATTTTTTGTAACTTTTGACTTGAAAAAAAAATTGAAAAGAACTTGACTGATGTAAATATTTTTGTATAAAAATCTCAAAATTATGAATCCATTTGAAATTAATAATGCATACAAAATATAAATGTAACGCAGATAGACAACTGAAGTCTACTTATGTTACAAAGATGTAAAATTTGACTCAACAGCTTAAGGTACAAAGATCTACTCTCTACATTTGCATCATCAAAATAAAAATAAAGAGACTACTAAGTCAGAAACTATTCTACAGCTAAAACTAAGATTTTTTGCTTGTTTTTTACTACTAACCTTTAAGAATGGTGTGGAGGTCCAAAATACATCATACCCGGTGGTTGAAAACTCTGACCTTGTTGCGATTGTTGCTGAGCTGCATTTTGTTGATTACTCATCATATGTGGCGGCAGTGATCCAGGCGGTGGTGGTAGTTGTCCAGGCGGCATTAGCGGAATGTTACCAAAACCATATGGTATAAACTGCTGTGATGCGGCTGGATTTGGGATCATGTGATACTGGGGATTTGGAGGAGCAAATGCATTTGTGTCTGCACTATTCGATTTGGTGAAACCAGAAGTTTGTGTAGTAGCTTCGGCAGCAAATGAAGACAGAACAGAATGCATAATCATTGATGAATTTGTTGATGAAGTTAGCATTTCTGCCATTGCAGCGACTGAGGCAGGAGTCGCTTTTGCTGGTTGGCCAGATGATCCGTTGTTACTGTTAACCGTTGTTTCATTATTGAGCCGTTTCTGCATGTTTTGGGCTTCTTCCGTTTGCACTTGTGCTACCTGATGAAACATAGCACAATAAATTATGATGCAAGAAAAGAATACCACTTTTTAAACCAAGTAGTTTTCAGGCATAAGCAGATTGAACTGATCCGAATTCAGACATGACACAGTTCTAGGCATAAGTAACAGAAACCAGTAATTACCTGTATCTGAGATTGAAGATTCTCCAATTCAGATTCCTGACACACACAAAACTCAGTAAGAAAGCGAAATGTCTAAGCAAAAACTATTGAGCTTGCAAGAGTGAAAGATCTATACCTGTTCGCGTAGCGCTTCCCTAAGATGTTTTACAAGGAATGTTCTATTTTCTTCAATAGATTTAAGTTTCTCAACAGATTGTCTCAGAGTGATTTCTTCTTCTTCCAATTCTTTTGCCAATGTTTTTCTCCTTGGGTCTTTTGCTGAAGACAATCCAACATTGAGAACAAGTCTGTGTTTAATAATCCCGAATGATAAATGTGATTACATAAAAAGTCAAAATGTTTGCTAATATGTTTACCAGTGGAACAGGCGTCTTCAACATCTTTCTCCATCGTTCTGATACGTTTAACTGTAGACTTGCATTTGTTTATCTCAGTCTCTTCGATTGAGTTCTCTGCGCGAACCAAATTAAATGCAGATACTATCTTCTCCGTCACACCTCCACTTGATAATTTCTGGTAGCCAAAAAAAGCAAATGGAGAGCTAATGAATGTTAATTAAGACTCAGAAAAGAAAAAAAACCTGAACAAGGAAATAAAAATTGTTACCGTTTTGGCAGATTTTGAATCCCGTTTCGCAGATTTGGATCCCCGTGATCGTTTTTTATTGATATCAAGCGGTGGAGGAGCTTCTTCTGAGAGCATTACATCTCTAAGACTCTTTGAACGAGACCCAAAGACTCTTCTCTCTTCCCATATAGTAACCTAGTAACCATAAAAACTGGTTAAGTTTCACGCATTATCAACATACTCTAAAATCAGCTACAGACTCTCAAAAACTTAAACATTTTAACAGACAAGAGAATCACGCATTTAGCAGTATTTGAAAACAATGCAAAAGACACTTCTTAAGGTTAAAACTTTAAAGCAATCAAATCCCCTGAGTAAATATCAAAATCTAACACTATAATGAAACATAAGATCGACGATAGCCAGATATATTAAGTTTCAAAACCATTCAAAAGCATAAAATCATTGATCAGTAAGCTATATAGGCAGTAGAAACGCAACAAAGGAATAAAAAGGCCAATTCTGCTACAATCATTATTCATTACCAATCGTGAGACCACGCTTTTTCCACGATCATCTCCCAAGGAAACAAGATCTTTGAGAGCACCAGGGAGAACTTTCCAGAACTCTTGCACAAACTCATTACCCTGACGCTTGCTGTTCTGAAGAATGTCGTTAGCAAGGTACAAGAGAGGCACTTTCTGAGTTATTTCTGTACTGTGAAACTGTTTCTCCCATGTAGTAACCACTAACTCAGCTTCACTACGATGGACGATACACCACTGTGACAGAGCTTATCCCAGAAGAGGGTCAAGGACCAAACAATCAGAATTGCAATATACAAAACACACAGAGATGTAATCAAACAACAAAGTGACTTAAAGGATAACGTGAATGAGCTTATCCAAAAAAGGTTCAAAGAACCAAACAATCAGAACTGCAATATACAAAACACAAAGAGATGTAATCAAAACAACAAAATTGAAATTTTAGGGCAATGAATCAGAATTTTCAAAAAAGGATACTTTGGATAGATTGCTGAGTGCTGTTGAGCTTAGCGAGCTTATCAATCAGTATTTCTTCGCTGAATGGACTACTCATCCCAACCCAATAATCAAATCAAAACCCTAAAAAATAAAAAAAGGAGGACGAAGCTGAAACCCTGGATGGTCTTTTTACACGAATTGGGTGGATGATCAAATGGATATTGATACAAGCTTGGCCAAAGCAAGAACCTTTTTTTTACTTAACCGACGGGAAAACGCGGCGGCGGAGAACAAATCTTACGGCGGAGCGTGAACCAAACCCTAGGAAGGCGTTCTCTTTTTTCTTTGTCCTAACGCCGTCGTCGTCTGCCATTAATTTTTCATTTTCGCAATTTCCTTTTTTTTTCTCGATCTCAATTTTTTCATTTTCCCACTCAATTTTTTCACATTTTTTCACTTTACTGATTATAATATTGTAATTAAAAAAAATTGTCCAAAACAAACCTAAAACGATGTGATCCGATGTTAAAAAAAATGTGATTAGCATAAAATCAATTTGGGCCTCAATTTGATCCAATGGGTTTCTTCTGTATTGGGCCTTTTATTACTTCTGTTTTTATAGCTGTTATGCTTCTTGATATTGTTGACTTAAATTTCACATTGTAAACGCTTTTGACTTTTCATACTCCTGTAATTTTTAACGTAGGTGCGTCAAATTCATTCACGAACTGTGAGAGTCTGAGAGACTCAAATTTCACAACGGTAAAAGAAAAAAAATAGCTGTTTGGGCCTATTGCGAACGTTTTACTATTGTTATGTATAATTTATTCACTTTTACCGTTAAGTGTCAAGTCACTAACATCAAAGGATAACATTGAGACTCAAATGTTACAACAGTAATAAATATAAACGTTAGAAAAAAATAGCCGTTTAGGCCTATTGTGAACGTTCATTTATTGGGATGTATAATTATTCTCCTTTACCGTAGGTGTCACACTGTCACTTACAAACGGTAACATAATTGAGACTCAGATATTACAACGGTAAAATAATATAGATGTTAGAAACAAAATAGCCGTTTGGGCCCGTTGCGAACGTTTTACTATTGTTGTGTATAATTTATTCAGTTTTACTGCAAGTGTCAAGTCACTGACAGTAATATATTTGAGACTCAAATTTCACAAAAGTAACAAATATAGACGTTAGAAAGAAAAAAATAGCCGTTTAGGCGTATTGTGAACGTTCTTTTTATTGAGATGTATAAATTATTCACTTTTACTGTAGGTGTCAAGTCACTTACAAACGGTAACATATTTGAGACTCAGATATTACAACGGTAACAAATATAGACGTTAGTAAAAAAATAAGTAGCCGTTGAAAGAACCAAAGCCAAGCTGCCTATATAAGTGAGTCGTGCCCACAAACCTACTTCACAAAATTATTTCTTCTTGATCTCTTACTTTTGTATTATCGCTTTACCATTCTCGTAGAAAAACAAAAAAACAAAGGCTTCTCTTTTTTTCCGTAGAAAAAAAAAACAAAGGCTTCTCTTTTTTCTCTTTTTTTCTTATTTTCATTGGTTAAAAAAAAAAATAGAAAGAGAGAGAGCAAAGTTTCGTCGAAGATTACTCTAGTAGACTAGTCAAACTCTGCTTCAAGATTTGGTAAGAGTTATATTAGATGTTTCTCTATTATATTTTTCTATGAACCATGTAATCTCGAAGCATTTTGTTATTTAATGTTTCTATAAACCATATATTATTAAAACGTGTTCTCTTTTTCACACTAAAACATGACTAGTTTTAATTATACACATCATAAAATTTTTGTCTAAACTCGTTGTCTTCCTCTGTTTCTTTTTTTTTTGCAGGTTCTGCAAGGATAAAACCACAATTCGAAGGCTCGTCCAACTGCAACAAACGCTGGAGAAAAGAAAAAACAGAGAATGAAAAAAGAGACAAATTTTTGGCGTGAATAATATAGTAAGTTGATGTTTTGTCCCTTTATTTTGTTTGTATTTTATAAAGCTTCTGTCCGGTTTATTTGTTCATAATGAAAAAAATAGATAGTTGAGGTCTTTGAAAATTTTCTGACGTCTAAATCCAATTACAACTTATAGGAAGGAGACAAGAAGAAACAGAGAAAACATGTCACGGCCAGCTGTGACTGATCGAGGTTCTCAATCAAGGCAGCAAGCAAGAAACCCATCCAGCTAGGAGGAAAGCAAATCAAGCTATTAGGCCAGATTCACCGCCATTATCATCAGTAAATTTTATCTCTCTTACTTATATTGCTTTGATGCTCGTCATCTTATTTTGTTTAGGTCGTGATATTATTGTGATGTTTTTTAACTCTCCGATTCCAAGCTCGGCTAGTTATTTTTGAATGCTTGTAGTTAAATAATTGGTCCCAATTGAGGAAGGTTCCCAAAATGCAAATATTTTTATATGTTACGGATATAAAACAGCTTTGGTTTTTTTATGTTGAAACTTTGACAATGACAATTTCTCCGACAAACTATTCTACCAGGTTTTTTTATTAAGATAGATTATTTTGACCCGGACGCGGATCACAAGTGGCAGAGACACACCTCAAACATTCAACATTGAACACTTTTTTTTTTTTTTCACTTAAACATTTTTATTATATACAAGGATAGAATACATGGGTAGAATGCGGTTTTAAAATCCTAAAGCCCGATATCTCCGGAAGCTTAAACCCGATACACAGGAAACACGAATTAAAACAACACAGAGTCATAAGAAAAGCTCTCAAAATCAACGAAGAAGCCGGTAGAGAACATTAGTCGCGGGACTACATTCTCAAGAGTCAAAAAGGACCTACAAGCGCAGATGGAAGAAGACCAAGGATAGAGGCTACGGCTTCAAAGAACACTTAATTTGTCTATTTTTGAACCTTCTTTGAATAATTAGTTATTCATCAACCATTTAAAAGGTCCCGGTTAGCTTAGGGCAATAACAAAATTCTCATCGTTTTAACATCCTATATAGGATACATAAAATTTTGGACTGACTATATACGTTCATAAAATAAAAAATAAGATTGATGAATAGAACTTCCTCCGTTTCTTAATATAAGATATTTTAGAAGATATTTTTTATTTAAATATGTGTATTTACCATTTAAAAGGTCCCGATTCGCTTAGGGCAATAACAAAGTTCTCATCGTTTTAACATTCTATATACGATACATAAAATTTTGAACTGACTATATACGTTCATAAAAATTCACTGACTATTAAAATAAAAAATAAGATTGATGAATAGAACTTCTTCCGTTTCTTAATATAAGATGTTTTAGAAGATATTTTTATTTAAATATGTGTATTTATGTAATTTGATATACATATAGTTAAAAAATGAAACAACATATAATGTAAAATTCAAATAGTTAAAAAAAATAAACAAAAACCGCAAGTGGATTTTTTTTTTAAAAAAGGATACAAAATACTGCAGCCAGACCAGATCATTTTTTTTAACCTAATTTTTATCTCACTTTTCTTCAGTGTACTAATTTTTAACACCACAACCGTATATTGTAACTACCGATATGGACTTATACTACAGCTGATTAGAGTTGGGAGGAAAATATACAGGAAATCTCGGAAATATTAGTTTATTTCATGACACATTGATTTTTGCTTAAAAATCTTTGTCGTTGTCTAGCATCGGAGTTGACATTTCCCCTACTTTTTATGGACATGATTGTCCAATTTACCTGATTTCGACCATAATGGCCCCCTTAATTACCAAAATTCGAAAACAAAATCCTAATCTCTTTATTTTAAAAGTTTAAAACGTTGTTAGGGTCCAAATTTCACGTAAAGTTGATCAATAGTGGGGTTATTATATATACGTGTGTATACTTGTTGTATATATAAAAAAATTAGTGTGATCGATGATGGTAATGAATAAAAAGGTTTTCACCTTTTCAAAATTACAAAATCAGTAAAGAAAAAAATAGTGGGGGCATAGCTACTGCTAAAAAGGCCTGTCCTGTCTTGCCTATGGAAAACGCATTATATACTCTACTTCCACTTTGAACAAAATAAAATAAAAAATCTCTACAACCACTCTTTTAAAATACAAAGAATATTAGTTCGAAAATTAGAAAATATGTAATCGCAAAAACAAAAATAAAAAATTATTGTTTTTACTCGTATGACGTAATTTATAGTTTTGAAATAGAATATTAACAATAATTTCTTGAATAGAAGACAGTTTCGATATGATTCAAACTCATACGACTTACAATATATGCATATCAACGTGGAAACATCATTGCAAAACAACAAAACTGCTTTTGTTTTTCTCTCTCTCTCTATCTCTGTTTGCCCCCTAAATCTTCTAAAAATCCTTTGCCTAATCATTTGGATTTCCAATCTCCACAAGGAGAGATGTATGTATGAATAAAGATAGTTTTAATTTCACAAAAATCCATGTTTATTTATATCAATCATTAAATTTGTATTCATAAATTGATAGATACATCAAAAAGGTTATTTCCTTTTCCTGAGTTGCTTCTTTATTTTTTTCCTTTTTAAAAGCGTGTGTAACATAACTAAGTGGAGAATAATGGCAGAGATATTATGAATTAGTGAAGCGAAAATAAAACCATTTATATATCCCTCAAGCTACAGAAATAATAGAAGAAGAAGATCTTGTTTATATCAAGCCAAATGGAAACAAAAACAAAGGGAAAGAAATAATTGATGTAGAAAATGAAAATATTTACATATTGTTTTAACTTGTAAAAAAAAAATCAAAAACTGGCAAAAGAAATTGGCGGGAAAGTGGGCATCCATGATGATGGAGCATTACGAAATACTAATGTATAAGAGACTGATGATGAGTTCAAAAACATTATCACAATTAACCCATTTTTTGTAAGAGCACAAACAATGTAAGGATAAGAAGCTGTAGAAGTCATAATCAAATAAACAGTTTGGATTTTGTGTCTGTGTGAAGCAATTTTTCTTTAGTAACGTGAAATCTCCCAATAGATGTAACCATCGAAGTTTGGTTTGATGGATTTTTTTTAATAATGGCGACAATTTTATTAATTAAAGAAATTACGAGACATGACGGTCTGACGTATTGAATGACGTTTGTTTTTCTATCGGATGTCTCCGAAAGGGATAAATGACGATGAATTTACATTATTCGCTTATGATTTATTTATTTATTTATTTTCTTACATCCATTATGTAGCTTATGTGTATTACTACAAAATATTAAAAGGAAAAAAAAAGAATATATCGAGAAGTGTCATGTGAGTTTTTCAAATAAATATGATGAAATTAGGATAAGCGGCGGCTAACGATTCCCTAGATCTCGCCACCAATCACTCTCTCGCTACAAATTTTACTTTATACTATAATATATATAGGCAAATAAATTAATAATGTTTCATAGTTTGAGCTATTTGCAGTTTCATGTTCTAGTAACAGTCAAAGCTTCTGTTTTAGGGTTCATACGTAGCCCTAGTAACAAGAAACTTTCAACATTTTTCTTTGCCAAAAGTAGATGCATGCCATCTTTTTTGGGTCCCTTGTAAGATTAATTCTGCCTCTATAAGCACATGCTTCTTTTTTAAAAAAATTGTAGTTTTAAATTTCAAATTATATTTACAAATATATCAATACTTGTTGACAAAAAAAAATATCAATACTTATGAAGCCATTGATGATGATATCTCATGCCACTATGAGCCGATGTTCAAAATCACATATATAAACATCCAGTCCAATAAAAGGAATAAAGCCGATATATAAACATTATAAGAAAATAAAATAAAAAACATTGTTCGAATATGTAAAAAAGTCATTGTTAATTAGAGACCATAGAAGCTTTAGAACATGATAAATGATTCCAAAATCTTTCCATAGACTAATTAATATGTTTCTAATATTCATCATATGTTTTTGGCTAAGATTTCTAAAACTTTTTTTATTATGGTAAGTAATAAAATAAATACGACCATAACGTTAAAAAAAAGTTAGATAAATCTAATCAGAAGAAGAGATCCATGATAATTCCACCATACCTTCATTTCTCACTGCCGCTAAAGTATTCTCTGAACCAGAAGCAACAGGTGCTGTGTAACCATCCGATGATCTTTGCACCATGGATTGATCATGATCACCATTGATCGATCTTAACAGATCATTATCATTCTCGGCTTCAGTATTCTTGTCTGATCCATGGATATTAGTATTATTTAGGGTTGGCTGTGTCATCGATGACGACGAGACGATAATGTTGTGAAGCCCATCAAAGTTTGTACCAACGTCCACGTGTCCAAAACCATTACTCGTTCTCAAGCTCGAAGGTTTCGACTTTTCACATAGAAGGGACTGATCCGGTGGTAAAGGGTTGTTGGGAGATTGGTTGTTGAGAAAAGGGTATGCGATGTTTTGCGTGTTCATATTAAGGAGAAGATTCTGATGTTGATGATGATGATGATACTCTGAAGGAGGAAGGTAATGATGATGATTCACCGTCGATGGAGAGATGAGTTTGTGAGGAAAGGGTTTCAAGGGTCTCGAGGATGAAGAAGAACCGAAGAGATCAAATCTTGATCTTGGAAAAGGAGAAGATGATGATAATCCGGTGAAAGGAGTTGAAGGGTTACCGGTGAATTCTTGAACCATGGCTCTGAAGTTGGATGTGTCGGTGGTCAAAACAGTCGTAGGCGCTCGTCTCGAGACTCGAGATCTCTTCTTTGGATTCCGTGTTGTCGCAAGACCGTTTTTCTTGTCGGTTGGGACGGAACAACTGGGACTAGTTGTGTTTGTGTTTGGAACTGTTCTCAGATTTTGTTGGAGTGGGTTTGTGAAGAAGACTGGTTCTGATGAGATCGGTGGTGGTACTGGTGTAGAACCATCATCGGTGGGTTTTGTAGCCGTTGTTGACCAGAGAGGATTATCCGTTGACCAAGAAGTGTTAAAATAGTTAGCTATAAGAGAGTCAAGCTGTGTTGGACCGGCGATGTTGGAGGAGACGGTGGTTGAGTTGTTGTTGTTGTTGTTGTTGTGGTTGAATAAAGCAGAGAGTGATTGATCGGCGCGTGAGTCGTACTCTTCTTGATCTCCCCCACCAGCACCACCGCTTGATGATTGCATGCTACTACTGTTGCCGGAATCCATGGCAGAATAGGTGATGGTTGTGACTTGAGAGATAGAGAGAGAGAGAGAGAAGAATGGGTATGATGAAGGAGGAGGTTATGATGATTTTTTGGGTTGTAGAGAAACTCAAAAGAGGAGGAGAGTGTGAAAGGAATTGATGGTTGTGTGGGATAGAAAAGCCAATAAAAAGTGGACAGCTTTTTATATTATAAAATTCAGAATCTTTTTTATATAACTCTAAACTTTTTTTCACTATTTACCTTTTGTTCCCACTTTTTTTCTTTACTTTGAAACTTGAAACTTTGAAACATGCAACTAGGGTTAATTACATTTTGGTGTATAAAAAATTCGACTGAGAGATAGAGAGAGAGGGGGTAATACTAAAGAAAGATTTTGATCGTTCACAAGATTCTTTAGTTTTTAATTTCGTAGTTGACACACCTATTACGTGTTAACCCATTGAAATTAGGGTAATTTTAAAAATCTACAACCAAAAAAAATTACTATAGTTTACTACATCACATAAATACTATTGCATTACCAAATTTTTTCATAGATGGGTTGTTCAAATGGCAATCGTGTTAATGTTTACATATATAAAATGTTCTTAAACAAATAAGTGATTCTCCTTGAGACTACAGTATAGCATCGACAAATTTTGTTATAATTTTAAACTTATATAATCAGTTTCATTATCATTGGTATCTTTTTAATGAGTGCTTCGAAATGTTGTTTCATATGTGAATGGAATAAGAGGAATTGTAGACGGGATAAACAAATATTGACTAATAGGGAAATTATTTATATTATTTGATAATTGGAGCGTCTGATTAATTTTAATATTTTAATCGGGTTTTACAAATTAGAACGTTATACAAAAATATATTTAATTTTCAATACACATACAAATGGTAATGGTTGAAAAATAGAAAACTCATTTCTTTTTTTCTTTTTCTGATAACAACTCTTTTATTTTCTTCTCATACTTTTGTGTTTGTAAAAGAAATTACATGTAAAACATATCTTTAGATGTAAGAGAATTATTTGTGCCTTGGTGTTCCTAAAGTAGAATTTCAACGAGAGGCTAATATTAAACTATCGACGTAGATGCGTAATTACATTTTGGTAGTATTGTTTTAAACAGAGACATGTAACAGAAGTTGTCAAATAGAGCACAGCCATTGACCGAGTCAATAACCGGTGAGACCCGATTAAATATGTAAATATTTCCTGAATTTTCTTTTTCGTCTTTCTGATTTAATCGTAAGTTTTTTTGTTCATTCTTATTCTGTAATCTGCAAAAACAATATAAATTGCTATTGGTGAATGGTGAGAGATATTCAGTAGATTAGTAGTACCCCGTTGAAAAATTAGTCGGTTTTCATGTTTGGCAAAAAGGTTAGTTTAAATATAATTTTCAAAATTAATTGATAATAATCATTTCAATTAAAACGTAATTTCAATTTTGTTTTGGAATGGTAGATTGGTAGGTCCTCTATATTATTATTATTGTATGCGACATCTTCTCTAAACAAGATAGATAATTTGGGGATAATTCAACCGCACACCTACGAACTACAGTCAAAGGTGCAAATCCAGCAAACTTTTTCCTCTTTACAAACAAAAGAAATTTCAAAGAAGCCTTTTCTCTGTACTTTTACTTTCTACAAATATTAACCAGTTTTGATTTGTGTTTTTTTTTTATATACAGTTTTGTGTTAACGTTATGTTCATTGATGTTTCAATACTGTAATTTTTTCGACAAACAGCAGATTTTAAAAGTAAAAAATCTTCTTTTACCACAGGTTTAGTTTATTTATTATGTTAATTTATAGATAAATTAGAGAGGTGACTGTGTACATGTTGAGGTCATTGTCGTACTATTTCATAGCTGTTGTCTACTTGCCTATATTTGCCTTTTTTAAGACCATATCTTCGAGTGAAATCCCGAGATCTAACATCTTCACGTACCTTTTATTTGTTTGAAAAAAAAAACTTTATTTATTTAGTGCATAACTTTTTAAAATAAGATTTTTATAATCAAAACTATATATTATCGACGTTCTAACGAATTTCTATATTGAATGATTTTTTTTTGTTAAACTTAAAACACATTATTGATGAGTATTTGTTGTCAACAGACAAAACATGTTGTCTTGAGTAATCACTTTCTAGATTTATTATTCCGGTGCTAACGTTACCTTAAACGTGTTTACAATTTGTAGTTGGGAGTATAAAATACCATATAGAAAGTTTAATATAATTTACGAATTACGATAATTATAACATCCCAACTACAAATTATATACTAGTAGTCCGATGGTTTGGTTGACCATGTAGTTTTCAGTACCTAGTTACGTTATAGAACGAGCTTCGATATAGAAATATAATTCTATGAAAAGTTAAATTAATATGAGATTAGAGGCAACATCATACACACGACATATATACAGTTTTAACATAAAATGTTAGGTTACATCTGAATCGGACCATAAACTTTACTTTTATGGCAATAGAGCTATCAAATCACTCACCTAATTGTATCCCGTTTATTAGATTGCTTTAACTAATTAAACTAGTTAACCCATGCTAACCGTTGAAATTTGTTTATACAATGTATATATTCTATTATATATAGTAAACAACAAAAATGTTTGGAAGTTGGAATGATGATAATAACTTCTGACGAGACTGAAAAAAAATATACCTATATATATACGAAAGCAATATACGTAATTTACATATACATACAGAAACGGTGGCTGTAGGTCCAGTTTTCATAAAGATTTCGTGACATGTCAAAAGAGAGTATTAGATTTGATTAGACCCTTCCCTCCATAATATCGCAATTTAAATACACTTAACATAACCCATGACACTGTTACAGGTTATCTTTTTATGGTCCCCTAAAAATTATTAATTAATACAAAGATTAGTTGATATTGACCGGCGCTAACACATGTCTAAATTTTTTTTATTTATCTCAAGCTTTTTTACCCAGGATTAAACATAAATGTATTATTGAGATATAGTTTAGCTTTCAGTGATATGGTTGATGTGTTATGTGTTTTTCCTAAAAATTTGAACCGTAACTTTTGTTAATATTAACAAAAAAAAAATCGTAACCAAAGCCTTGTTGATTTCATATTGAATTCCCCCAGGCAAAATCTATATAACTGTTGTTTTTTATAGCGACAATTGTCCACTACTACAAGTCTACAAAGACTACAATACATGAAAACTACAATGGCTATATATAGTATATATTTCTAATAATTATTTACGTATATTATATGTTTTTTTTTTTTTTTTGCCTTTTCAAGGGAATGTATAAGCTGTTACCCACATTTAAGCAAAACATAATTATATTTGGTTCACGCAACAAAAAGAAAAAAAAAATACTATATTCCTTCCACTAATTATAAGAATATATTTTGTTTTGTCCGTTAGGTTTTGTTGGTTTCCTCACTGGTTTTTATTCTTTGACATCCAATCAATCGCCTAGATTGCACACTTGATATCATAATATCTATATTTACAGAATATTAAGTACATTTAAGATCATACAATATCTATTTAATAACTTTATTTTACCTGATATGTTTTTTTTTTTTTTTTTTGCGAGTTGTGAGTACTACTAGCTAGGTAGCTAAATGAGACAAGGTGTTTGAGTATTGGACAACAACAAATAAAAAAAAAATTCGCAACCTGTTACTTTATGCAGCTTTATTTTATGTAAGTGTTTGGAGACGACGCGATAATTAAATTGTATTAGTATAACTTTTCATGAGCACATCAGTGTTATAGTATGTTACTGTTAATGATATAGCTGATGTAATTACCAATCACGTGAGACCAATTCAACAAATTATATTCAAATCAGCTCATTATATATACCATCACCAATTGTATCGATATACATTCATTATGTACGATGAAATTTCAAACAAGCAGAAGAGCAGATTCAAAACAGAAGTGAGTGTCATCAGTATCTTCAATGAAGAAGGATTGGTCAAAGGTGGTGGTCCTGCTCCAGACAAAGAGGAAATGCCACGTGTCACCTCTCTTTCAAGAGTAAATTTGGATCGTTGACTCTCTCTGTTGCAGTGTACACCATTTGTCTGGTTATTGTTGGTTATATAGTAAGTACGCTCGCGATCCGATGCAAATTGACAACGCTCCTTGTTTTCAAAACAAAACACAACAAAGACTCAAGAAGACCTTTACTAGTAGTATTTGTCAAAATCAACAAGAAACGGGGTTTTTATTAAGAGTTACCACATCTCAACCTGACCCGATACGAGACCCGGTCCTGAAGCCTGAATCAAGATAATTACTGGGCTTAATTTGGCTCTTAATGGGCTTAGTTTGTACTCGAACACGTTGTCGCACACGTGCCATTGAACCACATCCTCTAGGCTGTCCACGTGTCGATATCGCCATGCACCGTGTCTCTGTTTTCCTTGCTCACATTGATGGAAACGAATTCGTGCGATTCAATTAACACCTTTTGATCAAAAGCAAACAGAAAATGTCGACTGTGTTACGGATTCTGCGACCGAGGATCTGCAGTCCAACAGCTGAGAAAGTACGTTTGAGCAGTAGCTTAAGCGGCGGTGGAGATTTTCCGATCTTAAAAGGCCATAAAGCGGCTCAAGATTTATCCAAAGATACTCTAAAATCTAATGAAATAACTAAAGACAAAGAAGGTATGACAAGAGCTATTTATAATAGTCAATTCTTTCTATTATTTGTTCAAAGATCAGTGATTTTATCGTTGATTTGTTTTAATCCAACAGGCCAACACAAAGAAGTTAAGAAGGAGTTCAAGATTTATAGATGGAATCCTGACAAGCCTAACTCCAAACCATTTCTCCAATCTTTCTTCGTTGATCTTTCCACTTGTGGTCCCATGGTAAATAACTCAAAAATTGTTGATCAAATTCCATAGGATTAGTATTCATTTTGATATGCGTTGTACTTGCTATAGGTTTTGGACGTGTTGCAGAAGATAAAAGCAGAGGAAGATGCGAGTTTGAGTTACAGAAGGTCATGCAGAGAAGGTATATGTGGATCTTGCTCGATGAATATTGATGGTACCAATACTGTCGCATGTCTTAAACCCATAAACCCCAATACGTCGAAGCCCACCATAATTACTCCATTGCCTCACATGTACGTCATCAAAGACCTAGTCGTCGACCTCACTAATTTTTACCAACAATACAAGTAAGTGAAGCTACCTTCTAGAATCTCTCATCGATCTTGGTCTTTGGATTTGTTGACACAAATTTGTGGAAAATGTGAGACAAATTAAAAGGAATCGCTTAGTGGTTATATACTTTTTGATTTGTTCTCTACATAAACGTAACGCATGTTGGGACTATACTGTGTTGTGTCTTTGAAATTATAGATCAATGGAGCCGTGGTTAAAGACGAGGAAGCCGCCAAAAGACGGACGCGAACACCGGCAGTCACCAAATGACCGGAAGAAACTAGATGGGCTATACGAATGCATTTTGTGCGCGTGTTGCACCACATCATGCCCTTCTTATTGGTGGAACCCCGAGGAGTTTCCAGGACCCGCGGCATTACTACAAGCGTACCGTTGGATCAGCGACAGGTAATTTGAAGTTAAACGGTCTAAAACTAAATTCAGGTCCACTTGACTTCATTTTCGTTTTTTCTATGTTTAACGCAGCCGCGATGAGTTTACACAAGAGAGGCTTCAGGCGATAACAGAGAATGAAACCAAAGTATACAGATGCAGAGCAATTAAGAACTGTACGGCTACTTGTCCTAAAGGGCTTAACCCAGCTGGTGCCATTCTGAAAATGAAGTCTAGGCATTTGTTCGGTATTCCTGTTGATAGAATTGAGAGTGTCTAGCCTGAACAAGACGCGGTCCGGACTGGACCGGTCATATATGTTAATGCTTTCTCTCTTTATAGGCAATGCAATAAGAATTTAATGTTCAGTATGTGTCTTTCTTGTATGGATTTTAATTTTAAATATTTTTTATCAATATAAATTTTTTAAGTTTAATCATTCAAATTTTCGAGTATACATCTATATAAACACTGAGGGTCTGAATGGTAATTGCGATCAGAGCGGATAAATCTGTCAATGGATTAGATGGTGTTGTTTTACCGTTATAGTTTAATTTTATTTGTATGCAAAAGTGGTCTGTAATTGGTCTGTTGTGATTTTGTTTCTGCTTTTTTTTTACCGCAATACTGTGGGCATTGCTTGATAAACAGTAAATAAAAAGTGGTCTAATCTACTAACTGTAAATTGGAAATCAGACAAAACATAGTGTTCACAGACAATGAATGCTTAGATGTGAGCTCATGGTGAAACAGTTAAACCCGGCAATGAATAGCCGTTCATTAATCCAAGTTATATATTTTTATAAAACTCCATATGTTATTTTCAGATGTTAATTTTGTAATTCAACTTCAGCTTCGTCTTCTAAAAAACATAATGTACTTTATATATGTTGTTCCTGCCAATGTTTTGAATTAAAAGCATTTGATAAAATTGACGAAATCTCAAATTGTTTATATATATTTTTATCATGCTATAGAATTGTAGCATAATTGATGGTATGTCTTCTGAGATACGCTACACAAATTACATGTCACTTTTTGTAACATTTACATATCATTTGTTCTAAAATTTGGGATTGTTGATTTTTTTTAGATGAATTATTTTTCGAAATTATTTTTCATAGTTTTCTCAAAAAAGTGCAACATTTATAATGTCTTCGTTTTAAATCAAAACTTTTTAATTAAGTTGAATAATTATTATTTTTAAGTAAAATTTAATAATAAGGAGGGTGTATTCAATCTAATATTTCAAATGATTTGAGTTTTGATGAGATTTTAAATGATTTTGATGATTTTAGAGAAGTTGATATGATTTATTGTAAAAAATGTTCAAATCTTACCTAAATCATGAGATTTGGATTTCTGTATTTTTAACTAAACAAATCTCCTCAAATCCTCGAGAATTTCTAAAAATCATTAAAATTCAAATCCACAATCTATTTTTAATAACAGTTGATTTTAAAGTAAAATTTTAAATCATCAGTTCAATAACAGATGATTTGATTGAATAACCTAGGATTTGTAATTTTACACAAATCCCTTAAAATATCAAGTTGAATACACCCCCCCCCCTAAATCTTTGTAGTATATGTTTTTTAGTGGGAATTATTGGTTTGATATTTGAATAGAGTTTTAAAGATTTTAAATGTTATGTAGAATCTGTTGTTATTAGATCAAAATTTTGTTAAATTCTGTTAAAGTTTAGTGTTATTAGTTTGTGATTTGTAAAAAGTCATTTAAAATCTTAACAAATTTGGATTACTAGATTCAGATTTTTATAAAGTCATTAAAAGTTTTGTGTTATTCAATTAAAACAAAAGAATCTAGGATTGTTAATGAATTCAATTATTAAGTTATTAGTTCATGATTTTAGACATATTTTTTACAAAATAAAGTCATGGAAAATATTACAAAAATACAGGGATTGTTTGGAGCACTTTATAAAAAAAAACTAATCAACAAAACTTTAACAATCTTTCACTTATTCACTTCTAATGATTTTGTTGAACTCTTCAAAAATCTTTATAAATTATAATCCAATACCACCCCTTTAGAAACTAATGTTTCACTTCAATTTTATTTTATGTTTATAATTTTATTCAATCATAGATTTTAAAATTCAATAACCTAAGATTTGTAAATTTTACACAAATCCCTTAAAATGTCAAGTTGAATACATCCCCCTCCCCTAAATCTTTGTAGTATATGTTTCGTGTAGGGATTATTGGTTTGAGATTTGAATAGAGTTTTAAAGATTTTAAATGTTATGTAGAATCTGTTGTTGTTAGATCAAGATTTTGTTGAATTCTGTTAAAGTTTAGTGTTATTAATTTGTGATTTGTAAAAAGTTATTTAAAATCTTAACAAATTTGGGTTAGTGGATTCAGATTTTTATAAAGTTTAAAAGTTTTGTGTTATTTAATTAAAACAAAAGAATATAGGATTGTTAATTAATTCAATTATTAAGTTATTGGTTCATGATTTTAGACATATTCTTTACAAAATAAAGTCATGAAAAGTATTACAAAAATAAAGGGATTGTTTGGAGCACTTTTACAAGATTTTAGAAAACTAATCAAGAAAACTCTCTAACAATCTTTTACAATCTTTCACTTATTTACATCTAATGATTTTGTTGAACTCTTCAAAAATCTTTATAAATTAGAATCAAATACCACTCAAAACTAATGTTTCACTTCAATTTTATTTTATGTTTATAATTTTAAAATACAATTCTATAAATTACTTTTTACTCCACCATATATTAAAATCTTAGTTCTATTTTAAAACTCATTAACACATTCTAATTTTTGGTTAAAAATTTAATAATAACATTATTATTAAAAAAAATTATAGTATTATTTTTACTATTTTAAATTTTTATTTATGATACTTAATGCATTTTTATAAAGTTATTATTTTTTGTTGTTTACTAAAAACAAATATGTATTATTGTTTTATTACTTAAAATTTAATTAAGTTTACTTATTTTGGTTTTTATTTATTGAGTTATATTAGTTATAAGTAATAAATATGTAAAGAATAAATATTTAAAATTGTAATTTTTAATGTAGAAATATATATACCATTATTTAGGAAAAAAAAGAAAAAAAAGTTAATTTTATATATATAAATAAGTAGTATATAACTTTTTAGAAAAGATCATCAAACACGTTTTGGTACGTAAAAGGAAAAGACGTGCTCTCCATAAAATCATATAAATCTAAATATGGAATCAATTGGAGAAAAACACGGATTAATTTACGGACAAATCTCCCACTCTCTTTCTAAATATTTCCTCTCTCTCTTACACGACCGAGTCAGCAACAGGCAAACAACCATAGTTTTATTTTTTTCTAGAGTAAAGAGTTGACAGAGAGAAAAAAAAAAATTGAAAAACAGAATAGAGTTGTGGTGAATTTAACCAATAATGAATTGTCATCAATTTTTCAAATTTCACGAACAACTCATTTTGACATCGAATAACAAAAAATGCATAAACATACATATATAGTAATCCAGTCGTTTCTTTTTCTTCCTTTTTTCACCTAATTTTTTTTTTTTTCCTTTTCCATAGTAAAAACCAAAAAATCATGATGACACTTAATATAAAATTAATGACACCAATACAAAACACGAAACGGAAGAATCTTCGTTCCTCTTTACCGTCCGGCCGAGAAAAGCCTAATCACATCTTTCTCCTCTATTCCTCTTTTTAAAAACATGAGATCTCTATCTTCTCATCGCCATTAAATCTCTTTGTTTCAAATCTCACCATCGTCGTCTTCTTCTTCTTCTTCTTTTATTTCTGAATCTTGGTTTAATTGTTTCTTTTGGGAGGGATAGGGTTTTCGAATTCCAAGGCCGGTTCTTGAGATGGAGGAGAACATGGTGGCCGCGGCGGCAGAGAGAAGATCAGGTTGTGGTTTATTGACTGTAATGTTTGGTAGACGTGGCTTGTGGTCCAAGAAATCTACCGCAGCCGATAACGGTAGCCAGAAAAGCACATCTACGGCTGCAACCGCTACAAGCAACATTCAATTCACTAAATCTCCAGGAACCGAGTTAAAGAAGCCTCGCGATGATCAGAAGAAGGTTTCGTCCCAGCCAGTCCAGAATAAAAAGATCCAGAACCAACAAAATCAGAACCAGAGATCCGTAGTTCCATCAAAACCCTCGTCAAATCAATACCCTAATAACCATCAATTAGGGAGCTACGAGAGTCAACAACAAAGGAGTAGTTATAACAACAATAGTAATAGCGTTGATCCATATCGAGGAGGAGGACAGAGGAAAGTACCGAGAGAAGCCATTGGTTTATCGGGTGAGCTTGAAAGCATGATCACCGATCATCAGAAAGCAAGAGGAGCCAATGGATTGGTTCGTGCATCTTCTAGCAATATAATGTTACATGGAAACCTTGGCAATTTGAATCAGACAGGACCAGTTACGGCTGGTGTAAATTACGGTAATAACAATGCATATGGCGTAAAGAGGACTACGATGGCGGCCGCTGCAACAAAAAGTCAAGATCAATCAGGATCTTTGTGTAGAGCAATCTCAACAAGAATGGATCCAGAAACGTTGAAGATCATGGGGAATGAAGATTACAAGAATGGGAATTTCGCAGAGGCGTTAGCATTGTATGATGCAGCCATTGCGATTGATCCCAACAAAGCTGCTTATCGTAGCAACAAGAGTGCAGCTTTGACAGCACTCGGGAGAATTCTTGATGCGGTTTTCGAATGCAGAGAAGCAATCAGAATTGAGCCTCATTACCATAGAGCACATCATCGGTTGGGTAACTTGTACCTCAGGTAATCGAAAAACCCTCATAAATCATAACTCTTTGTTATATTATAAACACTGTAAAAGCTCTTACAAAATTCCTATAGGTTAGGAGAGGTGGAGAAATCAATATACCATTTTAAGCATTCTGGTCCAGAGGCTGATACTGAAGACATTGCAAAGGCGAAAACTGTACAAACAAAACTCAACAAGTGCACAGAAGCTAAGAGATTACGAGATTGGAATGGTTTGATTACAGAGACGAAAAACACAATCTCTGCAGGAGCTGATGCAGCACCACAAGTATATGCATTGCTAGCAGAAGCCTTGTTGAAGACGCATAGACATCAAGAAGCTGATGAAGCTTTGTCTAGATGTCCTGTTTTCGATGTGGATACCAGTACTAGGTACTATGGACCCGTTGGTTATGCTGGTTTCTTGGTCGTCCGTGCTCAGGTTCACTTAGCCTCTGGCAGGTTTGTTTTATTTTCTTCTTCTCTACAGTTCTTCGATTATTATAGTAACCGGTCTTAAATTTGAAAATTCCGGTCCTTTGATGTACCGGTCTCACATTTGGAGTGTCGGTTTACTGTTACAAATTTTGGTTTTCTTGTAATAACCAGATAAATCTATATTTTTTTTTTCCGTGCAACCAGATAAATCTATATACTACTGTTTATTTAGAAATCCCGGTTTATAATTGGTTTTATTGTATGAATCCCGGTACTGAGTTATGTACGGGTCTTCAATTTGAAAATCCCGGTTTAATGTTTGGTTTTATAATCAGATTCGACGAGGCGGTGGAGGCGATCCAACGCGCCGGCAAGCTGGACGGGAACAACCGAGAGGTGATCATGGTATCACGGCGAGCACAGGCGGTGACGGAAGCTAGGTTCAGAGGAAACGAGCTGTTTAAAGCCGGGCGGTTCCAGGAGGCTTGCGCTGCTTACGGCGAAGGATTAGACAACGATCCGCGAAACTCCGTTTTGCTCTGTAACCGCGCGGCTTGCCGAACAAAATTGGGTCAATTCGATAAAGCTGTCGAGGACTGCACGGCGGCGCTCTCCGTACGTCCGGGATACGGCAAGGCTCGACTCAGAAGAGCCGATTGTAACTCCAAGGTAACAATAAAAAAAAACTAGTGGGGTCAATTTGAAAGGAATGAGAAATTTTTTTGGACTTTTGTGTAATTATAAATAATTGCGGGTGCAGATCGGAAAGTGGGAATTGGCGGTGGGAGATTATGAGATATTGAGAAAAGAGACGCCGGAGGATGAGCAAGTTACAAGAGGATTATCAGAAGCTCAACAACAACTCATGAAACGCCGTGGACAAGACTCTTGAGAGAATTTTTCCGGTGATTTAAAGATCAATCACCGTGAGGGTTAATATATGCAGGACTATGAAAAAAAAAAATGGCCGGAATATTCCACGTTCGATTTTATTCTTTTGGGACGGCGAGCGACAACTAAATGACAAAATTGTGTGGACTCTTTAATTTTTATATTTTTTTGGAGAGTTTGGATGGATTCAATTGTTTGTATAGGAAATGAGATTGTGGGAAATACTGTATTTAGCTTTACAACAATCAAACATTTGTCTATGGTAACAAAAATAAAAATAAAAATACATACCAAAGTTTTCCTATGCCTAGAGACTAGGCAAGTGGTTACAGCTACCTATGCCGGTCTTTGCACTGGAGTGTTCGATTCCAAAAAACTTGGCTTTACAATATGGAACTCGACCAATGTACCCCATACCAAAAAAAACAATATCAATATATGTGTGACTTGCTCTCCATGTTCGTCTCCTATAATATATACATTGATCACTCAAAATGTCAAGCATTGTAATACAATAACACACATTCGTTTTCATGTTCTTTATTAGAGAGAAAAAAAAACTCCACAAATTCTTAATCACACGCGGAAACATACATCACATTTTGACCCCAAAGTTATAAATAATTAATAATCACGCATTACATCAACGTGGGAATAACGTCTCGCTGATTCTTGACAAAGTCCGAACAATGATTTCGAACAGCCGACAGCTCATACGGCGAAGCATCACGAGCCAGCCATTGTTCCACTTTAAACTTCTCTTGAGAACAGCTTTTCTTCCGACGGCTCTCACTCATCGTAACTTCCACGTAATTGCAATACCAACCGTGATGATCACCAGAGCCATCGGATGTCAGGTTCATCGCGCAAACCGGACCTGAGAGACAAGAACCTAAACCGCTGAAAATATCGAGATTGCCCCTCTCGAAATAGTCGTGAAATGGACCCATTAAACCTCCCCATGACACCAAATTGGAGATAACCGCGTTTTGACCGTAACTGTCGTAAACACGGAGGCTCATGACCGAGTCTGTACCGGCTTTCCATGCCGTACCGGTTCGTATGTAAACCGTGAACACGCACTTGTCTTCATCATTGTCAAACTAATTACATATAAGTGGCATATAACACATCAATATCATTAGAATGTAACGATTATACGATATGTGTGCGCATTTGCATTTTGCAAGGAAAAAACTTACGGCGAGCGCGATTGCGACGGCGGTGAGTAGGAGGAGACTGAGGAGGACGGTGGAGCTGCCGCGTGACATCGTCGTCTTTTATAACTCTTTTTGGTTCGTAGAGCTAAACTGTATGATAATCTAGGAATGTTATGTAAACTTTGAAATTTATTGTAAATCCTTTACTTGTTCGCTTAAGCAAAGACTAATAATTTATGATTATAAAATTTATTTATTTTCTGTGGCTTGAGAGATTACAATAATACAGTTATTAATAGTTTATGTGGAATTGTGGATATTCCGGTGGTGTAGCTCTAGACAGTTGGAACTAATGACTTGTTTGAATTTTTCCAACAGATGTGTGTGCCTTGTGTGTGTGTGTTTTTTTTTTTGTCAACTGCATCCCAATTTCCTAAATGATATTGGGCTTTTATATAACCTCAGATCAAAGTTTGGGTTTTGTTTTTTGTCTTTTGGCAAATGTAGACTATGTAGTGTCTTATTAATTAGTCCATGTTTGAATGGAATAGTTATAAACATAGCATATGCCATTTTTTGTCAAAGCACAAAGCATATGCTTCCTTATGATTTGCACTTACAATATGCTCTAAAGATATTAATTGTTTGTCAACAGAAAACATTAGTTTATTCACCAAACGAGTTTCTTATTTCAAAACTCCGAGCATAAAATTTTCTATATGGACTCATTATCATATATATTATTCATATTCCAACTGAAACCAAGTTGGGGTGTGCAACTGTGCATCCACCAAAATACACGGCCCAAATCACACATCACATTTGATTAAATTGTCCCAAATCACACATCACATTTGATTAAATTATATTCGAATGCCTTTTTAAATGTTTTTCTTTATTAAAAAAAGAAAAGAAGAAAATACTTCGAAGAGGTGATTTGTGAACCGTTGAGGATTCCATCAAATCAGAATCTGATATCGTTTTAAAGACACCCACTTGTAATGCATACTTAATATGCAACGACGACCTTTGAATATTTATAATGTTCTACTTCTACCCTTAGTTAAGATAAACAAATCTTCTCATTTTTTCAATTTACTTTCATGATTTTCTTGGAATATTCTGATGGCTTAAAGAAACTTAGATGCTAGCTTTTTCAAATACTTTTGCAAGACCATGCGGATTTGGGCGTGGTAATGCTAGATTGTCTCTCTAATTTCATATTATTTCAGATATATCACGCCGTCTTCAGATTCTTAAAGGTAGGATGGTTATATTTGTATTCTTATATTATTAGTTAAACACACTACCTAGCTACTTACATTAATTATATATCCAACTTCATTATTTTCCATCTACTATGGTTAAAAAATGTTACTTCTAAGATAAGGTTCTTTGAAGATATGGGAGCTTGTTGACAAAACTAAAGAAAGAAAGATATGGAAGCTTTAGACTTATTAGAAACTAGAGTCTAGAGATGCCTCATCAGTCATCACAAGATAAGTCGATAACAAAAAGCATATACGATAAGTCGATAATTTTCCTTTTCCGTATATAGGGATAAAATGAAAAAGACAAAACTATAATAACAACAAAACAAATAGTAATAACATTGTGGAAGCATTTACAAGTTTAGATTTTAAAATTTATTATAGGATAAGCCACCATATAAAGTATTTTGTTTGATAATGCGGAATGTATCGATATGTTTTATCATTGCATTGGATTGTCATCATCACTACTTATTCTCATACCCAAAAAATGATAAGGGGTAATTACTGTATGGTTATTAATGATTATAATTTTTTTTACTAAGGGTTTTATACATCTTTGGGTTCTGATTTTTTAAAAACATTTTTCCTTTTGTTATAGTAAATTAAATCTCATATATTATAGATATTTATAACTCAAAAGCAAGGTTATATAAAGCAAGAAAAAAAGCTACTCATCATATAATGACAAAAGAATCATACCTTTTATTTTTAATATACTTTTTTTTTCTTTCTTCTCTCTCACTTTTTAGCAGTGTATGTGTGGGCCGACAATAAGTGGCAATTCATTTTCCATTCTCTTGCAAATTTCTTTTTAAAAAATATGATTGAATTAAGTAATTAACAAGAGGGAAAATAACATCTTAAAAAGCCATTTTAGTTAAAGTAATATACATTGTGTATTAAGATTAGGTATTACTGCTTAATTAATATGATGATTGTATAATTGAAAGTTTTTTTGTCTTCTTGTTCAATCCACTAACGAAAAAAAAGAAAAGTCCAACACTGTTGTGATTAAACTTAAAACTTTTGTATTAGGAAAATAAATTAAAACTAAAATAATGGGTATGGGCCAGCGGGCCAGGAAGGAAGTGAGTCAGAAAGCGTAGGAAAGCCGTGGGAAAGTGGGCCCATATCCACGACCGAAAGTAACCGTTTTTTTGTCAAAGGCAGCGATACCGTTAGGCTTTGGCAGTTGTTTCCGTTTACCTGTCTTTGTTTCTTTTTTTTTTCCCTCTTCTCTGCTTCTTAATTTATAAATATTCAGAATTAAACTGATTAATACACACAGAAAGTTAATTTTAAGTTCAAAGAGATATAAATGTAAAAAATAAATACAAAAAAATTATTTATAAATTATATATTTGTATACGGACTTTTCTACCAAGTTTGATTCCAAATAGGTATTGTTTCACTTTCGCATAATAGAGTTTTTCGCTATAGATGGAATACAATTCTTTATATCATGTCATATGGTATATTTTTTTCCTATTCCACGTGATATGGGAACTGTTATGGTCCACGAATATTTATTTCTTAAAACTGTTGGTAAATAATTAATAATATGTACATATTCTTTTTTAAAAATATATATATTTTCTGCTTGATATTCTTTTATACTATTATTTGTGTAGATGTTTTTTCAATAATTATAAACTTTTTCGAGTTGATAAAAGATTTTTAGTTGTTGTTCCAGCAGATTCCGAGTTAAAAGAAGGTGATACTACTACGTACGCTAATAATATTATCATTTTACTCTATAAATAGAATTTCATAGTTTCCTATAAACTAAGTTTACAATACATGGGAAAATAAAGGATCGAAACGTGTTAGCTCCGTAATGCTTCGACAGGAAAAGAAAAGATAGGAAAGTGATAAGAAACACACACTAAACCAACGACGTCGAATAAGCTTCTTTACATGTAATCACACTCTCATATCTCACTTCATCGCAACTCTTTACAGCGCATTCTTTCTACTTTCTTATAATTCCCCCCAAAAAATCACATCAACTACAATTCTTTCTCCAAAAAAAAAAAAAAAAAAAAATCCACATCAACTTTTCTCTCTTTTAATTACATAGAAAAGGAAATAGCAATAACTTGGCCAATATGCCAAAAACCTCATGTCAATTTAGACACGTTGAATGTCCCCAACTGATTTTGACCTTCTATTATTGCCACTAGTTTTAAGCTTCCATGTACCATAATCATTAGGGATTTTGGGTAAACGTTTGGTTTTGTATACAAGTAGGCAACTGAATACATGCAATTCAGAATGTTTTTCAAATATTGTTTTCTACGTATTAGTTCCATGATATGGACTAAACAGTAGTAATTTATTTGACTTTACAATGAAAGAACACTAGTATTTACATTTAACTAAACTATCTTATTTTCGGGGGAAAAATGATTTATTACCTTAACTCTGGAAAACTATCAACAAAGTCTCTAACCTATTGATGGGATCAGTCGGGAAGAGCCGAACATGTGGACTTGGTGCGTGCACGTACGATGAATGCATCTCTTAGTATTACTTTATATACTTAATTGCTATGTTTTTTTTTTCTTGTGTGAAGATAATAAAATAGAACTAAAGAATCTGCCGACCACTAGAGAGGGCTTTGTGTTTCAATAGGGACACGTACCGAAGTAGACCACACGTGTGGTGTCGGTTTAGAAAGAAGGACAGATTCAGACGAGTCATATGGTTTGGGCAGCGAGGGACAAGCTCCTGACACGTTAGGAACCTTTTTGAATCTTTTTGGACTCTCGGTCCGGTCCATGGCCGGCGATTTATATCCTGACACTTCAATTGACTTCCACAACAACCTATAGTTACAATAATTGATACAACCGAATTATATAACTTGAAAACTATGTATAAGCCCAATTTATGATGAGGTAACTGTTTTCTTAAATAAACATTTTTCGTCAAATAAGAAAATTTTCTGTTGAGGAAAAAACATCATTATAAGTGAAGCACCATCTATAAGGTCAAGAGAAGTTTCGTAAACTTCGGGGAAGTGCATGCACGTGTAGCTAACTACTAGTAATTCACAATCTAACTTTTTGAGACATTAGTTATATGTTGAATCGTCGCCCAAAAAGATTATAGACATAAATGAAAAACAATTAAACCTAAATTTAAACGAATAACAATGTAAGAAGATGTTCAAAGGCGTTGATTCAGCCGGAAAACACGGGTTTGCTTTCCAGTTTTTGTAAGTAATAAATTCGGTACCAGTCAGAAGACTCTCAGAACATTATAGTTTGATTTCTTAACTAAAACAAAAAAATAATAGTTTGATTTGCAGCTTTATTAAAAAAAATTATATATAATATAAGTGTAAAGTGTAATTCCATAACCAAAATTGAAACAAAGAATCGAAAGAATCCGAATCTATGGGAATAGGATCGCCCGTGAAGCCTCTTTCTTCAAACATTACATACTTGCTTACGTCATCGTCAATTAGATATCTGAAATATATATCTTGAATGACAAGTAATTCAAATAATCAACAATAATATCCCTCTTTTTCATATTAAAAATTAGAAATATTTGAAGCATTGTAAAACAAAGAAAAAAAAACTTTCTATGAATGTTAGCTTTTAAACCGAAACCGGAATGGTTTTTTTTTTTTATTACAAATATATACTTGCATTGATCGCGTTCACATCAGGCTCGAGTTATTTTTTCAACATACATCGAATCGGAAAAAATTAGAGGCACATGGCGAAACGAATAAGATCCTAAGAAATCAAGAATACTTATTTATTAATCTTGTTAAGAGATGATTCCTTGAGAGACTGTCCAATGTGTCATGGTTTGAATGTTCTTTTTTCAAAATGCATATAATTTACTCTACCAAGAAAAAATAAAAAATTAGGTCAACATTGTATAAGCAAATACTTACGGAATCTTAATTTCACAGATCAAATTATATTAAAAGTTCAGTTTATTCTAATTTTGGTATATACTCTCTCTGTTTTAAAATATTAAATATTTTAGAAAAGTTTTTTGTTTCATAATATAAGATGTTTTTAAGTTTTTATGTAATTTTTAGATTAATTTAGTATTTTATATTATGCAATATTGTTTTTGACTGGTTGAAATTGTTTACGGTAAAAACTTTTAAAATTGTGTAATTTAGTTAAAACATTCTATATTTTGAAACAGAGATAATATTAATATAGCTTATTGGAAAAAGAGTTAGCCTTACGAATAGATTTTCAGTCTGACTGAACAATCAGTTTTAATTCAAAAAAGATTTGTTGGCTATGTTGAATTATGAATCCGCGTTTGGTAAGCATTTATTAAAAAAAATCGTTTTTTTCTTAATCCCGAAGATAAAAAACTTAAAAAGAGGTGTTATAAAGATCCATTACTCAATTGAAACTAAATGGTTTTGATAAAAATGTTACAAAACTAAATGGTTTTGATAAAAGTGTTGGACAGAGAGTCAAACGTTCCTTTCCCATCTCCAAGTATCTTATTCGGCATTATAGTCAAACAAATAATATAGTCTATTGGCTTCGTGTGATCGTGCCATTGACCAGCTAAGTTTCAAACCATAAACGTGATCAAACAGAAGACTGAACTTTCCTTGAATAACACACAGATTCCTCGTAAGATATTGAATTCTTGACCTACCCGACTCTCCCTCCTCCCCTAAGTAAATTTACTGTCATTTTTTTTCTATTTTTAAACTTACATTTTACATTTCTCCGAGTTTCTAGAAATAATAAAAAAAAACATTCGAGTTTTGTTCATTCCAATGTCAAACCCCATACTTCTTTTGACCGAGTACCAATTATTATTTATTATTTTTAATCCAATAATAGGGATGTAGTAACTAGTAAAAGCATATTCCCACGCGATCCACGGGTTCGATTTGATTACATGCGTATTAGTAATACAGACTTACAGAGTCCACAGGTTTAGCAAACACACGTATATGATATAGTATATATTTAGGATAACCCATTTATAAAAGACTACTAGTATTGTTTTTTCGTTTTCAAGTTTTACACTTACATATACCGATTTGCTATTACAGATTTGCTATTTTCGTATGCAGAAAACCATATCTATAAATAGTTGTGTTGACAAAAAAAGAAAATATTAACATATATAGTCCATTTTTGTTGTTAGCATTAAATGGAATGAAATAAAAAGTCATACTGTCAAACTAATTTGAATATGAATGGAGATAGTGGAAAATTTTGCAACTGATAAATGATATAATATGCGTTGCAGCCGCAGCTGGTTTTGAGGTTAGCACAAAAATGGGTGCTTTTGGTTTTCAAAGACAAGGGGCGTCTTCGAGTTACACTTTTTAATTTATATATTATACAAATAATTACTAAATTTCATAAAGCTTCTTTATAACATCTAACAAGCATTGTAGAGATGTGAATGCGCACATTTGTATATTTTACACACATGCATGCGATGACACATGTATATTTCACTAGAATGACACCGTTTCCGTTACAATGTGATATGTTATAACAAAACCCAAAACTTATCACTAAAGACAATATAATTTGATAAGTACCAAAACCGAATGGGGGTGGGGGTCACGAGATAATTCCAATGAACAGAGAACGGTCCAATATCCACGTGCAAAAAAACAAGAAGCGTTACAACTTACAATCAAATTCAAATTGTTCTGAGACCAATGCTGAAACCCGGATCGACTATAACTCTCTCGAAGGGTCAATCCTACTAAGGCACGGGATTGCTCGTCTCTCGCGTCTTTGTATGGATATGAGACTTCTTATTTCTAACCTTTTAAATAAATATTCTATGACGAAGCACATTTTTATTTCTCGATTATATGTATTTAATTATAAATTTAGGTTTAGTGTCTATTGAACATTGCTTCGATAAGCTTTAAAATCTTTTTTTTTTTTGTATATTCGAAATTTTCAATAACTACAATAATAATAAGGCTTTGTTGGTCCATCATCCAATGTGTATTTTTTAAAAAAATATATTAAACGTTTGTATCTTTCTGAATGTTTTTTTCCATAAACAATTTTTCCTGTCAATTCGTGAATAAAAGTTAGGTATAAAAGAAAGTTCGAGAGAGATATTGGTTTATTACAATATGATGATTTTATGTTAATAAAATGTAATGTCATTTTTAAGTATCGTACGTGTAGCTGTATCATGCATCACAAGGGGTCGGGCTCATACAGTCATTTTAATTTGTTAATGAAATCGGTGAAGTCGTGATGGTGTGGTTATTGCCAAGGCAACTTATATTCGGATTTCAATAATGTATCATAAAAAAGTAAATTAATAACAATACTATTTATTGAAAACGAAGCAATCTTTTTTCTTTGGGGAATAATTTAGAGTATGTGTTCCATCCATGTGTATAAATACAATAGTATATATATAGATCGTGAAAGCTTTTGGTTTGTATATTATGGGTATAAAAAAATGTCTCAATAAATAAATAAAACGGTTGATATCTATGTTGATGTGGACATTAATTGGTTAGTGAAATTTATAAAAACAACTCGATTATTTCAGTTTTATTTTTATATCATATGATTCGACGTCGTGACTCGTGAGCTTATTAAAAACATATTATACGAATACGACCTAGACGAATAAAAGACACAGAGAGAGGGAGAGGTGAAGGTGGGTGCTTCCTTTGCATTGGGGACACGTGGCATTATAAAGGAACCTAAAGACAAAGAGAAGAGTCACACCACCTCCTCCTCCTCCTCCTTCCTCAAGGCTCAAGCCTGGGCCGGCTTTGTAGGTCCCCACATAAGAACCTCGTTGGTCCCATGGCTCCCACTTGTAAACTTGTATACAAGACTCTCTCTCTCTAACTCTTAACTCTGTGATGGCTTTGTGCTTCTTCTATAAAACCCACCTCTTGGTCCTCGCATCTTTCCCACACTATCTCTTTCTCTCGTCTCTTCGAACACTTCAAGAAACACTTACCATATTCCAAAACAAAAAAAAAACAGAGAGCAACTTCACTTCTTCTTCCTTCCTTCCTTTGTTCTCAACAACTCTCGTTTCTTCTTCAATCTCTGATTTTCTCAATTCAAGATTCTCTATTTTTGTCAAGAAGAACACTCAATCTCTCACTTCACCTCCTCTGTTCTAGAAATCCCCTGTTTCTTTTACTCTGTTTCATAGATTTTATAAAATGGTGAGCCAAAACGTCGTCGTATCAGACGCAAAGACAGGGATCATAACTGTCTCTACAGTCTCCAACTCCTCGGTTTTTACTCCTTCCGCTCAAAAGCCACCGACTGCTCCTGGTTACATCTCAATCTCCAAGAAAAAACTCCTCAAAAACCTTGAGATCAATGGAGCTCAAAGTCAAAGGCTTACCTCTTGGGTTGACTCCATGAGAGCTTCTTCTCCTACCCATCTCAAATCACTTCCTTCTCTCTCCGCACAAGAAGAACTCAATTCTTGGATCGTAAGCTCCACTTATTTTTTTATCCAGTACCCAAAAAAAACTCTGTTTCTTGCATAAATTGCTAAAATAAGTATTATTTGATTCCTACCAGAAACGACATCCATCGGCACTAGACATGTTTGAACGTATCATCGAAGCTGCAAGAGGGAAACAAATCGTCATGTTTCTTGATTATGATGGTACCCTTTCTCCCATCGTCGATGATCCAGACAGAGCTTTCATGTCTAGCAAGGTTGTTATAATTAATCTTTTTTTTTTTGATGCTCAACTCTGTATCTTTTTTGTAGATATTAATATCTGTTCTGTGCGTTACAGATGAGAAGAACAGTGAAAAAAATGGCCAAGTCTTTTCCAACTTCTATAGTCACTGGTAGATGCATTGACAAGGTACATTTTGTATAAATAATTTTATTTCTCATTTTCGTTACAAATTTTGTTAATGAGCCAATTACAATTTGATATGTATTATTTTTGTAGGTTTATAGCTTTGTGAAGCTAGCAGAACTGTATTATGCTGGAAGCCATGGAATGGACATTAAGGGGCCAACTAAAGGTTTCTCAAGATACAACAAGGTAAATTGAAATTCTTACACACCAATGAGTACTAAAATTTAATCCTAATTTCCCTTAGTTTTGTTTTGTTTAATCAAAATTTACTTTTTGGCTTTTAGGATAAACCATCTGTTTTATACCAACCAGCCGGTGACTTTCTTCCCATGATCGATGAGGTAATTAAATTTGTGTAATTATTTATCTCTGTGTGTGTTTTAAATTTTTATAATTTTAAATTTAGTTAAGTTTTTGTGTTTTTGTAAACAAACTCTTTAGGTTTATAAACAGTTAGTGGAGAAAACCAAATCAACAGCAGGAGCCAAAGTGGAGAACAACAAGTTCTGTCTTTCTGTTCACTTCCGTTGTGTTGACGAGAAGGTAAGGAGGTGGAAAAAGAATCCAATTAATGTAGTGTTTATAAAAAATCGAAACTAATACAGTGAATGATGATCTTAAAAAATCAGAAATGGAGCGAACTGGCTTTAAAAGTTCGGTCGGTGGTAAAGAACTATCCGACGTTGAAACTGTCTCAAGGTCGAAAGGTATATTATGAAGTGACATCTTCTTGTTGGTGAATGTTGGATTAACGTATCTTAGTTTTTATAATTAAAGTTATATGATTTGGAAAGTAATTTTTGTACTTTAAACAGGTGTTTGAAATCCGACCTATGGTTAAATGGGACAAAGGCAAGGCTCTTGAGTTTTTGTTGGAGTCACTCGGTGAGAATCTTTTTCATCAACAATCAATATGGCTCATGAATGTGCCTTTTTCAAAATTAGAATATTCAATTCTAAATTTAGAACTCTGTATATGTTGCAGGATATGAAAACTGTAACGAAGTATTTCCGATTTACATTGGTGATGACAAAACCGATGAAGATGCATTTAAGGTATACAATTCAAATAAAAATTGTAAATATATATATATATATATATATATAATATATATATATAATCAAATGTCATACACTAATTGCGTTTTAAACTAAATTAGCTGCTACGAGAGAGAGAACAAGGCTTTGGCATTCTTGTCTCCAAGTTCCCCAAAGACACCAGTGCGTCGTATTCTTTGCAAGACCCACCTGAGGCAAGTACTTATATACTATTATGCAAAAACAAAATAGATTTTTTTTTTTTTTTGTTAACCTAAAAATAACAGATGTATCAAACCGTATGTTCATACGTACGAGTTACGCAATTATAATGACCTTCTTGTAATGTATATGTAAACAGGTGATGGATTTCTTGAGACGGTTGGTGGAGTGGAAACAAATGCAGCAATAAACGTGGAAGGGGCAATGAAGTACATTTAGTAGTCTTTTTAATTAAATAAATAATAATCGTAACCATAGGTGCATATATATATATATATATAGTTAATATGTACATCCCTTTAACCTATGATGGAACATTGTACAAGATCCTCATATAGGTTGATCTTGTTCATCATAATTCTTTTCTTTTAGAAAAAGAGATTATATGAACAAGAAAAACAGGGAACTTTTATCAACTTGGGGATATATATATATTTTTATAGCCTTCTATCTTTATTGCTTGAAGGCAATTTTTTTACTTTTCAAGGTATATAGATGATACCTTTTGTAAAACTACAATGCAAAATGTGTATCATTTTTATGAAATATATAATCATATTTTAGTTCTTGTACGTATTCCTCTTCATAATTTCTAAACAACATATATAACTAGAAAAAAAATGAATGTGCGAGTTTTGATAAGATGTAGATTGTCGACTAGTGAGACCTAGACACATATCCTTGGTAGGTCCGTAACTTTATTTCGCGACATGAAAAGATACAGAGTACTTTGTGCGAACAAAGAAAGACCGAGTCGTGACAAATTCTTCAACTTCCAAACTTTTTTATTTTATATATAAGTAAAGACTTTAAAGTACAATTTCTATCTCTTATCAAAGATAAATAAAAAGAAAAGACAAAAATTTCGTCAGTTACTTGCACCGCATGAGAACCTACATGTTAAGTACGTGTTCCACTTCATGTCCATATCATTTGTCCCTCACCATGCATATATGCATGTTGGACTTCTCTTAGATCCTTAACACGTTTCAACGTTTGAAATGTCGGTCCACGCTTCGAAATCAACCATTCATAATGTTCATTTTTTTTAAAAGGATCATGAACCTATATGTTAGTAGTAGTATATGATTTAATGTGCACATGGTGATGCATGTGAAGGAAAATGCCTTAACAATGGGGAGCCACATTTTATTGACACGTGTCACTGTATTTACCAATTTCTCTGACATTCTCAACTAACCAAAGATGGTTAATTAGTTCTTTAAATTTGACATATTAAAAGAATTTCATTGGTAATTTGATTATTGTTGGTCACTCTCCACGTTTAAAATGATGAGGTTATTTGGATATTTTTTTTTGGTTATATGTCATTAAAATCTTCTGGTTTTCTAGTTTTTTTCCTTCTAACAAGTAAAAAAAATAAAATAACAACTAGTTAAAAAGTGTATAACTAGTGCATCAAATCATCTTCGATATCGAGAGTTAGATGGACATTTCATCATGGTTGCTATTGATGTACCAAATGCCAACTCCAAAAATCTTTACGTTTCTAATATGTAATCTTGAGATAAATATAGTTTTTTTATCTACGACTTATCCATCAAACCTGAAAAATTGATTAGTATAATATGTTAACTTTAGAAATTCATCGAACAACCATAAAACTTTCAAATTTTTAGAATTTAGAAATAGATATATGTATGCACCGTATCACAGACTATCCAATACAAACAAGTTTTCATCAAGGGAAATTATATGAGAGAAACAAATTTTCAAATTATCCAATTATGCCCAAATACTTCAGCTTAAATCTCAAATTTGATGTTAAATTATACCATAATTAGTTCAAATACAAACAGCCCATGGGAAAACAAGCTATGGCAAGGTAATCTAATATAAATATTAGCTATGCAAAGAATGATAAACAAAAGGTTTATTTCAAAACTAACCATGAGATTTGAGTTTCTAGAACATACCTTAGATTGTGTTAGACAAGAGGAACAAAACCCAACTGTTCTTCTACAATAATTCTGAGTTTAGAAACTTGAAAAATTTTGCACAAAAAAAAAAAAAAAACTTGAAAAGAGAAGGGAATTGGGGTTTAGCTCTATGTCAATTATTTGGTAAAATGGATTTTGAGAATATATGATTTTTGTTTTAAAAAACAAATATATTTGTATATTAATTCTTTTAATATAATTAATTTTAACATCAATTTTTATTGATGTAAATTTTAAATCGTTTAAAAAGTGATTTTACCATAAATAAATAAATACATCAATTATCTAAATAATGTAAAATATATTTTATATCAATTCTAAAAAATGATACAATCTAATAAAAAGTAAATCAATTTTAACTAAATGATGTTAAATTTGATAATTATAACATCACTTATATTAATTGATGTTATGTCATATATATTTGCTTCACTTATAAATAAACAATTTAAAAATATATCATTTATTTGTGTGATGCAATTTAAGTGATACAATACAACTAATTTTTTGTAGTAACTAAACAAACAATTATGCTCATTATAAAGAAGAAGTCCAATACAACTAATTTTTTTGTAGTAACTAAGTGATATTGTTTTTTTCTTTCAAATAATTAATGTCCATTATAAAAAAGAAGTCCATAAGTTTATACTGGATTCGACTTTAATTAAAGATATTGGGCTCTTAAAATATATATAGCCCAATACTTGGCCCATTATAAACAAACAGAAACAGAGTTAGGTTAATAATCACTGGTTCTCTGCAACCATCAAGAACTTCCTTTACAACCATTAACAAAGCTCTGAAAAATAATAAACTTCTAACAAATTTAGAAATAAATGAGAGTTAAAGAAGCTCCAAAGGGATTCAGAAGAGTTTCTCTAAAGCGTCCCAATCAATCTCCAAAGAAGGATACTTGTGCAAACCCATCAAGAAACTCTCATCTTCTTTCATACAGTCGCTTGAGAAGTCCAACAACGTTACATCCGACTCAGGAGAAGAACCCGAGAACCCGGATCCGAATTTATCCTCAAATTCCGGTTCTTTCTCCGGTTTAGGACCTGTATAATGAAAACCAGAGAACACCTCCTCTGTTTTGGTCTGTTTCTTGAGCTGAGGCAAAGGAAGAAGATCAGAGCTATTGCAGATGGATTCGATCTTTGCTTTGATAGAAGGAGACAATGTCTGTTTGTAGTAATCTCCTTGAAGAGCAATGGTTGGGAAGTTGAGACGAGCGTTGTCTCCTCTGATCTTATGAGCAGCTTGATCGTAAGCTAATGCAGCTTGTTCAGCCGTTTCAAACGTACCGAGCCATAACCGGGTTCGGTTTTTAGGTAGGCGAATCTCAGCTACCCATTTGCCCCATTGCCTTTGTCTTACGCCTCTGTATAGCTTAACCGGTTTGGTTGCCACGTCTGTTTTCTTCATTGGGGTTGGTTTAGCTGTGAGAGGATGACCACTACGACGACGAGATTGGTGGTTGTGACGGAGATGTAACTCTGTTTGAATTTGGAGGATTTGAGCTGGAGTGAGCTGGTTTAGCCCAATCGGACCGGGTTGGTTAGGTAACAGCAACCCTTGGTTATTATTAGTAGGGATGAAGATAGGAGTTAAGGTTTTTGGGTTTGAAGAAGAGGTAGAAGAAGAAGAAGAAGATGAACTTACCTTCATGAATGGTTCAAGAGCTTTTGTGAACTCGTCTATGTAACCATTCATGTTTAAAGCTATTGCCATTTGTTAACCAAAAAAGAAACAAAGATATATGATTCTTTTGTTTATATTTGAAATATTCCACGATCTTGGGTTTGATAGTTTCGCCATAAACTTTGGCTTATATATGTGTGTTCGTTTCGGCCATGGGGGTTTTTTTTTTCTGTGGTTAAGTCAATGACACATTTAAATAATAATATTAGTATGAAATAAACGCGTTGACAATTGTTATGTCTACTTAATTCGTTTCTGTTTTATTGGTGTCTCAATTACTCAGGGCAAATTTACAATGTGTTAAGTTTTTAGCATATTCAATTAAAGTGAAGCAAAGTAGCAAAGTTAGTAGTAGTAATAAGAATCCAAATTACAACTATATTTGCCTATAGCCTTTTTACAAGTGTACAAACTATTCATTCGTTTAAGAAAGAAACAAGAAGGATCTGTATTTGAAATTTTGGGGATATGACTGTAATCAACATGTTAGATATTGAATTTTTGAGATTTTTTTGTTTTGTTTATAATCCTAATTATGAAAAGGGAGTATGTGTAAAGTAGGATAAAATCATGAAAAGGTAACAACAAAATAGGATTGGAACCAATCAGCATTGAGTGTGAAATCAAAAAGTGCCAACGTAGACGTGTTTGCACGTTGTGTCCTACGTGGATTAGACTTGTAAACTACGGAAGGCACCTTCACTCTCAATTTTAGGACAACAACTTCTTCGGTTCCTCTTCCTCCCTTCTTTAGTCTTTTAGAAACCGACAAAGATGATTCATTAGTTCAGAAAATTAGACATTTTAAATAAAAAAAAACTGTTCGAATTTTTAATTATAAGATAACATAGTATAAAAGAAATGTGGCTCTCAGTTTTAACAAAGGAAATGAGGTTCAATGTCAAACTATATTATATAAGAAATTTGTTGGTCAATGTCTCTATAATAGTATAATTTTTAGATATTTTTTAATGAGCTTTTGTTAGCAGCTTCAGGAAAAGCATGGGACTTGGGTTGCTTCTCGTGAATCTTCTCTACTTTTTTTTTTTTCCCCCTTAGGCTTTTTAAAGATATTTTCATACCAACCTCAATTTAGTATTAGCTTTGTTTACAAACACACGAGTATGTAAGCCAAACGGCTGGCTAATCAGTAATCACAAAGCTTGAAGCTTTTGGAACGAAACAGGGATATGACCAAAAATACGAATACAACACTTATCAATTACGGTTATTGTGTTTTTTTGTTTTTGCAGCTATTTCAATCATATGTTGACTATAGCAAACGTTTTAAATTGTAAGAATCTTTCACAAATTGAAAGACAGTATACACACTAAATTTAATAGTTGTGAGGATTTTACACAAAAACCGTAAAATCGACCTAACTTTTTAATGTTTATTGTAATAATGTGTGATCTTGTATCAACACTTAAAGTTGATAAAATGCATATGAGCATTCTAAATAGAATTAAGAAAAACAAAAAAACTAAAGAAAGAAAAAGAATTGAAGGTGAAACCGCTAATTCGTTGACTACACAGCCAACCTTTTCTTATAATAATGTTAAATAGTTGACCTTTTGCATGTCAAAGCAGAAACAAATCAATACTCCCTATTCTTAATTACTTCATTGCTAATCTAATATACATGATTAGGTAGCTAATCAATATATTTATTATGATTCCGTGGACCTCTATTGATTATCAGTACCTGTTGTGGTGCTACCTCTTATTTTACTTAGAATTCCAACAATACTTATAAGAAACTTTGATTAATAATAACCTTCATATTAGATAATAATAAACCCAAAACAAAAAGTTGTTTGTAAGGGACATTAGCAGCAACAAAAGGATGAGAAATCGAATAGAGACATACATGCAAACACAGAGGTCAATATTGTACCTACTCTCAAAGGACAGATACAATTTACTAGAAGAATCAAGTGAGTCTAACACTAAACGTAGATGCAACATCACAATGATGACAATAGATGTTATGATACATACATGAGTTGCTTGAAATATAAGGAATAAGGTTACAAGAGTCTTACAACATTCAAACCAGTAAAGAACAATCAGTACCTAACTGTTGTTGTGTTGAGTTGTTTTCGTCGCTCTCTCCAAATCAATCTTGCAATTCTCTCTCAACTCTTTCATGGCTACAAAGCTATTATGCTGCAGATTATCAAATAACAGAACCAAGTTTCACTAAATTAGAAACTTTTTCAAGTTATGTTCTGAAAAATCAAATTGAGGCTCTGAGGAACTTACAAGGTGGTTGCTTTCACGAGCCAAGATACCTTCCATGTTAAGAAACAGAGATGTCCATTGACCCATTACATTTTCTGTGTTTGTGGAGTTATTGGAGTTTTCAGATCCATAAGGATCCGCTGGCTTTCCTTTACTATTCCTTCGGATCAAGCCACTAGCTTCTTTCTGGCTCTTCTTCAGCACTGCGTTAAACACCGATTTATATGACCATACATTTAATTTACCAATGTTATTCGAATCAGAGTTTTGCTGTGTAATTTTCACACTTACCTGATAAGCGACCTTTGATATCCTGGTAGTGAAGATCTGACCAGATATATGCAGCTGAAAACATTCATTACATCCGGAAAACGAAGTTAGATCATATTACTGCTAGTAAAAGAGACAGTATAAACAAAAGACCATCACTACAGAATCAGACAAACCTTTCAGGCAGAAAGAACAAGAGCAAGATTTCAGCTCGTCTTCAGCTCCCATATTATGATTAACGCATCCCATACCGTCCACATTGGAACATCTGTTCATACTAAACGAGTTGATACTCTGAGAATTAGACAACAACAAACCCGCCTCTTTGCTATTGCTGCTACTTAACACAGTAATGGCTAAGTCTTCACCAGTAACAGCATCAGTTTGACTGGCACAAACAGTCATGTCCGAGTCCTTATCAGACAACTCCTTAACAGCATCACCTTTAGAAGGTTCAACAACCATATCAACGGCATTGGTCTCACCCTGAGATTCTTTTACATCGAGATTCTCGGAATCACTAGTAATCTTATTATTATCATCAGAAGAAGAACCTTGAATGGTATCACTACAAGTCCTAGTACTCTCCTTGACCAAGTCATCAACAACTAAACACAACCTCTTGGAAAACTTAACCCCGGAGCTTTCACGAGCAACAAGGTTCTTACCAGAATCATCACCACCACCAGATTTCAGAAGCAAATCACCAAGAAGCGACGAAAGCCCTCTCTTGCTTGGAACATTATTAGTCATATCACTCAATGGACGACGTGTTTCCTTGGCCACTACTAAGCTGCACCTATCTCCAGTCATCTTTACAAATTCACCCACAACACCAAAACACACATAAAAAACTTATCATTTTCAAACAAGAAATGCAACAAAAGCCAAAATCGAAATTTTTACACGAAGTTACCCAAAAAAACCCTAATAAGTTCAATTAACACCCAAAACAAGAAATTAAACAAAACCCTCTTAAATTCGGAACCGTAAACTAAGATTGCGCAAGAAACCGAAGCGATTCGTACATTTGAGAAACGAAGAACCCTAAAAATCAAAAAGGGACAAAATCAAATTGAGTTCTGGGTTACTAACCAATGAAATGTTGGCATCCGTCGTTGGCTGAGAAATCTTGGGTTTAATCGAAAGAAGAAGAAGAATATAAAAAAATTCACAGACGTGTGAGTTGAGAGAGAGAGAGAGAGAAGAATTAGGGTTTATTTTTTGAGGTTGTTGAGGCGGGAACTAATCTTAAGATTTCCCCGATCTAAGATTTTTGCGTTTCGAATTTGGGCGTCGGACTCGGAGCGGAGGGAAGAGAGGGAGTCACGCACGGTCCCGCATTCTTTTAATGGGCCGAAACTAATCTAAAATCCACTGGGCCTATTACAACAAAAGCCCAAGGTTTTTTTTTTTTGTCTACGATTGTGCCACGTCAAGTCAAACAAAATCTTATCAGACAGGAAAGGAAGGATCACCTTGAAAAGCATACCAGAACCAGCCAAAACTTTATCCACTAATATATCTCCACGTCATCTTGATAACTACGTGTCCACATCATCTTCCTTGTCGTAAAAGCATTACACTTCTCTCCGGTCATAATCCAAAGAAAAAAAGGTGAAAACTTTTCATCAAAACTCAAGTTTTTGTTTAATGGAATCATCGCGGCGAGGGATGACAAATCAGAGGGCAGAGGAGGAATTTTCTTCTGACCTAGTTGCGATGAGGAGAATCCAAAGATTGTCTTCGCACATTTCTCCCGACGTGACTGTGCCGTCGTCGCTACCGTTGGTGCAGGCGGAGAGGTGTTCGTCGAGGTCGTCGAAGAAGTTGGAAGTCAACGGAGAAGCTTTGTCGATGTACATGAGGGGGAAACATATGGATATACAGGAGAAAGTTTTCGACTTTTTCAATTCCCGCCCTGATTTGCAGACGCCGATCGAGATCTCCAAGGATGATCATCGGGAGCTGTGTATGAATCAGCTGCTAGCGCTTGTTAGAGATGCTGGGATTAGGCCGTTTAGGTATGTTGCTGATGATCCGGAGAAGTATTTCGCGATTATGGAAGCTGTTGGAAGTGTTGATATGTCCTTTGGGATCAAGATGGGAGTTCAATACAGGTTAGTGAATTTGAAATAGAACTTGGCTTGTCTTGTTTTGTCATTGGATTTGGAGATTTGAAGATTTGAGCTTTTTGTTTTGTCATTTAGTACTTTTAGCTTTCACTATCAACTTTAAAATTGAAAGCTTTTAACTTTTCCTACTGCGAATGAGTAATTTGGAGATTTTCAGATTTGGTTTTGTGGTGTCGTTCTCGATGGGAAAGTTTGATCTTGTTTTGTATCATAAGAGTTTTACATAAAGTTTTATAAATATGTGGGATACGTAGTCTGTGTTTGATTTGTTTATACATGTATATTTGCAGTCTTTGGGGAGGGTCTGTGCTCAATTTGGGAACCAAGAAGCATAGAGACAAGTATTTTGATGGCATTGACAATCTCGACTACACCGGTTGCTTTGCCATGACTGAACTTCACCATGGTGAGTGATGATGACTAATGTTTCCTCAGCATCTAATACTCTTGTCTCATTGTCATGCCCCTGTACTAAGTATCTTTCTTTTGTTTACTCAAGGGTCAAATGTTCAAGGTCTTCAGACGACAGCCACATTTGATCCACTTAAAGACGAATTTGTAATTGATACACCTAATGATGGAGCTATCAAATGGTGGATTGGAAATGCTGCAGTTCATGGGAAGTTTGCCACTGTTTTTGCTAGGCTTATCCTTCCAACTCATGATTCCAAAGGAGTATCAGATATGGGTGTTCACGCCTTCATTGTTCCTATAAGGGATATCAAAACACACCAGACGCTTCCTGGTGTTGAAATCCAAGATTGTGGACATAAAGTGGGACTTAATGGAGTGGATAACGGTGCGTTGAGGTTCCGTTCTGTGAGAATACCCCGTGATAATCTTCTCAATCGTTTTGGAGATGTCTCTAGAGATGGCAAGTATACAAGTAGTTTGCCAACGATCAATAAGAGATTTGGGGCAACACTCGGTGAGCTTGTAGGTGGTCGAGTTGGCCTTGCATATGCATCTGTTGGCGTCCTTAAAATCTCTGCAACGATTGCTATTCGTTATTCCCTTCTAAGACAACAATTTGGTCCTCCGAAGCAACCTGAGGTCAGTATTCTCGATTACCAGTCTCAACAACACAAGCTCATGCCGATGTTAGCCTCGACCTATGCATACCATTTTGCAACTGTATACCTCGTGGAGAAATATTCAGAGATGAAGAAGACTCATGATGAGCAACTGGTTGCTGATGTCCATGCACTCTCTGCTGGGCTTAAATCTTATGTAACGTCTTACACCGCCAAGTCACTCTCGGTATGCAGAGAAGCGTGTGGAGGACATGGTTACGCAGCTGTTAATCGATTTGGAAGCTTGAGAAATGATCATGACATTTTCCAGACATTTGAAGGAGACAACACAGTGCTTCTGCAACAGGTCCTTTCACTTTTTTTTTAAGAAACTTTTCACTTCTTTTGAGAATATAATCATGCTCATAGTTTTGTTTATTTTACTCAGGTGGCTGCTGATTTATTGAAGCGTTACAAAGAAAAGTTCCAAGGCGGGGCGTTGACAGCTACATGGAGCTACTTGAGAGAATCAATGAATACTTACTTGTCTCAGCCAAATCCTGTTACAGCGCGTTGGGAAGGTGAAGATCATCTAAGAGATCCGAAGTTCCAGTTAGATGCTTTCCGGGTGAGTTAGTGTTTACTCATATATAATCTCTCTGACTCTCATTGTTTTCATTCATTACAATTGGTTTCTTTACATTTGTTTCCTCAGTATCGAACATCGCGATTGCTACAAAATGTGGCAGCGAGATTGCAGAAGCACTCAAAGACTCTCGGTGGTTTCGGTGCGTGGAACAGATGCTTGAATCATCTCTTGACACTTGCAGAATCTCACATCGAATCAGTCATTCTCGCCAAGTTCATTGAAGCTGTTAAAAAGTAAGGATCACACCAAAATCTTTCCTTAAAAAAAAAAAAAAAATTCAGAAATCAAGTTTTATAAATCTCTTATTACAAACCTGTTTATTTTTTTCAGCTGTCCGGACCCAAGTGCAAGAGCTGCTCTGAAACTAGCATGTGATCTTTACGCATTGGACCGAATCTGGAAAGATATAGGAACGTACCGTAACGTGGATTATGTGGCGCCTAACAAAGCTAAGGTTTGTTCTCTTGTATAATAATCCACAGATTTAGTCAGTGACTTATTATTTCTCGATTAAAAATGGTTTAAAACCAAAATCTTGTTTGCAGGCAATTCATAAACTGACAGAGTATTTGAGTTTCCAAGTAAGGAACGTGGCCAAGGAACTAGTGGATGCGTTCGAGCTACCTGATCATGTTACTCGAGCACCAATTGCCATGCAATCCGATGCTTACTCACAGTATACTCAAGTAGTTGGCTTCTAAAAATGTGAAGAACAAATAATATATCATCACAATGAATGATCTTTTGATTCGAAGCAAAGAAGAAAAAACAATTTATACGGGATAGACAAGAATCTGCAGTCCTTTTGTATGCGTATTTTGTATCTGTTGTTGTTGTTTCCACGGGAGAACAAAACAAAGTAATAAAAATGTCAGAAAAGCCACGTTTATGACGACTACATTTGTAAGTTTTACGAATTGACCTTCAAATGTAGTGAACTTACATAAGCTCCATAGCTCATATCACCAAACAAATTGATGTTTTCACCGAGTTTTTTTTTGTTAAAGGCGTGGGTAAAACGTGGTGGGGGCGTAATTGCAGAGGTCATGTAATCCCTCAAATCCTTCACAAACATCCAAACCTCTAAACTGTCATCAATTAAAACCATCCTTTAACATTCAAAAATTTTCAAACTGACATCATATTGTTCTTTAATAAATGTCAAACTGTCGGATGACTATCCTAGCTAATGATGTAAAGAGTGTTTATTCACTACCGGAAGTTTAGGTTACACAAACCATTGTGAATCCCCAAGGTAACTCTTGACCACACGAAAACATTATTTTTATATTGAGCCGAAAACAAAACATTACTTTATTTCGTTTTGCTTTCTTAGGACATGCAATTTTAGTTCCAGACAAGACGAGCAGATCTCGACACGTCCCTCTCCCAACATGCACACCTCCTCCAAGCTCTTTTACATATAATAGAGACTTAATTATATATATCCTTCTTATTTAAAAGCAAAATATCAAAGCAATTAAGATATGTCACAAGATATCGCGATCTATACATGTAAGTAAACTTAACCGCCAATAAAGTCAATATCAATCACGTATATATAACATGAACTCGAGCAATCGCAAGGGATCATTTGTTTTTACAAATCATTTATATAGATACCTATAGTAAAACTATACACTCAAAAACACTAAAAATGGTGGAGGTCCAAGATTTAGAACCACTTAGTCCAATTCAAGACGAAGATGACGATGATTTCGAAGAAGACGAAGGCGAGTTTGATCGTTTCGGTGAAGACATCAGCTACGACGATCTCAAGAAACGCATGTGGAAAGATCGAAACCTCATGTCTAAGATCAAACAACAAAAGAGAGACAATCACAACTCCGTCTCCATCTCTTCGCCGTCGTCATCTTCCACGTCAGCATCCTCCCCTGTCTCCTCCTCCGCTATCGTGCGCCGAGCAGAAGCTTCACGCCGCAAGAAAATGGCTCGTTCTCAAGATTCGGTGTTGAAGTACATGATGAAGATTATGGAAGTTTGCAAAGCTCAAGGTTTCGTTTACGGAATCGTACCGGAAAAAGGTAAACCGGTTACCGGTTCTTCAGACAGTTTAAGACGTTGGTGGAAAGAAAACGTTCAATTCGATCAAACCGCTCCAAACGCTGTTTCTGATTATTTGACGTTAGCGGCTGCTCAGTTAATTTCGTCAAACGAATCTCTAGACCCGAATTCTTATATCCACATGCTTCACGAGCTACAAGACACGACGTTAGGGTCGTTGTTATCAGCTTTGATGCAACATTGCGTGCCCCCGCAGCGGCGGTTTCCATTGGAAAAAGGTTTGGCTCCACCGTGGTGGCCGAACGGGACGGAGTTATGGTGGGGAGAGCAAGGAGCTGCGGCGTTTGAGCACGGTCCCCCACCTTATCGAAAGCCGCACGATCTTAGAAAAGCTTGGAAAGTGAGCGTTTTAGCGGCTGTGATTAAACACATGTCGCCGAATTTGGAAAGAGTGAGACGGCTCGCGAGACAGTCCAAGTGTTTGCAAGATAAGATGATGGCTAAAGAGACTGATACTTGGTCTCGCGTGTTGAACCAAGAAGAAGCTCGTCTCAAACGCCTCACAATCTCAGATGACGAGGACAAGGATGGAGATCAAGAACCTTCAGGATTCACTTGTTTCGATAAAGAATCGTCACTTAACCCTTGTTTTCTTGTATCGCAAGATCAAGAACCGGCGGGGTTAATGAGGAAAGACAAAAGGGCTGATCAAGAATGGTCGCCAAATGCTTCTTTTCTTGTCGATCAAGAACCGTTCGGTAACAAGAGAAAAGGTGAGTTTGTGGAACAAAAAGAGGCAATGGTATCATCTAATGTATACACTTGCCAAAACTCGAGTTGTCCTTCAAGTGATGTGAGTTTAGGATTCGTGGACAAGAACTTGAGGACAGGTCACGAGATCGAGTGTCTCTACGGGAATCAAGAAGCGATGAACCATAGTAGCGGTGGCTCGGAAGGGTTTGTTCGGTCAATGACTACAAGTGACGATGATTACAGCGCCAGCTCGAGAGCAGAGGACACAAGAAATTATCATAATCAAGATGGAAACTGGCTAGACTATCTCTGGTTCGAGAGGTTACATGACTTAAACTGTTCTGATCAAGGATTTGAAGATCAAACAAGTACCGCAGTGGATTTGAACCAATTACCAGATCATTCTGATTCGAATCAGACAATGAACGAGGAAGCTTTTTCATTATGGGACATGCGCTGTGAAGACAAAGATGTTTACATGTCTCAAGATTGAAAACATATCTCAACTTTGGAATATATATATCCTCTAGTTGTTACAATGTATTAAGAAAAACAGAGTTAAGAGAACAAAAACAGAGAAAATTTTGTTGTTGTTTTGTTGATGATCCAAAGCTATACAATCAAGAAATAAAACCTTTTTATAATCATTTTTTCATTTTCAAAAAGAATTGTAACAATCTTAGTCATAAAAACTATGCCTTTGTGGAATGCAATCTTCAACCAATCTTGCACCCGCTAAAGAATAACCTTTCCTGAATCTACCTTTGTTCAGACTCTTCACATCAACTTCTACTGCAAAGATCGCACAAACCGGTCTATGATCCGAAAACCTCGATTCCCCACGGATATATGAAAGCTGTTCTATGCCTTCACCTCTCCACAGAATCCGATCACACCTGTTTGCAAACATTCCAAAATTCAAAACAGACAAATACATATCTTTTTATGAATCAAAACAACAGAACTTCAGATAATACCAAGCAGGAGTGCGGCGTTTTTTCTTGGACTTAGTCATTTCTCCAGCATAAGCATCTGAGTTCTGAGAGTACTTATAGGTTGGAGCAAAAAATATTTGACCTTCTTGGAATCCTGAGAAGACTCTTCCTGCTCCTCTTTCCATGTTTAGCTGAATCATATAAAGATCAGAGAAGTTAGTAAACCGGGAAAAGAATTAAGAATTCAAAAGACTTCAACAACATTTTGATAATACAAAACCTGGTCTCTCTCAAGAAGAGTGTCCCAATCATTGTCTTCTAGTAATACTCTTGTCTCTTCATAGGTTAAAGCAACTCTGTAATTCAAATCTCCAAGCCAAAGTACTCGGCTGCAAATTCCAAAACATACTCTTTTAGCTGGTTTGTATTAGCATGTATAGAGAGAAAACGATTATGACTTCAAGGAAACATACTCATGATCAATGATTCTTTCGGGTGCGCGACAAATAGGGTTCTTGGTGAGTTTAGGGAATTGAGTATGTTTCAGAATCTCAGCTACATCTGCGTTTCTTCTCAGCTCATCACCTTCTTTCTCACCGGAGGCTAAATGACTACACACAAAGCAAAAGCTTGTTTGGTGCAATGACATGCTTATAGCAATACATCCCTGTGAAAAAAACACACAAAGATTCAGATCCTTATACTTATGTCAGAATCTTTGTTTTATATAGATAGAAACTTGTTTTACCTTGTTCCCTAAGCGACCCATGATTCCTCTCCCAACAGAATCAAGTCTAAGATGAGAGATATGTGGAATCAACTCTCTTCTAGCCCAAACAGACAAAAACAAACCAACCATTTGTTTACTCGCAATCAACCGATAACTCATTTGTCCAGGCATCTTCGTAGTCGCAGGAACATCATCAAACAAGAAATTCTCATGAACCCTAAAATTCTCAGCCTCGGCATTGTTGTTACTGTTATCTGTCATAGGATCACTAAACTTCTTCGATCTCCTAGCTTCCCAACCAACCGAAGTAGTAGTATTATCACTAACCGGACAGTTACAAGTCTTCAAAAGACTTGAATCGACACGAAAGTTTCTGCTCAAGACTTTAAGATTCGGTCTTTGAAAGAAACTAAGACTACTAGGTGTTCTTGATTCTTCATTACCACAGCTACTACTACAAGAAGAAGTCGTTCTTGAAGCAGAGTAAGCTGCGTTTGAATAAACAGAGTCTTGTCTCGGTTTATTTAAAGCTTGACTTATTAAAGCTAACCATTTAGCTGCAGGCTCGTTATCTTCAACCACTAAAACGTTTCCTGCACTTAGAGGAACAATCTCTTGAAACCTGAATATGAAAAAAAAAAACCAATACAAGAATCGTTATAAAGGTTGAAACACTTTGTTATGAACCCCAATAAAAGTTTCAAATTTCAGTCATATTCATACCCACAGATATATAAATCTGCTGTGCCTTCAACGAGTAAGAAGTCTTCTAGGTTAAGATCATTGTTTGGTGTTCTTCCTCCTACGTTCCATGTAGCTAAAAACACCCTGAGATTTCATAAAAACAGAGAGTTTGAAATCTGAAACCAAAAAGAAAACAAAACACAAAGAGATTAGATTAGATATTCAAACCTGAGTTCACGAATCTCTGTAGTTGGAGCCATAGGTCTATCGAAACTCGATAGATTCAAGCCTTCAATTCCAGGACTTGACTTCCTCTCTAACAAAATTTAAGGAGAGAATAAAAAAGAAGACCCTAAATTTACATTGCTTAGAAATAAAACAAGGGATCAAGAAAACCCTAAATTAGATTAAAGACCTTAGACGAAGAGACGAGTCCAACAAGGAAAAAAAAATTGACAATGTAGTATGATTTACACATCGCTATCGTAATCATGTGAAAACTTTGTCAAATTTTATGGGTAGGTTACCAACAAAATCAAATAATTCCTAACCACACATTGAAAAAAGATGATAAAAAAAAGTTATACCAGAAGCAGTCTTCCAAATCATTGGAGAAGAAGTGTTGTCAAGAACCGATTTCTTCCGAGAAGCCATTCGTCGCTCCAAATCTATCAAAAGGCATTAAAAAAGTATAAAAAAAAATCGAATCGAATGATTTTTGTTTTCTTGTGATGTACGTAAAAATAGGTTAAAGAAGAGATTATTTACCATTGTTGTTGTTGTCTTGATCATCATTGTTGTTTCCTCTGTAGTTCATAGACGCATCTTCGTCTTCTTCTACTTTACCAAATCGTCTTGATCCGAAAATCTTAGGAAGAATTGACTAAAAACAAAGGAATGTTGTAAAAAATTTAATAAATTGAAAGAGAATTAATGGGTTTCACGTCGTGACATTTTCCAAGAGAATCAAATTTAATAATTGAAGGAGGAAGAGAAAGAGAGAGAGAGAGAACCTTCTTCTTAATCTCGCTTCGGAGGCTGTTCTCAGAGTCGCTATCTTCTTTGTTGGAACTCATTCATCAAAATCTTCTTAACACAAATTATAAATTGAAAACAGAGACAGAGAGAAAGAAGTTATTATTTAAAATACTTTTACTTAAAACATTAATTTTTGTGTTAATAGATCTTAGAAAATCGTGCGGAGAAGGACACTAGTATTGTTTATTTATTTATTTATTTATTTATTTTGTTTCTAGGGTTTGATTTTTTTTTTGAGCATAATATTTTTGTTACTATTTGTTTTTAATTAAATACGATGACTCTTACTTAATTAATTAATAATTAATCAACATAAGGGGATGCTAATGATTTCTTGTATGTTTGATGACGAAAGATAAAAGGGGTTAAAATAACGATTTAATTAAAAACGAATTTTGTGGGTTTGAAAAGATCAGATTTTGGCGCCAGCTCCTTCGGAGTTCGGATGTTTTAATATCTATCAACAGTAGATTATATATGCTCTAGTTACAGATGTACTAGGATTTTTATAATTCGTGTTAGAAACTTAGAATTAGTAATAAAATATATTAAAGTTTGTGTTGTTTTGTTGGATCGTTAATATTTACATACTTTTTTCAAAACCATTAGTCATTAGGTGTGAAATTTCCAAAAGTTAGCTGTTTAGTAGTAATATACTCAATCATATAAGTAAGATTTTGTATTAATGATTTAATTTACTAATGCTTCTTTATGTAACTATTAAGAAGAACCGACAAATATTGCGATTATCTCTTATATATGCAGTATTAATCATGAAGATCTGGTTTTGCTTTTAAGTTTTGTTGTTTATAAAAGGATTTAAATATCGGATTTGATGACTAATGATTAATTAATAATATCCTAAAGTTTGATGAGAGGAGGTGATAGCCAGTGTTAAGATGGGCCGGGACCATTTTTTGAATCTGGACTCAGCCACGACGACAGGTGAGGTTTATTGTACCAATTGACCTGCGAACGGTTGAAATGTCTAAATATGAAGTTATATGTTGACAACATGCAATGGCACTGGAAAGATATTTGATGGTGAAATACTATTATTCAAATCATATAAAATGAGAAAAAAAAAAAACTAAAACATTATTATCAAAACATCGTTGTTTGGCCAACTTCTCTATATTCTCTTTCTAAGCATTGATTTCTTGAAACATTCCTTTAGCAGCAGCCATCCTGCAAAATCCATTACCACCAATAAGAAACCATATGTCAGGACACACCCATATACACCATATAAGCATATACGAGAGATAAAAAAACATTATACAAACATACCGAGGTGGCTTCTTGTGGCATTTGGTACCAATACAATCGTGAATGCATTTTGCTTTTTCGACATAGAAAATTTCGCACGAACTAATGCACCTATCTTGACAAGCTGCATATGATTCACTCATTGCTGGTAATGGTATCATCGTCAGTGCCATCATCATCACTATCATCATCAACAACATACACTTCTTTTCCATCTTCTTTGTGTGTGTGTGTGTGTGTGGTATGATTATGTGTGTGTTGTTTTCTCTTGTTGATTTACTTTATCCCCTATTTATAGCTATTAACCTTCTCCATTATTGGAACCATATATATCGTTACTTTGAATATGAAATATTACATAGACAATTTAAGGTAAACGGAAATTAAGTTCATTATAATATTCTCTGTTGACCAATAAAGTATATTATAATCGTATTCTACATGTCTAACCTTAAATTTTGTAGAAATTACTTTTATTTCTTGCCAAATATATACTACATATATTTAACAGTTGCCATGAAAATAAAATTTGAAAATGTAAATCCAGCTATAGAAAAAAATAATTCTTTAAGAGTTCAACGAATATTAAATTACACTTGCCTATTTTATTGGTATTAGTCAATAAAATAGAAATATTTCGAATTTTTTATCAATCAATTAAGAGTACAATATTTAGGAAGGTGTATTGAAACAATAATCTTGGAGGATTCTACGAGATTTAGGAAATTTGGAATTTTGATTGATTTTAGGGAAGTTGATATGATTTATGATAAAAAAAATTTAAATCCCACATAAAACCATGAGATTTGGATTTATGTATTTTTAACTAAACAAATCTTCTCAAATCCTATAGAATCCCTAAAACTTATTAAAATCCAAATCCACAAAATGTTTTGAATAACAACGGATTTTAAAATAGATTTTTAAATCATCAGTATAATAACTGTGAATTTCAGAAATTTTTTTAAAATCCATAGTTAAATAACATAAAATTTATAACTTTTATATAAATTACCTAAAAGTTAAATACACCTTCGTATATCATTTGACCGATTTGATGTTTACTATGTAACTCTGTTGCTATGAAAATAAAATTTGACAACTAGCAATGGAAAAAATTACACTTGCCTGTTTTTAATTGGTATCTCTATCAATGAAATCAAATATTCTGAATTTATTATATCATTATTTCACCGTCTATTTGTTTTTTTTTGTTAAATAATGGGCCGATATATCTAACAGATGGGCCAATGATGGACTTAATCATGACAGCTCTTTACATGCTTTACTGAGTTTTTTTTTTTTTTTTGGTTTTATTTTGAAACAGAGTTATCGATATCATCGATACAATTTTTATTAAAAATTTAACAGCTAACTAAAAATTCATTACTAATAAGAATATGCTGTTGTTGTATCTTTGCCACGAAGGTAAAAGTAACAACAAACTTAGCGATTAAATAACAAAACTAATACTAGTAGTAGTAGGTAGTCTTGGCCTTAAAGGTTCTTCAAGCTGAAGAAAGCCAAACTTTAGTTAAAAACAAAACACTCTCATCAATTTCCTTATTTCGGGATAAGAACAACACACAAAAAAACAGTCTGTGATCTTTCTCTCCGAAGGTAATACAACAACAAAAGTCCATATCTTTTATGCATGGGGAGAACTTAAAAATTATAATTATGTATAGAGAGAGCTTTTTTATGATTTACAAATATATATATATATATAAATGAACTTTTGTTACTTCTTTTATTTCTGAATCAGGAAGGATAGTGAAAAAATCAGCCGATGTCGATGATGGTGGTTACTTGAGAAGCCGTAGAGTCTCCGGTGGGTTGTTGCCGGAGTTTTTTTCCGGTGACATTGCTCTTTCATCCTCTGTTTCCAGTAGTTTCTTCATCTCCCTCATCTGTAAGAAATTTCCATTACACTTCTTTGTAACATATACTTAATATATATGATTACTATACAAGATTCAGATTTCAGAAGCATGGTATTTTTGTTTTCTTTTTTGCAAATTTTTAATAAAAAGAATTATGTATTCATATGTATAATCAATTAATTAATTAAGGTCCTAAACTATCAACTGTAAGAAGCTTTTTTTGTACAAGATTTTGAAAGCATGTTTTCTTTTATATATAAAATATGATCTATCAAAGTCTTTAGCTTTCATACGTATGTAGTAGTATAGGCAAGTGCATGTTGTGTCTCTCTATCCCCAGTGTCCATCTATACTGTATGTATCAGCCTCTAGAAGCATAAGAGACAGTGTCTTTGTTACCTGGCTAGCGAGGACCTTGTTTTCTTCTTTCAGCAACTTCTCCTGTTCGGACAAGATTATAAGGTGGTCACAGTGCCGACTTAAACATATTATATGCCCCTGGGCAAACTAAAAATAAATGCCCCTTAACTTATAGAAAAAATTACTAATTTTTTTTGGATCTCTTTAGTTCATATAATTTTTTTGTGTGCCCCTTTCTAGCTTACAATTTCTTTTTGTGTGCCTCTTTTAACTTATAAATTTTTTTTTGTGCCCCTTTTTTTATATGTATATACCCCATTAATTTTTGTACCCGGAGCGGTCGCACTGCCCGCCCACCTAGTTAAGCCGGCACTGGGTGGTCATCTAGTTTCTAACAGTTTCAACTTTCATTTAAGTTTTATCTAAATGAAACCAAAATAAATAAATCAAGAACTAAGAGAAGACCAAAAGACATATCTAGAGAGCTAAACTTGGTCTAGTGTTCTGCATACTCTTGAGGTTAAGAGGATTCACGAATCAGCATAGCTAGCCTACACTACAATGGGCGAGAGAGTGATTAAAACCAAAGAAACTAACCTTATCCTGAAGGGTCTTCACAAGCTCCATCGTTAGCTTTGTCTGCAACAAGACATTTGGGGATTGTGTCAATTTGGAAACATGATCCAAAATCAGGCCAGATCCAAACACTGTTCTTGGATAACAAAGTAGATAGTTGGAAGCAATCACTTAATAGTAGCAGCATATAATTTACCTTCCTAGCTCTAGTTACAGACAGAGCTTTCATGAGCTGCTCTTCTATGGAAATTAGAGATTCTATACTTACATTATCACCTTTCGCTTCTTCAAGCTTGCTGCATATTTTTATATAAGATTAACATAATAAAAGAAAAGAGAACTTTTTTACGATTAGAGGACGAGGGCGGAAAAAAGGATCATAGTGCTAACCATTGAACTATTTCTAGTAACTCCTTGTTTGAAATATAATCCGGAGTTTTTTCTGCACGATCCTGCCATGAAAAAAAGATTGTAAAACCCTTGTGTTTCCATGAGACACAAATGCTTATAACACTCGAGAATTAGATTTGGTATACGATAAGCTTAGATACTTGTCGTATACCTTCTAATGCATCACCAGAATTTAAGAACGAAAAACCTCAATGCTGATCTCTTTCCACAATGTTAAAGATACTACAGAAAGTATTCACATAATCACCATTTCATTAATGAACTATACGAGCTAAGCTTCAAATGCTCATCGGTCTCAATTATATATATGCTTTACACTGTTTTGAGAGCAATGAGTGTATGTATATATGGATGACAATGTATGTTTATACGCCTAGAGAAACTTGGTTTGGTATATACGTAAGTTTACAACTTTGTTGTAGAATTTCTAGTGCAAGTACTTCCATACACCAGTCTTTCCCCACAATGATAAGGCACTACATAAAGCATCCACATAAATGGACTATAATCTATCTTCTAAATGCTCATCTCAGTTACTGTACCCATGACCGTGACCATATATATGCAAGGTTTTAAGGAAAACTTACCAAGGTTCTACGATCATCAACATCTTGTGTTTCATAATAATGATTGAGTATCTTGGCCATGCTGGAGAGAGATCAAGAAAGAAAGAAAAAGGCAATTAGATACAATCCACGCCAAAGGATTTTGATACTACGAAACATAAACCAATAGGGACTTTTATAGAGTAATAATTCTTCTATATACATGCTATACTGTATTTAACGTCAATTTGAGTTATAGCATCAATTTGTGTTACTACATTCAACTAATCACAGTTTTGGAACCTTTACTTAAGGCTTCTATACAAAAAATGTTTAGTGTATATGGCTGAACTAATAAGCCAAGGTTTGTTAACTAATACTTTTTTTTTTCTAACTAAATATTCATATTACATGAATATGATGGACTTCAGTTTATTTTTCCATCCAGTACACCATTTTCTCTTTCATTTTTATGTCAATGCTTATACGTGGTAAATTTACTACTTGAAACGTAAATCCAAAACTCAAATGATCTATGTACTTTCTAATTAAATTTGCTATAAGAGCTATTTATATATAATCAACTTTGCTGGTTCTGAATATTTGACTTAGTTTTAGATATATGTACAAGATGAGCCGTTTATTCATATGAGTATTAAATTACTCACTACATCTTATCATTACCAAAACTAAAACAATGATCTTTTTCTTTATTATACTTTCAAACTATAACAACAGTCAAGATAGCATAACTGGATGGCTAACTGAAAAAGATATTCGCCCTGAAAACAAAATATTTATAAAAAATTCATGGTTGTAAGTGAAAATCTCCAAAAGGTGGTGCAAAACTGACACTTAGTATATGAAAAGCTATAACTCTACCTTCTAACCTCCACTTAGTATTGAAGCACTCACACAATCAAATCAGCCAAACTGATAAGCTAAGAAAAACGGGTCTAGCATCTCAGGGCGTGTTACGAATTGATAGGATTGAGCCCATTGAAGCCCACAAAGACACGCCACGAAAGCTAACGTATGCATGATGGCGCCTCTAGGTCTTAGAGGCCATTATAGGTGGTCTACTATAGAGCATTATAGGTTGTAAATCTTGAACCAAAAAAAAAAAGAAAGTTCAATTACTTTTATATACAATTTGTGCATGATACATGCAAATGAATGTAGAGGCTCACTCAACTTGTCCCATGAGACCCAATACCTCAACAAGAAAAGATAAAGAAAGAAAAAACATTTCAAGAGAGAAGGAAACAACTACAAGAGGAAGAGCTAGTCATTAATTAATGTACACATGCACCTTGCAATATGCACACAAAAAAACTACAATTAAAAGTCGATAAAATTGATGAAAGTGGGCTTATATAGCCTTTGTGGTTTTTGGTAGTGTCACCGCCATGCTACTAGGAGTGGACGTGTGTGATCTATCGATGACAAAATAAGAAAGAAAATCGATACTCAACCAAAGGAGTAATAAAGCATCCGTGCAAACTGTGATTTATGACTTATCCAAGAACTACATTTGACCATCAAAATCAACAAAAAGAGAAAGTAGTAAATCATATATAGAATACACACTCGTAAACTAACAAAAACAAAACAAAATGGGACTCGTTTCCACTAGATTCTTGATCCATAGCATTACCCCAATGTAATTTCTCTCAACACATCCTCCGGGAGATGCGGTAAATTGGGTAAAGACTAAAGAGGATATAAATGAGCCTAAACTAATAAAATTAAACAATGTACATTGTTCTTACAAAACTATTAACAGCTAAAGATTGAGTTGAAAATACCAATAAACAAACATGAATTGCGGATTACCACGTGTAGAAAGGAGTCTATTAAAATGCATGCAAAAAAAAAAAAACAAATCCCTCCAACAAAATTCATTAAAAATAAAATAAACAAAAAAACGAACACCAAGAACATTCTTCCGCCACCACATTGTTTTAAATCTTAAATTCAATTAAAACCAATACATCGATTATTTGAAGATGAAGATATATACAAGCTATATAGATTCGAAGGGGACATATACAAGAAGAACCCTAGCTAGCTAGTTTCAAAGTTCTCGAGCAAAAAAAAAAGGAATCTACAAGATAAGAGGAAGATAAGAATGGTGTTAGTTATACCTGTCGCCGGAGGAGAAGCTGTAGAGTTTTCCGGTAGAAGAGACGATGATAAGAGCAACGGATGAGCCACAGAGCACTGAGAGTTGACGAGCTTTCTCCATGAGACCATTGCGTCGTTTACAGAAAGTGACTTGTCTACTGTTTTTGTTCTCAATTCGTTTGATCTCAACTCTTCTTCTCCCCATGGCTTTCTTCTTTCTCCGACACGTCTAAATGCCCTAATTTTTGATTCTGATGTCTGTATTATTGGTCGGAGAGAGACTCTTTGCATTTTTATTCCTTTTTCTCTTTTATTTTTTGAGCAAAAATTTCATTCTTCTTTTGTATCACTTTTATTCCCTAATTAATGTCAATGATACAGAGTGTACTGTAGTAGAAGTTAATTAAAAAAAAAAACAACAATTACAAAAATTAAAGAGCAGCTAAACGGCGCGTTTTAATAGAGTCTAGACACGTATTAACGCATGCCGAATTCGCTGAGGGCGCGTTTTCATTTCCTGTGGTCCTTTCGATTATTATATTTATCTCTTCGTTCATATGTGATATGACCAAAGTAGCTTAAAACAGTACATATCAAGTTAATCCGAGTTAATAAGCAAAAAGAAAGGATTTGGATTTGTAAACTTATGTCCCGACCGACTCCGGACCATATATATCTGACAGTTGTACTTTAAGCAATGTTGTTGTTGATACGAGTCTAAAACTCTAAACCTCTATTAAAACGTGGCTTCTAAAACCCCGATTAATCCGGTTTAATCAAACACACTAGTGAACTACTACTGCTACTACCCAAAGGCATTGATTCATCTCACCCAGTATGTATCGGGCCGTACGCAACACAATTATTGGTCTGGAACATACAAAAAAAAAAAAAAAAAAAACATTTGGGCTGGGCCTTGTAAATAGTAATGATTCGAGCTCAAGTTGCTGCTACTCAGATTTGATTATGTTACTTTCTCGATATCAGATTATTAACTAAAGAGAGAGAAAAAAAACTTTTCACCTTCAAAATGTTTACTCGATTAATGATATTGAAGTAGGAATTACGTTTGACTATGAAATTGATGTTAATCTTTGAAATCGCATACAAAATTACTGTATAGGAAAACTGGGTGATCTTGTAATAAATGGGCCGAATCTGGGCTTATCAATAACAGCTAAGACAAGTCTTTTACTAACCTTCCGCCTAAAATTACTTTTTTTTTTCTTTTTTTTTTTGATAAAAGAGTTCCTAAAAAAAGGCACAGAAACTTTTATTTTAATCACATCACTCTGATTTAAATTCTCCCAATTAAAAAAATAATAATAATCAAAAAAAAAAAAAAAAACATATGAAACTTGGCCTTATAGGGTTCTTCACGCTGAAGAAAGCAAAACTTTTATAAACTCACCAATTCCTATTTTGCAGACAAGAAAAACCAACAACACAAAACATAAGAAACAATATTTATTCATTATCTTGTCTCCGAAGGTAATAATACAAATCAAATACATTTTTATTTGATGCTTCTTCCCTTAAATCTCTCCGTAGCAGCCAGGGGAAAGAAAGAAGAGGATGATATTTCACATATGTATCTTTTTCATAATCAGATTTTTTTTTTGTACACTTTTTAATTTTCGAACCGTTGGTGATGGTGGTTACTTCAGAAGCAGGAGAGTCTCCCGTGGGTTCTTGCCGGAGCTTTTTCCCGGTGACATTACTCTTGCACCCTCTGGTTTCAGAGACTTCTTCATCTGTAAGAATTTTTTTTTTTTTTTTATATATTTAGTTTTTATTTTTCCTATAGATTTGACAGTAAATATTAATAAGAATCTACATTTTATAAGCATGACTTTATCATTGAAATTAAAAATAAAACAAAAACTATTAAGTCTCACTCATAATTTTGTAGCATCCATCAGTCCTTTAACTTTCATCTGTAAGAAACTTTCTTACCGTTTAAAAGCATGTTTTTGAAGAAAGATTGACAAAAAAAACGAGAGTTATTAGCTCAGACAAATTTGACTATTCACCAGAGTCCTTAACTGTCATACGTAAGTAGTATATGCAAGTATCTTTGTGAATCTAATGTATAGAAATGATTTATTAGCTTCTAGAAGCAGTATGGTACCTTCGATAGCTGGCTAGTCAAACTCTGGTTCTCTTCTCTCAGTAGCTTCTCCTGTTTGAAACAACATCAACATTCCTAGCATTTTGGTGATTCATCGAAGGGGAAAGTGACATTTGATTACTTTTTTTTGATGTTGCCTTTTTTATAATTTGCAACCAAGAATATAACTCAGGAGCTAAGACAAGACCACAAGACATATCTAGAGAGCTTAACTTGGTCTAGTAGGATTCAAGAGTTAGCATAGCTCTTAGGATGGGAATATATACCAAAACACTAACCTTCTCTTGAAGGGTCTTCACAAAGTCCATCATTAGTTCTGTCTGCCAAAAGACATTAAGAGTTACGTCAAACCGGGAAAAGAAATGGTCTCAAATTCTACATCCAAACAATGGTTCTTGAACTTTGTAGAATCTATACTTAATTAGTAGCAGCATTTATACCTTCCTATCTCTAGTTACAGACAGAGCAGTCTTGAGCTGCTCTTCCAGGGATTTTAGAAAATCTATACTTGCATTATCGCTTTTCGCCTCTTCAAGCTTGCTGCATATATTATATGCATAGATCAACAAAAGCCAAAAGAATTAAAACGAAAAGTTTGAGAGAGAGAGGAGGGGAGGGGGAGGCGGAGTCTTAGTGCTAACCATTGGACTATTTCTAGTAACTCCTTTTGTGAAAGATAATTCATACCCTTTTCTGCAAGATCCTGCCATAAAAGAAAGACTCTGAATTTCTTGCGTTTCTAAGACCTCGAATGTTATTTTAGTACTCTAATACAAAACCGGCAGCAAAGAACTACCTACCTCTATGCTAATCTCTTTCCATAATGGCACTACACAAAGCATCCATGTCACAACCATCTCAATGGACTAATCTAACTAAGCTTACACATGCTCATCTCAATTACATAATCATTAGAAGACTTTTAGAGCAATGAGTATATAATGACAAGATATGATTCTAACCCTCAAGAACTAAGTTTGGTATACAATAAGATTTAAATCATGCCATAAATTTTCTAGTGCAATACCGATTGTAAAGAACATGTCATCTCTATGTTGGTTTTTCTCCACAATAATGTTAAGGCAAAAAAAAAACATAACAAACATCTTCATTGACAGTAAACTAGCTTCCAAATGCTTTATCTCAATCACCTATGCATGTGTACCCATGCCAGCGAGGTTCTAAGAAAAACTTACCGAGGTTTTAGGATCATCAGCTTGCTGTATTTCAAAACGACTGAGAATCTTGGCCATGCTGGGAAGAGATTAAGAGATAAACACAAAGGCATTAGATATAAGTATAAAAAACTATTTTGGAACTACGAAATTGGATTCTGAAATGCTTCTTAAACGTTCAATAAGCCAAGAGATCGGGGTTTAGCTTCTTAGGGGTTAAAAGTTCATAGGATTGAGCCCAAATCAAGCCCACAAAACACATCAGAAAAGTTATAGCTGAAGTGTTGAAGTGCCTCCAAGCATTATAGTCTGTTTTATTGCTATCCTATATGATATTTTTTATGGATACCTACCCTCTTTTCACAAATTCATTCCTACTTTGTGATCTATTTCAGGATTTCAATATATAGAGTGAAATTTGATTCACTTGATCTCCACGTTGCTAATAGCATCCTAAGGTGTGATTTGAAACTATGCAATTAGTGAGGCACATAAAAATCACAAGCTCAAGTGAAACACTTTTACGGATAATGCCACTAAATTAAGGTATCAAAGGAGCTACCAAAGAAATTAGCTATTACTAGAGTTTTGAATAAAATAAAATATGAAGCCAAAAGTGAAAATTGAAGCCAAAAGAAAAAACTTCCACTATGGTCCTATCTATAATTCGTGCATGTTAGTTGTCAATTTAACATATGTACTCTCTGATGATCAAGCATTTGTGCTGTTAAAATCAAGACAATGCTACGAAGCTTTATATTTAGCGATGAATGGTTTATATTCCCATCTTTACAAGATCTCTCAGTTCCGGCCATTGTAAGAAATTTATAAAGGAAAAACGAAAGACATACAATTAATGTATGGAACCAAATGATGGTAACTAGAGAGAGTTTATCTGGCCCTTGAGACCCAAACACAGTTCTTTTTGTTAACGCATTGCAAAACAGAAGGGAACAACAATTCAAGAAAAGAAAGAAAGAGCTAGTGGTTCTAGCCTTGGTGGAAGAGTTGCCCTGTTGGTCTAGGCCAGGGATCAATTCTCCCCAAGCGCAAGAATTGCTCAGCTTTTATCCCTTTGGCCACATGGGTATGGGCCCATTGCTTACGGCCCATTTGCATAACCGGGGGGGACCCTACCCATGGGACGCCCTTCCCCCAGAGAGATTAGTCTCAGATCCCTCCATAGATCTGGGGATTTACTCTCTGAGTTAACAAAAAAAAAGAAAAGAAAGAAAGAGCTACTCAGTATGTATGTACACATGATTGGGGCTTGGAGTCCAATGGTTTATACTATTGTCACCGTAATGTCATAACAAAATGTGCGTGATTTATAATGTATAAAAGGAGAGAAAATCAAAATCCAATCAAAGGAGTGACTACATTTGACCATTTAAATAAACTAACAACCTTTTACTTAAGTAACAAACCATAAATAAAAGAACTAGCTAGTAAACAAATCATCTACAATTAATACACTTGTAGATAACCAAATAAGTATTTTACATATAATGTGACTTCTATTCCAATCTGAATTAAGACCCCTAATCTGCTGCGTTACTTACTTTATATCAAATCTACCGGAGGTGCATTGAGTAAAAAAGAGGAAAATTAATGAGGACTAATCTCAAAAACTAAACAATGTACATTGTTCTTGTATAACTCAACAACAGATGAAGTACACAGAAATTAAGATGAGTTGAAATCCGAATAGACAAACATACAATACGATTACCACGTGTAGAAAAATCTCTCCAAGTGCATGCAATAATATTCCCAAAAAAGATAAATGAAAAAATAGAAATCACTCCAACATATATGAAAAACAATAGAAAATGAAAAAAAAGACACAAAGCAAACACTAAGAACATCTTTAGCCACCACATTGCTTAATTTAAAATTTTTTTAAAGCTACACATCGATCACGGAGAAGAACAAAAACAGGAAACTCAGCTTAAAGATTCAAAAGGGGGAAAACAAAACCCTAGCTAGTTCTTTATTAGTCTCTCTCAATGTTTCTCGAGAAAGTTCTAACCAAAGAGGAAGAAATAGTGTCAGCTAGTTACCTTTCTCCGGAGGAGAAGCTGTAGAGTTTTCCGGTGGAAGAGACGATGACAAGAGCGACGGAGGATTCACAGAGAATCGAGAGTTGACGAGCTTTCTCTATGAGACCATTGCGTCGTTTACAGAAAGTAACTTGTCTACTGCTTTTGTCCTCGATTCGTTTGATCTCAACTTTTCTTCTTCCCATGGTTTTGATCTCCGACTAGTCTTATCTCCTAATTTGATTTTGATGTCCGTCTCACTGACCGGAGGCACTGAACGTTTTTGCTTTTTATTATTTATTCTTCTTTTCATTTTTTCGTTTTTAATTGGTTTTGAGCAAAAATCAGTGAAGTATGTTTTTTTGTTTTGTCTAAACGAGAGAGAAAAAAAAAAAAAAAAAAAACTAACACACTCACAGTAAGAAGTACTAAACGATTCGTATAAAAAATAGCTAAATTGAAAACACTCTCGGGCACTATTGTCGAGACAACCACGATTTCTTCTCTCCGACGCCGGCGAGCTTTTGCTCGCCGGCGTCGGACAGAGTCTCCTTCTCTTTGTTTCTCCTTTGTTTCCTTGTTGCTTCCCGTCTCCTCGCTGTGTCGACGGCTAAGCTCCTGCTTGCACTTTAGCAGCTCACTACTCTCTTTTGGAGAGGCTTCCTTCTCGGTTTATAACCGAAGTTCTTTTCCCGAACTCCTTCTCGGTTTTCCAGATCTGATGGTAGGAGACCTTGAAGGCACCCATCTGCAACAACCGTCTACAGAATCTCTCGTCGCCTCGAATCCTAAACAGAGATTTATGGTTCTGAGTTCCCCGGTATCTTGGCTACTTTACTCGCCAACCCCATCTGCTGCTACTCCGACCTGCGGGGGTCGAGATTGTGTCTCGGCGTTTAGCCGAAGAGCCTCTTCTCATGGATCTGCAGACAATCTTGCTGCTTCCGAGTCCCCTACCCGAGGATCGAGTCTAGACAAGGGATGCTATACCGCTTTTCGCAAGGAACAAACCCGTCTTTTGATCTCTATTGGTGTGAGATTTGCTGGTTCATTCTCGTTCTGCGATGAGCCACTGTTCAGATTTCTAGATCTGGTGGCCGGAGACCAGTATCTTGTCATGTCAACCATATGTTTGCTCCTTCCTCCGCTTGCCTTGATCACCGGAGAGATCTGTCCCCTCCCTCCTCCAAGAAATCTCAGCTCCTTCGATCTAGAGGATGTGAGAAGTCTTGAGGGCAGTGATCTTTGTTCTGTTGGCTACTTCGGAGGTCCATGTTCGGGTCTTCCAGTACCGGTGTTGTCGCCGCCGGTTCCACCCATGTCCAACTGCAGAACTCGCCTCCGATGCGTGTGCCCAACCGCCACCCTCGCCTCAGCCAGCCGGCGTTGCTGTGTCTTCTATCTAGGTCTTCTAACCTATAGAGTGCAATGGTGTAATTGTTTCTGGGCCAGGCCCAAGAAATTATCAAATGGATTAATATATGTGTTGAGCTTAAAGCCATTTTTGCCCATATCAGTTGAGGCTAGGTCCATCAATTTGATTAATCCTTTAAAATATGTGGATTTAAGACCCATCTTCATAATTCATAACCTATTATGGACTGAAAGGTCTAATAATTCCTCCTTAGTGGAGAGCACTTTCCTCTTGTACTTCTCAAAAAAGAGAGATTGTTGTGCCCATCGAAAAATGATTTTTTTATCGTGGTCATGCTTTGCCATATTCGAAGATAAGCCTCCAAAAGAGACAATCGAATATGGAACTGCTTGTAGTAAAAGTAGCCTCCGAAAGCGACACTTGAATAGACAGAGATTGTTGTGCAAAAGTAGCTATGCAGTTGTAATGATCCTTTCCTCCCTTTGGGAGAGATATATGTTTTTTTCCTCCTTTTTCAGGGAGAGACAATCTTCTACGGTTGATAATCCTCTTGTCTGGGTGATTTTGAGTAATGCTGATTACGCCTTGATGGTCTGCTGGAGATTCCTAATTCAGCCTGGCTTCTCAGGGCACACCTGGCTATCGTGGCGGTGGTGGAGCCTGTGGTCTCTTCCCGTCACCAGTTTTTTGCTTTCATGTTCTTGTCACGCTCTTCGCTCCTCGGTAACTACTTGGTACAGATCTTTCAACGTGGTGTGGCAAGGTGGCTGTATCTTGGACCCCTTCTCGGGCACTCGACTCTTGGGAAATCATTCCCACCCTACATGTTGTCTCCCTTTTCAGGGAGCTGATGATTCGTCATTAGTGCGAGTTAGGTTTTTAAAAACCCGTCGGAATCTTTGCATTCCATTGTGGCAATTTGTCGTTCTGCGACCGGCGATTCGTTCTTGGACAGCCCTTCGCCATCTCATGTGGACTATCAGCTATGTGGTTCACCCTATCTTTGTGGCTTGTATGCCCTTCTATCCTCTTAGTATTAGTTTTTGTTGTTGTACTTTATGTTTGTATCCTTACTGTCATGTTGGGATGATGTGGTTCACTAGGAACCTATTAATCTTTGTTATGTTATCTTCCCATGTAAGTGTGTTGACCGCTGTAAAGACTCACCCTAGAGGAGAGATCTTGTCACTAGCTTAATGAAATGGGTTTGTTTGACAAAAAAAAAAAAAAAAAAAAAAAGTACTAAACGATTCGTTTTGATACAGCTAAGACACGTGTTAACGCATGTCGAATTACCTGAGGGCGCGTTTTCGTTATTATCTCTTCGTTGATCACAAAAATATATGAAACGAATGCATTCGTGGTATGAATCGTATATCACGTTTCTTAAATATTTTATATGAGATCTTTATTGAAACGAATTGTGAGGATATGACCTTTAAATTGATTATGATAGAAATGGTTATATCCGTATAATGCATACATCGACCGGTGTATGTGTATTTAACAATGAATTTAAAGTTTACATTCGGGTTTACTCGTTTACGACTTACTCCGTCTGGTTCCACTGTATCTGCGCTCGGGTAGTAATCCTGAAATCCATTTCTGCTAGGCCCAAATGATTTATTTAATAAGCAAATATAAGCCCATCTAAGTCTCTAGAAACGTTAGGATTGGATGATATCTAAATAGTACATTTACACTTTAAAGTAGTTAAAAGGCTTGTGTTTACTATTTGTTGTACCAAGTCTTTCCTTTGAAAGTACTAATTTTGGAGTTCCACAAAAGAAGAATTTAGAAAAAGTACAAAATATCTGATATGGTTCAATCAAGCTATATAAAAACTCAATATAACTATGAGAAACAAAAAGAATTAAGAAGCTCTCTCTAGCTAGGGTTCTTCACGCTGAAGAAAGAAAAAACATTTATATCCAATCCGTACTTTCAAACAAGAATACAAACAACACGAATTCACAAACACACGAATTCTGTCTGATCTTGTCTACGAAGGTACAATACAACAAAAGGTCGACAACTTTATCTAAAGTTTTACAATACTTTTTCATATTAAAAAAAGCTTCGTTTTCCTTTTTTTTTTTGTTTTTCTTACCTTAATTTCCACACATAGAGGGAAGATAAAAAGGGTTTGAGATTATGCAGCTTTTCCTAATTTACAAACTGTTATTTTTTTTTCTTTCTTTCTTTTATATTCTGAATCAGGCTATGAGTTTTCAGGTGAAAACTCAGCCGTTGATGATGGTGACTACTTCAACAGCGGGAGAGTTTCCGGTATTTTGTTACCGGAGCAATTTTCGGATGACATTCCTCTCTCACCTTCGGTTCCCAGAATCGCCTTCATCCCCATCTGTAAGAAACTTTCTTTCGTTTCTTTTAGTTTTTCTACAGCTACTAAACATTCACAAGAAATTAATCTATATATATTTATGCAAGTGTAATGGTGTTTATATCTATATAGTGTATCAAATCATTAATCAGTTTTATGAAGCATAAGAGTTTTGTGTCTTTGTCACCTGGCTAGCCAGAAACTGATTCTCTTCTCTCAGCAACTTCTCCTGTTTGGACAAGATCGTAAAGGTCATTAAAATCTAACATGTTTTTAGAGCTATATATATGAGCTTCGCCATCCAAATTCGGCGACTCTCATCCAAGGAGAAAAGTCCAATTTAATCAAAGAATTTCAAAACGTTTTTTTTTTTTTTTTTTTTTCATTTGTTAGAATTAGGGTTTCATCTAATAAACCTAAAGATATATCTAGAGTTAGTGATCTGCAGACTCCGAGGTTAATAGTATTCGAAAATCAGCATACCCTACAGAATATGGCTTTGCAATCAAATAAAAACCAAAGCACTAACCGTTTCTTGAAGGGACTTCAGCTCGTCCATCATCAGTTCTGTCTACAGTAAGACATTATTAATTAAGGAGTATGTCAAAAGGCTATTCTTGTATATCTAACTAAACAAACATTTTTAGGAAATTAGTTCAATTACTTAAATAGTAGCAGCATAGATACCTTCTTAGCTCTAGTTACGGACAGAGCAGTCTCAAGCTGTCCTCCATAGACATTAAGGAATCGACACTTACATTATCGACTGGTTCTTCAAGCTTTCTGTATTCATAAGTTGCCAAAAGAAAAACATTTTTTTTATCAGAAGAAGAGGGGGGTAAAGGTGTATTAGTGCTGACCTTTGGACTATATCTAGTAACTCCTTGTGAGGAAGATAATTCCGAGTTTTTTCCTCAAGATCCTGGACATGAAGAAAACAAAGGGAATGGTCAGAAAGATTGTGGAGTTCTCTCGAGTTTTCTGAAAAATGCAATAAATTTAACTTTAGAGAATTAAGTCGAGTATGAGAAATTCAAAACAATGAGTTATCTCATAACATCAACCATAGCCAGAATCATGGTTTTAGCTAACTTACTAAGACTTTTTGTTCCTCAGCATGTTGTATCTCATAACGATAGATGATCTTGGACATGCTGGATACCATGAACAAAACAAAAATGCATTAGAAACAGTAAGTTGCACAAAACCATTACAAAACTACATACTAGAAATAACATCAATAGATGACATTATAGAGCGATCAAATCGGAGTGAAATAATGCTTATATAAACGTTACATACTGCACCAATTTTTGTCACTGACCAATATATTTTTTAAACAACTTAACTTCAGTAGGCGTCTATGTATTAAAACAGTTAAAGTGAACATATATAGCTTAAAATAAAAATAAAAACATTTTCACTCCCGAAGATCCTGTTATATATATGCAATTAACTTGCCAGCCGATCGAAGTCATTTTCTAACAGCTCCCTATGAATTCATTTGACTAGCTCATTTTTTCCTAAGCTAAATAGATAATATATAGAACAACAAAACGTTTAGCTAAATGATATCAGGATTCTCCTTCAAATACAAGCCAAGAAAGTGAGATTGACATTTCAGGGAGGAGGTCACGACTTAATCCTAATTGGTGTCTTCCATGATATACTGATGCAATAACATGAATATACTTTTTACGATTTTAGAAAAACATCCTAAGTTGTGAATTTAACATTAATCTCAAAAAGAAGAAAACGTAAAAAAGGTTGTTAATTAAAAATCTTAGATCTCAAGCCAAAACACTTTGTGTAGTACAATTAAGTTAAGGTACAAAAATCCTACCAAAGAAACTACCTACCACTAGAGTTTTAAGTGTTGTACAATAGGGGCAAATAAAGAATTATCCTAAAATTGAATATATAGGATTATTTAGCATCTGTATGCTTTCTTGATCAAGCATTTTTGGTGTTAAAATAGGCAATGAGAAGGCCTATATTGACAAGGACTACATTCTTATTTTCTCGAAGACATATTTTTCTTATTCCATTGATGATTTCTGTAAGTTTTATAAAAGCAACACACCGTCATTTTTTATTTGACAATGTACTTTCATTTTGGTTTATTGTACTCAATTCGATATGTTCTAAAAGATAAGTAGCTGAGATTTCTTCTAAATAGAAGAATGTCAAAAGGTCAGATGGTTAGAAATATCCACAACCAAAGATAGAAGACTACTAAATTCACTGAACAAATGGTTGTAGTTTACTCGTTTTATCCTATCAGTATAAACCGGCTATCAATTTCTACTTAATTAACCCTCTAGGCCACTAGACTTTGGCAAAACATCTTGAACAAGAGGAGTAACAAAAACATCACTCACTAATCTTAGATATATACCTTGTATTGGTGTCATATGGACACAACAATTACGCTTAAAAGGATTAAAATCAATATCCGGTTTGATAAGTATATAATGTGGCATGGGTGGCAAGTATTAATGTGAAAATTTATCCAAGCACCACAATCAACTTTCAAAAGCAAGTATAAACCTGGGAAGGTACTTAATCAACTCAGTGGAAGAGAAATTATAAAACAAACAGTCTACAATAAATCCCCGATCAGTAATTGCACAATGTGGCATATCTAATTTTAACCAAAGACTCTTGATCTATCTTACCACTAACCCCAATTAATCTCATAACAAATACACCAAAAGTGCATTGCAATATTGGATATAAACCAAATCTCAAAATCTTAAAAGATACACACTGCTTCTTAAGAAAAAAAAAAAAAAAAAAAAAGAATCTTGAAAGTGAACAACAGATGAATTAGCGATACAAATATTACGGAGAACGTATCACCACGTGTAGAAAAAATTCTTGAATCACATGCAATACTAAATTTTTGTAAAAATTGAAGGTAAAATTTTTAAAAAATAAAAATAAAAATCCATATTTAAAGATAGAAAAAAAAAAAAAAAGCACGAAGCGAACACCAAGAACACCGAGAAATTTAAATCTCAAATTAGATTTAAGCGTAAGCATCGGCTCTCATCATTTGAAAAAGAAAGAGTAGATCTCAGTTTATTTGTTGAAGGGAACAAAAAAGCCCTAGATTTGAAGTTTCTATATGGGGAAAAAAATAATTAAACAAAAGAGAAAAAAAGGCACAAAGTGAGACCCAAGAAGTGGGATAAATCATCTTACTTGTCGCCGGAGGAAGAGTTGTAAAGTTTTCCGGAGCCGGAGACGACGAGGACTGCGATGGAAGATTCACAGAGAATTGAGAGTTGTCGAGCTTTCTCGATGAGACCATTGCGTCGTTTGGAGAAAGTGACTTGCCGACTGCTTTTCTTCTCGATTCGCTTGATCTCAACCTTTCTTCTTCCCATGGCTTCTCTCTCCGATCGATAAGGGTTATGCCCTAATTTTGGTTCTAATGTCCGGAGACTCTCAAATGTTTTTGCTTCTTTTTATTCTTTTTTTTTTTCTCTATCTTATTTTTTTTTTCCCTTTTTCGGGGTTTTTTTTTTTTTTTTTTTGGTTAAACGAGAGAGAAAAAATAATAAGTGGAAACGGTTGTGTTTTGGAGCGACGAAGAGTCGTAGTAATCTCTTTACTCTTTTTTAACGCTTGTCGAAATACCTTTGTGGCGGCGTTGTTAGCAATTTGACTATTAATCCAGTCGGTTAGACCGGTTTGAGTCCGATCATCATCCCCACCGATCGAACAATGGTTTTATGCTATATATATTTTTAGATATTGTTTCTTCGGTGGTTATCTCATTGGTTTTTTTTTTTTTCTTTTCTTTTATGAAATTAATTCGGATACATTGGTCGGGAAGTAGTGTACACGAATCGGGTACGGTTTATTTTAAAGGATTTCAATTATTATTTGTGTAAGAGGAGGGGTCGATCGGATTCAAACTTTCACTACAGTGGATGACAATTAGATTTTACTTCAAATGTTTTCAAGAAATTACTGATAACCTTTCTGTTCATAATTATTATTTTGTATATAATGTTGGGATTAATTTCAGTGATATATATGTAGTGGTTAAATCATTGTATGACAAATATAAAAGTGTGATATCGAACTAAGAACTAAATTGAGCCGTATAAAAGTCATCTTCAACATCAAACTATCATACAACTTCTACAATCTACCGAGTAAGGAAAGAACAAAACATTAGTACGTCTGTCAAATTGAAATGTAGAAATCTTTTTTGTTTTTTTTGGCAAACACGAAAATTTAAGTATTGCTAATAACACACATAGTTTATGCGTAAGACACAACAAGTATACAATTTTACTACCATAAATCTTTTGAGTTGGGTGGTTCTAAAAACATATAAAGCTTCTAAAACGAAAAGTATACATATGCGCATATTTTAAAGTATTTTGCTTTTTTTTTTTTTCATAAGCGTCGAGAGATTTTATAAAACAATTTTGTTGGCACTTCGAGCAGTCTTGACTCTTGATCATTGTACCGGTGCATGCTCATTAACTTTTTTAATGGTCGATCTATAATAATTCCACCGATTTTATTAGAAATCATGGACATCCAACACAAAATCAATTAGCAATGGTCCATGATCTTTATATATTATTTCAAAGAACACATCCAACCGATGTAGGATTCTAATAGACCTCTTTGAGATGTGGGTGAAAAATGGTATAATGGAAAACTGTCCGAACCTTATTTGCTAAAACTGATGTAAAAATGTTAATATAGATATAATAAGAATGGTATATCCGTATACGCATATGTCCAATTTTAGAATTTATTTTGGGGTTTACTCGTAATTGTCTCGTTTAGACTCGAACCGGCTACGACAATTCGCGCATGGCTTACCGTCCGGTTCCACTGTTTTCTAGGTTCGGGTAGTAAACTTGTAATCCCGAATCCCATTTCTGCTAGGCCCAAATAGTATCTTTAATAAGCAAATATAAGCCCATCTAGACTTTGCTAGAAACGTGATTGGATGATATCTAGTATATTTAAAGAAGTATAGGCCTGTGTGTAGTAATTTTTGTATCAACTTTTTCATTTGAAAGTACTATTTTTGGACTTCCTCAAAAGCTGAACTAATAAACTTTAAAAAAGTACAAAATATCTGATATGGTTCAATCAAGGCCAAGCTATGAAAAACTCGAAAACTATGCCACCTAAGGTAAGACAACTGAATAAGGGAAACCAAAAGAATTAAGAAGATATAATCTAGGGTTCTTCACGCTGAAGAAAGAAAAACATTTATAACCAATACCGTACTTGCAGACAAGACAACAAACACACGAATTCTGATCTTGTCTAAGGTACGACAAAGGTCGACATCTTTATCTTAGTTTTACAATACTTTTTCGTATATAAAAAAGTTCTTTTTTACCTTAATTTCCACACAGAGGAAGATAAAAAAGGTTTAAGATTATGTAACTTTTTCTAATTTACAAACTTTTTTTTTTTTTTTTTTTTTAAATTCTGAATCAGGCTATGAGTTTTAAGGAAGAAACTCAGCCGTTGATGATGGTGATTACTTGAGCAGCGGGAGAGTCTCCGGTATTTTGTTACCGGATCTATTTTCCGATGACATTCCTCTCTCACCTTCGGTTACCAGAAACGTCTTCTGCCCCATCTGTAAGAAACTTTCTTTCGTTTCTTTTAGTTTTTCTACAGCTACTAAACATTAACAAGCAATTAATCTACATATATAATTAAGCAAGTGTATTGGTGTTTCTATCGATGTGGTGTATCAAATGATAAAATCAGTTTTCATAGAGCCATAAGAGTTTGTGTTTTTGTCACCTGGCTAGCCAGAAACTGGTTCTCTTCTCTCAGCAGCTTCTCCTGTTTGGACAAGATCATAAAGGTCATTAGTTTCTAACAAGTTTTTAGAAGCTATCTGATCATCACCATCCAAATTCGGGGATTCTCATCCACGGAAAAAAGTCGAATTTGATCAAGAATTTCAACATGTTTTTTTTTTCTTTTCCATTTGTTATGATTAGGGTTTCATATATAAATAAAACCAAGAATAAATCAGGAACTAAGACAAGACCTAAAGATATATCTATACTTTGTTTAGTAATCTGCAAACTCCGAGGTTAAGAATCAGCGTACCCTACAACATCTGGCTGGCTTTGCTAGCAAATAAAAACCAAAGCACTAACCTTTTCTTGAAAGGACTTCAAATCCTCCATCATCAGTTCTGTCTACAACGAGACATTAATTAAGGGATTGTTAAAAGACTATTCTTGTAAATTTAACAAAACAAAACATTTTTAGGAAACTGGTTCAATCATTTAGTAGCAGCATAGATACCTTCTTAGCTCTAGTTACGGACAGAGCAGTCTCGAGCTGTTCCTCCATAGACATTAAGGAATCTACACTTACATTATCGACTGGTTCTTCAAGCTTTCTGTATTCATAAGTTGCCAAAAGAAAGAAAAATATATTTTATCAGAAGAAAAAGGAGATAAAGGTATCTTAGTGCTGACCTTTGGACTATTTCTAGTAACTCATTGTGTGGAAGATAATTCCGAGCTTTTTCCTCAAGATCCTAGACATAGAAAAAACAAAGGGAATGGTCAAAAAGATTGTGAAGTTTATGAAGAAAAGCAATAAATGTAACTTTAGAGAATTAAGTCCAGTATGAGAAATTCAAAACAATGAGTTTATCTCAGGCTTGAACCAGTGCTTCTATCATATCATAACATCAAAACCCTTAGAATAATGTTCTTAGCTAACTTACGAAGACTTTTTGTTCATTAGCATGTTGTATCTCATAACGATCGATGATCTTGGACATGCTGGAGATATCATGAACAAAACAAAAATGCATTAGAAACAATAATTTACGCAAAACTATTACAAAACTATATACCAGCAATCGCATCAATAGATGACATTATAGAGCGAACAATTTGTGTCCCTGATCAATATTGTTTTTAAACAACTTTACTTCAGTACTAGTAGGCGTCTATGTATTAAAACAGTTAAAGTGTACATATATAGCTTAAAATATAATAAAAACACTTTTACGTTAGCTTACAAATAGTTTTTGTATTGGTCAAAATTAGATTTTCTCATTCCATCAGATTCTATTTCATCATTATATCCATGCAATCTAAAACTGTAATGCTATAAGCATAATCTATACATTCTTAATTTCATCCCCGAAGATCCTCTCATATCTGTACATTTTCTTACTGCTCCCATTTGACGACGACATTTTTTCTAAGCTAAATCAATGTTATATAGAACAACAAAACATTTAGCTAAATGATGTCAGGATTCTCCTTCGAGGACAAGCCAAGAAAGTGTGTTTAACATTTCAGGGAGAAAGGTCACGACTCTAATACTATATATATATATATATATATTGATACAATAACGTGAATATACTTTTTACAAATTCAGAAAAAATCTTAAGTTGTATATGTAACATTAATCACAATTAGAGAAGAAAAACTAATAAGTTAGTCAAAAAAAAATCTTAATCTCAAGCCAAAACACTTTAATTTGTATAGTGCCATTAAATTAAGGTACAAAAAAACTATTAAGGAAACTAGCTACAACTAGAGTTTCAGTATTGGAAACTAGAGGCAGATAAGAATGAACCTAAAATTGTATATATATATATATATATAGGGTGTGTACTGTTACAAATTTAGCATATGTATGCTTTCATGATCAAGCATTTTGGTGTTAATATAGGCATGAGAATGGCTATATGATATATACACACATTGACAAGGGTTACATTCCTAGTTTCTAGAAATCATATTTTATTATCCCATTGATGATTTCTGTAAGTGTAAGTTTTATATAAGAAACATACTATCATTATTGATTTGACAATGTAGTTTCATTTTGGTTAATTGTCCTCAATTCGAGATGTTCTAAAAGATAAGTAGTTGAGATTTCTTCTAAATGGAAGAATGTCTAAAGATCATATGGTTAGGAACATCCATCCACAACCAAAGATACAAGACTATTAAATTCATTGAACAAATGGTTCTAGTCTAATGGTTTCACCCTATCAGTATAATCCAGCGATCAATTTCCACTAAAGAACCCTCTAAGCCAAGGTCACAGTAGACTTAGGCACAAAATCTTGAGGAGCAACGAAAAGTCAATCACTAATCTAGACATATTTATCTTGTATGGTGCCATATGCACACACCAGTTACGATTTGAAAGGGTTAACGAGGTGAAAATTTGATATCCAGTTTGATAAGTAATGTGGCATGTGTGGCAAGTATCAATGTGAAAAATTATCCAAAGCACTACAATCAACCTTCAGAAACCAGTATTAAACCTTTGGAAGGTACTTAATCGAAGAGAAATCACAAAACAAGCAGTCTATATACAATACATTCCGGATCAGTAATTGCATAATGTGGCATCTAATTTAAACCGAAGAATCTTGATCTATATGTTACCAGTAACCTCAATTAATCTCTCAACACATCTACCAGAAGTGCATTGCAATGTTGGATAAAAACCAAATCTCAAAATCTAAAAATATGTAAATTGTTTCCTAAAAAGAGAAAAAAAGAAAAGAAAAAAGGAATCTTGAAAGTGAACAACAGATGAATGGTGATACAAAAATTACTAAGAACACATCGCCACGTGTAGAAAGAATTCTTGAATCACACATGCAATACTAAAATTTGTAAAAATTAAAGGCAATTTAAAAAAAAAAAAATCCATATTTTAAAATGAAAAACAAAAAAAAAGCACGAAACGAACACCAAGAAATCCAAAGAATGTTTAATCTCAAATTAGGTTTAAGCCTACGCATCGGCTCTCATCATACAGGGAACAAGGAGTAGATCTAAGTTGATTTGTTAAAGGAAACAAAAAAAAAACCCTAGATTTGAAGTTTCCATATGGGAAAAATAATTTTTTTTTTTAAAAAAAAAAAAGAGGAAAAAGAAGCACAAAGTGAGACCCAAGAAGTGGGATAAATCATCTTACTTGTCGCCGGAGGAAGAGTTGTAAAGTTTCCCGGAGCCGGAGACAACGAGAACAGCGATGGAGGATTCACAGAGAACTGAGAGTTGACGAGCTTTCTCGATGAGACCATTGCGTCGTTTGGAGAAAGTGACTTGTCGACTGCTTTTGTTCTCGATTCGCTTGATCTCAACCTTCCTTCTTCCCATGGCTTCTTTCTCCGATAAGGGTTATTATGCCCTAATTTGGTCCTAATGTCCGGAGACTCTCAATGTTTTTTTTTTTTGCTTCTTTTTATTCTTTTTTTTTTCTTCGTTTTCTCTCTTTTTGGGTTTTTTTTTTTTTTTTTTTGGGTTAAACGAGAGAGGAAAAAATAATAAGTGGAAACGGTTGTGTTTTGAAGCGACGAAGAGTCGTAGTAATCTCTTTACTTTTTTTTTTGTTTACGCTTGTCGAAATACCCTTTGTCCTTGTGGCGGCGTTGTTAGCAATTTGACTATTAATCCAGTCGGTTAGACCGGTTTGAGTCCGATCATCATCCCCACCGATCGAACAATGGTTTTATGCTATATTTTAGATTGTTTTCTTCGGTGGTTATCTCATTGTTTTTTTGTTCCTTTTCTTTTATGTAATTAATTCGGATACGATGGTCGGGAAGTAGTGTATACGAATCGTGTACGGTTTATTTTAAAGGATTTCAATTATTTATTTATTTATGTAAGAAGGGTTTCAAACTTTCACTACAATGGATGACGATTAGATTTTACTTCAAAAATATTTTCAAGAAATTACTGATAACCTTTCCGTTCATAATTATTATTATTTATATACTGTTGTGATACATTCCAGTGATATATGTAGTGGTTAAATCATACAATGACACATGAACTTCTGCCCAAAAAAAACAAAAATAAAGTATGACACATGGATGGATATCATCGAACTAAGAACTAAATTGAGCCGTAAAAAGTCATCTTCAACATCAAACGTACCATACAATTTCTACAATCTACCGAGTATGGAAAGAACAAAATATTATTCCGTCTGTCAAATTGAAATGTAGACGTCTTTTCTTTTTCTTTGCAACACTAAATGTAGAAGTCTTTATGACAAAAATTTTAAGTATTGCATTTGCATATAACACACATAGTTTATGCGTAAGTAAAGCACAAGTATTCAATTTTACTAGCATATATCTTAATTATGAGATGGATAAAACACTAAAGCACCTAAAACGAAAACGAAAAGCATATATATGCGTATATTGTAAAGTATTTTGCTTTTTTTTTTTCTTTTCTAAGCGCCGAGAGATTTTATAAAACACTTTTGTTAGCACTTTGAGCAGCCTTGATCATTGTGGTGCTGGTGCATGCTCAATAACTTCTTAATGGTCGATCCTTAACAATTCCAACGATCTGGCGCATAATATATGGTTTTAATCAAAATCTGAATGCTACCAACCAGTCTCATCTCCAAGGTTAGTAGCCATTCAATGTGTTTTTCTCTTAGTATACCATTTTTTTCCTCGATCTCAAAAAGTTGCGACTCGTTCACAGTCTCTCAGAACTCGGTTAGGATGTGGTAACTACTGATTTTTGGCTTTTCCAAATGACCCCGTAGGATCCGCTGATTTCGGTTTTGGACCTGGGAAGAGGACCGTAAGTGTAGTCTTAAATGGGTCAAAAAATTATTTAGTAAACGAAGGCCCAAGTAAGTTAAGCCCGATTTAGTTGACGAAAACGCTTTGACCACCCCCACTCCAATTCAGTGACTTCAGAGTTCAGACAACTCGGCGGAAGATTACGGTTCGTCTCGAGTCGGTGAGTGAAACACAAGATACCAAATGATTCTTTGAGTTATGTTTTAAATATTGAATTAATCATATGATGTTTTACGGTGTTAGAGCTTAGATAAGTTATGCTGCTTACATAAATGTTTTTAATGACTGAAACTGGTCATTTGTCTAAGTCTCCAGGCCCCCTAGCTCATGTTTCGAGGTACAACTAAAAGAAACTCTTGTGTTAGTTAGCTCCATCTAGGTTATGCTCACTATTTTAAAATTTTGTTTTTTCCTGCCTTTTGTGTAAGATGCAAAACTTGCAAGTTGCTTTCATGTTTTAGTCTTAGTGAAGTGCATTTGATCACTTGCGTAAGTTAAGTGTCTCTTGGGTGAAGATTTTCATGATTAAGCCATTAGATCAGAACACATGTATATTGATTGTCAAGTCTTTTATTTTATTTTCATTTTTAACTGCTTTTGATAAAATGTTAAATTAAACTGACAAAGTCTAGGAACTGTATACAATATAAGTGGAATCTCTTAAAATGATAGAAAGTGAAAAACTAAAGTGGTACATACATAAACCAGCCAGCCACTTGTCTAGGCTTTTTCTTTCAAGTTGGTAGGAAACATCAATTACTTATTAAAAAAACAAAAAAACAAATAATTATTATGAATAAATGGCATCTATTGGTACAGAACCAAACACTTGTTTTGCTTTTCTGTTTAAGGGCCCAGAGATTTATGGAAATAATTGGTTTAGGTCCTTTGATGGGTTCCATTGTTGATACCTTTGTCCTTTTGTGCTCTCACAATATTGGTTTTTAACTTTATTGCTTACCTCATGTAGCATTCACTGAATTCTTCAAATACTTTATCACATTAGAAAATAGTAATTACAACGTTGATGTAACAAAAAGTTCTCACATTTTGTGGGGCTGTGTGAAAAAACAATGACTTAACTTTATATTTGTACTCAATTATTGACATCAGATCAATTTAATAACATTTTGGTATATATGGAGTTTTTTTTAAAGCTCTTTTTGTCTTAGAATAGTGTTCTAGAAGTCGAGAGAGTTATGTGTGGATGGTACTATTCTCCTCTAGCCAGTTGAAATAACCTTTACTTGGAACGATGAAGCTACCGGTCTCACTAAAAACAAAAATAAAAAGGTGAGAGAGGCAATGAGGAAAACAAAATGATATTTAGAGAAAATATATATATAGTGAGACAAGACAGTGCAGCTAATATAAGAAGGATGCTAATGTGTCGAAACGTTTTTGGACATTTTGGTGACGCATTCATCCATTTAACATGTCCACACTAACTTTTTCTCCTGTTCCTAATGCTTATGATATCATACAAAAAAATAATCTCTTTCTCTTTTGTAAAATTTTATATAAGTAGGCATGTTGATGTGTTGCAATATATCAGTCTAATTTCTGGTTACATTTCTCTAGCTAGATGAAATCGAAATTTTAAATGCGCTCTGTTTAATTACAAAAAAAAAAAAAACACTTGCAAACTGTATCCATCATTACTTATTTTTTGCGATTACAGACTTGAAGCAATAAATAATTAAACAAATAATTTTTGGGAATTGATTGAATAATGGCAGCAATGGGTATGAAAGTCGAACTTTGTTACGCAATCTCTGATTAATTGATTGTTTTAACTCTTAATTTTTTTTTTCTCAAGGTTCATTACTTACACGGTTACACCATTATGATTACCTATATATATAAAAAGTATAATTGCTAACTAAAGAATGTTATAGTAATAAAAACAATATTATCTCAATTATTAGATTCTTCCACTTCTTCTCTTTTTAATAACTTGTGTTTTCTTCTCTTCTTCCTCCCCTTTGCTTTTTTTTCTCCCTCTCTCACTTCACACTTCTCCTCCTTCTTCTTCTTCGTCTTCTTCTTAGAAAGAGAGAGAGAGAGAGAGAAGATGGTGTTAGGAAAGCGTCATGGATCTCTGATCAAGAGAACAACAAGCATGAAGATGATCACACTCGATACACCCACGATTTATGATGCATCCCAGCCGTCCGATCATCTAACCATTCATCAACACCATCATAATCAGACGATGGTGATGGCTACTAACTACAATGATTTCTTGAAGACTTGTAGCCTCTGCAATCGAAGTCTCTGCCATCATCGTGACATTTATATGTATAGGTACAAATACGATTTTACGTTTTTTGTTTTCTTTAATAATTTCACAATCCCCTTTAACAATCGATGTATTGATTACCGTTTTTTTTATCATGGTTGAATGAACATATTTCGCATATAATGAAAACGTTATATTGTATCGTTCTTTTTTGTAGAGGGAACAACGCATTTTGTAGCTTAGAGTGCAGGGAGAAGCAAATTAAGCTGGACGAGAGAAAAGCAAAAAACGGCTTCGTATCATCCAAGAAACCAATTCGTATTTAATCGATCATGTATGATCTCTAATACGATAATAATAATTTTTCCTTATGGGTAAAATTAGTATGTGTTTGCGTTTTTGTATATAAGAGTGATAAAAGTTACGATGAGACTAAATGATTGTAGTAGCGATCATATATAATGTAGCTTCATAAGCATGATAAATTATGAGCTGTAGAGTAATCGAATTTGCTTTGTTCGTGTGATTTAATTTTTCGTTGTGATGTTTAATATGTAACTAGGTACTAACCCGCGGTATACCGCGGGCTGAACTTTATTTTTATATGTAACTTTGTAATAATTTATTTTGCTACTATATTGTTTATATTCATTTGTAATTATAAATTCAGTTTGTTTATATAATTTTTGTATTTTTAAAATATTTATTGAAAACCTTTGTCAAAAAAATAAAACGACATTCTTGCTATAGTTCTGAAATAAGTAAAAAAATTGTCACATTGACAGTTTTGTAATCTAGGATTTATAACCAATTGTCTGGAGATATTCGGTAAGTTTTCATTTAATTCGAATCATATAGTATCTTTATATAGTTCTATAAACCCTCTTTGTAAAGGATATATAATTATATATAGTAACATGATGTGTAAATGACTTAATCTCTGGTAAAACACTACATTAATCAGATTATATTGATTTAGGAAATGTCATTACTAAGAGGGGGAATTAACTATTACAGACTCAATATAGTACTCATTATCTCTACAACCAAATTTTGTTAAAGTATGAGCAACATTGTTGTGTTCCCTTTTAATAAATGTAAAACTGATGAAACTGAACTTTGATGCCCAAAACTTTTATGTCCTGCAATAGATTTGATAGGGATGTATTCGTTAAAGAGCCATTAATCAGCTTGCACAAAGATTCATTATCACCTTCAAAGATGACTCCATCATGTCCTTGGTGCCATGTTTGTTCTAGAACCAATATTAATGTCTTTGCTTCCGCCTCCAGTGAGTTTTCTGTGTCAGTTAGTTTCTTTGCGCCCCAAACCAGTTCAAGAAAACTACATTAATTATTGAGTTCATTTACAGTGTTAATATTCATAATTTTTATTTTGGGTATCAATAATAATATGTGTAATTAGCAATAATATGACTAATTTTTATAATAATAATTTTATTTTATTTTTATTTTTGATAAATATTAAGGACTATTATTTTATTGTACATACATAATAATACGATGTCAAAAAAAATAATAATAATACTGTCTGTTTTATTAAAACATCGATGAGAGTAACTCTATTGTTAGTGTAGGAATGCATCATCTTTTTCTTTCTTAGGAAGTATCCTACTATCCTTATAGTCCATCTTTTGGGAGTCTGCAAACTTTTTAGGAAAAGTTATGTTACTATTAAATCAATACTATAATAATAAATGAATATCATATGGGTATATTACCTGTTTTTGAAATCCTCGATTTCTTGTAGTTGAGGAGTAACTAAGACTTGTGAACTGTCGAAACATTAGACACACTCCTATATCTATTAGATGTAAAAAGAACCATAATAAATAAGTTTTTTTTATTATGAGTATATTCTTATTTTCGGTGATGGAAATATTATGAGTATAATCTTATTTTTGAGTAAAGAAATAATCAATATATCTTATGAGACTTTTTTTTGTTAAGAGGATAAATATTTGGTAAATATATATAATACTATATATATGGGATTCGAAATCTAACCTGTTGCACAAAACTGATATATTTTGTATTTGGTCAATGTATCTAATCCGTGATTTTCTGATTAATTAGATAGTTAAATGATTATTAATTATCATTAATACCCTCAATTAATTATTTTAGTTTTGATTTACCTATTTCTAATAGCATTTGAATGTAATTTCTTACACTTTTCAAGGTTAGTTTCCTTTTTGTACTTCTCAATTAATATAGTAGGATGTAATATATCAATATTGTTGTATATAATTGAATTCAGGTGGGTCTACTACAACTTGTTGTAACATATATAATTGCTAAAGATTTTTATAATATCAGATGGACTGATTCTTAAACGTCTTTAGAAAATAGAATTTGTGATAGGGATCAGTTGTGAGAAATTCTTTAAATAAATTGTATCGAATCTTGGGTGACGAAAACCATAAGATTTTTTTTTTTTTTTAAGATGAAAATTCCAGTTGGCCGGCTAAATTCCCCCAATTATTTAAAATTACAAGAAGTAATATTTTTTATTCTATAAAAATAATATCAGTTAAAATATCTTATAATAATATGAGTTTTATATCCGTAGTGAATGTGATTTAAGTCCTAGCATACATATTATTTTTTGGACTACTTATTTTGATTATAAACTAAACATTCGTATGAGTTAGAGGATAAAAATAAACTAATTTAACTTCTAACATTAAATTATAAGTAAATTTTAAAGAATTAGATAAAATATCAAGAAAATGCATTTTATAGTTATAGAGTTTTCAGATAGCCAAGTGTATTACATGTGTTGGATTGATTTGATCATTTGAGCTTCGACTCGGATGTTTTTGATTCGTGATAGGTTCACAAAATGAGAAAGCTATTTGTCAGAAACGTATTCATCCTGAAAATATAGTTGTCGGTTGATATTAAAACACACAAAATAAAAATGTCTCTTTGATGAATATGATTGACCCGAAACATGGGCCAATACTGAAAACGGGCCTACATGCATGGGCTTATAATGTCTATTTCCTTGTAGCCTTTTTAAATAATCCAAATTTTGTGGGATTTTAAATCACATACATACAAATTTGTGGGACCTTTTTGATATATGAGTTTTGATTCTTGATAAGATCTTTGGATTTAGAAGATCAAAGCTTTGTTTCACTTTGATATTATTATAAGGATCATCGTATTGCAATGCACACTAAGAGTTAAGATTTCATTGGACTAACGAGGATTTGCACAATTGCACCAAGTCATGATCTAGTCCACACATGTTTCTTTTTGCATATAACCATCCCTCTAGTGTATATTTTATTCTAAATCTACTCTTTATTAAGCTTACAAAGTTAAGAAAGTGTTGTCCTTTGGAATTCTTTAATGGGGATAATCAATGACCACTTACGAAGATCCCAAATCTTACAACTATCATTAAAGATATACAAAAAGTAATGTGTAATGGTCTTAATGGATTACATAAAAACTAATATTAGACTAATTTGATCTATCCTCCATCATAATGTGTATATAAATACAGAGTCTTTTGTTCTATCAAACATATCCATCAACAAAAACCTCATCTTTGATTCTTGATTTTGTAAGCATTTTTTTTTAAAAATGGGTGTTATGGAGAAGAAACTTCGTTCACTAAAATGCGAAGTGAGAATAGAAGAAGCAAGAAACGTAGAGATCAAGTCTCAAGCTAGTACTCTGTTCGTTAGATTCTATTTATCTGCAGGATACAACAGAAAGATCGAAGTAAACACGAGACAGATCTCTTCAAAATCAGACCAACTCATGTGGGATCAATGTTTTGGTCTTGAGTGTCAAGGGAACGAATCAGCAGTTCAAGAACTGAAGCAACAGAGAGTTGTTTTCGAGCTACGGAGGAAGAAAACGTCAACTTTTCTTAGGAAGTCATCAAGATCTGAGGTTTTGGGGACAGGAGAGGTTTCATGGGAATCAGTTTTCGAGTCGCCGGGCATGGAGATTGAGAGATTTGTGGTGATGGATGACTCCAAAAGTCCGGTTTTTAGAGATGAGAAACCTATGTTGTTGAAGGTAGCTTTAAAGGTCCAAGCTTTAGAAGAAACGGAGAACAAGTTGAACAAGAAAGAAGAAAGATTAGAGAAGCTTTGTTCTGTGTGTAGTAGTAGAGATTGTGGAAGCTGCAGTTGCTTAGAATATGAAGCTTTTGCTTTGGCCTGTGCTTTAGATTGTATTTAAAGGAAGAAAAGAACAGATTTTGATTCAAATTAACAAACTCAAACGAACATTGGTGATAAATAGTTGCAGAAGCAGTTTCACAACTCTTTTATTCATAACAAACCAGGCAGAGTAATAAAAGGGGGACATTCAGAAATTGAAACAGTTTCAAACATCACCATGTCCGAGAAGAGCAACAAGCATGTCTTCATAATCACCAGAAGTGTCTTTGGCGATAGCACGGTCCAAAGGAATGCTGTTCCTTCGCTGATACTCCTCTTTGATGCGTTCCATGTCAACTTCGGTTCTTGTAGTCACTACTCTGGTTAGTCCCCATTCGTCTGTTCCCATTTTGTTGATTGATAGACGCAGAACCTTCTCAAAATGCTTCTCAGGGTATGTCAAACATGTGATTACAGCTCTTAGGAGTTTCAAGTAGTCATTGTCGTCTGACTCTTCCTTCAAGTTCTGCAATAATTTAACTTCATAATCAGCAGTCTGAACAAGACAAATATAGCAGAAAAAAAGCAGTTGGTGGTTAAGTTAACCTTGTTGATGGAGTTTCCATGCTCGTTGTTGTAGTGGTTGAGTGTTGCACCTAGCTGTGCTTTGCTTCTGGTGGTCAAGATTCTGATTAAGTCATCATCGCTGTAAGCTTTCTCTGAGACCTTCTCGTGAAGTATCTTAGCTTCAGATCTTGCAAGCATCATGTTCACATCATCTCCTTCATACCTGAAAGTGCTCACAAGAGGAAGCAAAAGCTACACAAAAGAGCACACAATATGTCAGAAAAATGTGTCCGGTATCCAAAACAAACATGCAAAGGCTCTGTTTAGTTATTGATTAATTCACCTTACGAAGGTCACCAGATGTGTGTTGAGCAACATCTTCCTCAAGTGATTTCTTGTAACGAGCTTGGTAAGCTTGCTTGACCTTGAAAAGCTGAAGAGCAGGCCTTGTGCAAGCAATTTCAACAAGAACCCAATTGTTCTTGGTGAACATTTTGGTGGATTCTTTAGCTAGATAAGCATCTCTCTCTGCTGGATCAAGAGTCCACAACATCACAGCACGCTGTTACAAATTTCAGTTTCACATCCCATAGATTAGTCACTAGAATACTTTTCAGAAACCCCAAAAGAAAGAAAAGAGTTAAAAAAAAAAAACCTCAAAGTCACTAGAAAGCTCTTTGTCTAATGCCTTGAGAAGATCCTCATTGTAGGTAGCTGCATAAACGCTGCGGATTAAGCTGCGTTGTGCTGCGTTCCTGTGAGCAAGGATTGATATGATCAGCTTCTCGTTGGTACCCCATCCTGTTTCAAAGACCAAACCAAAAAAACAACATTTTTAAAGACATGTCATGTCACAGATCTCATAAAGGAGAACACAAACAAACAAAGTATACATGTCATTTTCGAAAACATGATTTTAGATCGGTAAATAACAAAAAGAAACATACTTTCATCACAATCAATCATTTAGGACATCATCGGACCTGATCTTGTGCTTCGGGGTTACACCGATCAGGTCAAACAATATCAAAGTAAATCCCTAATCACTATTGTAGTCGTGACCAAATCATCAAAAACAGAACAAAATCTAAGAAACTTGACGATGGAGAGTAGATAATAAGAAATCAAAAGGATCAAACTTTGTTTTTCGTTATGTGTATAACGAAACAAGATTAGATCAGATCGTAGAAGAAGAAGAAACAAAAACTAGCAGATCAAGAAGTGATGAAAAGGAAAAGATCAGAGAGACCTGAGAATGCCTTGTGGAGTTGCTCGGCATCGTCTTCAGGAAGAGGAACATTGCTTGGGACTTTGAGAGACGCCATTTTTATTTGGGATCAGTGAACTCTTTAGATCTCTCTCTGTGTGTTTTTGATTGTAATGACTAAATGAGAGACGCGCACGTCTACTTAAGTAATGTAACGGGAGAATCCCAAAAATTATTTTAATTTGATAATTTCAAAGTTATTGTAAGTTAAAGCATTTAATTATAATAATGTAAATAATATAATATGGACATATATTCTTCTAGTAAATATTTTTACAGCCTGTTTTTTTTTTCTCCTTTTATGTTAAAAATTAATAAATTTAATTGGGTTTATTGTTTTTAGAAAGTAATCCAAGCAATTATGTGTAAATCACAACTTTTTCTTTTTCTTTTCACAAATCAGGCTGTAATTACCAAATCAATAATGCAAAAGAGATGCTATACCAAATTAAGTTAAATTGTTTTTTTTTTTTTTTTTAAAAAAACCTACAAATTTCTTTTTGCTATAAACCATTTTATTAAAGTAGAAAAGGATAGAAATCGAACCGTGTCAAAATATGAACTCAATGATATTGACCAGTACATTTTTTTAATGTGAGGTAAAACGTGGATTTGGAGTTGTAACTTTGATTATTCAAAAATGTGAACAGGCACGTTTGACTATACATATGTTTATCAAAGAGTAGGTCCAAAATGAAACTAAATCTTGATTTTTTTTTTATTTTTATTATTATTATAAAAATACAAAGGGAAAGCGATGATGATTAGAATATAGATTAGTTCACACTTTACTTAATGGTGTTGATAACTAATAATTAACTTTAAAAGAATCACGTTATTGGAACAGCTATACATATAGATAAGCTTAAGAGAACTGACGATTAATATAAAACGTTACATTAGAAAAAACGAGATTTTCATTTTCTTCATTTTCTTAACTATACGAAAACGACATGGGAGGATTCACGTGGTTGGCGCTAAGCTAATTCTGGAGGGTGGAGCAGTTGCTTCGTCTACTCACATTTGATTCTGATAACTATATTGTTTTTTTTTCTTGGAAAGTGAAATGCTATACAGGTTAGGTTACCTGTCTTTTTACAAATAATAAATGTGTATCTGAAAAGTCTATCCACAATAAGAAAAGAAAAAACAAGCAAAACGAAAAAAATCGACTCCGCTGGGGATCGAACCCAGAGTCTCTGGTTTCGTAGACCAGCGCCTTATCCATTGGGCCACGGAGTCTTACTTGCTGAACTATTTACCTAGTAACAATTTATAACGAAAACAAGTCCCTGCACGTAAAGTATCAAGAAGCGAAGACGAGTTGTATAACGAAGACAAGTTTGGTAATGAAACAAGTTCGGATTCATGAAGTTAAACGTTCAATCTTAAGTGTCTAGCTTACAAGATTTGTCTAAAACAAACAAGAACGAGCAAATACGCAGAAACTTGGGCACAAATGCAGACGTCGTGTATCACACTTGAAGTAACTGGACATCCATGGAATCTGCAAAAAAGAAAAGGAACAGCGTTTAGTGATTGATACCTCTAGAAGATGATAATATTATCACATAAACAATATCTCTCTGCAAAAACAAACCTTTGCTTCTCCTCTCAAACAACGCCTGTAGTGTTCTCTTCTAATCCGTTCTTAGGAAGAGAATCTACTGAATCGGATCCAACCTTAACAGCAGCTTTATTCCCCTCATAAGCTGCAACATGAACTCCAAGAGCCGCACGGCCTGAAGGATCAAGATTCTTTGACCAAGTTGCATCCCATTCTACAGCTTTTGCGGTACTGCAAGCTATACTTGGCCCTCCTGGTACAGTCGCCCTTGCAGCACTCTGCTCAGGAAACAAAAACATATCAGCAAAGCAGCCAAAGGTGTACTGCAAGCTATACTTTTCACTGAATGATATACTTTGAATATTTATGGCATATTATTACCTTGGGGAAGAACTTTTCGAAGATGGTTCTGTAGTAGTAAGCTTCTTTTGTCAGAGGTGTGTTATCCGGGAAGACAAAGCTTGCGTTGGATAACATAGTATCCGAGACCTATACCACGAAAAAGGCAAGTTTATGTCCATCTTTTCTAAAATTCAACAAAAAAATGCTTTCAAAGTGATATTTCTTACATGTTTGTTTGCATGATCTTTTAGACCATCAATCCAGCTATACCCAACTCCATCACTGAACTGTTCCTTCTGTCTATACAGAATATGCTGCATTCACCAGAATACGAGAAATTTTGTTAGAACATTATAAGAGTAACTACAGGGTATATATATAAAAAGAAGGTGCACTAACGGCTTTAGTTATTTGTAAACAAACCTTTGGTAGATAAGGACGTTCTTCATCATCAAAGGCATTGCGCAGCACCCACTTCTCGATCCTTCCAAGATCAGGCTTGATCATCTTCCATTCTGGATCAATGCTCATTGCGACATTTAAAAATTCTTTATCTAGGAAAGGCACACGAGCTTCAACACCCCATGCAGAAGTTGATTTGTTAGCCCTCAAACAATCAAACTGGTGGAGAGCTTTGATCTGTAAGTAAGGCAATGCATAGACAACATTCAGTGATGGACAAAATCAGATCATCAAAATATGTTCTTGAGTCTGATGAAAAGGAAATACCTTTCGACATGTTTCCTCATGAAATTCTTTCTTGTTGGGTGCTTTATGGAAGTACAAGTATCCTCCGAGAATTTCATCAGAACCTTCCCCAGAAAGAACCATCTTTACACCTAAAGATTTGATTTTTCTGGACATAAGAAACATCGGAGTGCTAGCTCTTATTGTTGTCACGTCATAGGTTTCAATATGGTAAATGACTTCCTCGATTGCATCAATCCCATCCTGGAAATGATCAAGAGTAAGATTTTAAAAGAAATAATGAGTGATAATGAATCAGATTCAAGAAATTTTTATACCTGAACTGTAAACTGAAACTCGTGGTGGCGTGTTCCAAGATAGTCAGCAACTTCTCTGCCAGCTTTAAGATCCGGAGATCCCTGAAAAAAAAAAACAAAAATATATAGTTAGAATCTTGAAGGGTACACAGCCTTTTAAGAAAGTTGAGAGTACGGTTGAATTAGTGATGACCTTCAAACCGATGCAAAACGTGTGCAATTGTGAACCCCATTGAGCAGCTTCCGATTGTTCCAAATGGCGTAATGCTACTGCAGCAACGAGAGACGAGTCCAATCCTCCAGATAGAAGAACTCCAAAAGGCACATCAGTCATAAGTCTCTTTATAACAGCCTGAATTTTTTTTCAGATTACAGAATCACATTCATATTTTCAAAAACTGTTCAGCAACCGTAATAAACGTTGCAACAAGACAGAACATTTTTAAGACCTTGACGAGAATAAATCTCCTAACATACCTTCTCGAAAGCATTGCGCAGAACTAAAGGATCATATGGGGTTGAAGGAACCTGCTCAGAGTACCACGGAGGATTGTACCACCTCCTAAGTCCTCCTACAAGAAAGCAATAAAGGCATTTCAGGAAACTTCTACATGGAAAAAATGCCTTGAGTTTAATGGTGTACAAACCTTGTTTACTTGAGTAGATGTGGCCAGGAGGGAAAGCCATAAACTGTTCACAATCATCGCTAAGCGCTTTCATCTCGGAAGCAAACCAGACAGAACCTATGAAAGAAACAGTAGAAAAGCAATTGATTAGACAAGATATGATAACCCTATTGATGTGAATTACTTGAGAAAATGTTAAGTCATATACCATCAACACCCCATCCAATGTATAACGGGATTACACCAATGGCGTCCCTAGCAGCAATAAAACTTTTGTCGCGTGTATCAAGAAGGACAAACGCGAACATTCCATCCAACATGTCGATAATTTCCTCTCCATATTCTTCGTACTGCAAGACATAACCAAATGCAACAACAGAGATGCTCAGTTACATTTTCACTAACTGGCCATATTAAAAAAGGTTCAACAGATCGTAAATCCAGAAGCAACAACTCAATCTTTTCCCAATTACACATACTTACAAGGTGTGCAATCACTTCACAGTCACTGCCAGTATGGAATTTATGAGACTTAAGCTTTTCACGCAAAACCTTGTGGTTGTATATCTCTCCATTGACCTGACATCATTAGCACATTCAGATGATACAATTGACAAGCAAGCGACAAAGGTCTAAAATTTGACATATGTTCACACATGATAGTAAATTGACATTGTTTCAAAGACAAGAGAAAGTACCGTGACAACGATGGTCTTGTTTTCGTTATAGAGCGGTTGGTCTCCAGAAGTTGGGTCAATGATGGCTAAACGCTCATGAGCAAGATAACAATCTTCATAACAATGGAGTCCACTCCAATCAGGACCTCTATGCCTCAACCTACACAAACAGAAGTAATCAATCCAAACTTCTCCAAAAAGATCAAATCTTTTTGGCAGCCAACCAAATCAAACAGTGACTGATCAATCGATCATTAAACCAACACATTCTATTCCCTCCTTAAAAAAGTTGAAAACTTTATTCCAAATTCATTCAGAAACGATACTTCAGTAACAATGCGCAGCCTTTATAGATTACGAGAACAAGTTGATGGGTGATTGATTCAATAAAACAGGAGAAGAAGATTGAGTACCTGCGAGAGAGTTCGATGATACGAGAACGTTTAGCTTGAGTGTTGTCGATGCAACCAAGAACAGCGAGAATCCCACACATTGTGTTAGTGTGGTGTGGTGGCAACGAGAAAACAAAGACAACAATGGCTTCTCTGAAGAAACTGATTTATTAGAAGAATTTATAGGGTGGCTTTCAATCACAGCCGTTGATTTTTGACAATTTATAAGACTTTTTAACCCTAAATCCTTTTTTGTTTAATTTGTTTTTGTTTGTGATTGGGAGAGATTCGTATCCAACTAAGAGTCTAGGACCAATGGTTCATTGTCACGTCACGAGGTCCATTGGTTTTTTTTTTTTGTCAAGTACTTCTTAATGACGTTTGGCCTTTCGCGTTACGAAATCACGGACTGAACGAATATGCAACAACGGCTCATTATTGATTTTTATGGGTTGATCAAAGTTTGAAATCGTATTAACTTCATTCTGACACATTGAAGCGATGTGAAGTTTGAAGTATCAAATTACGTTCTGCTATGTTCTTACACTTTTTACCTTTCTAGTTTCTATAGTATATGCTTTTTTTTTTTACTTTATAACTAAAATCTTGTGGTTCTCTGTTGAGAAAACGACGTACTAAAATGTTAGACAAAAAAGAAAGTGAAAAAGCGTTCTTCAATTTAAATCACAATAGCAGCAAAAACCCATTCTCGAACCCAAAAAAAAGCGAAGTCGAGCTTCTGTATTCTTCTCTCGGTGGCCAGAGGAGATTCATGGCGACGGCTAACGGAGCAAAGAGTTCGTCGAGTTTGACGACGGCTAACGGAGCAAATAGTCCTAAGGTTTTGTTATATTCCATTCTGCTTACGCTTCAGTACGGAAGCCAGCCCCTGGTCTCCAAACGCTTCATCGGGTAATAATATCTGGAACCAACCGAACCTAATCTTCTCAAAACCGCTCGTTCATGTTGGTAGTTGATACTCGCGTTCCTACTTTTGATTTCTTGCGTTTAATTAATTTTTATGCAGAGATGTAGTTCTGATTTCGTCTGCATTTATCGATTGAGTCTGCGAATTGTTGTGAATGAAACTTACAATTCTAAGTTATATGCTACGATTATGATGTTACTGTGAGAAAAAGACTATGATGACTGTTGATACTATGCTATTTTTTCTACTATCTTAAGCGTTAGAGATGAATTTGAATCTACTCGTTTTCTACTTTGGTGCTTTGAAGTAGCTTATTCATGTCCGTTTTCAGGGTACTATGTTGTGTAACGCTTCGTGTAATCTTAGTATTTGATATTTTGAAGTTACCTTGGCTGATCTCGACATCTATGCTCCAATTATGAAGCTATGATGGGTAGTTAGAACGTAGTAGACTTGGTCATTAGTCCACTTGTTTGTTTCTTCGTAACAGTTAATAATGGATTGATCTTCTCTGTAATGGTTTGGCCACACAGCATTATTTACTTGGTATGATTTGGGGCTCATCATTATTGTTTTTACAGGAAGGACGTTATTGTAACTACATTTGTTTTGATATGCGAGATTTTTAAGGTACCGGGTCGTCAATTCTAACCTTTCTACTTTTGAAATTTTTTGCATTCCTTTCATACTGTTTTCTGAAAATTCGCATGCTTCCATTGTATATTCTTTATTTTCAGGTCGTATTTGCTCTGATTCTCATGGCAAGAGATGGTAGTTTGAAGGGATTATCAAAAGAGTGGACGTTTATGGGATCCTTGACTGCATCAGGACTTCCTGCAGCCATTTATGCAGTGCAGAACACTTTGTTGCAGATCTCATACAGGAATCTTGATTCCTTGACTTTTTCAATTCTAAATCAGACGAAAATCTTTTTCACAGCACTCTTTACATTCATAGTACTAAGGTATAACCTTCTTTTCCCTCTTCTTATGGTCTTGCTTTTGTGTGCCTATCACTGCCTATATCACATTTATGTTAGAGATTTGTTATGCAATTGCCTGAATAAAGTTTTTTTTTGGCTGCTTCTGTGCTCCAAGCTTCTCTGAAGGAATCTTCTTGAAATTGTTTTATTAGATAAGGCAACTGTTTGATCTGATCGGATTTGTCTTTTCTTATTTTCAAAAGATTTTGTTTGCTTGTTTTATTCTGATAGCTTTAGTGGGGTTTAAGGAGATACTGATGAATTCTTAGTAGCTCGATCATATTCAGACATGGTGCAATTTATGTTTGAAAATTCAAAAGTGTTTAAAACTCATCATCTCAGTGACATATTGTAGGCAGAAGCAATCAATTCAACAAGTAGGAGCGTTGTGTTTATTGATTATGGCAGCAGTCCTACTAAGTGTTGGTGAAGGCTCTAACAAAGGTCCAAGTGCCAGTAATTCAGATCAAGTGCTCTTTTATGGGATTATCCCGGCCTTGGTAGCCTCTTTGCTCTCTGGTTTAGCCTCATCCCTATGTCAATGGGCTTCTCAGGTCAATTCAGAGTTTAAATGTAACATTCCAAATAGAAAAATCTGTAGTTCAATTTTCATACATAGAGCCTTACTGTCACGCTGTTACAGGTCAAGAACCGTTCATCATACTTATTGACGGTTGAGATGTCAATTGTTGGAAGCCTCTGCTTGTTAGTAAGTCTCCTTAAATTTCCAGATGGTGAAGCGATTAAAAGATATGGCTTCTTTCATGGCTGGACTGCTTTAACACTGGTAACTACTGATCTCTCTTCTTTTTTTTTCCTAAAACGATTCTGTTGATATAGTAGAAAAGCTTTTGATTAAGCACTGCTACTATTCTAACAGGTCCCAGTAATAAGCGATGCCCTTGGTGGAATTCTTGTTGGCCTAGTTACATCACATGCCGGTGGTGTGAGAAAGGTAAAACAAATAAAAAAAAACACCTCCCAACACAATCAAAAGCTGAAATATATAATGTCTTAATGTGTTTGCAGGGATTTGTGATTGTGTTGGCATTACTAGTGTCGGCGCTACTTCAGTATGTGTTTGAAGGAAAGCCGCCATCATTGTACTGCCTGGTGGCTCTTCCTATTGTGATGACTAGTATCTCATTATACCAGAAATATCCATACACAAGAAGAAGAAGAAGAAGAAGGTCTAAAGATCATCCATTCACAGATTAGGTGCCAAATTCAAACAATGGGGATATATATCTTTACATGCCGTAATTAAATTATTAACTAGATGATAGTTGTGATAACTATTGTAACATTGGAAGATGTTAATAGATAGAATGAGTCCAATTGTGATCATGTGTAATGTCAATACTTTTAACATATTTTAAAGAATCAAAAGGAATATCATATTTGTATCCTCTTCACAATTTGAGTTTTTTAATTTATGTATTAGAATTGTCAAACAAATACGACGTCGTTCTAGTGTTTTGTTTCGTTGAGAAAACGACGTACAGTGTAGAAAAAGCGAAGAAGCACAAAAGCAAAACCCATTCTCTCGACCCAAAAAGGCGAAGGCGATCTTCTGTATTCTCTCGCGGTGGCCGGAGGAGAATCATGGCGAAGGCTAAAGGAGCAAAGAGTCCGTCGAGTATGGGTCCTATGGTTTTGTTTTATTCCATTCTGCTTACGCTTCAGTACGGTAGCCAGCCTCTGATCTCCAAACGCTGTATCGGGTAATGATCTCTGTAACAAACCTGAACCTATGCTTCTCAAAATCGCTCATGTTGGCGGTTGATACTCGCGTTCCTACTTTGTGATTTCGTGCGTTTGTTTCGGGATATGCGAGATTCAGTTTTTTTTTTTTTTGTTTAATTAACTTGTGTAGTTCTGATTTCGTCTGCTTTTATCGATTTGAGTCTGCGAATTGTGGTTCAGAATAGTGAATGAAACTTACAATTTGAAGTTATATGCTACGATTTTGATGTATTCCTGTTGTTACTGTGAGACAAAAACGATGATGCTTCTTAAACTGTTGTCATTTTCTACTATCTCAAGCGTTAGAGATGAAGAATTTGAATCTACTAGTTTTGCTACATTAGTGCCTTGAATTAGTTTACTCATGTTAGTTTTTCAGGCTACTACCTTGGCTGATTTTGACATCTATGCTCGAATTATGAAGCTAACCTAACAGCAATGTGCTATGGATAGTTATAACCTAGTGGGATTGGTCACTAGTCCATTTTTTTGTTTCTTCTTATACTGTTAACAATGGATTGTTTTTCTCTGTAATGGTTTTGGTCACACTGTATTTTTTACTTGATATGATATCAGGCTCATCACCATTGTTGTTTTTACAGGAAGGACGTTATTGTAACTTCATCTGTTTTGACGTGCGAGATTGTTAAGGTACCTGATCTGTTTTGCATTTATGTAATACTGTTTTCTGAAAATTCGCATGCTTTTCATTGTATGTCCTTTATTTTCAGGTTGTATGTGCTCTGATTCTCATGGCAAGAGATGGTACTTTGAAGGGATTATCGAAAGAGTGGACTTTGATGGGATCCTTGACTGCATCAGGACTTCCTGCAGCCATTTATGCCTTGCAGAACAGTTTGTTGCAGATCTCATACAGGAGTCTTGATTCCTTGACTTTTTCTATTCTAAATCAGACGAAAATCTTTTTCACAGCATTCTTTACATTCATAATACTAAGGTGACCTTCTTTTCCCTCTTCTTGTGGTCTTGCTTTTCGTGATCGAACATGGAGCTTTGTATTAAGCTAGTGCCTATATCACATTTATGTTAGAGATTTTGTTATGTGATTGCCTGAATAAAGTTTTTTTTGGCTGCTTCTGTGCTCCAAGTGTCTGTGAAACTAATCCATGACAGTAGGAATCTTCTTCAAATGGTTTTTATTAGATAAGGCAACTGTTTTGATCTGATCGGATTTGTCTTTTCTTGTTTCCTTACTTTCAAAAGATGATAAAACGTTTCTCAAGATGTTTGCTTGTTTAATTCTGATAGCTTTAGTGGGGTTCAAGGAGATAGTGATGAATTCAGAGTAGCTCGATCATATTCAGACATGGTTCTGTTTATGTTTGAAAGGTCAAAAGTCTTTAACTCATCATCTCCAATGACATATTGTAGGCAGAAGCAATCAATTCAACAATTAGGAGCTTTGTGTTTATTGATCATGGCAGCAGTCCTACTAAGTGTTGGTGAAGGCTCTAACAAAGATTCAAGTGCCAGTAATTCAGATCAAGTGGTCTTTTATGGGATTATCCCGGTCTTGGTAGCGTCAGTGCTCTCGGGTTTAGCCTCATCTCTATGTCAATGGGCTTCTCAGGTCATTCAGAGTTTAAATGTCACATTCCAATAGAAATATATGTAGTTCAATTTCAAACATAGCCTTACTGTCTCGCTGATACAGGTCAAGAAGCATTCATCATACTTAATGACGGTTGAGATGTCAATTGTTGGAAGCCTCTGCTTGTTAGTAAGTACCCTTAAATCTCCAGATGGTGAAGCGATTAAAAAATACGGCTTCTTTCATGGTTGGACTGCTTTAACACTGGTAACTACTGATCTCTTCTTTTCCCCCATTAAACCATTCTTTAGATAGATAGAAAAACTGTTAGTTTGGATTGTTTGTAAGCACTGTGAATGTTCTCACAGGTCCCAGTAATAAGCAATGCCCTTGGTGGAATTCTTGTTGGCCTAGTTACATCACATGCCGGTGGTGTAAGAAAGGTAAAACGAATGAAAAATCCTCTCAATCTGTTTTCACATTAAAAAAAAAAAAAGCTTGAAATATATAACTGTGTTTATGTGTTGCAGGGATTTGTGATTGTGTCGGCATTACTAGTGACAGCGCTACTCCAGTTCGCATTTGAAGGAAAACCTCCGACATCGTACTGCCTTGTGGCTCTTCCTCTTGTGATGAGCAGTATCTCACTGTACCAGAAATATCCATACATTGACAAGAAGAAGAAGAAGAAAGTCTAAAGAAGCCTTTTCCATTCACAACAGAGTAGCTGCTATATTTCAACAATAGGATATCTTATCTTTAAATGCCAGTATTAGTAACTAGTAGATGATAGTGTGATTCTTGATCCATGCAAAAAGGCTTTGTATTACTTCAACATTGGAAAAGATGTTAATACATGGAATGAGTCAAGTTGTAAGGCCGATACCCTTAGCATAAATGCAATCCTTTATCCAATCCCCCACTACACCAAAAACAAAATTTAGCAAACACATGACACTTGTCTTGCTGGCTGCAACGCAAAGATGGTAAAATCGAATTAAAAGAGGCACAAAATAACACATCTATTACATTATTAATATCATCCAAATCTTTCCTATGATATAAAACGTGTGATTTCAATCTCGTCAATAGCAAAAACTAAAAAGAGAGAGAGAAGAGGGAGAGGCGAGGAGGAGGAAGGATGGTGACGTACGATTACAAGCTAGTGTTACTGGGGGATCAAAGGGTCGGCAAAAGCAGCATTGTCGATCGTATCAAGTACGGTAAATTCAAAGACAATTATGAGGTTAGCCTTAAGCCCCATCCAACACGTTACGGATGACTTGTTATATATTTTGGTCTTGTTGTTTATGATGATGATCGTCTAGTAGACCTTTAGATACGTGTTTGCTAGATGATTTTCAGACCCGAGATACTTCTTCAAATCTGATAAATTTATATATACGCTCTTTCTTCTTGGAATCAAATATAGTTGTTCAACGAATTCTAGGGTTTCTTTATGGTCTGAATTTGATAAATCACAGGCTACAATAGGAGTAGACTTTATGTCTAAAAGAGAGCGTTATGATGACTGGAATTTTCGTCTGCTCATGTGGTAATAAAATACTTTGTCCCTCACATTCACATGACGACGACTCACAGTCTTCATAAAGATTTTTTTTTTTTTGTTGCATTAATTGTATAAACTGATGATGATGCGCAGGGATATATCTGGACAAGAGAGATTTCAAATCATGGTACCCGATTTGATCAGAAAATCTCCTGTTGCTCTTATTGTCTATGATGTTTCCGGTTAAGTCTCTTATTTTTAACTCTATCCATGTTCTTTTTGCTTTCTAAGTACTCAAAACAATAATAATACTTAAACTTCCAATTCTCAAATGTTTGCAGATAAGCAAACATTTTTAAACACATCCAAGTCGGTTGCACAAGTTCGTGCAGAAAGAGGAAGCAATGTCGTTATTGTTCTTGTTGGTAACAAGACCGATCTTGTTGACAAAAGGTATATAACAAAACAACTTGTGTGTCTACTTGAATTGTGTCTTTGTGTGTGATGTGATTTGATTCAACAAAAACAGGCAAGTTACAACAGAGGAAGGAGATAATAAAGCTTAACTTGGTTGTTGTTGTTGTTGAGTGCAGCCTTTGTTCTCTAAGATCGGATCGGCTTTATATAGAAACGAGGTAGTTCCTTTGATGAAACAAGCGGATTTGCTGCGTAAAATCATCTCAGGCAGAGCATCAACTAGAGAGATCAACAAAATCTCAAGGCAAATTGTTGTTAAATGACATTATTTATACTTAAACAAAAGGCATCAGCTTAAGCAAAAATAAAATTGTTACAATGAAAGACTTTTTTAGTGGGTGTTATTAGACTAAAACATCTCTGTGTAAACATTGGTTTCTTCTTCTTCTTCTAATCTCTGTAATTTATGCTATATTGATACTTGATTAAGAGCAACACACACGTGTGAGACAAATGGATGACGTGTCAACCCAATTTTTCATTGTCACCAACAATAAAATAAAAGGAAGAGAAAGAAGAAAGAAAGGCACAAAACAAAGTCACACACTTTTTTAGAGTCTTTCAGCAAAAACCCAAACCTGAGAATTTTTTGTTTGCTCTGCGGCTCAAACAATGTTAGTGTGATATATATCTGATTGACAGACTCACTCGATTCTTGCTTTAATTTGTTGAAATTTTCCGAATCGAAGCACACAGTTTTTTTTTTTTGTTTTATGGATTACAACGTCGTTTACTCGACCCTTTGTAATGGGGTTTTAGGGTTTTAAGGGTTTAAGCAAACCCAAGTGGATTAATCGTGATTTTTGCTTGCTTTCTTTCTTTCTTTCTTGCAGATTTGAGCTAAATGGGTTTCAGATCGGTTTATCAATCCCTTACGGAACTATTCCCACAGGTAAGAAAAGCTCTGATCTTTGTGGGTTTGTTTCCTCACAAAACTTTAATACAATAGGACACTTTGTTTTGTTTCTTATAGAAATCGGTTTCTCAGTAAATGTTAAATATAGGAGTATTATATTAGATCCAAGCAGCGAAGAACAAGGAAGCATCTATATTTATTATTCTCATTTAATGTTACTATATACCTACTACTATGCAATGATTGATCAAGCTATATCTCTCTCACGTGCCTTCTCATTTGTGTAATAATAATAATACATCACAGATTGATCCAAAGATTTTAAGAGTTGTTGCAATTGAGCACCAACATGATGCTGATGAAGCTGCCTCTGTTGTTATTTCTGATATGTGTTCTTTCTCTTCCCCTAATTCCACTCAACCCCTCAACAAGAACAAGTCCAAGGTTTCCGATGACCTTCTTTACTTGAAAGGTATGTTTTGTTTTAGCTTTCTGTAATTTTGGGTCTAAGCTTGAGGTTGCTTGTTTTAATTACTACCATATGCCTTGCTGGTAAAAAATTGGGTTGTTTTGAAAATGCAGCTGAACCTGATATGCAAACTGAAGATGGGAGTTTTTCTTTGTCTCAATGGCTTCAACCATCTAAGCTTCCACATAGTTACCTTGCATTGCTCAACGAAGAAGCAACGCCTGATGTGAAACCTCCTCCGGATTTCCTCGTGGAGAAAGTGGTTCTGCCAGATCGTGGCGTAGGAGGAGGAATCCGAAACATGTATTCTTTTGACAACGTTGGTGGTTCTTCTTTGGTGAAACCTTCTATTCGTGTACAAAGCCGGACCAAAAGTGAACTCTCTGTAAGCTTCTCAACACATCTCTCTACTTGTCTTTTTTTCTTGATTTTATATCCTTTTAGCACATCTGAAAGTTATATAAGCTACTTGCATCTTTTTATGTCAGGGAAGTAGCAGTAAGGTTCCAGTGGTTAGACGTTCCTCTCGAAAGTCCGTGCAGCCATGGTCCCCAGACTACTCTGAGGTCAAGTTTTATCGCATTATTAAAGTATTGTCTGATCTGAAAAGTTTCTGTTTTTAGGAGCTAACTTCTGTTTACTCTATCAGAAGCTGAGGAGTTGGAAAAAACGGAACAACAACAACCGTGACTTCCCACACTTCTTTGGCAAAGACAGAGATGTACCCTTCAAGCAATCCAAAAGAAACAATTCCGAATGTTATACCAACGAGCGTGTAAGTTCCACTTATGATGATCAATCTTATCAAAGTTCCACATATGATGATCATGCTTTGTGGTTTCATCTGTTGTTTCATGTTATTATAAACCATTGATTCTACTCTTGGTCAGGATCGCAAGCAGCGAATTGACGATAACATCAAGAAATTAGGGGAATTGCTCCCACAGAATGTTGAGGTAACATTGTTAGAATTATACATTTCCTCCACCAGAGCTAGTCTGTCACATATAACTCATGAGAGTATGAAGTTGATGTTTGTGATCTTGTAGGATGATCACCCAGAATTGACACTGAATGCTATTATTGATCATGTTAAGCTTCTGCAGCTACAGATGAAGGTATTGTCTTGCTTCTCTCATCTTTTCTTCTTTATCAACTTGTTTATATAGAACAAATAGATGAAGGTATATGGCTTAGAAGGATGTAAGTCAAATGCAAACTAATAACTCTGAATCAAATCCCAAGTAAAAACCGAACCAAAAAATCTCAGTCCAAAGCTTTCAGTTTACGTGGTATGGCACAAAAACTTCAAGCGTATATAGTGTGATAGAGAAAGCCAAATGCAACCCAAGAACTCTGAATCAAAAACCCAAGAAAGTGTGTGATGTGACGTTTTTGGTTATTATGGGTATAGGAGTTAAGTCGGAGCAGGCTGGGAGGAGAACCAGAATCTCGACCTATGACATTCATTGAGGTAGTACAATTATACATCTGAAGCAAAGATAAATGATATATAGTATGTGTTTGGTATCTAGAGTGAATATGTTGAGAGAGTTATGTTGGTTGTGACTTGTGATAGGGATACGGTCACTACATTCATCACGAGCAGACGATGACAAAATCTCTGGAGGAAGTAATGGAAGATCTACTAACAAATGACTTCGAAGCTGCAGCAAACTTGTTGGAGAGCAAAGGCCTTTACTTAATGCCTTTGTCCACTACCCAAGGCTCCTACTGACTCCTCACACAAATGCCTCTTCTCCATCTGCAAATCCCACACACATGGAATCAAAAACAAAGTAAAAAAAGACCACTCTTCTGTTTAGTATAAAACAACTAGGCCATGAAATCTTTTTTTTGTCTAATGAGAGAGATGAGACAATCTCTTATCTTGTTTATGAGATATTACAAACCAATTTCAGTGGATCAAAAAAGTCTTAACATTCTAAGATTAATTACTTTATTCCCTTAAACATTCCACTATCTCTTTCATTAACCCATATAGATAAACTTATGCATTAATGAGAACAGAGATACAAAACCAAAATCGTATGATGATGATGATGACGTGTCAACCAATATGGCATCGTCAGCAGAAAAAAGGCACGAAGTCACACTTTCACCTAAAATTATACTCTCTGTTTAGTGAAAGAGAGAGCGAGAGAGAGAGATGAAAAAGCTTAAAGATTTATTAAACAGAGCAAAGTACTAGTCTTTTTGTACTATAAACTATCTCTCGCTTCTTCTTCTTTTAGATCCCACTATCTATTTTGGTTCTTTGGGTCTGGCTGAAAGTTTCTGATTTGCTCAATTCGTCGAGTTCGCCGTTCGAAAACCCAGTGAAATGCGTGGTCTTGATCGATGGTTAGCTGAAGCTGTCAGATCAGATTCATTAGATCACAATGGTCAAATCCTCGGGGGAGGATTGTTTCTCGACGAATCTGCTCCTTCGTCGTCTGTCTCCTTTGTCTCCTCTAAGGATTGTTCAGTCAATTCGTGTCGATTTATCCGAAAGTCGAGTTTTTTGAAGTTTAGGAGACGAAACGGAACCAGGGAACCTCCTCTGTTTTGTTCTGTTAGTTTATCGATAAATGGTGAAGAAGAAGAAGGTGAAGGGTACAATAATGGCCGAAACGGTTATAAAGCGGAGAAAGACTCTGTGTTGATCGGTGGTTGTCAAAAGACGACGGAGAAACTTAGGGTTAAGGGAAATGGAACTGGAGCTCTCAACACAACCAAGCATTTGTGGGCTGGAGCTTTTGCAGCTATGGTTTCAAGGTCTCTCCTTCTCCTTTACTTTTTCTATGAAGTCCCTATTGTTTGGTAGTCTAAAGTTGTAGACTTTAAGTGTCTGGGGGTTGTTAAGTGAGAATGCTTATAGAGATTTTGTATTGATTTGGTTTGTTGTAGTTTTGGTGGCTCATTGGGTTTTGGTTTGAGTTGAGCAGAACTTGCATTGCACCTCTTGAGCGGATGAAGCTAGAATACATCGTTCGTGGGGAGCAAGGGAATCTTCTTCAACTTATTCAGAGGATTGCTACAACTGAAGGGATCAGAGGATTTTGGAAAGGGAATTTGGTTAATATTCTCAGAACTGCTCCTTTTAAGTCAATCAATTTCTACGCATATGATACGTATAGAGGTCAGCTTCTGAAATTGTCCGGGAATGAAGAAACTACAAATTTTGAAAGATTTGTTGCTGGTGCGGCTGCTGGAGTAACAGCTAGTTTGCTTTGTCTACCACTTGATACCGTAAGTGAAATTAGAAGAAATACTTTCTTGAGCTTCTCTTATACCATATACTCTTGAGGTTCTTTAGCATTGTGTTGGTATTGAATTGCAGATAAGAACGGTTATGGTGGCACCTGGTGGAGAGGCATTAGGTGGTGTAGTTGGTGCATTCCGTCACATGATTCAAACGGAAGGTTTCTTTTCCTTATACAAAGGTCTTGTGCCTTCACTTGTTAGTATGGCTCCATCAGGAGCTGTGTTCTACGGTGTCTATGATATTTTAAAATCAGCTTACCTTCATACACCGGAAGGTAAGAAACGGCTTGAACACATGAAACAAGAAGGTGAAGAACTTAACGCTTTCGATCAACTCGAGCTTGGTCCCATGAGAACTTTGTTATATGGAGCAATCGCAGGGGCTTGCTCAGAAGCAGCAACTTACCCGTTTGAAGTTGTGAGAAGGCGTTTACAAATGCAGTCACATGCCAAAAAGTTAAGTGCGGTGGCTACTTGTGTGAAGATAATTGAACAAGGAGGTGTTCCTGCTCTATATGCAGGCTTGATTCCCAGCTTATTGCAGGTATGATTCCATAACTCTGTCATAAGTTAATCTCTTAAGTCTGCCTTGCAGATTTGTTAATCCTCTCATAATTGCAGGTTTTGCCTTCCGCTGCTATCAGTTACTTTGTTTACGAGTTCATGAAAGTGGTCCTGAAAGTTGAATCAGCACAAGGCAATAAGCAAAGTTGTCCTGAAAGTTGAATCAGCAGAAGGCAATAAGCAATGAGAAAGGACACGATTACTGGGCTTGTTGCAGAAGTTGCTTTAGAGTTTTTTCGTGTTTTTGGTTTACACTGATCCTTTGGAGTTTTTTTCCCTTTTTTACAAAAACAGATAGGTTGTGAAACGTTTTTTGCAAGAAATAATAAGTAATATGGTTTCTCTGATATATAAAAGCTTGCTCGTACAAAATGATCTAAACATACAACAATCGCTGTCTATTTTTCATCAACGTAACAGAATGTTTGGAAGAATGCCATAAAGACGGGAAAACAAATGAAAATAGATTCTGTTTCTCAAAGGATCAGTCTTCATAAGTAGAATCACAACTGCCTTTAAGACATCAAGCCAAGACCGCACCATATGAGACTCTTTGAGTTCTCTTTTACTGTTGCCATCCATATTGTTGGTTTCTCGCACCACCCATAGGGTTCTGACCTCTTCCAGATCCACTAGATCCACCGTACTGAGCACCACCTTGTGGGTAGTTAGGCGGTCCAACACCATAGCCACCTGGTCTAGGACCGGCGCCATATGGTGCACCTCGACCTTGTGGAGGATACGATCCGCTGCTGTAACCTCCACGGCTCTGATTATTATAACCACCAGTCTGGTTTCCGCTAGGAGGGTACCTGTTTGGACCAGGTGCACCACCACGGGGCTTTCCATAGTAATGGCTGCCAGGTCCACCAGCAGGTAATTGGGGTGGTGGTACGTTGTTGTTCATAGGGTGGTTTGGTCCAGCAGGCCAATGTGGAGCGGCATGGGACTGACCAACACCGTGTTGCTGTGGAGGTAAACGAGAATGTTGCTGCTGTGGATGCTGTAGTTTCTGCTTCTTGGCTGCTTCCTCGTTATGTCGCATCTGTTGCCGCTTTTTCTTTGTCTGGAACTCATGTGATGATTCATATGTTGGTAGACTGTTGACATAAGACAATTTCAGTTTGAGCTGAATCAGTCACTACTTATCTCTTGATCGTTAATAGCTGATGTAAGATGACCCAAATGGGGTCTCATAACAAGAAACTTCAGAGAATTTGATTACCTCTTTGGATCACACGGAAGCGGATCGGTCCAAAAGTACTCAGCATCAAGAGCATCCTTTGCGGATATTCTCTGCACGAACAAATTAAAGGACTTGATTGTCTACACCAAGGCTCTTGATTTCGGCAATTTGCTAATATTTCAAGACAATAGTTCTCTGTATTAAAAACTCTTTGGTACCTGGGATGGGTCAAGCACCAACATTTTCTCAAGTAGTTCAAGGGCATGGCGATCAAAGCTATAGCAGAAGAGGAAAGGACCAAATGAGATGTCTCCTGGATTAAAGTAACTGTTGTCTAAAAGTATCGCAACTACTTAGTGGTTTACACTTACTGTCTATAGAGCTCTCTTACGCGTCTCTTTAAGGGCCTAGGTGATTTCATCTGGTTATACCAAGGCATCTTGGAAACTCCAGGCCAATTGTTTTCATCAGGTGATCCACAAAGTTCATAAATCTTCGTCAATTGTTCATTCTGGAATAATAAACATTCAAGTAAAATGCTAAGTGGAAATATTATCAAAGAACACTGTACTAATACACATCGCTGATAATCAAAAGATGAAATACTGACCTCAGTTTTCCCAGGCAAGATTGGTTTTCCATTCAAAAGTTCAGCAAATATGCATCCAACTGACCACATGTCAATCGCTGGCCCATATTTAGTTGCACCAAGTAGCAATTCAGGGGGCCTACAGCAATAAACAATGCATGAAGTAGAGAGTAAAATGCACATATAAGCACTACTTATTCTTTTATCTCTTTTATGTATATAACTTCAAAGTTGTAGGCATACATACCTATACCACAGTGTAATAACACGGTTTGTAAGGTTTCCAGTATGATCATGAGAAAATGACCGAGCAAGCCCAAAATCCGCTAGCTTTAAATTTCCCTCATTGTCAATAAGTAGATTTGAACCTGCACCGAGATATTATAGGTAAGCTATCTAATAAAGACAGGAGAACCAAACAGTTCAACAATGAATTTTTTGGAATAGTCACCTTTTATATCACGGTGAAGCACTTGATTCACATGACAATAGTGAAGCCCGGTGAGCAGTTGCTTCATGTAACACTTTTTTTTACATATGTTCAAATGTCAGACAAAGTCGGAACAATAAGGTTTTTGCAAAGGCTACTACAACAAAGTATCTAGCCATGCAATACCTTTATCTGAGGGACAGTAAATCTCAGTCCAGGACGATCAGCAAGTCCAGTCAAGTCATGATCCATGTACTCAAATACCATGTAGATTCCACCCTTGTATTTGTTATTATCTAAAATTGAAGCAAAGCAACAAGCTTTAGGCGAGTGTAAAGAGTATCAATAGATCTATCATAGCCGCATCTAAGTTCTACAAAAAAACAAATTTAGAACTTCAAAAAGGTTTCACTAACCTGGCTTTCCTTGATCATCCCTATCTCGACCTTTCAAAGACAAAAACAATCACAAAACTCTACATATCAAACTTCACGCCTCATTTAACAGAATTTCTAAAGCAACTACAAGATAAAATAAGGGGTGCTTATTACCTGGAGACGTCACAATCTCTTTCAAATGGATGACATTTTCATGATGTAGCTTCTTTAGAATTTTTATCTCCCGGATAGCTGTTATCGGAAACTTCATGCAAACAGTAATAAGAAAACATAAGTCCTCGTGGACTCACAAAGTTTGCAACTTCTCTAAGCTAATAGTCACATGTAGACTTACCCCTTCTCTTTCATTGTCCATACGGATCTTTTTCAGAGCCACGATTTCACCGGTTTTGATTTCTTTAGCCATGTAAACTTGACTGCAAGACCAAAGCCAAATCTATAAATCTAAACCCCAACTCATATAGGCAGAGCAACACAACAGACGCACTTAACTACTATATCAAGCATACAATAATCAAACAATCTTAAGAAACTGAGGATTCCCAATTCACTCAATTAACTCAATCAACAAAATCAAGCTTATAGAGATAGAGGCAAGGTTAAAATTAACAATACAGGTATCAACACCTACCTATATGGAATTATACAAACCAAATCGCATAAAAATTAGATCTTGAGCACGAAACCAAATCAATTAGAATAAAGGAACAAGACCCAGATAAAGAAAATGAGAGAAAGAATGGAGAGAAGCATGCCCGTAAGTTCCTTCACCAATCTGTTCTAGCTTCTCGAAGCAATCGACACTACGAGATCCCCAAATCGGAGGAGGCTCTTCAAGATTCAACTGCCCAAAAGCCGCAGCCGCCATTATTCGTTCGTTTGTTACTTTTCCTATAGAAATCTCAAAACTATCGACGAATTTACTCAGACAATGTTGTTAGCTTCGCTCTTGGCCTTTGTCTCTCCGGCTACTTTAGCCCCCTTACGGTGTGTGTGTGTGTGTCGGCTTCGCGGAAGAAAAATACAAAAAAACCTAAGCTTCTTTATTATCCGGTTCAAATCTCTGGTTTAAACCGGTTCTTTCAATGAACTCAAATCAAACCGGGTATAATCTGGTTTAGACTTTTTGTGTTTGGTTCTCTTCTCCTGTGTTTATGTAATTGATTTCTATTTAATAAACTTGATTAATTTGAAATAGTAGTGTAACAATATTACTGAAACAGAGAGATATGATGAGTACATTGAGAACTCAAGTCAAGCAGTATATATTTTTTACGAAAAAAGTTCCTAATTTCTAAATCTCTTTATACACATTACATGTGTGGTTCAAGAAAACCACTCTATTGATAAATAATAGCAGAGTCTCCTCTCCAAAAATTTATAATTAAACTTTTCAGAAGAAAGAGATGAGAGACTGGTCCTTGACTAGTTGACCATCTCTTCTTGTCTCTTAAGCTTCCATAAGATCTTTATTTGCAGACTTGAGAGATTGTTACCACTCTTGTGAAAAGCTTATAGGAGATATCTTTTGCTTCTATGCACAAAAGGGTTGGTTTATGGAGATTTGAAGAAGGATTACTCTACATCTGTAAAAATTAAGCAAAAAAAAAAAAAAAAATGGGATAAGAATTTGAGTATGATATAATGTAACAATAAGAAGAGATGAGAAAGTCATAACATACCAACCAAGTTTTTAAGCTGTTCCAGTGATCAGTTTTTCACGTTGATCGAACTTCTTAACCTTAATGATTCCGATTAGAACTTGGAGGCTGAAGAAAGCACATACTGTATATGCTAGAGTAGCAGGTGTCTGGGAACAGAAAGAAACAAGAACATTTGTGACAATGAGATATGTGAAAAAAAGAACTAGATGGTTTGGATTTGATGTGTAACAACTTACTTTTAACGAATTCAGATACAAAATTGTTGCGAGATTCACTAAACTTCCTGCAGCAACAGCCTGTAGGGAAACACATTGGGTTAAAGAAACCAACTTTAGCACATAAATAGAGAAAACATGACATGCTTGACGAGTTTAGCACATATCCTCAAATCTGTTTTTAAAGAACAGATTGACGAGTTTTCATGTACAAGATGTAAACCAATAGAGAGAAGGGGAAGCTCTACTTACACTTCCTACTGTTTTTTGAACAGTTGCAACACGTTGAAATGCCCTCTCAGACTCTAGTGCTCGGACCCTCAGCTTCAAATCACCTTGCTCCTGCGGAAGCATAGAGGTATAAAAATAAACTCATTAGATCACGAAAAGAAACTCATGTAGGTTGGGAGTTTTGTGGTGGGTTTGTATCTTACAAGTCGTTCAATGACTACAGCTAGCTTTTCAACTCTATCAGCTTGTCTAAATAGATTGTAGAATGCTTGTGATTGCCTGTCCCATCTCTTTCTCAAGTCCTACAAAAGTTAATTTAATTGCATATGAATATAAAGCTATGTGACAAGATCATATATGGAGTAAATATAAGACTTGCTTATTACCTTCACTACAACTTCTACACCAGCTTCCCGGAACCGTAGCAATTCCAAAGCATATCTGGTGAAAAAAGATATGTAAGTACTCTTCTGATTAACAAGAAGATGAACTATAGTGTGTGCAGACTCACGGTTTTGCAATCTCCGTTATATCAAATCGTGGGTCAAGACCTTTGCCAATGCCATCCAATACTGCAGAGAGAAGGTAACCATTAGTACACTTTTTTAGTTTTACCACTAAAAAAGTACATGAAATGGTCGAAACAAATTGAAATGACATTACAAACCTGAAAAGGCTCTAACAACAAATGTGAATGTGGCAGGGAACCGGAAAGGTTGATCAGCTGCAATGGCTAATAAATCTTCTCCGATTGCAGCTAACCGTTGCTTCTTTTTCTCTTGCTTTTCTTCTTTGCTTAGTGGCTTCTTGAACCCAAGCTCTTCTGCTGCTGCTAATTCTTCTTTCTCCTTTCTTTGTGCAGCAAGCCGCTCTTCGAAACTGTAACACAATCAGCTAGTTGTTATTATCAGAGGGATACTAACAGCATCTATTATGCACACACTCTCATACATGCTTTAGAGAAACCAGACAAGAAACAAGTATATAATAGAGAGCTCGATCATACAAGACAAGGGTAAAAGGATCCAGTAAATCACCTGTTGAGAAAAAATAGTGCTGTTCTTCTAACTGCCGTCAAATCTCCAGTTGGTACAAGCACACCCATTTGAACCATAGCGTCAAGGACCTGCCACAAGATTGTTTATTGATATACATATATTTAACGTATGAGCTCAGGTCGTGCAAAGGAGCATGGAGGTTGAAGATTGATAGTGAGAACACCTTAGAGACTTGACTATACCTTATCTGGGTCCTTTTCATAGACACCATAGAATGCCTCCAATAAACCTTCTCTAATATTTGGGCTAATACTGCAAGAAACGATGAAAAAAGGGTTTTTCAGAACCATAAGTTTAACAAATAAGATAAAGGAGATCACGTTTCTTCACCATAATGAAATGAAGCACTTTTTCACATAGTATACCATAACCCTGTTATAGCATAAATGTAGTACCTTCCCATCATTCCAAAGTCGTAAAATATCAGCCGCCCACCATTGACATCATCAACCGCAATATTCCCAGGGTGCTTCAGAATAAGCAAATTAGAATGTAGTCTTTTAGTATTGCTACACCAAATTAAAGATTACTGATACTAAGTGTTAAAAAACACAATAGAGACTTACAGGGTCGGCGTGGAAGAATCCATGAGATAAGATTTGCTCCAGGTAAGATTCAACTGCATATCTCCCTAGCCTGCATTGTACCAAGTTATAAATCAACACCAACGAGACTATTTTAGGCTTTTCAGAGAAATGGCAAATATTTAAGTCTAGGAATAAGGTGTAAGATAATACAAACCTTTTTCGATCAACACCTAACTGATCTAAGGCTTGTATCTTGTTAATCTTAATTCCAGGTACATACTCCATTGTCAGGACCTGCAAAGAACTAAATGTTAAACATTTCACTCGAGACTCAAGGGTTCATATATGGTGAAATAATGGTCATAGGTAATAATTACCTGAGGAGTAGTATATTCCCAGTAGATGGATGGAACTTTTACATACTCCAAGTCTTTGAAGTTATTAGCAAACAATTCCGAATTAGCTGCTTCTTTTGTGTAATCAATTTCCTGAAAAATATAGCACATTGTTATTGGGGAAAGGAAAGGAATATTTGATTGAGCTTCTGCTCAAAGATCAAATTAGCAACAAAAACAGACAAACTTATTGGTAAGAAGTGATGAATGATTAAACCAGATCACCATACATCGTACAGTACACTGGCACATTCATCATAGATTGCAACCCAATCTCTCTTTGCACCATCTGATTTTGGGTCCACCTTTTGGAGATACTCAGCAATCACCTATATAGAAACATAACAAAGTCAATAACTCAGTAGAACATCATAAAACAAAGAGCGGATAAGCAAATCAAGAGACAAGGACAGTTGTAACATGGGATAGCTCTATATTGACTGTGGTAGAGACGCACTAACCCTCAAATTTTTAAGGTCAATATCAAAGAGATCCTTTAGACCGGGCCTTTGTACTTTAAGGACAACCTCTTGACCCTTAAGTCTTGCACGGTGAACTTGGCCTGTACTCAACAAAAGGTCAAAAACCATTATAATTAGTATTATCATTTTATTGCAATTTTTATGAGAAGTTTATAACAAAAGACGTTACCAAGACTAGCTGCAGCAATAGGTTCATAATCAAAACGGTCGAAAATGTCCTCAACAGATCCTCCAAGCTCCTCTTCAACAATGGACAAAGCAGTAGCAGAAGGGAAAGGAGGAACTTGATCCTACAAAGCATAAGATTAAAACTTAAAATGCAACAAAGAAGAGCCTCACAAAGCCACAAATTCAAATTGAACAAGAAGAAGAAACCAAACCTGAAGTTCTGACAATTGATCAACATACTCCTGAGGAAGAATATCAACTCTAGTAGAAAACTGTTGCCCAATTTTAATAAACGTAGGACCTAATCTCAAAATGTTTTCTTTCAACCACTTAGCCAAAACCTTCCTTCTCAAAACCTTCTTCTCTTCAGTCATTCCCCCTATCCACATGATTTTTCCAAGAATTTAGACATACGAGAATTAAGTATGGTCCTAAACGTAAGCAAAACAGAAACAAGTAACAACCTTTGTATGAGAACTTCTGATTGCTTAACCAAGTCCTGAAAATAAACTGTACAACAAATCCCCAAATCTCCAATGTTCTTTGTACAGTTGAGTAAGTCTTGAACCTGTTCCATCGTCCACCAGGTGCTACAGATACCTGAAAACAAAAAAAATTAACGAAATTTATAAAACAAAATTGAAAAAGAATACAACTTTTAAATGTTTTAAATTAAAATACAGACCTCAACTTGTTTCTGTGGAGTATTCTTAAACCAAGCATCCTCTTGACCAATATCTTCAACTCTCTTCTTCCTCACATCCTCTTTTCTCTTCTTCGAGACTTCCTCCGTTTCCACCGTTACGCTCCCGTTCACATACTTGACCAAACTACTACCGTTACCGTTCAAACGAGCGCTTCCGTTACTATCTCCATTGACAGATTTCCTCGCTGAGCCGTTACCGTTTAAACGAGCACTCCCGTTATAGTCTCCGTTGATCACTGCATTCTCACCACGACGATCTTCAACCGCGACGGTGGTATCGTCTTTTTTAGAAGCTCTGATCAATCTCGTCCGAAGCTTAAGGTTTCTGTAGCTTAACCGGTTTCTTGATAAGAAAATCCCAGGGAATGAAACGGAACGAGTGATTGTTGTAGATGATGATTGTCTTGAGTTGAAATTTATGTTCGGTAGAAGCAGAGACGTCGCCATTGTTGGTAGATTTCGGAAGAGATCTCGAATAAAAAACCCTAATTTAACATTCCGTGGACGAAAAGAAGAGATTTTTGATGATGAAGAAGAAGAAGACTTGTTGGCACTACGCAGTGAGAGAGGAAGGATTCGAGGTTCAGAATGAAGCAGCAGAGACTGGGAAGAGAAAATAATAATAATTAAAATAAGGGGTGGATATGAAAAGGACACGTGTCATGAGATGAGATGAGTCAAGAAGATGTTCTTGTGTTCTGATTGGTTGTGTTATGACACGTCATCGTGTTATTTATCGGAGCCACACGGTTTTTTTTTTTTCCTTTTTTTCTTTTTATACATTATTCATTTTTATTTCATTACCAAACTGATCGGTTCGGTAATAGTAATACATATATACTGAACCGATCCCATTCATTATCCAAGATCACAGTTGCGTGTAATAATAATTATATCCTCTGTGTCTAGTTAGAGATATCAAAATCATCGCTAAGAACAGAGTAAACATATTAAATTAACATTAACAATACATTATATTGAAGAATTCATTGAACTTTAATGTCCTTAAACCAGCATAAATCAATTTTTTAGATTTTTTTTTGGTCAAGTGTTTTTTTTTTATCTATATAAAGCTAATTAAAACACACATTACTTTATAAAATTCAAAAGTTATATTCCCAAAAAAAAAAAAAATCTTGTGAAAATTCGAAAAGTTTTCACTAAGACACGAAGAGGCCAAAGTCTTTGCAAGTTAAGTACTTTTTGTCAAAGTTGTAAAATTGACCCCAAAACTTATGTTCATAGCCTATGGAAGCCCTCCTCCTCCTCTCTTCTTCTTCTTCGCCGGAACCCCAAAATTCTATTACAGATCCGGCGAATTCTAAATCAAATCATCAATCGGACGAAGAAGTCAAAGATGAGACGATTATGAAGAAAAAGAAGAAGAAGAAAACGAAGAAGCAATCGGATTCGGAAAAGAGAAAGCTTAAGGGAAAGAAGAAAGAGATGAACAACGACGAAGCTTCTTCTTCCTCTTGTTCTATATCTTCTACCTCTAATTCCAATTCTACTAGAAGGGTTTCGAGGGTGGTGGCTCATAGATTACGAAACCCTACGGTTCGTTTAGGCATGTCTCGACGAAGCGTTGCTGAACGACAAGCTGAAGCCTTGGCTTTTCCTCTTGGGATGTCATTTGCTGCTTTAGCTAATCTGGTTCGCTCAATTCTCTTCTCTCTCTCTCTCTCTTTATTGCATCAGAAAGCTGTTTTAATACGAAATTGGCTTTTGATTTATCATTTTCTGTTCATATCTATATAGTTGACCAATGTTAGCGTCAAGTTTAGGTTTTGATGTGGTTTAAAGTTTTAATCTTTAGGGAGTCTTATTAAATACTAAGTCTTTCAATTTAGGTTTTGTTTGATTCAAAACTGGAAACTGATGAGAGGATCTTCTGTTCAAATCTGAATTCAGAGACAACAGGATTTGAAATCTCTGTATTTCTTCTCAGTACTTGAATTGAATTCACACCCTGAATCGAAGATAGGATCGATCTGAAGTTCATCTTGAGGGTTTATAATCAAGCTTCAAATGTAGCAATTACTTGAATCTACTGTCCTCAAATCTGAAGTTCTTCTTGAGGGTTTATAATCAAGCTTCAAATGTAGCAATTACGTGAATCTACTGAGGCACAGTTATATTGTCTTGTCTCTTAACTTGTCTTAAAGCTTGAGCCTTTCTGTCTTTTTTATATTGCTGGTTAGCTACTTTAGCCACAAAAGTCATTGACTTGCATTGTTCTGTCCTTTTTACAGTTTTCTCTGTTTTCTTGTTCTCTAGGTTCTTCAAAGAAAGAATGCTGCTGGTCAGAATGTTTTTGTTGATGATCTTGCTATGGTAACTAACTACTACTAACTATGGATTTTCAAATGATTTCTTCTCGCTTTTTATTTAATCCTCATTTTGGTAGTGATCTACGAGTTTCATTGATTATGATCTGCAGATCTCTGCTAGAGCTGCCACAGAAACAGTAGCCAGTGTAAGATAAACACCCCTCCACCCTTATTTTTCTCATTCTTGAATTTTTGTACGACTTTCTAATTCATAATGATGTGAATACAGGTTTATGGTTATAAGCTTGGTTCCTTTGCGACCACCTTTGAGAAATCATTCAACCATACACTAAGGATTCTTAAAGTGACCAATGAATCTGCAAATCCGCGTCAGTTAAACAATGATGATGTTGGGAGATGTAATTTAGATTGTTCTATAATAGACGAATACTCGGACACGGAGCTATCTGCTAAGGAAACTTCACCTGCTACGTCTGTTTATGAAGTGATACAAGGCAGTGCAATAGCAACCACTTCGATGAATGAGCTTGTCCTGCACGAACCGTCTCGACAACTCTCTTGTATCCTTCCTTTAAGTTCAGAAATGTCTTCTACTGCAGTGGTAAGGTGTTTAGCAGAAGCAAACGACCTACAGAGAGAAGCGAATAGTCTTAAGAAGATAGGACTAACCTATAAAAAGATGGAGCTAGGAATAAATTACGAATCAAACAATCTGCAGAAATCGCAGCTAGAGGTGGATGTTTCAAAAGCTGCATTCAGAGAAGAGAAATTCAAAACCAAATTAGAAGATACAAGAAAAGCAGAGATGGTCAGAAGAGTCATGGATTGGCTCGGTGTAAGTGTCTTCAGCATGTGGGTTTCTATGTTAACTGGGGCTTACAATTTTTCACTAAAGAGAATCGAAGACGCTACCGCAGCATGCGAGCCATCCAAGGAGACAAGTTCGACGTGGTGGGTTCCTAAACATGTTTCAACGTTAAACTCAGAATTCAACACCATGATCTGTCGGATTCGAGTTTGGGTGCAGTTCGTTTTCGGTTTGATAATGCTCTTGGTCCTCGCATACTTCATAATGCAGCGGTCATCAGGTAGGACGCAAGCAATGCCGATTTCTTTTATCGTTATCGTCCTTGGTGTTTTTTGCGGTCTACCGGTAAAGGTTTGTGTGGACACATTGGGTGGTGACGGCAAACTCTGGCTAATGTTTTGGGAAGTGTTTTGCCTTTTCCACTTGTTTGCAAATCTCTTCACATTGACTTTGTATGGTCTAATGTACGGACCTATAATAAACGTGACTCAAGTGACCAAGTCGAGCCGTTTAAAAACACTGTTTCCATATTGGGCGAGGCGCAGTGTCTTGTATGTGGTGTTTATATTTGTTCTTCCAGCCATCACTGGTCTTTTGCCATTTGCTACCTTTGGTGAATGGAGAGACTTGGCTATGGATAACTTTTTTGGTGGGTCAGCTTCTGATTCTAAGGTTTGAGACAGAGTCAACAAGTCTCCTTTTGTATTGTAACTTATTGTAACCATTTGGATTTTTGGGTTGTTTCATTTTTTCTTTTTTTGGGGTCTTATGTTGTTGTCTTTTTATTTATATGGGTGCTGTTGAAAACAATTATATGGCTGGGTTTGTTACAAAGTTATATTTATATATTTGAGCTATTTTGAATGTAAACTCTCTTGTCAGAAAGAAATGTTTTCTTTCTGTATGATAAGGACATAGAGGATTAGGAGGCTGCATTAGTCTAAACTAAGAGTCTTTTGGTCTTAAACACTTACCTCTTTAGAATATTCAAATCCAGGTATTTTGGATATCGAATTGGATATGATCAGTTAGTTTTTGACAGCAATTGTACAGTTTGATTAAATTGTAAGTATTATGATGTGATGAAATAAATAAAAGGGATTATAATATTGTGGGGGTGGGTCAAGTGGGTAATGAGTATGATGTACTATAATGTCTTTGTAAGAATTAGATAATATACAGAGACCTCTTTTATTTTATTTTGTTTTGTTTTCTCCATCCACTTCATCGGCTTATCGGATCCGAATCCGGACCCGAAAGCCTAATAACCCGACGGGAATAACACGATGTCCGATGCTCCGTCGTCTTCGCCGGATGCCACGGCTTCGTACTGGTGCTATCACTGCAACAAACGCGTCCTCGTCGAAACCTTAGATGACTTGGTCGTCTGCTGCGAATGTAACAAAGGTTTCGTCGAGTCAATTCAACCAGCGTACACATCGCCGGCGCCTCCGCCACCGCAGACACTTTCCCCAGATCTGACTGTAGAAGACTCGAGTATTGGCTCGCATTTCCTCCAGATGCTCCGTTTGTTAGCCCACGCGCCTTCGCAGCGCTCGCCTCCACCACACCTTGATGTTTTATCTTACGATGATGATTTCTTCAGATTGGAGCTCAATCGTGGTAACGAAATCGACGATGACGAGGAAGAAGATGAAGATGAAGAAGAGGAGGAGGAAGAGAATCTAACCGTCAACGAAGACGAAGAAGAAGAAGAAGACGAAGAGGAAGAGGATGATCTAAGGAGGAGAAATCGTTTCCCTCTTACAACGACGCGATCGAGAACCGGTCGAAACAGAATTCTCGATTGGGCTGAGATTTTAATGGGGATTGAAGACAATTCCATTGAGTTCCGTATGGAATCAGATCGATATACAGGTAATCCGGCTGATTACATCGACGATGCAGCGGGATACGAAGCTTTGCTTCAGAACTTAGCAGAAGGCGACGGTGGTGGAAGGAGAGGCGCACCACCGGCTGCTAAATCGGCTATAGAAGCGTTGGAGACTTTCGAGGTTAGTTCTTCCGAGGGAGAGATGGTCATGGTTTGTGCTGTGTGTAAAGATGGAATGGTGATGGGAGAAACTGGTAAGAAGCTACCATGTGGGCATTGTTACCACGGAGATTGTATTGTGCCATGGTTAGGAACAAGGAACTCATGTCCTGTCTGTAGATTCCAGCTTGAAACTGATGATGCTGAGTATGAGGAAGAGAGGAAGAAAAGAACCTCTACCTTGACTGATTCTGCTGCTGCTTCTTCTTCTTCTTCAGCTTCTCGTATCTAAATGTGGAGGAAGGTCTCTCTATTTGTTGTCCCGTTCCTTATGTTGTTACTCTTTCTCTTTAGATTAAAAACTTCTTTGCTTAGTCTGTCTCAAACACTGTTTGGTTGGTTGCGTCAAAAAAAATTGAGAAAAACAGAGAAACAAAAAAAAATCCGGCTCTAAAAGACATTGTATCAGTTTGTTGTTGTATCTTTGGCCTAAACCATCCCAAAGTGGTTTCTTTGATTTTCAGTTGTTCATAATGTTTGCCGAAACAAAAATCTTCCTGGGTTTTGGAGAAATGATTATAGGACTTCGTGAGCCTTCCCGAAGTACCTGTTTATGAGTGGGGACTGCACAAAGGCGTTAAAGATGTCAGATTTTGGCTAATATTCAAAGTTTCATTGACAACAAAAGTTGTATCTGTGTTTTACCTTCTCAATTCCTGCAGCGTCGGGTGTGTCTGGTGAAGGCAATGGATAAAACTTGTACAACTTCATTTCTTCATAGGCTTTTTAGTTTCTGCGCTCAGTCCTTTCTTTGCATTCTCTCGAGCTTGTTGTGCCTGCCAATTGGAATTAATCGTATAAGTATATATACATGTGCGGCTCTGTCGCAGAAGGTATGGAACATAATACCTCTTCATAAGCTGTCTTAGCTTTGTCACTTTCCACTTTGACAAATTCCTAAATAATGAAATATATGGGTGAGTGATTTTAGAGAAACCCCTCAAATCAATTTGTCAAATCAGATCCAGCTCTAGCTTGCTTACCTCGAACTCATCCTTTTGCTCCGGGAGTAATGTCTCCTCCTTGATCAGATTGTCGGTGAATTCCTGATATAAACTGAGATGAGCAAGTAATTCAAGTAAGTTGTAGTATTGGAAAAGTCAGATACTGCACCTCAATTTCGCTTTTCACCCAGTCATATTCACATGCAACCTGCACCATAGAGAAGTAAGTTTGATTCAATATGAAACTAACAAATTGTATTGTTGAACCATTAGGGAAGAGAAATATAACTTACTGGTGGCTCAGAAGGGAACATTATTTGAACCACAGTGCTTTGCTCAGATTCATCTACCTTATATGGGTTGTTGATGTCTGCAAATCAAATTAAAACAGTAATATTTAGAGTTTGATGTCTAAGGGAAACATTTTTCAAGCAAATGAAGGCATGGCAGTGAGAATCTATCATCAACAATAACCAGCTTAGCATAAAAATATAAGCTCACAAGGAAGGCAATAGTTGAACTTTTTAACACGATCATCCTTCAAATGTTTGAGAGCAGACCTGCAAAGGATATATACAAAGCTAGACTGAATACACCGAGTTAAGCACTCTAAGTGGCTGAATGTGAATATGAAAATAGGCGAAAAATGGAAAGTGCATAACACTTTCTGATAAAGCTATCTGCTTCAAAACCATAAGTAATGTAATTATTATTCCTCTACAAAGCAAATGAACAAAATACGTCTTCTATAACTTTCATGGTAACAAGACACTGAGAGAAAAGGATACCACAGATTTTTTACCTTCTCTGAGTACACCCCAAGATGTAAATTTGAAAGTTCATTCTATCAACTTGTCTATCCCTGCAGAAAAACAAAAGCAGATGAAATTAGCAACAGCTCCAATAAACATCATAAGTAAGAGTAGTAACACAGAAATGTACAGACAATTATAGGTGGAACTCAGGATGTCTATATACCTTTTTTCAAGTGGGATGTACGGAACCCAAGCCATTTTCATATTTTTCATTGGAATGATTTCCCCAACCTCCCCTTCTACCGATGCAACTCCTATCTGATCAGAAGGGGGAATAGATGATTCAACCTGTAAATAGATAAGAAACAAAATGAATCATCAGGTATAGATAAACAATATGATCTTGGTTTCCCAAGGAACTTAAATACACCAAATCACAATGCCGACTTGCCGAGCATATTTTTTAAACACCAGAGACATGATATAAAAAAGGAAACCAAAGCTTACACAAACGACAGCAGGAACAAGGACATCCTTGTTTTCATTTTTGTAAGGGAGTGATTGTGCTGCAATGATAAGATATAGGAAATCAAAAGGGGAAGAGAGAGATGCACAATTCATTACCAGATGGATTTTCAAGGAAATCAGTCGAAACTTAGTAATCAGTGCCAATGTAATTAACAGAAAAAAATAGTGCCAATGTACTCAGTGTAAGGAGGAAAAGAAATAAGTTACACTCAGTGCAGCCAAAAACATAGACTTTCTTCCCATAGAGCTTTCCACCTTCCTCCAGAGCTTCCTGTCATACAAAGCAAAGAGTACCACTTAAAGATACTAAATGAACCATAAATTTGCTAACAATGGGAATGAAACAGTATGATAGAAGCCACTTACTTCAAGATTTGTAAAATCCCAGTTGAATTCATACAGTGACTCCAGCTGGTCCCACTGTATTCACAATTTACAAAGCATAAGCCACAAATACAATAGGTTTAATCATGAAGATGAAAAAAGCTCCAAAGGCAATGCTGCTGCCAAACTTCTTGAAACTAAATACCTCCGTTCCAACTGGGAATGCAGCCTTCCATAAATCCTCCTGTAATACACAACAAACATGAAAGTAATACATGAGAGCCAGAGGTATGGGAAAAAACCAAAAACAATGTAACATCACACCAATCGTCTGGAAAATCTAAATCCAAAGAGTGATACTATAACATTCTACCACAAAACATACTGTATGCGTCTTCTATGCAACAAAGAGTAAGAAAACATCTCAGATCTATCTTCTTAATCGTTAAACCAGAGACACAAACCCTTAACGTTTCTCATCGAATCAAACTGAAAAATCTTAAAGCAGAGGATGAGTCTCTAAAGGAAATAGCATACCAGATTACGCTTCTCCATGAAGTACTCAGGCTCATCTTCTTGCGCCTTGGTTGCTTTAGCTCGCTTGGCTCTCGGAGTCGTTTTCTTCTCCGGTTCCGTCTTTGAGCCTCTCTTACGCTTACCACGACGAAGCGGCGGCGGTTGTGAAGAAGAAGCACCTTTCGACTTCTCCTTTTGCGTAGCGGAATCAGGTTTCGCTTCTTCTATCTCCTCATCCTGATCCTCTTTCGCTTCTTCTTCGTTATCACCCTCCTCTTCAGCAGGCTTAGATTCAACCTTCGCCGCTTCCTCCTGCTGATCCTCTTTCGCCTCTTCTTCGTTATCCCCTTCCTCCGCAGGCTTAGATTCAACCTTCTCCGCTTCTTCCTCCTGATCCTCTTTCGCCTCTTCTTCTTCGTTATCTCCCTCCTCCGCAGGCTTAGATTCAACCTTTTCCGCTTCTTCCTCCTGATTCTCTTTCGCCTCTTCTTCTTTATCTCCCTCCTTCTCAGGCTGTGGAGATTCCACCTTAGCTTCCGTTTCCTCTGCCTCCTCCTGAGTAGGCTGAGTCTCCTGCGTCGAGGTATCTACCACCGCATCAACGTTCTTACTCGCCGACGAAGTAGAACCAGCTTTACGGCCTCCTCGCGAACCTCCTTTCTTCTTCGTTCCCTTCCTCATTCTCGAGTGTAACTAACTAAAACCAAAACAAAATCCAAATAAATAAAAAAAACAACAGAGATATCAGCGGAAAGAGGCGAATGTGAATCTTCAGCTTTCGCAAGAAGAAGAGAAAAGAGAAAGAAAAAAAAAAGCAAGCTAGGGTTTAATGGCGGTTAGGATCGGGGATTTTCGAAAATCAAAAAAGAGGAAGAAGACGAAGAGGTTTTTGTTTGTTGGGAGTGTACCTCTCTCTCTCCTTTTTCTGTCGTCCTTTCTTGCGTGATTTTAACGTCCCCACCCCTTACTAGTGAAGACGAAATAAAAGAGTTTGTTATTTTTATTTTTTTATTTTTTTCCTTTTTTCCCAAAGAACAAAAATAGGAAACAATTAGCGCGGGGCTTACTATAAGGCTAAAATCGTAATTATAAAACCAACGTCAACAGTATGACGTGTGTATATAGCTGACGTGTCATTCATCTCACGGCCAGATTTTATTGGTCTTTGTGTATTATGAATACGGAAATTACAAAAAAGAAAAGCTGTTTTGTATTTTGAATAAATGGGAAATTCAAAACAATTCATTTATTAAAGTCACACAGCTCATATTTGTGTTAATAAATGTTCTAATTTACACCATTAATAAAATTAGTTCACTTGTAAAACATTTATCTTCTTTTGCTGTCAAAAAAAATGATGAACTCCAAAACCGGAAAATAATGAGTATAAACGGAGAATAAAAGGATACTGGCGGATGTATGTCGTCGTCACGTCACAGTTATTGATTGAATAACACTGATGTTTTAAATTTTCATCGGACACTCTATTAATGGGCCAACAGTTTCCCATTACAAACCCTTAATGGACCTAAGAAATTAGGCCCAAACAGGTTGAAGCTGCATTACCTAGAATGTATTAATTGTTTTCGTTCACACTCATCTGATTCGACTAAGATCGTGTCAAGTTATCTTACTGATCAGGGGTTATGCAAAATAAACTTGTGTTAATCAAACTCCATCTTTATTAATCGAACTCACATTCAAAAAATAATAGCTGACTGTATAAATTATAAAGTCTAATTTAGTATATTACAGCTGCTAAGTCTGTATACATGATATATATGCATTTATTTAACTTGTTGTCTCTCCCTCTCTGTATATATATATATATATATATGAATCCCCTAATGGTGTTTTCCTCCATTTCCTGAGCTTGTTGGAACCTTGGGTCTCTTCTGCAACCGTCGAGTTGTGATTTCAACGGTGGACATAGCATCTTCCTCCTTCTTTATAACCATACCGTCATCTTCCTCGCTGTGAGATGAAGAAGAAGAAGAAGACGAAAGATCACCAGAGGAAGATGATCTTTCGAGACCGAGACACTTCAAGATAGGAACCGTTAGTGACGATTGATCAAAGAACGTAAATGGGATCCAGTGATGAGAATCATTTTCTTCCCCGTTTCTCATATTCTCCATTATTGTTGATTTTTTTATGCTTTTTTTTTCTTTTATGAGAAAGAGATCAAGGGTTGTTTAGTAGTTAGGTTGATGATGGAACTTGGTAACGCAGTTGCGATTCCTTTTATAGTGATGGATTATTCATTTTTGGGTTGTTGTGTGGTCAACTGTAAATGTGTGTTGACCGGGTCTATAATAAAGATAAACCGGTTTTGTTGTTAGGTGAACACACACAGACTTTGGAAAAGTTGGTGCCGGTTTATTCAAAAACCGAGATGCTTATTTGACTGATAGGTGAAGTGAATAAAATAACAATTTTTGACTCTAGTAATCTCTACGTGGCGTGCGGTCAATATATAGCAGCAAATACGTGGAGGTCTTCTTGGTCAAAGTCCATTTCACGCTCTTTCTTTTTGGTTTTTGTTTGAATTTAAGTTATTAAACAAATGTTAAATATGTTAAGTTGTAATTCAAAGTATGATCTTTGATTATTTCAAACAATAAGCTAAAATCAACACACACACACAAACAAAATTGAACACAAAAAAATTCCTTTTTTAGAAAAAAAAAAAAAGAGACTACAACTCTTTTCTCGCTACTCGCCACAGGCTCAAATACCCTTTATATGGTCATCAGACTCGTCACTATCGTACGTGGTCCCTTATAAATTGTACTATTTCAAACTGGGAATGATTATCGTAGGTCTAGTTGTTACAAAGACCACCAAACTTTAAAATTGAACCCATACCTTGTTGTGATGCAATTATGGTTTTTCGATGGGGTGTAAGACTTATCACCAATTATGGCCAAATATGGCTTTATGAGTTTGTTTTCTTAATTATAAATATGAATAGAGATGTCTAAAAGTCACGGTGAGGAATGTTGAAATTGTTATATATTTGAAAAGTTAGTGTGTTGCTGCTCCACGTGCTGGTTGATTATGTATTTTATTAAATTATATATGCTCATCATGCATTACTCATAGAGATCACCCGTCAACATTGTAGTTTAATATTACTATCATTTCTATATAGTGCACGTTGTGAATTGCGCTAGGAAATAGCTAGGATTATCATCACTAGGTTTTTCTGTTGTTTTATACATCTAGCTTTGGACAATTAATACTAATAGTCGAATATGATTTAGAAACATATTTCACATGAATACAAATCAGAGGACATCTTATTATATAGACTTTAGTTTTAGTAATTCATATAATTGCAACAAAGTATATCAATAATATTTCTTATAATTAAAAAAATATATAAAATTAATATTTTTTAAAACTATATAAACCAGAAATAATCTATTATATCACTAATTCTAATAATAAAATTATATATTAAATTACTAATTTCAATAGAAAAATATGTGCAATTAATAAGAAAAATATTTACAATTTAATTGCAAGTATTATTTATTATAATCATATAGTAAAAAGAAATTTATACAGAAAAATGATTTAAGTATAAGAAGTTTAATGTGTTAATATTAGGGATTAACATAATATAAGAAAAATAAGATAATCAAAATAAAAAAATTAATGTAATTTTCTTAAATTTTTCAATCCGTGAATGATTGGATAGCATATTCAATATTATGTTATTATATAAACCTTAGTTTTCAAAGTAAGTTAAATGTTATATAACATTCAGTTTTATATTAAAATGTGAGTTAAATGTTATAATTAAATATATTTTTTATTTGTGGTTTAAAATATTTTTTTTAATTAGATTACCAAGTGGACTAATAAAAAAAGAATAATACTTTACTTTTATGTATATAATTAGATTCCTTATTAATAATGATAAATATAAATATGTACAAAAATTTCATTTTAAACCCAAGTTTTCAACAAAACCCACTTTGTTTCCTTTGTATTTATGATTAATGTGAGCTAGCTTAGGTAGTAGGATATGACTTTAATAAAACTGACATTAATACTCTTAAAAACTCAATCTCTCATCACTATCCCAATCATATACGCAATTCATCAGAAGGAGCATCCTCAAAACTTCCTGAATTCAGGCGTTTCACAAGATACACATTGTACCCATAAAATCTTAATTTCTTCATTATATTAGTGTGTTGCTACTCCTTGTGGTCGTTGATTATGTATTTTATTAAATTATATATGCTCATCATGCATACTCGTAGAGATTAGAGAGCATCCGTCAACTTTGAATTTTAATATTACTATCATTTATATATAAAGTACGTTGTGAATTGCCCTAGGAAATAGCTAGGATTATCATCACTGCGTTTAAGGTTTTTGTGTTATTATATACATCTAGCTTTGGACAATTAATACTGATAGTCGGATATGATTTAAAAACATATTTCTGATGAATACAAATTCTAATACAAAAAGTAATCTTACTATATAATACCAAAAGCAATCTATTATATCACTAATTCTAATAAAAAAAGTTTTATATTAAATTACTATTTCAATAGAAAAATATGTAATTTCTAAGAAAAATAATTATAAATATTTTTATTGTAATCATACAATAAAAAATTATACAGAAAAGTGATTAAAGTATTAAAAGGTTTAATGTGTTAAAATTAGTAATTAACATAATATAAAAAATTAGATAATCAAAATAAGAAATTGATGTAGTTTTCTTAAGTTTTTCAATCGGTGAATGATTCGATAGCGTATTCCGTATTATATTATTATATAAACTTTGGTTTAACAATTAAAGATTTTATTATGTGTTATACAAAAACTTTGTTTTAATGTATTTGTAAATTATAAGAAATTAAAATTTTTAACAATTAAATAAAGATAAAAAGATAGTTCATATATATACATAAAAAATAATACTAATTTTAATTTTAAATTACTAATTCTATAAGAAAAATAATTAAGAAAATTATACAATTAATTACTATAATACCATAATTAAATAAATTATACTGTCAATTATTAGTTCTAAAACAAAAAAGATTGTAGATATTCATCTTACATAAACAAATATATTTTTCATAATATAACGTCTTTGGATTTTTGATTAATCTATGGTAATGTTAGTATAATTTTATTTAAAATTAGTTGGACAAGTAGTAAAGCTATGAAGTATGAGATTACAATATATGAAACAAATATATTTCAGATATTGTTACTTTTTCAAATATGAGAAAAATTAGTTTTCAGTTTTTTTTCTTTGAAAATTATGTTTTTATTAATTTTTAGTTTTTAAAAAATATTAAGTAAGATATAAGTTTGATACAATGCACATTTTTATATGAAAATTATAAATGTGATTGAGTGCATATAACTAAAATCTAATTTATTATTATGTAATATACAAAGAAATTGTATTGAAAGATGAAGTGTGTAAACTCTAAGTCCAATTTATAAAAAAAAAATCATAAAATAAAACTAATATTTTGAATACAACATAAAATTTCACATATTTTGATTATATTAAAGTGGGCTTAATCTAATTTTTATATATACAATAAATAAAGGGACTCGATGATCCTATAAATTAATCTGCAAAAATACGATATTAGTCGATTTTTTGTTTTGTATTTTTTTGGAATCATTAGTTAGGTAGGTTAAACGATTTTGAATCGTTTATTCATTTCGTAAGTATGAGTTAATACTAATTAATGTGAGGTAGCTAGGTAGGACGAAATAGCTGTTGACTGTTAATAAAATGAATCCAAATTTTATTAATTTGGACAGATATATTCGATAGAGATGGATAATAAATGTCTTCATTTAATATTTATGTACTTATGATGGTTCATGGTTAACCCCAAATCATATCAAAACAACGACAATTAACGTACATAATGTATTGTGATTTTCTTTTTCGAGAAAAAAAATCAACAATAAGACTTTGAAGAACGAAATGAAGCTAGCTTTAATTGTTGTGTGTCGGTAGAATAAGATTGTTAATACTACTACTAGTATATCAAAAATAAAAAAAGTAAATAGTGCAATGACAACGATATTAAAATTAAACTGATTATTGCAAATAATAATTGAGCTAATTAAACAATATGTAATTGAAGTGCTAATTGTGTTGGCCACGACGGCCTGAACTGACTCCTTCCTTCCCCTTTTTGTTAGCTTTGTTCTTCATGGCTCTACTTGTCACAACGACGCCGTGTTTCATGCCCCTAGACGTCACAACGACCTCCTCTTCTTCTTCCTCCTCCTGCAAGTAGAAACACAAGTTTGGGTTCATACTTCATCTTATACTATTACAGTATTACTTAAAAAGCATGTTTAATAGGGGTAGCTTTTAACACCAAAATATAACTACTTACTCAAATCATATAATATCATCCAAACTAAATTTGATATTTTTAACAGGTTTTACCTTAAAGTAAAAATAGTTAAATACTTTGGTCTTAACTTAAAAATATTTCGAAATAAAATATATTTATAGAAGCGCTTAAAAGAAAATGTTAGTTGCAAAATTTTAACTTTTTTTTTTTTTGTTGTTTAAAGAAGAGATTAAATTGTTTCTCCCTCTAACTTTTTTCATGCATAACCACTTTGTAGTGGCATATACACACAGCAACCAGAAATTAGAAATCCCATATATATCGAAAACATACTGGTTGGTTTGAAGTTCCCGGAGACGACGGAGAATCTTGATGAAAAAGACCAAGGCATCTCAAGATAGCTTTGAGAGTTTGGTCGAGGCACTGAAGAGGAATCCATAGGAAAGTTGCTTCTTCACTTCGTCTATCTGATTTCTCCATTGAGATCTGCTAAGATGGATAAAACTTTTATTAGTCGGAATTTAATTTGGTGAGAGGAGTGAAGCTGTTCTTTAGGATGTGGGTGTGATTGGGCAGAGAGCTCAGAGAGACAACTTTGCCTTTTTTATAGTGGGCTAACTCGGTATTTGGTGTGACTCTTTTTATAAAAATACGTTTTCGTAAATCGTTGCTTTTGAATATGAATAGAATAAAATAAAATCCCTTTTGTGAGTCATTGATTTGTTGACAACAACAACAAAAAAATCAAGAAATGAAATAAATCAACGCATAATTATAATTGTTGTTAATAGTGAAGATAAGCATGTGGCTTTAGGCTTAGGTAGCTTGATGACTCAGAGCAGAACATGCATTGGTGAAAGACACAATAGATCTCTCACCATATACAGATAGTATTATATATTTGAAAAGAAAAAAAAATACAGATAGTATTATTATTTTTATTTTTATGTCCATTGGATAAAGAAACTCAATATAATATTATTAGTATTAATAATATTTAATATTTTTAATATAATTTCATTTGAAAACTTATTTTGCTAAGAGAGTGTATTCAAATTGATATTTTAAATGATTTGTGTAAAATTTACAAATTCTATGTTATTCAATCATGAAGTTTAAAATTTTATTAAAATCTATTATTATTGAACTGATGATTTAAAATTTTACTTTAAAATCCACTGTTATTCAAAACAGTTTGTGAATTTGGATTTTAATGACTTTTAGAGATTCCGGAGGATTTGACTCATTTGAGAAGATTTGTTTAGTTAAAAATACAGAAATCCAAATCTCATGGTTTTAGGTAGGATTTGAAAGAATTATACAATAAATCATATCAACTTCTCTAAAATCTATCAAAATTCTAAATTTCCTAAATCCCATAAAGTCCTCTAAAATCATGGTTTCAATATACTTTAGAGATTCTGTAGGATTTGAGAAAATTTGTTTAGCTAAAAATACAGAAATTCAAATCTCATGGTTTTAGGTGGGATATGAAAGAATTTTACAATAAATCATATCAACTTCCCTAAAATCTATCAAAATCGCAAATTTCTTAAATCCCATAAAATCCTCCAAAATCATGGTTTCAATACACCCCCTTAATTTTGTTAATTTCTTATATTTTGTACCATAAATCATATGATAAAATTAATTATAAATACTAAGTTAGTTTCACAATACTAGTATATTTTCAACTTTCATTATTTGTTTAATCATACTAATATTTTTTATTGTATTAACTATGACTAATTTAAAATAATATAAACAAATAAATTTAAAATTATGCATAATGATTTTTTTTAAATAAATAATTTCCTTTTATGATTTATAAATAAAAAAGTAACAACAAATAAATTAGTTAATTAAAATTTTAAGTTTTTATAAATTTAGTTTATTATAATAAAATTGAGCTACTTGAAAAGTGATATATGTCATCATGTACAATGATATTATGGGTTTCTGGAAAATCAATTATCTCCTTTTTAAATTAAAATATTATTTATTTTTTCTTTCTCATTTATTTGTATTATGACAAACTTCCCACTACCAATGCACATGATCTCAGCTTGTGATAACATACAGTATTTGGAAAAACAGAGACGAAAACAGTTCACTCGTCGTCTTCCGATGACGAATTTTGGACTATATATATTGGAATTTTTTAATATTTCCCCTAGTTTCTTCTGGTATTTGGATCAAACTAAACTGTCGAATTTATAACTGTTAATCGTGAAATGATGTTCTGACGATTAGATATGTTTATATTAAGTTTATAATTGCTTTATTTAATTGGCTTATTGCTACATCCAAAGCCACGAGGGAAATGTATATAGTAAACTAATGTAAACTAAAGTGGCGTTTGGTTCTCGTGGTAGCCACTAGTGAGTTGTAAGAACTTTTGTTTTTAATACAAGAAATTTAGGCGTTTACTCGTGGAGACCAGCGATGAAGTTTTTTGTTGTAAGTTGATTGGTCTAACTAACACAATAATGTTCTTTTAAAATTATAAATAAATTTTAGTTATGTTAAAGACATAACAACATATTAAAAACTAGACAGAAATTATTAGATTTTGCTGGAAGCTACTATAATTAATAATCAGTACACATGGTACTAAATTACTATATAGCCAAACAAAGTTTGGTAAAAAACTGTCAAATCAAGTCGTTTATACATGCTTAATGCTTTTGATCAAGAATGATATGGCTTCAACCTTCAACAGTTATTCCCGATTCAAAACTTCAAAAGCATATAGTTCTGGTCTGAGTTACTCGTTTGAAAAGACATATACACGTACGTATGTTGTGGATCAAATATTGTTGTCTTGAAAGAAAAAAAAAAGGAGGAAACAAAAATAAGCAAGGTACGACTTTGAACGCCTCATTGGTATTAAACTAGTGGATAAGTCTCTCTTGGGGCTTTTTGATTCCAGGACTTCTTCTTAACCCCCAGAAATTTCTATTTGCTTTTTGTTCAACGCAGAAGTTTCTATTGCTGCGTTGAGTAATTTATTAGTTTGGCCAGGACGACCTTTACTAGTGTTTTCTTTATCCTTTTTCTTTGCTCTGGCCTTCATGCGGCCTCGAGTCAACACAACGACACCATCGTCTTTCATGGCAACATCATCTTCTTCTTCCTCCTGTAGTTGCAGTTTGCAAACACACGTTTAGATATTCTTCATATATTCATTAACTACTTATAACAACATACTTTGGCACCTCTTAAAACCCATATAATATGATGTTTTCTGATTTGAATGTTATGATTGTCATCCAAACTAAATCAGACGTATTCTTTCTATAATTTTTTTTTTTTTGGTAGAAGTATTCTTTCTATAAATTAATCATTAACTAGGATTTTTTTCTTTTTTAATATTTCAAAAATAAAATAGCTAAAATATGGCCCTAACTAAAAAAATAATTAAAAAACACACACACACACACACAAACGCTTCATAAAATCGTTAAAATATATGTCAAAATTTTTGGAATCTTTTTTAACATATCAGATTTGAATAATTTTGTGTTCATTTAGTTACAAAACATTTAAAAAAACAACAGAAAATAATAAGTAATAATAGCATATTAAACTGAAATTTTAACTGAGATATTCATAAATAATGAGGAAAACTAACCGGTTGGTTTAAAGTCACCGGAGTTTTCTTCGCAGTCGGACAAAGAAGACCAAGACACTTGAAGATAGCTATGACAGTTTGGTCGAGAAACTGAATTGGAATCCATAGATAAGGTTCTTCTTCGCTTTGTCTGACTATTTTGTCCATCGAGATCCGATATATAGTATTGGTGCGAGGAGCAGATCAGCTATATATAACTCTAGAGATGAGTTATTGAGCAGCTAGAGATCAGAGAGACAATTTTGTATCTCTACATGTGTGAAGAGAGACAACCTTGTATTATATTTTTATAGTGACTTCACTCGGTAGTTGGAATGAGTCTTATACTACATTTTCTTAAAGACTTTGGTATATGATTTAACAAAAAATAACCAAGTGGCTTTGGATGACTCTACTAGTTTGTCTGACTCTACAGGTTGACTGACTTTGTGATATGTGTGTGTAGACTACATAACACTTTATGTCAAAGATACGTTCCCTTGTTCGAGAAAACACGGTCGCGGAAGCCATCAAAGCGCCCGTTAAGTTGGTTTAATAGACTTAATTAAAATGATCAAATCAAAGAAAATGACAGAATTATAACATAAAACATCGATCAGAAATATATCATTAGTCTCATCTTCAGATTTGCTTCATAAGCCAATTCTAAAGCCATGCTGAGCTTTTGCAGGTGTCTAGAGAGCACGATCAAATTGGAATTTTTAGGACTGTCCACTGCCCACCGAAGAATGTCCACTAACATCTTATAATCTCTAGCATATCCATGCGCCTCAGCAACTACACATATATATATATATATATATATATATATCATCAACAAGTATCTAGATTAGATTTACATAGTAAGAGGACGAGGGATAATTAGGTAAAGGAGGAATTCATATTCACACTGTTCGGGTACGAAATTGAAACTGACTCCGGCAGCCTCATATCCATCTATCACTTCTTGTTTCGTGGTTTTGGTTTTCTCATCTTCAACGTCGTACACCCGGATTGACACAGAACCATTACAACAACCCTGTCGATCAAAACCTGATTTGATCATCCTAGAAACCCAATCAGGATCACATTCAGCAAGAATTGGGAAATCTACCACGTCCCAGAACATGCCTGTGTTACCCACTGCCACAACGAAAGAAATATCAATGCAAAATTTTAATGTGGCAGATCATAGTTTGAAATCAGATGAAATCTAATCAAATTATATATATAGACTCTTCTAGAGGTATAGCTAGATCTTACCACAGTTTAAATCGTCCCAAGCATCGGACACAACTGGTTTCACTTCGTATGGTATAGGTAGTGATTCAAGTTCAAGGACAGCTTCACCATATAAACGGCGGCCTCGCTCAAAAACATTATTCTCATTCAGCCCCTCTATGGGGACTCCGCATTGCAGACAATCTAAAGGAGAACCACAAGATTGAAACGGTTCCTATCCATAGGAGTTGGGACGACCTGCTGCTCTTCTTTGATGCTTTCTGAGATTATAAACAAACTCGCTGGCCCACTAGGACCGTAGAGTGCCTGGAGAAGAAGTTGCTTTGTAATAAAGTGAACTCTTGCATGTTTGTTGGGATGGATGGGCCTCGTAGATATATCAAATAATGCCAGTGAATCACTGCATCATATATTATTACACACGCCTTAGGTTTCGAAATAAATATATCTAGGTGTTCTTGAGGGAAAATAGTACCTTCGGGTACGAAATACAAATATATCTAGATCAGTATTTGGAATGAATGAGTCTTATAATACAATTTCTTAGAGACTTTAAAATATGATTTAATTACCGAAATAATAAGCAAGTGGCTTTGCTACTAGTTTGTCTGATTTTACGGGTTGACCGACTTGTGATATGTGTGTGTAGACGACACAACAGTTTATGTCAAAGAAACGTTCCTTTGTTAATAAATTAAAAACCAAACCTTTCTCCAAAACTTTTGTCATAAATCCGTAATCAAATTCTTTTTTTCTTTTTTTTTTTCCATTTAACGGATCACCTTTATTGATTTAAAGATGGCTAAAATTTTAAGATGAGTCCCGTGCATTTCGACAGTAAATTTGTTTATATATTCATACTAGACGTTCCTCTTAATTATAAAAAGTAAGATTATAATTAACATGCATGCAACGTATGCACCACCGAAAATCCACTAAGCTTGTCAAGATCAGCAGCATCAATTACATACCTGAAATCAAAATCAGCAGGAACCAAAAATTGCGGCAAGAGTCAAAGAGTTTTAATCATTCTAAAACCTAACTGAAGGTAGTAAGAAAAAGAGAATTTATTACGTTTCTTCACAAAGTCACCTAAACCGTTACACTAGACGCGTCGATGATTACTCCATTAATACCAAAAAAATTTAGTAATTTTCTTATGTTGTTTAAATAATTTCAAAACTTATTTGCCATGAGTGAATAATATTCCTTCACGATACTATAATATCGACGAGACCATATATATTAAATTGTTTTTTTTTTGTTTATCTCAGAATTAGAACAATGTACATTATTGATAATACATATGACTGTTTTCTTCGTCGGATTTATTAATTTTCCAATATTGAAATTTGTTAATCATTTATAGTAAACTAACTTCAGCTCGTAACATTTAATGGTTTAATTTAATTACCTTCGTGTATTTATGGTCAGAAAATGTCAATATAATGAATCGATATTACTTGTCTTTTTCTTCATTTATACCCGTATATATATATATATACACTTACATTTTATTTTGTATTTATATAAAGTTTTATATAAAGTGTTAAACTTTAAACGATTTTCTGACATCATAAAAATTAAAACATCTTATTATATAAAGTTGGTTTCTGAAAGTTAGCAATTAACAAGATTTTGACTTGTGTCAAGTTTATATCAATCTGCGATTTTAACATATGTAAAAATTAATATTTAATAGGAGAGATTTTAAATTACAACAAAAACAAAATATTTTGTTTTAAATAATATTAATAATACAAAAATATAATTATCATACATTGTAGCCATAAAATTTTAATTTCTTCATTGCGTAACGGAGATTACAATCACTAGTCACCACCAGAATACTTCGAGGTAGCCAGCCATTTATACCTCTACCCAACATCATGGAACGCAGGCGAAACTCGGCAGCATCCTCTTTAACCGGCTTTCCATGAATGCGACGACACCATTTGCAATTGTATCTTCTAATCGGAACGGAGTAAAAAGTGAAACCACATTCGTCAAACTCTTGTATTACATATAGTTAAGTATTTTTCAACTAATCTCACCAATAAAATTTTGCATTTCCGTAATATTTTACATATTGTATATTGTTTAATATGAAAAATTTAATGAACAAAATAATAAGCAAAACATATATCAAAAATAAGCATGTGCCAAAAATAAGAAAAAAAATAATTAATTTCGGGAAAAACTCGACTTTTTATTTCTTGAAGACCTTTCGTTTTTGACACAATCTAATACTCTTAAATAAACCTAACTAACCAACATCAATATGGAAACATGTTCCTCACAGGCTCCTCCTATAGTTTAACGCGAGCACAAAATCTCTATCGACAACAATGAGAAGCACGTTAGTTGGGAGATTATTAAAAAGAGCAAGACCCAACATTTCGTCAATATAATATCGATAATCAACATGCTTAAGACTAGCATCAATATCCTTTACAAATTGGTTGATATAGCTAGTGAACCTAACATTGTATTACAAGGAAAAATCTTAGTTCACTAACAATCAATCAATATATGAGGATAACATGTTGATTATGTATATTCTATGTTCACTAGCATTCATATATTACAATGAAGACAATCTTGTAATATAAGATCTACTACTACTTCTTCTTTTATATTAATATTGGTTAGTTGGTTTTTACAAACTCAATTGTGTAATGTCATGTTTGTTTGTGGTTATTTTATTTGTTGATTTATAATATTTTGTTTGGTCTTGATAGACTTATATTTATTTTATGTTGACTTTTTTTTTAATTTGGTTGACTTTTTAAGCTATCGACCTACATTTTATTTCTGTCCATTAATGTTTTTCTCTGTTGACTTATATTAAAAGAAGAGAATGATTTATTGTTGCTTAATTATTTTTTACATTGGCCACTTTTTTGAACTATTGATTTTTTACATTGTGATTAATTTTGAAGAACTGCAGAGAGTTAACTTTTCGTCTTTTGGCGCAAAGTTTAGATTGCTGATTTGGAGTGCTTTACAAGCCAATCAATGACGTGATCAATCTTGGTGGAGTTCTAGCAAGAAAGATATCATTAAGCAACAGAGTTCTCTATCTGTAAGTGACTTTAATCCCATGTGCAAACAAAACATTTACAGAATCGAAGTAAGAATGCCAATTATTTTGTGTGTGTGTGTTTTTAAGCCTTACATTTCCTCGGTTAAGGCTTCTTTGGACAAAGCTCCAGGCTTGTCGGATTTGTTCCCAAGGACTAGAAGAGGGATACCACTATGTGACGTCTTGCTCAACAAGTCATGGATTTCACTTTTCGAGACACTAAAGTTTCACGCAAAAAAAAAAACAAAAACAAAAAAACAAATGAGTAGCGTCAACTCGTTCGTGTTAACCCCAACAATTTCCACCTTTTCATATATACTTACAAGTTTCTCTTTAATCTCTCCTACTCAATTGCTATACGATCATCAACACATAATAAAAACGTGTTATGTACTATGTTCTTTCTTCTATTCACAAGAGCTTCAATCATCTCTCTTTCTTTGATTCTTGTCTCAAAGAATCATCGGTCTCTTCGGTAGTCCTGTCAATCCCGAAACATTTCAGAAACGCAGATCCAGCCAGCCGAAACAAATTACACGGATGATGCAAACTATGACTCGAATCTTTCTCCAACGAACCCTCTGCTTCTTCCTCTGTTGTTGTCACTCTCCTTGTTACAGCTGGTGTTATCTCTCCTTTTATGCTTTGAGAGCTTCCAACCTGTGCTTACAAAAAACGGATGAGTTAGTTTATTAAACAAACGATGAATATAAGAAACAAGTCAGCGATTAAGCATATTATCAACAGATGTAATTGCAACACCTATGCGTCTACTTATCAATCCAGTAAACTGATCTGTGATACAATTACAGAGTGACCACAAAAACTTTGAATACAAAGTATCCAAATGTCAGAAACGTAACTTAAATTTATAGGTTTTTTTGCAACCGGAATCAAAATCGAAACGTCCAAATAATATTTCAGCTCCTTTCCTAGCATAGCACCACAACACTGTGTAAGCCAAGAGAGGAAGCTAATTGTTGCTTAAAGACATAACTAGACAAACGTTGTAAGACCTAAGCAACCAAAACTTAAAACCAAAGGAAATACCAAGTTACCAACCTAACCTTGGCTAGTTACCTGAATGCTACAAACCAACAAATATGGAAAGAGACACTTAAAAGAAAATAAAAAACTTCCAAACATAGATCGAGAGACCATAACACACATAAAAACTGAGAAAAATTTCCTTGTTATGGGATCAATGTCAAAGAACTTTTAACAAATGACTATTAACCGCAACTATATGATCCAGAAAACAATGTAATTAGAGAAAGATCACATTTCCTATGTTTAGATTGCTACCTTTTCACTATTTCCTAATTTCAGAACCCACATCATTGAAAAAAAAAGGCCATCATTTAAACTTTTTTAGCTACAACTAACATTCAAAAGTGGACTCTTTTACAGCTAATTATGGCTTTTCCACTTTCTTCTCCCTTAAATTTCTTAATTGCAACCTAAACCCCTAAAGTTCCATAAACCTCCAACAAATCCCCATTACTTTTTTTCCTCTTCCCATTCCCAGAAACCACAACGACGAAGCTTAATAAAGAAACAAACAACATCGATCTTACTCTAAAATCATCTTCACAGACTACAGATCTCAGTTTGTGAAACAAAAAAAGCAAGTCAACGTAGAGCAAGGTACGACTAAATCTATGATCTGTAAACCAAATTGAAAGCTATTTAAGTTACCTGATGAGACTGTACGTGACTCGAATTGACGGAGAAACCCAAACCATGGTGGCTAATCGGAACCGGATTCCCAGAAAGAAATCGCTTAGAAAGAGATGAACCGGAGGTAGAAGGAACAGAATCAGAACAAGAAGAAGAAGAGAAACTATTATCTCCAATATCTAAGGAGAAGACTCCGACGAGACAAAGGAGGAGTAAGAGAAGGACGAAGACGAACAATTGGATCCAAATTAGCCATGGGATGCTATTGTAACTATCTAACATCAAAAACTCTTTCCCGGAATCCACCATTTTATATCTAGAGAGAGCTTTAATTCCCGGGAAAGAGAGATTCTGAATCTCTCTCTCTCTTTGATGAAACGATTGAGGAAGAAGAAGAAGACAAACGAAGACGACGAAAGGGTGAAAAAGATAAAACGACGGAGCTGTGATATTCATTCAGGTCACAGCGAGAGAGAAAATAACGGCTTAAATCTTGGTTTTGTTTTTGGTGGTTAGTCCACGCGTAACGCGTTAATTGGTTAAAATAGGTGAACAACAAAAACATTGTGATCTTGGTAAAATCTTTTTACAAGAATTATCCCTGATTTTATATAATTTTTTTTTTGTTACTGGATTAATATTAACTATGAGAAAACTTATCTCTAGTAAATTTAATTGTGTTCCTGCAGATGAGTTGTAGTCAATTTTCCAAATTCAACTACAAATGTACCATAAATTTTACTACCTAAAAAAAACGTAAAAAAGTTTTGGATGTCCGAAGTTTCTTGGATGATTCACCTATATCCACACCATCATAAACAAAGTTAAAAGATAAACACAAAGCACCACTAAAAGAAAATATGCATGTATTTATCATTAAATAAACAAATTCTGATGCTATACGTATCCAAACTATTAAGCTTTTTCACATAGAAATCTTGTAACTTTCAATTTTTTAAAAAAGTAAAAATTATATAATCTTGTAAAAAAATCAATATTTAAATGAAATTTCGTAGAAATTACAAGAGAATAATATCAGTAATTAAAAGGAATATTTGTTTTTTTTTTGTTTTCCAATATACGCGACAACGCGTATTACGGACCTATAAATATATAAGTAGAAGGCCATTAGCCTCTTTGTGATATCTCTCTAACAAAGACGCAAAACAAACTCGTTTCAGAAAAAAAAAAATTCCCTAAATCCTAACAAAACTCTAATTATCAAAGAAGGATGAGTTACAGAGTCGCTAAAGCATCGCAGTATCTTGCGATCACCGGTGGTGGAATCAAAGACATCAAGCTTGCCAAGAAGTCATGGGTCTTTCCATGGCAGTCTTGCACCGTCTTCGACGTTTCTCCTGTGAACTACACGTTCGAGGTCCAAGCTATGAGTTCAGAGAAACTTCCCTTTGTTATCCCTGCTGTTTTCACCATCGGCCCGCGCGTTGATGACCCTCACGCTCTCTTGTTGTACGCCATGCTTATGTCTCAACACGATAAGCACTCCAACCACGTTAACGAGCTTGTTCAGGGTGTTATCGAAGGAGAGACTCGTGTTCTTGTTGCTTCCATGACCATGGAAGAGGTCTTCAAAGGTAAAACAAACCTTAAAGTTTGATATTTTTTACTCTTTTGAAACGGATTCAATTGTTTCATATATAGAACTTTGATTTTTGTTTGTTTTGGTTTAGTAATTACAACGATGAACTGTTTGCTTATATGACAATTCAATTGTGGCTTTTTAGGAACAAAGGAGTTCAAGAAGGAAGTGTTTGACAAGGTTCAACTTGAGCTGAACCAGTTTGGTCTTGTGATCTACAACGCTAATGTGAAGCAGCTCGTAGATGTGCCTGGACATGAGTACTTCTCTTACTTGGGCCAGAAAACTCAGATGGAGGCAGCAAACCAAGCCAAGATTGATGTAGCAGAGGCAAAGATGAAGGGAGAGGTTGGTGCCAAAGAAAGGACTGGACTCACTATCCAGAATGCAGCCAAAATTGACGCTGAGTCAAAGATCATCTCTACTCAGAGGCTTGGAGAAGGAACAAAAGAGGAGATCAAGGTGAAGACTGAGGTCAAAGTGTTTCAGAATGAGAAAGAGGCTCTTGTTGCTAAGGCTGATGCACAATTGGCGATTCAGAAGGCTGCTCTGACCCAAAACTCTCTTGTGGCTGAGGTTGAAGCAACCAAGGCTGTTGCTTTAAGGGAGGCTGAGCTTCAGACTCAAGTTGAGAAAATGAATGCGTTGACTCGGACAGAGAAGCTTAAAGCTGAGTTCCTCAGTAAAGCCAGCGTTGAGTATGAGACTAAGGTAATGATGCATATATCACAATCTTTAGACTTTTTGCTTGAATTCTTTCTCACTTTTGGAACATGACATGACCATTGTTGTTTATTTCAAACAGGTGCAAGAAGCGAACTGGGATTTATACAATAAGCAAAAGCAAGCAGAAGCTGTTCTTTACGAGAAGCAGAAGCAAGCGGAAGCAACGAAAGCTGCAGCTGATGCTGCCTTCTACTCGAAACAGAAAGATGCAGAAGGACTTGTCGCCATGGCCGATGCTCAGGGGACTTACCTCAAGACTGTTAACAATGATTACTCAGCCATGAGAGACTTTTTGATGATCAACAATGGCATTTATCAGGAAATCGCCAAGACCAATGCTATTGCGATCAAGGACCTGCAGCCAAAGATCAGTGTGTGGAACCATGGTGGTGCTGAGCAGGGGATGAACGGTGGTGGTAACGGTAACACGATGAAGGATATTGCTGGTCTCTACAAGATGTTGCCACCGGTTCTTGATACGGTTTATGAGCAGACCGGGATGCATCCACCGGCTTGGATTGGTACACTACGTGGTGCTGAGCCCAAACAATCACTTCAGGCTCAAAAACATAGAGGTTGAGAAGATGTCAAGAGTGCCTCGGCTCTCTAGTTATTATTTTTAGCTTTTGGTTTGTTTTCTTTATGTCGTAGAACTACTTAGGAAGTCAAGCATCTGACTAATGTGACTTTGACTAGTAGGGGTTTCGATAAGGATAATTGTTTCAAGTGTTTAATTATTATTTATTATTGTGTGCTGAAGTAACATTTCTGCTCTCTTGATATACTATCATACAGAATACAGATACAGGACATCTATACTTTAGTTCAATAGTTGAATGCAATATTGGGTAGATGGACCTTTGCAGATAGAAATTTATAAAGTATAAGTCTTCATCAGATGAATAGTTGAACAACACCTACCGGGGGACCATTGTTCATCCAATGCAATAATTTTACAGAACTGTAAAATTCCTTTTCTCAGCAAAGAGTATCAATTACGGAAGCTGCACACTAAAGAATATTGGACCAGTGGGTAGATAAGTAACACAGAATTTTAAAACTATTTATAAGAATCTTTGACTATACAAGAAACATTTTTACCTAAGTAGAGAGTGTTTTTGTAAAATATTTATAAAAATGTATCAAAATTATAATGAGCTATAACGTTTTAACACGAAAAAAAACAATACAGCCACGTACCGATCAAATGTGATTTATTTTTCGGATCATGGGTTTGTTTGAGGATGTATAAAGATCCAATCTCGTCGGCCTAAAAAAAGCCCAAAATACGGCCTTGAAAATGGCGCCATACACCGCACGTGATGATCACGTGATCTACCTCTCTCACAGTTTCACACCACACTAGTCTCAGTCTCTCAACTGCAAAAGAGCAACAAAAATATCTTCTCTCACTCACTGTTTCAATTGAATTGATCATTCATCATCCATGACGACGATTCTTAGCTCGTCCTCTCCTTCACTCTCTTCTCTCAAGCTTTTCCGATTATCATCTCCGGTATCATCATTATTATTCGACGCAGCTTCTTTCAGGAACAAGACAAAGCCGTCGCAATCGTTCCCAATGGCTATTTCGAGCAATTCGACGAATTCTCTCTCTTCTTGTATTAGCAGCGTCGGTGAAGATTTTCCAGAAGAGTATGAGCATTGGCTACCGGTTCCTGATCCCGCGACCCGGAGAAGAGCTGGCGTTTTGCTCCATCCGACGTCGTTTCGCGGTCCTCACGGCATTGGTGATCTCGGTGATGAAGCTTTCCGTTTCATCGATTGGCTTCATTCTACTGGCTGCTCCGTTTGGCAGGTGAGATTTTGTCTTGCTAGATAATTTTCATATCATCCTTCTCAATTGAAACTTTGAATCTTGTAATTTCCATGAGCCAGGTTCTTCCTCTTGTTCCTCCAGACGAAGGAGGATCTCCTTATGCAGGACAGGTCTGTGTTAAGAATTCTCCAGAGAGATTCCTTTTTGTACTTTGGTTTCTCAGTTGTTATTATTGCTAACTGGTTCTAGTTCTAGGATGCAAATTGTGGGAATACATTGTTGATTTCTCTGGATGAGCTTGTCAAGGATGGCTTATTATTGAAGGATGAGCTCCCACAACCAATGTACTACTAATCTTCTACATGATTTCGAAGTGGACTTATTATTTTTTATTCTGGGGTCTCATTCTCTGTTATGATATTTTTATATGGACTAGTGATGCTGACTCTGTGAACTATCAAACTGCCAACAAGTTAAAGAGTCCCTTGATAACTAAGGTAAAACAACCATCTTGCTTGGTACTAGTGAGCTAACTTACTTATCTATTGGCTTGAGAAGTATTACTTTGATCACTGACCTTTTTCTCAGGCAGCAAAGAGGCTTATTGGTGGCACTGGTGAACTGAAGAGCAAACTGCAGGATTTTCGTAACGACCCCTCTATATCATGTGAGAATATATACAATTTTAAAAGATTTTCATTTGTTAGTATTGCGCTGGCTTTCATTAATTTGGATAAACAAGATCTCATTGAGGATGCCATGTTTTTACTATGTATATAGGTTGGCTTGAAGATGCTGCGTATTTTGCTGCTATTGACAATACTTTAAATGCATACAGTTGGTTTGAGTGGCCTGAACCACTTAAAAACCGTCATCTTTCAGCCTTGGAAGCTATATATGAAAGTCAAAAGGAGTTTGTATGATTTTGCTAGCTTCTTGGATTTGATTTCATCATGCATTAATGTTTTGTGAAATCCTTTCAGCGTAACCTCTTCTTCTTTGCTGCAGATAGACTTGTTCATTGCTAAGCAATTTTTGTTCCAAAGGCAGTGGCAGAATGTTCGTGAGCATGCACGGCGTAAAGGAATTGATATAATGGGGGATATGCCCATTTATGTAGGATATCACAGTGCAGACGTTTGGGCAAATAAGAAACATTTCTTACTGGCAAGTAAATTTTATCATATGGAGTCAAACAATCTTATCGTATGTTCGAGCAAAAATTTAGACTTTCCTGAAGGTACTCTTCTTTTTTTGATCTTCATACAGAACAAGAAAGGCTTTCCTCTTCTTGTCAGCGGTGTTCCTCCTGACTTGTTCAGTGAAACTGGTCAATTGTGGGGAAGGTATTGATGCTACTCACTCTAGTACTTTAGTTTACTTATTACACTTTTGTTTGTTCTTTTCACTTAGATAAGTAGGAAACGCCACTGTTTGTTTCTAATTATAATTTATCCGATGTAAGCATCATTACTATACAGTGTTACTGTGGCATGTTCAATGTGAATCAGTTTCTGACTTTCCCTAAACCATTTATTGTACCTCACAATTGTTCCATAACTTGGTTACCACTCAATCTCTTTTATTTTTCTTCATCACCATAGTATTTAGTATTTACTGATATTTTCCATATATTTGATTTGAAGCCCTCTTTATGACTGGATATCAATGGAGAGTGACCAGTATTCTTGGTGGGTTAATCGAATACGACGTGCACAGGACTTGTATGATGAATGCAGGATTGATCATTTCAGAGGATTTGCAGGGTTTTGGGCGGTCCCTTCTGGTGAGTTTAAATTCAAAGTAGAAAAGAGTGATTGATCATATATGTTGGGTACATATTGGATTAGTATATTCATAGGACTGATCAGCTGTGATATTCTGCAGAAGCGAAAGTTGCCATGGTTGGACGATGGAAGGTGCTTTGCTTAATTCATTGATGTAAAATAAAATAAGGTAAAGAAACTAAGAACTACAAAATTTGTATTAATGTAGGTAGGACCTGGAAAGTCTTTATTTGATGCCATTTCAAAAGGCGTTGGGAAGATCAAAATCATAGCTGAAGATTTGGTAAGCTATCAAACTCGATTATACAAAACACTCAGCACTTACATAAGGCTAAACCCGATCGGTTATAAAAAGATGTGCATCAATTTATTAGTTTATTATGAACTTGCAAGAGTTGTTTGTAGTTTACATCGAGCAAGGGATGTTCATACAGAGATGATTGATGGCCGACCATTTGACAGTGAAATATCATCTTAGACCAGTAGAAATTCTAGATGCTCTGTTTCTGAAAGGCCAATTTACGTTTGGAAAGTCTGGCATATGATGCTTTTGCTAATGGAGGCTACACTTTGCCATAAGACAGGGAGTTATTACTAAAGATGTAGTTGAGCTGAGGAAATCTATTGGAGCGCCTGGAATGGCTGTCCTTCAATTTGGTAAAATAGCTTTGGCTTCCTCATGTTCTTCACTGTCTTCAGATATTTATTAGTTCTACATTTACTTTTTGTCTAATTTCAGCTTTTGGAGGCGGCGCCGATAACCCACATTTACCCCACAATCATGAAGTAAACCAAGTTGTATACTCTGGAACTCATGACAACGACACTGTAAGTTGATTTCACTAAGCAAACTTATAGAAACGAAACGGAAGAAATGTAACTCTCTTTGATAAATAGATTCGAGGTTGGTGGGACACTCTGGACAAAGAAGAGAAGTCTAAGGTCATTTCACTAGTCTCATACCATAAAACGTGTTTTTTTTTTTTTCAGTTTTTGATTGCATGATATTCACAATGGCGATGTCCTCGGTATTGCAGGCAATGAAATACCTATCGATAGCTGGAGAAGACGATATATCATGGTCAGTCATCCAAGCTGCATGCTCTTCTACAGCTCAAACCGCAATCATACCGATGCAAGACATTCTCGGACTTGGAAGTTCTGCCAGAATGAACACTCCAGCCACTGAGGTAGGTCATGCCACTGTATATTGGTTTCTAACTTTCTATAAAAGAGAAAGCTTATAGCAATAGTAATATGTTTGTGAGAAATTGTCTCTAACAATGTGATTCTGGTTTTGTTAACACAAAAAGGTGGGGAATTGGGGTTGGAGGATCCCGAATTCGACGAGCTTTGATCATCTAAAATCTGAATCTGACAGACTCAGAGATCTTTTGTCATTGTACGGACGGATTTGAGGGGAACCAGCTGACGCGGAAAAGAAGAAGAATCTTTGCTTTTTTGTTTTGTTTTAAATAATAAATTTGCTCTGGTAAAAAGGCCAAATATAGCAAGAAGACGAAGAAGGGAATGATCAACATTATTTCCGTAATAAATTTTGTTAATTGATCAACATTATTTTTTTCTTTTTTCTTTTGGAAGTTTACTCGTAAGAGGTCAATATATCCTACTATATTAATTGAGAAGTACAAATATAAAACTAACCCTAAAATGTGTAAAAAATTACATTCAATTACCATTAGAAATAATTAATTAAGCTTAATTAATAAATTAAATTAAATTAAAAATAAAAACACTCACATATAAAATATTAAAAAATTTTAAAAAATATAAAAAATATTGTTTCTCTCTAATAAATTATGGACGAAATTAGTAATTATTCTTTTTTAAAAAAATATATAAACCAATCAGAATTTTAAAACTAAGATTTTATATCCAAGTATACAATACAATTATTTTTAATAACTAAATTCGAAGATTTTGTTAAGATTTCAAATTATGATTCTCCTATGATCTTTATTTTATTTTATTTGCAAATTGTTTAGAACATTCATATAATACTTATAATTAATAAAATGTATATTTTTTTTTTGCATATGTTGTGATTTGAATTTTTTAAAACGAAGATATATTACTCAATGTATGAAAATGTGTGTTTTAATTTCTACATTGGCGGGTTGGTAAAACTAAATTTATATAGATGATAAATTAATAATTTTTATTTACTCACAATTATAATATTAAAGTTACTATTTTATATTTCACAAATTATGATGCAAATACAACAAATAAACAATATAAAACTGTAATAATACGTCAAAAATAAAATACTATAATATTCTAAAATAATTAGTATTCAAATAGACTAATAGATTTACATAAAATTAAAAATAAATATTATCTCAATCAAAATAATTTTAAAAAAATAAAACAATAATTTTTATCATTACATTACAAAATTTTTTAAAATATTGACCTCCGTGCTTCAAGCACGGGATATATCCTAGTTTTCTATGAACTCAAAAGTTAAAAGTAAACTACCTAAACTTTTGTTTTACATACCTTCGCTAAACACTTGATGTTAAATTCATACATGAAATTTATTACTGCGCCAGATAATTCCCCCACATAAAAATGAAAATAACAATATTTATTATTTCAAATATCAAACTACATGTTTTTATTAATATATGTATTTTTCTTCTAATCAAAAAAATCAAGTACTAAACATCTAAAATTAAAATAAATGAAGTATTTTTTGACTTTTTTTCTTTATACAATTTTGTAATTTAATTTTCAAATTATCAATTTATTTTAAATAAATAGAATCAAATTAAAAAAAAAATCTAAAGCTTAATTTGAGATTACCGAATGAAAACTAGAATTCAAATTAAAATGATCTAGATATCAATTTAGACAATCACATATACATTTGATTAAAACTCGAATTATTAAAAATCACATATGCAAAGACTCCCACTTTTACTCTATTGGATGGAAAGTTGCCTTTGTATACTGTATTGCTTGGCTTGTCTTTATTTGACAAAATATATAGAACAAAATATTGGTGATCGATGTGAATATTTTGTACATTCTATATATAGTTTAATGCATTATTTTTTGAAATGTTATGTAATTTTATATATTTTGAAGTTTTGAATATTTATTATTTTGTGTATTCACACAATCTTATATGTTTTTCAAACAAATATTTGTTTATTTTAATATATATATAATATATTATATGTTAGTAATATTTTATAAAATATTTGTTCGATGCCATATTTTTTTTTCATAAGGGTGATATTTATTCATAAACAATCGGATCAAATCAATTGTAACAAGTCTAATATTTTACAAACAATTAAAGTAAACATACCACTAAAACATAATAATGAAAGCCCCAATATGTGCCATATATAATGGCATTTTAAATCTCAGCGTATCCTTAATAAAATTTGTTCATTGATCAAAATAATCTAATAATTTACATTTTTGTCACTTCCAACTTTTTAATCCAAATGTCAAGTGGACAGGTTTAAAGAGGTGGAGGCGTGGAGCTAGTTAAAAATATCAGTTTCCAATTTTCCATGACATTAAGATTGGGAAAATACGAAAGAAAAACAAAAAAAAGAATTGTTGACAGTGGGATTTGAACCCACGCCCTTTCGGACCAGAACCTTAATCTGGCGCCTTAGACCAACTCGGCCATATCAACTTTGTTGATTCTATTCCACTTGGCACGAATTAAAGCATTAGGAACGAACTAGGCCGATTCCGTGCCATATGTGATTTTTGGCTTAGGCCATCTTGTACATCGAATTAAATGAGAGTTATATAAAACCTCAACCTTCAATTTTTTAGGTATTGAGTTACAACTTCGACAGGTTGATTGTATTAAACTTATCTTATGTGTTCCATTGTCAGATGCAAACACAACATTTGAATATTTTTAGTAACCACCACACGTTTTGCTTTTATTACTACATCTGCTGTATCACAAATCTGCCCTATATTACACGATTATGAAAATTATCAATTGTCTAAATAAACCAAACAAAATTACAGAAAAAAAGTATATATTACTACACCTCACATTTTAGAAAACATAATTAGATTACAGAGTAAACAACAGACAAATTTTGATTGATGCATCCGAAGTAACACAAGTGAAAAAGGTGTCACTACCATTTCTCATTTCTCGTCTTCGAATTATTGTCATTATTATAATAAATAAGTAAACACTTTTAGTTAAGCTTTAACGCAGCAGTTGAAGCAGCTGAAGATTCCTCTCCTCGTCTGTTCCAAGTCATTTACACGTAAGAGTTAGAATGTTGTATCCAAAAGTAAATATAATTTTATTTATGTCAGTTCACATGGTAGGTACATAAATAAAGGATTATGCTTTACTCTGATTGAAAGAAAGAAACCATTACAACTACTAGCAAAAAGAAGAAGCAAATCCCTTTTTTGTAGGGTAATGATGTACTATAATTTATGCATTATTGATGTGATCCTCTATCAATATAATCATAATCATATCCAATCAAGTTCCAAATCCAATACAAACTCAAGTTGTGAAGTTTGGTGGGGTGTATATAATTAATTTCATGTGCAGTCATAAACAGCAATAAAAGCAACCAACTTGACCAAACTTTGAAGGACCACATTTTACCCAATTGCTACAATGTTAGATTCCAAAACCTAATCAACCCAAAGAAGGTCCACATCAGATGAACACACAGCTAACTCACAAACACTAGCATCCTATTCCTCAAAGACAAAGTGAATCTTACAATGGATATTCATAACTGTTAAGACATAACTATATAAGTGCAATCAAAATCTAAGTTTCAAAGTTTGGTGTGGGTATGAAGCATGAACAACTAACTATAAGAAACAATGTGTGATCTACCCATTTTGGCAGAAACAACCAATATAAAGACTACAAAAAGTTAGATGTCATATCCTAACCAAGTCAAAACACCTACCTACCTACCGGTTTCAATGAACACAGAAAGCTAATACCAATTCATAAACAAAACCAACAATCAAGAGACAATGAATACTTAAGGAACAAGAAACTTACAGAAGGAGAATGTGGGCGTTGGTGAGAGAAGACATTGTGGTTGTGGTTGTCGTTGTCACTGTGAACGGTGGTGAGCTTCTTAGAAGGCTTAGTAGTTTCAACAGGGGGTTGATTATGAAAAGGGTTAATGAGTTCTTCATCATTGCCAAGACTGGCTCGAGAAGCATCTCTCTTGTTGAGTTTCCTCATCTCTCTGATCTTTGAGAAATCCATCGAGTAATCAGGAATTGGTCCTCCTTTTTGATCCCAATCTCCAAACTGTGGTACTGATAACCATGGCGAGTTCTTGCTCTGCCAAAATTCAATAACTTTTTATTTTCAAGAACCAAAAAAAAAATCACTTGGAATTCTTTTTTTTTCTTTTTCTTTCACAAAGTTCTTATCCATATAACCTCACAGATTCAAAGACTAATTGATCATGAAACACTTAAACTTTTAACTGTGTTACCTGGGAAAAAGACAGAATATTGATTATGCAAGAACAAAAAGATTAATGGGTTAGAGAGATAAGAACCTCTTTTCGATCTTCCATGTGATTAATTCTTCTTAAGTCTGGGGAGGGAGAAGAGGTTTGAGAAGATCTTTAGGAGAGGAAGATGGTGAAGGGATACAGAGACCAAATATATAAATAAACGCAGCTAAAGAGAAAAAGTAAGCTACAAACAAAAATTAATACAGCAAAGTAACAGGTCGATTGGGTGATACGATTTTATACACCCACACTGTCTGTACACAACTTTTTTTTATGTTTTTTTTTTTTTTTTGTATTTTTGCTTCGGAAAAAGGTTAGATTTTTTCGAACTAATTACAATAAATGCCATTCATTCGGACACGCACACACGCTTAAATCCGTGTCAGCTTTGCTTTTCTACGAAATGTTGTCGTTTTATAGATTTGGTACTGTATATGTGTAATAAGTAGTCTAACCTAATTCGTATTGATAAAATACTTTCTTACTGATGTATAAACATAAGTTTAGGGGTTAAGATTTGAAGGCCGGCAACTACTTTTATTAAATTTTAATCTGATTTCTAATAGATTAAAGTAATTAAGCGAGTTTGTGTCTGAATATGATTAGTTTAACTTTCATTTTCTTTTTTTTTGTTCCTAGAGAGCACTAGTGAAATACACATACTCCACTACTAAACAAACAAAAATCTCTCGTCATCTATTGACCACAAAAGAAAAAGAAGAAAAAAAAATATCGTATTGTTTGTTTTAGGGTTGTCAAATAAAATCAAACCTCGCCGACTAAGTGATATATAGGATATCGTTAGTGAATCTTGTATCCATCCTTTTAATATCATCTAAAATAAGTACGACTTTGCTTCGTCAACTAACTATATGGTTATTAAGTATTAACAATCCGAATTATATGTATAGTCATGGAGGCGATTAACATAAATACATCTCTAATCATCATTTAGACCAAACTTGAAACTACTAAAACTATTTATTAATCTTTGATAGAAAAACAGAACATACAACAAAATCCCTCAACGAAAAAAAAAAAAGTCTCTCAACTTGTCGCGTGCGGCGACGTGGCGTGATGACATCCACAGAGAAACTGACGTGGGTGATGATACAGTTCGACACGTGGCATAATATGAGAAGTGTCTGTTAATTCAAAGGAGTTATGTGAACCACATGAGAGATGACTTCCTTCATCGGGTTTTGTTATCTTCAACTTCAACCATCTCTTCTCTTCCGCACCACAAAATTTAGATTCTTTCGTTTTTTTTTCTTTTTTCTTTAGTTTGTCTTTTTTTCTTATTTATTGTAATAAAAATAATAAGTAACGTTGCAATGCATGTGGTGGTATAGAACTCAAAAGTAAATAAAAACGAATATTCCGATTTGTTGTTATTTATAACTAGCTCAAAGATGATGATCATCTTATAAAAACTAGACAAATATGGGATGCGTAAATTAGTTTTCATTCAAACAAATAATGTGGTTTTCATTAATAATAATCTCTAATAATATTGGTTTTTGTTATCCTAATATCCTCTATTGATTTTTATTTTATGATAACTTGATAAGGATATATATTTGGAATACAGAGCAAAAAAAAAACTATAATAATAAGAAAACAAAAGACGAAACTACAAAAATCACAAAAAAAAAAAAAAAATCTCTTGGCTCACACTCAAACGCGAAGAGAGCAAAACTCTTATCAAAGGCGCTCTCTCGGTCGAGAGAGTTCTTCTTACTCTGCTTCATCAGTAGAGCGAGATTACTCAATCAAATCCACACCATTTCTCTCTCTCTCTCTCTATCTGAGTTACTACTTCCATAAAAGATGGGTTTCACAACGAATCTCCATAGCCTCAACCTCCGTTCAACTTTCTTCACCGGACTCCGTCCTTGTCCATCCCCAAAATCTAATTTCATCAAAATCTCTTCCTTTTCAAACCCTAGACGACGCGGCCAAATCCCCACCATCATCAGAGCCCAAGTCTCCACCATCAGCCTCGAGACCTCCGTTAAAGACCGTCAAGACGAAATCGAATCCCTTTTCTCCAAGCAAACCACCGAACAAGACTCCGATCGAAAACGCAACGGCAAGAATTCTAAAAACGGAGCTTCTGGGATCTCTTCAGGTGTCAAGCTCGAGAACATTAGGAAGACTTACAAAGGCGTGACTGTGCTTAAAGATGTAACCTGGGAAGTTAAAAAGGGTGAAAAAGTAGGGTTAGTTGGTGTTAACGGAGCTGGGAAGACAACTCAGCTTAGGATTATCACTGGTCAAGAGGAGCCTGATTCAGGTAACGTTATCAAGGCCAAACCCAATATGAAAGTAGCTTTCTTGAGCCAGGAGTTTGAGGTTTCGATGAGTAAGACGGTTAGGGAAGAGTTTATGAGTGCTTTTAAAGAAGAGATGGAGATTACTGATAAGCTTGAGAAAGTTCAGAAGGCTATTGAAGAATCTGTTGATGATTTGGATCTTATGGGGAGGTTATTAGATGAGTTTGATTTGTTGCAGAGACGTGCTCAGGCTGTGAATTTAGATTCCGTTGATGCTAAGATTAGTAAGCTGATGCCTGAGTTAGGCTTTGCTGCTGAGGATGCAGATAGGCTTGTCGCTTCTTTTAGTGGTGGATGGCAAATGAGAATGTCACTTGGAAAGATTTTGCTTCAGGTAAATGTACTGAGTGGTTTTGATTCTTAAAGCTTTCTCCTTTTTCATAATTTTATTGGAGAGGAAGCTTAATGGGTGTTGTGTGTGTGTTTCTCTGTGAGTAGGATCCAGATTTGCTGCTACTTGATGAGCCGACTAACCATTTGGATCTTGATACTATTGAGTGGCTTGAAGGTTATTTGCAAAAGCAGGAAGTGCCTATGGTTATTATTTCACATGACAGAGCTTTTCTTGATCAGTTGTGTACCAAAATTGTGGAAACTGAGATGGGTGTGTCCAGGACATTCGAGGGTAATTACTCTCAGTATGTTATCTCAAAGGCAGAGTGGATTGAAACTCAGAATGCAGCTTGGGAAAAGCAGCAGAAAGAGATCGATTCAACTAAGGACTTAATTGCCAGGCTTGGTGCGGGTGCCAGATCTGGCCGTGCTTCTACTGCAGAAAAGGTTAGCCAAATTGATTGCTGCAGCTTGACATTAGTTGAAGTGTTTCTACAATTTTCTAATGATAACGATTATGCCACTATTCTAGCTTGTTCCTTTATCTGTGAATTGGGTTGAGAAATTTAAGCTTATGTTCCCCTTTTGTGTGGTTTATAACAGAAACTAGAGAAGCTTCAAGAACAGGAGCTAATAGAGAAGCCATTTCAGCGGAAGCAGATGAAAATCAGGTTTCCAGAGCGTGGAACAAGTGGAAGATCGGTAGTCAACGTTAAAAACATTGATTTTGGTTTCGAGGATAAGGTGAGTTACTACTACAGTCAAACCTATGACAACAGGATGAATTCTTTATTGCTCTCGTGTTTTGACCCTGTGAAATAAATGTGTATTGTTGCAAAACCAGATGCTATTTAAGAAGGCAAACCTAGCAATAGAAAGAGGAGAGAAAATCGCCATTATTGGCCCGAATGGGTGTGGGAAAAGTACGTTGTTGAAGCTTATTATGGGTTTAGAGAAGCCTATGAAAGGTGAAGTTATTCTGGGAGAGCACAATGTACTGCCAAACTACTTTGAACAGAATCAGGTCTGTTCTCACTTGCTCAATCAATTAAAGACCTAAACAATTGGAAACAGGTTTACTCATTTTATTGACATGATCTGGTTGTTGTTTTGATTCTTTTTGCTAGGCTGAGGTCCTTGATTTGGATAAAACAGTGCTTGAAACAGTTTGTGAAGCTGCAGAAGACTGGAGAAGTGATGATATAAAAGGTCTTCTTGGACGCTGCAACTTCAAAGCAGACATGCTTGATCGGAAGGTCTCTCTTTTAAGCGGTGGTGAGAAAGCGCGTCTTGCTTTCTGCAAATTCATGGTGACGCCATCAACTTTACTCGTTTTGGACGAACCAACCAATCACTTAGACATTCCTTCAAAAGAAATGCTCGAGGTTAGGCTTCTCTAGTTACTTAAGATTCGTTAGATACAGTGATAATTAATCATATTGGACCTGGATAGAAGCTAATAATGTGGATCGTCTTATGAATCAGGAAGCGATAAACGAGTACCAAGGCACAGTCATCGCGGTCTCTCACGATCGATACTTCATTAAACAAATCGTTAACAGAGTCATAGAAGTCGAAGATGGTTGTTTAGAAGATTATGCAGGCGACTACAATGTATGCACACTTTGGATTGCACTCTCTACTTTTTTTACTAATAGAATTTGATCTCTGTATAACTTTGTGAATGTTCTCAGTATTACCTGGAGAAGAATCTTGATGCTAGAGCAAAAGAGTTGGAGAGAGAAGCAGAGCTAGAAGAGAAAGCTCCAAAAGTGAAGGCAAAGTCAAAGATGTCAAAAGCAGAGAAAGAAGCGAGGAAGAAACAGAAGATGCAAGCGTTCCAACAGGCAAAACAGAAGTCAAAAGCTAGCAAGAACTCCAAGAGATGGAACTGAATGAAGTCAGATTTATTAAAAAAAAAAAAGGCTTCTTTATAGTTTTCACAAGATGTTCTTATTGTGGGAATGTATATACAGAATGATACTTTTAGAAATGCAGAGAGTATTAATGTTTCTAAAACACTTGAGCCCCATTGGGTAAAATATGAAACTTGTCTCAAAACTGTTCTAGAGGTTGATCAGTTTAAACCGAATATATATTTCGATTGAGCCAAGTAAAACCGTCTGTTGATAATATTGCAAGAGATTTTTAACAAATGTGCCATATTGAAATTGAAGTTCTACCATTGACTATCTTATTATAGAAAATTATAACCAAATTAATCAGCTCAAAATTCATCATTAATCAAAAGTCTTGTCTTCACGTAATTTGTCTAATTTAAATTAAAATCTTTCTTTAATTTGATTTATGTAAAGACTATCGAATGACTCGATTATCACATTGCTTAATATTTACTACTTTTGATCATGTTAATGATCACATTAGGTCATGATATGTGCCAGTAATGTCTACTATCTAGAATCTTTTCTACAAGAATATATCCTCTAATTTATATACTATACATTCACAAATGTATATGCATATGGATTGTCTATCGTTAGTCTCAATACACTAACTTGGTGGACAAACTTAAGAAATATGTTGAGATAAATCCACATTACAACATAGTGATCATATATAAGACTATTATATACAACTTGTCTGCAGTTCACTGTGCATATCAAACATGACGCATACGGTAATTAAGCAACAGATGTTGTACTACATGCGGCCAAATTTCAAAGAAGAGATTATTAACGTCATTTAGTATAATAACTTTTGGTAGATTGGAAACAAATCTGAAAAGATTTGTACAAAATTCCCATATTGCAAACCCATTCGGTTTAATTAAAGCTATTTTGTTCGATTTGAAACCGGAAAAACTCAAATTACATGAAATCCGGTTATCTTAGAACCCTAACCGGATTCTACACTTTTCTTTTTTATAATCATCGGTGTTGTGGCTGTTTCAAACATCGAATTCCATAAACCTTGTCTAAGAACTGTAATCATGGTCGGAACTCTTCTGGGGCTACCAGGTCAATGGGCAGAAGAGGAGCTTGAGTCTTCTGATCACTACACAACAAAAATCGGCGGTCTTCCGGTAGTAATACCTTCCTTAGTAGCTCTCTGTATAATCTCTTCTTTAGTAGAAATTTCATATCTTTGTATTCTGATTACTGATCGAAGTGTAATTTTAGGATTGGCCGCCAATACCCGATGATGCACTGAGACCAGAACTACTCAATTGCTGTTCATGTGGAAGCAAACTTTCTCTCGTAGCTCAGGTTTGTGTTCAAATCACAAAGCTTTACTCTTTTTGGGTTTCAATGCTTAAGAACCTGAATAATTTACTAGAATTTGGATTGTAGATGATATATAAATTACGGTTCTTTATTTGTTTTCTCTGCATTTAGGTGTATGCCCCAATCTCAACTGAGAATTCAGACATCCAAGAGCGTACGCTCTATATATTTGGTTGCTTGATGCCTAAATGTGGAACTTCTGAACTAAGGTTTATTCTTTGTTTCTTTCTTTATGATTCTGTGGTGACTTATCAAATTGTTTCCCAACATTGTGGTTTTGGTTATGTGAGAATGACCAAGTGTGTTTCTTAATGTTTTCAGCTGGAGAGCTTTTAGCATTCATAAAACTATCAAAGAGAAAGAATCAAGTGAGTTAGCAGATTTGACTGTTGTTGCCTCACCACAAGATTCAGCTTCTAAAACTCATTGGTTAGATGATAATAATGATGATGAAGAAGATTTTGATTTCGAGAGTTTAGCTAAGGCGATTGCAGAGGCTTCTACTACTGTTTCTTCCAATTCGAAGAAACAGAAGAGTTCAGGGACTAAAGCAAAACCTGAAACAAGAGTTGCGCATCAAATTAAACTTGAGACTGGTCCTCTGGTTCCATGCTTTTACATTTATACAAAAGAAGAGATCCCCTCAAAAGAAGTTGATCGTTTCTCGTTGAATTATTCGTCTCTGTCTATTAAGGATAGAGAACACGGCAAAAATGATGAGAGTGAATCTGAAGAAGCATGGGAGGATGAGAAATATGAATATGACAAAGCTCTCAATGCAGATAGGACTTACCTTAAGTTCAAAAAACGGCTAGATGCAAACCCGGAACAATGTTTCAGGTAGTTGTAATTCACTCAGTAGTATTATGTTGTGGAATAATTTCAACTTTTCAATCTTGAATATCTTCTTGTATGGACATTGATCTTGTAAATTTTTGCAATGGTCAGGTACTCATATGGCGGTAAGCCGATATTGGCCACTGAAGACCTGAAATCTCCTGATAAATGCAGGAACTGCAACTCTCCAAGGCATTTTGAGATGCAACTCATGTCTCCACTACTATTTTTCTTACATGAAGGTGTTGTTGATAAAGGGCTTAAGCAATCATTGGATAATTGGGATTGGATGACACTTATTCTCTTCACTTGTTCCAAGGTATTATTCTTATACTAGGATCTTCTCACATATTCCAATGAATTAAGTAGTTTTCATGAGCATAGCTTAATGTTGACTATTTGTAGAACTGTGCAAACGCTGTGAATGGTGATTGGGTTGTTGCGGAGGAGTGCATAGCAGTACAGTATGAGAAACCGATGAATCTCGATCATGCTAGCTTCTTCAAATGAAAACTTTCCCCTGGCGAGTCTTTTGATTGGTTGAGAAGATGTTGCTGAAGTGATTATATCTAAGAATCAAAAGTAAAATGCGCCATGGATACATCTTCTTCCGCTGTTTCAGGACAGAGGTTCCCATAAAGAGGGAGCTGCTCAATACACTTTTTTTTGGTCTATTTATATGCGAGACAGATGCTAAATCTTATTTCTTTTTGTAAAATGATAGTCTATATGTAATGTTTAGTTTTAAAGACAAATGGATTAGTTTTCGATATAATTCTCTTGAAAGTCAAATGTTGGTGTTACGCAAGAACCGTTCAAACCAAAAATGTGCTCGGCTTCTTTTGATGCGAGAAACATGGCGCCAACTCTGTCTCTCATCTCTCTCTCTTTCTTCCTTCTCTCTGTTCTTCTATCATTTTCTTTTGGCCCTCTTCTTGATTTCTCTGAATCTTCTCAACTGATATATAGACGACATGAATGAATCAAGAAGAAGTATATTCGGTTTCTCATTCTTCTTCATCATCATCATCATAATCTTGATCTTCAGAGTTTCTGCGGATGGAGAAGAAAGCGATGCTGCCGCAACGAAAGAAGAGAATCCCTCACTAATAAAGATCATATGTGGGACTTTTGGTAAGAAATTTCCTCCGAGTTCTTGGGAATTGATTCAAGGTGCGATGCAGAAGATCCAGATGAAGCTTTACCCTCCAAATCTAGAGTAAACAAACAAAGCATATTCACATCCTTAAATAATCTTAGGATTTTTCGTTAGTGTCTAGTTATGTAGCTCACGTGTTGTTTTCTTGTGACAGTTTCAGAAGCAACAGTGACAAAAGCAATAGAGAGGAAGAAGATAAAGGAGAGAAAGTGAAAGAAGCAGCAACTAGGACTCTGGAAGTAAGCAAAGAAGCCATTGAAGAGTCTGCAAAAATAGCAGGAGATGTTGTAGGTGAAGTAGTTCAGAAAACAGCTGAGAAAGTTACAAAACAAACCTCACATGATGAAATGTAATCAACCATCCACTAAGATTGCTGCTCATAATGTTATTATAACTTATAAAAACTTCAGACTCAAATTCCATTTCCATTTCAAAAGGTAACAACAACAACAACAAATCATATCCTTTCCAAATTCAAGAAAAACGAGAGGAAGAAGAAGAAGAAGAAGAAGAAGAAGAGAGCTTAAGACATTCACTTTGACATCTCCTTAGACAAATGTCATTCCAATTCGCAACTTGATGCTGGTTAACGCAAACAGTTCGAGCACAAGCATCAGAGCAAGCGTCAAGCTCAGATACACCGCAAACAGTAACACAAGTGTCGGGAATGGGATCTTTAGAGAAAGCGCCAACTTTCTTGAGCATTCTTTTAGAAGTGCAAACTCTTTCACAGACAAAGATTTCATCAGAGCTCTTCTCTCTTCCTCTAGCACTCTTAATCCTCTCTTCATCTCCACGTCTCTTCTTTATCCTCCATGCTTGACCTGCAACTAGTGCAGGCACTGCTGCTCCTATCAGTGACCACCACACCTCCACCATTTTTTTCTTGTTAAAAGACTTAAACTTTACACTGCGCATTACAAACAAAATTGATCAGGAACACAAATTGAAACAAAGCTTTGTCTTTTTAACAATCTGGTATTGTCGTCATTGAGTTAAAAATTCGATCTTTACTTTGAGGGAAACCCAATTACCGAAACTTTCAATTTCGAAACAGAAACGGAAATCGAAATCTTAATCAAACACAGAATGTAATAACAGCAAGAGGTACATACAGATTTAACAAGTTACTGAAACATGAGATCTCACTATTCCCAGGGTTTAGGGGTTTTGCACGACAAGAACGAGAGATATAAATTAGGGTTTTTTTTTACAGCTGACTGTAGCAACACAGAATCTAAAGGGTTCAAAGAGAAGAATATTCCATGGAATTGGAACTACGAGGGTACTAAAATTACATACCTTCCCTTCCTTGCCGTCGTCTCTCGATGCTATGAAGTTGTCGTAACTCTGTAACTCTTATCTCCATAACATTCCAAGGGAATAAAGAGTTCCTTTCGTTTTCAAATTAATTAATATTCCAATTTAATTAATATATAACAAAAATTTCTCATTAATTGTTTGTAATGTGAATCAGTGATACAAAATAAAATTACTCCCTCCGTTTTAGATTACTTGTCGTTCTAGGTGATTTCACACATATTAAGAAAACATTTAAAATTTATGTTTTATCCTTCATTAATACACTAGTTCATTTGATATAAATAATTAATAAGCTAAAAGTTAGGGGTAAAAATGAAAATTTAATTCATAAAGTTGCATCGTAAATATAAAACGACAAGTAAGTCCAGAACGACAAGTAAAAATAAACGGAGGGAGTACTAGATTGTAAAAGTTCAACACAAACATTACTATTAATTTGTGATTGATTATTCACTGTTTTTTAAGAATCTTGCTATAAAGATCAAAACCCACAATGTACAAAACCAAAGAGGGTTTTACACACATATTCACTTTACCACCTACGAAGAAAATATCAAAAAAGAATAATAGATCTTAAAGGCAACATTAAGTTTTTCTTGGAATGAGAATGGGCAAACAAGTGATGAGATTTTCAGACGTTTATATCCATTCGCTTAGATCTTGCACTACCATTGTTGTTTGTTTCTTGTACACTTGAAAGAGAGAATCTCGGGATGGCGTAGTTATCAGGAGTAGACACTGGTTGCTGCGGGTAGAGTGTAGGAGGCGGAGTTAGGTTGCGTTGTGCTGGAAGTGGCGGTAATGTATTGTTGCTGTACTTGTAAGGATCTCCATGTAAACTGCAACCATCAACCGTATTAAGATCAATCCCAACTGATTTAAAAAACTGTTCCTTTAAGGGTTGTTGTTACCTTGTTCGCTTGTAAAACTGATCGTCATCACTTGTGATCTCGTCTAACCGTTGGGATGATGAGGTTGGAACCGGCGAAAGAGACCACGGTGAAGCTGCTGGTTGTTCGTCTGAGAAATATCTTCTTCTTATCAACTGTAAAGATTCACATAATGTTTTAATTGGTTATAGAAGGGTATCTTGGAGAGGTAACAAGGAATGCAAAGGTGTGTTAATGACACTAACCATCCGGAAAAATTTGTTCAAAGCTTCTTTATCGTATCTGGTTTCTTTGGCAGCCTGTACAAAAACCCGCACCAGGTCATAAAATTTATAAGCAACCCACTCACTTACAATTAACCGGAAAAACTATTCTAACTCATATCGTTTACTTACCGCTATGAGACCCCCATTACCAGGAAAGCTTTCAAAGAGAGGAAGATCCTCACTGGAAGAAGGAAGCAAACCTTGCTTCTCAACCCAATGACGAGCTGCATCAACAAGATTACCACTGCTTCCTTTTGTTCCTTCTTTTGCAGCTATATCTGCTTTGTTGCCAACAACAATGTATGGAACAGGAAGACCACCAGGACCTCCTGAGGAAAGAGGAGCTGAAAATGTTCCAGTCGCTGCAACCTCAGACGCCCATTTCTGCAAGCTTGTTTTTGTTCTTCTTTGGGAGAGATCATGAACAAAAATAACTCCTGCATATAAACAAACTCTCTAGCTTTAATGACATTGTTTCAGAGATACAAAGGATGAATAATGCGGATAGGTTGGGAGAAACCATTGATTTGTGAATAGAACAATGAACGGCAATCTTTGTATCTCTCATGTCCTGATACATCCCAGAGTTCAACAAAGAAATCTCTCTCTGCGTCACCTTGAATGCTACTTGAAGAACTAGATGGACTCCCGTAAGTTATGTGCTGCGGAGTCGTTAAGTAGCAAGAAAACAAAAGGATGTAAAACTTCACCTCCCTAAACAATTGGAGAACGTTTTAGACAATGAAGTTACCTTGACACCAACAGTGCATCCAATCGTTTGAGATGGGCGAACAATAGAAGAACCTTTGTTGATGAGGTGTACAAGTGATGTTTTTCCAACACCTAACAAAAAGATTCAGAGATGACAATTGACATAAATGATGCAGAGTATAGAGCTGACTGATGAGCAAAAAGTAAACACATTAAGTAGCAGACTCTAAGGAAAACAGTGCCGACCCAAAATGCTAGACTCTAAGGTTTGAAATGATATAACTCAACGACCACAGAACCATAACTACTAACCAATGGTCCAACTCAATGCAGAGAATCTATCTTCCTGAGTCACAACATGATCTAGATATAGAAGAAGTATCCATGTGCATCAATCAGCAAAATCCTATTAAACCCAATTCAAGAAAACTACAAAATTTATGGTTTCATTTAGACTTCAAAAACGACTAACTTGGTTTGGCTCCAGACGATTGCTAAAGGAAACTAGAACTTGGTTTAAAAGTAACCTGAGTCACCAACAACCAATACTCGAACTTGCCCACATAATGGAGCTAAGATCTGCTCCTTATTATCCCTTTCACGTTCCCTCCAAAACTTCATATTTTTTTTTGTCTTTGCTTAATCCCACACTTAGCCAAACCAGATTAGGTAACAAATAAGAAAACTAAAGACTCTTCTTCAATCAAAGTCCTATCCAAAACGAGAAGAAACAGCTTCATAGCAAACCTCTCACAATGCTATGATCCAATCACCCATAACATTACCCTAAGCAACTAATCAGCACCGACAACCGCAGATTCTTCACCTTCCTCCTCGATCGAGAGAAGAAATAGATCTACGGATCCAACCGAGATTTCAGATCAATTTTTACCAATCGATAAATCAATCAACTAGGGTTCGGGTTCGCGTTCGTCTTCCTTCCTCCTCCAATAATACAAATCTCTCTTCGAAGCTTTCCCAGAATCTGAAACGAAGTGAATGAATCTGGATCGATCGAGAGAGATCAGAGATCCAAAACCTCGTCTCGTATGGGGTATTATGGCTTTTTGAAGCTTTCCTTGAAATTTACTGAAATTTTTTTTTTAAGTGTTGAGATTTGTTTGATTTGGGCGGAAGAACACTATAAAACGGCTTCGTTTTTAACCTTCACAAAAAAAAGTTAGTTAAAAAAGGTAGAAGATGAGATCGGTTCGCTACTGTTTACGCTAACACAAACCAAATCCGGCTTATAAACCAATCGGATCTAAAATCCGCTTTTAAACCGGTAACAAGTAAACCGAAACAGTTGACTTCAGGTAGACCCACAAGATATTATTGTTTCAGAATTTTTAATTATTCAAGAGAAAATTGTTAGAAATCATACGACCATAACAATGCAAATTTTCAACTATACACTAATTAATTAGGATTTGTTATCTTAGAGAACTACAAGATGCTTCATAGTCATATACATACATTGAATAACTCCTTTATTACACCTATAAAATTACACAAGGCATTGAGATTACATATAATGCTCGTAGCTCTCTATCTTACAATCTCAATGAGGAGGGAGAGATTTTGTTGGATTAACATTGAAGAAGAGAGTGTTGGTTCCAATTGTCTTGATGATCATATGACAAAACCATCTCGTTGTAATATACGTGAGATGGGCTCTCATGGTTATGGACTCCGTCGTATGTTGTGATTACATAAGCTGCATCTTCACTATCTCTCTCCACCCTCTTCTTCACCGAGCAACCTTCACTTGAGCATTTGTAGTAATTCCTATATAATATATATTCCACCATTTGTTAATTATATTAACCACTTTTTTACAAAATATGATATATATTTTAATATTGATAATCATCCTAATATTAACCCATTCTAGAGTATGTATTTTATTGTCTAACCATGCTTTGAAAGTGATATGTGTTTGGATGATGACTCCATTATATATCTTTGTATTCATACATATGGACAACTTGTTTCCTCTATTATATATATGAGTCAAAATAAATCTCTATACAATGAATGATTAATCCATTTACCCCTATTCAAGCAGAATTTTATATAGCGACCGTTTATGGATTGATGTAAATAACAGCAGACACATGGATGCATATGGAATCTGAATTTTTAATCCAAGTGGGTTGGTAGATATTACGGGTCCATTAAACAGTATTCAAATCACACTATATGATCGAGCTAGTGGCTATTCTATAACATTAGGATTACTAGCTAGCTAGGTGGTTAAAGAAAATTGCCAAGCAACCATATGATACACTTTTTAACTATTTTCCTAACCTTTATGTCAAGTTAAAAACAACAAGTGATTAAAGATACTAATCTACGATTATAGATAAATTGAGTTACCTCTTGTTAACGTTGTTTTTGACAGATTTCTTCCCATACTTCCTCCATTTAAAACCATCATCCATCACATCAATCTTCGATCTCGTTCTAAATGCAACTCGATGACCCATCTCCTTCGTCTGATCACTATCTTTACTTCCCCTATTTTTTCTACAATTTTATTGTTGTAAAAAGAAAAATTAAATAACTACATATATATAATTAATAATTTGCTTGGTTAAGAATCTTGCCAAAAATAAATAATTAAAACTCACGTAGTTTCCTTTTTAATCAACGTTGTTGCGCTGCCGGATCCTCCACTTTCACCGGTAAATGTCTCCGACGAAATTATGCTTGTCGGAGATGAAATCTCCTCCTCGATTAATCCATTGTTGCCTCCTTCATCGACGTCGAAGAACATCAAATTGGAGAAATCATTGTTGTCCATGAAAGGATTAATAAAGTTTTCATCGGAGAAGTATGTGAAGCTAGGGTTTTGAGAGATATCCATGTTTTATTTTTTCTTTAGCAAATAGAAGAAAAAAAAAAAAACAATCGAGAGAGAGAGAGAGAGAGTCTTAAATGTAAAAGAACTATAGAGAGCAAGTGAAGAAGAGGAGAGAAAGAGTTAATGGTCTTTGATTTATATATAAAAAAAATGAAATTATTGTACGAAGTTTTGTTTTTATTTTGTAAAGAAAGAGATAATTAAGAGATAAGATTAATTAAACAATTATTTTATTACTAGTAGAGTACTACTTATGAACAAAGCAAAGCAATTTCAGGGTAGATACTAGGAAGGTGCTTCAAAATGCCACGTGTGAAAGTAATATGATGATGATGACGTCATTGTTATGACGTATGGACAGACGTTAGAGGGGGTGCCGAAAAAGTGAGCTTCCCACTTAAAGTAATAATATTTTTTGTTTGGGCTTTACGGGCCCATTTTAAGAGCCATTATCGTGTACGTTAAGGTCCATGTTAACATTGGTGATATTTTGGGTTTTGGTTTCGGATCAACGGCTGAGGATACAGAGTCTCTTATACTATGTTTGTTGTTTCTTCTGCTGTGTTTGAAGCAGACAGGACTTTACAGTAATAGTTTTGTACACCAAGAATAATAATAAGATTTGACTTAATTGAATTCTGTAAATGTAACTAAATAACACTATTTAAGATATTCTGACAAACTTTTTTATCGATTTCTTTTTTGGCCTAACTTCTTTTGTAAGTATTTAGCATATCCTTCAAAGTAATAATTTGGTTATCTCGTCTAAAACGGTGCATCCACTTATTGATCTATATATTTTCTGAACCTATATTTTGTCTAATCAGATCCATTGTTATCAGATTTAGTTTTACAAACTAGCTCTAAATAGATCCATATGCTTATAAAAATCTTAAAATTCAATATACTCTAATATTGATGGGGAAACAAGTCAACAGCCATGTCTAAATACGATAAATATACTTTTTTTATTAGTCGTTTTTTTTTTTCTTCCAAAATTTTTGGCATATTGCGATATATATCTTGTATATATATAATTACACCCACTGACTCATATACTATGACCAAGAAAAAATCGCAAGTCTATTCCTTAGTCAACGACTCAAAGTGGTCTTTTAATCTTGTCTTAAAATGTTAGACGAATTTTCCTGGAGCCACATTACATGTTTCTGATTCTTTTCTCTGTTAGTTAATGGTTTTTGCTCTTCTTTTTTTTTTTTGTAACCACAATAATATTCTCATTTTATTACGTTAAAGCAGGCAGACATAATAATTAACTAACAGAGAAAAGAATCAGAAACATGTAATGTGGCTTTGTTTTAAGAAACTCACATAACGTAATCATATAAATATGACCTATTTAAGTGATTTCCATGCAAATGATTAAGAATTTTGATATCACATAAGTGTTTAGTTATGACTTATGACTAATTGTAGTAAACTAGTAATCAAGGAGAAGAAAAACTAAAGTACAAGACTGAAAGAGGTGAGGCGGCTGGTCAAAGATGAAGGAGTGTGTTAGTGTGGGGTTCTAATTGAGAGAAACCATATTTTTGTGGGGTAAATCTAAAAAGAAAAGAAAAAGATGTGTAACTGTACACATTTATCTTTTGGTGTATTGCTATGAAAGTGATGGAGATATACAATAATGGTACGCCTACCACCACCTATTATCAGCAACAAAAATAAATGTAATTTCACTTTCTTTCTTTTATGACACTGATATTTTTTGAAATCCAATTAACACGAAAGTTCTAAAGTTTAGTCTTTTTATAAACCCGAAAAAAACTGAACTAACAGCTACCGTTTAGTTAATCACAGCTAATCTTTATATTTTACAGCAAAAAAATGCCTTAAGATTAATTACATAACACACTGTATTAATTTTATTTTTAAACATACTATATTTATAAACAAAAAAACACTGTAATACTATTACGTAAACAAAACTTACTATATATATATTACTTTGGTTCTAGTCATTACAATAACAATATTCTACATCTGTTTATTCCAACCCAACCTATAATAAAATATGAAGAATGAAAAACTGGTAACATATAAATAATATTTAAAATTAACTTGTAATATCGCAGAAAAAGGCTGTTTATCTTTAACTACGTATACTAATCTTGAAAAAAAAAAAACTAACATAGGACGTATAGTTATACGTATATACACCAAACGAACAATTTACGAAGTCGAAGTATGTTGCCTCTCTCTCGTTGCTCTACTTGTTGTGCAAAGGATTCGGACCCGTGGGGATAGATCGCTTCTCTACTTGATCTTCCTCGTCGCCGCCATCAATCTTTCTCCGAACTTTAGACGATCTTCGTCTGAACTTATTAAAATTTGACATCCCCGTGATCACAACAAACTCGTGATGATTCTTATAATATTGTTGTGATCGAGCAACGTTCAAAAAACTATCTTTTCTTCTTGTACTGCTGAATCTTCCAGCTTGAATCGAACTTGAACGCGAGAAAATAATTAAAACTAAGATTGTAAAGATTACAATGATTACAACATCTCGTTTCATTGCATATCGTGAAGACGATATTAACATATTACAATAATAAGTAACAAAATAGGAAAATAAATGATTGAACCTCTCACACACCCTCTCAAATATCGATTACTCTCTTCTTCGTCTCTGTGTATAGAGATATCTCTCTCTTTTAGCTTCTATTGTTAAGAGTTAAGAGAATTAAGTAAAGTAGGAGAATCAAAGGGAAATAAGGAGAGAAGAAATAGAATGGTCAGCAGCATTCATTACGTTAATTATGGCAGTGATATGACTACACAATAATCATTATTGAAAATTTCGTACTATACTAATAAATATCTGTGTATCAATACAATAAGATACACATTATTAAAGGTTTGTTTAAACGCATTTGTTTCTAAACGTTATAGTATCAATTATACGAGCTGTTCGATAAATATTGTCATCGCAAACTACTCGTTGTAAACAAGAAATTCCAACATACTGTACCTGTATTCACTGTGTTTAAAACTTTAGACTAGTCGAAGGTAAAAGATTCATATTGCAACCATTCTTTTTGTAAATGTGTATATAACTCATATATATTAATTAGCTTTAAAAACAACCAAAATGCCTAAAATAGCAAAAACGAAAAATATGAAAGCACTGGGGCATATATAGACATCCTTCTTTTGAAATAGCATTTAGTACTCTCACCAAACCGCAATTGTCGTCATGTCCTTTTCTTTCCATTGAATGTCACAGAACCTGCAACAAAATATCTTAATCTAGAAACATACTCGGTTTAAAAATAACAATGATTTTGAATGATAAAACATTACAAATCGTCAAATCGAAACCATTATAGAAAATAAAGGAATCGATTACTCCGATTTAACAGGGTGAAACATATGTTAAGTAAATAATATTTAATGTAACAATTAAACATTTGTTTTCAAACTAAAATCTGCGAATCAGGATCTAATTGAACACTATTGTCTATTGAGTGTATATTTATATAAATGATGAACATGAACACAAATCAAAATCGTTCAAATGGAAAAATAAAACTATTCAAACGAGTACATGTGATTTGATTATACCGATCTATAAAACACATAGAAACCAACTAACTCAAAACGTTAATAAACAAACAGCAAATAACATAAATCGTACATAATAAATTCCATCCAAAGTGCAAAAAAAAAAAAAAAACAAATTATATAGCCGTGACCAATCCAAGAAGAACAAGTCCGTAGAGAATGAATCTTCCGAACACAAAGTTAATCCTGACATCGTCACTTCCACTAACAATCTGAACTGGGAACAAGCAACTTCCCACGGATGCATTAACTTTAGAGATCATAGCAGCTCCTTTGAAATCACAAGCCCTAACGTCTTGGTCCTGTATCTGGTAATACATGTTAAATGCGTATGATATGTTTTGAATTTTGGTTAGCTTGCTACACGTTGAGCCGGCCTCCATCGCGGTGCAGTCCCCGTGGTAACACGCGTAGTCTAGGTCTGGACCAATCTCATCCAGATTGGCCGTGTCTTTGTTCACTACGCACCATTGTTTTTCCAAGTATTGCACACCCTTAGCTGCAACAGGCACAATTTGGCGTCCTTGTCCAGTGAAATCTAGCATGAACTTCGGTGTCCCATCGTATCTGGTTGAAAAAATATAAACGTTACTAATGTTTCCGTTGTTTTATCATTCCATTAACAACATTAAATTTTTAAATGCATATACATAACAAAACTATATTCAAAAATGTGAAATATATGACTAAAATTGTGAATTATAAGATAAGACCGGTCAAACTCTAAATAAATTAGAAGAAAAAAAAAGTGACTTGTTGTTCAAGAAATATAGTGTAACTGTGTAAGATATGAAGAGAAAAGTACTTCACCTAAAGATTCCCCAATGTCTCTCAAAGGGTCCAGGAAGAATACTCTTCATGTCTTCGTCTAGGAAACCGAAGAGATAAACCTCTAACCTCTCAGGTCTCGTTGGAGTCCCACCGTCCTTGGCAAGTCTTTTCATAAGCCCTGCATAGAATTTCTCTGCTAGCTTCGGCGTCGCATATTTATGACCTTCCGTTGGCCATCCAACCTACAGAGAAAAAACATAACCAAATTCAATAAACAATTTAACATGCTTGACATTTATGTAACAAGTAACAACCATTAATTTGTTTTTAATTAACGTTACTTACCTCCCCAACGATGATCTTCATATCATGAATCCCAGCTTTCTTCAACGCGTAAACGAGCGTGTCGTAATTCGCGTCGAACACGTTATCGTAATTCTTTCCTTTATCATTAATCGTCTGACCATCACCGTCAAGAAAAGCGAATTCGACAGGAAAATGCTCGTTTAGGTAAAGACTAAGGAAAGGGTAAATGTTGACGGTGAAAGGTAAGTCGTTGTCGTGGAAGTAAGTGACGATGTCGACCATAGTTTGCTTCACATCCTTGCGGAAATCTCCTTCTGAAGGCTTGTCGTTGGCTGATTGGTAAACTTCTGCGTTTTGTGGGATCGTGGCTTTGATTTTATCGGTATGTCCAGCTTCTTTTAACGCCTTGTGGATGTTCTTTAACGCTGGAAATGTTGTCTTCAAAAACGATCCGTTGTATGCAGACAAAAACGGCTCGTTCCCAACAGCTACATACCTATACATAAGTGTTGATCAACCCAAACCGATTTATGTAGTCGATTAAACATAACAATCGAAACTTATAAGAAAAAGAGAAAAAAACAAAAAGATTTGAGGGTTACTTGATGTCGACGCCACCCTTGCGCATATAATGAGTAACGTTTTCTTTGACCCAATCTTTAGCATTACCGTAATCGTCGGCGAGAGATTCAAGAAGGTTATTAGGGATTCCGACCATAACCTCCATGTTTGTACCGGCCAAAGCATTCATGGTCCATGAATCCGCGTCAAAAAGCTTCACTTTATTGATCTTATTGTCTTTAAGCATCTGAACAACAATGCTGGGATTCAACGGATGCGATGCGATATTGCCCCAATTCACACCAAAGCCTCCGACCAAACTAGCCAGGGTCAAAACGGTCATTGTAACCGTCCCAACGTTAACGAGCATCGCTGCTCTTCCGGCCATATTGAGAAGGCGACGATGAATGATAATTTGGGGTTTGTTTGATCTAGAAAGATGTGTTTATTATTATTTTTTTGATTGATGTTTTTTTTTCTTCTTCCAGTCGGTAAATTTCTTCTTCGTGTCTTTGGGTTGGATGGTCGTTGTAATAGGAATGTTTTTAGGTTGTTAGTGAGACAGATGAAGCTTAAAATAAATTTCTATTTTTAGAAAGAATCACATAAAGGTGTGTGTATGTTTTTTTCGGAATCTGTTAGTGTTTTTTTGTTTTTTGTCTTTTGGTTAAGAGAGTATATCGCTGTTAAAAAATTGGTCGAATTGCTTTTTTACTGAAATTAAAACAATGAAATAGCAGTTTATTACTATTGATTGAATTTGGTTTTTTAAACCATTAAAATTCACAATTTATCTCCATCCAGAAAGATAAATTATTTTCACATATATAACCATTAAATCAAAGAATGAATGAAATCATAATACAGAACTATTAGTACAAAGTTCATGGACCGAACTCACCGAAGTCTTAAAAGGCTTTCTCAGAAACTTCTTTTTTGTCTGAAGGACAATAATGGGACCACAAGTAGCATGATATCCACGTGGCAGAATCTCTACAGAAGTAATGACACAAGTCTCTCTCTCTTCTTCTCGCTTCTTCTTCCCTTCACCAACAATCAAATCCTTCTTTTTTACATTGCTTTTAACAAATTCAATCCTCAAAAAATCCCTAAATTTTTATAATTTCTAGGGTTTGTGATTCGTTCGGAGTCTAATGGTGAAGAAGCGAAAATCCGAGGAAGCCACACGGCTCGATGAGGTTGATCGAACAATGTATGGAGCGTTTCGAGGCGCTGCTAATTCGCTATCTCAGCTCTATACCCATGCTATGAACCACCAACGCGTCTCTTTCCTCGCCGGTGAACGTCGCGGCATGGTTTGTGACTGTTCTCTCTCTCTCTTGAGACCTTCTTCTCTTTATCAAAGTCTCGATTTTGGTTTCTGGGTTCGATAAAAAGCTCAATACTTTATTCTTGTTTGATGTTGGTTTACTATCTTGACTCGCAAAATTGAAGGCTTGTGTTTTGTTTTTGTTGCTGTTTAAATCTCAAGATTAGAGTTAATTGGTGAGGGGTATTACTGAATTCGTGAAATCCAATTTTTGATTCCTCTGTTGTTGTTTTGGTCTTGTTTGCCTTGTTTGCTATACTCTCTTTGAGTTGTTCGATTGTTGTTATTGCATCATTGGAGATAGAGAGACACTCTGAATTGGTTTCTCATCGATATATAAAGCTGATAAGTGGTCTTACTGATCAAAAGTTATGGTCTTTTGATCTTGAAGTGCCTGCTTTTGTTTTTTTTTAACTCAGACTAACTTGATTGATGAACTAGGGATCGTTGCTCCCTTATGGTGGCAGGCGTAACGTTCTTTGTGTCATTCAATAGCGTTTCATCATATTGTAATATGAAATTTTTGAGTTTTTATTGGTCTGATGGAATTAGAATTGTTTGTTTAACAGGAGAAACTTTACCAATGGATTGTGAGACAAGAAGAACAAGGAATTAGAGTATCCACAGTTGATATTACTACATACTTGCAGGTTCTTTCCTTTGAAACAGTATCTGGTTTTTGATTATGCTTTGCACTCTAGCTTTAAGCTTGTGCTTTTGGTATTGGTATTTAGATTGATTATATACCTCTCATGAATCTTCCTTTTCTTTGACTAGTTTCACATACGAACAAGTCCAAAGATCTTGAATTTGATCTGAAAAGTTATATGTGTTTACTCTTTTAAAAACCTTATGCAGAATGAGCTTGAATATGAACCTGAGGAGACGTCAATACCAATCCCTGTGCAAGAGTTCCACCAGTACCAACAATTCTCACCACCAAACGTAAATACTTCAGTAACTCATGTTCCTTCAAGTCACATAGCACACCATTATGATAGTAACCAAGACAAAGTCTTGATTCCACCAAATGGTCTCTCAAGTCCTGTTCGAAGAACCCTTCAGGAATTCAACTTGTGTGATGCTAAATCTGGTAACCAGAATCCAAACTCTACAGGTGAGGAGTTATCTTACTGAAAATCTTGTTTCATTTGGCAAAACTGAAAAACAAAATCATCCCATTGTAAAGTCTCAATTGTTCTGTGGTTAAAGTATTGTCTCATGTAATACACAAAACACTTTTTACTAATATTTGAAAGAAATTGGATGAATTTTGAATAGACCATTAAGATTGAAAAATCTCTGACAATGATTTTGTCGATAAGCGATATGATCATTTCATGTCTTGTCTAAAAGCCCTCAAGACTTCAATGTAGACTTGTTAACAGTGATGAAAGAGAGACAAAGACTAATGATCAAATTGAAGCCAAAACCTTCCATGTGCTCTCATGGTCCCTCTTTCAATTCAACTTGTCTGCGCAAAACATTGCCCTGATGTTGATCTTCAATGAGCTACGTGTTTTTATGTAAATCCTCAGAAGAAACTTCTCATCTAAAAATCTTTGGACAGATAAAAACAGAATTTACAGAATCATACTTGCTTCTTCTTTTGGTCATGGTGGTATCTGTACTAACTAAGACATTCATCATGGTGGTTGTCTGGTGATTGTCACTGGTTCTTGGTACATGATGAAAGTTTTGGCTGATTTTTCCAAACTTTATCTCTTTTTGTTCCACTGTGTTTTCAAAGGTTAAAGTCTAATCAACTAAGGTAGCTAGCTAATCATATAAACTGGCTATTATAAAATTAAAAAGTGTTAGAAACAACTTGTCACAAAGTAAATTAGGTCCACACATAATAATTTCAGGTTATAATAATAGATGGGGTTGAAATAAAATCGGGTCATAATACAGAAAAGTTCAAACTTTAAGTCAATAAATCTCATAGATCAAATCGGATCACACTACTATTTACTACTAGAATTGTCAATTTTCATCAAATATGACTTTTGTGTTAGATTTTAGAGTATAGGGTTTGGATGCATACTGTTGTTATCATTTTTTATTTTGCTAAGTTTTTTTTTTTTTTTTTCAATTATAGGATTTCAATAAATGCCGCATATAGACTTTGGATGTAGCAAAAACGACTGAATTAGAAAACTCTGTATCATAGTTCATTCACGTGTTATAGTACGTAATATCAATAAATAAAATATAAATAAAAATTATTAGTTTTGGATGATTGATTCTTGTAAATAAATGGAAAAAGAAAGTAGACCAACTCTTGTCGGAATTTATAGGTGAGGAAATTGAGTTATAGTAATGAATGGCTAATTGGGAAACACATGACACAACAAAACTTTACGTCCTTTTTGCCATATTTAAGCACTCTATAACCATGTCCCCGACCCCTACACAAATCTACATCCCTTATGGGATCCACTTTTATAGTACATTTATTTTTAATCCAAATTCCACGTTATCAACGAGATTCAAATCCTGTAAAAACTGAGATCATCATATCGTCTCTTACAATCATTCATCAACTTCCAAAAGGCCAAAAAAACTATAATGATTCAAATGGTTTCAAACTTTTATATTATATATGAACTCTTACGATTCTCGACATGGAGTTATATAGTAATAACATCTCCCTTCGTCCACAATTGACTACATAAAGTATTTATATATGTCTGTAGAACAGTACTGAATGTAAACTTCAGGTTATTAATAGTATAAAATATGAATACACTAACTGACTTGCGTATTAATCATTTGTTTTTAATGTTCTGATAAATCATATTCTTTTTGAAGGACCACACAACTCCATCTCCATATAATCAAAGGACCACTCGATCTCCAATATCGTCTCCTCGAATTTTATCTCACCATATGAGATAGACCACATGCAATATACTGAAATATGCTTATATTATTTGGATGGTTTTACTAAAGAGCTAGAGACTAGAAGCCTTTTGGAAAAGACAAAAATTTCATGAAATCAACTGTAAAGGCATTTCAGAGGTAATAATAAGTCATTGGTCTTCGTTCGTGATTTCACCTTTTGATTACCAACAAATTTCAGACCAATTTCATCATTGCTAAACCGGGGTAAGGTAATGTCATACATAAACAAATTATATATGCACAAATGTGAAATGAAGCAGTTAATATGTAACCGGAATTCTGTTTCTTATTCAAAGGAAGTGATTGCATAAATTATCATCATTTAATTATTTTGTTTGCAAACAAGAAGAATCAATTATGTGGGGATAGATATGCATGTTAATGTGGGAAGACAGAGAAATATCGACGTCAAAATCCGTAGACCCATATGTCTCAATAACTTCCAAAACGTTATTCAATTCTGATATAAAAATGGGACCATAAGTTCATCATAGAATCATTCATCTCCTATATATAAACACAAAAAGGTTCAACAAGAAAGATAGATATATAAACCACAGAAAAAGAAGAAGAAAAAGTCTCTCTTCCAAAAATGGCAATTAGGGTTTCCAACAAGTCTCTCCTCGTGGCACTTCTTCTCATCCTCTTCATTTCTTCTCCTACTCAAGGTAAATTTAATATGTGTTACACACAAGCACAAACATCACGGGTTTATATATAGTTATATCAAATTCTATACACACATAAACTTGAACGAAACTTTAATTTTCTTGATTAATATTAAATAATTATAGTGTTTGATATACAAATATTTGGGTTTTTTTAGCACGAAGCTTACGAGAAATTGTGAGGAAGAGAACGCTATTGGTTGTGGAGAAGGGTCAAGAGAGTCAGAAACTAAGGCACGAAGGTGGAGGAAGTGATATTGATGGATTGGTGGATATGGATTATAATTCTGCGAACAAGAAAAGACCAATACACAATCGCTGATAAATTAAAAGATGAGCTTATGGAATTCTTGTGAGATATCCTGATCAGATCCAAAGATATCCCGAGATTCTATATCTTTTTAAGGAGTGAGAGATTGTATTTTATGATAACAAAAAAGTGAGAATGCATGTAAACTATTATTATTGATATGAACATATACAAATATATAGACGAGTTTGTATGCGTATACATGTGTATGTGTACAGCCTTTATCTCGTGAGAACATTTTTACATAATAATCATAGTTTGTGTGTGTGTGTGTTATGTATGGATTGCATCATGGGTTGTTGTTTATGAAATAAAGGTTAATAAATTATATGTGTATGATCAACGGTTATCTTTTCACCAAGTGTTATATTTTCTTCATCAAGACAATAATAATTGTTACTCACAAGTAACAAGTAACCGTATACTACTTCAAATTATTTTTGGTCAATAACCATATACAATATATATTTTTTCTATAAAATAGGAATAAAACTGGACGTAAACATTCTCTTGTTTCAGATGAATTGATTGTGAAAAAGGCCCAAACATTTTTGATATTGTCTAGTTGGGCCGACAGCGGTAACAAAAAGAAAAGGAAATATCAAATAAATATTTTACAAGACTAATAGGAAAATCACAAATAGTGTCTCCCAATCAACATTAACTATCGAAAATATTTTAACATTTCTAATCTTAATATTGATTTAGTTATCTTTGCTTTTATATTTTTATTTAGATCATATCAAACAAAATCATAATACTAAATTGATTTGTTTGAGAAAAAAAAATATTGTTGGATTTGACATGATGTTACCAAATTGGAAGCTACTCCTAAAATCAATAATGTTTTGGAGAACATACCTAACATATTGATGCTGAGTATTTTCAACTCTAGAATAATATATTTATGTGCTTTAATTGTAGATAGATTTTGTTATTGAGAAACATGTGCAAGCTTGGTGCACCTTAATAATGAAACATTGGGAGAATCTCGAAGTTATTCAAATTATCAACTAAAGGATTTCATTTAAATTATCAACTAAAATTATCAATCAGGTGGCCATGTGAGGGAGTTTTGAAAGTATGTGATCGTCAAATTTTGAATACAATTGGCAAAATCAATATGATATTCCATCCATAATATACACATGCGGAATCTTGTAAAATGAACACGTTGCTCTCACTATAGGGGAGTGGGGGTGACGACTTATCACAAGTGTTGTGTAGAGTTATTGACAAGCTTTGCATGTTCCCAGAGACTCAACCTAAAGCTATAACAGCAAGAACCCTAGGAAAGGGAGGGGGAAACGACCGCAAGAACACTAGGAAAGGAAGGAGGAAAGCAAAGAGACTTGAAATTTATAACAAATAAAAGATTGGGTGGTAAGGAACGACACGTGAATGTGGGGGTAAGACGCAAATTGAAAGGAAGGGGTTTGTGGTTAAGAGAGGCTCTTGTAGATCTAGTGCTCAACAACAAAAGATTAGTTGAAGAAAATGGAAGAAAAATCGCCATGATTTCGATTCAAAGTTCTTAGGGTTTAGTTGGAGGATTTCGATTGGGTGTTTGATTTCTGATCATGACATCATTAAGATGATTGCCCATGGAGTGATTGGCTTTTATGAACTCAAATGGCGATATTTGTATATGGACCCTAGCATTCCTTAGTTGCAACAAATGTAACATGTAGTTTTGTGCATACTTCATAACGTAACCCCCAATAGTTTTATTTATTATATTTACCCAATAGACCCAATAACTAATTTTATTCAATATGTACCCCAATAGTCTTACAAATATTTCTGAAAAGTCTCAAATAAATAAAAACATAGAATTAGGCCACAAGAGTCGGAGCTTTTTCTTGTTCAAGGGGTTGGGGGGTTTCGACGATTAACCTTCTCTCTCTCTCACTGAACTTTTGGAGTTTATTCCGTTTCGTCGCCGGAAGTATCACCTATTCTTCGTCGGCGTTTAACAATGGCAAGTCTCCGATTCAACAGATCTGAGTTTCACCTCTTTCGAATTTTGGTTGTTAAAAATTTTTCGTCGTCGTCGTGTTTGATTGCAGGAAGAAACAAGGCAACTCGAATCGTCGATTGATCGTCTTCTCAACGAAGAGAAGCAGATGAGGCTCGCTGAAAACGTCGCCGGAACTAGAAAAGCCGCTACAGAGATTCTTAAGCTTTGTTTCGAAGCTAAGGACTGGAAACTTCTCAACGAACAGATTCTTAATCTCTCGAAGAAACGTGGTCAGCTTAAGCAGGTTACTAGTTTTTGATCTCTGTCTACTGATTTAAGCTTCAAAATCCTGCTGTACTTGTACCTGAATTCTGAATTTGTTCTGAGGATTTGAATTGTACGAGTGTGATATTAAAAGTGGGAAAGGGGTGTCTTTGATATGCAGGCTGTTCAATCAATGGTGCAACAAGCAATGCAGTATATTGATCAGACACCAGATGTAGAAACTCGGGTTGAACTTATTAAGACCTTAAACAATGTATCAGCTGGAAAGGTACGGATTAGAGTTCGTTAGTGTTGTATGAATCTTGAATCACTCTGTGAAAGTTTTCTCAGTGGAACTTGTGTGTGTAGATATATGTTGAAATTGAGAGAGCTCGTTTGACCAAGAAGCTTGCTAAGATTAAGGAAGAACAGGGTCTGATTGCTGAAGCTGCTGATCTTATGCAAGAAGTTGCTGTAAGCTTGTCTTCCTCTAGTTTCCAACTTTCTTGGAAATCATCTTTTATAGTAGCTAATCTATGTACATTGGCTATGATTGTGAACTACAGGTGGAGACATTTGGTGCTATGGCAAAAACTGAGAAAATTGCTTTCATCCTTGAACAAGTAAAAGACCTTCTGTTATCTTTTTATAATCCTTTAGCTTGTTTCTTGTTTGTATCTTGTGGTGCTAATTATTTCGTGATGTTTAACTTCTCAAAGGTCCGGTTGTGCTTGGATCGACAAGATTTTGTCCGTGCTCAAATTTTATCTAGGAAGATCAACCCAAGAGTGTTTGATGCAGATACCAAAAAAGAGAAAAAGAAACCTAAGGAAGGTGATAACATGGTCGAGGAGGCTCCAGCTGATATACCAACATTGTTGGAGCTAAAGCGAATCTACTATGAACTAATGATTAGGTAAGACCTCGTTTTGGCTTATCACATTCGTCGCCAGTTATGATATAATTTGTATGCAACTCTGAATTTCGATATACCTTTATTTGTGTGATTGTGCGGCTTTGATGAGTAAACATGTAAAGTTTGGATTCTACTGTGTAGGTATTATTCTCACAACAGTGAGTACCTTGAGATATGCCGTAGCTACAAGGCGATATATGATATCCCTTCAGTCAAGGAAAACTCAGAACAATGGATTCCAGTAAGTCTCATATCGTATTTTGGAAACTCGTTAGTGTGCATTCTATTATAAGCTTAAATTAACTTTTCTCCTGATCCTCCCAACATAGGTCCTGAGGAAGATCTGCTGGTTCCTGGCCTTGGCACCACATGATCCGATGCAATCTAGTCTGCTTAATGCAACCTTGGAAGATAAAAATTTGTCTGAAATCCCTGATTTCAAGTAATTCTCTGTTTTCTTGATGTATATTTGGGTGCTCACTACTATTCCCCATCTAAGACAAATTCGCAATCCTTGTATTGCAGGATGCTTCTAAAGCAGATTGTTACAATGGAGGTGATTCAGTGGACATCTCTTTGGAATAAATTGAAGGACGAGTTCGAGAAAGAGAAAAGCATGATTGGAGGCTCGTTGGGTGACAAAGCTGCTGACGATCTCAAACTAAGAATAATCGAACACGTAAAGACTCTTTGAACTCTAAACCCCTAATTTATTTTTGATCTTTTTGATTGCATCAATTGATATTGATCTTATGTTTACAATTTCTTCGCACCTTCCACAGAATATTCTTGTTGTCTCGAAGTATTACTCAAGGATTACCTTAAAGAGACTTGCAGAACTTTTGTGCCTAACCACTGAGGTAAAGATAGTTTGAAAAACAATATAAGTATAACCAGTATATGTTTCCACCTCTTCATTACTGGTTCATGATATTTCACAGGAAGCAGAGAAGCATCTATCTGAAATGGTTGTGTCCAAAGCCTTGATAGCAAAAATCGACAGACCATCCAGTATAATCTGCTTCCAGATCGTTAAAGACAGCAACGAAGTTCTCAACTCATGGGCAACAAACTTGGAGAAGCTTTTGGACCTTGTTGAGAAGAGTTGTCACCAAATTCACAAAGAAACAATGGTCCATAAAGCTGCATTGAGAGCTTGAGAGCCGGACCACACACCTAAGTGGAAAGAATCTTTCAGATTCTCTTTAAATCAGCTTCATTTGAGTTATTGTTTTTCTGTTTGGTTCGAACACATTTTTTTCCTTTTTGGGCTCTGTAGGAAACCTTTTAAGATTATTATACAAAACTCTTCGTCCTTTAGTTTTCTTTTCTAGTGTTTATACAACGAAACAAATTTATTATGCAAAAATATAATAAATTTTAGAAAACAAATAACAAAAACATGCGAGTATGGAAGCAAAGCAATACAAACCTAAAACCCTATGACATATAATCGTTTTTCTTTCTTCTCTATTACTCTTATAGTATAGTAAGCGAAAAAAAATGAAGCAATTCCTTCAAGAGGATGGACTATTATAATTGTAGCTGTTACTTGTCTTGTCTGATGGCCATTGTATATCCTGGAGATAACCGGTTTCGCTAGCTGATTCTGGCTGCGGCTGACCCGCAGCTGAGGAAAACAGAGGACGAGAATGAGATGGAGATGATGACGACGACGTGGATTGCATCATTGAACCTCCGGTGTGACCGAAACGTGATGGAAACGACATTTGATTATATAAATCCATAGACTGTTGGTGATGATGTTGCTGAAACTGTTGTTGTCGACGAGCCATCTCTGAGTAACTCGAGTTGTACGGTTGCGTCGACGGCTGAGAATGAATGGGAATGGTGTGGTCCGAATCAGGTCTTATCGTTGAACCAGAGTTCCTTGACTGTGTCGGTCTCTGAACAGCGGTTTGGGGTTGTGGTGCTGGAGCAGCGGTCGAAGCGGGTCTAACGAGTTTGACGTTTTCAGGGAAGTTGAGTTTGGCTTTGTTACCTCTAAACCGAAGTGCAGCTTCGTCGTAGGCTCTTGCTGCTGATTCAGCATTGTCAAACGTACCTAGCCAGACTCTAGCCGCTTTGAACGGATCACGAATCTCAGCCGCCCATTTTCCCCATGGTCTTTGTCTAACTCCTCTGTATCTTCTCCGAGGTTGGTCCCCACTAAACGATGACGCTTCGCTATTAGCAGTTGCCGTATACTCATATGTTGGGCCTGGACCTGACATGTTACTCGAAGCTTCCCTCACTGCAAACAAAACATATACATCAAAATTTCACACTTTTTGGTTTGACTCGTTTAATAACACTTTTTTTTACACTTTAAAATCTAAACTTTCAATGTCTCGAATAAAGATATAATATAGAGAAAGTGATTATGAGAAAGTGATGAGGCCAAGTGACAAGAGGAATGAACCAAGTAGAAAGAAAAAAAAAAAAAGGAAGTAGAAAACGACTCTTGAGGCAATTGGGGGGAGATAAATTCCTTTGGCATCATCATTTTTGCTAATTAAATCTAACCTTTTCATAGCAATTCTAAAGTATATGTCTTAGGATAATCAAAGTACACTTTCCTATTATTTTTATTTTATTTTTGTCAACACTTCCGATATTTTATTTACATCTAAGTGCTATTTTTATTCTTGATTTTCCGTTATTTTAAAAACTTATTATGATAAAGCATATCTAACTTCAAAATATTTTTGAAAGTAAAAATAAAACGAAACGTTTGAACTAAAATGATATATATGCACCGGTGTCTTAATATAAGACATGTTGTTGTTTAATTTTGTAGATTGCGTGAGGACAACAAAAGTGCAACTGTATTTAGATTTTGTGTGTTACAAGCACATGACGTGACTCATACCTTGATGTATAAACTACATCAACAAATTTAATTACTAAAAACAATTACAATTATCAGATATGATATATATAAGAAAAATGTTTTGTGGTTTATACTAATTTTGTAGCCGTGGTTTAAATTCGTAGTAGCGTAACGTGTAGACAAGAATTAGAAATACTATGTACCTTTGGAAGTAGAAGTACCACCGGAGAGATATTGATCAACCGTCAAAGTATTAGCTGCCTTGACCGCTTTGCCGCCACCTTCATCAACCGCTCTCCTCCTTTTATGACCGGAGGAAGAAGAGGAATTCGAAGTCCCTTCTCCGCTACCCTCACCGCCGCCACAACCATGTTGTTGTTGTTGAAGCTGAGGAACATTTCCAGCGACAACGTGAGTCAAAGCAGAGACAATCGCAGACATCTCCATCTCTCTGCTGAAACCCGACATAAGAGATGACGACGAGGGAGGCTGCGGTTGCTGCTGCTGCTGCGTAGAGAAGTTATGACGGTGGTGGTGGTCGTCTTCCGAGGCGAACAAGTAAAGCCATTGATCGATATCAGATAACGTCCGGTGATCATCTTCTTTAGTAGTAGTAGTAGTAGTAGTAGACTCGGCTTTATTGCCAACGTTATCTTCCTGATTTGCCACTTTTAAGACACACATACAAATCTCTTTCCTTTGTAAAAATCTTCTTTCTTATGATGAAACTTGAAAAGCTTATAAACAGAGAGCCAAGAAAAATTAAAATTAAAAAACTATTTTGTTTTTCTTAGAGGGAAAGAAAACTCTGTAGAGAGAGAGACAGAGAAACAAAGTCACAGAGAGGTAAGAGAAAGAAAGAAAGAGAGACAGAGGTTTCTCTTTTAAGACAAAGAACGAGGTTTAAGCAAAGCTTTACACAGAGAGATATAAAACAAATTTATTTTTCTTGTTTCAGCGCCGCCAAATGAAAATAAAAGAGTCGGCTTCGCTCCTCTGTTTCGGCCGTGTGAAACGAAAACACGCACTTTATTTTTTTATCAATTCTTTTTATTTTATTTTAATATAAAAAAATAAAATATAGTAATAGCAAATAGCTCAATATTAATCTATAATAATAGAAGAAAATTTGGTTTTGATGATTTAAGTCCAATTTGAACAGGTTTTGTATAAATTGAGTCATATATACGAGACGGATCTTAATATTTTTTTTTGCAACTTGAAGGGGACATAAGTATACAGTATTACTAGTACGTTCGCAATCTCAAGCCTAGTAAACTAAATTAATTAGTAAGGGTTTATTTAAGTAACCCCTGTAAAAAGTATAGAGACATTCATAAACACGATTATTAATTACTATATTTATGAAGGGTTCAGGGTGATTAATAAAGGGTCCCCTATTCATAAATAACGAGTATAAAAAAAATAGGAGTTGCTGAAAAAGAGGTAAAAAAAAAACCATTAAATGTAATATTATTATAATGGTAGTAGTTAAAAGATTAGAGTATTTTGCATTTTTGCCTAAACGGTGAGCTTGAAGGTCAAGTTGAGTTGAGCCGTTCCGTACGAAAGCGCGTGTGGTGCACGTGTCAGTTCTTGTCGACGTCAAAAGAGCTCCTCCGTTTGGACGGTGTCGGTGGTGAAAAGGGCTATAATGCACGTGACTATTTGGGCCTGTCCCTTACGGCCCACTTATTTCAACCTCCGTCCTTCTTCTTCTTCTTGTTGTGTTTAATTTTGTATTTGACCGTTTGACCTACGAAATATTCATCGTTTTCGATTTTTCTTGCTCTAATGGAGAGTAAATGAGTAATATATTGTATACTCTAATTTTCATTTTAATATTATACTTTTCTGTTTTTTATTATTTATTACTAGGAAAGCGACCCGTGCGTTGCCGCACGGGGAGATGAAATCCTAAATTGAAATTTAACATTTGTAATTCATCCTAAATTCTTTCTTTTCTCAATCAATTTGATCGTTTTCACTTCTTGCTAATGCTTTCTGCTGATTAAAAAGCCAAATATTCATTTCAATGTTATTATATTTTATGTTGTCACACACAAAAGTTAGCCTTTTTTAGAGCTTGATTTACTATGAACATTACTTTTAACCATATATAAAATTTCACTTATGTTTGTTTTCGACCATATGGTGCTATATATTGGTATCTTTTCTTAATTCGCTATTAGAAATTGTCTTTGTTGTTGATCATTATCAATCGAAATACATACGAGGCTGCTTCTCTCTTGGTTTATTTACTATATCGAGAAAGTACTAAATGCCACTTGTCGAAGGAAGATCGAAGATTGGGATCGGAGTAGATGGCTGGATTGAGTTTCGTTACCCCTTCACTTTGATACGTGATTTCTCTTTCCATAGATTACTGATTCACAAATCACAATCAATATTCCGATGCTGTAAGCAAGTGGAGTTTGTATACAAATGATTTACTATGAACATTACTTTTAACCATATATGAAATTTCACTTATGCTTGTGGATGTTTTTCTCTCACTTTTAGATATGTACAAAACCGAGTTTTATATAACCGACCAATCAAACCTAATTGGTTAGTATAGAGTAACTCACATTCTTCAGCTACAACGTTTAGAGATATATTTTTGGCTGTAATGCTTTCCACAGTTCCATGCATGTTGGTCTCACGTTTTCCCTCAAAAGACTCCTTCTTTCCTCCCTTTTAATGGGTTAATCTTGATTGCTTTATTTCCTACTAACTCATTTGATACATGGATTTGTAATATTTGCTTCAAATCACATATTCCTCTTTGGAAAAGAAAAAAAATCAAGACGTAACAGACTAAGAATGCATATAGACAAAAACTTGTACACTCATCAGTTATTCAATCAAAGCAATTCAATTAAACTATAAAAGTTCAGAAAATTAATAAAATATAGAACAGAGGATTTTATGTTGGTCTCTCCCAATCCATCCCATTCCACCATGTCGGCTGCGCTCCATCCAGGCTGCATTCCCCTTTTATTTGATTTCCCACTTATGTCTATGAATCGGTACCATCATGTTCTTCAATAAACGACAGCGAAAACGAAGTCGATGTGGTGAAACATGTGATAATAATATCTCACCTTTTGATGTTCTCTTCTTTAGGTTAAACACTAATTTTATAAATTTCTTGCATTTTTTTTTTTGGGCATTCCAGATCACTCTAAAAGTGACTGTTATACATTATGTTTTTAAAAAGTTGTATATACAGATTAGAAAGTCATCAAAGACTAAATAAGTTACCTTTAGTAGATCTTTTCTTTCTAACTTGACTTGTCGGTCGTGCTTACGCTTTCTAGAATTTGATTTTGTGTTGTCACAAGTATGTCTGGCTTTTTCTTCGGCACTCTCTATTTCCATGCTCATTTGTAATATTTCTATATATTATCAAAATGTTTGACACCCAGAAAGTATAAGAAATTATAATTCAACTAAAATTTTTAAAAACTTTATTTACAAAAAATGTAAACTAACCTGGATCATGAACATCTAATGGAAAAAAAAAAATAATAACATTTATACCATGTTTGTTAGAAAATATAAATAGGTTAAAATAAGAACATATATAAAATTATAATTATACCATGTTTGTTAAAAAATTTTGGCTTATCCGTAGCTCTAGCATCAGTGCATATCATCATGCCTCTCGTATCTTGGTTTTGCTTTTTTCAGAAAGTCAAAAAATAAAATATGCACATCATGCCTCTCGTATCATCATGCCTCTCGTATCTTAGCCATGCAAAAATATGGCACACGTACTTAATAACATTAGCCATGCAAAAACATGAAAACCGGAAAAGATAAAAATTTTGAAGAGACTAAAAGTTAGCAAAACTAAGATTAATGTATGAACCTAATAGTGTCGACTAACAGTAATAATAATCTAACCGAGAAACACTACAGGTCATTCGCAGCAAAAATATTAAATTACCTTGAAGTAGAGATTGATGCTTGAAAGTTAAAAAAATACTTCAATAATACAATTCTTTAGTACTCAGAAAATAATTTTTCGAAACTTGTTTATGTAGTCAAGAAAAGGTTATGTATAATAAACAAAGAGGTGTAAGACATAGAGGTGTGAAATGTAAAGGTGTAAAAATTAATATATGTGAAACATGGAGGTACAACAAAGAGGTACAACAAAGAGGTGTGAAATTAAAAGGTGTAAAAATTAATAGATGTGATTTTTGGAACCAGGAGGTACAACAAAGAGATGCAAAGACTAAGGAGGTGTGATTTAAAAGGTGTAAAAATTAATGGATGTGATTTTGGAAACCAGGAGGTACAACAAAGAGATGCAAAGACTAAGAAGTATGATTTAAAAGGTGTAAAAATTAATGGATGTGATTTTTGAAACCAGAAGGTACAACAAAGAGATGCAAAGACTAAGAGGTGTGATTTAAAAGGTGTAAAAATTAATGGATGTGATTTTTGAAATCAGGAGGTACAACAAAGAGATGCAAAGACTAAGAGGTGTGATTTAAAAGGTGTAAAAATTAATAGATGTGATTTTTGAAACCAGGAGGTACAACAAAGAGATGCAAAGACTAAGAGGTGTGACTTTTGAAAGATGGGGGTGCGACGAAAAGACACGATTAATAATTTTAAACCGTTGGATTAAAACTGGAACTAATCTCATCCGTTGGATTAAAAATTGACACAAAAAGTGGGTTTGCTATTATATATAGAGGTAAAACAAAGAGATGCAAAGACTAAGGAGGTGTGATTTAAAAGGTGTAAAAATTAATGGATGTGATTTTTGAAATCAGGAGGTACAACAAAGAGATGCAAAGACTACGAGGTGTGATTTAAAAGGTGTAAAAATTAATGGATGTGATTTCTTGAAACCAGGAGGTACAACAAAGATATGCAAAGACTAAGAGGTGTGATTTAAAAGGTGTAAAAATTAATGGATGTGATTTTTGAAACCAGGAGGTACAACAAAGAGATGCAAAGACTAAGGAGGTGTGATTTAAAAGGTGTAAAAATTAATGGATGTGATTTTTGGAACCAGGAGGTACAACAAAGAGATGCAAAGACTAAGAGGTGTGATTTAAAAGGTGTAAAAATTAATGGATGTGATTTTTGAAACCATGAGGTACAACAAAGAGATGCAAAGACTAAGAGGTGTGATTTAAAAGGTGTAAAAATTAATGGATGTGATTTTTGAAACCAAGAGGTACAACAAAGAGATGCAAAGACTAAGAGGTGTGACTTTTGAAAGATGGAGGTGCAAAGAAAAGACACTATTAATAATTTTAAACCGTTGGATTAAAACTGGAACTAATCTCATACGTTGGATTAAAAATTAACACAAAAAAGTGGGTTTGCTATTATATATAGATTCTAGAGATAAATTTTTGTTTTTCAATACTTATCATTTTAGATTTTCAATGCAAATATTTGGTAAAAAATTTCTAATTCTATCTAATTTTATTAATGTTTTAACTAATAAAAAAATTTAAAAATATATTAAAAAGGAATAAAACATAAAATTTAATAGTTTTCTTAATCTGTATGAAACAAACTTAAACGACAAGTAATGAAAAACGGAGAGTACGTTTGTTTTCAAAATATTTCATATATGTAATTTAATATCATAATTTATGCTATATTTTGCACGATAAGTAATCAAGAATATGAGTAAAACGCTCTTGCTTGAATACAAACTTTTTAATTTGTTACTGCGTTAAAATATTTCTTTTTTTTTTTGCGCATTATAATGGAAGTGATTGGCTGGGGATTGTGGCACTTCCAATAGTTTCGTATTTTAATGTAAATTCCGTTTTTCTTTTTCTGTATCATTCTTAAATTTAGATTGAGTTCGGTTCGGACTCCCACGTAGAACAGTTACTAGGAAACGAACATCGTATAAAAGAAATGTATGTTAAGATTTTAATAATTTTAACAGTTGTTTTTCTTTATTCGCCCGGATCGAGTCGAGCCTGTTAAAATCTTTTTGGTTAAGAAATACATGTTTTTGTCGACATTGCATATAAGCTAATTCAGGATGGTTCAGATGTACTCGTAGGTTCTAGTCTGAACACATAATATAGTTAATATATTTTAATAAGGATTTTATATACTACTACTATTTTTTTTTAGGTTTGAGTAAACAAACTTGAGGATAATCTCGAAACGGCATCGTCTGACTTTTGTTTTGAACCAATCTATGCAAGTGCGCTCACAAGTTGACGTTGGTGGTATTTTTTTTTAATCTTTTTACACGTGATAACTTTCCTATCGTTAAACAGTAACAACTTTATACCAGGGTGGCAAGATTAAACAAATCTACACTAATTTGCTCAGTGTGACAATTTATTTTCTGAAAATGCTGAAACAATATTGTACGACGATATCTGGATAAAGCTTTGCACCTGTCTTTTTTTTGTCATCTGAATATATATTGAGATATGCCACTAAAAGTGGCCAACAAAATTACAACAACGGGATTACAACTTCTTGCGCTACACCGAAGAAACCCCAAAAAACCAATAATCCCCGACCTGTTAGCCTACACTACACCCACAACCAGAGAAACAAGTGAGCTATACAGATCTCCAAAAAACTGCAAAAAGACCTACACTGCAACCCGAAAGAAAAAACAAACAAACAAACAGCAACTTAAATTAAACCCTTTCTTCCTCAAAGACTTTTGCCAACCAAACTGGGTATCCTCTTCCCACATAAGACTGAAGTCGGATATCCCCTGTCACACTTTGAGCTATCAAATTTGCTCCTCTGTTTGTTGGAACACTTTCAGACATCAATGTCCACTCTGGGATTGGTCTCAAAAAACTTCTAAGGGCCACACATTGTGCTTTAAAGGATGGCCACGCAATCGGTCTCTCCATCGCACCTACCAAAGATTTATCTTGTATCCCAAAAACTACTCGCCTGACTTTATGGCTATTCATGCTTTCTACTGCCCATAAAATCACTCTAAGCGACGCATCCTCTGCACTCAAAATACCACCAAAAGCTCTACGGCTATGTAACAACACCTCACCTTTCTCGTCTCTTAAAACCCACGCCCCCCCTGCTATCTTGTTTCTTTTTGACCAAGAGGAACCCACATTACACTTTACCCAGTTCGGTGGAGGTTTGTCCCAAACTCTCTGAGAGATTGGACTGCTTCTTCCTGCTTTATAGGACCCTGTTTGGTTCAGTAAGGAAACACCTTCCCCTTCTTCACACTGGGCTTCAAACCACTCCACCACTTCTTCTCTTATTTTATCTACTGACTCCTTTGCATTAAAGGTCAGTCCTTCGAAAATGATAGAATTCCTGTTTTTCCATATCCTCCAAATTATCCAGGGAAAGCTTTTCCTCAATTCGACAGGCCAATCCTTATTATTCCTGTTTTCTAGCAGATGGTACATATTTGAGAACACTGAACCACTGTGAAAACCATCTGCTGGAAAAGGATAGTCAGAGAGTGCCCAAATCTGTCTAGATGCAGGACATGTAAAGAGTGTGTGATTGATAGACTCCTCAGAATGTCCACACGCTTGGCATACAGGATCCATTTTGAAGCCCCTTCCGTTAAGGTTTTTTGCCACTGGTAATGCTCCCGATACTACTTTCCAGAGGAATATTTTTAACTTAGGATCAGTCTGAAGTCTCCAGATGAGTTTCTTCAGTTCAAGAGTCGATGGAAGTAGGGAGGCTTCTGTGATTAGTAGGGCATTTTTTTCTTTATCTGCTAACCAATAACCAGACTTTACCGAATAGTCTCCGCTCTTATTGTACTGCCAAGCTAAGAAATCTTCTTGGGAGACTAAGGGTTTTATAGCTTTTATTCTTGCTATATCTTGGGGTAGGAACAAATCATCAAGCTTCTCTTGATCCCAAAACCCCGTATTCTCATTGATGAGTTCATTAACCTTTAGCCCAACTTCAAAGGATTGGTTTTTCCTCCACGGGGCTCTGTACTCAGTGTCGTAAATCCACTTATCAATCCACACATTCAAAGATTTCCCATTCCCTACTTTTTTCACCAGCCCTTTATTCAGTAACTCACGACCAAAAAGAATACTTCTCCACCCATACGAGGGTCTTTGTCCTAAAGCAGCATCAAGGAAATATGAATCTTCATAATACCTGCTTTTCATGAACCTGGAGAGAAGGCAGTTTGGATACTGAATCAATCGCCACGATTGCTTTGCTAGAAGGGCTTGGTTGAAACATTGGATATCTCTAAAACCCAATCCTCCAAGGTCTTTTGGTAAACAGAGTCTGTCCCAACTTTGCCAATGGATTTTCTTTGAATGTTCCTCTGAGTTCCACCAAAAAGAAGCCATCGCACTCTGGAGATTATCACAAGTTGTGCTTGGAAGTTTAAAGCATGACATTGCGAAGACTGGCATTGCCAAAGCAACAGATTTCAGTAAAACTTCCTTTCCTCCTTGAGATAAACATCTTGTAAACCAACCAGAAAGCTTAGCTTTTAACTTATCTTTCAAGTAGCCGAGCATTTCAACTTTTGACCCACTGAAACACTCCGGCAAACCTAAGTAAGAACCTGCTCCTCCTTCGTTTTGGATTCCCAAAATAATTCGGATGCTTCCTTTCACTAAATCATTCACCTTCACTCCGAAAGTTATAGAAGATTTACTGGGGTTTATCAACTGACCTGTTGCTTTACCATAGACCTTGAGGATGTTATGTAATACCTCACTCTGATCCACTGAAACCTTACATAGAAAGAGGGAGTCATCAGCAAACAACAGGTGATGAATACTCGGTCCATCTTGATGAAACTGAATACCCTCGATCTTTTTTTCTTTTTGAGCTTTATTCAATAAGTGCGTCAGGCCTTCTGTGCAAAGGACAAAGAGGAAGGGAGACAAAGGATCTCCTTGTCTCAAACCTCTCTCTGGGACTATCATTCCAAACGGACTGTCATTGATTAGGACAGAAAACGTTACAGTGGAAACACAAGCCATAATCCAAGATATCCATTTCTGATGGAACCCCAAGGCCCTGAGCAATGATCTTAAGTAGCTCCACTCCACTCTATCATAAGCTTTTGACATATCCGACTTTACTGCCATGAACTCAGAAGATATTTGAGGATGCACCCTTAGGCTGTGGACCAATTCATGAGCCACAAGAATATTGTCGGTAATGAGTCTTTCTGGTATGAAGGCTGATTGGGTATCCGAGACAATGAGTGAAAGAAATGGTTGGATCCTTTTAACCAAAATCTTTGCTACCACTTTGTAAAGCACAGAACAAAGACTGATAGGTCTTAGGTTAGCCATCTCCGAAGGTTGAAGAGTTTTCGGAATCAGGCAAAGGTGCGTGTAGTTCCATTCTGCAGGTAGAATTCCATCCTGGAAGAACTGTTTTACTTCAGTGACTACTCGCTCCCCCACAATAGGCCAATACTGTTGAAAAAACAAAGCTGACATGCCATCTGGTCCCGGAGCTTTAGTAGGATTGATGGAAAACATTGCTTCTTTTATTTCCTCCTCTCTTATCCCTTCTATTAAGCGTTCATTCATACCATCAGTAACTCTAGGTGTGAATCCTTCGAACCAGTCAGAAAAACTAGTTGGGTTTGAGGAGGTAAACAGGCTCTGAAAGTAAGCAATTGCAACTTCTCCTTTTGCAGCTTCTGAGAATTGCATATTCCCATTTATATCTTTTAATTTTTCAATCCTTTTCCTTTGTCGGCTCTCCTTTACCGAATCATGAAAGAATTTTGAGTTGCGATTTCCACTCCTTAGCCATTTCTGACGACTCTTTTGTTTCCAATATATCTCTTCTTCTCTGTAAGCTTTGGCTAGTTCTCTTTTTAGAATGTGGACTTTAATCCAAATTGGCCAGACCGCTGATTGTTCTTTTTCAAGTGCCGTCTCCAGAATCTGAATCTTGTCAAAAGAGTTGACCGCATTCTTTTTTTTCCAAGAGCTTAAGGCTTTCCTGCATTTCCTCAATCTATCTGCCACAGACATGTGAAAACTACCTGGTCTGGTGTTCCAGGCCCGATCAATGGCCTCTTTAACATCTTCCTTATACAGGAATCTCTTGTCAAATTTGAACTGGCCCCTATAGGAGTCTTGGGAGGACATAAGGTTGACCAAAACCGGTCTATGATCTGATCCCCTCATATCCATGAAGTTTTGATTTGAAGCTGGAAAGCTGTTAAACCAATCCTCATTGCCGAAAGCTCTGTCCAATCGACATTGAACCCAATGATCTCCTCTTTTTCCTGCCCAGGTGAATTTATTTCCATTACTATGCAATTCTGACATACCACACACTCTGAGCATCTCCACAAAATCCTTTGAAGCATTATCAGATCTTCTAGGTCCTCCTATCTTTTCCCCATTGTGCATTATCTCATTAAAGTCACCCAGCATAAGCCATCTGTCTCTTCTTCCCACTCCTATTCTAGAAATCCTTTCCCAAACAACTGACCTTTTGCTTCTATCTGGGTCACCATAAACACAGGAGACAAAAAAGTTTGTAGCTCCAAACTGAACCTGAGCATCCAAAAGGTTTTTATCCACAAATTTTATATCTACCGTCACACTACTTTTCCAAAAAAATGCTAGACCTCCACTCCTACCAATCGGATCAACTGTATAAACTTGATCATACCCCAACCACACCTGAAGGTCCACTAACACATCTCTTTTGTACATTGTCTCCATCAGGAACATCACCTCAGGAAAGTGTTTTTTACGCACTTCCTTTAGGCGAGGAATTGTCAAGTCTTAAGGCCGCCCCAATCCTTGACAATTCCAGCTTAAAATGCTCATTGGAGTTTAGGCAAACCCCCCATTGGGTTCACCTCTTGAGGGATAAGCTTTACCTTCTTTGTAGTGCTTGTACCCTCATCATCTACTTTTCTTTTCTCCTTACTTCCCATCTCTGAACTCTTTACTGCTTCACTTCCCCCTATCAGTAGGTTTGGATCAAGAGATTTTTGCTGCCTGGTGTTTTTTGATGGTCTTTTCCTTGGTTTGTTCTTTGCCTTTTTCAGAACAATCCCGGAGGATCCTACCTCAAAAGGGTTAGATCCATAAACCGTTGCATTATTCTGAAACGGCTGGGATAAGGTTAAAAAATCCCCTGAACCTACCAATGAGGAAGACGCCCCTTGCTCGTTAGTCCAACTTTCAAACATTAGAACTTCACCATCCTCCTTCGGCAAAACATCTTTGGGTGGAGTAGCTTTTAAAGGTAGATGCACTGCCTTAGGTTGATATGAGAACACCACTCCTTTATTTTTGTTCACATCCTGATGAAAGATTGGGGAAGCCTCCAATCGCAGGATGGTCTTTGCAGCCAAAGGGTCTTTTTCGACTTCGCCAACCGAAGATTTTACTCTATCAGCTCGAATCAACTTTTCACCATCCGATGAAACCCTCATATACTGTCTCATCCCCTCTAGCACAGTTGGAGATATTCTCTGTCTTCCACTCGCAGGATCAAAACCAACTTGGTCTTCATTCAAAATCCCAAACAAAGGATCTGTTTCTTTCAAAATGGGAGCTTTCTTTGGTTTCTCCACTGATTTCCCAGCTCTTTTTGCATCCACTACTTCTTCTTTCCTTTTTAAGACAATAGGGCAATCATCCACATCATGTGTCATCCTTTGGCATTCAAAACATCTTTTCTGAACCCTCTCATACTCGAAAAAAACATTTGCTGAACCTCCCTTGGGTAGGTTGACCAACTTGGATCTTCTCAGAGGTCTCGACACGTCAAAGATTACCTTTACTCTTACATATTCTTCCAGTTGAGGTTTCTCCGTATCAAAAGCTACTTCTAACACTTGCCCAATAACTTCCCCCAGAGCAGTGATCGCTTCTTTTGTATAAAAATTGATCGGTAAGTTCCATATCTGAACCCACAACGGAGTAAATTGAAGGTAGTTATCCGGGGGAACTTCATACCATCTGTCCACCACAACTGACCATTCATTAAAAGTATGAATCCCTTTCTGGAGCACATCTTCTAGGTCATACTCAGAATTAAAGAAAAATTGAAATTTCTCTTTGGATAAAGCTACACCTCTTGTTCTTCCTTCTTTTTGCCATTTGCGAGGCATGTTCCTGATTAAATTCTTCATCGACTGATTTTTTGGATTTAGGAGGCGACCCACAAGACTCAGAGCATTTGCCTTAACTGAAGTGAACTCAGGTAGGTCAGGCATATCAAAAGGGGCATCCTCCTCTTCAAGAGACATCGCCATCAAAGCTTTATCCATCGCTGAAGACATCGCCACCAAACACGTAGACCAACAAAAACTCAGAAATAACCTCTTTGAACTCGATAAACTCAGATTCTCTGAAGCTACACCACAAATTCCACACAGAAACACCAAGGCTAGAAAAAGCCCAAACTTTGAAGTACTCAATTGCAAGCTTTGCACCTGTCATTTTCCCTTTTCTTTTTTTTAAAGAAAATTTAAAGATTCCCAATTTGATAACGATAACATTCTAATCCAGTTTATACATAGTAAAAAAATTCACTTAGGAGATAAGAACACTGACATATATGCCTAATTCATTATGGAATAAAAAAAAATAAAAAAATTAGTAAGATAAAAACAAATTTAGAAATAAAGTCTAATAAAGGGATTCAAAGAATCGATCCAAATACGAAAGCTCTAACTATGATTATTAAATGAATTTTATGTTTTCCCAATGTGTGTGCCTATCGCCTAACCTAACCCCCTAATTAAGCTCGCATTAACACGTCGGTTAAGCATATATGGATATATTTACCTATTAGTATACGAATATCCCATTCATTCAACTTGTAATATTAAAAACAAGTTTAACATTACAAAACCAAACAAGGCGTACGATACTGTATATATGTGTCTTTTTCACCAACTTGTTCTTTCTATATAAAGAAAAATAATAATAAGAATATCGTATCAAACTAGGTACGTAAAAACTGCTATCACGATTGCGGATTATGTATATGAAAATACTGTAGAATGGTACAAAAAGGTACCAAAAATCGTATCTATTTAAGATGATGTTTTTTAAAATATAAATATAAATAGTGACCTTTAAGGTGATTTCATGATTTTAGGAGACAAACAAATGAACAGTAGCTATTTGTTTTTAACCATGTACTTATGTTAGACTATTTTGAGTTAATTGAATAAAAACTCTAGAAACTGTGGCCACTTGTATGTATAAATATTATTCCAAACAATTGGCAATTTGACATCGCAAGTTGATAGTTTTTCAAAGGCTATGCGACAAAACAATTAGAATTTAGTGATATAACAAAAAAAAAATAGTAATGCGTTATATAATAATTAATATCTTAGTTAATTAGACACAACCAGAGCTTATTTGTACTGATAAGTCATGATAATTATAGTTAACAGCTACAAACCACCCGCTTAGTCGCAAACAACACGTGATGTAAGAGGTCTAAACGACCCTGTAAAGAGGAGAAGCCTTAAAAAATGGCTAAAGGTACATAAACCTATTTTTGGCGGTATTATAGAAACACATGTAAGTCCGGAGAAGACACAACGACTCTGTTCTAGTGTGGTTCCAGGCTGGCTTTTTGTGGAAAATAATGAGTACTCAGACCTTGGGAAAATATGGGTCATCTGGCATCCTACGGTAAAGGTGAAAATTTTGGCTAAATCCCTTCAGATGATTGTCTGTTTGGTCCAGTTGCCTTTTGTACAGAGTGAGGTTGTGATATCTATTGTGTATGCGTCATCGAGCAGTAGTGAAGAGAGGAAGCTTTTGTGGGCAGAATTACAAGCACTTGCCTCCTCACCTGCACTTCTGAACAAACCCTGGGCTGTTCTTGGGGACTTCAATCAGGTCCTACATCCCCATGAACACTCAAATCCGCTCTTCAATACTTACACTAGAGCAATGCGAGAAATGAGTCAAGCACTGAACAACTCATATCTCTCTGACCTCCCGTTTTGTGGAAACACATACACATGGTCAAACCAGCAAGACTCTGGTTTGATAACGAAGAAGTTGGACAGAATCTTGGTGAACGATGACTGGCTGTCTGCTTTTCCACAGTCGCTTGGAGTATTTGGTGAGCCAGGCTTCTCTGATCACAGCCCTTGTTGTCTCTTCCTAGATATCTACAAGCCGAAGATCAACCTGCCTTTCAAATTCCTGACCATGTTGAATCAACACCCAGACTTTGCACCTCTCATCAAGACGTGGTGGACAGCCTTAAACTTTGATTGTTCAAGAATGTTGAATTTCTCGAAGAAGCTGAAGGAACTCAAGGCAGTCATTAGTGAATTCAGGAAAAATAACTACTCGGAGTTGGAAAAGAGAGTGAATCACGCCTATGAGGATCTTCTTGCTTGTCAGCAAATCCTTCTAAGTGATCCATCTAACCAAGCTCTACAAAAGGAAAAACAAGCACATCAAACCTGGTGCCTATTGGCAAAAGCAGAGGAGATTTATCTAAGACAGAAATCAAGGATTTGTTGGCTTGAAGATGGAGACAAAAATTCAAAGTTTTTTCACAGGGTGGTCTTATCTAGACAAGCGCAGAACCAAATCCTCTTTCTCACTGACGAGAATGACTGTATTGTTGACACAAAGCTTGGTATCCAGAGCCTAGCAGTTGAGTTCTTTCAGAATACATTGGGCGCACATTCAAATGCAACGCCTCTGTCTGTTGAAGAGCTCCAGCTGCTCCTTCCTCAGAGATGCTCTGTAGCTGCATTGCAAGTCCTATCTGCTCCCATCTCGCCAGAGGAGATCAAAGCTGTGGTGTTCTCCCTTCCCAAAAACAAAGCTCCTGGTCCAGATGGCTACTGTGTCGAATTCTTCACGGCTCAGTGGGAAGTAGTTGGTCCTGACCTAATCTCTGCAGTCTTGGAATTCTTCAACTCCGGACGTATCCTCAAGCAATGGAACGCTACCATTCTCACTCTCATCCCGAAGTCACAAAATGCCTCACGGATGACAGACTTCAGACCAATTGCTTGTTGTAACACAATCTACAAAGTAGTGTCAAAGTTGCTGGCTAACAGGTTAAAGATGGTTCTGTCTGAGCTCATAGCAAATACCCAGTCTGCTTTCATCCCGGGTCGTCTCTTGGTAGAAAATGTACTGTTAGCTACGGAACTGGTCCAAGGTTATAGCCAGAAAAGTATTTCTTCCAGGGGAATGCTTAAAGTAGACCTCAAAAAAGCTTTCAATTCCGTTCACTGGGACTTCATTATCAACACTCTTAAGGCCCTGAACTTTCCTGAACACTTTGTCAGACTCATCTCTGAATGCATAACGACTCCCCGTTTTTCAATCTCTGTCAATGGTGAATCTTTTGGTTTCTTTAAGGGTGCAAAAGGGCTTCGACAAGGTGATGCCATCTCTCCTTACCTGTTTACCCTGGCTATGGAGGTTTTCACACAAATCCTGAACAGTTCATACAACAGAGGTCTCATTGGTCATCATCCCAACGCTGTAAACCCTCAAGTAACCCACCTGGCCTTCGCAGATGACATCATGATCTTCTTTGATGGTCAAAAAGACTCTCTAGATAACATCACAAGGGCTCTTCAAGGTTTCGCTGAAATCTCTGGCCTCTCCATGAATAAATCGAAGACTGATCTTTTTATTGCAGGTGTGAACCAAGCTGAAACCTCTAGGATTGCTTCCCTTGGTTTCAGCTTCGGTTCACTTCCTATCAGATATCTTGGCTTGCCGCTTATGCATAGGAAGCTACGTGTTGCAGACTATGGGCCTCTGATTGACAAGATCACTTCGAGATTCACAAGTTGGTCCGCCAGGGCTCTCTCTTATGCGGGGAGAAGGGAGCTGATCTCAACTGTTATTTATGGCACGATGAATTTCTGGGCATCTGCGTTTATCTTACCAAAAGCCTGCATCAGACAAGTTGAAAGCTTATGCACTAGATTTCTTTGGTCTGGGGATATTGCAAAGAAGCCACACGCTAAAGTAGCCTGGAAGTTGATATGTCTACCCAAGGGGGAAGGAGGTCTGGGTCTTCGATGTTTCTCAATGTGGAATAAAGTCCTCTGTCTCAAGTTGATTTGGAGGCTTTTCTCTGCAGAGGACTCGCTCTGGGCCAATTGGCTAAGGAATAATAAGATCAAAGATGGAGTTTTTTGGCTGTTAGATGAAAAGAAACAGACATCCTGGACGTGGAAAACGCTTCTGAAACTGCGTCCCCTTGCAAGTCGTTTCTTACGATCTGAGGTAGCTAATGGGAAACGCATAAGCTTTTGGTATGATTGGTGGACACCTTTTGGACCGCTCATCAACTTCTTGGGGCCAACAGGTCCAACTCAAACTGGGATCCCTTTACACTTTTCTGTAGCCATGGCATGCTCGCAAAGGTCATGGAGGCTAAGGCCAGCTCGTTCGCCCCAAGCAGAGCAACTTCACATTCACCTAACAACAGTGCAGCTTCCAGCTTTGGCGACCGAATCAGACTCTTTCCTCTGGCAAATTGAAGGAGAACGCTCAAGTTCTTTCAACACTAAGAAAACTTGGGAGGTTCTCCGATACATGCAAGGGCTTTTACCGTGGACGAAGCAAGTATGGTACAAAGGCGCTATCCCCAGACATGCTTTTCTTCTATGGATCACTCAGCTAAACCGCCTGCCAACGAGATATAGATTGGCAACCTGGGGAATGCAGATCGATACAGCTTGCTGCATATGCAACCTCTATACTGAAACAAGGGATCACCTTTTCCTCCATTGTGACTATAGTGAGGCTTTATGGGCTGAGGTTACAAAACGTCTCGGTTATAGACCCTTTGTTTTTCAAACTTGGGAAGCCCTTTCGACATGGATGGATTGTTCAGACGCTAACGCTACCCAAACGCTAAGGAGGCTTGTATCACAGGCTGTTATTTACACCTTGTGGAATGAAAGGAATAACCGGCTGCATAACAACAACTTCACACCACCACATGTGCAATTCAAAGTTCTGGATAGGCAAATAAGAGACGCCATTCTTGCAAAGGGTCACCGGAAAAACTTCAGAGACCTTATGGGACAATGGTTGCGGCACTTATAGCGGGTCATCTTATCACTCATGTATTTTCAGATAGCCCTTGATTTCTGATCTTTTTGGGCAAGGTATACTCAGTATAACGATTATTGTAGTATTCTACAATCCCCTTCTTTATGAAAATTCACAAATTTTCAAAAAAAAAAAAAAACACGTGATGACGCAATCATATAGTATTAAGAAGTGGGAAACAGCATACAAAACCTTTACTTCTGCTGTGCTTTGAATAAATTAAATTACATACATAGTTTTTTTTTTTTTGGTTAGAGGATCTAAAATTCTGAACTAAAATACATGATAGTGATTAAAATAAGATTTGAAAAGGTGTTGTCGACATGAAATCGGATTCTACTATGTTCTTTCCTTTTTTAATGCTAGCTACTATATAAATATGAACTAAGCCAAAACAAAAAACAACTAATAACCCATTGATTTATCTAACCCAAAATGTAAGACAAACGACAAAAACGTTGCATCTTTGAGATTCTTTAATTATACTATATTATATAAACATTATGTGATTACTCGATTCATTGTATCTACCACGGTGTTTAATATTTTTGATATATGAATGAAAAAAGAATTCCGATTTGGGTTCTTACTAATTAGGTAACGTATTTTAACTTTATTTAACAAATTATAATCTCATATATATTTTAACCCCCATCTGTAATTTACATGCAAAGGCTCAGTCTTATTAAGCATTCAGAGAAGTACGGAAAATCAAAGTCTACTATGGAGTTCTACAACTTGTGGTATATATAAACAAATATTAATACTTGTAAAACTTTTGATTCCACAAAAAAGAACTATTTGATGAACAATATTGTATATAAACTATTTGTTGAAAATAGTATTGAAAATGTATATACAAAAAACAATCGTTTAATTTAATATATATAATTATATATAACAGAGAGAAAAGTTATATTCAGTCATATTTAAAATTAAAAATAACAACTGAAAATCTTTATTTTTAAATATTAGGCGCTTTCGAATTGAAGAAATTGTGTAGCCATTCGAAGTTCTAACCATATATTTACGGCATTATGATCCTTGTGTTTTTTTCCATACTATCAAACTATGGATATTTCAATCTCTATTAATTAAGTCAGACATATTTTCCAGTTAGAAGACCGCATGCATATCAAGAAAATCCAAGGTTTTTGACAATTATCATTTTCTAGATGTTCTCGCCTACTAGTGGTCTTGTAGACAAAGTCTTTACGGCAAAGAAAACTTAATCTAACTATCTCATCTAATTAATTCTTTATTTGCTAAAATGTTACCAACGAAAACGAAATAGTAATGCTAATTTATAGTAATACAAAGTTTTTGTTCTCTATTTTATTTTCCGTGATTAATATATATCAGGTCGAAATGCAAAGTTTACGTTTAAAAACGTAAATCTTCTTTTTTATAACGGTATGAAGTAGAAACCATAAGTACTTCTTAATAAGAACCCAAAGACACATACACGTCTCAATGTCTCATACACAAAACTCGTCCCGACCCAAGAGATTCAAACACATTAATGATACATCACATTCACATATATGATGAATACAATAAAAATTCCTATAAATATTTTTTCGGTCGGCAGATAAATGCTTTAAACACTTGAACATATAGCGAAAGGACATAAGGTAGTAGTTTAGGAAAGGACAGAAATAGTTAAAGAGCAAGTTTAGTTTCACATATCTTCTTCTTCTTCTATTTGGATTTCGCCATCGACTTTAAAATAAAAGACACAAAAAACTAAGATCGTGTCTAACACGTGGCAGAATATGGCTGACTTTGCCTAAGAAAGTCATAAAACACTCAACACCGACAAGTCAACCACTATTTTATTTTGTTCAAACAAAATCCAAATATAGTCAACAGTCAAACTAAAAAAATATCACAATCATATTTAATGATAAGTACAAGTATTTATTAATAGATTCTTTTAGTAACAACATTCCATATAAATCCTTATGCTTCCGTATCATTTACGTACTATATGACTCGTATCGACCACATTTCTATTTTCAGCCGCCAAAGTAACAGTAGACATATATTTACACACACACACACACACACAGAGTAGTTTGATGAAATGTGACAAAACTCTAGTTATATCTCTTTGGAGACATTTGATAGCATTAGAAGGATATACATAAGATTGAATGAGTATTTGTAAGGATGACACGTGCATTATAAGAAAGAAAAAAGTTGCAACATTTTTTTAAGCAAAAAGACTAAGAAAAGAGTCTCAGTGCTGCAGAATCAAGAAACAAAGATAATATGTAGATGCGGGCCATATTGGGCCTGTATAGTACTTTTTTGGGCCACTCAGCTAAGTTCGTAATTTCTAAGTTTATGAGTTATATAAGAATTCAGTACAAAAGGCGTATCCAACCCAAGGTTGAGGCCAGAGTTGGAGACAGAAGCAGAGGAGCTTCGATACTTTGATGGACCATTCTTGTCACTTGCAGGTTTGGGTGTAAGAAAGTGCTCTATGAGATCGATTCCAGAGAGTTGGAAAAGGCATTCTCGGAGGCACCAGGGAGGAGTATGGCCTTTGCTTAATCAAGAACCTGCTTTCGTAACCCTCAAGTTTGTGTTCTACCCAAGAGGAGGAAATGAAGCGGCAGATCAGAGTAGTTAAGGTTTTTTGTCTTTTTCTTTTATGAATTATATGACCTTAGGCTTTACTCTTTTGTGCAACATTGAGTTCAATCTTATGTAGATGTTGTGATGAGCCAAAAAAAAAAAAAGAAGATATCAGTACAAAAACATTTTTCTGGCGCTTCCAAACGTGATTTAACCGCGGCATTCGCAAATACCTCGTTTACAGGCAAATCAATCAACTCTTAACTCAAGAATAGCCTTAACGAAATCAATTTCTCAAACAAGAAAGATACACAGAGAAACTCACATTTTTTTTTCAATGAAAATAAATTAAAGTTCTTTATCATAAAAGATTACAGATTGAAACTCCTCTTCTGTAATATTCAAAAGAGATCAGAAATATTCAATTAAAGAATAATTTGACAAATCTTTTCTCTCACCACCAAAGAACAAAACAAATAGACAACAACCTTCTTTTTTTTTCATCTATATCTACAACACATTCTTGCAAAAATAACAATCTCGTAACAAAATTAAATTCTTTTTCTTTTTCATCATCTAATGAACACAATGAAGAAGTCTTTAGAGGTAAACAATATCTCTCTTACTTACCTCTCTTGATCCGTGGGAATTAATCCTTTTTTCACCAACTGATCCATCAATCAAATCACAAGCAGTCTAACCCGCATATCTCGAGAATAGGACCGCCTTTCGCCACAAACGGATTAACCCGAACCCAAAGAAGTGTAAGAATCGAGGCGAGGAGGATGGACCAGACAACAATAATGGTCGGCATTCTATCTTGTTTCCCAAGCAAACCTTTAAGGAATGGGTAAAGATGAATGATGACCCAAAGTGCAAAGAACAATCTCCCGAAAAGCGGTCCCCACGAGTCATATCCATTGCTGATGGCATCAGAGATTCCAACTATGACTCCGATGACGTTTATGATGAGAAGTGTCGTTGGAGGGATGAGAAGAGACGTCCATTTGAAGAGGTAAAGGTCAGAGAACTCGCCGTCATCAGCTGCTTTTGATGTGACTGTGAAGTTAGTGTCCACACCAGCAAGAACCTTGAGGAGACCTTGGAAGAGAGCAAACAGATGCGCAGAAACACCACCAATAACCCAAAACTGTTCGTTTCTCCACCAATCATCGATCCCAACTTTGCCCCATTGCATCTCAAGTATACCCGTTACTGCAATCGACGTGAAGAGCGCCATGAAGAGGATACTCGCATAGTTGCTAATCTGCAAAAAGAAGGAACAAGAACCGTTTTCCGGTTTTAAAACACAACTTGGAAATAAAGATTTAAACTTTGAGAGCTCAAGATGCTATTTTTACCCTGAGAACAATGAATTTACTCGAAACATATAATAAAGAATCATACTTTAAGGACTTATGATGATTGTTTTACCTCGGGAACAATAAACTTTCCGGTGAGAAGACAGATGGCGGGGAGAGAACAGTAAACAATGAGTGGGAGAGAGGTCCATGGGTAAACCACGGAGTTAATGTACGACAACCTCTCAAGCCATTTCAAACCACCTCCGTAACCATACCAAATAGGACAATGCCTACTCAAGAAAATCTCAACTGATCCAAGCGCCCATCGAAGAACTTGATGGAGACGATCTGAAAGATTGATTGGAGCTGATCCTTTGAAAGCCGCTAACTTAGGTGTACAATAAACAGACCTCCAACCATGAGAATGCATCTTGAAACCCGTAAGAATATCTTCTGTAACAGAACCGTAGATCCACCCGATCTGAGGATATTTTTCACAAGGGCCATCATCAAAATCAAGTATTGATTGCATAACCACAACAAAGGTTTAAAACAACCGGCTGCTTACCTCTTTTCCCCATTCAGTTTTATCTTCATATCCACAACTAATGACTTGGATGGCTTCTTTAAGCAGACAAGCTGGGCTTGCGTTTCTAGCCATCCCACCAAGCTCCATACGAGCAGATGCAACAAAAACGGGAGACTGCCCAAATTTCTTCTCCAACTTCAATTGCATCGCCTCGGTTGATTGTTCTACATTAGAGCCTAGAGTTACAAAATATATTAGTAAACCACCAAATACCGAAAGAATTTATAACAAACAGGATTAGTATTATACCTTTAGTGTTGCGGCCCTCTTCAATATTTTCTAATGCGTGAATCTGCTTCGACGCTTCCCTATTCTTCTTCTTCTTATCCGCAGCCACTGTCTTTGCTTTACGGTTCTTTCTTGAACCACAGCACATGAAACACCATTTTGGCCAGCAATTGCATGTCTTACGTGGAGCCTTCTTCTTCTTCGGTGCATCAAAGCCATACAGCGCTTGCCTCCTGAAAACACAACCTGTCCCGACGTATATAGGCCCTTGTAGCCCATCCAAACCTTTCATATTGATCTGTAAATAAAGATTCATTAGTTGAAAATATTCAGAGATCACAAGATATAAAATAAGAACGTGGTTGACGGACTTACATCAAAGAACACAACATTGCGATTTGAGTATCGATCGTGCCTATCAATCCCATCGAATCTTTGAGGGAATTGAACATAACAGATTTTCTTTCCTGACTGAGGATCCATCATGAAACACATTGCTTCTCTAAGAGCTTTGCTATTGTTGATGTAGTGATCACAATCGACATTCAGAAGGTAAGGAGCATTTGATAGAACCCCCGAGACTCGTATCTTCAACAAATTTTTGTAGGTAAATGAAGAGTCAGGAACCATTTCAATAAATGGGGAAGGCATAATCGAATTTACAGAGAAAAAGTTTTAGAGGTTTAAAAAGTAGATCATTTACCAGGGAATTCATAGCTCCAGCCTTCTTGTGGTGATCAAATCCGGGTCTCTTCTCACGAGAAACATAAACTAATCGAGGCAACTCGTTGTTTTCGACATCACGAACACCGTCACTTCCAAGGAAGACCTTTAACAATAAAACCAGTAGGGTTTAGTCATGAAGCACAACACATAGAAAGGCTTTACAGAAATAAGAAGCTTTTGAAACTTACCTGAATCATGCCAGGATGATCTCGCACACTATTGCCGGGCCAGGGTGTACCGTCTTGCATAGTCCAACCATCCTCAGGCACTTTCTGTGCTGTCGCCACTAAAGCATTGATTTTCACTTTGAATTCTTCATAATCTCTCTGTTGAAACACACAATCTTTAAAATCAACTTTCAAAGCCATCATCTTTGTTTATAAGAGCCCATATAGCATACGACCAATTTCTTCTCATGAAAAATAAATTTCTAAAGCAGAAAACAAAAAGAACGAAACTTTCTCATCAAATCAAATTAACAAAGAAGAAAGAACTAGTTACCTTCATGGCTCGCCGCTCCCTGACAAATGCAGGATGGACTTTATTCTTTAAGTAGTCCATTTTATGGCAGAAATACCATTCAGGAGCACGAGGCTCGATACAGTATTTCTTACAGAAAGGAACCCATTTTCTTGCGAATTCCGCAGTCTCGGAAAGAGCTTCGAAAGTAAGCATAGCAGCACCATCATCAGATACATAACAAGCAACCTTATCGACAGGATAATCAACCGCAAGAATAGACAAGACAGTATTTGCAGTAATAAGCGGAGGCTCTTTCAATGGATCCACTGTACTGACAAATACATCCACAGGGGATAGTCCCGACGGTTTCCCTTCTTTCTCATATCTGCAAACAAAAAAATTAAAAGATTACATTCCCAAATACTAAGTTTTGATAGTTCAAAGAGTGTAATAGCCCACAAGACTCAAGTACCTTAACGAGAGTCGGTCCAAGTATGTTTCTCGCTCAATCGGGTACCATTTAGGGAACTGATCAAGAACCCATGAAACCGCAAACCATATCTCACATATAACAGAAATAAGCCACAAGGCGTATGCATCTTTGACAGGGTGCAGAATACGGTAGTGAAAGAAGAGACCAAGAATCACAAGACGTAGAACAATTAACATCCGGTATGGATTAATCTTGCTAGATTTGATTGGTATCTTCCTAGACAATGGCTGCCTTCCCTCATCCATCCTGAAAAGGAAAAAAAAAAAAGAAAAGAAGATTATTAGCTTCATAGATATCATTGCAATGGAACATGCCATAAACCAAAGTTTTCGTTTTCTTAGTCTTACATTGGGAAATCAGCATCATCGCCATCTTCAAAATCAGGATCTCCTTCATGCTTAACCACCTGAAGTTTCTCATTCTGCTTTCTCTTCCATTCCTCCATCCGATCTTTCCAAGCAACACTTCCATAACCATAAACCGCAAGATCTTTCTGAGGTACCATAGGTCTTGGATGTGCTGCAATTACACAAAGCAATGAAAACGAAAACTCGGTAACCATAGACACATAAACACACTTTTGCAATCAAATACTAAACTTAAATCGAAAAAGACATACCAGCGACGGTCGGGTCAGCAAGAGAAACCGGATGAACTCTATTGCCATGACCACCAAGTGAAGGAGGAACAATAAGAGCATGTCTATCAGAAGAAATCTCAACGTCCTGTAATAACACACAAGAGAAATCTAAGAGAGACTGTAGATAAAATTACTGAAGATGGGGTAAATACGTATACAATGTGGATAAATTATTCGACTTTTTACCTCGTCGCCATAAGTAAGCAATGGAATCTGAGAGCCAGGTGGAGCAGAATCAAGATCAGACTGTGGGAAACCAGAGGTGCGACGAGAGATTGACATATTCTCAGAAACCTGATCAAATCCCATCCCATTGCTCCCATACTCAAACTCATTGTCTAAATCATCAATGTCATCTTCCTCTTCATCACCTTCAACCCTAGGACTTCCTAATAAAAGAAATAACATAGAAAAATAAACAAAATCAGCAAATCTTTAAACATTGGCAACAAAAAAAACTAAATCATTGAATCGCTAAAACAAAAAAGAAAAAGAAACCTTTAAGACGTTTGAAACGGGTTTTGCATTGTGGACAAGCTTTATTGCCTTCTCGTCTTTCATACTCATAGCAAGGTCTACACACAGGGAACGCACATTCATTACACGCCACAAAGGGCTCTCCATCCACAGTCAATTCGATCTCATCTCTGCAGATTTGACATGTCTGTCCACTCAGCTCTTGCACTGATCTTATCTGCACATGAGTTAAAAAAAATATCAGATCACAGTGACAGTTTATCAAAACTAAAGAATCAAGTTGGATCTCACACCAGATTCATCACTAACTGATTATTAATCGCAATTGAAGAAAAAAAAAAAATCATTCCCACCGACACAAACAATTCTTGATAAAATTAGCTACAAAGGTATACTAATACTAAAAACCCCTAAATCTTAATTGATATACACAGGTCAAGCCCAGATCCAGAAGACGAAGTAAAAAGTGAAAAAGTCAGAGACTTTTGCACAGAGATTGAGAAACCCAGATCAGATAAAGAAAAAAAGATAGGAAATTGGGAACAATGGGGATGGATGAATCTTACTCTGGCATTCTCATCAGCATTAATGAGAACAAACTCATTCCTGTTGTGAGAACCGGCGATTAAACGACCACCGGTGTTCATATCTGGTCTGAACACAGACGGGCTACACTATTTTTGGGATTTTCACAGATCGATTTGAAATGGGGCAACAACTCAGTAAAGCTTGATTCTTTGAGATCCAGAGACCATAACAACAACAACAGAGGATGATACTACTCTCTCTCTCACAGAGGCAAATCGGATTCTAAACAAAAAAAAAAAACAAACTTTGATGGAAAACAAAACAGAGATGAAGGGGAAAGGGGGAATTAGTGAGGGGAGTATTGTAGAAATGGTGATGGTATTGATTCAGCAGCAAGCCACAACCTTTATTTTTTTTTTATGTGTGTATGGTTGGCTCTCTCTCTCTCTCTCTTCTCTCTGAAAGTGCACACAGTCACAGAAATAAAGGATGATTCAAGAGCGAGATAGAGATAGAGAGAGAGAGTCAATGGTGGAGAGAGAGAGAACGCAAGCTGCTGCGAAATAATGATAAAGAGACGGGTAAGTTAAAAAAAAAAGTAAGTAAAGGCCAATTTTTTTTTTATAATTTTTTAAGAAAAACGCGTGAGAGAGAACGATGAAGATTAATTATTAAGTGAGTGTCTGTGATTAGTTAACTTAAATGATGTGAGTTAATTAAAGGCAAATTACATGTAAATGAGGCAAAAAAATTAACACCCAAAGACGATTATTTTTTTAACCAAAATTAGAGAACAATTAATTATAATTAATTTTGTAATGTGTGAGAAGTGAACTTCCAAAACTTACATTATTACTAGTGTCATTAATAATCACATAATTAATTTCTCTTTTTTCTTTCTTCCTGGTAATGTGCATTGAATCACATATTCACATCTAACATTTATTTTGTCTCTATATTTTAGGAGTATACTTCACTCTTCTTCTAAAAGTGTTTGATTTTGTTTCCGTTTAAAGTTTTTTTTTTTATATATATACTGGTTTTTAATTAAAGTAGTGAAATCAAATCTAGTTTGGATTGATTTTTTTTTTTTTTAACAGGTTAGTTCAGATCATTTTCGGTTTTTTTTGTTAAATATACCTTTTTAACATAAAAATAGTCTTAAACGAAGTATAAAAACTCAGTTTTGGTTTTGTATCTAAATTTTTAGCCACTTCAGACTGGATTAGCCAAATTATCTCTATTAATTACCCAAATTCATAGCCGACTAGCCGAGACTGTTTTTTTTATTCTCTAGAATATTATTTTCGGTTTAATTATTTGTCTGCGTACACTCACGTTCTTGCAACATGTGCAAGAAAATAATACTACACTTGTAGATTTGTAATGAAGTATTATCTTAATGTAAGAATAACAAAAAGAAAAGTTACAATCAAGTTCTTTAAGTAGTTATTGTCCTACTGTGTAATAAATTCCTCTATAAAATTCTTTTTTTTTTTGTTGAGAGACTTGGAAATGTTGAGAAACAGATAGAATATAGCCTATACAGGTCATTTACTCCGCAGACAGAAAACAATAGCATCTTCTAGTTCCTTAATTTTAGTTTTCGTTCTAATTACGTTTTAATTTTAACATAATGTAAGTTTAGTCAAAATGTGAACTTCTACGCACGGATCGTTCCATGGTTTTTGACTGCTGACTGTATTTAGTTTTCACTTTCATCTTCCTCCACTCATCCCTCTTATGTTTGCCTATAGAACTAGAACACGAATAACAAAGATGGATAAAAGTAAAACATAAGAGTGGTACATTTTTATTGTTTGATCGTTTACCCTATTTATCAATCAATTAAGTAAAGCTTTCAGTAAGTCGTAATATATGGATCCTCTTATTTTGTTGTAACAGTAACGTTATATTGGGTTTTCAATTCATATCTCTGTCCTCTTTTTAAGTTATTGTTCAACTTTGATCACACTATTTTGTTCAAATCCGTTCTTCTGTCTATTTTACTATATTTTCTTGTTGTTCCATTTTAGATAACATGCTCTAGTTTATATTTACTTATTATTTTTATTTTAAATCTCGGCTTCACTCACCAAGTCGCCATATTGCTAATTTTTTTTTGTCCTCCGTGCTTAAATAAGAGAAAAATGTTAACAATTATTGAGACTATGTATGGTATCACATCACATATATATGTGATATGCCCATGTATGAATGTCTATTCTATATGTATACATTTGCCGACAAATAGTTCTTGATATATTTAGAAAACAATATTTTACCAGTATATATTATTTTTGCTTGTTGAGTTTTTTTAAGTCTTGACGGAAAATAAAGATAATATTATAAATAAATTTTGGAAATATTATATATTAAAAAAAACGATCAAACTTTAGTAGGTTACCACATCAAATGTCGTTTTCATGATTGCTTGAATGCTGTGTACTGTCTTCTCCAAGCCCTCGTGCCACATGTTCTTATAGAAACTGTCGGTGCCCCTTATATTATTCTTTTCCCCTATCATTATTTTATTTTCAAGACTATACATACGGAAAATAAAAAGTTTATTTTTACGTTTATGTGTATATATAGTTTACATAACTTTTGTTTCTTTGGAAATTTACAACTATACCACTAACTAATGCATTAAAAGAAATTGAGTTGGAGCATCTGGTCAACGTGATTAACGATTTTAAGTAGAACACATTAGTACCTTTTTGTTATATACAGTACAGTACTTAAAAAAACTATTAATCAGGTAAATAAATACATAAGATTGGATTTACAGGAAACAGTTAAATATAAATATAATATTGCGTAACGAATAATAACTCAAAACTAAAAATGTTTTTGTGAAAGTACCATGTTAACTCAACTAGTCAGATCGATGACAATTTACTGGTGTTGGACTGCTAAAAATACCCTCATCATTAATTTATTGACTACTAAATCCAAATATATATATATACAAATGATAACATACATAGAATTATATAGTAGTTACAAATGAAATTCTATGTTAAATATGTATTAGTGCTAAAAATACCCCCATCGTCAAGTTTGAAGTTTTAAAATCAATTTATTATAAAATACTTTGGAATTTATAATCCAAATTATAAATAATGTATTATAGTGCGCAGTCATCTCGGTGTAAACAGGATTAAGTCTAAAATATGATGTTAAATTTTTATAAAATAATTTTAAATGACATGGTGTAACTTATGAACTAAACCTACAATTAGTTTTCGTTTCCTCTTTCGGGTTTACTTGCAACTGATTCACGATCCATTTGTTGAACGAAGCGGAACATAGCCAATGAACGAGTGGCGAATACACCACCGTTTGTGTGGGGTTTGTTTGTCGTTCACATGATTCTTTTTTTTTTTTTTTTTTTGATTTGCTTTTTTTCTTCTTCTTCTTCATCTCAAAATCTAATTGTTTTCACTTTACGATTACGCAATCAGAATGCATAGGCTAAGGTTGCACAGAAATTTACGCTTCATGATTAGCAAATTCACAGGCACATACACATATATGTTATATATATATATATAATATAATATATAATGCAAAATGTTTACTATATATTGAGTTACATATTCTTACTATATGTAGTCTAATTTTGAGTCGTACATATCCTGATATCCATTATGTGCATAGAAAACAGATGTATAAATTATAGGTCATATCAATGTTTTTTTTTTTAAGAGTAGACACAAAAGTATAGTTCTTCTTTGGATTAAGTTACATATTGACATATATAAACAAGTTGAAAGATTAAATCTCGTTAATATGGTCTAAAATTGACTGAAAATAACTTAGTGTTGATATATAGTCATAGACAAGTGAAACACTCATAGCTAAGCTAGCGATATTGTTGTGTTGTTTCTTTAAGCAAAACAAAAATATACCTAATATATACCACCTATATAGACCTTCCTTTTGTTTCCATTATTATTTCGTAAAGCAATTTAAATTTATTTAGAGTCCAAAATAAGAATCCTAATTAATAAAGTATTATATTTAATAATAATAATAATAAAATGTCATTGCTTTAGAAGAAAAAGGATATACAAGAACAATGATTCGCCAAAAAAATAAATGATTTATCAAAAATTATGGTTTCGAGTTATTAATCCGAACAAAGCTCAAGCTCTTTCCCTAAACGGAAACTCATAAGTAATTATGTATTTGGTCGAAGCACATAAAGAGTAATTTTCTTTACGTGTACATGAATTTTAGTTCAAACGATATGATTAATCTTAACACGTGTTGCATGACTCATTGGTGACTTTTTTGACCCGATTTATTTTACCATTTGTTTCTAGTAAAAGTGTAATCATAACTGCGAGATAGTGCGCAATGAGTAGCTTTCATAAAATATCTATTTTACCTTTTTTCTATGCTCGCAATCTTGTTGTTGTTGTTATTTTTACAATATTTTAACTATTATTGACGACCAAAAAGTGCATATTTACGACGTAAGATCAAAGTAAGAATGTGGTTTATTTTATAACTCTCCGGAGAATAACATGTTATAACCTTAAAATCAAAGACAATGACAAGGAGAAAAACAAAACAAAAAAGACAACAAATGAAATATACTACTTCTATATTGGTAATTTTGTTGATGTACATCTAACTCTTTAGTTTTAAAAACAATTTTAATTTAAAGTACTGATCAAAATACTCTAACAAATAAATAAAACTAATGGTCAAAACAATGGCAAAATGCAGAAAATATAACATCTTATTTTCCTTAAAACAAAAATTAAAATACTAATTCGAGTTCTAATAAATAATTAGCTTTAATAAATTGTCAATGCCAGGTGTCAAAGGAATTCTCGTGTCGGTGGAGAGACCAATGAGAGATATTAAAGATTGGTAAAATCGTATTATTAAGTATCATAATTGATGTAATGTATACGGCAAAAATTGATTTGATAATAGATTAAGCGAATTTTGAAGAAAAGCCAGTTTGGTACACATGTATTGAAAATAGAAAATAATAGCTGCCGTAAAATATCAATAATTCGTATTTATAATTTTCTTAGATCTCTTAAAAATCGTCAAAACACACCAACATGCTCTATCCATCAAATACGATTTTTTTTTTTTGTTGTAATTATTTGTGGTTGCATTAACTTTGAAAAGTCATATTCTATATAATTAATCCCAAATTTATCGGGAAAAAAACAAACGAAAGTTTATAAAGATGAATAAAACAATATCGAACAGCTGTGAGATTGCTTTGTTGTACTTTTGACAACCAAACCAACAACAACAAAAAAAAGTCTAACTGGTCCGGATTAAGGAACTCTCCTTTCTCAGATTTCGGGCAGCTTTGAGATTTTTACGGGTAGCGGTCACGTTAGGTCTTTGCCTTTTCGACAGCTCATCGCCAGTTTCAACTTTGCAATTAAGTACAGTTCTTCAAAACTATATACTCGCTAGACAACTGGTTCGTTCTAAGAGTTCTGTAACCGTACCTCCCCTGATCAGATTCGGACCGAACTAGTTTGTTTATTTTTTCCATGATCTAGTAGATTGTTCGGGTAAGATTAATGAGATGATTCGGACCGGTCCGTATGTATATTTTACCTTTTTAATTCTAAAAGTGGTGTTTACCGTTAGGGGGCTAAAACCTACCGTTACAAATGAAACCTAGTAAAATCAAAATGTTAAATCTCAACAGGGAACTAAATCTCAAACATATATATATATATATATTATATATATATATATATATAAACATATTCTTAATGTCGTAAACAGTAGCGATTATCGTTTAACTGTCTATTGCTTAATGTCGTCTAAAGTCTTTTTTTTTTTTTTTATAGTGGTTGGTTGGTCGGAAAAATGACTTTAATAGTTTAATATGTCAAATTCTTGTAATAATTAAAAGATATATATCACTTAAAGGAAAGTGTTATATATGTTGTTAACTGTGGAGTTGAATCTGTCTTTACTAATGAAAGTAAAATAACAGGACGGCGGATAAGAGATTAAATAGATATAAAATGTGAAAGAACACATGCAAAAGATTGGTCTTAATATGCTATTTGCCATGTTCTTCTTCACTGCTACCCCATATTTTCCAGCTATGTGATTATTCTCTTTTGCTAGTCATAAATCAAAATCAGAACTTCAGTTTCGTTTGTCTTTTTAAACGTGAGAATAATTGTAAGGCGAATATAATCTTAAATTTCTAATTTTGGTAGATTCAAAAGGTAAAGTAGGGAAAATATTTTAACCAAAAAGGCTTTTTCTTTGATTCCAAGTCCGACCTAATGGGTAATCGAATATTTCACAAGTTACGTTTTATATATTATTTAATTTGAACTCTACCAACAAAGTGGCTGTAGTTTAGTGGTTAGAATTCCACGTTGTGGCCGTGGAGACCTGGGCTCGAATCCCAGCAGCCACACTTTTTTGATCCTCAAATATTTTTCCATTTTTTTTTTTTCATTTATGGGCTTTCGTTGACTAAGTCCATCCTTTTCTTTACGTCCTTTTTTTTTGTTAAATTAGGCTTTTAGAATTAAACCAAGCCCAAAAGAGTTTCTTCGTACAGGTAAGCAAATTTACAAAACATTTCACCTCCAAAAACATAGTACATACTGTCAAATGTTAAAAAACTGAAAACAAGGAAACAAGATCCGTCATAAACTCATAATCAAGAAGAATTCTTGTCTTTCTTCATTTTTTCCAGACACGAATTGTACCATCGACTGAAGAGGTCAACATACAATCTTCTTTAGGGTGGTAACTTACGCTTGTCACCTGCCAAAAAAATATAACAAATCCAAGAAAAATCAAGACCAATATAGTAGTACTCGTTAAAATTTAAACGGGTTAATAAAAGACAAAGAAATGAATCTTTACCACTAAATCATGAGCTCTAAATTTCGATACCACTCTTGCATCTACCAAATCCCAAAAGAAAACTAATCCATCCTCTGATCCTCCGATTACATGTGCATCCGAATTAGTGAGGCAACAATCGGTTTTAAATGACTGTTTACACACAAAAACAAACAGTCATTATTGTTGTAACTAAGATGCTATTATGAACTATGGTTACATGATCTTTCAAACTCATGACTAACCTTGGAAATATGACCTTTATAGACTTGGAGTAGCTCTCCTGTGGTTCTGTAATTTCGAAAGAGTCTCACAAGAATTAAGACACATTTGAAAGAGAAATTAAAAGTTCAGTTATTTACATAATATTTCGTTTCTTTTACCTATCAAGTAGACGCAGAGTAGAATCCAAGCAACCAGCTAGAACACAGTTTCCATCATTTGATATCGATATACAATTAACTGGTTGGCCTAGGTTATCTGACATCTCCCTGATTCCAGTAAAAACCAAAATTCCCAAACAATTAGTTGATTCTCAGAACTCAGAAGAAAGAAAACAATACCAAATTTTATTTTCTTGTATTGAGTGTAATACAAACCTGCCAATACGCATGTCAAATGTGCGAACAGTTCCATCAACACTACCACCAATAATCTCTGTCTTTGTTAAAACAACAGACATGACTGTATCCAAAAATGTATCAATGATCTGAGAAAACAACAAAAAAAAAACAGAAAAGCCAATTAGATTTAGTTCTAAGCTATTGGCAGGATTTGAAACCACAGAACACGAAAGAAGTAAAACCTGAACAGGCTCAACACTGTGAGATCTGCAGTCCCATACACGTAGTGAACGATCAAAACCAGCGGATACAACTACAGATGATGAATCATTGAACTTCACTGCATTAACCTGATAAGATCGATTGTTCATTAGAAGACAAATAAATGATTAATACATATACGCCAACCAAACCATAGGCGACATGGATTCCTAGTTCTTTGAGGAGACATATATACCTCTCCATCGTGACCACGGAATTTACGAATTACACGTCCGGTTGAAACATCCCAATAATAAACTTGCCGATCACCACCACATGAACAAAATTTGGCATTGTCTCTGTGATATAGAAAGAGCAAAAAAAATCATCAAAACATGAAACATACAAACAAACACACTCATCATACTATCTTCCACAACATAAAACTCCAATTTGCTTGACATTAATGCAACATAAACTCATAACAATCTGAACTTTCGTGTCTAATTCGATTGTTTCTAGCTTCAAGCAACAAACAAAAAAGCACAGAACTATGAATAACCAAACACTCTCATTATAATGCTTCCACCACAGAACACTCATATTTGCTTGACATTAGTATCAGAATCAAACTATTTGAACTAGAATATATAATCGAAATCAACAACAGCAACACACACGACCAAATTCTAATAGACTCGGACTATGATACTGCACAAATTTGGATCAAAATCACGAAAATTGAAGAAGGGAAAGAGCTGAGATCATACGAAGTAACATGAACGTCGCGGACTTCACGGCCATGGGATTTGTAGGTCTTGATTAAGATTCCACGGTGCGGGTTCCAGAGACGGATGGTCCGATCTTTGCCGCAGGTGAGAGCGTAGTTCCCGTCTCCGTTAAACCTCGCCGCTAAAACCGCTCCCTCGTGGCCTTTAAGCACGTGTGCCTCCTTCGTCGGCAGCTCCGCCGTCGCACTCATCCCTCCTTAGTTCGCCTGAAAAAACTTACAGCGTCGTTACCATTGAATGGGCTTATGTTAAAACCGACTCAATTAATTAGTATATGATCTAAATATGATTTATAAAGCCCAATTCAATTGGCCCATTAGATATCAAGGAATACAAATAATAACGTAACGGATAATATTACTACAAAGAGTGCTACAAATGTGCTTAATTAACCACGATCACTTCTGATAAATTACACAAATTTAACGATTAACAAAAACTTCTCAGCTTCCTTATTATTAGTTTCTTCCACTATATATATATGCGTCACATATCGTACTCGTAGGCATATAACATCTCACACACGTAAAGAAAAAAAAAGCAATGGCTACAAAAACTACTTCAAAGCCTTCTCTTGTCACATTTCTAACGATTTCGTATCTCATATCGACCGTTCATGTCATCATCATGGTAGCCGAGGCAAGGAAGATCCAGGTCACGAAGCTGGCTACGGATCATTCCGGTGCGGGAAACTTAATGGATTGTTGGAACGCGGGGTTGGAGCTTAAGTCATGCACCGACGAGATCGTCAAGTTTTTCCTTAGTCAAATTGCTACGAATGGAGCGGCGGTTAAAAGTGGAATCGACAAAGATTGTTGTGGAGCTGTTGGGTTGATCGAAAAAGATTGTTGGTCCGTTATGTTTACTTCTTTAGGGCTTACGACTATGGAAGGGAATAATCTTAGAGAGTATTGTGATTTTCAGGCGGAGAAGTCGGAATTGTCTCCGTCTCCAGCGCCTGAATCTTTCGCTTTGTCTCCCGTTGAGATTACGTACCCCGGACTTAATTAATTACATGGTTTTCCATTTTGCCTTTATAAAATTTACGTTAATAATAAAGTTCACTCTTTCGGTGTTCTTAGCAATACAGTATATTTTTCTATTATCAAAAGTATTGTGTAACATCATAGTTCCTAACTATCATAAGTTAAAGTAAACAAATAATTAATATTAAAATGATATATTAGGTAAATATATATATATGTACGTCAATGCGATCACCGTGACGCATCATCATCGAGATATTTTGGTAGCCATCGATCGGGGTTAGAATTAGTAGGCTCTGTTGCTGCTCTGATTGTTACCGGTCCTGCTGCTGTGACCTTTGAATAGAGTACGTTGCAAATAATACACGTGAAGACAATTTAATTTTACTTTTATTGCGATCACCAGAATTATCAATTTTAAAAACTAATCTTTATATAATTAAATATGAAACGCTTTTTCTCAATGACACTAAGGTTGAATCCACTAAGAACACCACTATGCTCTAATACAACTAAATTTTCATCTAAAACCTGAATCTTTAGCCTCCGGTTAAAATAAACATGTTCAATTTTTAAATCTTAGACTCCCCTAATGGTTTCTTCCTCAAGCTAATCAATATTCCTTCAACAAGCTTATCTTCACCAAAAGTCTTTGTAGGTTTCTCCTGCTTCTTGTCAGTGTCCCAAGAACCCATAATTTGGAGTAAATCGCTATTTGTTTCATCTTCTTTCTTCCTTCCGTCGCCGCTCTTTTCTAAAGAAGCTTCATCATCCGTCTCTGAGTCATCATAATCTTCTTCGTCTCTAACAGATGGCTCATTCTTATGAGTCTTCTTGGAAACTGGTCCAAGTTCTTCGAATGATGAATCAGATTCATATGGAACCGGGGTTGACGAAGGAACAATGTAACCTGATTCAATCCTAGCCTCAGGCATCATTTGTATCAAAGACTGCAGCTTCGGATAACCGAGGTTATGATATTCTAAACGGTATCCAAATCTGTCCAAAAAGTCTTTCTTCAAGTTACTCATGTTATAACCTCCAGGGTTCTCCTCTGTTATCTTCTTTACCAGCTTATGACAATCCGCAATCACCTGGCTTCTCGATCTTTCTTTAGGTCTCTGGCTCATCATAGCAATGTTCTTGGGAGTTTTCTCACCATCTTCTTCTTCGTCACGCATTGATTTTGACATATTCACAAATATCGATCTCAATCCATCCGTAGTAGGTGTATTGCTAACACAAAAGCTTTTCTCGGTGAACCTTACTCTAAAAGGTAGAGCATCAGAAGGATTCTCTTTTATCCATTCCTTCTCTGATATCAACAGAGATACTAGATCAAGTATTTTGGATACATCGAGAGGTTTGAGAGATGTAGGTCCTTCGTCCTTCAGATTCTTAGCCAACGCTTCTCTGAACAAGTAACGAAACAAATAAACTGGCCGTTCTTAAAAGCTATTGCAGAAACATTGCTAAGGGAAAAGGGAAGAATAAGAACCTTGAGATTGAGTGAGAAACAACGACGAACCCTCTTGGAGATTTAATGAAAGATTCAACATCTTTCCAAAACGTATCATCTTCTGCAAAAATGTCATTTACTTGATGAGGTTTAGTTGCTGCTGCATCGCTAAGGTCTGAACTTCTTCCCCAAGAAAACTTGAATCTCTTTAGAAGTCGAATCACAAGCCCCGGACTCTTAGATTTCTCGTTGCCTACTTTAGTGTCTGCTTCTACCTCCTCAGCAGATTCATTAGAGTCTGCAGTTCGAGATTCTAAGTCCTTATCCACCACTTTTCCTTCACCAACGACTCTTGACCCTTCGTCTCCATTTCCACAAATATGTTTCTTTTCTTGGAGATGCTTTAGCTCCATTTCAGGTGAACCAAACCATAGTCTATTTAGCTTCTTAATAAATCCGTCTTTTTCCTCAGAAGAAGAAACATCATCAACAACAGCAGTTAAAGCGAGCTGGTCTTCTTTCATGGATTCGTCTTTTGCCTTAACATCCACCTGCCTAATTACAGAAACAGGCTCTTGAGAACTCTCTTGTGATTGAGATTCCTCTTTCACGTCTTCGTCATTCTGTTTCATTTTCTGACATATCTTCTCCACACTAAAATCTTTGGGATTCTCGCTACTTAACTTCGGCGATGAGGCTTTGATATATAAATCTTGGTTAACAGCAGCATGAATTAAAAACATACCATCTCCCACTGGAACAACCTTTAAGATCTTTGGCATAGATAACAAAAACCTCGAAAAACTCTTATATCCGTAAAAGTCTCTATCTAGAGATACTTTCCTCTTACGCAGCTGCTCACGTAGTTCAGTAATAGGTGCTCCCTTAGGATACCAACTCAATATCAAACCTATCTGCTTAACAACTTCTTTCGGGATACGACGACATGCCTTAGAAGAAGCATTTGAACTCGATTCGAGCAACTCTACGGTTTTCACACTGGTCAAAGAAACTACTTGACTGTTGGAAGTGGGAGGTGTGGCAAATGGGTCAAGAAGAGGAGTTCTATAGTGACCATACCATGAATGATAAGGACCATCCGGTGGCTGGTTAAAGTGTTTACATGTTGTGTATTTCCCTCTAACTAAAGCATCCCAATCCCACATAATAGAAGCAGCACTACACAATACACCAGGCGTAGCTTCTTCATTTCCCGCGAGCAAAATGTTGTAATTGCTCATCCTCAATCTATGTAACACACTCGCGAAATCACTATCGCTAGAGATTAGAAAGAGATGAGCAGGAGGTGGATTCTGACTAACCCAACACATTAGATCTATAATCAAAGATCTATCCGTACTGTTCTTCCCACCTATGAATTCACATTACAAAAAAAAGTTAAGTTTTTTATTTTCCCAATCAGATCCTTAAGTTAAAAAAAGTAAGCTTTGCAAAGAAATGACCTTGAGGAACATGAGTGAGAGTGATTCCAGTAGAGGAGAGAGCTTCTTGGTTAGTTCTAGAGATCTGGATTAAGTCTCCGTAGGCTGTGATGTTGATTGGTCCTTTGATTCCGCTGTTTCTAACGGCGGATGTGATGGTTTGAGACAATTTGAAGACATTCGCACCTGCCGGCAAATGGCAGTTTTCGAAATCCCACCATACCGAAACCCTAACACTTCGTGACTCCTCGTCGTATTGAGGTCGTCTTGTAGAAGAAAAATGACTGACGCCGGAGCTATAAGAAGAAAATCTCGCGACCAGCACAGAGATCGCGTGACGCGGTAATGGCGGCAGCTCGACGACGGAGGTGGTGGAAGAGGAAGCTGCGAGGCGGAAGAAGACGGGTTTAAAAGACCCAAATTGCATGATTAGCTCAGGAAACGAGTAGAAAGAGGAGAGGTTTCATGTGCGATTGTAATGGCGGAGATGAGGGTTTTAGCATTGTTACGGAGTTTGAGGAAGATGAAGAACAGAGAAAGCCTGACTGACTAAAACCCATACTCACGTGCACATCACGTGATTTATGACTTACTATGGGCTTTGGTCTCTGAAGCCCATTACGAGTTTTCTTCGGGTCCATTTATCTCTTTAACTCGTATTGGCCCAATTAAATAACGATAAAGGGAGAGACGTGTTCATTCACTTTAGGATGGATATTTGGAGGAGCTTTGTGTGTGCCGGTGTAGATAATTTTAATGCAAAACGTTGGAAAATTGTGAAGAAGACGAAAACGATAGCTCGTTGAGTCTTTTTTTCTCATTGTTTTGACCAAACCATGATTTGTTTTGCTTTTTCTTCTTTCGTCTGTCTTTTTCTTTTTTTAGACGGTAGGCTTTCGCTTTAAGATGTTGAGGAAGAAAAAGATCGGAGATGCGTATATTCCTTGAATTCATCATTCATCTCTCATTATTGTGTCATACTATTTGTTTCTTAAAAACATTAAGGTTAAGTTTTCTTTTTTTCAACTACTGATATAAATATATAATTAAGGTATAATGAAAAACGAAATATTATACATTGCTTAAGATAATACTTCTGTTTATAGATGCAAGTTGCTTTTCCTTTTTTTAATTGTACTTTTTAATTTATTTAACGACCGAAATTCATGTACTATATATATATTAAAGAAAGAAGAAGACTAATGTAGTAAACGGGAAAGAGCTTAAGAGAACACTTGCGTAGTCAAGATGAGATCATGAGAAAGCATCATTAGTTTAGTTTGAAGACTAATATCTTTGAAAATCTGTATTACTCTGTCATAGCTTGTAATCGTCATTTGAATTGAAAGTCCTTTATCAAAAGAAAAAAAAAAAAGAAGAAGACTAATAATATTGACAAACAACTAAACGTAGTATTCAATACATGTTTATATCGATGGCGCCGGCCGACCCCTTAGGAAAGGTCCCGTACGTGAGATATAGTTTCGTGGATTGTTCTGATTATGAGATTTTTTATCTTTACAAATACAATCAGCCAATCATTACTTGGTTAGTGAAAAAGAAACTCCTAAGAAATAAATTATATAGACCATATATATGCATATTTCCAGGCCAACAGTAATTTAGGAAAATAAAATGTGGAGTTTTAGGCTTTCCAGGTTTTTAATGTTGGTTTCAACGACCCATCAGCACATGCTATATTTAGACACCAAAATTAATAAAATGTGGATATTTTCTTAAGAAAGGGGGAAAAAGGGACAAGAAAAAAGCTAAAACTTTATGAAGTAATAATATATATGGATTAATCAGATTAGTTTTGCATGGCCATAACTCGTGATGACCTGGACGTATGCGGGTTGTACAATCACCATCTACTTTTGTTTTCTATACGTTCCACCACATGTCTATGGGTCACCAAAACTCATTGGTCCTTTTTATTTTATTTTCTGACTTTTACGGTTTCTTTCTTTTAAAAAATTGATTCTCCTATCTTTATACCAAGATATTGAGTACTATCGGATATCTCCCAAGGGACAGCTTATTTTTAGGCTTCTATGTTATGGGTCATGACTAAGTCTAGAAAACCAGATAGTATTCAATTATCAGTAGGCACAAAAAGCAGCATATAACTTTAACTGTTCCTAAATTTCTCAACGAGTCGTCAAGTGAATGAATTATTTATCTAACTAACCAATCAAATCACGTATCAATTTTGAACCTCTTTTTTGACAAATCAATAATGAACTTCCTTTTTTTGTTTTTAATGAACGTATTACTTTACACACTGCACATGTTTCACGAACCGGTCCAGGTAAAGGCGGTGGTGTAAGAGAACACGCTAGCTATATTTTCAATCAGATGCTAGATATGACTGTTTGGTTTGAGTGGGAGTGGAACAAGAGGAATTCGATTAAACTATATATAGTTGAGCAAGTTTACTATAGGTTTTACTATACGGCTAAAAAGTAAAGTCTTTTACATAAATCAACTATGCAAAGCTGACGTAATTGATTTTTAATTTTAATCGTTAAACGTACATAATAATTGCATAACGATTGAGCATAATTGTGATTTCACTGTATTGTGTAATTAGTAAATCCAACAGAACCATGAGCGTTATCTTTTTCAATCAAAAACCATATTATGTCCACATTACCAACAGCAAAAAACCTTATTATATTAATATACGTGTTTCATTATTAAAGTTATCCTTTTTTTTCTTAATGATTTCATCATTATATTCCTTTCTTGAAAAATATGCTTTCATCATTTTACTAATCAATGTTTATTTAATTATTTTCGTCGAACCTATGATTCGCATTCACAGTGTTGTAAACTTTACCGTGCAGTAAATCTAGAAGGTGTGGTGATTTGTGGACGGAAGGAGAAAAATATATACTTTTAGTCAACATCAAAAATAATATAATTTGGTTGGTATAGTGAGATTGTGACACAAAATAATTGTCTCTTTTTTCTTCATCCACTCTTAGTTACGTACTTTAAAATGTTTATTCCATTACTTTGAAACACAACCGTAATTAAAATCAAATTGCTGCGTGCTTGTGTCTGTACTTATATATAATACCCACTTCGTTTCTTATTCTAACTCAAAAGACGAACACTAAACTATCAGAAACAAAAAAAAAGAAAGAAAGAGAAGGACATTACAAACAGTAACCCAATTATATTATCTCCAAGAATTCAAACCAAATATCATCAAATCGATCGATGGACATGGAGTCGAAGAAACCATATATGATGGTGACTATAATACAAGTTATATATACAATCATGTTCTTGATCTCCAAAGCCGTCTTCAATGGTGGAATGAACACTTTTGTCTTCGTTTTCTATCGTCAAGCTTTTGCTACCATCTTCTTGGCTCCTCTTGCTTTCTTCTTCGAGCGGTACATATCTATATACTACTCCCGATCTATCTCTATCTCTATTTCTGTGTGTGTGTGTATATGTACGTACGCACCATATTTTTTTGTAAATTTTCTATGTATGTTCATCGTATTCTCTCTTTATTTCTTCCTTTAGGAAAAGTGCTCCACCTCTTTCATTTGTGACCTTCATCAAGATCTTCATGCTCTCTTTATTTGGGTATGTCTGCTACAAGTACATTTTAATTATTTCATTTGCTTCAAGATTTTTGTTTGCGTATATATATAGAGTTTAATGATTTATTTCTGCTTAACGTTATAAACAAAAAAATAAAAACAAATTTTGTTTGTTTGTTTTTTCACCGTGGATCATTTTGAATTGTGAAAATATACCAAGCGAAACATAAAGATCCATAATAGTATGAATTACACCAATACTGCGTTTCTTGTATTTTATTGATAAAATGTGAATTTTTTTCTTTCTTATTCTTTGAAAGACTATAAAATGTAATTGACATTTAAAGGTTACAGTAATTTTCTTATCAATATTCTTCGAAAATTGTACAAACAAAAGCGAATTGGAAAATCTTTATTCTTTATGCGTTTACACTATTGTAGTATACTAGTATTGTGTGTTTTTAAGGAAAGAGACATTTAAAAGTATTTGAAGGAAGTCCATAAAGTATAAACAAAAACGGGCAAAGGCATTAATACAATGAATGCTACATCATACACTATACGTACTAACGGAATTTAGCTATGTTGAACTTATCTGTTAAACTTTTATCTATGTTGGGATTTCAGTGTGACATTGAGCTTGGACTTAAACGGTATCGCATTATCATACACGTCGGCGACTTTAGGCGCCGCCACAACAGCTTCCCTTCCAGCCATCACTTTCTTCTTGGCTCTCTTATTTGGGTATATACTTAATTACAATATATGTTAATTTGACTTGTTTTCATTAATACCTAAGTAGTCTTTCTAAGATTTAATGATTTTGTATTAAATTAAAGAATGGAGAGGCTTAAGGTTAAGAGCATACAAGGAACAGCAAAGCTTCTAGGGATTACTGTGTGCATGGGAGGGGTTATTACCTTAGCTCTTTACAAAGGTCCACTACTGAAATTACCTTTATGCCATCACCTCTATCACGGCCAAGAACATCTTCACCGGGATGAACCCTCCGGCGGTTCCACCTCGTGGCTCAAAGGATGTGTCCTTATGGTTGCCTCCAACGTTTTATGGGGTCTCTGGCTCGTTTTACAGGTATCTTTCTATTTTTTCGAAGTGCGTTATACATTATCCCATTGAAATTACTTTATATATATATACATGTTGAAGAGTTGAGTATTCGCCAATGTTAACCCTACGTTTAAGAGTTTTATAAATATTATTTTTGATTAAGCTAATTGAGTAATTGTGACAAGATTTTATACTATTTTTAATTAGTTGTTGCGTATTTACAAACAGGGTCGTGTGTTAAAGGTCTACCCTTCAAAGCTATATTTTACAACACTTCATTGCCTCTTGAGTTCGATTCAATCCTTTGTCATCGCAATTGCTTTAGAGAGAGATATCTCTGCATGGAAGCTTGGTTGGAACCTAAGACTCGTTGCAGTCATTTACTGCGTAATTAACTCTAATCCATTACATAATATATACTATGTCATAAATCAATAAATTATATATATTTATTAATATAAACGTGACATATATGCAGGGGTTCATTGTAACAGGCGTAGCATATTATTTGCAGTCATGGGTTATAGAGAAGAGGGGACCTGTCTTCTTATCAATGTTTACACCTTTGTCTCTCCTCTTCACTCTCCTCTCTTCAGCAATTCTCTTATGCGAGATCATCAGTCTTGGAAGGTTCCACAATATAATCTTCTTTAATATTTTCATTAATTTTTCTTATTAATTCAACAAATTAACTTATACATGTGTATATGGTTTTGTAGCATCTTAGGTGGAATATTGTTGATCATAGGACTCTACTGTGTGTTGTGGGGAAAAAGCAGAGAGGAGCGAAACAGTGGTGATGATAAGATTGATGATCTACAGGAGGAAAACGATGTCGTGTGTAATGAAGTGAAGGTTGTCATTAGTTAAAAGAGAGTGTTAGTTTTTTTGTCTTACATATATATATGTGTTAAAATTTAGGCTTTTTATAATACATGTGATATATTGGTCATTCACATATAGTATGCAGATCGTCTAGAATTTCGTAAGAAATCTTTGCTTTAACTTTTGTCACACCACTTTTAACTCCTTTTACTATATCATTTTACTTAGGGTGTTTTTGTTTGCCCAATAATGATATGCTCAACCTGCTAGATATCTCTAAATCTACGAAACATGTAGTAAGCTGTTGGTTTGACAAAAAAAAAAGTAGTAAACTGTTAAACACACAAACATGAAGAAATGATCTTTATTGCAAAGTGTACAACTTGGGGACATGCAAATATCCACCATATTTAAAGTATATAAATCAGTTCTATTTAATGATCTTTATTGCAAAGTGTACAACTTGGGGACATGCAAATGCCTCTCATATTTAAAGTATGTAGATCAGTTCTATTTAATGATCTTTCTTGCAAAGTGTACAACTTAGGGACATGCAAATATTTCCATATTTAAAGTATGTAGATCAGTCCTAATTAATTATTGTATCATGCTCATCAATTAATTAATAACAAGAAAATGTTGGTTTTTATTAGTCCCAAATTGGTGTCAAAAAATAAAAAAATAAGCCGCAAAAAATGGTGATATGGGATATTTTCCTCTTTAATTTGAGAAGCATCTTAATGATGTCATAGTTTTTTAATTATAATCGTTAAACGTACATACATTAATTGCATAACGATTGAGCATAATTGTGATTTCACTGTATCGTCCAACAGAACCATGAGCGTTATCTTTTCAATCAAACCATATCGTGTTCCATTGTTTAAGTTATCTTCTTTTAAGTAGTTATCTTCTTCTTTACTACTTCATGATTTCATCATTATATTCCTTTTGAAAAATATGATTTTTTTTTTTTAAAGGTTTATTTTTTTTTTCCAGAGCAAAAGGGGCGATATATTATTTTTGGGGTCAATAATAAAATACAAAATTATAAGCCCAATTAAGTAATTAACTAAATACATAGTACGTAGGCTTAGAAAAAGTTACCGTTAAGAGTTACCACTAGGACAAGCGTTAGCAAAATGTGAAGGATCCCCATGCTCTGCTGATGCTATATGATTTCATCATTTTACTAACAAAATGTTTATTTTCGTCGAATCTATGATTCATATTCTTCAGTGTTGTAAACTATATATAAACCACACCTTTGCAGTAAATCTAGAAGAGATGGTGGTGACTAATGGACGGAAGGAGAAAAATATATACTTTTAGTCAACATCAAAAATAATATAATTTGGTTGGTTATATAGTGAGATTGTGACACAAAATAAACGTCTCTTTTGTTCTTCCATTCTTCCAGGTTATTGGTTTGAGATTTAAATAAAATTTTAAAGACTTTAACTGTTATATAGAATCTGTTGTTATTAGATCAAAATTTTGTTACTCTATAAAAGTTTTAGTATTATTAGTCGGTGATTTGTAAAAAACCAATTAAAATCTTAACAAATTTGGGTTATTGGATTTAGACTTTTATAAAGTCATTAAAAGTTTTGTGTTATTCAACTAAAATAAAAAAATCTATGATTGTTAATGAATTCAATTATTATATTATTGGTTCATGATTTTTAACATTTTCTTTACAAAATAAAGTCATAAAAAATATTACAATAATACAGAAATTGTTTGCAGTTTAAAAGATTTTAGAAAACTAATCAACAAAATTTTTTAGCAATCTCTAACAATTTTTTAAGTTATAATGGTTTTATTGAACTATTCAAAAATCTTTTTAAATATTTATTCAATTACTTAGAAGAAGAAGAAGAACACTATAAACAGTAACCCATTTATACATCTCCAAGAATTCACAAACAAAACCAAACATCATCAAATTGATCGATGGACATGGAGTCGAAAAAACCATATATGATGGTGACTATAATACAAGTGATATATACAATCATGTTCTTGATCTCCAAAGCCGTCTTCAATGGTGGAATGAACACTTTCGTCTTCGTTTTCTATCGTCAAGCTTTTGCTACCATCTTCTTGGCTATATATTACTCTCTCACTCTATGTCTGTGTTTGTGTATTACCATAAATTTTTGTAAACTTTCTATGTATATATATATATATATATATATATATGTTCATTGTATTGTATTCTCTTTATTTCTTCCTTTAGGAAAAGTGCTCCACCTCTTTCATTTGTGACCTTCATCAAGATCTTCATGCTCTCCTTAGTTGGGTATGTATTTGCTCAAAAAAAAAAAAAAGTTGGGTATGTCTGCTGCATTCGTTTCGTTTCGAGAAGTTTGTTTGCGTGTATAGGGTTAAACGATTTATTTCTATTTAAAGTTTTTAAAAAGACTCAACAATTTTGTTGGTTTTTTCTTCGTGCATCATTTTGAATTTGAAAAATATACAAATTAAAGTGATACATAAAAGTAAAAATCCATGGCATTATTATTATTACTATTTAAATCCATGATAGTATGAAGTACACAAATATTTGCGTTTTATAATAGATATATATATATATATATATATATATATATAGAAGTTTACAGTAATTTCATCGAATCGATCGTACTTACAAAAGCGAATGATAAACTTTAGTTTTTATGCGTTTATACTGTACATTGTGTGTTTTTAAGGAAAAAAAAAACATACTATAAAAGTATTTGAAGAAAGTTCATTAAACTTTAAGGTATAACCTAAAACGCGCAAATTAAAGCAAAAATACAACGAATGCTACATATATCTATGTTGGACTTATCTGTTAAAATTTATGTATGTTGGGGTTTCAGTGTGACATTGAGCTTGGACTTAAACGGTATCGCATTATCATACACGTCGGCCACTTTAGCCGCGGCCACAACAGCTTCCCTTCCGGCCATCACTTTCTTCTTGGCTCTCTTATTTGGGTATGCTTTAATTACAAATTTACAATAGATGCTAATTTAATTAATTTGACTCGTTTTAATTCATACCTAATTAATCTTTCTAAGATTTATTTATTTTGTATTAATCTAAAGAATGGAGAGGCTTAAGGTTAAGAGCATACAAGGAACAGCGAAGCTTGTAGGGATTACTGTGTGCATAGGATAGGAGGGGTCATTACCTTAGCTCTTTACAAAGGTCCCCTGCTTAAATTACCTTTATGTCATCACTCATCACCTCTATCACGGCCAAGAACATCATGAACCCGGCCACGTCTCTGGAGGTTCCACCTCATGGCTCAAAGGATGTATCCTCATGATCTCCTCCAACGTCTTATTTGGTCTCTGGCTCGTTTTACAGGTATCTTTCTATCTTTCAAGTTGCTTTATACATTACCCCATTGAAATTACTTTATAGCTAGGCCAAAGAGTTGAGTACTCGCCAAAGATTGAACCTTACATTTAATAGATTTATTTATATACTTTTATTATTGTTGAGTAATATTGTGACAATCTTTTCAGCTATTTTAATTAAATTTGTTTCGTATTTACAAACAGGGTCGTGTGTTAAAGGTCTACCCTTCGAAGCTATACTTCACAACACTTCAGTGCCTCTTGAGTTCGATTCAGTCCTTTGTCATCGCAATTGCTTTAGAGAGAGATATCTCAGCATGGAAGCTTGGTTGGAACCTAAGACTCGTTGCAGTCATTTACTGCGTAATTAACTCTAAGTCTAATTAATTTCTTAATAAAAATTATGTCATAAATTAAATAATCGTTATAATAATGAATATTAACAAACGTTACAAATATGTAGGGGTTCATTGTAACGGGCGTGGCATATTATTTGCAGTCATGGGTTATAGAGAAGAGGGGACCTGTCTTCTTATCAATGTTTACTCCTTTGTCTCTCCTCTTCACTCTCCTCTCTTCAGCAATTCTCTTATGCGAGATCATCAGTCTTGGAAGGTTCTACAATAATCTTCTTTAATATTTATTTTCATTTTTCTGATCTAATCAACAAATTAACTTATACATGTGTATATGGTTTTGTAGCATATTAGGCGGAATATTGTTGATTATAGGACTCTACTGTGTGTTGTGGGGAAAAAGCAAAGAGGAGAGAAACAGTAGTGATGATAAGATTGATGATCTACAAGAATGTCGTGTGCAATGAAGTGAAGGTTGTCATTAGTTAAAAGATAGTGTTAGAGGGGGTATTGAACCTAACATTTGAAAGGATCTTAGAATATTCTTATTCAATTGAAAATTTTAAAAAATATTATGAAATCATATGTTATTCAACTAAAATTTATATAGTTTTTTTAAAAATAATAATTCAGAATCTCTTGTTATTCAATCAATAGTTTATAAAACCAACTTTAAATCTCTAGTTATTCAAAATATTACAACTTTATTTTAGAATGCTATTTTGAATGATTTTTAAAATTTTTTTTTTTTAGTTAAAAAATACTCCTTTCAAAGTCATACCCTAATTTCCGCAGATCAACTCTTTGTTTCTATATTTTTTTTTTTTATTCACGTTTGCTTCTCTCTCTGCTTTGTATTGGTTATTTTCTATAGAGAACCATTAAAATATAGGATCACGTGGATTTTTTCTTACAACACACACCCCAAACCACTAAGCCCAACTTTCTTGTTGACTTGTTCTTTCTTCTCCTCATGTGTCCTTCACCTTCTTCTTCTTCCTTTTGCTCATCTTCTTCGCTTAGCTTCTTCCTCTGTTCTTCATCTCACTTAAAGGTTCTTTTTCTTTCTTGCATGATTTAGGCTCTATGGTGGTGCCTCGACAAATTTAGGTCTTCATCTCCTACAACTTTATAAACAAGCGACATATTTTCTTTTTTTCTTTTGTGTTGTAAAATATTTTAAAATCACAACAAGTTTACTGATAAAATTTCATAGAATCACATTTCATTTTCTAAAAAAAGAAAAAAAAATCTAAAACACAATCAAATCTTTTAAAAATCTATAAAAATTTTCAAAATTCTAAAATATTAAAATCTTACCAAATCCTTTAAAATGTCAACTTCAATACTCTTAGTTTTTTTTTGTCTTTTATATATATTGTATGTGCTCTTTTTTATAATACATGTGATATATTGATCATTCACATATAATATGTAGATCGTCTAGAATCTCTTAAGAAATGCTTGCTTTAACTTTTGTCACACCACTTTTAACTCCTTTTACTATATCATTTTACATAGGGTGTTTTTTTTTTGCCCAATAATGATTTGCTCAACCTGCTAGATATCTACAAATTTACTAAACATGTAGTAAACTGTTAAACACACAAACATGAAGAAATGATATTTATTGCAAAGTGTACAACTTGGGGACATGCGGCGGATTTTGTAAGAAAAAAGAAAAAAAAAACAATAAGAGATATCAAACACATAAACTGAAATTGCCTAAAGAATGCTAAATCGTTTTTCTTGTTTTTTTTTGTTTTATAAAACCATGACATGGTTTTTAAAAAGAATATCATTTTAGCTACTCCTGGTTGGTAATTTCTCTGTAGTCTCTCGTAACTCATTTGGTTCCTAAATCAGACAATGTAGTAGAAGACTCTTTGACTTGCTTCTCCAAAGACACATCTTTTGCTTTTTCCTCTGTTTTAGGCAACACAATTTCTTTGTCTTCCTCAGATGTAACGATCATCTCTTGAGCATCCTTAAACTCTGATATCTCAGTCTCTTCTGCAGTCTTAACTTCTGATTCATCTGTAACTTTAACGTTCGATTTCTCAGGAGTATTGACTTCAAAGACTCCTGGAACTTTAATCTCTAAATCCTCTGTAGATTTAACTTCTGAAACCTTTAAAAGTTCTGATTCTGCTGCTTTAACTTCATCACTCTTAACTTCAGAAACTTCTTGAATATCCTTATCCTCTAAGACCTCAGACTCTTTTGTAACCCTAATTTCAGACAATTCAGGAGCAGAAACTTGTGGAATATTCTTATCCTCCAAGACCTCAGGAACATTTGACTCTTTTGTAACCTTAATTTCAGACAGTTCAGGAGCAGAAACCTCTGGTATATTCTTATCCTCCAAGACCTCAGGAACATTTAATTCTTTTGCAACCTTAACTTCAGACAACTGATCAGGAGCAGAAACCTCAGATGCTTCTGGAAGTTTTGACTCTCCTCCAACCTTAACAACTTCTGATGTTTTCTTAGCTTCCAACTCCTCTGGAAACTTAACTTCCCAATTCTCTGAAAAATTCTCTTCAGCTTCCTTAGCTTTAGGAGTTTCAGGAGTCTTAACCTGAGAATCTTTTGGAATCTTAACTTCGAGGTCATTTCGTGTCTGAACGTCAAAGGTTTCTTCTGGAGCTTTGACAATAGGAGCGGTTAGAGCAGAAGTATCAAGCTTTGAAACCTCTGAAGAAGGACCGGTTTTGTCATTGGTATCTGGTTTTACCGGAGATAGAGCGGTTACTTCTTTCTCCACAATTACCTTGTCCTGTTTGAAACAAAAAAAAAAACCATCCACAAATTGATATGAAAAGTGAGTAAACCAGTAGATAAACCAGTCCGGTTTGGACGGTATGATAAATCATAGTAACTTTTTTTTTTTAGGGGTCAATAAATTATTGTCACTTTATTAGGTTCCACTCCCACATATAAAATGTAAAAACATATGCACTAACTATAGAAAAGATTTTACTTTTATTAAAAGTGGTCCTTAAATTAAAACTTAAAAGGCAAGAGAAGCTTTTATAATATATCTTATTTTGTCTTTTGTAATAATCCTTCAAAATAATAATGCGTTCTGGTTCCTAACTTGCCGGCCATAATATTAAGAAATTGTACCGAAAAAACTTTACGAAAGAAAAGTAAATTAAGGTAAAGAACTTTTGTTTTGAAGCATTTGCATCTATAGTATTCCATCTTTTCGACAAGTATTGTATAAACAATAATTTAGATCCTTATCGAACGTTGGATAAATAGAAGAATAAAAACCATAGAGATGATGATGAATAAGAATAGAAATTTTCTGTATATACCTCATGAAACAAGTGACTGAGAGATGGGCGTTTGTTGTGTTCGTCCACGTCATCTTCAATCAAAATCTCTTTTCCCTTCTCGCTCCGTCGTGCAGCAGCAGCCGCAGCTGCTTCTTCCTCCGCGGCGTTATTAGTAGCATTGTTCTTCTCGCTCTTGTCAGCCGGATCCTTGTCATGATCAACAGGAACCGCCGTATCTCGCTCCACCGGAGCAAGATCCTCGTCATTATCTTTGAGAACCTTTGGCTTGATGGCACAGTTTCCCATCTCGTACGTTAAACAACAAAGATAATGATCAGACAAGAAAATATTTTTCTCTCTCTTAATTTAGCCTTTTATCTTCCGAGAGATTAGAGAGAGAGAGAGGTGTGTATTAAGGGATGGTCAAAGAAGAGTTTATTGTCCTACAAATTCTCTGCGGCCATGAAGGAGGAGGAATATAGAGAGAGAGACAAAGATTTTATTAGTATAATATAGTAAGGGTTTTTGTGGTAAACCTAAATTTACATTAGGACATTAATCTGATTTGTTTTGTAGTATGCAAATTAATGATATAAATTAAACTCTCTAATCATAGAAAATATTTGTAATCGAATCTTTATTTTGATGCATATTATATTTTGCTACTGAATCAAGCAGGTGAGATTACTGAAAAAGGGAAATAAATAATAGAAATTTTGGTAATGGTATCTCTATTGTCCATATGCGTTCCGAATAATAAAAGAATTCTTCCATATAACGGTCACATTTACTACCTTTGGCCGTATTGTCAAACTATGCAAATTTATTAAATATAAAACTTAATTATCGTTTTTTTTTTTTTTTTTCAATCGTGAACGTGTGTTGAAAATGTCAACCGTGAGTTAAGTTTAGTAACAAGCAAGTTGTTTAAGAGATCACAAAAATCATATGAATCTTTTAGTTACCCGTTAATTCGGATTATGGACCAAAAATACTCAGCTGATGGCAGTTCTGTTATGTAACATTGTGAAGATAATGTATGATGTGAAAAGTTTGAGAATTTTGATTTAGGTCTTATGGTTGATTAGTTTGTTCAGATTTTTGGTTTCAAGAATATGAAGAATATGAACACTGCTATAGAGTGATTTTGTGATTCTCAGCTTGAGGGATATTGAACTTGAAGTAATTATAGGAGAAGCGTTCTGATGCTAAAAAGGGTATACACTAACACCAACACAATCTTCTCTTCCGTACCAAAGGAATTAAAATATAGATATTCTCCAGGCGAGTTTTTCTTCATGCATCGTTGAAATACTTTATAACACATTCATGATACATATCATCTTTTCTTGTTATAGAATGAATGGCACTTTAAGGAAACCAAATCGGGAGGTCGGGGAAATATGCATATAAAAGAAGAAATTTCAAATTTCCATCACAAGAATAAATTAAAGGGATGATGGTTGGTGAAATTTTTGTAAATGATATAAAAGACAAAAGCGAATGGTAATGGCCTAATGGGCTTCAGTATAATATCACACAAAGCCTTTTAACAAGGAGCTTAAACGCGTATCCCACATCGGAGACTAAGAAAGTTTGGTAGTGAAATTTTTAGTATATAGTAACTTCACTATCTTGGAAGATAAAATCACGCAGCCATGTGGTGAGCACAAAGCGAACTATTCTTTCGCCTTTTACTAAAGAATACCGTGTGCTCTCCACGCTAAGTGGCATACGCCAATTTTTGGAGGGCTCTCACTTCACTGTGAGACCCAACATTTACCCTAGTCTGATTTTTTTTTTATTGGCTACTGCGCTACCAAGCTCAAAGGCCCAATACAACATGTTTTTCAATCGAGAAGATTGAACATTGTGTTGTTGTTATTTCTCTGTTGTTGTGTATGGAAAGCTCAGTATCAGTTTGCTGTTTCCGGTTGCATTTATATTATGATCATTTGCAGAAACTTATAGTGATGAAAATTCAGATGCATATAAATAACTCTGTTCTTCACTCTTTTGACGTTTTTATAGACCAAATTGTTGCCAAAAACCATTCAAAATATTGTAACTATATAAATTACTCTGTTCTTCACTCTTTTGACGTTTTTATAGACCAAATTGTTGCCAAAAACCATTCAAAATATTGTAACTATGTATATATATATTTTAGAGACTGTCCACTGGTTTGATTTTATCTATATTGGGTTTGGTGTCATGGGAAATCCCAGTAAGTTGATACTGAAAACATTGTGAAGCTTTTGTTTTCTCTTTAGTTTAAAGTTTTGATTTTTAAACAAGAGGTTTGTGGTATGTTTATGGATTAGTATGGAATGCCATGAAGTTGAGAAGAAGAGAATACATTCGGACCGGGGTCCCCAGCCTCCTCCTCGCAACTCCGCATTGGTGCCTCATTTTTACAGGTTCTACATTCCGTTAATTCTGATGTGTTGGTAGTGCATAAAGTGGATTCAAATGTCAAGGAAGTGGAAGAATCGCCTCAGCAGCAATAATCAACAAACTGGTAATGGCTTGATGTCTTGAAGGCAGTTGTGATTCTACTTATGAAGACTGATCTGTGAGAAAACAGAATCTGATTTCATTTTATTTCCTGTCTTTAAACCAAAGATTATGTTTATGCTGATGAAAAAAATAGACAGTGACTGTTGTATAGCTAAGGGATACAACCTTTGCCTTCTGCTAAGGGATAGCTAGGGGTTAAATTTTTATTTTAGATTGTAAAGAAAAGATTAAAATGATCAAATCAAGGAGAATCACACAGAGTACACCCATTATATAACTAAAACATCAGAAAAACATTATTAGTCTCATCTTCAGATTTGCTTGCTAGGAAGATGTAGAGTAAGCCAATTCCAAAGCCATGCTGACCTAACAGGTGGGTCTACTAAGACAACATTGTGGTAACGTGTCGTCTGCAAACCTCGAATAGAATAGAGAGAACTTTCATCCATGTTATTAGAGAGAGCACGATCAAACATAAATTTTTTAGCACGTTGTAATAATTGAATTTTAACATGGATATCCTTTTGGATTTGTGTTTCAATACATTTGAAATCTTAATTTTTTTTTTTTTTTATAGATGTTACACATAAACTTTACATACACATCTTCTTTCAATTTAGTAATAATTGAATTTGTACCTTTTTATACTTTGTCATAATTAATTTATGTTTTGCTCATATTTTTCTTATGTTTTGCTTATATTTGATCAATTTATTTTAAACTATTTCAATAACTATAACATTCATTGATAGAAGTGTAGTCGCATTGAATTTAATTTAAACATTTTGGATATATTTGATTAAATTTTATTGAATTAACCAAATGAATCTCTTTGAATTTTTAATTAAAAAATGAAAAGAAGAAATTTAGTTTCCATATTGGTTCTAATACACATTACTATTATCAAAATAAAGCTGGATTTAGAGATTTTGAGTTTCCTCTTGAAAAAATATTATCGACATCAATTTTTTTTGTTTTAGTTTACCAGAGTACATGATAAAATAATGAATAACTAGGTTTAAACCCGTGGGACGAATTGTAATTATATTTTTAAAAGTTGGATACTAATTGAGTAGAACTTATATGTATAAGAATGTAAATATATATATATATATAGTTTGATTGAGGAGCTAAAATGGTATAACAGTATATTTTTTAAAGGATTTTAAAGTGTATTTAGAGTTTAATATAAACATTACTTGTTTTTATTATAATATGTATAAATTATGTAATATATTGTTGTAGTTTTGTAATTATAAATTAGTAGTGTGACACAGAATTTTAATTTTTTTTTTAATTCCATTAGTCTCGAAATAAATTAAAAGGTAATAATTGAATTTGTACCTTTTGTATTTTATCATAATTAATTTATATTTTGCTCATATTTTTCTTATGTTTTGCTTACATTTGATCAATTTATTTTAAACTATTTCAACAACTATAACATTCATTGATAGAAGTATAGTCGCATTGAACTTAATTTAAACATTTTGGATATAATTGATTCAATTTTATTGAATTAATCAAATGAATCTCTTTGAATTTTTAATTAAAAAATGAAAAGAGAAAATTTAGTTTCTAAAGGAGAACCTTGACAATTAACTAGTACGCTCCCAGGACAAGATTGAAACGGTTCCTATCCATAGGACTTGCAGCTTGGAGAAGCTGCTTCTCTTCTTTGATGCTTTATGATATTATAAACAAACTTGATGGACCGACAACCGTACAGTGCCCATTGAAGAAATTTCAATGTCATTCGGTGAACTCTCGCATGTTTGTTTCCTGGAATTAATATCCAACGGAGGGACCTCTCGTCATCATATGTAACGAAATGTTAACTAAAAAATATATATATAAAAGATAGCTACGTACCTTTGGGTAGACTAAATAGTCGCATTCCAGCACGCTCAAAGACATATCTCAAGTATTTCGGGGCATCATCATCAACGAAGCAGGTGATTAACGTCTCAGGACCTAGATATCTAGATTCTTAAGGATTAACCAATCTTCCACGTCCCAGAACACCCTCTTCTCTCCCCCTGCCCAAACGGATCACCAAATAAACAAACAATATAAACGCATGGTATATACATGCATGTACGTAACCCTAATCCAAAATATATACATATATATGTTGAATGAATATAGAGACAATATAAACGAACAATTTCAATCTTACGTACATTGGAATTTACTGGTGCTATCCATTGACAATTTTGCTGATAAAATTAACGAGAAAAATTAGAGACGCCGGACCCGACGGATGATTGAGAATTTTCTCAAGTTATTATCGAGAAAATTAGATAGGCACTTTATAAATTAGGGTAACATGCATCTATATATACAGAAATAAATACCATTTAAACATAGTTAACAATTCTTTTTCATTACCAATAGTATTTTGTTAATATAACATAGAATACACAGTTTTTTAATATAACATATTTTGTTAATATAACATATAATACACAGTTTTTTTATATTTGTAGAACATACATAATAACCTTGATTAAAAACATTCATTTATAGATTTTGTAAAAGTTATCACCATTGACACAAAATATTCAAAGGAACAATATATATAAAATAATATATAAAAATATAAAGTAAGATATCAAAGAGGTTATTCATTAGATTTTTTGCAATTTCCGGTCTGCTGCTTTGAAATTGTATCCTGATAAGCTCTCAAGGTTACATTTATAAATATTTATGATCATCTCCAGAAACCTATTTGGTAATGTGGTGGAAATTATTCACAGGAGGCAGCACAAAAGAAGAAATTCAAACTGTGCCTTGATGCATGCATATAAATCACTCTGTTCTTCACTCTCTTGACGTTTTCACCGACCATATTCATGCCAAGACCATTCAAAAGATTGGTTCTGAATATTTTACAGACTGTCCACTGGTTCGTTTTTGTTGGCGATTAAACTTGAGGTTAGTGGTATGTTTATGAATTATGGATAGTATCGAATGTCATAAAGTTGAGAAGAGTTTTGTGGTATGTTTATGGATAGTATCGAATAAGTTGAGTCAGAAGAGAATATATTCGGGTTGGGTCCCGGATACACTCGGTTCACCCATTTAGAGTCATTAGGGGACACACCAAGTTTTTGCAAATCATAGCTGCACAAACTTTTAAGCAGAAAGAGAGGGAGATTGGTGTATCGAAGGAGCAAGTCGAAGCTTCCTTGACTTCAAAATCCTGTTCATCTGGTAAGTCAATATGATCCCCTTACCTGCAATCTTTTTTCTGTCTTGGCTACTGAATCTGACCAAAGTAAGAAGAAACTTAAGAGCTTTGATTTATCACACATGCATCCTCTGTTCTTCCATATATTGGAGAAAGATAGAGTTGTAGATCAATGACAGTTTGAAATCTTTCGTCTCTTGATGAAAAGTAGAACTTTACCAAATTGGATCATCATACTCATGTTTCTCTAAGAGAAATCTTGTGATTCTTTTGTTCTAAGATTGAATCATACTCTCACTCATGTGGTTTGTGTGTACGTGAGATTATTGAAGCAACAAGTTTACTTTGTGATCTTACTCTGTATACATCACTAATTTGGCTTCGTTTATATGTAAAAACTAGGAAGTCATCGACACATCTGGAGGGTAAAGTCTTATGATCTCACTAAACCATCATCACTTTTGATATCTAAATTTCCAGTTCTCAGTCTTAAGCTTTACTCTTTTGTTCCAGCTGCGGCGCGAGTTTTGTGGTTGAGATTGTCTCGGAACAGTTTGAAGAGAAGAGTTTGCTTGAGAGGCATCGCATTATAAACGCTGCCTTTGAAGAAGAGATGAAAGAAATCCATGCCCTCTCAATAAAAAAGGCTCAAACTCCACAACAATGGAAGCCAATATCACAACTCTCTGAAACAACTCCAACCACAGAGGCTTGAAGAGAAAAGAACAAGAGAGATCTTAGCTCTTTGTTTTAACCTCGCACCCTTACTAAGATAAAAAAGCTGTATTTAACTTTGACCTGTTCAAAGGTCTGTACTTTAATAATCATGGAAACTACTTATGAATTTTAAACACAAATACTGGCTGTTTCTTGTCTGCTCAACATCTTTAACCGTCAAGAACACTTGTTTTTATAAGGAACAACAAATTACTCTTCCATCTTCATACTCTTCTTCTTTTTGGACTTTTCCGATCGTTCTGAAGAGCCAGAAACCGTACTTGTTGAGATGCCATGTTTACCAGAGGAAGAACCAGAATGCTTTCTTTTGGGTGACTTTGGAGCCTCGGTGAAGCTAGAGAACAAGCTCTTCTGTTTGCTCTGGCTACGTGAGGAAGCAGAGTGTTTGCTGCTTTTAAGACGGCTACTTTGAGTTGGGTTAGAGTATTTCCCAGAAGAATTCGTCACTGCTCCAACAAGCTTCTGTTGGCTTCTTGCCTTTATCTTCTGAAGCAGCTCGTTTGGTTCAGCGTACCTAACTAACGCAACTCGCCGAGAAATACTCCCAGCTACCCATAAAAACACACAAATTACATAAGTAACAGGGGACAATACTGTGTAAAACTAAACGACTAAAACCTACAAACCAAAGAAGAGGAATATACCAATGGTCGAATTCTCAGAAGGTAAAATCATAGTTGACTCAGTATCTTGAGGAGGATAGCTAGCAAGCTCAAACTTGGTACCTATCAAAAAAAAACAGAGAGGAGGATGGTAACTAACTTAATTCAACCTTGGAGCCAACTTTTGGATATCAAAACCCATCAAAACTTACCAGATGAATCTACAAAATTTCCAAATATTCCATCTTTGTCTAGATCATAATCAAACTCAAGAACGTCATCATCGACTTCTGGAAACTGCGTTGCAACAGGTCCCTATAGTTTTTAGAACATAGCCATAAGATCAATTGCGTCAAGTTCACGTAATAAGGCATCTTTCAATATCAAAAAGAAAAAAAAAAGTGATTTTGATTGTGTAAACATACTCGGCCTAAAGGATATTGGAGAATCCAAATCTCTTCCTTAGTACTGATTTCAGCGTCGTCTACCTCCTCTGTGGTAGCGACTACGAAATCTTCGTTAGGTTCGTAATTCGATACCATCTCTTCTCAAAATCGAAAAAAAAAAAACCTGCAAAATCGAAAAAAAAAAAAAAAAAGTTGAGCTTTATGAACAAGGAAGCGACTGAGAATGAAGGGTCACTCTCAAACCTAACAAAATAAGCGACTGAGAAAGAAGGGGCACTTCGTCGACGGCTATAGAAGAGAGAGAGATTGAATAGTTACCGGAAAAAAAGACCAATGCGGCGGAAGACCTAAAACCCTTTGCCAAATTATACGGCGTAGTCTTTTGAGTTCCAACTCAAAACGACGTAGTTTCGTACGTAATAAATTTGGGTTTTACCACATTAAACCGGAAAATTAAGCACCTAACCGGAATTTGGGTATAGAATCTTGGGTCATAAATGGGCCTTAACTGACAGTGCTTAATAAGCCCAATAAGAAAGCAATGTTGGCTGCAACAACGAAAGAAATGTTGTTTGATTCAGAAAGAAGCTCTTCACTGAAATCTCTCATAAACCCTAAATCCCCAAAATGGAATGTTAAAAAAAAATTTCACCAGAAGAAATCTCAAATTCCAAAATCTGCTTTTGAATCCCGCAACGAAGAAGAGATGATAAGAAGAAGGATCTCATCGATCATATCAACATCACTCATCAATTCTTCGTTTCATCAAACCGCGAAACCCAGATTCGTCACTTCTTCGCCACTTCTTCAATGCCGTAGTAGTAGCTCTCCGATCTTCACTCAAACTCCAAACTTTACGAGCAGGGCATCGTCGTTTCAGGGAATTAGAGCGTTTAGTTTATTGTGTTTGAACGATCTGAGAGACAATGTGCCAAGAAAACTCAAGACGAGGAAAGGTAGAGGTATTGGTTCTGGTAAAGGTAAAACTGCTGGAAGAGGTCACAAGGGGCAAAAAGCTAGAGGAACCATGAAGTTTGGTTTCGAAGGTGGTCAGACTCCATTACGACGCCGTTTACCAAAACGTGGCTTCAAGAACAAATTCAAGCTCCATTTCCAGGTACAACAAACAAAAAAGCTCGTGCCTTTCAGTTCTTGGATTTGTGTTCTGAGTTCAAGTTTATTGTTTTTGTAGCTTTTGATTCATTAGATTAGGTCGAATTTAAGAATCTAATCAGATGGGTCTTAGCTGCTTGTGGTGAAGTAGATGATAGTTTTATGCAAGGATTGGTATTTAGAGTTTGAATTTGACAGTATTGATGAAATGATTTGTTGTATGATGATGCAGCCGGTTGGACTAGGAAAGATAGCGAAACTCATAAACGCTGGGGAGATAGATTCTCATGAGTTGATCACAATGAAAACGCTCAAGGTACAGTCATACATACTCGCTCTTGACTCACGTGTTATAAATCGAGTTGATGATTCTTTTTAGGGTGTAAACTCATTTTAACACCCGGCTTGCAGGATGTGGGAGCTATAGGGAAGCAAATAGAAGATGGAGTAAGGCTAATGGGTCGTGGTGCTGATGAGATCAAATGGCCACTTCATTTCGAGGTTTACCATTTTTGCATTATGAACTTTTGCTTCTGTATATAGTCTCTCTGCATTTTCCCCCATTGTGTCAAGTCATTGTTAGAAAGTTTGGTTAATCGGTGATGCTGTGCTTACTACAGGTTTCGAGGGTGACTGTTAGGGCAAAAGAGGTGGTGGAAGCGGCAGGAGGATCAGTGAGGAGAGTGTATTACAACAAATTGGGCTTAAGGGCATTGCTTAAACCGGAATGGTTTGAGAAGAAAGGAAGGTTATTGCCAAAAGCAGCGCGACCACCTCCTAAACAACAAGATAAGGTCGATAGCATTGGACGTCTTCCAGCTCCGAGAAAGCCCATTCCCTTCTTTGCAGCTGAGGAGAACAAAGTTGAGTCTCCTATTGAATCGTGATTTTGGGTTGCCTTTTAACAAAGTTGTTTGTGTTGTTTCTTGGTCAATGTCGGATCTTTTTATTTGACAAATAAGGCCTTTCTCGATTTACTTACTCTGTACTTGGTCGCAACTAGTTCTTAAGCATTTTCAGACTTGTTGTTTGGGATCAAGGCTTGATCATGAAGAAGGTTGAGGAACCATGGAATGAATTCGCTAGATTTCAGTTCTTTATCAAACCATTTATGTCGACGCAATTTATTCACTTTTACGTTGAAATTATAAAATATGAAAATGGAGTGACGCTGTACAGATTACAGAGGAAGATGTAAGTTTCTAGCTTGACCTGTATTACACCGACGTAGATAAACAATGTTTTAGTTTTTTTACTTCTTACCAAAACACTAACAATTGCATTATTTAGTGGATAACGTCGTACACATAATTGATAATTTACCTAATCCATAGAAAAGGAGCTATGAATGATTGCCTGAAATTAAGCGAAACGACCGAACGTAAAAACAGAAGAAGATAGTGTTCGAGGTTTCAGAACTCATGACACTTAACAAACATGTAATGATGACGACTGTACTGTTAACTATAGCACTGATTATTTTTAAACAACTACAATAAAAGAAGAGTACTCGATTGGTTTTCTAATTTTTTTTTGGTAGAATCGATTGGTTTTCTAATCAGATATTATCAAAAAAAATATGGAAACAGATCGGGTTTTGTATAGTACTTCTTAAAAACGATGGGTAATTTAAGCAAAAATGTCGAATGTGGGATACATAAATGCTTATATTTTTTTTTTTTCTGATGATCATAGCTATTGATGATGATGAACTTTCTTGCATAAATTTCACGTTTAATGTCAAAATATATAAAGTATATGACTATAAAAAGAACTACAATAAAATAGCACTAAAACATGTTTTATAGACAAAAATAACACATATTTCATAAATTTTCAAAAATACCACTATTTAATAAAATTTTGAAAATTTAAAGGTTGAGATTCTTAATTTTACATTTAGGATATAGTTTTGATAAGTAGTGTTTAGTATTTTGAATTTAGCATTTAGTATTTTGAAAAATTAATTTTTAAATATAATATTAGTTTTAGAATTTTAGAGAATTGTAATAGATTTGGAAACAAAATATTTTTAGTACTATTTATAAGCGCTATAAAATCAGATGCCCATCACATTGACAAATCTCAATAGGCATTTCAAAGACATTTTTGGCTATAATTAAAACAAATAAATGGATCCCAAGAAAAAAGAAATGGTTGATTATATATATCAAGACCAATCTACGTCAGACTTTTTGGTTACACCATATATTTCAATTCTCTTTAGATTTAAACGATTTGACCTATTCTTTTAAAATTGCACATAATTAGTCAGTTAGTCTTTGTCAAATTCAAAGTCAATTTCTAATTTATTGTAACTTTCCAGATAATTAGTTTTTTTCCCACATGAGTTGATCGTAATAACAACTTCAAAGACAATTTCTAACTTATATATTGTATGTATTTTTGTTTTTAATATCGTGAAAAACCTTTATTTTTGTTTGTTGGCAAAAATGTGAAAATTGTTGGATACGAAGATTTGGTTTTCATAAGGGTGATGGACAGTTTTAAGTTTAACGAATACCAAAACTTTTATGCAAAAGTTATTAAGTAATGAAGAGTAAAATATACCATCAGTTTTTATCATAATTATCAAAAAAAACTCTAACAATAGCTCCCTTAAAACAAATGAATGATACATTAGTTTTTAGTAACTGTTATGTCTATACATTTCAAAACTAATTATCTAGTGGAATCTATAGAAAAAAAAAAACACTAGCTTGCACCTACGGAGAGGCTAGAATTCTTGGGTAACAAACTAACTACCATAAGAATTTCTTGTGTGATTTTATGTAAGATAATAGAGTTTCTTGTAAGATAATATAGTTTTTTAAAAATCATTTGCATTTTATGATATTTTGTTGATTTTAGGAATCTTATTGATTTGGTAGAGAAATTTAAATCGATATTAAAAAACTTTATAGATATTGGCGATTTTATGAAAATAAACTTAATTAGTTTGGTCAATTTACTATATTTAACTTATTGTATTTTGATCAATTTTGTAGAGATTAATATTACAAATAAATATTTAAATAAGAATAACTATAAGGCTTGAACACCGAATGTACAATTAATATTGATGGAGCAGTGAGGAATTAAAAAAAAAAAAAAAAAGGAGAATCTCTTGAAAAGATTGCTAAAATCATAAACCCGGGCTGAGCCGGCCCAAAGCAGAACTCAGCCCAACAATCAACTGTTTTAAGCAGCACATTATATAAAAACGTTATAGGGCGCTTGGGAGTACCATACTCATCTGCAGTTCGAGCCCCACCTGTTACCGAAAAAATAATGAATTTCTCTTTCCGAGGTTAATTAGTGATGCCATGCTTATTACAGGTTTCGAGAGTGACAGTTAGGGTAATAGAGGTGGTGGAAGCGGCAGGAGGATCAAAGAGGAGGAGAGTGTATTACAACACATTGGTCGATTTGACAAATAAGGCCTTTCTCGATTTACTTACTCTGTAATTGGTCGCAACAAGTTCTTAAGCATTTTCAGACTTGTTGTTTGGGGATCAAGGCTTGTTCATGAAGAAGGTTGAGGAACCATGGAACGAATTCGTTAGATTTCAATTCTTTTATCTAACCATTTTGGTTGAAGCAATTTATTCACTTTTACGTGGAAATTATAAAATATGAAAATGGAGTGACGCTTTACATATGATATTCGATACAGAGAAAGACGTAGCTTGATGATTTAATTTTATTAACTTTTTCCTTTTTTGCCACTGCCCTATATAAAACAATGTTTTAGTTTTTACTTTTTACAAAAACACCAACAAATGTATTTATTTAGTGGATACCGTCGTACGCGTAATTTACCTATAATCCATAGAAAAGGGGCTATGAATGATTTACCTGAATTTAAATGAAACGACCGAACGTGGAAAAGGAAGAAGATAGTGTTCGAGGTTTCAGAACTCATGACACTTATAGCACTGATTATTTTTAAACAACTAGTAAAATAAAAGAAGAGTACTCGATTGGTTTTCCAATAAACAATCGTTCAGATATTATAAAAAACGATGGTTAATTAATTACTATAGTCTTTAATTTTTTGTCAAACAAGTAAAAATATCGAATGTGGGATACATAAATGCTTATATATTTTTTTTTTCTAATGATCATATACCTTTCTGATCTAAATATAGCTACTGATGATGATCACCTTCCCGGCATAAATGTTATCAAAATATATTATATGGCTATAAAATTAGATGGAACCAGGTCCATCACATTGACAAATCTCAATTGACATTTCAAAAGACATTATTGGTTATAATTACAAAACGAATAGATGGAACCCAAGAGAAAGAGAAAAAAGTCGATTATATATATCTCAAGACCGATCTACATCACACTTTTTGGTTACACCATATTTTTCAACTCTCTTTAAATTTAACGATTTGACCTATTCTTTAAAAATCACACATAATTTTTAGTTGTCAAATTCAAAGTCAATTTCTAACTCATTGTACCTTTCCAAATAATTTTTTTTTCCACTTGAGTTGATCGTGATAACAAGATTAAAGTATATCATGAAGATGATGGCTCTTATACTTTCTTACGTGCAATACTACAAATTCGAGCTATCCAAAAAAAAAAAAAATACAACTTCCACTTACAAATTCATAATAGATTATAAATTTTTTGCTTTGTCGACATGAATCAAAACATTTTCTTGGCATCACAAGAAAAAAAAAAAAAAAGAGAGAAAGAAAAATTAAACATTTACACCAGCTTAAAATTCAGAAGCAAAAGGTAGAAGAGGAAAACCAAATTAATAGGAAAAAAAGGTAATGACCTTTTAAGGCTTTCTTTTTTGGTTCACGGAGAAGATCGATGCCAACTAAGTAAACCGATATCATTGTGTTTTCTAGAGGGACCAGAAGCTGGAACTGGGAAGTGACGTGGCAAGAACCCCAAGAACTGTGTAGGTGAAGAGGTAACGGCGTCATTGTGTGGTTTCGAGTTGAACACATTCGTATTTGTTCTTGCTCCATCGCAGAACCCTAGAAGAAGAAGGAGAAGAAGGATGCTTCGTCTTGTGAAGAAGAAGAACTTAGAGTTAACTCTTGATCTCCGGTTTCTAGACGACATTGTTGATGAAGAGAGGTTTTTGTGAAAGTGTTTTGTTTTTGAATATTGTGAAAGGACTTTTATTTTTGTTTGTTGTTGATGGGGAAAAAAAGGAGATTGCTGAATGAATTTGTTGACAGCAAGAAATATGGGCAGATTGAGATTGAGAGAGATAGATAGAGAGAGAATCTGACTACTAGTATGAGTTTTTTTTTTTTTTTTTGAGTTATGTTTTCGTGTGTATTTAATTACTTCTGATATTTAATTTCTTTTTTTTTTTGACAAACAGTGCAACTGTGCAAGTAGTTGTAGCTCTAGACTTGTTGACAACTGGTATTGGTCTACAAGCCGAAGAGCTGTTTGTGTGTTATATCTTCTTTAGACTTATAAATTGCAGAAATTTTAGGTTGAAAAAAAAAATGTTTCAGGGAGAAATCATTTACAGTTCTTAAATTATTATAGTATATAATTATTTCTTATTGATTAAATTATTATGTACTTGAGGGGATGGAAAGAAGATTTGGTTTACCGAAGGGAGATGAAAGTTTTAATGAATGCTGAGAAAAAGTAAAAACTTTTTGTATCCTCCATATTCGTCTTTCACTTTTATGCAAAAGTTCTTGAGTAATGAAAAGTTGACAAACATCGCACTAATTTTTATCATGTTCATAAAAAATTACGATAGCTTCTGCCTCCTTATTAAGACTAATGAATCATAAGTTTAGTAACTGTTATGATTATATATTTCAAAACAAATTATCTAATGGAATGTAGAAAAAAAAAAAAAACACTAGCTAGCTCTTGTACGTACGGCACAATAATGTGTTTTTCCCTCTTGTCAACAGTTGCATAAGAAATATTCTCTTTTCCTCCTTTGCATATCAAAATATTATATTTTTGACACAGTTAACACGGTAAAATGTTTTCAAACAAAGCTATAGTGTTTTTGGAAGATTATCGTAACTCTTGCTTTAGTAAGATCATTTATAAAAGGGAATAGGTGATTTAATTTAACATTTAGCTGCAGACATCTTCGAAATCACATGTTTTCAGTCATATTTGAATAATTCTAAAGTATGGGTTTAAAAATAGTCCAGTTATTACAGTAGACATATATAATTTTCTGGTTGAAATTCTTTTTTTCTTTTTTTCTCTTTTGTTTCCATTTAGTCGATGATTATACAACCTCTAGTATGTAATAATTATCAATAATTTGACCCCAAAAAAAACGGAAAGAAAAAGGTTATAACAGTGAAAGCTAGATTCATTTGTTTCTAGCTTTGGATGCAAGGTTTCATGTCATGTATTGTGTGTGTTCAACGAATACGAAAGAACGGAGATAGTGGGCAAAGAGCAAATATTAATTTAAAGTGTTATGGTAAGGTAAAGCCTTTTAGATGTTATGTCATGGCTCAAAACTGTATATTGTTTTAATTACAAATATAAAGGTTTGTAGTTTTGATTTGTTAGGAGAGAGTATGATAGGCCCCTGTCTAAAATATAGTGACCGATTATAACTATATCACAACATTTTAACTATTCAATCTTTATTGCAATATCTTCCTCAATCTAAGCTACTTGAAATGCATATATATTACTATTTTTTGTATAGACACACGTATGCATACAGTGCAGATATCAATCACCGTTCTTGCCACTTCAATCTTAATCTAAGCTTTTTTTTCCACTGAGTTAGGGTTCTTCATTCAATGCAACGTTTGCCCAACACTTATACGGTTTTACTATTTTTCTATCCACTTTTGTAAAGAGAAATCTAATAAATGATATATATTCGGAGGCGTGTATGCATACAAAAAAATAATGGGCATATCCACAAAAGTTCAATAGTATATCATATTGTAATTGTAATTAAAAACTAAAAGTTGTTTTCAAATTTTACTTCTTAAATAATATATACATCAGAAGATATGATTACCTGATTTTCAAACTCAATGAGTATGAAGTGAAAAATGACTCCATTGTCCCAATCTTATAAGAAGATATATACACGAACAGAAAGTAAACTAATACAGAAGACTCGTCCTACTGTCAGGAACAACAGTTGAAATCTAAAGTTGGTCTAAGTCCCATACCTTTCTTTACTATTTCAAACACTGGCTACGTCTTAGCTACTCCTATTACAATTCTAGCAATCGTACTTCTCCATTATTATTAATTTTATTTTTTTATTAAAATAATATTTCACATAGCTTTACTTCAGGGCAACACGAAACTGACTGACAAATCTAGCTAATCCCTAGATTGGCTGTACAGGTTTCTAGTGAAGTATAGTTATTAACCATTGATTAATATGATGTACGTAGTATCATAACTGATATATAGATGAACATTAAACAATATATACTGTGGTACGTAATTGGGTGTGCTTTGTCACATAATTATATATAGAAACTGATTAGTAAGACATTGACCGACATTTGTTTTGTGATGAATGTAATTAATAAACACAAGACACATCACCATTAACTTTTGTCTTACGAATCCGGACGCGAAAATGTATTTGTGTGTGATGCAGGCATAGTGTGTTTCGACTTCATAGCTCAAAGATGTTTGTGTGCGACGCATTCTTAATAGAATTTTCAACAAAAATATTGTATACTTTTTTTTTTGGTGAAAAGAAAAATATTGTATACTTGATCTTAGAAAAAAAATGTATAAGTTGTTTGTTTTATCAATCGACTAGAACTACTATAACGGTAGAATCGATAAGATACAAAAAGTTGTAAAAATAATCTATATTAGAAAATTCAACTCGCCGTAAATGTTTATCCAATCATGAAATAAACAAAACATGACACTCTAAAAATACTTTTCCTAAAACGTAACCATCCGACTCCCACTGGCAACAGCCATGTAATATGAATCTGGTTGCTTGCACAGTTTTAAGTCAACATATATGATATGATATTTAAGTCTATGGGAAATTTCCAACGCCGACGACATTGCCAATTGCATTAACCCCTCTTGAGTATAAACTAGTTGAAAATTAATAATTATACAATACTAAGTCATGTTATTGAATTTTGTTTCTCTAATTTCGTTACATACTAAATTATCAGAATAAACGAACTAGTCCACTTTTTAGTATAACTGAGTTATACATACTAATCTTGAAAATTATATGTTTTCTCATTAGTTTGCAACTATCCGAACCTCGAATTAACGTTTCTTTATTTTATTTATAACAAAAATATAGTATATAATATATGCACACGTGCAATCGCGTTTAAATTATACGGGTGATAAGCTAAGATATATAGAACTGTGAAGAAATCAACGTTACGTACATGAATACGCGTATTAGCGTACGGAACGGTCGGGGTAAAGGTGGTGTGAGGCATGACTCACGAGTCGAGTCACGGTCAAGACTCATGAATATTCATGATGGAGAGTATTCACATGATATGTCGCACCAAATCTCGTGTCCAAGGCTGGCATACCAAAAAAAGAAAAAGCCTCATCCATAGTTCCGATTACATATACATATATACTCGAGTTTGACGTACTAAATTCTAGAATGCAATACCCTTTCTGTTATCTTTAATTTAATATATAGTATAAAATTATGCAAGGATCAATATTGTTGATGTCGTTTTACGATATTAACTATTTATATTTTATGTAATCTAATTTAGTTATCTACCCCAAACGGTGACATTAAAAAAAAAATACGTCATACAATTAACGCTGAATAATAATAATAATAAAAGTTACAACTATATTTTGTATATCTTGTGGTATTATTTTATTTTATTTTTTCATGTTGAGAAACAAGTTTTGAAAACATTTCAAAGCCATAATTAAACTTGGGCAGATATATAATAAAAGATAGTAACTGAGTTAGTAAATTGAATCATGTATATTTGTAGGTGGAAGCCATGAAGGGGGTCGGGGAAAAGACACGGACGATTTGGTGAGCTAACAAGTTCGTTAGCTACCTTTTTTTTTTTTTGATTTTCCGATGAATTAATGTTACCCTTTTTGTACAAATAAGCTCGAAATTTATATTTTCAACCATCTAGATTTTAATTAGTTTCGGTGTATCCACATCATTCACATATCCAAGTTTTTTTTACTACGTTTCATATGAACATTTACTTAATCGTTAAAAAGAACTACTACTACTACTATTTAACCTCTCTCATCTATGGGTAAAAATTGTTGTCCATGTTTTGTCGGAAAGATATAGTATCTGTTTAATTTTCATAGAAGAATAAATACGCTACGGGCTTGCTTGTGGTTTGACTTTGACCAACACAGTAGAGAACACTGATCGCACACGTGCTAGTGCTATGGTCTCTTCTTCGGTCATCTCGCCCAACTTAATACGTCAACTCTAAATCAAGGACCACCCAAGGCCAAGCAGGCAAGGACAATCTAGACGTTATGTTTTGTGACTTTGTGTCATCAAGAAAGTTAAAAACGGCATGCAGTTTCTTTCTGCCTTCTGAAAAACGAAACGCTGCAAACACACAGCGTTGATTAATGATTACTATTTTCTACCTGTTTAATTTGCATCGAAGAGTATAATACTTTAGTTTTGAATTACTTTCTTAGTCATTCCGTATAGTATAGGTATGTGATATGGCACTATTTCAGATAGAAAATTATTTCGATTTTATAACAGTAGAGGACGAAACAAAGTCAATGGGCCTTAATGATTAAATTTTAGGATAAGAGGCCCATGGACTAAATCTACTAAAGCCATAAATTCCACTTCCAGGTATCCTTTTTTCCCGCTACAAAATTATTATGATATTTTCTCTTATGTACATGGATAAATTAGCATGTTGTATGAATAAAATGTATGTTGTTCTCCAACACCAAAAATGTTGATGTATTCTCACGAAAAATGAAATAATTAAGAAACAAAAAACCAAATGCATGCTAATTAAATTATATAAGTAAATATTATTTTGGATATTTGTGTAATTAATTAACCTTCAAATTTAGTCATACGTTTTACCAACTTCTAATAGGGACTATAACTGTTTATTAACATCATAATTGTTGACTTTGACTTCAACTTAAAGCGTCATGATCCATCATTCCAATTTAAATGTTGAAATAATTTCCCCGCTAATATTTTTTAAAAGTAGATGAGAATATAAAATTTGTGAGAGTTAAACGTGTGTTAAATACTTCACTACTCTAAAAATGTCCAAATCCAAAAGCTACAAGTTCAACTTCTTAAACAATTCCATATATGGTTTCACACTTTCATGTTTGATGTTTGACATTATTCATGTAGACCAAACATAAACATAAAAAAGCTTAAACGTGCCGGACGTTAAGTGTTTGAATCAATCATAGTAATATAACTGCTCCTCCGTAACGAAATCTTGTGTTGATCCACACAAATGTACTTATAGTGCACATCAATTTCAAATCTCTCATTATGGGTTCGAAGCCACGTAATCATGACACCAAGTAAGTAAAAGGGCTGTTGAAATTGAAAATCTGCCGGTTTGAGTGTGTTCCCATCTAAAAATACAGCAACTTCTACGGGTTCCATAAGAAAAAGAGAGATTGAAATCCGCAAGAAAGATGAACCTTAAAGGAAATCGATGAGAAAAAAATGAAATGCCCCAACATCACAACATAAATTAAGCCCTAACCCCTCTTTTAACTTTTCTGCGAATTTTCTCATTATACCCTGCTATTTTTCACTAATTTTGTTTCTCCACCATAACTTAGTAAATTTCAAATGCACATGTTTGTTTAATGAGTTTAATGTTGATGATCATTATTCAACTTTGACTTGGAAGTATTTGTATGAATCATGTGTTGATGTTAGACTTGTAATACACATTTACTTAAAGATAGAATCATAGAAATAATGTTGGATACAATCCAAGTCCCACATCTGAAATTTGAAGGGACTATCATCAATATATAAAGGGTTAGGGTCAATCTACTAATTGCCAATTGGTTTTAACAAATTTAACAAATAACGGTTAATTAGTTAAAAAATGATGATACTTTAACTCTAAGAGCTAGGTAGTAAATTAACACCAAGGTTTGTAAAATCTTAAAGGGTGTAAAACTTGTAATGAACATAAGTAGACAGACTTAAACTAAGTATAGAAGAGGATAAAAGGTTTAATGTAAGTGTCACGTCACGTCATGTATTGCTAGTTGCGGACATAAAAAACAAACAGAAGTGGAGGAGCAACAAAAGATGCAATATAGCCCATAGAATCTGTCCGGTCAATTGAACAAATTGCTCATTTTTATTCTTCTTTTCTCTTTTTTTTACGTAATATCTTTTCCATATGTTATTAGATATTATTGATTTTGTGCCTAGATTTTATAAAACTTACAGAAGTATACCATCATACTTCAGGGTTAATTTGAAAAAAATACATGATCTTCTAAAATGACAAATTTTGTAATTAGATAGAAATCAAATTCTTGCACGAATTGAACAGAAAAAAATATCACAACCATTGGAATTATTGCTACCATGAAAGGTTAGTGTGGACTATAATATCTCCACTCACATAAAAATATCGACATTGGTAAAAAGTGTGATGATGATTCACCTAATTATATAAAACAATAAGGGTAATTAAACAAAATATTTTGGTGAGAAGAAATAATTTACAGAAATACTATATACGATTAAATTCACTTTGTATAATCTTTAATAACGCGTTTTTAAAGATTTTACGAACCTCACCAAATGTGAAAACGAGGACGAAAAACTGAGAAATAAGAAAAACGAGGAGATATATTAAAATAACTAAAATTTAAAGGGGTCATAAAATAATAAATAATAAAAAGTTGTGCATTTCCACAAATCTCAAACGTGCAACTGCACACCCGCCCCAAAAACTCGGTGCGTTCCTTCTTAAGACGTTAAAGTGGACTCAAATCAAATCCTCACCGTCCAATCCCAACATCTTAGATTTTTTAATATTCACATCAATGGCTGTGATTGAAAATCAAAAATAATCTCTAATACTACTATTATAACGCGCCGAAAGACTTATTTGACCAACGACCAAAAGTGAAACAGAAAATAAAATCCATTTTACGTTTTGGAGTGTGCTAAAATATTATTCTAATTTCGTAGTATAGTTATTTAATATTAGCATAAAGAGAGAAAAATAAAAAAAAGTTATATTCGATTTACGTTAAAAGAAAAAGTTTTTATTCGATTTACTCATTTAATTTAGTTTATATAAAAAAAGATATTTGAAAAAAATACTAAAATTCTCGTCAAAAAAGTGAAAAATTTGACGTCACCAAAGTTTGACTCTCTTTTTCTCTCTCTCTCATCTTTTAAACCAAACCCCACGCACTAAAACCATAAACAATCTCTCTCTCTCTCTCTCTCTCTTTCTTTCGGAGCAAATCGGCAAAAAAAAAGCAACGGCCAAAGCAATGAGGAAGGATGATCTATGCATCACTGTACCTACGTTTTTCCGATGTCCTATATCACTCGACGTTATGAAATCTCCGGTGAGTCTATGCACCGGTGTTACTTACGATCGAGCTAGTATCCAACGGTGGCTCGACGGCGGGAACAACACTTGTCCCGCGACGATGCAGATTCTTCAGAACAAGGATTTCATACCGAATCGGACTCTTCAGCGTCTGATAGAGATTTGGTCTGATTCCGTTCGTCGTCGAGCTTGTGTTGAATCGTCGGCGGAGTTAGCTGCTCCGACGAGAGATGAGATCTCCGATGCGATTGATAGAGTCAAGATCGAGAAAGAGGATCGTGACGATCGCGAGGTTTTGTCTAAGATCGTTCGATTCGGGAGAGAATCTGATGATAACAGAGGCTTTCTCGCCGGAAAAGATGATTTCGTGAGGCTTCTCGTGGATCTGATTGACCAGGTCGGTTTTGAAACCACCTCCTCCGCGAAATCGCTTGTTGTTCAAGAGGCGGTTAAGATTCTGAGTTTGGTTCGAACCAAAATATCAGATCGGAGACGGTTTTCGAATCTTATTTTAACCAACGGTCGAGATCGGTTAACGGTTATCGTCTTCTTGTTTCGAACCGGGAATGTCGAATTGAAGATCGATTGCGCCGGTTTACTCGAGTTCATCGCCGTCGACGCCGAATCAAAGCTTTTAATCGCAGAGAGAGATGGATTAGTGACGGAGCTAATGAAATCGATTAGTAAAGACTCCGATTCGAGCTTGATCGAATCGAGTTTATCGTGTTTGATCGCGATTAGCTCACCGAAGCGCGTGAAACTAAACCTGATCCGAGAGAAACTCATCGGAGACGTGACGAAACTGTTATCAGATCCGACGGCGTCGAGCGTATCAGTCACCGAGAAATGTCTGAAGCTTCTCGAGATTCTAGCATCCACCAAGGAAGGGAGATCGGAGATTTGCGGCGGAGACGGAGAGTGTTTGAAAACGGTTGTTAAAAAGCTGATGAAAGTGTCGACGGCGGCGACGGAGCACGCCGTGACGGTGCTGTGGAGTGTTTCGTATCTTTTCAAAGAGGATAAAGCATTGGAAGCCGTTACGAGTGCTAACGGAGTTACGAAGATTCTGTTACTGTTACAGAGCAATTGCTCTCCCGCCGTTAGACGAATGTTAACGGATCTTCTAAAGGTGTTCAAGGTGAATTCAAGATCTTGCCTTTCGGCTTACGACACCAAAACGACACATATCATGCCGTTTTGATCAATTCTTTTTTACTCACTTTAATTAGGGTTCGTTCTTTAAAATTTGTTCCTTGGGAAGGAAAAAAGTGAGAAATTGTAAACAAATTGAAATTTTGAATAGTGAATATAAACTAAAAAAAAAAAAAAAAAAAAAGAAGATTCAATTCATTGTAGTCAAGTTATTCTGTTATTACTGTAAAGTAAAAATCAAAATAATGATGTTCTTGAATTTTCCAATCATATTGTTAATTCGTATCATTTGATATGGAATGGCTTTTTTTAAAAAAAATACGAATTTTGATGATTATTCTGTTGGTAATAATAGGTCCAAAATTGTCAAAAAGAGATGAATACGTCATATAGTTCCCATCGACCCACAATTTTGTAACGATGTAACATGTGATTTTCAATTCGTCTTTAGAAGATTCGAATACATGATACACGACATAGACATAAACCTATATATATATATAAGTCATAATCATCTTTATCTTTTTCCTCATCTTGTGGTATTTATTTTTTTTTTGCGTTCAAAAGTGGATTATAGTTTTTTCAGAAACTATAGTCTCTCACTAACAAAATTTGAACCGATCAAACTAACTGGCTTTTGTAAAAAGAAGACATGGTTTTTATTTGTTCATGAAATCTCACTTTCGTTTTCTCTAGATGTTTCTCCCTACAAACTTAAAATTTGGAATGGTAATGAGAAACCCATAAATGAGCTGGTATCGGACCACTTTTATTAAATACAGAAAATAAATTATAAGTCTATAACCATTTTAAATGTTATTTATTGCCTTTGTAACATTATTGACTAGATACGTCAAACGACTTTTGGTGCATGTGTTTGGATTTTTTTTTAATAAGTGTTGCTATTATTCATATAATCATCGTTACAAGATACTTGTATAAATATTTAAAATATGTAGGTTATCATAAACTAACAACGAGTCCAACTTTGAGACCTTGGCCTTTTGACTCTCAATACGAGTGAGAAGAAGAGTCGAGAAACCGCCCACAAAATTTGAAAATTGGGATCTGTGTTTTTATTCTTTGCGACTGTTTTGTGTTTCACAACAACGGTCAGTGGAAAAAGTTAGGCATGTCAATTCAACGCTTAACTCTGATTAAAGTTAAACAATAAATACGTGGAATTTGGTAAAGAGCAACAAAGAGAGAAGCAAATAAATTTTTATTATTATTCTATTGGGCTTAAAAATCGAGAAGATCCGGCCCATTACTAAAGTAAAGGGTCCACTCACCCGAGCGGTCCGCTGCTGGGTTTATCGTTCACCTTGGTCAGAGTTCTTTTTTCTTCTTCATCTTCCCAGTTTCGCCCATTCTCCGATCGCTTTCGCCGTCGCAGAAATGACCAAGTTCAGGAAGCTCGGTCGCCCAGCTGGCCATCGTATGTCCATGCTCAGGTTCCTTCTTCTTCTTATAATCTTTCTTATCGATCCTTGAGGTTCTTCTTCTTCGCACATTGCTTAAGATTTCTCTTTTTTTTTGGTTTCGAATCCAAATTGTAATCAGGACTATGGTTTCTCAATTAGTGAAACACGAGCGAATTGAGACCACTGTCGCAAAGGTACTAATTCCTATTTTCTTCATTTTCATTGATTTGAGGTTTAGCTAGGGTTTATATAGTCAGCTAATGAGAGAATCTGTGATCCCTCTTACAAGTTGCAGTGTCTTGTCCTAACAATGTATTCTCATTACCATATACATTTGATTTTGCAGGCTAAAGAGGTCCGTCGTCTTGCTGATAATATGGTTCAACTCGGTAAAGAGGTAATCAGTTCATACTTTTTGTTGCAATAATTTCAAGAAAGTAGCTACTCTCTCTCCTCGTTTTGTTTAATCATCAGACACCATTGCTGTAACTGTAATTGTGTTCAAGTGTACTCTAGTCTTGGTTTTATAATAAGCTCACGAATTGTTTTTGCTTCTTTGGTTTGAGATAAATAGCAAAAAATTACTGTCATATGGGTGATGAAATGATTTATTTATAGGGCACACTAGCTGCAGCAAGGCGAGCTGGTGGTTTTGTTAGAGGAGATGATGTACTTCACAAGATTTTTACAGAATTGGCTTATCGATACAAGTGAATCTTCGAGCCTAGTTTTTCTTTTTTAATCTTGGATCTCTCCTTAGTACTCTCTCAACTCTGTTTCATGTTATGTGTTTTACAGAGATAGAGCTGGTGGATACACAAGAATGCTTCGCACTCGTATTCGTGTTGGTGATGCTGCACCAATGGCTTATATTGAGTAAACAAAACTTCTTTCTTTCTATTGTTCATTCTTCTCACAGAAGCACATTGAATTTAGAGTTTTCTTTAGCTGCAATGCAAAACAAAATGGACAATGATCATAAGATCAAATATTATCTGGTGTATGTGTAACTTGAAGTACCGGTATTAGATTCTCTAATTTAGGAAGTTTCCTTGGTGAGCTAACAACTAGTTATATACTCTTCTTGGTGCAGGTTTATCGATAGAGAGAACGAACTAAGGCAATCAAAACCAGCAACACCTCAACCACCACCTCGAGTGCCGCTGGACCCATGGGAAAGATCCCGTCTCACCAGGCATTATGCACCACCAAAGGAGGAGAAGAGTTCTGATTCCGACCTATAAATATAAGTATCTCTTTTGCTCTCTCTCACAACAAAAGAACATGTTTCTCCTTCGACCCCATAGCTTTTGTGTGTCACGCTATTCATCACTGTCCTCGTTTTGTGTTTCACATAAGGTAAAGATAACAAAGTTAGTTTGTTTTTTTATCCTTTGAAACATTTTATATGTAGTGGTTCCCTTGAAACATCAAACTTTTTTGGCTATCATATCGTTATTCTTGCCTCTTTAAAATAAATTTAAGAAGTTATGACTTATGAGTCTTCAAGCACTCAAAAAGTATGATAAGATTTTAAAGTTTTGAAACTTTCTGTTATGACATGATTTGTGTGGTTTCTTCCATCACTCAAAAACTTATATCTTTGTGATTGGTTGATGAGCGATAACGATAATACCACACTAATATAATATTTGACACTACAACAAGTTACAATGACGACTTCTCATGACATTTTTTATGAGACCCTAAAAACCCTCATTTTTCCTTTACAAAATCAAGCAGTGATCGAAGCCCACTCATCAGCCTGAATAAAATTGGCGACAGAGTAAACATCAACATGCTTCTCTGGTATCTCACTACTCCATGGAACCCTACTCGATCTAACCGATCCAGGACCTGTATTGTTATACTCACCGTAATACAAAGTCTTCAACGCGAAATCCCCGTTCCAAGGCATCCATCCGTCAGGACTAATCAAAGACTCAAGATTACAGTTTACAAAAACCGTCCTCGAAAATTCCTTCCATGGTCTTCCCAAGAAGTTCTTATGCCCTTTAGGGTTAGCTTGATACTCCTTCATGTATTCCTCTGTTCCTTTAATCGAACAGTTCAAAAACACAAATCCCGTAGACTGAGCCGCGTCGATCCTCCCATGTGCTGTGATCGCGTTGTTTGCGCCTTGCTCGACTTTAGAATGTTTCGAAGCAATAAGGATATCACAGTCTTGGAATACAGCAGCTGAGTTACCGAATATGAAGTCTACATTGCCTTCGATTCGACATTGTTTGTAAAACTGACGGAGAGAGTGAGCGTAAAGAGTGTCTTGGTTTCCAAGAAACTCGCAGTTTTCGAGTACAGAGAAATCGCTGTCTGATCTAAACGCAACCGCTTGGTGCGCGTCTGCTCCTGCCGTGTTCTCTATAGTTAAATCACGAGCCATAAACCCATCTCCGAGAACTCCTACCAAAAACCAAAAAACATATAATAACAACATTTTTTAGATTAAGAAACAAAAAAAAAAATCTTGGAACTTTGTCCAAATCTTGGATTAAATAAATATAGACTACTAGTATTATTAGAAGATCTATGTTTATACTAACAAGATCCAATGGATATAATTTTCCAAGTAAGTGTCTGAAATGTCACATGGGTTCTGTCTTTATTGAAACCAGGAACACTCCCATTTAATCGACATAACTTAAATCTTGAAATTAAAAATATCAATAATTAAATAATATTCTTTTTACGTGGCGGAGCAAATCTAAAAACAGTACTATAAAGATATATCAATGTCATAAAAGAAAAAAAAAACAAATTTTTGTTTTGACTTTAATGTGTCTGAATCAAATCAACTGAAGAAAATATAAAAGAAGTTAAATTCTTAAAAATAGGGTTTAACGGAAAAACTCACCGACAGTTGCAGACTCGAACGTTGTCATCCCCGGTTGTCCGACATTCAACGATCCTGTAATTACCGTTTTACCCATCCCGTCACCGACGAAGACGACGTTCTTTTTCTCAAACGGAACCCTAACGGTTTCCTCATACACGCCTTCTTTAATCCGTATCACAAACTTAACGGTTCCGTTAGTATCCGGCGCCGCGTTAACGGCTTCCTGCACCGTCTTGTGAGTACACCCATTCCCACAAACCGTCACGTCTTCCGTTAAACCAGACGGAACCCCTAAATTAGCCTTTGTGCCCGTAGTACCCGAGCCCAAACTCGGCCCAGATTTCTCCCAAAACCCATCTCGTTCGGTACCTGGACGGATCCACGAAACGACGTCGTCTCCGAAACTGTCGAACGATAGCATCATGCTCAACGCGTTACCGGTGAGGTTCACGAGACCTTCGAAGAACGTGACCGTGTCGACGACTTGCTTCGTGTCGTTGACGGTTTTAAGACCTGACCAGCAATCGAACTGGTAAGCTAAAGCAGCGCTCATCCACGCACGAGCGTCTTTGATTTCGCCGCTCGTCACGGCGACGTCAGTCGATTCGGTACGGTGCTGAGCGTAAGAGAGGATCTCGAGGCAAATTTTGGCGATGTTCGTACGGTTTTTGTTATCTGCGGATGAGTCTAGGATAGACTCGATTTTCGATTGGCCGGTTTTGAGATTCTCGTACGAGACTGAAATCGCGGAGTGGATGATTTGAACCGGTTTAGGATCTGGAGGGACTTGACCGGGTTTAGAGAGGGAAGCGACGCAGTTGTCTGGGAAACGAGTCGCGTTGCAGGCGAGACGGATCTGAGCGATGGGAGGAGGAGGGAGAGGAGTCTCCGGCGGGGGTTTGTCTTTGGAGGTTGGTGATGATTGGGGTGTTGAGTTGCGGTGGTTGTGGGAGGATTTGGAGACGGTGGCGTAGATGAGGAGAGTTAAGAGGAGGAGGAGAATAGAGGACATGGCGATGATGATGAGGATGCAGTTACGGGAAAGGACATTTTTCCGGTGAGGTTTTACGGCGGAGGAAGCAAATGGGGTGGAGGACGAGGCGGAGAGAGAGTATGGGAGTTTCGGAGAATCCATTGGAGCCGTAGAGAGAAGATATTTGTGTAAAAATAATGTTTATACAAAATTTTAAATTGAAAGTGGGAAAAGAAAGAAACAAACAAAGAAACTGAAAAATTGAAGAATAATTGAGAAATCTCTCTGATTGAGAGAAAGAGACAGAGGATGAGAGATTCAGAGATTGAGAGCGATAGCCATTGGAGACGAGAGAGATAGAGAGAGAAGAGAGAGTTTGATTTTTCTGGGTTTTTGTTTTTTTTTTACCCTTTTTACGGCTATTGGGGGAAGAAAGAAAGGTTTTTGCTTTTTTGGAAACTAGTAAAAATTAGGGTAAAATTATCCTCTCTTTTTTTTTACCGGTCAATTATTGTGTGTGTTTATTCACACATTCACATTGGTTGAAACGGGCCAAAAAAGCTCAACACAACATCCCTTTCGCGTCACGGATTGTTGCATTTTAGCTATATGAATTTTTGGGCCTTTGATGCCCAGCTAACTAACTCATGTACTTACTAAATGATGCACGATAAACCTTAACCATCCATCTCATGTGTCATACTCATACATGTGAGTTTATGTACATTGCTTTTAAGACGAGACATAGCCACATAGGATTAGGACTAAGAAAACTTATTCACTTCCAACATGGCCTTTTGACTGTAATTTGCTACAAAAAAAAATCCATCGGAGCAATTCATATATTTGATGTCTAGCCTATGAGAAAGATAATTGTAGCAGAGTAAAAAATAAAACAGATGGAACAAAATGTATATATCAGTAGTGGTTAGTTTATCATTAGGGATCAATAGCCATCGGCGTGATTCGCTTTCTCGCTGGTTTGTTTGAGACAGGTGTGTTAACTTTGCTCTGCATTGGCTGTTTCTCTTCCTCTTGTCTTGTTTCCGTCATCACTTCATTGGTTTTCTGCATAACATGCTCTTTATCCTCGCCATCTGTTAAAATTTTGCTCGGCAATGGCTGTTTATTCTCTTCGCTTTGTTCTGATTCAGCCTGTTTATTGCTCTCACCTGGTCTTGCTTCGGTCATCAGCTCATCAGTTTTCCCAATATCAAGCTGTTTCTCTTCACTGTCCACGGGTTTCTTTCCAACTACAATTGAACTAATGGGTCAAACATCGGATTCTGGAAGGTTAAGTGTGAAAGAAAGAACTAAGAAGAAACCTGATATGGGGATGGATTCTCCTAGTTCGTTATCTTCGAATTCAACTACTGTGCAGTATCCATCTTGTGAGGACAGTGCTAGATACGAGGCATTAGGTGACCTATTGAACATATAATTATTGATTACAATTCGAAACCTTGAATAATATTTGGGGAATAATCATTTAGATCTGAAGTAAATGTGTATATTCTTTTTACCATGTTATATCAGTTATTGCAGCGTAGTGGAGACCTGCTAAGACTGCAATTGGAGTGACACACTCTGTGTCATATATGTACACCGAATTTAAAGTTGCAATAGCAAAGACAAGACGGTAAGGAAGCTTGAAGAAACCTTCTTCTGCATGATTCAAAATACTATTTAAGATCACCAAAAATAGCAGATTTAAGAAAAATATATACGGCCTTGCTTTTCTGTCATAAAAAAAAACTTTAAATCTGTACCAGGATTTGAACCACGGAGTTTGAATGCAACAGGGCAAAAACGAACCACTACAACCGGTTTGCTGGCACCTGGAAGCTGCAGTGCAGGTCTGCTTGTGGAAAAAGTAAATGACCTGGTGTGAGACTTTGTCTTGTTTTATAAAAATCTCAATACATAAGCTCAAGCAGTTGACGTCACTTGGCTACGACTTCCAAACAAGAGATGGTGGTTTGATAATAAACTTACCTTGAAAGGTCCTTCCTAGAAAAGACATAGGTAGCATTCACTGCTTCTGATGTGGGTGAAACCTTGAAAGAACCTGAAAATGCAAGTGATGACAGGGACTGTTAGAGACATAAAAACTACCCGAGTAAACAATGTGATGATCTAGCCCAACTTTCTGAAAAACAAGACAGGTTTTAAGGTATCATAACCTGCTGGAACGAGTAAAAAGGATCCATCAGGTGACCATGATAATCTTCGAAAGAAAGAAGGCAATGTCTCATCATGAAAGAGATGGGTTTTTATTGTCTGCATAAATATCATTTCCAAATCAGGAATACTGTGTCTTTGTGATGAATTATGAAGAAGTTTCTCTCTCTCTGACCTTAGTTTCATCACCCCGTTGCTGATCTGCTTTCGTGATAACATGCTGGCAAACATAGTTCATTTTTTCAACACCTTTACTCTTTGTTTGAGGCTTATTGACATATATACGGCATGTTCTGTCTGAACTAAGAGAGGCTACATACTTTGCCAAGGGATCCCAGGCAACACCTTGAACATAATGACAGTGGGCGTCCAGTATCTGATGGACAGAACCTTGTAGCAAACACGGAATTCTGAGAATCAGAAAATCAGAAGATCTGGAGCCAATATGGACAAACAACGATTTATATACTCTTTAACTTTGCTCACCTTTATTAACGTCCCATATAATGCAAGAGTTGTCCACTGAACCAGAAATCAGATAAGCATCATCAGGAGACCACTGAAGATCCAGGACATCCTTTCGATGAAATCTAGCAGGGCAAACAAAATAATTATCTTAGACTACATTACTGCTCCAGAGATAATGGATGACTTTAGTGCCGCATGCTTCCCACCATGGCCTACTACTACATGTGATTGAGTCCATATTCTTACAACAATGTTACCAACCTACAGAATCATTCCCCCCTCATGATAGAACAACAGTATTCAATTTAAAGATTACAGAAAGCATGACATTGTAGCTAATGATTGAGATGAAAGGACTCACGATAATGACTTGTGAACTTTCCAGGACTGATTGGTTTCACTAGGATGCAACTTCCATATGATTAGCTCACCTCCTGCATTATAACAAAAACAGAACTCCGCAATTAGTTTCTAGACAAATACACACTTGTATAATAGTAACCAGATATGTTCGTTCACAGTCATACCATCTGCTCCTGAGGCAAGTAGTTCCCCTGCACATAATCACAGAACACTCGTCACCACTAGATGGCATAAATTAACATGGTTACATACAACTCAAGAACACCTCATCAGGAATAACAAAAAATCTCTAATGCTTACCAGATGGAGAAAAACGAATGGTATTAACAGCACATCCATGGTAAGTAAGGCTACTCTGGTAAGATACACTAGGAATCTTCTTCTCCGCTTGACCAGAATTTATCAACCATAGCTGAAATTAATATCTCAGTTTATTAGTCTACAGTGAATGCAAATTCAACAATTATTATAAATAAATAAAAAAATCCCAGATTTCAAACATCTGAGTTTTAACAATTGGGGTTTCAAACATTTAAATTCCAAAATTAACCGATCAGTTAGATACTAATTGATCAACATCAACATAAATCGAAGATTTGAGCATAACCTTGATGTCGTAATCGGCTCCGGCGGTGGCGAGTAAACCAGAAATCGGGTGAAAATCGAGGGTTAGAACCGGCTTCCCATCGTGCCAACTAATCTGAATTGTACCTCCCTTCATTTTTTCTATGCGTTCAATCGTGCACAATGCCCCAAAATCGTGGCGAATTTTCTCGAGAAAATTAGGGGAAAATTATTTTCTAGGTTTTAGTATCAGTGGGAAGAAGAAGAAACTGTCTCGCAGTGGCGCGTCTTTTGGGCGCCAAAAAAATATTAGTCTACGTGTCAAAATGACGATTTTATCCACCGACTAGCCCGGTTTAATCTAAAACCGGTCTGGTTAGTGTCCTGTTATATGGTTTAATTATTAACATTTGACAACTCGAAATTAGACCCTCAGATTGCCATGTTCTATTATTATTAGAGAGAACTGTAGTCACTGACCTACGAACATACACTTTCAATTATTATAGAAATGTTTTCCACCTAAAATTCAATTTACTTTTGTTTTAAAAGCCACACAATCTTTTGCTTTTGATTCGTTTATCAGTCGACGTCGTCCTAAAAGCAGTAGTAGTAGTAGTAGTAGTAGTTATGTGGTCGACGATGACTATTTCAGCTTTAAAAATATGTAGACGACGTTACCTTTCTCTTTATAAGATGACACTTTAAAGACCACTTTTAAAGACCCTTATCGCAATTTTTTAAAACATCTCCGGAGCGATGGTAACACGTATAATGCATATAGATAAAGCAAAAGTAACCTAGAGATTTGATATATTCAATCAAACAATTATAAAAAATATCTCTACTTCCCAACTCCTCTTAATTAAGAGACTTTTTCCCCAAATCTTTGGCACTAAAACACGACTTATGATTTTTTGTATGATTAGTAAATTGATTGATAAGTATTGTAGTCAAATACTCTTGGAAATTTGAAAGTACTCAAAGTAGTAGCGAAGGAGAATAGTAATATAAAGAGTAACGGTATTAAAAAGATGCAAATTCCATATTAAAATTCATTTAACACGATAACTTAAACAGAGATTTTACCAAAAGTTAAAATGCAAATGTAAATCATTCAACAAGACGATCAAGAATCCCGGAGACAACACCACAGATACGTCTCAGACTCTGTTCACGCCGACGAATCTCCACCGGATAAGACAGTCCCTTAGCTCGGCGGAAAATATTGCGGCAAACATTAGGATAATCGTCCGCCGCCAGCACATGCATGGAAGCATAGTCATAAGCTTCATCATCAAGATCTTGAATTGTTTGACGGAGAGAATCAGCGGCGAGAGCATACTTCTCGGAGCAATCTTGTAACACCTTTTTAAGGACGACGTCGTTCGCGGCGGATGTTAGGTTTCCGGCGATGTAAGTTGCGGTGGAAGTGGCGTTTGTCATACCAACGCCGATCATAATGGCTGCGAGACCTTTTGTGTCGGCTGTGGGACTTCTTGGGTCGGATTTGAGAGCCGAGACACAGAATTTGTAGTTGTTTGTGGTTTTGCAAGTTGATTCGATTATTGTCGCGTTGGATTTGGCTGAGACTATAGTTGATGATGAAAAGGATAGGGTAAAGATGAGGAGGAGGAGGAAGATAAGAGAAGAAGCCATTTCAAGAAGAGGGGTTTGAGCAAACTGTCTTGCGGAGAGATATAGAGATGGAAGAAAGAGGATTCTTGTCTTATATTTTGAGCAGTTTCTTGATATTACGTATTTTTAAAAATATATATATAAAAAAAATACTACTTTTGTTTATCATTTGTAGTTGCAAAATATGGAATGATTTTAGTACCTTTTATTAATTTTTACGTGGTATGACAATTAATTACAATAGCACATTAACTACGTTAACCATGACATTTAGTCCAATAGTTATGCTAATATTATGGCTGTTACAATTGGGATTCAAATTTACAGGATACATATTGTTGCTATATATAATAGTCCTATATGAAAACAAAAGAATTCTCAATGTGAATTAGGTGATATTTCTTTTTGTCAAGATGCCATATAACGTGTTTACATGTGAACAACTGAAATAAGAATCAATTTGTATTTTCTTCATTCGAAAGTAAGTCATACATACATACATACACATTAGTTCATTATTCGAAAGTAAGTCATACATACATACACATTAGTTCATTCGCCGGAAATAAAAACATAAAATAAAAATGATGTGTAAATTTTCACTTACAAGATACAGTAAAGTGACCATGTGAATCTTTTTTTTTTGTTGGTCTTTAAAAATCATTTTGGTTAATTTAGAGGAACATGGTGTGCGAATATATGACCATAACTTCAAGGACATGATGATGAGTTGTGTTTGGTGTTTGCTTCTTGGAACTTTGTGAGTTTTCGATCTGTGAATCTTGTGTGATTAGTACGAATCATAAAGCCTTGTTTGGCTGTTTCCCATTCACGACAAAAACAACTGACTCTGTCACTCGTTTTCTTCTTATTTTAGAAATTATTTTATCTCATAGTACTCGTTTTTATAAATTTCTTGATTCTCCAACTAATCATCATTGTTAAAAACTTTAAACCCTGGCGATTATAAAATTAAACCTTAAACTCAACAGTTATAAACGTGTATTAACAACGGTAATAGATATACTCTAGGCCCATTAAAGAGATAGGCCCAAATTAGCTTTAAAGCAATTAATGGGCTACAATAGTTTACAAATTGTGCTCTTTACCCGTCACCCGGAAAAAAAATCTCCGACCCGATTGAAGAAAATGGGATCGTCTGCGAATACAGAGACGGCGATGGTCATCGCAACACCGGCGTCGAACCATAATAATCCGGTAACCAACGGCGGAGGTGCGATGACGAATCATACTCCTGGTCCGATACTAGATCTCGTGATCTCAGAATCGGATTCGTCGAAGAAGAGAAGAACAGGGGTGCTTCCTCTCGAGGTTGGTACTCGCGTGATGTGTCAATGGAGAGACGGGAAGTACCATCCGGTGAAGGTTATCGAGCGTCGGAAGAATTATGGTGGTGGCAACAATGATTACGAGTATTACGTCCACTACACTGAGTGTATGTCATCTAATTTTGTGAATTTAGGGTTTAGGGATTTGGAGATGAAAATTTCGGAAATTGAGATTCAAGTTGTTTGAATTTATCACAATTTCTTGTGAATATTGCAGTTAATAGAAGATTGGATGAATGGATTAAGCTGGAACAGTTAGACCTTGATTCAGTAGAGTGTGCTTTAGATGAAAAAGTTGAAGACAAGGTAGCCATTTTTTTTCTTCAAATTCTTGAGCTTTCTTCTCTGTGATTTGTACTGAAACAGAGAAAGCGTGTTTGTGGTAATAGGTGACTAGCTTGAAGATGACACGGCACCAGAAACGGAAGATTGATGAGACACATGTAGAGGTAAGTGATTGTGTATCTTTAGTGTGGTGAACTGTGTGTCAAAGTTATATTCTGATGTTTTTTTTCAATGTTTCTATATAGGGTCATGAAGAGCTGGATGCTGCGAGTTTGCGTGAACACGAGGAGTTCACGAAAGTGAAGAACATAGCAACGATTGAGCTTGGGAAATATGAAATTGAGACATGGTACTTCTCTCCTTTTCCGCCAGAATACAATGACTGTGTGAAGCTCTTTTTCTGTGAGTTTTGCCTTAGTTTTATGAAGCGCAAAGAGCAGCTTCAAAGACATATGGTGAGTACCTTATTGTTTTTTTCCATACATACCTTTTATGGTTCATTCAAGTTGTATACATTACTTTTTTACTTAAATTATACTCAATTTTCCTTTTTTAATGTAGAGAAAATGTGATCTGAAGCACCCCCCTGGGGATGAAATCTATCGAAGTTCTACTTTGTCAATGTTTGAGGTAAATTTTTATATCGTCTGCTCTAGCCTTCTTATCTATACAAGGGATATTCATATCTTCAGCATTGTCACTACGTTTCAAGACCTGGGAGTTTTTTTTTGTAATATATTACAGGTGGATGGCAAGAAGAACAAGGTCTACGCACAGAATCTCTGTTATCTGGCAAAGCTATTTCTTGACCACAAAACTCTTTACTATGATGTTGATTTGTTCCTGTTCTATATTCTCTGTGAATGTGATGATCGTGGATGTCACATGGTTGGATACTTTTCAAAGGTTTAGCACTCTTTTGTTCTTGGATCTGTTATATACATATTCGGTTTCAGTTTGATAGTGTGATGAAAAATGCAAGTTCTGTTGGTACAGGAGAAACACTCGGAAGAAGCTTACAACTTGGCTTGCATCCTCACCCTTCCTCCTTATCAAAGGAAAGGCTACGGAAAATTCTTAATAGCCTTCTGTGAGTTTTTTTCGTTCTCTTGTTATTTTCTCTCACATCTCTCTATCAAGCTTACACATTACGCCACGTTATACAGCCTATGAACTCTCAAAGAAAGAGGGAAAAGTCGGGACACCAGAGCGACCCCTCTCTGATCTAGGCTTAGTGAGTTACAGAGGTTACTGGACTCGGATTTTATTAGACATTTTGAAAAAGCACAAGGGTAACATATCTATCAAGGTACTGTATACATAGGCATCTTTTATTATGCTTTTAAGCCTATCCAGCAACAGGTTATTTCATAATGTCTCTACCATTGTACCAAATGTAGGAGCTGAGTGACATGACAGCAATTAAAGCAGAAGATATATTAAGCACCCTTCAGAGCTTGGAACTGATACAGTACAGGAAAGGACAACACGTGATCTGCGCGGATCCTAAGGTACTGGATCGACACTTGAAAGCGGCAGGCCGTGGTGGCCTTGATGTAGATGTTAGCAAAATGATCTGGACTCCTTACAAAGAGCAGAGCTAAGAGTCATTACACTTCAAAATGGTCATGGTGTTCTTTTCATTTGCTTAATCCTTAAGATGACTTCTGTCTGTAAAAAAGTAACACGCTCTTCGTTCAGTAGATCTTGTAACCGTAGAAATATTTTGTCTGGATCAGTAGTAAACTATGATGTTTCGTTCGTGTTTCCATTATAGCTAACAATAGATCAAAAGAATGTGTTTCCACATCAAAGATGATGATTTTTGAAAAAGGTTTATTGTAATTCTGACTTGTATAAAGCAAACATATGATTATTTTGTTACCTGCCTTGATGCATTTGCTTCACAAGATTGGACAACTTGCAGTTTGTGAAACAATTTAGTTGCAGTTCAATTCCAATTCCTTCTTTAAGCGCTAACGAAAGGATACAATTTGTGAAGCAGTTTAATTAGTCTTCTCGAAGAAGTTTTATGCTATCTTCGAATTGGCCCAATTGCCGCGGATTTGATTGAATATTCCAAGTTATTTGATCAAAGAGAGGATATATACTTCGGTCCACTGGAGAAAATGTTTCTTTCAGAGAATATCATGCTGTCATCATTGAGTCAGTTAAGCCATACCGTGGAGATTTCGTCGCCGTATGTAAGATGTCTAATGGGCCCAATGTTGGTCATGGAGGTTATGTGTATGTTTCATTCACTACCATGTACATGATCGTCAGGGGCGGAACTAGAAAAAAATAATAGTGGGTGCAGATTGCTCTTAGGTGGAGTCGAACACACCTCCTGTTACCAATTATGGGGCAAACTCTAACCATTTTGCTACTGTTTACTGTTGTAATGAACTTATACTTGATTAAGTTGTAAAGAAATAAAAGAACAAGGAGAAAGCTGTAAGAGAAGAGATATCACAAATAAAATGACTTATTAACTCGAACTATCCGATTCTACAACCGAAAGCATGTGATAGGTTTGTCATATGTTCCATTTTCACGTCTTTTACAAGTAAGGGTAGTATATCTTACTTTTCCAAAACCATAGCATTGATATACCGTACATAGAGAGACACTGGCTCTAATAAGAGGATACATCTTGAAAGAGTTTCTTAATGGATTGAGAAAGAGCTTTGTTGTGAATAGTGATGGTACGTACATTTTTAATGTGCAGAGTAGTATTTAGCAACCAGCTGCTTATCACCAATGGATATATTATCACAAATACACAGATTAATCCAAATAGGTGGAAAGTAGAGTGAAACTATATGGTATAGACTCTCCACTTGGAAATGACAATTCATGTATACCTTTGTATTTAGGAGTAGGTTTGACACATGGATGCAAACCAAAGCTGAAAGGAGGATCCCAAAGTTGAGTATTTTTATTCGATTTCTGCAAATTCTGAAGCTCAAAAGTGTTACATTCTCAATTGTTCCCATCAAAAACGAAATCAAGACTCTTCATTTCTTCATTCAAATCCAACACCCACGAAAAATACTAATAAATTTACCTTCCTAGGAGGCAGATACGGTGGCGGAATTGATTCTGAATCGATTAGATCCCGATGTTGTTGGTCATCGTCGGTTAGTATGTTTCTGGAGCTGAAGACAAGAACCCATATGGTAAAAGCAAAGATGAAGATCAAGTAGACTGATATAGCTTTTATAGACAATAGTCTAGTTGAAGAAAAAGATGAGACTATCTAACGAGATGAACTTCTGTGTTTCGCCATTCCTCTCCCCGATGAACAAACAAGACAGAGATCTACAAAGACTTCAACGGTCCCTTTCCTCCTCCGGTCCGAACATTAAGCTTTTTGCTCGTTTAAATCCGGTTTGGTTTTAAAATTGCTGTTTTAGGGTGGTTATGTCAGCTCTCTTTTACGGCGGTCATGTCAGTTCCATCTCCATCTTTCTATGTCCATGTTTTTCACCTAGAGCCTAAGATAGAGCCTCTCCCCCTGCATTTGGAGTTAGAAGACTTGTTGTGGGTCATGGAGCGGATAAGTGCTGTAAGAATCACTTGTCAACATTTTGAGACTGATTGTGCTGAGTTTACTCACTATGATGCAGTCCAAGATTGCCCGTCTTTCTCCAACTTGCTCGATGAGTTTAACTCGCTCGAGTTTACTCACTATGATGCAGTCCAAGATTGCCCGTCTTTCTCCAACTTGCTCGATGAGTTTACTCGCTCGGGTTCTTCCCACTATTCTCCATCTCATGGATCCCACATATGACAAATATGAAAGCGGAATATCTTGCATGTCCTTCGCGTTCTCTTATCTCCGAAGATTCTTTTGTAAATCCCTTCTCTCCGACTTGAACAATTAACCGAGGAATTTCCTTTTAATTTATTGTTTGGTTGAAAAAAAAATAGATACACTTTTAGTTTAACAAAATAACTAGATTTTTACCCGCGGTACACCGCGTGTAAATAATTTTATTATTATTTATATTTTATGTTGTATTTGTTTGTTAAATATTGGATGTTTTGTAAATATAGAAATAACTAAATTTTCCGCCTGTTTGTACGGCTAAATATTTATATTAATTTTTTAACCCACGATATACTTCATGACCATTTGTTTGTTATATTTAGTTTGCTTTGTTTAGTATTTGAGATTCTATTTTGATTTTTAATTGTTATAACAAAAAAATAAGGAATTTAAATACATAATAAGTCATCTATACGCTATGATTAAGTCACATTGTTCCTAATGATTTAATTATTTTACCAATCTTAGTTAAATCAACTTGATTTCATATGTCTAATATTCTAATATTAATAGTGTTGAAAATAATAAAATGAGGATTTAACCCGTATTAGCACAAATTTAATGATATTTTATTAATTCCAACATGTCATCTTTATAACTCATCTACTATATAACCATATTATATAGTATTTTAAACTTTTTTAATTATACATCTTTGTATTATTTTAAAATTTTATTAAGTTTATATATATTAATTATAATATCTAAATAAATGTGAATCAAAGTTCTTCTTACGTTAAGAATCAAAGCTCACACGTATTAAAAAACAAAATGGGAATCAAATTGTTGTTTTTTTTTGTTTGCAAATGATTCAGAGATAGAATATCTTCAAAACACAATAGAAGGTGTGGTTAAATATATCATAATTTATGTTTACATATTGATATTGCTGTAATTTTTTTAGTTCAAATGTTATGTAAAATATTTAGGAAACAAAATATGAAATAATGCTATTTTTAGAAATATTTCAGGGGTTAATGTTGTAAATAAATTTTTAAATAAGCAAAACTAAAAGGGCATAACACAAAATGTACTTAAAAAATGTTAATATAGATTGTAGATGAGTTCAAAAGTATTAAAATTAAAATTAATTTAACAAATCATATAGATTTAATTCTTTTCATAAGTAAAAACAATGTACAAAAGTAAAGAGATAAAGTTTTAGTTATAGAAAACAGTAGTTTTTTTGGCTATAATACACTAATGGATATCCATTTACAAATCTATTGTCTACATTACCACAAAAAATTTATTTGTACACACATACTATTTAGTCTTAACTACTACAAACAAATTTAACAAAATTTCACAAATAATCCTTGTGATTTCATGAACACTATTTATTTTCATTTTTTTTTACTTCAACAATCTTTTTCTTTATGTAAAGGTGATTATTTACATTTTTTAGAAACAGTAACTAATTGTATAATTATCACAATCAGTTTTTTATCTTATATAAAAAGTAATATATTCTTGTAATATAGCAACTAAAAAATAAAATAATTAAAAAATATTATAATTTTGAATATATGGTATATATTTATAATTTATCTTATATATAGATTTTAAATAAAAATAGGTTTTATTTTATCTATTCACTTTTATATAATAAGATTTTAGGTTAGGTTTTGAATTTTTACATTTTATTTTTAAAATTTTTAATAATGAATTGACATGTGTCAACATAGGTTTTATTTTATCTATTTACCTTTATATAATAAGATTTTAGGTTAGGTTTTGAATTTGTACATTTTTATTTTTAAATTTTTTAATAATGAATTGACATGTGTCATCATCTTGTTAATTAGTAATTTTGTCATCAAAGTTTATACAATAAGAAATATTTCTCACGTTCATAAACGCAATAACATCTTATCAGCATATTCCATAGTTAATTTCTAATTTTTACTCAACTATTTATAAAATTGTAGGTTTGAAGATATTTTAGAAGATTTCGTATACTTGCTCACAAAATTTTTCCCTACTCACTTTAAATATGGCCATCGGTGAATTGGTGATCAATATCACTCTCATGTCATTTTCAATGCTTTAGGTTTTTTGGGGGGTTTTTTTTTCTTTCAAAACGGATAAATATTTGCAAAACGAAGGTTTATGTAAATTTGTTTTTTTTTTTATGTATTTTTTTTGTTTGTCGTCTGTTGTTATACAAAAAAATACAATATAAATAAAATGAATTTCAATCTGTGCTCTAGCACGAATCTTAATCTAGTTATATTATTACGAGCTAAATCATCCATTTTATTTCATTGGTTAGTGAAAAAAATCTAAAAAACCGTGACTCAAAAGTACATGCTAGGTTTAATATATATATGCAGTACATGATATGACTGGTAATTTTAATTGATTAAATTCCAAATGAAACAATGACTTTGTATTTACATTAAAAAAGAAAAAAAAAAATACTTCCTACATATCTCTATATTGTTCTACATAAAAGAAAAAACATAATTATGTGGTATGGGTCAAAATCTAAACAATATTCTAACATCCATATTAAAAAAAAAAAAAAAATCTTAATCATTTTATTTAAAAACATAAAATTATATAAAAAAAAAATTAAAATCATCACGGTAAATCAAATAAATATTGATAAGATAAAAATCTAATAAACAATAGATACAAAATAATAAATAAATACTAAATAAATTTTATAAATTATAGTCGTAACCCTAGTTTTGTGGAAAACAATAGATATAATAAAAATATACTATAGAGATTGATTACGTAGCACAAATGGACTTAGAGCATCATTAGTGGAGTACCTCTCATAAGTTACTCTTAGATTAATTAATTTTATAATTAATACTAATTTAATTAAAGCAACCCTAAAAGTATTTTTGCAAAATCATTATTTTACTAGAGAACCCAAAGAAGGTTGCTCAATTTTTTAAAAAATAATATTTTAATTTGTGTTTAGTAATTATCAAACTTTAATAATCTAAAATGACAAAACAATTATTAAACTTTTTATATTACAAAACTTTGGAATATAAACATATTTACATACTTTGGAATATTAAATATATTATACAAAATTCAAAATAGTTCACATATTTTACAATAAGAGTTAAAAGTTAAACATAACAAATGAAAAGAATTGAAACCTAAATGTCAACATTTGATCTACTAGTTTGTCTCTATGACTTGAGAAGACAAAAAGGATATCTTGAATATATTAGCATGCTGAAGGGTTATATGAGCAACCATATCAACACCCACCCTAACCGCACAAACTGGACGTACCTGCACAAACTGATCTAAGTTGTCATTTAGAATCCAAACAAAGCTCCCCAGGAATAGATTCAATACACACAGCTGATTCAACTATTCTCCCTTGTGAATCAGATTTAAAAAATCCTAATCTTCTCAGTTGCCTTTAGTCAAACCCTCCAAGAAACAACAGAGGAACCAACACTGCTCAGTCTAAGCTTTTGAGAATAATGTGATGAACCAGAAATGTGTCAATACCATTATTTACTTCAAAAAATTGTCACAATTTCAAGAAAAGAAAAAAAAAAGAAGATTACCCCATTTTTGGCTTCCATGGGATGATCTTCATCTATGTGGCAACAGAGAGATACAATATCAAAATAGTCAGAACAGAAAGGGCAAGCAAAGTAGCATCAGAGGAGTGATTAAAATGCTACAAAGACTGCAACTTTTTGAATATTATTTCATCCAAGTTCTCAGAAATCAAGCAAAGCCAGAAACCAACCAACAACAATCAACAAGCTTTGAAATTTCCATGTCATAATCAAACCATACTTCATCAACCAAATACAAAAGCCCCTATCCTTTCATTTTCTCAAGTATCAATCAAATGACTGAAACCTTCCAACAAAAAATTGATTATTTCCCATAAACTTTCTCAAACCTTGAAACAAAAATCAAGGATTCTAAATCGGTACAAAAGAACACAAAGTCTATCACCCAACTACCGTGTCCTTCACCCATCAATTTGTTAGCCAATAGAAGATCATATAATAATCATAATAATCGTTTAGAACAGAGGAAGAAAATAAAAAATCAAACGAAATGGGAAAGACAGATACAATTATACAAAGACCACAATTCTGAAACCTCGCCGTCCGCCGTCGTCGTTGTCCCACCAATCTGAAACCTCCGCCGTCGTTTGTCTTCAGAACCGAAGCGTCATCATCTTAGGGTTACACCGTTTGTTCTTCGCCATCGTCTCTGCTTGCCATCATCCTCCATATTTAGCCGGAAAAATCATCAGATTCGGTCTGAATCGATGGAATTTCCCGGAATTCGCAAGAATCGCCACCCAAATCGCCTTTCACCCGACAGAGAAGAGAGAGAGACTCGGAAAGAAAAAAAAATGGAGAAAAAAAAAATTAAGTTTTATATTTCTCCTGGAACCAATGGAAAAACGCCACGTCGCGTTTCTCAGGGTGTTGCTTCAGTTACTATCAGAAGTAACGATACTCACTAAACTGGACTCGAAAATGGATTTAATATTCTGTTTTTGGGGCCCAACAAAAGAGTACCCCTAAGAGTATTCACCACTAATGATGGTCTTATGGCCCAGCCGAATAAGCTACTCTATAGGTTTATTATATAGATAAATAGATGCAAGATGCGACACAAATCAGTAGCCCTAATTTTGCGAAGTGCCGATCATCCGGCTGTCTCTCTCGAAATTTCTCATTAATCTTCGTCTCTAAAATCACTACTAAGCTGCTGGGTCAATGGAAACCACAAAAGAATGTAAGATCTCTCAATTGGGGTTTGTAGGTAATTTTCGATCTGTCAATAATTTTAACGGATGATCTGATTTTTTTTTTTTTTTTTTTTTTTTGTCTCTGTTTTGTTAAGCCTTCTCGCTAGCGAAAAATACAAGGGTCTTCTGGGACGTCGAGGATGTCTCAATCCTTGATCATCTAAATCCTGGTTTGGTTTATAGTAATATCTACTCGGATCTTGAGGGTAAGGGTTTTCAATGTAATGGCATCTATGCGTTCGTTGATGGTAATCTCTCGGAAACTTTGAGAAATTCATATAATATGTCCGGAATCTATCTCAACATTGGAGGTGAGAATTCCTTTACCTTTTTTATTTATCATTGTTTTTACTTATATTATATGTGTGTGTGGTCTAGTCTACATCTTTCCGTTCCGTTGATATACAATTATTTATATATTACAGGAAATAGATATCAGAGAGTTTACGACATGTCAGTGCGGACTCTTCTCTGGGCAGTGAGAGAGAGAGAGCATTTTATGGAATCAAAATTGATTATATTTTCAAAAAACATTGACGAGCAGTTGACAAGTCTCGTTGAGAGTATCAAAAAGAAAGCTGATTTCGATATTGTCTTCCTAGATCCTACCAGCATATTAGAGAACAGTGCTGGAACCCCCCCTGTCTTCGTCGAGCGTATGAAAGACGTTAGTAACCGCTGCAGCGCTTGTAATTCTATAATCAGGGGAGCGAGCCGAAAGTAGTTCCCAAAACCAATAAGATCTCTGGAGGTGGACAGAGAGAGAGAGAGTATTCTCATTATGAATAAATTATCTTTTGGGTTTTATCTCCTCCTCTTTTGTTGTATTAAAATTATGCATGTTGTTGTTGTTGTTGTTGATCCAAGCTTGCAATGACTGAGTTGCATAGTTTCACTACTCTGTTCAATTAAATTCTGTTCGATGAGACGACTTAGATAAACATCTGTCAGCTGTTGCTCTCTCAAACATTTGATAGATATCTTCTAGCAAGATAAGATTCAAATATAAGGGATCAATCATTAGAGCAGCAGTAACTTATTAATTTCCAAAGCAATGTCCAAACTTTCACCTCATCTCCTTACAGATGTCAACTGAATCTCCGTTAACTGAGTGCTCTTATTCTTTTCTTTCTTTCAATGATCATATATCTACTTGTAAATTGCAGCACAAGCACAAACTTCACAGAATATAAGTATCCACGTTTTATTATAAAACCAACTTAGTCATTGACCTTTCCTTTTATCTTCATGAATAATCTGAAGTCATACACGTACATAGTTTGAGATCCACGCTCATGGAAACATTTCTTTCCATCTATGCTAGCCCCTGACATAAACCTAATTATCTTTCTGTACATCTTATTCACGTGCACACACCATACCATTCCGATTATCAATCTGGAGATAACCAGCCAATATAACAACAACACAAGACTACATATCACCTTTTTGCAGCTATAAAACCTTTTGTTCGGTAAAACCTCGGAAGCAAAGCAACACACGTCGATTAACCACAAAATGATGCATGAAGTTATCCTTTGAGCTCCCCCCCCCCCTCAACTTTGGATGTAAATTCCCATCAAACCACATACAAGCAGCAAACAATCTTTACATCATTGGAAAGATCTCGCTTTCAAGTTTCTATCTCCCAGCTCTCAAATCCGAGTTCTGTAACAAAAGATAACGAACCCTCAACAAGAAGTCACAGCGTAATTCATGATGATGACTCTATTCTTTATCATATATGCGTCAAGTCATGAGCTTCTCCAAAAAAAAAATTCCCCACTGGAACCAACAATGATGTCAATCTATCTATAGAATTTTCTTCCACAAGCTTTCTCCACTATAAGATTGACACATGTTGTTGTTTGTTTGTGTGTCACTCATTGATGTAAATCAAACTTCCACTTGATCTATATAAGAATGCATCTTCTCCAACATTCTTTAATTTCCTCTCTTAAAACCACCAACGAAACACAACCCAAGAAGAGCATAGATTTTAAAACTCTTTAAAATCACAACAAATTTGATAAAGATGATTATCAAATTTTCTCTTCTCTCTTCCTCCTATGAAGCTTTTGGTTTCAATATTCATAACCTTCTTCTCCCCCTTGTTGCAATAAGACTATATAAGTCATACCACATACAACAACACAATTATTATATATCTCCTGATTTGTCAGACAAGGCTTCCATATAAGCATCACCAAAAGGACCATGGCTTCAGCCTTCAAATACCCAAACCTTCCCCTCACTCTTCAAAGTTTCAACTTCGTCAAATCGGGTCTACTCTATTCTCTCTTACGACTCGATGCTGACGAGTCTCATCTCATCACATCTCTGGCGACTTTGACATAGCATTGAATCACAAAATACGACATCATCTTTGGCAATCCTTCAGAGTTCCATGATATTTGTCTCCGTCTCAAAATATAACATGTCATTGATTCTCTCAATCAGTGCACACAAACTTGTCCACTGATTGAGTGGGTTCTACATATTGTGTATTCTAAATATTTTGTATTACAATCTATAATAGTATTTTTGCAGCACTTTTTTGCTCAAAAATAAATGTAAAGCTTTTACATTTAATGCATTGACTTTAATATTAGTCATCAAAATTTTTAAAATTAATTATAGATAAAAATTTTAGAAATAAGGAAATTTTTTTACCTCATTCAAACATAAATAAATATATGATTCAATTTCTCTTATTATATTTTAATTATTTTAAATTATTCTATAATAAATTTAATTAATAAAAATTCTGATTTTTTTTTTGCATATGATGTAATACAAATTTTTTAAAACAGACATAAATTACTCAATTTACGACAATATCCCACATCGCCTAAAAAAGTTGGGCAATGGTTCAGAGTCATACTATAAAAGAGACCAAAATGATTCATAATACAAAAAGCTTGATTTATCAAGTATTTAAACTTTTTTAAAAATATTTGGTTTATTCCGGTTCATTATTTTAAATATTTTAGAAATTTAAGTATTATAAATATTATATTTTTTATATTTTTTAGAAAGTTAAACTTTATAAAATGTTAAAAATATTAATAATATTTATACGTTTGTGAAGTTTCAAATTTATAAAGTTTAAATATTATAAATATTTCAACTTTCAAAAAAGTTACAAGACCTCTAAAAAATTAATCATATATTTAAACTTTTACGAAACTTCAAATATGAGAAATACTCAAACGATTTAAGAATCTAAATATCATAAATATTTAAAATTTATAAGAAAGGCCAATTTTATAAAATGTAAATGGTTACAATCTTAATAAATAACATATCAACTCAATCTAATATTATAATACAAAACCATAAATATTAAATATTAAGACGATATAGTGCAAGTTAAAATATTTCGGGACGGAGTTATATAGCGTGATGGGTTTGTCGATATTTATATAAATTTTAAATATCATTAATTTGGTCATTATTTTGTTAATAATATCAGTATAAGAGAATATATATATCTAATTTAATTGATTAAATAAATACTATGTAAAAAATAAATTATATTGCGATATTATATGGTTTAAATTTTAAGTTATAAAATCATAATATTAACAATTATTATATAATTATAATATATTTAACTAACAAATACAATTTATAATTTAAATATTTTAGTTAAAATAATTTGTCTCACGGTGTATCGCGACAATTAAAATATATAAATTATTAATTTTACAGATCGCACAGGGAGGGGACCTCACCTCACCGCTCACCTATAGCTGTCAATTGGGCTCTCGGCCCATGGTCGAGACCAGTCCAAACTATTACGGGCGGGCTATGGACACGCCCACTAATCAAATGGTCCAATTGGTCCAAACACCAAATTTGACCCGTGACCAAATGGGCAAAACCATATGGACATTGGGCATGCCCAACTCTCTAAAAATCTAGGGTTAGGAACATCGATGTCTTCTTCTGGTTCTTTCTCTTCCTTCGTCTTCTACAATCACAGAAACGATATAACCATCATGTTCTAAGTTTCTAAACGATTCATCTTGTTCATCATAGATACTCTCTTCTTCTTCTCTCGTGTTCGTCAATACAAACGCAGTCACCTTCTCTGTCGCCTCTTCCTCTGTCAAAGAAGAATCGCCTCTTCCTCTCTCAAAGAAGAATCGCCGTGAGATCTCCAAGTACCTCTTCAAAGGTACTAACTTGAGTTGAGCTTATGAATCAAGTGGTCCTCTTAGTAAATGGGTTTATGTCTTGAATCTTTATAAGTTTCGATTTTTGATAATGGTTTTCGTTTTTGTGTTTCGTTTTGTTGTTCTGATAAATTGCTTATGAAGATTGTTTCGCTTGAGGCTTGAGCATCGTTACTATAGGAAGATCTCACCATTGAGTTCATTGGCCGTTGGGATTGTTTCGCTTGAGCATCGTTACTATGGGATCAAGTATGTTTCTTGCTTTTTCTTCTCTTCACTTCACTCCTATCGAATTTGGGTTAATGGGTCATTCGTTTCTTGTTTCAAATGCCTTTTGTGTTCAATTTCTTATGGAAAAGATGTGACATTTTTTGTGTTTTCTAGTTCTAGCTAAGGGTGTGTTTGTTTTTATCTGAAATTGTAGTGAGTGGTTTGGTTTTGATTCCTGGAGACTCTGACAGTCTGACCTGTTAAACGTGCTTTAGTTATGCGAGAATCTAAGATCCATTGTTATCTGCTACTTTGCAAAGTTGTTGATTGAGAACATTTAGTTAAAATTTTAACTGTTCTTTTCTAGCTCATCTTCTTGTCTATAGTTAAAACTGTTCTTTTCTAGCTCATCTACTTTCTATAGTTAAGAATTTCTGATGTAAGATATGAAGAGCGGGATGATGTTAATGTTCTTAGACATCAGTAAACTCACTGTCATAGACTACAATGTATGAACATAGAGAGAACATAGAGAGAATCTAAGAGTTTTACTTTACTTTGTTGTTTTTGCATTTGCACAGCTATGTCTTCCTCTTGCTATGGCTTGACTTGTGAACCTTGAATTGTTTGCTCAAACTTCCAAGTTTAGTTCTTGTTGAGTGTTGTTGATTCTTATGCTCTTTTGTGTTCTTCTCTGAAAATTTTGCAGACATTTAGCCAATTGTGTGCCTTTGATTATTTAACCAAATCTGTGCAAATATATAAAGAGAATGTAACCATGCGCTTGCTATTACTTACCACTTCTTTTGTTGCAGATACGTCAATATTGATTTGGATTAGTGCTACTATAAACTACAATGGTGAGCCTCTTACTTCTCTGTAGTTCTTTGCATCATTGTGTTAGCGTCATTGTAATCTATAATTACATGATCTTGTAATCTATAACATGATCTTGTTTTTGCAGGTCAGGATCCTGGATTTGGATACTCAAAACTTGATTGATCAATACAACTTGGCTGATGAAGAACGCTTGGCTGATGAAGACAACTTGGCTGATGAAAACAATTTCTATCTTGAAGATGAAGATATGCGGCCAGAAACTCTTGGTGAGAATGAGACTGTACCTCAGGAAACTGCTTCTTCTGAACAAGGTACAAGTAATTCAAAACCTTCTATTAGACGTCATGCTAGATGTTGGAAGAACTTTACACTAGGAAAGAAATATGTTGATGGACCTAAGGCTGGTAAACATGATGTTACATGCAAACATTGTAAGAAATATTATTGTTTGAATCTGAGTCGAAATGGTACTAACACCATGAATCGCCATATGCGATCTTGTTCAAAGACTCATGGGAGTACACCTAGCATTAATAGGAAGCTGGATATGGTTGTCTTTAGAGAAAAAATTGCAGTGGCTTTAATTTAGCATAATCTCCCATATTCCTTTGTTGAATATGAAAAGATTAGGGAGGCTTTTACTTATGCTAATCCTTCTATAGAGTTTTGGAGTAGAAATATAGCAGCATCAGATTGTTTCAAGATTTTTGAGATGGAGAAAAGTAAGCTTAAGACAGTTTTAAGTAGAGTTCCGGGTAGGATTTGTTTGACAACTGATCTTTGGAGAGCTTTAACCATTGAAGGTTATATTTGCTTAACAGCTCACTATGTTGATGTGGATTGGGTTTTGAAAACAAAGATCATATCCTTTAGTGCTTTCCCGCCTCCACATACGGGTGTAGCTATAGCAATGAAGATAAGTGAGTTGTTGAAAGATTGGGGAATAGAGAAGAAAGTTTTTACTATAACAGTATATAACGCTTCTGCAAATGATAGCATGCAAGGTATTTTAAAGAGAAAGCTACAAAAAGATTTGGTTTGCAATGGGGAATTTTTTCATGTGAGGTGTTCAGCGCACATACTAAATTTGATTGTGCAAGATGGTTTGGATGTGATTAGTGGATCTTTGGATAAGATTAGGGATAGTGTCAAGTATGTGAGGGCATCTGAGACTAGAGAAAATTTGTTTCAAAACTGTATGGAAACAGTTGGAATTCAAACTGAAGCAGGTTTGATTTCAGATGTTGCAACTCGTTGGAACTCCACTCATCTGATGCTGTCTAGAGCAATACAATTTAAGGATGCCTTATGCAACCTTGCAGAAGTTGATAAGAGCTATAAGAGTTTGCCATCAGACTTGGAATGAGAGAGAGCAGAACTGATATATGAGCTTTTGCAACCTTTTGCTGAGCTTACAAAGATGATTTCTGGTTCATCATATCCAACAGCTAACTTGTATTTCATGCAAGTGTGGGCGATTAAATGTTGGCTGAGAGATCATGAGGATTCTAGTGATCCAGTTATTTGTGATATGGTTGAGAATACGAATGAGAAATATGAGAAATATTGGAAAGAATACAATGACATATTTGCAATTGCAGCAGTTTTTGATCCAAGATTGAAGTTTGCATTTCTAGAATTTTGTTACAATATCTTGGATCTGTCAACCACCAAGTCAAAGTTGGCTCATGTGCGTAAAAAAAATGGATCAACTCTTTGGAGCTTATAAGACGGACACAAGCAATGTTGCTTCCACATCACAAGTTTCAAGAAGGAACGTTCCATTTGGATATGATGTAAGTCTATTTTTTGTCTCTCATTGTTGAATTTTTGAATTGAATGTAAAACTGTGACTTACTTTGCGCTTGTTGTTGATTCTTATGTCAGGGATTTTATACTTACTTTTCACAAAAGAATGGAGGTAATGGAAAATCTACTCTAGATACATAGCTAGAGGAGACAGGGTTAGATATGGTTCAGTTTAGAAGTTTGAATCTGCTCTCATATTGGAAAGACAATTCAGGTCGTTTTAAGGAGCTAGCCTTAATGGCTTGTGATGTTCTTAGTATACCTCTTACAACTGTTGCTTCTGAATCTGCCTTTAGCATAGGGAGTCGAGTACTTAACAAATATAGAAGCTGCCTTTTACCCTCAAATGTGCAAGCTTTAATTTGTGCAAGGAATTGGTTTCGGGGTTTTGAAGAACTTGGTAAGTGATTTGGTTCTACATAGTATTTGCATATTGTAATATGTAGGTGATTTTACTAACAAATATTCTTTTGATATTGTAGGTGATGAGTTTCAATATGTTGAGGAGGAAGAGACTATTATTGCAGTGTAATGGTGAAGATGACTTAATCAACTTTTATCAGAGAACATTTGTACTCATGATCAGTTCTATCTTGCAGTAATTGAGTTTTTTTTTAATTGTAACTTTGGTCACTGTTGCTTCTTTTTCTACTTCCTTACGATACTCTCTCTCTGTGCCTTGTGCGTATCGCTTGCTATTTGCGATGATATATATATTTAGTTTCGGAATCTGTTTCACGTTGTTTTGGCTACCACTATATGCTTGTAAGAACAGTTTAGCAAGTGAAACGAAAGGTTGCTCCTTTTATTAATTTATGTTTGCTGTTGATCCAAATTGTGACTTGTGTGTGCTTAAACAAAAATAAAAATAGGCTGTCTAATTTTTATAAGTGAAAATAACACTACAACCAAATTTAGTAGATTTTATAAGTGAAAATAAAGAACAGTACAACCAAATTTAATAGATTTTGTAAGTGAAAATAACAAAAATAAAATTCAGATTTTATTAAAAAAAATAAAAAAAATAAAACTCAGATTTTATAAGTGAAAAATAACAAAAATAAAACTCAGTTTACATTAAAAAAAAAAACAAATCATACATTATAATTGAAAAACCATAAAATTAAAATTGGACTGTCCATGGGTAAGATCATCTGGACATAATCTTTCTGGGTTTGGACACATTTCGAACCATGGATCACTTGGGCTTGTCCAATTTTCGCCCATAAAAAAAAAGACCAAGTGGACACGCCCAATGGTCCTTGGTCCGCCCATTTGACAGTTCACCTAGTAAAATTGTCAAACTTAGTAATTTAGGGAGAAGTAGTGATTTGGCATCGCTAATTAAATTGTTCAGGATGGGTTGGCATCGTGACCAAAAAATTGACGCCGCAACAAATGGGCTTATTTGATATCTGACAGGCCCATCCAATAATATACTATATAGACGCAGCACAAATGCAAACCCTAATTTTACAAAGCGTCTCTCATCCGGCGTCACTCCTCTAATTTTCTCGGTAGCTCTCCGTCGAAACGATGTTCAGCAATTTATCCCAGCCCATCGGGAAATTCGCTAGTAAGGACAGACCTCTAAATTTGATTTGTCTGTGTATTGTTTTTATATATTTCATCTTATCGATCTAGTCGTCGTCGATCTGTTATAGCAATATGTTGACGATTTGATTTTTTTTTTGTTTTCCTGTCTCTCTTAATTGTTTATGGTCTCTTTGCAGACGCGTCCACAGAAGTCTACTGGTTCGTCGATGATTCGTCAATCATTAACCAACTCGATCCTGGTTTGGTTTATGAGACTATCACATCCGGTCTTTCGGAAAAGGGCTATAAGAGAAGCAATTTGGGAATGATCCAAGCGTTCATTGAGGATAAGAATACACTCTCCAAAGAAGTGCTGGATATATATTTGGAAAACCTAATCTTTACTTTTACCTTTTCCAAAGGTGTGAATCTATCTTTTGTCTTGTTTTTTTTTTTTCTTTTTTTTTTCTTTAACGCCTTGGTCTTGATTGATTTGGTAAATACTATTTCAGGAAATAAATATGCAATGTTACATGAAATTCTTCCTTGGGCACTGACAAAACGTGCTCTACCAACCAATTTGGTTGTACTCTCAAGAAACATCAATGAAGAGGTCTCAAGGGTTGTTCAAAGTTTGAGAAAGGATGGTAGGTTCAATATTGTCTTTCATGATCCTACTACCCTGTTACTTGCATGTGTTGGAGAACCCATCAAGAAGGACTGTAGTTACCGCTGCGCCTCTTGTAATTCTATTATTGGCAGGGCAGGCCAAAGTAGCTCGCAAAACCAATAAGATCTCAAGAGGTATTCTCCTCTTTAGACTCGTTTGTATTCATCAATGTTATGAGCAGTGTTGGTCTATAAATAAATTATTACTAAGTTAAGTTTGTATTCATCGTATGGTTTGACATCAATGTTATGAGCTGTGTTGGTTGAGATTAATAGAAACAAGTGTGTTCGATCAAATAACTGAGCTATCTGATCATTCATCACCTGCCAGTTAAGGGCAAGATAGTCTTCAATAAAGAGTAAAAACGATATTTCAATTATTATTTTTGTTTTATGGAAGAAAAGACTACCAAAGATAATCCAATATCACAGTTCATAAACATTAAACATGATGAAAATACATTAGTCTCCTCCTCCTCCTCCTCAGAATTGCTTCCTAGCTAGTCCTCGGATGGACAACAGTATCAGCACAAGATTGTGAGCTTCCGCCTCCATCACAAAGCAACTCCCAAAGCCATGCTGAGCTTTCAGTAAAAGGCATCAATTCTGATGTACGCTCTGGTAAGACAACTTTGGCATCAAAACTCCCGAAATACAAACTTTCAATAATTTCGAGGGTCCTCTCTTCTTTGATGGCTCCTTTTGAGAGTATAATCAAATTTGAACAGGCAGGACTATTCACTGCCCACAAAAAAATGTCCACTAACATCTTATAAACTCTCTCATATCCATGTTCCTCTGCAACGGAGATCTCTAGATTAGATTAGAGATCTATCTATATAAGCAGATAAGATAAAAGAGACGAGGGATAATTAGGTAAAAAGGAGGAATTCATATTCTACCTTTGGGTACGAAATCTAAACTGACTCCGGCAGCCTCGTATCTATCTATCAATTCTTGTTTCGTGGAGGGGGGAAGAAGGGTTTTCTCATCTTCGGTGTCGTACAACGAGATTGACACAGGACCATTATAACAACCCTTTTCAGCAAGAGCTGATTTGATCTTCTTAGAAATCAAATCAGGATCACATTCAGCAGTAGGGATTGGGAAATCCACCACGTCCCAGAACACACCTGTGTTCTTGTTAACCTCTGCCCACCACGATATCAAAAATAATAATAATTCATTACAATCGATTCAAAATTTTACAATCAGATGAGAGATTCTAACCAAAACAATTTCGAGCAATACATAGACATAGATAGGGATCTTACTGACGTGACGATGATTCCGATGAGACCTGGCGGGTTCCTCGACGGAATCGGAAGACATGGTTTCGATGAAGGGACTTGTCTCAACAACAAGCCAGTACCAATCCTAGTAAACAGACCTGTGGCCGCATATCTTGAACCTCTCTTCTTATTAGGGACTTCAGATAGTATCTTATTGGGCTGGGCCTTGTAGATATCAGTTAAACCCTGTTGCCCTAATCATTGCGGCGTAAATAATACACACAGTACTACTAGCTAGGGAGTACGTTGTTGTGAATATAATGAGTCAGAGAGATGTTGGGATAGAAGATGATAAACCCGTAACGATTTCAACTGCGTCAGGAATTTTAGATTGCATAAGAAAAGTGATAATCTTTTAGAAACTGGATTCCTCATAACATCTAACACCACACAAATCATCAGCTCACATATTTATAAAACAGCATCAGAATAACAAAAACGTTTTCTCTTAGTCCATAAAAGATTATTTGGGATTAAACGATATTTCAATTGTATATATATTTTTCTGTTTTATGCAAAGAGAAAGACAAAATGATCAAAAGCAAAGAGAATAATCAATCACAGATTATATAACTAGTCTCCTCCTCTTCATATTGCTAGTTGGCAAGGGCATGAGAATCACCACAACACTAGAGTTGTGAGCTTCCGCTTCCTTGTGATGGTAGGCTTTCACAAAGCCTAAGCCAAAGCCATTCGGAGCGTTCAGTAGGAGGTATCTCTTCAGATGCTTCAACATTGATACGTAAGGAACGCAAATAGTCAAGAAAACCCAACATCTCTATCTCTTTGAGGTATTTAGAGAGTATAATCAAATTTGACCATTCACCCTTTTTCAGTACGCACAAACCAATGTCCAAGAACATCTTATGAACTCTCTCATATCCATGCGCCTCAGCAACTATATATAACAACGGAGAGATCTCTAGATTAGATTTAGATATCTCGAGAGAGAGAGAGAGGAGGGATAATTAGGTAAAAAGGAGGAATTCATATTCTACCTTTGGGTACGAAATTTAAACTGACTCCGGCAGCCTCGTATTTATCTATCAATTCTTGTTTCGTGATTTTGTCATCTTCGACGACGTCGTACAACGAGATTGATACAGGACCATTATAACAACCCTTTTCATCAAGAGCTGATTTGATCTTCTTAGATATCAAATCAGGATCACATCCACCACCAGGGATTGGGAAATCCACCACGTCCCAGAACACACCTGTTTTACCCTCTGCCCACCATGGCAATCAAAAAAATTTAATACAATCCATTCCATAACTCGTTTTTTTTTTACAATAAGATGAAATCATAATCTTCTTCTATATAGAAAAAAAAACAATTTCGAGTCGGATCTTACCGGCGTGTACATCCTTAATCTTCCGCGTCCGCGACATGGTTCCGACGAAGAGCTAGAGGATGTTAGAGACTTCTCAGTAAATAAAGTCTATTAGGGTTAGAAGTTAGACCCGATAGTATCTTCTTATTGGGCTGGGCCATCAACAAGAGGGGTTGTTAGTATAACATGACGTATGTGAAACTGCTTGTGCTAGTCGGAAATATGTGAAACTGTTTTGAAATGTTTTGGTAAAAATTGTGAAACGTAGCTGTTGGGTATGTGGAGCTGGCCCCCACTCAGCCCATCTAAGAAATAGTCAACAAGAGATTCCAGAAGGGTTGATAGTTCCAATTGGGCCGTCCACTAGTCGACGATCCGCAAAGAAGTTGTCACCGACTAAATTTTGAAGTGGTACCACATCCAAGGCGTGAAGCTGAAATATCCCATCAACTATAGATAGCGGGATCGATATACAAAGAATGAAAGCAATCGGGAGCAGGAGTCTGGATACAATCCGATTCTAGTCCTAACCGTTGAGAGTCATCTTTTCTAGAATATAGTTTTGTAATTAGTTTATTGTACTAACTAGATCAAGACCCGCGGTACACCGCGGGGCAAAATTTTATTTTACGTTTTATAAATATAATTTGAGAACTGTTAAAATATAATTTGTGTCTAATTATTTTGGTCAATTTTTTTATCTCTATTCATGATATTGAATTAATAATATGTGTATAAGTGAATAATATTATGTTATTTTATGTATATATTAATCTAATAATATACACATTTTTTTGACTAATTTCTGTCCATCTAGTAATCATTTACTCATACATAAAACATAAGAAAATTGTTATAAGTTTTAAATTATGAATATTTTTTCCAACCAGAAAAAGGATTAAAAAAGTTCATTATATTGGAATAATATCATTTCAAGTTATTGTTTCTATGTCTTTGTTTGGGCCATTGTTTTTTTGACTGGATCCTATTTTAGTTGATGGACTTTACTGGGCTTCAAAAATTATTAGGTTCCACATTTAATCCAACCGAAGAAAATAAATGAAATTGAAAAAAAGAAACAGAGGACTTAGTACATTCCTCTCAACGTTTTTTCGTTCTTTCAGATTCCTAAAACATAGACAAAAAAAAAATAAACAAAAAACAAACAAACTCATCAGCGATAACCTTGATGTGGCCAATTTCACTAACCGATGTTTCTATAATCGATCTGGGTTCTTTGTATTTTTCGTTCTCTACATCCGAAGAAGCTTAGATCCTTGTAATTTGTTGGCAAGGAGAATTGGGATTATAGAAGTTAAAGAGGTAAGGCTTCAGCTTTCATAAAATTGTTATTTTGAATACTTACTAATTTAAGGTTTCGTTTGTGATTCTGCAATTAAGTCAGAAATATTTATCTTATTGTCAAAACCGAGTTCTACTTGTTTAGATATCGGTTTGGTTACAGACTTGTGTTTTAGATTTGATGATCTAAAGGTAGTACAAATATTTAGATATAGTAGATGATTAATATAACATCTTGCTAAGCACATTAGTGCTTCTGATTAAATCTTAGTTGTGATTGCTGCACCTCTTGAGAATCGAGTAGCTCTGATATGGTTCTCCGGGGAAACTGATCACTCTGGTCATCAGTCAATGCCACAATCTGGTTCTGCGGTACATTTTCGCGGAAGGTAAGAGCCAGACCATCATCGGGAAAGCTGAATTAAAACAGGAAAATTGTTTTAAAAAGTCCAATCATATTCAGGGAAAATAGTTAAAAACTTTAAATTCTCACGTTTGAATAAAATCAGCAACTTCAGGATAGGGGGGTTGATAAAAACTTGTGTAGTATTGTAAGAATTAGACAAACTCACAACCCCTGAAAAACATGACGATATGATTAGGAGATTATATCATCTAATTACAAAGAAGAACAATATGAATCTAATGACGCCATTTTAGGCTTACCATTTGACACCAACATGATTAAAAAGAAAGGCATACCTTTATAGTTTTTGACTTTCGCAAATCTGATCACACAGATCACCATGGCGCCATTAGCTTCCTGGCAAGCCGTAAACACTTGTTCGGCATGTGAACCCCACAGAGTGCAAGGTAACCTAACATCTCTGTATAAGAATTGAGTTACTTAATAAATAAAAGTTTACTGAATCATAAGCATGTTATACTAATCATAATTTTGACTACACAACTTACTTTTCATCCATCAACTCGAAATCGAGCTTATGATTCGGCTTGTTATTAGTTTCCTTAAGCTCCAGTTCTCCTATGTTAACAACTTGGCCCATTGCATCTACAAAACAAATGGGTGGGGATTTTTTTAAATACTAATATGATACGTCGCTATGATCATATACTTGTTAATAAAAATGGAAACTTACCTGTATGGCTCCTCATTCAAGATTGGCTCAAACTTAGCAAGGCTCAAGTAGTTGGAGTCAGATATATTCTCACAACGTGAGACAACAGTGCCAGTTTGAAATCCAATCTTGTACAAATGATTGGTTGGACGAAACTGACCAGTTGAATGAGTAAGTCCGAAGGTTTCTACAAACTTCCACTCACCAACTCGAACATGAGGAGCAAAACGCGGAACCAAATCCTTAGTATCACAAGGATTGTAAGAGGTCGAAACAATTTATTGCATCCTTAGTATTTATTGCAAAAACTTTCCATATTAGTATTTTTGAAGCAAAAACTGCTGCAAAAATACTAGTATAGATTAAGTTACGAGTGTTTCTTTACTTGTCTTGTATGTTTATTGTATTGTATTGCATTTTAAATTTCTCATCATTGTATTATTTGTGTTTTTATAATGGCTATTTTTATTTCTTGTTTTTATTATTTGCAAACAATTTATATATTTTATTTGAAAAAACAAAATCTCAATTCATCATAAAAAATTATTTAATTTTTACCTATTTTAATTTCAGGTTATATTGGTGGGGTAAGGTGTTGTAATTTTATTAAACAAAACTATTGTAGAGGATAAAAATGATGTATATATTGAATTATGATGTGGAAGAGAGAGAAGATGATGTGGAGTGTTAAAAAAAAAGTGGGTGTTGTAATATGAAATGTGAAAGATATAAGCAATAAACATTACGATTCTCGAGATGACTTAGCTTTTTCATGTCTTCTGGATGACTTAGCTTCGATCAAATCATGTTTCCCTTCCTTCACTCTGTCCAAGATTGCTCGAGAGTCCAATGCTAGGGCAGACTGTCTTGCATGATCCTCAAGTTCTTTAACTTCTGAAATTTATTTTGTAAACTTTTATCCTCCAGTTTGGACAACCAATCATGGAGTTCTATTTTAATTTATTTAATGTTTGGTTGAAAAAAAAAAACATTATGATTCTCATGTTCAAATTGTTATTTCTCTCATGGTTCCAGTATAAATACACCTAGGATTATAGCAGCATTGTCGACTAAGAAGAACGTGTTATGTGGCTTTGTGGAAAGGCATCATGGCGCAGTTTATAGATTGTGGATTGTAAGTGTAATTTGAAATCTTGAGATTCTTGAGTGCAATTTTAGAGATTACAACGGTGAGCGTAAATCCAGTTAATTTGATGTCCTTGCTCATTTGGGACCCTCCTCTATTTATAGTTGATGGGACGTATCAGCCTTTTGCCTCGGGATTGATGTGGTGCCGTTTTTTGTTCTAACCGCCAAGGCAGTAGTTGTTCGTATTCAGGCAGTCTTTTCAGAGGGGATAGAAAGCATGCGCGAGGAGGCATTTTCTTCATCACACTTAAAAACGGAAATATATTACTTTATTAATATAAAAATAAAAGTGTTTGTTTAATGTCCCACATCGGCTAAAATATTTAAATAATGATTCAGATTCATAGTATATATAAGATCAAAATGAATCTAAACCTGAATGAGCACGAAGCTTCACTTAATAATCTAAATTTAAAATTTATATATGATTAGTTTGGTTTTCAAAGGTTGACTTTTTTTAATTTTATCCTTTATAATAAGAAGTTTAAAATATTATTATTGATATATCTAAACTTAATAAATTATCTAAAATTATGAATATTTAAACATATTTAAAGTTAAAAATAACACAAACGGGTTATATTACATGATGGATTATATGATGGAATGAGATTGATCTCTATTTTTTGAGAATTTTTGGTTGTTTAAGAGTCTGTTTTGTTGTCTAGTCTTTAGAGTTTTTATGTTTTGAGTCTGTATCATTGCAGATTTCTTTACCAATATTTAGAACTACAAAGTATTTGAAATTGAAGAGTCGAAGAAGATTGATCTCTGCTCGGTTGTCCTTTTAAGAGTATGTTCTGTTGTCTAGTCTTTGGAGTTATTTTTGTTTTGAGTCTGTATCATTGCAGATTTCTTTTCCCAATATTTATAACTACAAAGTATTTGAAAATCTTGCTGCTGCAACAAGTAGCTGACAACACGAGCGTAGTAAACAATGCTAGAACTTTTAACTATGTTTAGAGTATTGCAGAGTTAAAAAAAAAAACGCAAAACACTCATGTTCGGTTCGGGTAATTGTTTACAGAAATGAAGCTATTTAATTTCCAACTTATCAAACTAACTGGTGAGCCGTATAAATTTTCTCTATGTGCACATGGATGATCAACATCTAAGGAGAGAAGGCATTCTTTCAATAAGTTCATCAAGAGACTCAAGCAATGCTTTCTTCATTGCTTTTACTCAAAACGTGGACAGAGGCTTGTCTTGTTATAGACAAAGACTCTTAGTGGTTTCAAATGATAAAGAGTTGTAAATATCTTGACTTGCTTTAGTATGGCTTCTAGAGAAATGAGGGAGGCTAATCTTGAGTCTTCCGTTGCTGTAGAAGGGTTTTGAACAGGAGAACTGTCTTCTTCCAAGGTAAACAAAGCTGCATCACTTCTCATATGATATATAGGTACGTGAAAAACTCTTAGGAGATCAAGACTGAGATTAACGTTATGACATCCATATGGTTCTTTTTCAGGGTTCACCTTTCTTCTTTTATAATCAACAGACTCGAGAGCTGATCGATGCTTCGCGACTTGACCCGCATCTTCTGCTTCTTCCGAAGCTAAAGTACCAGCAATATCCTAATCAAGAATTCCCATATCAGATCTCACATGGCAAACAATTTCTTTAGCGGCTAAGACTGAGATCACAACATAAATCCCTTGACAGATTTCTTATTTAAAAATTGATACGTTTTGGATGTTATTCTTAAGAACAGACAAAAAGAAAAAGAAAACAACCTTCTTTATTCAGAATAAGACAACGGTAACAAGTTAAGATAAATGTTTTTGGAGTCTCTCCCCTCCCCCTTACAATGTTTACCAAATACTCGACAACCTTACCTCTTGCCCAACCTATTACATAAGTACTACTTTGATTCCCCTACCCCACACCAAAGAACCGTTACAGACTCTCCAGTAGGATAGTAACCTTTATTCCTTACTAAGGCTGTAAATGGTTGTAGTTTTCAACCAGGTTGAATGAGTTGAACTTTTCAACATTGTTCAGCCAAAAACTCACCATTTAACATAAATATATTTTCAGCCTATATTTATTGGGTCCCATCTTGTGACTGGAAAATAGCACTTTTTGGCTGAAAACTGTTCAATTACAAAATAGGAGATGAACAGATTGAACGAGATGGAAACTAAAAACAAATTATATTTATTCCATCTATATAATTGAATTAATATTTTTGGCTTTAAAAGATATCATTTAACAAAAAAGTCGTGGAATCTAGATTGTTATTTCGATAATCTAAAGGAAAGTCAAAGATTGTGAGTTTTAAAATCTGTTTTTAAATTATATCTAATTGTTATATATATATATATATATATATATAATATTTTGAAATATGTAACAAACAAATCGTTCACTTATATTTTTTTGTTTGCAAAATTTTTCACATTATTTGATGTTCAATATTAAACTAAATAATTTAAATTTGCATTATTTGTTACAAATAAAAGATATTCTAGTACGCAAAATCAGCTGAATTTTAAACTCTTTTGAATAAATTATATTTTCATTGATTAAAATTTCATTTCTTATATTTAAATATATATATAATTTCAGAAACTATTATTATAGATATATTAATTAATATTATATTTTTCTATTCAGCTATTCAACTTAATGGTCACATTTAGCATACTAATTTATTTCTCTGCAGTTTATTCAGCTTATTCAGTTTCTTTAGCTCATTTTGATGGTTCAGTTCATTTTTATTCAGCCTATTATTATTCAACCTATTCAGCGGGTTCAGTTTGTTAATCACCATTTGCAGCCTAAGACAACTTGACCCTCCCACAAGGCCCACTACTACTACTTGATCTGTTTTAGTGAACTCTTAGCCACTTGAGTTTTTTTTTTTTTTTAGCGGTAAAGGATAGGAGGGTGTTGGACCTCAAATGTATCAAAAATCAGTTACTGCTCCAATCATTTTGAAAGAAGAAAAAGAAAACGCATCAAATTCACATTTGACATGGCATATATTACCTTTAAATGCTGCATCTCAGAGAAGTGTATTAACGGTGAGAGATTGACTACAGGCCCATTAAAAGAGATAGGCCCAAAGTAGCTTTAAAGCGGTTAATGGGCTACAATAGTTTACAAATTGTGTTCTTACCCGTATGAGGAAAAAATCATCCACCCGGAAAAACACTCTCCGACCCGATTGAAGAAAATGGGATCGTCTGCGAATACAGAGACGGCGATTGTCATCGCCTCACCGGCGTCGAACCACAATAATCCGGTAACCAACGGCGGAGGTGCGATGACGAATCATACTCCTGGTCCGATACTCGATCTCGTGATCTCAGAATCGGATTCGTCGAAGAAGAGAAGAACAGGGGGGTGCTTCCTCTCGGGGTTGGTACTCGCGTGATGTGTCAATGGAGAGACGGGAAGTACCATCCGGTGAAGGTTATCGAGCGCCGGAAGAATTATGGTGGTGGCAACAATGATTACGAGTATTACGTTCACTACACTGAGTGTATATGTTGTTGTTTCCTTTCTCTTACCTAATTTTGTGAAATCTAGGGTTTAGGGATTTGGAGATGAAATTTTGGAAATTGAAATTCAAGTTGTTTGATTTATCATAATTTCTTGTGAATACTGCAGTTAATAGAAGATTGGATGAATGGATTAAGCTGGAACAGCTAGACCTTGATTCTGTAGAGTGTGCTTTAGATGAAAAAGTTGGTAGCCATTTTTTTCTTCAAATTCTGGAGCTTTCTTCTCTGTGATTTGCACTGAAACGGAGAAAGCGTGTTTGTGGTAATAGGTGACTAGCTTGAAGATGACACGACACCAGAAACGGAAGATTGATGAGACACATGTAGAGGTAAATGATTGTCTATCTTTAGTGGAAAACTTCTTGTGGTGAACTGTGTGTCAAGATATATTCTGATGTTTTTCAATATTTGTATATAGGGTCATGAAGAGCTGGATGCTGCGAGTTTGTGTGAACACGAGGAGTTCACGAAAGTGAAGAACATAGCAACGATTGAGCTTGGGAAATATGAAATTGAGACATGGTACTTCTCTCCTTTTCCGCCAGAATACAATGACTGTGTGGAGCTCTTTTTCTGTGAGTTTTGCCTCAGTTTTGTGAAGCTCAAAGAGCAGCTTCAAAGACGTCTGGTGAGTACCTTTATTGTTCTTTCCATCTGGTTCATTCAAGTTGTATTCATTACTTTTTACTTAACTTTTACTCAATTTTCCTTTTTTAATGTAGAGAAAATGTGATCTGAAGCACCCCCCTGGGGATGAAATCTATCGAAGTTCTACTTTGTCAATGTTTGAGGTAAATTTTTATATCGTCTGCTCTAGCCTTCTTATCTATACAAGGGATATACATATCTTCAGCATTGTCACTACGTTTCATGACCTGGGAGTTTTTTTTTGTAATATATTACAGGTGGATGGCAAGAAGAACAAGGTCTACGCACAGAATCTCTGTTATCTGGCAAAGCTATTTCTTGACCACAAAACTCTTTACTATGATGTTGATTTGTTCCTGTTCTATATTCTCTGTGAATGTGATGATCGTGGATGTCACATGGTTGGATACTTTTCAAAGGTTTAGCACTCTTTTGTTCTTGGATCTGTTATATACATATTCGGTTTCAGTTTGATAGTGTGATGAAAAATGCAAGTTCTGTTGGTACAGGAGAAACACTCGGAAGAAGCTTACAACTTGGCTTGCATCCTCACCCTTCCTCCTTATCAAAGGAAAGGCTACGGAAAATTCTTAATAGCCTTCTGTGAGTTTTTTTCGTTCTCTTGTTATTTTCTCTCACATCTCTCTATCAAGCTTACACGTTATGCCGCGTTATACAGCCTATGAACTCTCAAAGAAAGAGGGAAAAGTCGGGACACCAGAGCGACCCCTCTCTGATCTAGGCTTAGTGAGTTACAGAGGTTACTGGACTTGGATTTTATTAGACATTTTGAAAAAGCACAAGGGTAACATATCTATTAAGGTACTGTATACATAGGCATCTTTTATTATGCTTTTAAGCCTATCCAACAACAGGTTATTTCATAATGTCTCTACCATTGTACCAAATGTAGGAGCTGAGTGACATGACAGCAATTAAAGCAGAAGATATATTAAGCACCCTTCAGAGCTTGGAACTGATACAGTACAGGAAAGGACAACACGTGATCTGCGCGGATCCTAAGGTACTGGATCGACACTTGAAAGCGGCAGGCCGTGGTGGCCTTGATGTAGATGTTAGCAAAATGATCTGGACTCCTTACAAAGAGCAGAGCTAAGAGTCATTACACTTCAAAATGGTCATGGTGTTCTTTTCATTTGCTTAATCCTTAAGATGTCTTCTGTCTGTAAAAAATTAGCACGCTCTTCGTTCAGTAGATCTTGTAACCGTAGAAATATTTTGTCTGGATCAGTAGTAAACTATGATGTTTCGTTCGTGTTTCCATTATAGCTAACAATAGATCAAAAGAATGTGTTTCCACATCAAAGATGATGATTTTTAAAAAAAGGTTTATTGTAATTCTGACTTGTATAAAGCAAACATATGATTATTTTGTTACCTGCCATGATGCATTTGCTTCACAAGATTGGACAACTTGCAGTTTGTGAAACAATTTAGTTGCAGTTCAATTCCAATTCCTTCTTTAAGCGCTAACGAAAGGATACAATTTGTGAAGCAGTTTAATTAGTCTTCTCGAAGAAGTTTTATGCTATCTTCGAATTGGCCCAATTGCCGCGGATTTGATTGAATATTCCAAGTTATTTGATCAAAGAGAGGATATATACTTCGGTCCACTGGAGAAGAATGTTTCTTTCAGAGGATATCATGCTGTCAATGTCATCACTGAGTCAGTTAAGCCATACCGTGGAGATTTCGTCGCCGTATGTAAGATGTCTAATGGGCCCAATGTTGGTCATGGAGGTTATGTGTATGTTTCGTTAACTACCATGTACATGATGGTGGGAGTTCATGATACCATGGTACCTTTTGTTCGGCCCCACACCCGGACCACAACATCTTTTGTCCAATTTTGTAAAGTTAACGATGCATAAGAAGAAGGGGAAGAACGTGAAACCTGCTAGCAGTTCGAAACCTGAGGGAAAAGAAGAAGCTAAACCTGATAGTGGCAGTGAAAGTGCACAACGTGGTGCATCCTCTTCACACCCGCAACTTCGACCCCAAGAAGCTTAGCCTGAGTACTCGGTCAATTGTGAATACAGTGGGATCAACAAGATACACTTTATGAAGTAAACAACTGATAATGTCTTTTGGGGCCGTATAAAATCAGACATTAGCCAAAAAACACAACTTTCTTAACTTATAAATAATGTCTTTTGGACCGTATTAAATCAGACATATATATTTTATTATATAAACCTTAGTTTTCAAAGTTAATAATTCATATAATCGCGACATGTGTCAAGTATATCGATAATATTTTGACATATGTGAAAGGAAAATTTATTTAATAATTATAAGAAAATTAAGAAATCCTAAAAATAAAAATATTAGAATTAATATTTTTGAAAGTATATAAAACCAAAAGTAATCTATTATATCACTAATTCTTATAGGAATACTATCAATTAATTACTAATTTCAATAGAAAAATATGTGCAATTAATAAGGAAAATATTTGCAATTTAATTGCAATAATTATTTATTATAATCATATAGTTAAAAGAATTTTATACAGAAAAGTGGTGAAAGTATGAAAAGATTTAATGTGTAAAATTAGTGATTAACATAATATAAGAAAAGTAAGATAATCAAAATAAGAAATTAATGTAATTTTCTTAAGTTTATTAATCGGTGAATAATTTGATAGCGTATTCAATATTATGTTGTTATATAAACCTTGGTTTTCATATTAAAAGTTAAAAATAACACAAACGGATTATATTACATGACGGATTGTATGATGGAATGAGTTTGAATTGATATTACTAATAATTAGCTTATCATTAATATGATACTTAAACAAGGATTAAATCTTTATTTTACTATTTTGTTATAACAATATTAGTATAAAATAATTCGGATAAACTGATTTAATTAAGATTAGTATATGCAATCGCAAAAAAAATATATTAAATAAACTCCAATAAAATCAGTAAATTCCAAAAATAATTCTAAATTTAAAAGTAAATAAATAAAAGTTTAAAATCTAGTTTTTTTTTTTTTTTTTTAACAACTGTTTAAAACCTAGTTTATGAATATCTTTCTCACATTTTCATATTTCTAAATTTAAAATTTGTATATGATTATTAGTTTGGTTTTCAAAGGTTGACTTTTAAAATTTTATCCTTTATAATAAGAAGTTTAAAATATTATAATTGATATTTTTAAACTTAATAAATTGTCTAAAATTATGAATAGTTAAACATATTAAGTTAAAAATAATACAAACGGGATATATTACATGACGGATTGTATGATGGAATGAGTTTGAATCAATATTATTAATAATTAGCGTATCATTAATATCTGAGTCAACAAAAAATACAAGGAGGGAGGGGGGGGAGAGAAGTTCTTGTAGGGGCCACAGAACAATTTTACTAAGTTATGGTCGCGAAACAAAAATAGTGAAAAATAGCATGGTACAATGAGAAAATTGGCAGAAAAGTTAAAAGAGGGGTTAGAGCTTAATTTATGTTGTGATCTAGGGGTGTCTCATCTTTTTCTCCTCGATTTACTCTAGGGTTCATCCTTCTTGCGAATTTCAATCTCTCTTTTTTTCATGGAACCCGTAGAAGTTGCTGTATTTTGGGACGGGAACACGCTCAAACCGGCAGATTTTCAATTTCAACAACCCTCTTACTTACCTGGTGTCATGACTGCGTGGCTTCGAACCCATAACGAGAGATTTGAAATTGATGTGTACTATAAGTACATTTGTGTGGATCAACGCAAGGATTTCATTACTGAGGAGCAGTTATATTACTATGATTTTAACAATTACTATGTGGATTGGACCCTGTCAGACATATATATCTTATTATATAAACCTTAGTTTTCAAAGTTAGTAATTCATATTATCGAGACATGTATCAAGTATATCGATAATATTTTGATATATGTGAAAAGAAAATTTATTTAACAATTATAAGAAAATTAAGAAATCATAAAAAAAGAATAGAATTAATATTTTTGAAAGTATATAAAACCAAAAGTAATCTATTATATCACTAATTCTAATAGGAAAATTATCAATTATTAATTACTAATTTCAATAGAAAAATCTGTGCAATTAATAAGAAATATATTTGCAATTTAATTGCAATAATTATTTATTATAATCATCTAGTAAAAAGAATTTTATACAGAAAAGTGATGAAAGTATGGAAAGATTTAATGTGTGAAATTAGTGATTAACATAATATAAGAAAAATAAGATAATCAAAATAAGAAATTAATGTAATTTTCTTAAGTTTATCAATCGGTGAATAATTTGATAGCGTATTCAATATTATGTTGTTATATGAACCTTGATTTTCAAAGTTAGTAACTCATGTGATCGCGACACGTGTCAATTTAACAATTAAAATTTTTTTCATGTGTTATACAAAAGCTTTGTTTCAGCATATTAGTAAATTATAAGAAATTAAAAATTTAAAGAATTTAATGAATATAAAAAGATAGTTCATAAAAGAAAAAATACTAATTCTAATTTTCAATTACTAATTATATTAAGAAAAAATTAAGAAATTATACAATTAACTACTATAATACCATAATTAAATAAAACATACTCTTAATTATTAATCTTAAAAGAAAAAGGATTGTAGATACTCACCTTTATATAAACAAATAATTTTCTCATAATAACGCCTTTGTATTTTTGATTAATTTATGATATTGTTGGACAAGCAGTAAAACTATTACTTATTAGATTACAAATATAATTAAGATATTGTTACTTTTTCAAATATGAGATAAAGAATTTTCAGTTTTTTTTTTAGAATGATGTTTTATTAATTTTTAGTTTTTATAAAATATTAAGTAAGATATATAACAAAGAATGATGTTATATATATAGGCCAAAGAACAAACTTTCTTAACTAAAAATAAATAATGTCTTTTATGCCGGATATGTTTTGTGCTCTGTTTCTCACTTCTTTGATTGCAACCATACATTTTTGAGAAACTAAACGAAGCAAATATTTAATCTAAAGGAAAGAGAAAGTATCAACAAATAGAGACCTTGCCACAATTTTGAGATGATAAGCCAAAGAAGAAGAACAAATAGTACATCTTATTTTTTTTTCTTTTCTGACTTTTTTTTTCGAGAACAGTAAACAGTATTAGCTTAATTTGATTAAGTTGATATCAAACAATACTTGATTAAGTTGTAACGAAAAAAGAAAAAGAAAAAAAAACAAGTATAAGTTTACTGTTTTTTCTTACAAGTGTATCAAGTATAAGTTTGTAATACCCATACAATTGTTTGATATGTCTCTTCTCTTACAGCGCTACTGTTTACTGTTGATTAAGTTGTAACCAAATAAAAGAACAAGGAGAAAGCTGTAAGAGAAGAGATATCACAAATAAAATGACTTATTAACTCGAACTATCCGATTCTACAACCGAAAGCATGTGATAGGTTTGTCATATGTTCCATTTTCACGTCTTTTACAAGTAAGGGTATGTATATCTTACTTTTCCAAAACCATAGCATTGATATACCGTACATAGAGAGACACTGGCTCTAATAAGAGGATACATCTTGAAAGAGTTTCTTAATGGATTGAGAAAGAGCTTTGTTGTGAATAGTGATGGTACGTACATTTTTAATGTTGAGAGTAGTATTTAGCAACCAGCTGCTTATCACCAATAGATATATTATCACAAATACACAGATTAATCCAAATAGGTGGAAAGTAGAGTGAAACTATACGGTATAGACTCTCCACTTGGAAATGACAAGAGGATAGTCAACTCAATATTGTCTCATCTCAAGGTCATGTCACTTTGTTCCTAAAAACACATTTTGCATGTGTAATTCACACCTAGGTAACAACCCGTACATAGTGCGATATAAAATAATTATTAAATATTTTTAAATATATATACTAATTAAAATTTAATCTGTGAGAGTTATTATAATATCAATCTTATATTATTATATCATATGAACAAAGTGTTCTTAAAATTTTTTCTAAAGATTTTATGAAAATATAATTAAAAGATATAATTAAGTTAGAAAGATAATATAAAATTTTAATTTTGGATGTTAATTCTATTTTTGGAAAAATACAATAGTAAATAAATATAAATATTTTAAAAAACTGATGACGTCAACTAGAATACTTTTGTTCCCATATTTGGATGAAAATTTTATTCGACCAACAAAAACTACAAATGCGCATAGAAAGGACTAAAATGATCACAAAGAGGATGATTACTTTCCCCAATATGCCATTCACCCTAGATGAATACTATATATCAAGCTCTTGCTTTCCAATTATGACCCCGCAAGATCTTCAAATTGCGTGCAAGCTGCAACGATTTAAAAACGACAACTACAGCGATCTAAAATAAAGCTAAGAAGAATGTCTCCCATCATTCACATATATTAATGCACCCATAGATAAATTATGTATTCAAAAGCAGACACACTTGAAATGAAAAGAAAAAACACACATACACCAAATCCACATAAACGCAGATTTGGATCAGTACTAAACTATGATGTTTAGTAGATCTTCTAACCAAATTTAACACGCTCTTCGGTCAGTAGAAATATTTTGTCTGGATCAGTACTAAACTATGATGTTTTGTTCTTGTTTCCATTATAGCTGACAATAGTCTGAAAGAAATTTTGAATCTTTGTATGCCAAAGAAAAATTCCGTGGCTATTGTAATTGTAAAAATACATGATCTCGTACATGTCCCAGGATTAATCTGAGAAATATGTGGTAACTATAATTACGATGACTATGCCCATCTAATGATACAGAACAAAAATTGAATGTTTTGAAGAAACCAAAAAGAAGTTGGAAATATATTAGTTAGGGTTCTCTGTGCTGCTTTGAACTGCAAATACACTCCGGGTATGGATTCTCATAAAACGCTTCTTCAGTTCTGAACCGGGCACGTCCTTTGATCCCCTGTGTTGGTCCTTTCCTTCTTCTCGGTGCACCTTGCCTGCAAAACCGATCAAAAGAATGTGTTTCCACATCAAAGATGATTTTTTTAAAAAGGTTTATTGTAATTCTGACTTGTATAAGCAAACATATGATTAATTTATTACCTGTCTTGATGCATTTGCTTCACAAGATTGGACAACTTAGGTCCCTCTCTTGACTGTCCTCTCTCCATCTTACTGAAGAGTTTCACTAATCCTTTCCTGCATACAATACGGAACTTTGTCATGGGCTGTAACAAAGATGAGTAAAAAAGATGAAAACATTTTGAAGTTAGAAGACAACAGAAGGAAGACGATAGAACCTGTCTGGAGTGATAGTCCTGCGATGACCTAGAAATCTGCGGTGACCTTCAACGGCTCTTGCCATGTTTCCAGAATGTGAAGGAACAAACACATCACTCTCAACTGAAATTATATAATCAAGAGCAGCCGTTTTAGTCGCATGGCCTGTGAAACCTTTCAACTCGCCTTTTGCAGCTAGTGTTTCCTACAAAATCCAGAACATGAAACAAAACATTATATCATCTTTAGATTGCCAGTAGTAACATGGAAGATTAAGGAAGTGGTTGAACAGACCTTAAAAACTAGATTTGGGAAGCGCGACTTAAGCTCAGAGAGTCTATCATCACCCCCATAGATATCCCCTGCTGCAATATAAATGACTGTTGACTGAGGATATCCCAGACCTTTCAGAAATATTCCCACTTCTTTTGGAGTCAACGGACAAAGGCCTTCCTCTCTCTGCTCTGTTGAGTTTATACTTTTGATCTTCCAATGGCTTGTATTTTCCCTGTGATCAACCAGTAAATATTAAGCTTTAAAAACCGTTACTTTAAGATGATTAGACGCTCTTGATCTTTCATGTTTACTGTTAAGATTAGATGCACGGAGTAATTTATTACCGCATCACTTTTAGTTCTTCGGATTCAGCATCCGTGAGACCATAGGTACAACCAGTGAAAGCTAACATGTCCTTCTCATATCTCAGGTGCAATGCAATGTATCTCCCAGCACGTGCCTTGAGTCTCTCAACCAGCTTCTGTGGTGTCAGCGTCATGATTGCTCAGAACCCAAAGTCTACAGGAAGCCCCATAGGACACCTCTTAAATGCATAAACTACTGAGACTTATGTATGATAGAAAAAATCTGAGTTCACACTTCTATCAAGCTTCTCTGAATAAGGCCTCTAACACATCATACCAGTTATTAATATTTCGATCATTGGATGATGAAAACTCATTGACCCATACGATGGAGTACAGAACTTCTATATAGTACCCAAAGAGAAGATAAACTTGATATTTTTTTCTATGTATGCAAAGGAATAAGATTTTACTACGGCCTATCTATGTTGTGTGTGGGTGGGTGATTACAAACAAACAAGAGCAGTAAGAATTAACAGTAAAAGGGTCCAAACCTGTCCAAGGCTTTCAATGGCAGGAGAGAAACGGAGACCACGATACAGTACACGGCATCTCAATCTCTGAATGTCAATAGGCAGGTCATTATTTGCAAGACGAGAATCTGATTTAGCGACATGTATGACCTGCATTTTTTGTTATTCTGTCAGTTATTAACATGATTGCTTAATTTATCTACAAATTGCTACAAAATGAGTACAGAGGAGATGAGTGAAACAGTATGAGTCAAATATGCTTAAGACCTTGTAGTCCTTCCACAAGTGTGTCATTTCTTCATAATATCCAACACTAGACCAAGAAGTGAAATGCTTCCTTGCTCTAGGTAGAGATTCCACTTCCTTTGGAAGCTTCTTAATAACCTTCACATCTCTTCTCAGGGATTTGATGAAATGTTCCTCGTCAAAAATATCTGAAAAGACACTGAGGAATAGTGAAGTGTAAGTTAGCAATTTCATAACTACTAACTAAGAGCCCAAAAAGCTAAACACTGAGGCATAATGAAGCTTCGAATACCTTGTATCTTGCCAAAACGAACGCTTGTCCAGCTCAGGAATGACTAAAGTTGCATTCATGATGTGGGCAACAGCCACTATATCTGCTATCTGTACAATAATATAGTATGCTTATCGAATCAGTTGAGATTTGGCACAATCATTCATTTCTACTACTAACACAAGTAACATGAAAACATCAGCTTAAAATCGTTTCTTACACCAGTGCGCATTTGATTTAGTCCACCATTACTTCTCACTGTTATATAGTGATCTGATTCTGAAAGTAGTTCTGCAAAAGATGGAATTTAAGAACAACAAATCTGTAATCAAATCAAATCGAACCAAAAATTCCCAATTCATGTATACCTTTGTATTTAGGAGTAGGTTTGACACATGGATGCAAACCAAAGCTGAAAGGAGGATCCCAAAGTTGACTATTTTCATTCGATTTCTGCAAATTCTGAAGCTCAAAAAACCAAATCAAGACTCTTCATTTCTTCATTCAAATCCAAAACCCACAAAAAAAAGACTAAGAAAAGTTTACCTTCCTAGGAGGCAGATACGGTGGGGTAAATGAGTCTGAATCGATTAGATCCCGATGTTGTTCATCGTCGGTTTGGATGTTTCTGGAGCTGAAGACGAGAACCCAGATGGTAAAAGCAAAGATAAAGATCAAGTAGAGAGATATAGATTTTATAGAGAAGAGTCTAGTTGAAGAAAAAGATGAAACTATGGAACGAGATGAGCTTCTGTGTTTCACCATCCCCGATGAACAAACAAGACAGAAGAGATCTACAACGTCTCTTTCCACCTCCGGTCCGGACATCAAGCTGTTTTTTTTTTTTTTGCTCGTTCAAATCCGGTTTGGTTTCAAAATTGCTGTTTTACCGGAAATTCGAATTTGACAGTGTCCGGTTCTTGCATCTACTCTAAACGGTGCCGTGCAATGCAATAACTGTAAAACCCACCGTTTCTAGATTACGTGGGTATATGAGTGTTTGCCCAAATGTTTTTTTTTTTACAAATTAGAAGATGGCAAAATTATGAATCGAATTAAATCTATTGCCATTAAATTATTGCTTTTACAAATTCGAACATTTGCCATTAAATTATTGCCATTAAATTATTGCTTTTACAAATTCGAACATGCCAAAATTATAAGATTGTTTGCCAAATTTTCTTTTTGTTATATAAATATCTTTGTAATTCTATATAAATATAAAATAATCTTATAATAAAAAAGGAAAAAATATTATTGGGAGTTAATGAGATGTTTATTATAATATTATAATCTTAAAAATCTCAATATATTATTTTTCCTAATATGTAAAAGAAAAATATTAATCAATTAATGAGAATCAATAACAATTAGAGTACTAGAAAGATTTTCTAATATCTCAATCAATAATATTACCTAAAAGAAATGGAGAAATCTATAAATCATCTAACACTTTTGACATGAATGTCTCTAATTTAAAAAACCCTCACATCTACGTTTTAATATTTTTGTAATCATTTTTTTTGTTTAATATTGTTAAAGACCCTCCTCACATGTGCAACACATGTACAATGGAAATTTCTTAAGATGCAATGGACTTCTCAGGTTTTACATTCTTGGTAACTGAAAAAAAAACACTTGTTTATGATCTTTGTACCAAACAATTTCTTGAAGGACTAAATGTTGATGACTTTTTTAGAAGGAAAACAGATTTAGCTAATTCCCTCATGATTGAAGAGATGGTCAAGCCATTGAGGGAAGTCTTCCTCCAACATTCTATTAAACAGATTTAGCTAATTTCCTCTTGATTTAAGAGAGATATAGATTTTATAGACAAGAATCTTGTTGTAGAAAAAGATGCGACTATCGAATACGGTAATCTCTGGTTTTGGCTTTGAAGAAATTCAGTCATTGAATCAGATAAGTACTAATAATAATCAGATAATCAAAGCCAATGAACTACTCGTTGGTGTTATTGTTATATATTTTTGTATTCTTCTTGTACAAAACAGTATCGTAATGCAGTGGTTACGAGTTCAACTCCATGGAATCTCTATTTCTTTTCTAATATTTTAGAAAAACGACGACGTTTTAATTAGTTAGAGAAAAGAAAATGAATTGTGCTCGGTTCGATAGCAATAACAGCTTGGGTATCAAAATTACTGATCGGTTACGATAGAACCGGGTAATCTATTAAAACGCATCGTTTTGATCGTCTCTTCCAATCAATCTCCTGCGTGAAAACCCCACCAGCTTCAAAATTACACCACTAGAATTTTTTTTTCGCCTATCGTTAAAAATTGAGGGAATTATGATTTCAATCCAACAATGGCGTTTTATTTCTAGAGTTCATTAACTCCATCAATGGCGTTTTATTTTTAAAGCTTTGATTCGTTTATATGAATGTCCAGAAATTAAGGGAAGCTAAAGGAGAACGACTTAGCAACATGGAAGAGCTTGAGAGAAAGGCTAATGTACAATTAGAAAGGCAGCTTGTGAAACTCTTAGATTCCAACAGTGTTCAATACATAGAGTATTCAAATTATAATTGCAGTGTTTTTTTTTTTTTTCTGTTTGGTAACACATGCCAATGAAATATAATTGCTCAACTGCGGTTCCAAGAAAAGTTAGGTTCTTTTCAAGGATTCTCTTTCAATGATACTATTGCTCTTACTTCTGTTTTCAGCGTTTCAGTGTGACTAGTCTCTATAATTGGTCTGCCAGATATTATTACTATGTGTCTTTCCGAGATGATATCAGTATGAATTAATGTCTTCGATACATATTGCACCATGCTGCTCAAAGCTAGGATATGGTGTCAAAATTTTGGGAAAACTTTCACTTAAGTTTTGTTGTTGGTGCAATGATATTGCCTTATTATAAAGATAACTCGAACAAGGAGATAATTTACCATATATAGCTTTCTCTGCTACCAATTTCAATTGAGCTAGTGATTTACTGTAGTCGTATTGGTGCGTGATGGTGTCTAACCAAGTTTAAGTCTAATGTTTGGTGTTGGTGCATATTTGAATGCTAATATTCGAAATAGCTTTTATAGAAAAGATGAAACTATCGAACGAGATGAACTTCTGTGTTTCACCATCTCCCCGGATGAACAAACAAGACAAGACAGAGATCTATATATTGTAATCCAACTTAAAAATTTTTATAGTCTCTTGACTCTCTTCCAAACCTTTTTACTCATTCAGATTTGGATTCATCTTGATATTATTTATAATATAATTTCGAATCATTTTTTAAATATTTTAGACAATGTAAAACATTGAACACATGCATTTTATATTAATTAAGTATTATTATATGTCCATTTTTAAAAATTCAAATCACAATATATATATATATATATGTATAGAAAATTATATTTTGATTAATTTTGTGTAATATATAATATATCACACAAATTAAAAAAATGAAATGAGAATCAAAAATCTTTTAAATATATATATATATATATATATATATATATATTTTATGAAATTGCAATAAATGTTACAATATAACCTCTATAAATTAGTACTCTTTAAATTAATACTTATTATAAATTAATAATTTTTTCCGTCTTGAGTTAGTGAGATGGATCGATAACCACATGCAAATTGCACAAGTCAAATGATCTTATGCCACATATCAACATCTCGACCTGGTTTAAGCCTCTAGAGATGAGAATGAAGAGTTTAGTGTGACTTGGATTTTTTTCTTTCATTTTGCAAATGTCCATACCCTAACTACATCATACTCGTTCACAAACTTCTCTGTTATTATCATATATAGCCGTGTAAAATACCATATAATTAATAATTAACCAATTGGTTTATTTAGCCGATCAGAATCTCTAGCATTCATTATTTATGTGTTTTGATTTTCAAATTACATATGAATTTACAAATTAGTACATCAATAACACTTCTTATCTATTTTATTGAAAAGTCAACCAATATTTTGAAATTTAAATGACTTTTCAAAAGTTCGTATTTTTTCCGTTCCAAATTTGAAAATTGATGTTTTTTATTATTTTCCCCAATTGTGATGGGACCCCTGAATGCTGGAATCAAATAGGAGTGAAAAAAACTTGTTGCAAAGTTGATACTGAGGTGTCACATGCTGGGTGAGGCAATGCTTGGAAATCTTTCCCAGAATATTCTCTTGGTTACGGCTGACAACGCGTTTGCTCCAACAATAAACTTTTTAACACAAAGTGGGTACAATGTGTATCTTATAAAATCTACACACTCTGGATAATTTGAAGGCGTTCAGTTGGCTGGCCAAATTGATTGGGAAGATCTAGATGTTTAGTCGAAAAAGATTGATCTCTGTACAAATTGATTGGGAAGATCTAGAAATGTTTGGTGTTTAGTCGAAGAAGATTGATCTCTCCTCTTTGAAAATTTTTGGTTGTCTTTTTTAAGAGTATGTTCTGATTTCATAATTCATGTTTTGATTTTCAATTTATATATGAATTTACAAATTAATAATTACTTTGTGGATATGACTCTGTCAAACGGTCTCATCGCTAAAAATGTTGAAGCTCATGTGTTATATGTTGGGTGAGTCAATGCATGGAAAATTTCCCCATAATATTCTGTTGGTAATTGCTAATAAGTATAACCATAAGTGTATTTCATAATTGATGATTTAAATCCAATGAAAAAACATGTTATTTCATAATTCATGTGTTTTGATTTTCAAATTATATATAGATTTACAATTTAATAAACTAATAACACCTCTTATTTATTTTATCGAGAAATCAGCAAATATTTTGAGATTTAAATGACATTTCGAATTCGTATTTTTCCGTTCCAAATTTGAAAATTACTGATAACAATACTCGTTGTTGTTGATAATTTTTATTATCTAGGATAGGTAGTAGGTACACAAATGTGCCTATAGTAATTATAAAATGCTAATCTCTGGTTTTGGCTTTGAAATTCAGTCATTGAATCAGATAAGTAAGTACTAATAATAAGGCTTTCCTCATGTACATAATCAAAGCCAATGAACTACTCCACTTACAAAAATGTATTGCAGTACAGTGGTTACGAGTGTCTGACATCGGTTTGCATTGTCAAGAGTTCGATTCCTTTTCCATATTTATAAATTTTAAAAACGACGTCGTTTTAATAAGTTAAAGAAAAGAAAAAGAATTGTGCTCGGTTCGATAGGTTAGGTATCAAAATTACTGATCAGTGTATCTCGGTTACGATAGAACCGGGTACTCTATTAAAAACGCACCGTTTTAATGGTCTCTTCCAATCTCCTCCCTGAAGAACCCACCCAGCTTCAAAAATTTCACACCTCTAGAATTTTTTTTTCTTTCCTATCAGTTAGAAATTGAGGGAACTATAAAGTGACGAAATTTTTATCCTCTCTGATGATTTGATTTCAATCCCAACAATGGCGTTTTATATCTCGAGTTCATTAGCTCCAACCCATTTCTCGAAACCCTTAAACCCTTCTAATACCCTCTTCCCCTTTCAGTTTCGTGGTTCTCTTTCTAGTTTCGTCCGTCGGAGAAAACCAGCGGGAGCTAAATTAAGCTCCAAATTCAATATCTTTCCTTCACGTAGAGATGGGTTGTTGATTACTTGTTGCAGTACATCGAGCTTTGAGTCTGCTGAGTCTTCAGTTTCACGGGAAGAAGATGCTGAATCGAATCTTTTATTTGAGGTCTATCTCTTTTTTTTTAATCTCAATTGCAAATTATGTCAAAGTTTAGGTTTTTATAGAATGGGAAGTGACAAATCAATTAGGATTTTGAATTGTATACTTGTAGATAAGAGTGTATGTTGCATTCGTTTAGTGGAGTTTTTTTAAAGTTTTGATTTTGGCAGAGATTAAGGGAAGCTGAAGGAGAACGACTTAGCAACATGGAAGAGCTTGAGAGAAAGGCTAATGTACAATTAGAAAGGCAGCTTGTGATGGCTTCAGATTGGAGTAGAACATTGCTAACGATGCGTGGCAAGTTAAAAGGAACAGAATGGGATCCTGAAACCTCTCACCGGATCAATTTTAGTGATTTTATGAAGCTCTTAGATTCCAACAGTGTTCAATACATGGAGTATTCAAATTACGGACAGACCATATCAGGTTCCAAGTTACAGAAAATTTTATAATTGCAGTGTTTTTTTTTTCTATTTGGTAACGCATGCCAATGAAATAGATTTGCTCAACTGCGGTTAATTTCCGAAAAAAGTTAGTTCCTTCTCGAGGATTCTCTTTCAATGATGGTATTGCTCTTAGTTCTGTTTTCAGCGTTTCAGTGTAACTAGGCTCTTTAGTTGGTCTGCCAGATATAATTACTATGTGTCTTTCCGGGATGATATCAATATGAACTACGTCTTTGATACATTGCATCATGCCTCTCAAAGCTAGGACATGGTGTCAAATTTGCTCTTTGATACATTTTGCTTAAGTTTTGTTGTTGGTGCAGTGATATTGCCTTATTATAAAGATGGGGAGCCCCAAGGAGAGGAAGAAAACTCGAACAAGGAGATAATTTTTCGTCGGCACATTGTGGACCGAATGCCAATTGATGGTTGGAATGATGTATGGAAGAAGTTGCATCAGCAAATAGTCAATGTGGAGGTTTTTAATGTAGATGTGGTTCCAGCTGAAGTTTATACTACAGTTGCCACTTTTGTGGTTTGGTCTATGAGACTTGCCCTCTTTGTTTCGCTTTATGTTTGGATCGACAGTATCACAAGGCCAATCTATGCCAAGTTAATCCCTTGTGATCTTGGAACCCCTACTAAAAAGATAAGGCAGCCCCTCAAGCGTGAAGCACTTGGTTCCCTAGGCAAGAGTCGGTATGTTTAGAAATGTACTACTTCCTTCGGTGTTGACCACTTCTGCTAAAGTTTTTTGGATCTAAGATCATGTTTGATTCTCTCTGCAGGGCAAAATTTATATCAGCAGAGGAGAAAACTGGTGTAACATTTGATGATTTTGCGGGTCAGGAGTATATAAAGAGGGAACTACAAGAAATTGTGCGGATTTTAAAGAATGATGAGGAATTTCAGAATAAAGGCATTTATTGTCCGAAAGGTGTTCTTCTTCATGGACCTCCTGGAACAGGGAAAACTCTGTTGGCTAAAGCTATTGCAGGAGAAGCTGGTTTACCTTTCTTTGCGGCAAATGGAACTGACTTTGTCGAGGTGTGTGATTGATTACGTCAGGATGAATAACTGTGCTAAGTATCCTGGTTTCTTAAGGTCTTGGTTAAAAGGAGTTATCCTTATTTCTCTTTCAATCTCTCAGATGTTTGTAGGAGTGGCTGCTTCTCGTGTTAAAGATCTTTTTGCTAGCTCTCGGTCATTTGCACCATCTATAATCTTTATTGATGAAATTGATGCAATTGGAAGTAAGCGAGGTGGACCTGATATTGGTGGGGTAAGAATCTCGTGCTTTCTTTGTTCTGGAAATTAGAGCTTGCTTTAAGAAAATTAACGTTCTTTTAAAATGTGTTACTAACTGAATAGGGAGGAGCAGAGAGAGAACAAGGTTTGCTTCAAATATTGACTGAGATGGATGGATTTAAAGTTACTACATCACAGGTAATGTTTTTATTTGCTATAAAGTTTCTGTTCTTGTAAATATTTCGTGCTATTAATCATGGATCTTGTCAGGTATTAGTCATAGGTGCAACAAATAGGTTAGATATCCTTGATCCTGCTCTCTTAAGAAAAGGGCGTTTCGACAAGATCATAAGGGTTGGTTTACCTTCAAAAGATGGTCGATTGGCCATATTAAAGGTACTTAGTTTAGCTTTCCCAATCAATGATTTTTGGATTGCTTTGTGCTTTAGCTAAAGGCTTTCGTTTTATGAAAGGTCCATGCTAGAAATAAATTCTTTCGGTCTGAAGATGAGAAGGAGGAATTGCTGCAAGAAGTAGCTGAGAACACTGAAGATTTTACTGGAGCAGAACTCCAGAACGTTCTGTAAGAAATAATGCAGAACTTTTAACTGTGATTAGTGTATTGCAGATGTAAAAACGCAAAACACTGATGTTTGGGTAATTGTGTACAGAAATGAAGCTGGAATCTTGACTGCTAGAAAAGATTTAGATTACATTGGAAGAGAAGAACTCCTAGAGGCGCTTAAGAGGGTAATTAGTGTTTAATTTCCAGCTTATCAACGCTTAGGTCTGCTTTAGCAAATGCTGATTCCATTAATTACAGCAAAAAGGAACATTTGAGACTGGACAAGAAGATAGTACTGAAGTTCCAGAGGAACTGAAGTTGAGATTGGCTTACAGAGAAGCAGCTGTTGCTGTTCTTGCTTGTTATCTACCCGATCAGTATCGTCCAATTAGCGAGGTTCTAGAAACTTGGTTTCAGTTTCTTTCATGTGTTATTTAAGATTATAGCATGACTAAGATCATTGTGCTTCTCTCTGCAGACTGACATAAATTCGATCCGAAGCCAACCAAATATGCGTTACGCTGAAACTTCAGGAAGAGTTTTTGCGAGAAAGTCAGATTATGTGAACACAATAATCCGTGCATGTGCTCGTAAGTTTTAAAGCCAAATATAAAGTGAAGAATTGCTTTCACATTCTATTATAGATCACAAAAATCTCTGTCACTTACTACATTCCCTTGTTTGTATACACAGCCAGAGTAGTTGAAGAAGAGATGTTTGGAATAGAAAACTTGTGTTGGATATCTGCGAAGTCTACTTTAGAAGCTTCACAGCGAGCGGAGTTTCTGATTCTTCAGACGGGAATGACTGCCTTTGGAAAAGCTTATTACCGAAACCAAAGAGACCTTGTCCCAAACGTAAGTTTTATTTATTTATCTTACCTCTGCCTTTTTTACTTAACTCTTGAGAATCTCAGAAACCATCAATTTCGATTCTCCTTCATGTAGCTTGTTCCGAAACTTGAGGCATTACGTGATGAATACATGAGGTTTGCTGTTGAGAAATGCTCATCAATCTTACAAGAGTATCAATCAGCACTTGAAGAAATCACAGGTTTAGAATATCAAATGTTTTCTTCGGTATATTTACAGACATCATCATACACTCAACGATCTTAAAGATTGTAATAATATTTTCAGATGTGCTTCTTGAAAAGGGAGAAATTAAAGCTGATGAGATTTGGAACATTTACAACACAGCTCCACGGATTCCTCAAGTAAGTTAACTCTTTCTCCCCCTCTCACTCTTCTCTCCCTGTTTCGGTTATTTTCAGATCCTTTTAATTCCTGAAAACAGAAACCTGTGAGACCTGTCGATGAATATGGAGCCTTAATCTATGCGGGAAGATGGGGAATTCACGGAGTATCGCTTCCTGGTAGAGTAACATTTTCACCAGGAAACATCGGTTTTGCGACATTTGGAGCTCCACGTCCAATGGAGGTATGTAGTAAACAAATGAACTCATAGATCATAATAACAAACCATTACAAATGTTTTTTTCTCATATCTTCTTGTGTTATGTTATATGCAGACCCAAATCATTAGCGATGACACATGGAAACTAGTGGATGAGATTTGGGATAAAAAGGTTGAAGAAATAAAACAAGAAGCTGTAATTCAAGTTGAAGAAGAAAAGAAGAAACCTCAGATTTTGATGGCAACCCATTTCTTTTAACTAAAAACCCAAATTGTAAGTTTTCTCAGATTCTCTCGGTTTCATTAAACATCGGGAAATACTAACATGAATTTTACTGATTTGTCTCTGTTTGTTCAGTTCAGTTTTGCCGTCTCAAGAACATCATATGAACAAATCTCTCCAGGTGAAACTTTAGAGAGATTGTAATGTATTCTGTAAAACAGAGGGATCTGTAGAAAAGTGTTGTTGGAATCAATCAATCAACTAGTTCATTTGTTGAGAAATGTCAAATGTGATCATTTACAAAATTGATTTTTTTTTCTTTTTTAATACTTAGTTATTTATTTAGTTAATGCACTTTTGCTTGGCTGTAGTGCATCTGTGCATGGGCATAAAAAAAAGTAGATACAGTCTCATCCCATTACAAAAAGAACAGATTGCTTTTTTCTATTTTCAAATATGTTGATTTTTTTTTTTCTTTGTGATGAGGAATTTGGATATCATTATCTGTATTAACAATCATAGAAACGTTGAAAGAGATTGTCAATTTGAACACTTACCTAACCAATGGTGACAATAAAGTCGCAGGTCGATATCAAAAGTTCAAAAACATAATCTTCTTCGTCATTAGTTACGTGTGAATTTTTCTTCTTTTTTCTCTTAGCTTTCTACATTTTTTAAGTTTTGCGATTCATTTTATATTTGTATACTGCAATTATGTTTTTGTTTTGGTGCGTTATATCAGTGTTGTTCTTCTCTGTTATGATTTTGTTTATGTAGTGTAGATGCATCATTTTTTATGTACGATTTAAAACTTTTGGTTAATTAATCAAACTAAAGTTGGGCGAAAGATTGAACAAGTTGCTTAAATTCCAAGTTATCCATAATGAAAGCTTTTAACTCTTCTATGATCTTAACATGATAAGATGATAATAACTTTTAAGTGGACCATAGATACATATATGTCCTTCGTTTTTACTTTAATTTTTAGTTTCAGTTTTGGTTCGAACGGGGTCCATTCCATATTTGGGGCTTATCTTAAGCTATATTCTTCTTCACTCCATCGTATTGACCATATATCATATTTTCTTACTACTCATTTAAATAAATTAAGTTGAGATTTACAACATCGAGTAGAAAATCAGATTTGGCTAGAATTCCGAATTTGTTCGGATTGGTGTTAATAAGATTATCCATCAATCATTATCGATAAATTTATTAACATCCAACAAATTTGAACATCTAAATCAGGCCTTAATGATTGCTCAGTGTAATTTACGTTTCTTAATCAAAAATTCAAAAGTAATCAATTATAAGGACAGAGATTGGTTTCAATACAAACTAAAAATATAATCACCGACATATAAATTAACAAGAAATCTAATTAAAAATCTTAACATTATACACTTAAAACAAGTGTGGAGAAATTATTTTGCGTCGACTGATCAACCACTGCTTGGAGAATGGTCATCTAGTGACACTACTACTAGTCTTATTGAAGTTGTTAGTGTTTGTCCAAAAAAAAAAAAAAATTAAGTTGTTAGTACTTTAGTATCATTCATTATATATGTTTAAGGGACTATATTTTATACGGCTATATAATTATTTTTTGTTATCATCATTGCATTATTTGAAACTAACATATAAATTTATTGAGTGGGTAGAATGATTCTTTTTATTCGTGGCAGGTTTTGTGTTATATAACATATGCGTGTGTGTCATTTATATAATTCATAATTAAACAAAACTACGTACATAGGGTATATTTACTAAATAATCATATTGTTTAAATTAATTATCAAATAAAATTATTGACGTTTGTTAGTTAAATGACTTTAGAATAACAACATCACAAATGGCTGAAAAATTTTAAACGGATTTTAAACAAATAATATGTTATCCAATAACAAGGTTTTCTTATCTAAAATGTAAAATATATGTCACAATTTCAATGATATATTATTCTGTCAAATAAAACGTTACTGTGTACAGTATAAATATATAACCACTGCAAGTGTTATTGTACATAGAAATATATAGGCTTTATTAGATCATAAGAAAGTATTTTATTTAATTATGATTATGAACAGGGTTACATAATGGGGCATGCATCTTTCTATTTGATATTAAGAATATTTTGGGTACGTGAAATGCGACCAATTACAATAATTGACAGTAGTTATGTCTTCATCGATCCTCACCTCACCTGCTCTAACTATAAATAATATTGTCTAAAAAGTCACATGTCGTGTACAATAACATCATCTACCTTAGTTATATTATTCAAAGAGTAGGTCAAATTTTGTTGTGATAAAATGAAAAAATAAAATCTTGACGACGTCATAATATTAAATCCAATTGTTTTTTATAAAGAATATAGATAAATAAAGAAAAAGTAATTTCTCCGACAAGTTAAGATTCTAGTGGTGGAATCATGCAAATTATTATATTGCGCATAATACAATTCATATAATGATAAGTAAAAAACGACAATATAATCGAATAGAGTTCTTAAAAATGAAACATGACAAAAGGTACACATTTGAATTTTTACCTAATTTTGAAACTCGAAAATTACAAACTTTATCATGAAATTAGTAAAATAAGTGAGCAACCCAAGCATATAAATAAATTTATAAATCCATTTTTATATATAAATAAACCAACCCAAGAAATTCTGTGTGTGTGAAATTAACACATGCATTTAAAAAAACATTATGCGAAAAAAGTTTACAGAAACATATAGAATTAAATGATCGAGACATTGTTGTTACGTATTTAAGACGTAAATAACCTAATTGATTTTCTTTATGTCCTCACGTAACCATGCAACTTTAATTTGTTTTGGAGTCAGTTTGTAATATTATTAAATAAAGCGATCGAGATTGATTTTGAATTCATAATCAGACCAGACTTAGCTTTATTGTAGCAAATTAACAACTGACATTAAACTAGTATAAAATTAACATAGTCATTATTGGATTCTAATTATTTTTAGTTTTCTCTAATAAAAGGAGAAGTATTCTAATACTTGCATGTTTCATGTAATATTAAACAATAATTAATAGCTGCAGACACTTAGCAATCATTATCATTGTGAATTTGTTTAATTTAACGAATAAAGTGTAGATGATCCCCTTCGTTACTTGTGAGTGAAGTATGTGTCCTATGAAAAGTGTCAACAAATAAATCTAATCATATTTTTCTTCATCCTTAATCTCTCTATTAATACTTGTTATGTATGTAGGTGGGTTTATACATATATATCTGTAAATCACTAATTTCAAAAACCTGAAAATAAGTTGTTAGTACTTAGTACAGACAAATGACAATCATACTTGCAACTTGCAACGTTGTTTTCCTTCTTTAATTTTCTTTTTTTTGCTTTGGTTTTATGTGAATTATGGAAATTGTATGTTTCTTGGAATCTTGGTCAGCTAACAAAAATAAAAGCGGACATTCTGCCCCAAAAAAAAAAATAATAATAATAAAAATAAAAATAAAAGCAGATACATGCATTGGATGTTGATGTGGAAACTCGATCGTTTATTTGCTCTATGTTTTTTTTTTTCCCAAAGAAAATATATTGATTTAAACTGAAACATTACAAAGTTGTTGTAAGAGCCAAATTGGCTTTGTTACAGTTTCGACATAGTTAACAACATCTTGACAACCAAATTTTGCTAGAGAATGAGCAGCTGAATTACATGATCTCTTTATAAAGGTACAATCACAGATTAAAAGAAAAAGGACAATTTCTATGGGGGTTTATTCCACTTTTGTAATTCGTCTCGTCCATTTTTTTTCTTCAGATATAACCAAAATATATATATATATATATATATATATATCTAAAAGACTAAAACCGCAATCAAATTATATATATATATATATATATATATCTAAAAGACTAAAACCGCAATCAAATTAATTTGAAGAGTTTACAACTTTTGGTGAATGTTGCAATGACCAGAAAAACGTGTTCAGTGAAATTTTCATATATATCGTAGACCCACATGATATGATGGTACTATCTCACTCGTCCATAAAACTCATATACATACGTTAAGTTAAATCCAAGTGGTGCATATATACTTATTTTTTTATATTCTTTATGATAGTAAAAGTACAAACATTTGCTTTCGTATGTTACGTGTCAAATCAACTATTCGATTTAGTTAAGAAAAAACTTAGCCAAAAGTATGAAATTGAAAACTATAAACTACGAAGTACGAAGTAACAACACTATACTAAAGGTTTTAGGATGAAAGAATCTTCTATTACTAGATGGATAATTTTGTAGTAGAATTTATATCGTAGTTTATCTTTCAAAAGGTTGAAATCATGCATGCTCCCATGAAGTTTTATGTTATCCAAATGATTAAATTAAAGAGAACTATAAAAGTATAAGTATTATAATTAAACGGGGTTAATCTATAGTATTATATGTAAAATGTGAGGTGAGTCACGCGCAAGAAAAAACCTTAATCAGTGACAGGCTGTCATGCAAATGAAAACAACTGTTTGAAAGTCGAAACCATTAAGGTTCACGGACTCGAAACAAAGAGAAGCGCAACTTGCTCTTTGCAGGACCTCGACAAAAAATTTTACCATTTGATTAATCATACGACACCGTCACGGGTCACTACAAAACACTTTCTCCTTATTGGGATCTATGACTTTTCTTTTACTCTCTTGTTCAACCAAAACCAATACAAAAAGAAAACAACATTTTCCACCGTAAAATGGTGATGAAATTAATAGAAAACTAGAATTTGCACATTTAAATAGTGATAGTTTTTTTTAGGGTATTTCACTGATTCACACTGTTATTATATATTAAAAGATGTGTTTATATGTGGGATCATCAACTGGACCACGTTAAACTAAGCGATCTCACATAAGTTTCAGTATTTCAAAGTAAGTCTTTAAAACATATTGTCTTTCTTGTTTACACGCAATAGCCAACAGCCTTGATCATTTTCAACCAAAAAACGACTTCAGCAACCTCTCCCATTCATATATGCACACGACAAAGTCCAAAGTTTTTGACTCTAATCGTCTTGAGTTGAGTATCCAAGCCACATATATCGAATTGACCATACCCCAACGCTTAACCAAACACAGTTAATGAACACCAATTAAAAAAGATATTGCTACAACCCTTCTTGATAAGAATCTACAATGCTTTTGGACGTGAAGATATAGGCAGACCCAAAAATCTAAAGATTATATTGAAAAAGAAAGCATTTATATATGGGGTCACCTGAAAACGAAATTTGTATATATACTTACAATTCATATTTTATTTATTTTTATACCCAAAAAGGTAAGTCTATACGGTGAGACAAAAGGAGAAGAAGTAAATTTATACGTAGAATATTCGATGTACAGCTTTACATAAGAAAGCTAAAACCCCACTCGCATAGTCGCATGCTTTCCTTCTTTCTTTTTTTTGTAAAAACTGTATAAAGTAAAATCAGACTTATCATTTAACAAAAGACACAGAGGTCATAAATCCTAATACTATCCACAAGCTGCAAACACACCGTATGGTCCGTATCATTATTTCTTTCCTCGAGTATCGTATCATCTTTTTTCACATAATCTTAATTATAATAGAGCATGCCAAAATATATTAATAAATGTCGACAATAATCTATACTAACCACAGATTCTTTAGTGAGAGAGCGTAGCCTGCCTAGTAGCGCTTTTATACCACTCTTTATTACTATAAAAACAGTATCACTAACCACAAAATAATATCCCACGAAACCTAAACACACTACGCATTTACGCAATGGGCTCTTCTTCTTCTTCACCATCCTCTGTTTCCTCTGTTCTTCTTTCCTTTCTCTGTTTCTTCCTCTACGTTTTAGATTTATCAAACGCTCAATCTTCATCGCCGGTTTTCGCCTGCGACGTTTCTGCTAACCCTTCTCTCGCCGCTTATGGATTCTGCAACACCGTTTTAAAGATCGAGTACCGAGTCGCTGATCTGGTCGCGAGGCTCACTTTGCAAGAAAAGATCGGGTTTTTAGTAAGTAAAGCTAACGGCGTGACTAGGCTTGGGATTCCGACGTATGAATGGTGGTCGGAAGCACTTCATGGCGTTTCTTACATCGGACCCGGCACGCATTTTTCCGGCCAAGTTCCCGGAGCCACAAGTTTCCCTCAGGTTATACTCACCGCCGCATCTTTCAACGTATCTCTCTTTCAAGCCATTGGCAAGGTAATAAAAGTTTATCCATTTTCGACTTGTATGTATATATATATTCCTAGATCCTTTTATTTTATTTTCGTCCTTTGCTTTTATTTTTTAATCTTTTTGGATAATAGGAATATCTTACTTATTATGAAACTGGGTCACTCGTATTCTTATTTTTTTTGCTCTTTCGTTTGGTACAAGTTAACACTTTACAACACGTTACACGACGTCGTTTTCGTACTTATAACCAATACTGAATATCACACATGTTAAAAGATTCGATTCGGTGTATTCATTTTTTCTATGAAAAGAACCGGATACGTTTTTTTGATTTTTATCTGTTTCGGTTTCTATATTGGTTTCTTCAGTACAATTTCAAACCGGATTGGATACAAATGGCTTTTTTTTGTATGACATTGGTTTTACGTCTTTGTTAAGGTTGTCTCGACGGAAGCGAGGGCAATGTACAACGTAGGATTAGCCGGACTAACGTATTGGTCACCGAACGTGAACATATTCCGAGATCCTAGATGGGGAAGAGGACAAGAGACTCCAGGAGAAGATCCATTGCTTGCTAGCAAGTATGCTTCCGGGTATGTCAAGGGTCTTCAAGAAACTGACGGTGGCGACCCTAACCGCCTCAAAGTTGCCGCATGCTGCAAGCACTACACTGCTTACGATGTCGATAATTGGAAAGGCGTAGAACGTTACAGTTTCAACGCCGTGGTATATATCTAATACATTTTTTCAGTGTTTTAAACTGTTTTTATCACAGTAAGAATTGGAAAGTCTGATAATTTGGTATGTTTAGCTCAGGTGTTGGTGTGGTTTATTCAGTTAATCCGGTTCAATGGTAGTAAATCCGGGTTTGGGTACAGCATTTGGTTAGAGTAGACTAAATACAATTTTAGTGTTTTAACTAACTGTTTTTTTGTGCTTTTGTTGTGATGGAGTAGGTGACTCAACAAGATATGGATGATACGTACCAACCACCTTTCAAGAGTTGTGTGGTTGATGGGAATGTGGCGAGTGTTATGTGTTCTTACAATCAAGTTAACGGCAAACCAACATGCGCTGATCCGGATCTGCTCTCTGGTGTTATCCGCGGTGAATGGAAATTAAATGGGTAATCTTCTGTCTGATTCGATCAGTGAGCTTTTTAACTAGTTAAAGGTTGTTTTGGTTTTGATTTTTTCCTTGTTCTATCCTATAGGTACATTGTTTCAGATTGTGATTCAGTAGATGTGTTGTATAAGAACCAACACTATACCAAGACTCCAGCGGAAGCTGCAGCCGTATCTATATTAGCAGGTTTAGATTTGAACTGTGGCTCGTTCTTGGGTCAACATACAGAGGAAGCGGTTAAGGCTGGTTTGGTAAACGTGTCAGCTATCGATAAAGCGATTAGGAACAACTTTTTGACCCTTATGCGTTTAGGATTCTTCGATGGAGATCCAAAGAAGCTAATGTACGGAGGGTTAGGTCCTAAAGACGTATGCACACCTAGTAACCAAGAGCTAGCTGCAGAAGCAGCAAGACAAGGCATTGTACTACTCAAGAACACTGGATCCTTACCGCTTTCTCCTACATCGACCAAAACGCTAGCCGTGATTGGACCAAACGCTAATGTCACCAAAACAATGATAGGAAACTACGAAGGCACACCATGCAAATACACAACACCACTTCAAGGTTTAGCCGGGACGGTATCTACAACATATCTACCAGGCTGCTCCAACGTAGCTTGTGCGGTGGCGGATATAGCCGGCGCCACGAAACTAGCTGCGACAGCTGATGTGACTGTGCTTGTGATAGGTGCAGATCAATCAATAGAGGCAGAGAGCCGCGACAGAGTTGACCTGAATCTTCCAGGACAGCAATCAAAGCTAGTGACTGAAGTGGCTAAAGCAGCAAAGGGACCTGTCTTGCTCGTCATTATGTCCGGTGGAGGTTTCGATATTACATTCGCTAAAAACGATCCAAAGATCGCCGGAATTTTATGGGTTGGTTATCCCGGAGAAGCCGGTGGTATCGCCATTGCCGATGTTATCTTCGGCCGTTACAATCCAAGTAAATAAATACTCTGTTTCTATTAGCCTAAACCGGTGATGATAATAAACCGGGTACAGTAATTGCAATTTTGATAAACCGGTTTTGGTTTGGTTTTTGTTAGGTGGAAGGTTACCGATGACTTGGTATCCACAGTCGTATGTAGAGAAAGTTCCGATGACGAACATGAACATGAGACCCGACAAAGCAAACGATTATCCAGGTCGGAGTTACAGATTCTACGCCGGAGAAACAGTTTACGCCTTCGGAGACGGACTCAGCTACACAAAATTCAGCCACACCTTAGTCAAAGCTCCACGTCTCGTTTCACTCGAACTAGAAGAGAATCACGTTTGCCGATCATCGGAATGTCAATCGCTTGACGCGATTGGACCGCACTGCGAAAACGCTGTTTCAGGAGGTGGATCTGCGTTTGAGGTTCATATCAAGGTAAGAAACGGGGGAGATAGAGAAGGGATTCACACGGTGTTTTTGTTCACGACGCCGCCGGCGGTTCAGGGATCGCCGAGGAAGCATTTGTTAGGATTTGAGAAGGTTCGGTTGGGGAAGATGGAAGAAGCGGTGGTTAGGTTTAAGGTAGAGGTGTGTAAAGATTTGAGTGTTGTTGATGAGGTTGGGAAGAGGAAGATTGGTTTGGGTAAGCATCTTTTTCATGTGGGAGATTTGAAACATTCCTTAAGCATTAGGATCTGATTCTTAATTATTATTATTTTCTTTCTTTTTATTTGAGAGAAAAAACAATTAAAAAGAATATGCTTAAAATTGTGCAAGTTGGAAAAAAAAGAGGAATAAAAAAAGAAATTGTGAATCTCTTATATATATATTTTTTTCAATTTCTTGTGTCCGAAAATTATGGGTGTATATGTCAAGAAAAATCTCATCTAACCAGAGAAAAAAAAAATTAAAATTACTATTGGAAATATCTTAAGCACATAAAAAGATCGATTTATATATTTGATATTATTTTAGTGATAGTTTTTTTAATTCTTTAAAAATTTTGGGATAGTTTCAAATAATATTGGTTATTTTACCTAAACTATCTATACTAATATGATTTTGAGTAAATATTAGTTATTCAAACAGATATTTCGCAATTTCGAGTAATTATCTTGCCTTTTTGTTTTATTTGTTAGGATAATTATGATTTAAGCGAATAATCTATAAATTATTATTAACCCAAAAAATCGGATATACCGGTCGGATACGGAGACATTTTGGGTGATTCGGACTTAAAAAACGCACAAATTACACCGGTTTAATTCGGTTATCTACGGGTTTGAGTTGAAAATTAGATTCACCTCTAACAGAAAATCTCACGTTTTCCTTTTTTTCTGAAACTGTTAAAACTCGGAAAGCAAAAAAAAACACAACACAAAAAAACCAAACCTAAACTAAACTAAAAACAAAATCTAGAAAGAAAGATTTGCGAAAATCTTATTAATGAAAAAAAAGAGCAGAGAGGACGAGAATTAGCTTTTTTGAATCCATTAGGGTATTGTTTTCTCCGTCGAATTCGCATGAACACTTGAGCTCAAAAGGTTAGATTCTTCTTCTTCTTTCTTTATTTTTCCTTCTTTAAGTTTTTCAAAATTTGGGGTTTTTTTTTTCCGTTTATGGTTTGTTACTGAATTTTTTTTTCAGAACGGCGTGGAAGTGGACCGTGTTGAAGAAAAGGTTTTTTTTTTTTTTTTTTGGGGTGGTAAGAGATGGCGCAAAACGGGTATGTGGTAGCGGCGGATCCTTCAGCGGTTGTGACGGTGAAGAAGAAAACGCTGAATTGGGCTCTTATTGATGCTATGGGACAGAGCACATCTCAAGATTTCGATAAGTATGCAATCATGCACCGTGTCCAGATCCACGCTCGCGATCTCCGTATTCTCGACCCTAATTTATCTTACCCTTCTACTATTCTTGGCCGTGAGAGAGCCATTGTTCTCAATTTAGAGGTTTTGATTTTGTTTATTTTGGTTCACAGTGTGACTAGTTTTATTTTATTTTATATTTCCCAGTGTGATTACTTTTTTCTTTTTTTTTTTGGTTTGTGTTGGGCTGATGCAGCATATTAAGGCGATTATCACTTCCGACGAGGTTAGTTTACTATTTGATTCCTTTTCACTTAGATTTTTTAGGGTTTTGTAGTAGAAAGGTTTGGTCTTTGAGTTGTTTAGACAGATTTTGTTTATGTTGGAGTTTGGTTCTTTCTTGTAGTAACACAATATCTCATAATACTGACACTGTGGTAGGAACTTGATCAAACACTGAACCTGGCAAAATTTGGCTAATTTTTTTAGTTTTTAGTATGTGTTAAAAAAAATTCACAATATCAGCTAGGCGTTGATTCATTCAGCACTAAGGAATGATTGTCAATGCCAATGAACCTTTTTCTCTTCTTGTAGTAATGACTTGGTTCACTACAGGTTTTGCTTCAGGACCCGTCTGATGAAAATGTTATTCCAGTTTTGGAGGAGCTTCAAAGACGATTGCCCGTTGGCAATGCTGCACAGCATGGTCAAGGAGAAGGGAAAGAGATCTCAGGTGCTCAACACGACGCTGATACTGGTGAAGAAGATGGTATTTTCCCCCTGAGACTCTTGCCTCTTTTTTCTGAAACAACTAACATAACTCGTTTTGCCTTTTCGTAAATTGAAATGTCTGCTTGTTGCAAATATAGAATCACCATTCGAGTTTCGGGCGCTGGAAGTAGCTTTGGAAGCAATCTGTAGCTTCTTAGCTGCAAGGACAACAGAATTAGAAACAGCTGCTTATCCTGCTTTGGATGAGCTTACCTCAAAGGTAGGGTACCTCATCATTTATTATTATTAACAGAGATCCAATTTCCAACAACGTTTTCAAATTGGTCTTGTAGATTAGTAGCCGTAATTTGGATAGAGTTCGAAAGTTGAAGAGTGCCATGACTCGGTTGACAGCTAGGGTTCAAAAGGTGAGCAGGTATCTTGTCTTATGACTTTTGAGTATATGGCAAGTTTTGTAATAGGAATAGACAGTAAAGAAGCTTTTCATCGCCTTTTGCAGGTAAGAGATGAACTCGAACAGTTGCTGGATGATGACGATGATATGGCGGATCTTTACCTTTCAAGGAAACTTTCTAGTGCTTCTTCACCGGTTAGTAGCGTTGGTGAACCAAATTGGTATCCTACTTCCCCAACAATAGGTTCTAAGATTTCAAGAGCAAGTAGAGCGAGTTTAGCTACAGTTCGTGGGGATGAAAATGATGTTGAAGAACTTGAAATGTTGCTCGAGGTTGGTTAAGTTCTCCACGAACTCTTTATCTTATCTGTATCTTCCATTCATTATACGAAGTCTGAATACAAAACGTTTTGATATCTTTGCAGGCGTACTTCATGCAAATCGATAGCACTTTGAACAGATTAACAACAGTTATCCCCTTGCTCCTTTTTCGTTCTGTTCTTTTTCGCAGACGTTTGACTTTAAAAAAACAATACTTAATCTTATATTCTGATGCAGCTACGTGAGTACATTGATGACACAGAGGACTACATTAACATCCAGGTACCGAAAAACGAAACCTCCAAATTTTAAACATCTGTTCCTGAAATCTGAATCCTCTCAAGTCATAGTAATCTGACACATTAAACCATCGGTTTTGTTTTCACAGCTAGACAATCATCGGAATCAGCTTATTCAGGTACGTGAATCTTGAAAGCTTGAAGCAGTTTTTAATATCATCTTCTTGAGCTTCTTTTCTTGATCATCTTCAAAATCTTGCAGTTGGAGCTTGTGTTAAGTTCTGGAACAGTTTGCTTATCAATGTACTCGCTTGTCGCTGGAATTTTCGGGATGAACATTCCCTACACATGGAACGACGATCATGGATACATCTTCAAATATGTACGAAACCAGAACTCGATTCCCATTAGAATAAAACGAAGAACTCTCTAAATATTAACTTATGTTGATCTGTTTTTTTATTGTTGTTGTTGTTGTTGTTGTTGGTGGTGGTGGTGCAGGTCGTGGGCTTGACAGGGACAGTTTGTGGACTCATGTTTGTGATCATAATGTCGTACGCTCGGTACAAAGGACTGGTGGGATCTTGAATATGGGTAGAGAGAGAGAGAGAGAGAGATTGTGAAGGAGCAAGGCCAGATATTGTTTTCGATTATTATTATACTTGTGGTCGTTCTTTAGTTTTGAACGAGCTTCACAATCGTTTTAGATCATTAAATTAAAAGAAAAGAAAACATATTAAAAAGAAGAAAGGAAAAACGAATAACAAAAAAAACTGCAGAAGCATTGTGACTTGTAAATTGTAAAGATCAGCTTTACTCTCGATTCCTTTACTATTAGAGCATAAAAAAAAATCAAATTTAGTAGTTTTTATACATCTGAGTGAAAGGGTAGAGTCGTAAACCAAATCAGACGAAAAGGAAGATCAAGCATAACGTTCACTAGACTTGGCAATGTTGGCATGTTCTTGGTAATGTATTAGAGGTTGGCTTGGGCTGGAATTGGGCCTTATGTTGTTTATTTCCCAACAAATTTAAATTGAAAAAAAACCCATCTATGAGCCTAGTAGAGAGTGATTTCATATTTTGTTCTGAAATAAAAATTTATGCATGCAGTGCGAAGGAACTACCTAACCTAAATCATCATCCCTATATATGGCTAATGTGTGATGAAGTCAAAACCAAAAAAACATGGTCTAAATTCTAAAATATAGCAACAAGGCATTCGTGTTTCCACATACACACAATTATTTAATACGTAAAAAACAAAAGTAAAAAAACAATGTCGACGTCAGCCGTTCGCGTGGAGAGTTGAGGCCGAAGCTGACGGAATCGCCGACTCAACTTATTTATATATAATATAGTAAAAGATTCCTTTTATTTTATTGTCTATTTTTGTACTTTTTCTTTGATATAAAATTCGTTAAAATTAAAATATTATGATAGATTCTTCCACTCTGCAAGGAACCTCATTGGCTGACGTAATAGGATTTGCCTCTTGGAACAACATAAAAATCAAAATTTTCAATTTTTTTTTTTTTTAAATAAAATACCATTCGTCCGATGGTTGTGGTCCTTTGCGACAATGTTTTCATCACACCACGACAAAAAGTTTTATATCATCAAATCGTATTAATACATGGTCCGTACTTTAAATAAAGTTTATATCAAACATAAAAATCAAATTGTATAAATTTGATGGTAAAAAGATTATATTTTCAGTGCTTTTTAGTTTTCGTTTTGTTAAATGGTATATATAGATATAATATATTCCTCTTTCTTTTTGTGTGTTTTGTAAAACATAGTCATCATTTATTTTTATTTTCTCTCAGTTTTTAATTACACATCATAACATAATTATGAACAGTCACATATGTTAGTTTTCTACTATACATAAAGAGGTTTAGCTATATGTCTTTTGCTCGAACAGGAATGTGAACATTTTTCACATATAGATCTACTATACTCAGGCCTGACTATAATAGATGTCTAGATGTAAGTACAAAAGTAAAGTAAAGAAACAGAATCACATAATTAGTCTTTAATCTCTTACAAGTGCTTCGCATTTGGATAGTGGAATCTTAATTAAAGATTTTAATAATACTAGGTTAAATGATGCCAGCTAGCTAATTCTATAGTATATTTTACTCCAAATCCCTGGCACGAGAAAACAATAATCGTTTTCTTTTTCTTTGTCTCCTTTATTATCAAAACGCGACACATAAAATGACAAGAATAAAAATAATAAAATGCATACATCATCAATTATAAGTTTGCCAAGACTGATTCAGCTGATATCATCATTACAAAAATTCACAATACACCAAAAAAAATTATATTTAAAAGAAACCCCTCAAGCTGTATGTATTCATATAAAAATGAGGATGACGTCATAAACAATTAGGAAAAAGGATTCAGTTCTGACCGGTTAAGACGGTAACCGGTTGTTAATATTGCATTTAAATTTATAAGAATCACAGAAGTGACTTGTCGCAACATCACTACCACTCAGCCAAACAAAAAAAAAACAGGAAAACGGAAAAGAGAGGGGCATAAAAGACTTTTTCAGCTAAAAAGACGGCGTCGTTTTCATCGAAAAGCAGATTTTTAATTATATTTCCCAAAATAGAGCGTTGTCTCATCCAATCAGAACCGTTACTATCAACGTAGACAGAGGGTATTTTGGGTAATTCGTTTGGATTCCCTCACTCGCGGTTATAAACGAGAAGGGAAGGCATACAACAAAACACAACACGCTCTCTCTCTACTACAATAATATCTCTCTCTCTCTCTCTTCTTCCTTCTCTCTTTATTTGTGTAGCCCGGTAATATATCGACACCTGTTTCAGTCTTTTTTTTTTTTTTTTGGTTTCTTCTTCTTCTTTCTTCCTTATTGTTCGTCTTCCTCGATATTTTAGACGAAACAGCAGATTCTCAGTTTACGAGGCTTTTGCTTACGGAACCTCTCTCCCTCTCTCTCTCTCTCAGATCCATCAGGTTTTTATTTTTTTTCCTTTCTCACTACTTTTGTTTCTTTGTATTATTACTGATTGATCGAGTTTATATAACTGATGAACCAGAATGCATGGTTTTTTTTTTTTTGTTTCTCTTGATGTTATTTGTGTGTGTAATTGTCTCATACTCTTTTTAGGGTTTTTTTTTTTCTTTTCTTCACCTGTTTTAATACTTTAGAGTTATGATGATTTCTTTAATGATTGGTTATGTTAGTCTTTTTTTTTTTTGGTTGCACAAATTTTATAGTTTTGTTAGTGAATTTTAGATCTTCTTCCTCAAAGTTAGAAACTTGTCTGGTGTTGATATAGAGATTCAGAATCTTGTTGATTCCAATTCCATGGTGTTTTTAATATATAACAATTAGTATTTCCTTAGATCTCTTGTTTGTTTATGTTTGGATCTTTTTGTTTTCAATGGAAAAAAAAATCCTGAGGGTGAGGGGGCATTGTTGTTATCACTTATCACTTATCAAAACTCACAAAGTTGACTTTCCAATTTATATTACAAGTTTTCCAAAGGTCTAACATATGTAATTCTTATTTTGAGCTAACAAAAATTATTGAGTTTCACTGTGTATACTTAATCTTATCTTTATCCTTTCTTTCCCTTCTGCTTTTAATTTTTTTTGTTTGTGTGGGAAATTTCGAATATATTTGAGCATAGAAAGATGTACTCTTCACGTTTCACTTTTTTACCTATAAGGCTACAATGTTGCCAGCCACCATAAGTTATTTTGGTTGGTACTTGGTCCTTTTCAGACACAGTTGTAACCAATTATTGGTCTTGGTTGGTCCTGTACTTTGGTATCTCTTTACTTCCTATACTTCAACTTGTGTTATTTACACACTCTTATTAACTCACTCACATGCTTCTTTTTTTTGATGATTGATTAGTCTCATGTCATTTTTAGTCTTGTTTCAAGCTTTCTACTGACTAGATGATTTTTTAACTGCCGCAGGAAAGGTCTTGCTCTTAACACCATTCTTGAAGATGGACAGGGCAGATACATGGGGATTTGTCAGTGGTGGGAGATGTTTATATCTCAAGTTGCTTTTATGTTTATAGCTTCTTTACAAACGTGTTCCTGTATTTTGTTGTTTTAGTCGTCAGTTCTGCATCCTTTTTCTATATCTACTCTTCATATGGATTTGAACGAGAGTGTTGTTCACTATCCTCGTGGCAATGGTATTGCAAAGCTTGACAGTTTTGGTGATACTGCTCTTAGCTTGAAATGTCTTGGAAGCAGTGCAGCAGGGAGATTAATTGGGAACTCTCACCATAACCATAAGCTTTGTTCTGATGTTGCTAATTGTCCTGATGGTGGTTGCCGGTTGGTTCTCGGTTTGGGTCCAACACCGCCTTCGTACTATTACAATGTCAAGGTTAATGATAATAATAACAAAGGTTCAGCTTCTTCTGGGAGTGTTCAGGAACTCTCATCAGGAGGAGGTAACTCAATTCTGCAACTTGGTCCTCCAGCTGTGACCATGGATACTTTCAGCGGACTTGATTGTTCGTTGTTGACATATGCGGATACTAATGTTTCCCAAGCTGTAGTTGATGAGGGTTCTACATCTGCAAGGCGTTCAGGCGGCTATATGCCATCGCTTCTTTTTGCTCCAAGAACGGAAACTGTTAGAAAACCTTCGAGAATGCAAGAGTGTAGTACTAATTTTGGAACTGATGCCTATACTTCACAGCTGAGCCATGAGTCAGAGTTCTCGATAGGCGCTTTCTCAGATAGGACGGCATCTGCCACGTCTTCTCAGCAAAGGATAAGCAACCCGAAGAAGTGCAAGTTCATGGGATGTGTGAAAGGAGCTAGAGGGGCTTCGGGGCTATGCATCGGCCATGGAGGTGGGCAGAGGTGCCAAAAGCCAGGCTGCAACAAAGGTGCTGAGAGCAAAACTACTTTCTGCAAAGCTCATGGCGGAGGAAAGAGATGCCAACACTTGGGATGTACAAAGAGCGCTGAAGGAAAAACAGATTTCTGCATATCTCATGGTGGTGGAAGACGTTGTGGATTCCCTGAAGGATGTGCTAAGGCTGCACGTGGCAAATCCGGGCTCTGCATCAAGCATGGTGGTGGTAAAAGGTGTCGTATTGAAGGCTGTACACGAAGTGCTGAAGGACAAGCTGGGCTTTGTATTTCCCACGGTGGTGGACGGCGTTGTCAGTCTTCAGGCTGTACAAAAGGTGCTCAAGGAAGTACAAACTATTGCAAAGCTCATGGTGGCGGGAAACGCTGCATATTTGCGGGATGTACAAAGGGAGCGGAAGGTAGTACTCCGCTGTGTAAAGCACATGGTGGAGGAAAACGTTGTATGTTCGATGGTGGAGGTATTTGTCCTAAAAGTGTTCACGGTGGGACTAGTTTCTGTGTAGCTCACGGTGGTGGGAAGAGATGTGTTGTGACCGGGTGTACAAAGAGCGCTCGTGGACGGACTGATTGTTGCGTGAAGCACGGTGGTGGGAAACGGTGTAAGTCTGATGGTTGTGAGAAGAGTGCACAAGGTAGCACTGACTTCTGCAAGGCACACGGTGGTGGGAAACGTTGCTCATGGGGAGGGGATTGGAAATGCGAAAAATTCGCTAGAGGAAAGAGCGGTTTATGCGCTGCGCATAACAGTATGTCTCAGGATAAAGCTGGAAGCAAGATTGGTTTGATTGGACCGGGACTTTTCCGTGGCCTAGTCTCTACTTCTTCCCATACCACAACAACTGCAACTACCACTACTACTACTACTACCACTGATCATTCTCAATCTGGAGTCAGCGTGGTCTCTGATTGCACAGAGTCCATTGATCGCCCTTTGCCACCGCTGCATCATCAGCCTGAGAAAAGACAGAAGCTGATGATACCAATGCAGGTTCTTGTTCCTCCATCAATGAAGTCCTTGAGCTTCTCAAACAGTGAGAGACCCGAAATGGAAACAAACAACAACAGTAGTGGCAGCAACGGGAGGAACATCTTTGACTTTATGATTCCTGAGGAGAGAGTTCACGGCGGTGGGCTAATGTCTCTGCTTGGTGGTAGCATGAAACAACAAACACTCCACTGATGGAATTTGAAAGCTTCTTCTCTCTGTGTGTAACAAAGCTAGAATCTGTGTAAAGCTTTATGTAATATGTATAGTTTTTGGGGGTTTCTTTTTTTGTTTTCTCTTTGGGTCCTTATGTACATTTCATGGGTCTCTGTTTTTGTTTGGTCTAGTCTTAAGTATTCACTTGACCATCTAATCGATGGCTCGAACCCTAGTCCTTTGTTTATTTGACTATTGTTGGGGAATGTTGCAATGTAGTAAAAGTGTTCTTCAATGTTTTGTTTTGTTTCAAGAAAAAAACCGGAGCTTACCGAAATCATTTCGGTTAAAATAGTCTTTTGGTTTAAGTTCATCTCAACCGGTTTAGTAGAAGGTCAAAGAAACGCCGTTAAAGTTAAAATACAGTCAAAGCCAAGTCAAGCCATCATTCATCGAATAGGATCACGGCACCTTAACTTCGCCGTTACCTTTTCCGTTAGCCTTTATATATAACACTGAGGCGGTTAAGCTAACGACACTCGTCTCTTTGAAACTGATTTTTTTTCCCTCTTCTCTCTCTCTCTCTCTCTCTTTCCCGTGGAGATTTTTTTTTTTCCTGAGCAAGCTTCGTGATGCGATCGGATCAGAAGAGCACGAATTAGCTACTCGATCTCGATTTCTAGGTAAGCGATCTTGATTTCGAGCTTTGGATCTTAGCTCTATCGCGATTGAATCTGTGTTTTTTTCCCCTTTCCCGATTCCGCAACTACTCTAGGTTTTGGTTTTACGATCGCGAAATTTTGGTTCTTCTTGTTCGTTTCTACTTCGATCGTTCTCGCTTTCGATTTCGTCAAGTTGTTGTTGATGAATTTTTGGTAGATTTTTGCGTTTTCTCGTGAATCGTGATCGTGAAAATTTGGCGGGAAAATGTTTCTGCGGTTGTTCTTATAACGCTTGATTGAATCTGAAACTTATCGTCTTGTGCTCTCGATTACGTTCTTCAGATTCTCTGGTGATTTGTTGTTTGTTTTTTTAGGTTTACATTGCAAATCCTCTTTTCAAGTCTGTTGATCCACAAAGGAACCTCAGATCTCTTACTGTAGCGACGTGATGGACAAAGACGAGCCGTTTGTCTACAATGAGGTTGCTTACAAGACGCCGAAGCAGAGTCCCCAGACTTGGCCAATGGATAAGATCCGGCAGGGACGTTTGTCATCGCTTTTGAGTCCTGCGACTCCTAAAAAGAATTACAACATTAGCAATGCAAAGTCATTCCTGCTCCAATGCTTACGTGACGCAAAGTCAGATCCATTCCCTCGTAGGCGCTTTCCGGTTTCATTCTCAGATGAAGGAGTCTTGATGGATGGTGTTCTGGTCACATCAGCCACTAAAAAGAAGGTCTCAGAGTCTCCTTCCAGCTCTCTTGGAGGAACAGTACCTTCTTCAATCTCCCGGAGTCAGCACAAGAAGGATACAGAGCTTAGCAGTCCTATAAGCGAATCAGGAAGTAACCAGGTTCGTCTTTATTATATCTCTGTTGTTTACATACTCGTAAGAACATCACTGATCAGTTACTTAAGAAACACTGGCTGTGATATTCTACAATGGTCACAACATAGAGTTGCTAGACGTCAGTGATTTGATATCTATTCAGGACTGTTTATAGATCAAAGCAAGCTGAACCAGATAAAGTTGGAAATGTCTATTTGTGTTGAACATGATTACAAGTACAGATAATGTTGAATTACAATGCCTTGATACATTCAAGAGAAGCAAAGATTGTGTATCCCTTTAGGCTCATAGTTACGTGTTGAAATGTATGTGTTAAAGAGTTCTTTTGGTGATTTTGCAGGAAACCACTCTGTCTCAGCAACCTTCTTCAGCTGACAAGGGAAAGATGTTGGCATATAGTCCTTGTACACCAAAGGTTTTTTACTTTACAACTCATTCTGTATCAGGATTTCTGAAGAATCATAATAAGCTCATATAACCAGTTCTCATTTGCTTTGATCTCTGTGTTTATTAGGCTGCTAAGCCATCAAAGCTGCAAGCTTCTGCTGAACCATTCATCCTCACACCAAGACAAGCTACTCCTTTTCCACTTCAGCAACACCCATTTAATCCGCAGTTTCCAAGAGCTGTAAGTTGATCTCAAACCTACACTTTTTCTTCTATGATAAACCTTTTTTGTGTCAGAAACGAACAACTCAAGACTCCAATTTACTCTGCAGAATCCCCTGCACCTGCAGCCATACCCATACTTTCACCGGCCTCGACCTCTGATCTATCTTTATCAGAGACCACCACCACTTCTTCCGCTCCTACCCCATGGATCTGACCCCTATAAGCTAACCTCTGAAAAGGACTTTCCTCCAATTCTCTTTGGCAACCAAACACCAACCAGAAGAAACCGCCACAGAGACCCACTTCCCACAACACCTTCCTCTAGCCAGCCCAACACAACCACCAGCGACCCAGTACCTGTCCAAACTCCCATATCTACTACTCCTACAGCCAATCTCGGCAGCAGTACAACCACTGCGGTTCATGGCTCCTCACCTTCTGTTGATGGACTCGACACAGTGACGCAAATACCAGACTTGTCGTCGTCACCTTCTGATGGAATCGAAACAGTGACGCAAATACCAGAGTTGTCGCCGTCACCCTCTGATGGACTTGATACAATGGCGCAAATACCAGACTTGTCGTCGTCACCTTCTGATGGAACCGAAACAGTGACGCAAGTACCAGACTTGTCGTCGTCACCCTCTGATGGAACCGAAACAGTGACGCAGAATCCAGACTTATCTCCACCGTCTGATGGACTTGAAGCAGTGACGCCAAAACCAGACTTGTCGTCGTCACCCTCTGATGGAATCGAAACAGTGACTCAGAATCCAGCCTTATCTCCACCGTCTGATAGACTAGAAACAGTGACGCCAAAACCGGACTTGTCTTCACCATCTCTTGGAGTAGAAAAAGTGACGCCAAAACCAGAATTGCCTTCAACTTCTGCTGGAGTTCAAACTATGAAGATAAACAAAGAGTGGTCACCTTCTGATGACGGACTCCCAACATTCACACAGGCTCAACTTGATTTCATGAAATCACATGGCAGGTTCTTCCCAGATTATGTTTTCGGGGGCTACAAATACAAACAGAGAATGTCAGCTTTCAAAGATCAGTCGGAGTACCAGTAAAACAGAAGGTAACATTCTCTTCATAGAACACTTCTATTCACCACTATATTTCTTCCCATCCATCAAACTTTTTTCAGCTTTTCATATGAGATTGTTAAAAATTACAAATAGCTATTAGATAAACAACATTCCAAAGAAAAAAACAAGTCCATGAAAAATATATGCACTCTGTTTTTTAATCAGAAATGAATCTTTCTATTGTTTCTATTGGTTTGCTATTCTCATTCCGTGAACCAACTAAACCCTGGCTTTTGCGGCTGTGTAAGCATCAAACCAATGAATGCTTGATCCAACCAAATGACCCCTTAAGAAATCCACACTTTTAGGTTAACCAGACTAGATCTTTGATATTTGCTATGGTATATAAAATTTTCCATACCCAATTATAATCGTCTCTGGTTTGAGACAAACAAGATCGAATCATTTTATCGGTTAGAAAACTATTGCGTAGATAGATTTCGTTAGAAATATTCGGTTTTCTGATTATGAGTTTGGTATATTTAAAAACAGCAATACCATGAAAATTCTCCACCCCAAACTACACAATGTTTTAAATCCCAACTTGAAATCTTTTAAATTCTTTTAGATTTTTTATTCTTATTTTATATGTCCAAGGTGCTTGCATCATGCATGAGTCAGTGCTTGCTAAGCAAGCACCCATAAAATATATATATATACATGTACTGAAAAGAATAAAAATTAATAGACGTAGAAAGACAATGTTGCTTGGCTCGGCGACACAAGACAACTACTAAACCCAATCAAAGATCTATAGAAAGAGACTATAACTTGGAGAAAAAGGCTCTCAATTGCCCAAACTCTCTTATAAATAATAGCAATCCTACCCTAACCCGGATCAGGTGTAGGCCACACCGTATATCAAATTTTAAGGCCACACTTGAAAATCTATGTACTTCAACATAATTTGCTTATTATATATTCAAATTTAATTTGTATTCAAAAACCTTTTTTTGTTCTTTTTAAACTTAGGACTGACTCATCAAAAACAGAACTCTTTTCACAAAAGTTACCTTTAATTTATTTCTCACCTCTGACTTCACAAAGAGATACTTCTCAAGTATTTAGATGTTAGCTATGTATTAGAATATAACATCCAAGAGAAATCTGATTCTACCATATATTAATGGACACCTAAACTTACGGCCACAAGTTATTTTTGGAAGAATTATTTTCCAAGCTGCCTGTCCCCTTCCATATAAAACATAATTCGTATATTTGTTGGTTTGTTTGTTGAGTTTGAAACTAGAATCATATAAACTTTCAAGAAAGAGAAAAAAAAAAAAAGAAAAAACGAAAAGGTAGTTTGGTCTCTATAGCTTTTTAAACACACTATTAGCCTTTCCCCATGATTATTCGCCAACATGGGGGCTTATTTTTTTAAGTCTCATTTGCATGCATCCAGTGGTAACATAATCATTATTTCCCATTATATAAACCTTCTAGTGTTTTGGATCTTGTTAGTCAAAAACTCTAATCCGTTTCTACCAATAATTAATAATATATATTAATTATCATCTTTCAAAGGATGAGAAGTAGGCTGCAATTTTTATCCCAGTCTAGTAGTTGTGGTTTTTCTCCTAACCTTAGGTACATTAGGCAAAAAGACGATATATATTCTAATTTAAAAGTTCTTTTGTGAAGCCTACACAAACCAATCAGTTTAGGGTTATGATTGAATTCTGAATAAATCCATATTATTTGATTGGTATATTTTAAAAATACACCGATCGATGAAGGTATTTTTATCAATTATCATACTTACAAGGATTTCTTTGTAATTAAGTTTTCAGTGTAATATTTGCGATAAAGTTCACAATATAAATTGCTAACTTCTCCCATATTATAAACAAAACGGCTAACATAATTAATTAGTTCAGTATTAAAAATAAAAATATATATTTGAATTTTAAAAAATAAAAATACAACAAGACTAGAGCTTCTTCCTTTTTTCTCTTCTTGCTTGCAAATTGAGGATTGCTAATCTTACAACATATAACTTGTAAGAATGATGTCATTCTCATTCTCCTTTTCTTTTTTTGGTACAAAGATTTTAGAAATAATTGCCCACTAAACCTTTTCTTTTTCTTTGGTGCTTTTGTCTTTTATTACGGTAAACTTACTTCGTCAAGATCATCTAAAGACAAAAACACTTCATCCAAACATGAGAGTTCTGTCCCATCATCATCCTCTTCCTCGCTGCAGTTTTGTTCATACACTCTGCATACCACCCACTTGCTATAATCCTGCACACAAAGATCCATGCCACGTGGATGTCAACTTCTTATTTTATGTTAAAAAGAAAATGTAAATTTGAAGTTACAAGAGTTGACAACTTTTAGGCTTATGAAACAAAAGGGTACTCACGGGTTTGTGACTAGAACTAGAAGAAGCACGGCTTGATCTCTTAGAAGATCGACTAGATGAAGAAGAGGAATCGGGGAGGGAATATTCTTGCATGATCCAGTTAGTCTGAGAATCTCCGAGATAAAATGTTAGATACTTTTTGATACCCACTTTTTTGTGTGTGGAACTTGTGTAGATTGGCTCGTCCAATCCCATTGATCCCCAGTACCCATTGCTTGTTACCCTGTCTTGTGTCTTTCTACTATAGAAGTACCATTGCCTCCCTTCTCCCAAAGCTTTTCCTGTAGTTTATACGTAAATAAAGTTTATGTTAGCATATAGTTTCGACGATTTATCCACAAAAGAATATTCGATGTTTTTAGGATATGCATGCTAGTGATCTAACTAGTTAAGTGTTTGATAAAACATCACTTATATTCCTATTATATATGTGTATTTGTTTGTATGTATGTCTACGTACATATTTTGGTGAGTGTGCATAATATATATATGATTGATTGTGTTGGTGTATCATGAGATCGAATGATTGAAATTGGTGCACATGTATGACTAGTATGAACAAAGCAATGCTAATAATGGTTCACCAATTAATAGATTCCTTCCAAGAGAATAAAAAAGAAAGTTATTAGGTAAAGATTGGTACTATTAATATTTGTGTGTATGGCAAGATTTTGGAAACAAAAACAATCCTTAAAAAGAGCAACCCAACAAAAGTGTACTATTAAAAAGAAAGCAAAAAGACAGATTGGTTACTTAAGTTGGTGACAACAATCAATCTGTGTCCTTACATTTGGATCAACATATATATAGCCAACTATACTTGTACATACATGATACACACTTACATGCATACTAAGCATAAATACATATACATATTTCATATTTGAGAACATATACATGCATGTTTAGTAAACTATGGGATGAACTATATGGGATCTTTGTGATCATGTTGCATGATGCATATATATACATATATAGAGAGGGACAGGGAGAGAGATATGCGTATGTACATACCGGGAAGGTCCCAAGGATCGTAAGGGTAAAGATCGAGGTCGGGGATGACGTCAGGATGACAAGGCAAGAGGGAAGATTTCCGGTGGAGGAAGTGAACGACGAGCTCTTCGTCAGTCGGAAAAAACCTAAATCCCGGTGGCAGATTCATTGATGACGATATATATGTGGCTGCGTGTGTGTGTGTGTGTGTGTAGAAGAAGATTATATAGAGAAGATGATGTGGAACCAGAGGAAGTGTGTGAAAGAGATTGAGGTATATATAGGAGATATAGAAGACGCAGAAGGTGGAATTTGGAAGTCATGTACTTTTTTATATATGGCTTCTTTAATCCAGTTGCACACACACACACAAATTAATTTAATTATCACCTTTAAATTTATTAATTTGAAATACGAAAATGAAAAAGAAATGATAAAGGAAAACAAAAGAGAATGATGGTAATTATAAAGATGAAAGCAAGCAAGTGTAATGGAACTAAGGGGGGAAATGAGTAATCATCGATGTCAAAGGGCATTTGAAAGCTTATTTTCCAAGAAGTCGTCGGCTTAAGTGGATCTTACAATTTCGGCTGCCGTTTTTATTCTTTCTATTTTTGCTTTTTAGAGTTATTCTTTTGTGTTTCCATATTTTGTAACAGTTTTTGGGTGCATAGGCCAAGGGTCTACTGAAATCGGACTTTGATGATGGAAAAGAAGAATTAATTTTCATTGATATGGTTGTATTTTTCTTACGGCTTATCATATATTTTCGTTTTCCCTAGATTTTAATCAAATACAGTATATCTGTATCTAATACCTTTTTTTTGTCTATAACAAATTAATTGATCTATACATCGCTAGACTATGAATTTCGTTAGTGACAGCACAATGACTTCTGCCTTGATTGTTTGCCCATTCAAGTGGTTCATCTGAATCTAGTGAACTGGCCAGATGTTGTTTTTTCTTGTCTAAAAATAAACATCATCTAAAATTATCTGGATGAATCAAAATTTTGATTATTTCGATTAAAAAATTTTAGGTAAAATTTTGAAATTCATTTGGATGAATCTAGTTAGACCATCTGAATAGAAATGGTTCATCCACAAATCAAATGACAAATATACTTTTGCTATCTAAATGATTAATTTGTCTAAAAAAATTATAAATGTTATTTTTACAAAAAGAATTCCTCAAAATACCATACTTGTTATTTTTTTTGTTAGTACCGATAAAGATAAAGTCCGTAAGACACCTCATGCATAAATGTCAATCACTTAATGCATGGTACTCATCCTCCCATCAGACTCTTATATTCGCATCACTTGTTAGATCTGTTGATACATAGTTCCAACAGATAAAGTGATGACGGAGGATCTACCCATAGTAGAGCCCAAGAGAATGTTGTTTTCCAAGCAAGTGCATCCATAGTGCCATCAGATACTACAAATTGATCATAAACACAATAAAATTAATTTGTTTTTCCGTTTATAAACGGTAATCTCGCATTCGGATTCAAAATTTTAAGTTTGATACATAGTTTTGTAAGATTATCGCGTGATAAACGGAAAAACAAATCAAGAAGATGAGTGAAATTCGTCGGAAGATAGTTAAAGGCAACATATTTACAAGATGTGATTTTTGTTGTTGTTGTCATTTTAGTTATTGTTTACAACTTTTTATTTTTGTTCAATTTTTCTATAGTTCTAACTTTTTTGTTGACATGTTTTGATACATGTATGTATAAACAAAAAATATAAAGATTAAAGCTGAAATGGGTTAGAACCTAGTTTTGGATATATATTTTTGGTTAATAAATTTTAAATATTTTTTTAATATGTGAAAAAGGAAAGATTGAACAAAAAGATAACACATGTGTTAAATTACTAATTAATTGGCTGAAAAAAGAAAGAAAGAGGTGGGCGGAAGCAAGAGAGGTGTTGAGGATTGGATACTTCCACGCAAAAAAGAGTGAGTATCTTTCTTTCATCTTCATCTTCCACCACTAAGAAGAAGATTCTTATCCACTTCTTCTTCCTATATACTATTTCTGTATTTTAATATTTTAAGTTAATTCATTCCCAATTTGTATATTTTAACAACAAAATTAAGGTAAATTTTTTAAAAAGTAGCACTAACTATCTACATATACTTCCCCTCCAAATCGTGGTGGAGAGTATTCGTGGGGGACGCAGACAAATTTGTATTTTCTTATTAAGTCGGCCTTTTATCACCCTGGGGTCGTCATTTGTTGTTCTTTTTCTGTTTTTATTTAATGAGTGTATGTCAAGTCAGAGCACATATGTATTTTTTTGCTTGCTTTCGTCCATAGCTGCTAATTATTGAGGTATTTTGCAGTTATTTTAATTTTGAATACCTCAAAATGAATTTTCCTTTGGAAACAAACACTGTATCAGTAAAACTGTTTACTAGTAGGCCAAAGGAAAATTCATAAAACCATCTTTCTAATTTAATAAGTTGAACTAAAAATTATGAAGAAAAATTAGTACTAGCTTGATTTAAAATACTTCATTAAGAAACCGAAGTACCTTACTATATAGACATAATAATAAAAGACAAGCATTAAAAATAAACAATCAAGCTCTTAAGCAAACTAACGAATGCACATGCACTATTTTTATGTAGGATTTTGTAAATTAATCACCATAATTAAAGGTCATTGTTTAAGGCCATTAGTAGGTTTCTTCGTTTTAACGGTTAGATTGCTATATCATAGTATATAATGTAGTCCACAGTTTACGCCAGAACCAGAAACAATAATATTTGGCTACAAACCAAAAACATTTTCAATTGAGAGAGGTGGAGGACGATGAGGACGAGGAGTGATGATGACACTTCATGCTGAGATCATGCACACCGCAGTGTTCCACGTGGCGCACATGAGAATGGGTTTGGTCGTCAACCATAGCTTTGTGGGGCTCCAACTCTCTCTCTCTTTGCCTTCGTTTTGAGTTTTGTACCTTTCTTTGTACCCATCTACTTATTTTTATTACCCTTTTTTTTTGAAAAAAAAAAATCTTTTATACACATGAAATTTGAAGTATATAAATACATTCAACTATTAAAATACAATTCGTTCGGAATAAAAGAAAAAAAACAGCAGTAGGTAAAACATTTTGGATCATACGATACTTAAATTCTCAAAATATAAACGCTAAACTATCATATAATTGCTGACCATAAAACCAAAAATTATAAATGGTTTTATATAGTTTACTATCGCCGCCAGATTACCTCACAAACTCGACTATTAGGATAACACGTTTGTAAAGTATTGACAAAATCTCAATACTCTTATCATTGTATTACAAAAATTACTTCTTTATTTCATTTTATTGGCGATTACAAAAATTACTTATAAGTATTACAATTAAGATTTAAATATACTTTCAAATAACTATTATTAATATGTAACATTGTTGAAGGTCTTTAATGATAATTTTTTTTTGTTTTGCTGTTGAAGCATGTTCCATATATATATATATATATATATATATATATATATATATAATTTAAACAGAACGTTAACAGATTTTGGCTATTGAAGACATCATCTACCTTAACCATTAGTAAGGTATATAATATATAGTCTGTATTTAATAATACACATATGACGGTTTTTCTTTAAATATAAACTATAAATAGTCCTATGTATTGGAACTAAGATGTGTAATAATAAAACAAACAAAGTAATGCATATTTAAGCAATTAAAAACTAACACACTTGAATTCACATCACATACATCCTCGTGAGATCGATAACTATATCAACTAATTCTCTTTAAAAGAAATAAATGGGTGCCTTGGAGGCAAGGCAACCTCAGATTCATCCAAGTAATTAACCCCCTATATATATTTATATATAAATACTATATGTGTTCATTACTTGTACATTGAAGAAAACTTTAAAATTGATCAATCTTTTCTCATATGCAGTCTCCCTCAAGTAGCAATCAATGGCTTTTGTTATAAAATTGAGATCCACACAAACTCAAACACTTCCCAAAGATTGAGACTTGAACTCATTTTTTTTCTTTTCTTTTTGGACCCACTTTTTCTCTTAAAACAATTGACCTCTTACTATTTACTTGCTTAAGATAATTGACTTGTTGTTATTGCTCTTACTATTATTCTATTATTGTTTTCACTGTTTTTTTTTTGCTAACTATTTTTTTCACCGTTAATATATACTATATTTCTTAAAAACTTACTAAGCAATTCATCAGATTAATTATTAAAAAAAAAAATCATAGGAGTGTAGGCAGCCCCAATGAATAGGAGGAGGAGTGTGTGGGTGCTCTTCAACTTTGCTTCAGATTTCTCCAAAGGTTTTAAAAGTTAATTTTCTAATATGTAGTAATATATAACAAAATGTGAACATCAAATTTCTTCAACAGGGCAAAATGGTCAAAACATATAAGTTGCATTGACGATGATCTATTGCTTACGCTTACGCACGCACATGCCCACCCCACACACACGCGTGATCTAAAGATCTTTGTCTTCTTTTTTATAGTTTGTTTGTCCTCAATCCTCATTAACTTAATCGACCTTAATATTATAAATATATTCTCATTAGCCTTATTAGATCATTTTATGTTATGTTATTCCCACATACATTATGTTATTGCTTGCATTTTTATTAATCCACTAAAAAAACATATCGAAAGCTACTAATTTAAAGGTGGGTATTTAGTGATGGACTTCAAAAAGTATATCCAACATACAACGGAGTGAATTCGACAACATGTAATACAAACTGGACGATCATAGATTATTCATATACAGTACATGTTTTCTAAAGTAATTTACTATTTTTGTTTTAGCAAGAACTTAAAATTTATTAGATTGAGAACAAAACATAAAAATAACAACAAATTCTGATTAGATTGCTTAAAAGACACCAAAAATTAGAAAAAAGTAAAACTTATTCTAATAGATATAGACTAAGATCTAAACAAATGTGTTCATAAGCTTAGGCCTTAGTGGTACCAGTCTCGTCTCGGATCACATCTCAGATATATACTATAGGACTTTTACGTATAAATTAAAGAGATACAAAAATCAAACAAATAATATATACTTATTTGTTAGCAACTGAACATAGTTTTTTTATATGACCGATCAAGGAAAAACTTAAATGGTAATACAAACTGTTGCTTATATACATTTTACCAGTACAAGCTGCTTTTTTTTTCTTTATAACCCTCCCGAAAATTATTAGTTTTGTTTAATAGCAATCGCAAAGATAAGACATATTTACAAACAAACAAACAAATAGATAAATCTTTATAATGGAAAAGTGTGAAAGAAATGTGTAACTAACGTCTTAGATTAACAGGGGGACTACGTGGTGTCTAATAATGGAGAAGTATTGAAGTTGGTACAAACAATTAAAAAACAAAACAAGCAATGAATCAAAACAAACTTTGTGAGATAATTTGTTAAGTCTTATTTTAATCAAAATTTTTAACTAATGGGTGAGAGAGGAAAGGAGGAGATTGGATATAGTTTCGGCTAATTATTTGGTAAACCATATCAAACAAATAGAAAAGTTAGGCAAGAGTCAAAGTCAAAAGCCTTTCATACCCACACACACCTATATCTTTATTTTTATTTGCGAATTTGCTCTCATTCTTCTTATCTTTAATTTCACTCTAAAACACCATATCGGTCTTGCAAGTTTGTGCATCACCTTTTTTTTTTTTCTTTTGGTAATAACATTAGTAGTTATCTTTATTGATGCCTACTTAAACTTAGGAGATAAGAAGATAAAGACACCTGACTTAGCAAAACTGTTAGGCTTCTTTATGAGGCCACGTCTCTTTTAAACGATAAAAGTAAACCCGTTTTACTTCTTTATCGACTTAATTTCAGCTGAAAGATACTACTACACATCTCCCAAGTTTTGTAGACATGAGTTCCAGTATATGCATACTAAGAAGAAATGCTCAACCAAATTACGATATGCGTCTTAGTTTCAATACATGTAATTTGTAAAAATACATGTTTTTGGAAACAAAAGTACATAACAAAACAAGTAAATTCATAATCTTTCTGACTCACTAATCACTAAATTCTTTTTTAAAAATCGAGAAAAAGGATAAATATGAAGAAGAATACCTGTGGAGATCAATCCACGCAATCTAAAAAGGAAGGATAGTTTTTTTTTAGTTCCACATCACACATCATATCTAACACTTATAAGCTTTTTAGTGGAAGTCCTATGAATATGATTCTCATATTTTTAATATATATATATATCAAAGTTTATTACTATTGTTTTTATCTCATCAAGTATCCCAAAAGATTTGACTACTCCCACTCCTTGTAAAACGTAATTATTACACAAAACAATAATGATCCCTAAATCTAAGTTTATCATACTAAGATGGAGATAAAACAGATATAATATGAGACAAGACTCTTTTTATGATATAGTTTTACTCCAAAAAGACAATAGATAAAATGCGGTGAAAACGAGATATAAAATTTCTGGAAAAAGAAAAGTAACCACCAAAGAAGACTGATGACTGTACAGAGTCCACAAGCAAAATGCTTATATAATAATTTGGATGTCGAAAAATTGTAACACGACTCCTTTCCTAGTGCTAAGACCTGTAGTGATGTCCCATTAAGAATCACTTTCAAGTTTGTAGGAAGGTAAAAGTTAAAAGGAAAGTATGATTCATTTTTCTAACAATGAGGTATAACATTAACACGTGCAGTTGCAATTCCAAAGACTTTGATGTCAAAATCATGAAATATATTTAGAAAGATATTACAATCCAATTCAATTCCAAAACGTGTGTGTGCGTCTGTGTAAGTATGATTTTCTTTCTTTTTCTATCCAAGATAAGGTTACCCGTTTATTGTAAAAATAACCTAATCAAGTAAAGATAAAAATAGAAAGACAAATTTTACTTTTAAAGATTCAACTTTTGCTGTCCTTTATTTCCTCTTTCTGATATAAAAGGTATACATAAATAACTTTACATTTGGCGACTTGCTGCATACCGCTCAGCTATTTACCTACTTTGAATTTGAACTCACAATGGTTTATGGTTTCTACAAACTACACATCACATGCATGTGTATTAGTAATTATGTGAGTCTCTAAGAGAAAGAGAGAGACAGGTTGGACGTATACCTGAACAGAAGAAATCTAAGTCACGAGACAATGACAATGCCAGACTGCATGAGACAATGAAGCAATACTAAATTGTGAGTAATGGTTTAGAGTAAAATCGTTTTACTAGACTTGCAATGGTTGTGACAAGTTTTTACTTACATCGTCTACTATGAATTGGTCTATGCTGCTAAGTTGCGGTTGTAACCATTCAAGTGAATATGCCGACGCACTTTCTTGTCCTCTTTGCAAAGACTGATGATCAGCTGCACAAGTAAGTAATCTTTGGTTGTAATGTTAAACAATGGAAGACATGGAGAGAGAAAGTGAAAACTAAAACAAAAATATTCTAACCTGATTTTCGTATGATTAACTTATGTGTCACAAATGCCTGCAATGACCACAAAGGAGGGTAAGTGAGGACGATCTTAAAAAGGTTGTGTGTAAACAATGCAAAGCGTTCCAACAAGAGGCTTTGTAAGGGTTCACATCAGAAAAATGACCTGCCAAGAAGAAGGCATGAATTCACGAAATGGAGGTTGCTGAGCTTTACTTGCAACATTCCCTGACAAATCATCGTTTGAGGAGAACTTCCTGAAATTTGCGGGAAGTTAGAGATGAAGCGACTATAACAACACAAAGGAAGCTGTAAACAAAGCGTGTGTGGTCAAACCAACTAACCGATTATTCTCATTTGTTGAGTACTTCTCTTCGTAAATTGTAGCCTTAGTGGCAATTACTACAAGTGAATGCACCTGCAGTAGCTTCTTCATCTCTTGCACTATCGTCTCCACCACATTCGTAAGAGAGAGACTTTTCCTATATAGCATTAAATACAAATAATAGTGTCACTGTCACATATTCAGCATCAAAATTGAAGTTCCTCAAAGTCTCCAACATGTTGAATTAAGTAAGCCAAGACAGGATCTAACTAAAGCAACCTAAGTTGAATAGTAATAGAGAAGCTGTCTCTTTACATTGATACACCATATGAATTTTTCAGATTCCACACTTAAAACTAAGCAGCTTCAAAAAGACTAGACTATAACCAGAGTCTCCTTTGGACTGTCATTATGTAGATATCTAACCTGTTCTGTGTCTCCAATGCCAATAATGACGACAGACGATCAGTCCAGTGGAAAGCACCAATGCTGGTGAAAAGATTGCAAAATAGTTAGCCCAATTCTCCTTTCCGCTTGCTAGATAGTAGCATCACTAGCGTACATAAAACCCTAGTATGCATCTGCGAAAGTAACATTAAACTAGGTTATCTAGCCACATGGCATCAATAGTAGCACCACCCATGTATACATTTTCTAACTTATGATGGATTTGTTTCAGCATGTAGCGAATAAAAAGTCCTGGAATGGTCCTCACTCCTCAAAGGAATCTTAGAAAACAATAGCATATGTAGATCTAACCGAATAAGAAACCAGCAGATTGTAAGACAAACCTGTCAATCATAAGCACTCCGACTTGACTACCAAACGATTCCTGTTGTCGGATCCGATAATCCAATGTCTGCAACACAGTAGCATAATAATACAAACTTACTAACAGAGTCCAAGAATCCAACACAAACCACACAATTGATACCTCCAAACAAAAAACACCACCTTGAGACAGGACAAAAGTTCAAGACTATCATAGCAGCGAACATACAGAAACCTTTTCATGCATGAAACATATAACTCCTCATCAAACGCAGTCTTTGACTTCTCATGAGCAGATCTGCAATCTCTAATATTTGACTCTTCAAGTTGCCACCATGCTCCATTGCCTAGCCCTGATAAGCTAAAAGAACTCCATTTAACCATTTTCGATGTCTATAACATACTGTAACACTAATACAAAAACTTAAACTACCACACATCACACTACCAAAGCCTATATGACTGAGATAATCTCAGTTTCATGAATATGAAATACTTGACTGCAAAATCCAAAGCAAAGTAAGACACTAAGTCGAAGGGAAGAGTTTGAGAAATTGCATACGGTTAGCTTGAAGAAGACGATGCTTGAGCATTTGAGATAAACGGAGTACATCAAAGCGGCAATCCAAATCGAGGAACAAAACAAGTTTCCCTAATCCTCCATAGTGAATGCCGTTCCAAGTCTTAGGAAGAATACAAGTGATCGCAGCTTGAATCAGGATCTGAGTTTTCGCAGACGGAGATGCGCCGGTGATCTCGACTACGTTCCCGGCGCGTAATGGCACACGGTGAAGTGGCGGGAGAAGCAGGAATGCACGGTCTTTGAGAACCCTTGATAACATCTGCTTCGCTGTCTCGTCACCGCGAATCCAACCACGCGCTCCGTCTTCTCCCATGGCGCTCGTCACGTTAGTCCGGTCACAATTCCGACGTGAGAGTCTTGCCGACTAGACGACGAAGGTGATTTATATATGGGCTTTAAAGACTAGTGACCAATGGACTTTAATATATTAGGCCCATAAATCTACATTAATGTTTTATTTTTCAGTTTAGTCCCATATTTTGGACTGTTCAGAAAACGTTAGATGGTATTTGGACGGTGACTCTGTGTCTAACGTCTAGAACAACTAGTCAGGATTTTAGATGTTTTTAGGCAGTTTAAGCGTTTACAATGCGAATATTATATATATAATATTATATGTAAAATTATGTAAAAATATATATTAGTAGAAATAAATAATAATAAATCATAAACTAAAATTAGTAAAAATATATTTATTTAATTTAGATTAATAAATAATAAACGTTTATAAATATGTATATGAATATAAAACTTAAAACTTAAAATATATATAGTCAAAAATAAAAATATATATCAAAATAATATTATGTGATTTAGATAAATGTCACTCTTGTCTCGACGACTAAATGGAAGTGATAGCAAATTTATATATGGGCTTTATGAATGTCCATGGACTTTAGCTAAACAAAACTAATATGAGCTTTAAAATATTATTTTAGGTTCATAAATCTATATTAATGTTTTATTTTTCAGTTTAGTCTTCCTATTTTAAAGCTAATATGTGGACTGAATCTAACGCCTAGACCGCCTAATCAAAATTTTAGGCGTTTACAATACAGACATTATATATAATATTATATGTAAAAATACATGTTAGAATAAATAAATAATAATAAATCATAAACTAAAATTAGTAAACATATATTTATTTAATTTAGATTAATAAATAATAAACGTTTATAAATATGTATATGAATATAAAACTTAAAACTTAAAATATATATAGTTAAAAATAAAAATATATATCAAAATAATATTATGTGATTTAGACGGCGTCTAACTCTGAGAGTCTCGACGACTAAATGGAAGTGATAGCAAATTTATATATGGGCTTTAAAAGAGTAATGAATGCCCATGGACTTTAGCTAAACAAAACTAATATGAGCTTTAAAATATTATTTTAGGTTCATAAATCTATATTAATGTTTTACTTTTCAGTTTAGTCTTCCTACTTTGCACTCTTCAAGAAAGCGCTAAGCGGATATGTGGACGGTGATTCTGCGTCTAACGCCTAAACCGCCTAATCAAAATTTTAGGCGTTTACAATACAGACATTATATATAATATTATATGTAAAAATATATGTTAGAATAAATAAATAATAATAAATCATAAACTAAAATTAGTAAACATATATTTATTTAATTTAGATTAATAAATAATAAACGTTTATAAATATGTATATGAATATAAAACTTAAAACTTAAAATATATATAGTTAAAAATAAAAAATATACATCAAAATAATATTATGTGATTTAGAAAACATGAGAGTCTTAAATGGAAGTGAAAGCAAATTTATATATGGGCTTTAAAAGAGTAATGAATGCCCATGGACTTTAGCTAAACAAAACTAATATGAGCTTTAAAATATTATTTTAGATTCATAAATCTATATTAATGTTTTACTTTTCAGTTTAGTCTTCCTATTTTGCACTGTTCAAGAAAGCGCTAAGCGGATATGTGGACGGTGATTCTACGTCTAACGCCTAGACCGCCTAATCAAAATTTTAGGTGTTTACAATACAGACATTGTATATAATATTATATGTAAAAATATATGTGAAAATAAATAAATAATAATAAATCGTAAACTAATATTAATAAAAATACATTTGTTTAATTTAGATTAATAAATTATAAAGACGGTCTAAACGGCCGCCAACACAACTTTCCTGATGAACATTTATCCATGAATTTAATGATGTCATAATCAGACACCCAAAGAGGCAAAGATTAAAGATCATCAGTTAAAAAGTCGCCAATTTGACTTTCACCAAAAAGGAATAATTATTACAAGGGGCAGTGAAGTTCATAACATACAATACTTATTATGTACAATAGATACAAGACCAAAAGCTCGAAAATTTTCTCATAAAACATGAACTATATATTATGTCCACATGATTTACAAGGTGAAAGGGCTTGGAGGAGGCTGAAACGTATCCTCCATTGGTATCGACATGGTTACATTTCCTGCAATCACATTTTGTGCAATGGTATCCTCAATTGGTATCGGATCAACTCGCATTACGTTCTCTGGGATAACTTTCTCTCCATCAACTTTAGCAAGAACCTCAAAATGCATTCTCATTGTCTCAGGCTTTGTTCTCCACTCTGGATACCTTAAACCTTCAAGATCTGCTTCCTTGAGCTTCTTTTCTACACCAAAACCAATCTTCATATACGTTTGAGCTCCCACATCCGCTTTCAACACCTTAAAGGAACCTTTTTCCTGAGCTTTAGGACCCAAAACAGAGGTCAATAGCTTCTCAAAGCCGAGTAAGTTAGCGTTGGAGCCATTGATTGAAGTAATTGGCCACATGGTTGTAAACTCTCTTGGGGAAAGAACAGTAGTCATGGCTCCGTCAACTGTGGAGAGACTGCTTCTGCCTTTAGACATGGAAGATAGTTCCACAAGTCCTGGAGCAAGACGCTTAAGTTTGAGTTTGTTGTCAGGAGATTGTGAAGTTGATTCAAGAGAAGTAGGACCAACAATGCGGAGCGAAAGAAGTGGAGTTTCTTGATCACTACTTGAAGCACGTCGAAGCTGTTCAGCTAAAGACAAAAGTCCAGATGCAAACTCATTGGAGCTTTGATTTAACGGAAGTGGCAAATCAATCGGATGACGCAAACTAACTGATCTAGCTCCTTTCACCGTTACAACAGCACCATCTGCTAATATAACTTTCTTCAAAACACCAGCATCCACATCATACTGCATGACACATTGACATACAAAATCAATAAACAAAAACCAATTCCGTTTTGTTAAAAACATAACCAATGGAAAAAGACTCTTTTAACTTACAGGTAAAGAAAGACGCATATTGTTAGCATCTTGGATCCAAACTTCCATAGGACCAGCAAGTTGAAACGGAGCTAAAACAGGTAAGACATTCTCATCACTAGACTTCTTCATAGGAACTAAACCATTCTCATCATCCCTGGAATCAATGGTTTGGAAAATAGGGAGATCTACGTATTCCCATCGGTTCACATCTTCAAGAAGCCTAAAGGGAAGCACTTTGTTGTCGATTTCAAGATCAAACTCGTATGAAACAGCATGACCTACCAATGCATCCCTTACATCAAAACCAGAAATCTTCACTTCCTCCGATTGAAATCCGAATCCTTTTACAATTGATTCTTTCAAATCCTACATTTTCAAGAAAAGTCAAAATTTTATATCCTAAGAGCTTAAAAAAAAAAAAACTCTTTTTATGACCACCAAACCAATATTGAAAATTTCGTCATCAATATCTATAAACTCAATCAAAAATCTAAAAGATGGTAAATTTCTTACCGAGATAGCTTTAGGGTAAGGTGGATTAGACTCAGGAGACGAAATCAAAGCTGTAGAATATGGAACAATCGTGAATAAGATCAGAAACAGAGCTCCAACAACACAAACCAATGCTCTGTAACCCATTTGATCAAAGTAAATAGAAATTAAAAAAAAAAAAAGAAGAGTAAACCCTCCTGGAGATGTATATGATTAATTACGAGAGAGAATTATCACAAAGAATGAACGAGATTTGAGGGTTTTAATTGCGTAAAATTAGAAGGAAACCAAATTTGGGATTTGCTGTGTTTGTATTGGTCTGAAGTTAGTACGCAAGGAATTAGAATAAGAAGGACGTAGATGGTTCTGGAGAGTCATTTAAAATGGGCGTGTTTGTTTATGTTTCTCATGGAAAGAGATGATGACGTGGAGAGTATTAACCAATCAGAATGAAGAGAGTGATGTGGCGCGAGATCAAACAATTGTGTTACGTGGTTGGTAATGGTGGGTGCGTCACGCACGACAACGTAACCTTACGACGTCGTGTAGATAACTAAAAGTAAAAATTACGTTAATTGAAAAAAACGAAAAAAGGATGGCTTCGCCCGGGTTCGAACCGGAGACCTTCAGTGTGTTAGACTGACGTGATAACCAACTACACCACGAAACCATTGCGCAAGATGTCGTCTGTCAACAAATTTAGACCTTCACAAAGCGACCTTTTTTATGCTTCAATTTAGGCTTTAACGGTGTGTGCTTCAACAACAAAACAAGAGATCATCATCCTTTAGTGGTGAAATCTAATACGAGTGAGACCCTTTTCGAGTAAAAACATTTAATGGATTGTAATTGAACTTTTTGATATTTCGTGGTGGCATGCAGAGGGTGACACAGGTGTGTTCTGGGACGTGGTGGATTTCCCAATGCCTGCTGAATCTGATCCTGATTTGATTTCTAGGATAATCAACTCAGCTCTTTATGAACAGGGTTGTTGTAATGGTTATGTGTCAATCCGGTTGTACGACGTCGAAGATGAGAAAACCACGAAACAAGAAACGATAGATAAATACGAGGCTGCTGGAATCAGTATCAGTTTCGTACCCGAAGGTGAGTGACTAATGTACTTTTCTGTTTTATGTTATATATAATCTGTGATTGATTCTTTTTGGTTTCGTTCATTTAGTCTTTTCATCACCTAAACCAAAAGATGAATACAAAATTAAGTAGCTAGTAATTTTATTCATAAAAGTCTAAAGATGGCCCTTATGTCTTTCTTGAGATCTTATAGGTCTCGATCGGGAGCTACTTTCGCCTTCCTTGATTATAGAATTACAAGTAGCAGGCAGCGGTATCTACCGTCTATGATTTGCTCGATGGCGACAGGGGTTCCAACACTGTTATCTAATATGCTGGTAGGATCATGGAAAACAATATTGTAATCACTTTTTGTTCTGATAGCTTCGATAAGACTTGTGAACTGCTCGTCTTTTCCCAAGTTTTTTGAGAGTATAATCAAATTTGATCGCATATTTTGCTCTCTCAATGCCCAGAGAAGACAGTGAACTGACATGTTGTGAACTCTCTCATACTTAGTTCCTGGAATAATAATTAATAGTACATCAACGGAGAGATCTCTAGATTAGTTAGAGAGACACACACAAACCAAAAAAAAAAAAAATTAATTTAATGAATTCTCTCACCTCCGGGGAAGCGAATAAATCGGATTCCAGATTTACTATATGAATTTTTCAAAGTTTCCGAGACATTATCATAAACGATCGCTAAGGTTGACGACGAGTAAGGAAATTGCAAAGCCCTTACCCTCAAGATCCGACATGATATTATCATAAACCAAGTCAGGATCTAGGTGACTAAGGATTGAGACATCCTCTACGTCCCAGAAGAGTTTTGTGTTTCCCCCTAGCGAGAGGTTTAACAAAACAGAGAGACAAAGAGTCAAATCCTCCGTTACATTTTTAAAAAATTGACAGATCGAAAATTACTACGTACAACCTCAATATATATGAAGACCAACGAACAACAATTCGAGCAAGAGTGAGAGATCTTACGGTAGAAATCCCTAGTGGTTCCCATCGACACAGACTGAGAGATCTTACGGTAGGATGCTAATTTAGTTGTTTTGCATCGACGCAGACTTAGACGTGATCTTACAAACGAACAATAATGGGAAATTTCTCTGTATGCTTTGGTGGAAGGGGTCTAGACTACAACAACACTTGCATCTAAGTGTGTAGCAGGATCTTGTATGAAAATATTGTAATTTACCTTTTTCTTTCAAAGTTTGAAGAACACTTGCGACCTCCTTCTCTTCATTGATGTTTCTTGAGAGTATATATAATCAAATTGGATGGTAAATATCACGAAAGAGATGTTTTAAACAAAGAAGCAAACTAGAAGGAAAATAAGTTTCAAGAAATTTGTATGCTTTCGTGAAGGAAGTTGTCAAAAAGGGCAATCCCTAGAAAACTAAAAAAAAAAAAGATGGCTTCGCCCGGGTTCGAACCGGAGACCTTCAGTGTGTTAGACTGACGTGATAACCAACTACACCACGAAACCATTGCGTTAGACCTCAACAAAATTTAGATCTTTATTACAAACATTGGTCGTATCTACTTGCCAGTACAGACTGTATATTATAAGGATTTGTGTGCATCTTTGTACCCGTAACTGATCTCGATATGAAGGGGGGTAATTAACTTCAGTATCTGTTCTGATTCAAAAGTTTTGGATACGGTACGGGAATAAAAAATGTACTAAAAAGCAGTGTAAAATGAATCGAGTTGGGTATTTGGTTTATATGCATACTTGATAGTACTCCTAGTATATTCCTTCTTTAAAACATAAAAACAAAACTTTATGATTCTTGTGTCCTCTACGTGAAAAAATAAAATAATTAAAGGAGCTAGTCAGTGTAACGAAAGGCCACCCACTTTCTAGAGGAAAAAAAGAATTAGATCAATCACACACACGCACACACACACACAAATAGTGGATTCCTCCACGAAAATGGCAGCCACTAGAGTGCTAACAACAGCAGCTGTAGCAGCATCCGCTGGCCAAACGACGACGTCGTGTTTGTTCACAAATCGACCTTTTCTTCTTCAGACAACAACACGTAAAGCTTACGGCTTTAACGGTCTCTGCTTCAACAACAACAACAAGAGATCATCATACTTAGTGGTGAAATCTTCTAACAAGAGATCCTTTTCTTGTAATGCCATTTACAATCCTCAGGTTCAGACAATCCAGGAAGGCCAATCTGAATCCCTAGATTACAGAGTTTTCTTTCAAGATGGCTCTGGTAAGAAGGTAATAATAATTAATCTCTCTGTTTTTTTTTTTTTTTTGGACGTTTGTATCTCTTCTGATTTGAATTCTCTGTGTTGATCGATTTGTTATTGATGAATATTTTGGTTAGGTATCTCCATGGCATGATATACCATTGCATTTAGGAGATGGTGTTTTTCACTTTATAGTGGAAATCCCTAAAGAGTCCAGAGCTAAAATGGAGGTTGCTACTGATGAATCTTTCACTCCTATTAAGCAAGACACTAAGAAAGGGAAGCTCAGATATTATCCGTAAGAATAAAAAAGAGTTCAACCAATTTTTGGCATTTGCATCATCTTGTGATGATCTCTTTAGATTGAGTAGCTAAAACGATTTTCTTGTTTTTGGTTATATTATATACATAGTTACAACATAAACTGGAACTATGGATTGTTTCCACAAACATGGGAAGATCCAACTCTGGCAAACTCTGAGGTTGAAGGTGCTTTTGGAGACAATGATCCTGGTATGTTTAAAGATTTGTGTTTATGGATTTCTGGATGGGTTTCATTCTCTGAGCTTAGCTTATTACTAGTTTGTATTTGTTCTTTTGTAGTTGATGTTGTTGAGATTGGTGAAAGTCAAAGGAAGACTGGTGAGGTTCTAAAGGTGAAGCCTTTAGCTGCTTTGGCTATGATTGATGAAGGAGAGCTCGACTGGAAGATCGTTGCGATTTCTTTAGATGATCCTAAAGCTCATCTTGTGAATGATGTTGATGATGTCGAGAAGCACTTCCCGGTATGATCTCAAAGAACCTAGAATTCATTTCTTTATGGACTTTTGTTTTCTGACTCGAGATGTTCCTCTCAGGGTACTCTTACAGCTATTAGAGATTGGTTTAGAGACTACAAGATCCCAGATGGGAAGCCTGCTAACAAGTTTGGTCTTGGAAACAAACCAGCAAACAAAGTAATATCCTTCTCGACTCTTTTCCTATTTGGTTTATAGATTTTAAGGAGCTTATTCTGGTTTTTATGTGTGTGTTTATAGGATTATGCTTTGAAGATCATCCATGAGACGAATGAATCATGGGCTAAACTTGTCAAGAGATCAGTTTCTCCTGGAGAACTTTCACTTTTCTGAAACAGTTTCAAGATAATCTGAGTAATGTTCTTATCATTGAGTGACTTTTCTTGTTTTGATGAATAATTAAGATGCTTTTTCACTAATCAAAAGAATGTGAAATAACATCAAGATATCATATTAATGTGCCTGAACTGAGTTGTGACTGAGACATATCAGTCTAAATCTGAAAACTTAACTAAACAACTAAGTTTCTGTAGAGAAGAACAAGGTATACAAATGAAGGTTATCATTTATGTTTCATGCACATTTCTTTTGTACAAGTTTGATAAAAGAGATGAGTATATACCATAAAATTTTCAACAGTTACATTTTGAGGGTTTTTTTTGGTCTCATGCTACCTCAAGAAGAGGTGCAACGGTTGATTCTCTGGTCACAACGTCAGGCTCGGAATCTTCGTTATATCGGTCCACACTATTCAGGAAAATGCCTGTAGAGTCACAAACGCAACAAATCATTATTCATTACTACCACGTTAAACTAAAACAAAGATATTGAATTTTGAGTTCCTGGTGTGGCTAAAAACCGAACCTATGGACCAAATTGCAGCAGCTGGAAAGAGAACGAATGTAAGAACAAGAGCAGTTACTCTCCAATTGTTCACATGGTCCTGCATGAGGCAAATGAGAAAACATACATAAGTCGGATACAGTGATGGCTCAAACTAATCTAGATGGAAAATTGCATTTCATCTGAAGCTTAGTTTGATTAAGACATTGGTTTGTGAATCAAGATTTTGCGGATACAACTAAGAAACCAAACCTGAAGAACTCCAACGAGTGGTGAGGAAGGTACATCTCCAAAGATATGGATAGAGACAGTAGACATCGCCATTGCTAGTGGTCTCAAACTTGGTTTGACACAATGGAGAACTACGAAATTCACAGGACCCTATACATACAACATGAAATTAATCAGAAGAAAAAGACTTGTAAAACATAAAATGATTATTAAAGATAAAATAACAGAACCAAGTAAGTATATGAAATGGTGGAAACCGAGATTACCTGTGTGGCAAAGATGAGAAGTTCACCAATAGCAAAAAAAGCTAAAAATGCATACAAGCTCTTGAAACAGAAAGCAGAAAAGCAAAATAGTGCTCCTACAAATGTTGAAACTGAAAGAAGCTGCAAAATACAGAAACAGGCGATCAAGTACTAGTTTTCCAAGATCAGAAGTTGTAGAATTTATGTTCGGAATGTGATATTTTTATCTATGTGAGGATAATTTGTCTTCCAAGTTAAGGATCTTACCTTGAAAGCATTTGAAATTGTAGCATCCATGTAATCTAGAATCACTCCTCCGGATAATGTGCCAACGATTCCGCATATAACTGTGACCCCTCCAAATATCAGATCAGCGTTTTCCTGCAATGGGATAAAGGCATCAAGTGATATACTTCTACACATGGAAACAACAAAACCTCTGGTAACATTTTACCATCTTGTATATATTATAACCAGCCTTTGGCCCCCAATATGAATATGCGCCTAAAACAAAGTTGTATGCAATATACCCTGAGAAAAGAAAGAAACAGTTACAGGCAATCGATAAATCATACAATGACACATATACTTATAACACATGAGAAGGAAAAATGGTTACCAAGAATGTTTGTAACATAAACCTTATCTACCAAAAGCAATTTCAAATCTTTCATGACAGATGAAAACCCATAGCTGACTGGTAAGACGTTTAAGTTATCTGTCCGGGTTTTTCCTGTATCATCTGGCCCGAATCCTGATGATACAAGATACATTAGAAATAGCTCAACTCCACAAGGACATAGGGTGTGTGTATTTGCAACTTCGAACACGCACCTTTCAAATGCAAGGGTTTGATGACAAAACCTAGAACAGCAAAAGGAAGCATAAATATTGCTTCTCCCCAAAATGCTGCACGCCAAGGAAGGACAGTCCCCACCTACAAGAAAACAGAAAGAGATCACTGAAAGGTGGTGCAAACTCGAACCATATAATCTGAAAATCATGACATGAATAACAAAAATGACTCACCAGTCCACCATATACATAGCCAAAAGCATAGCCTGCCGGAATGCACATGTAGAATAAAGCAAGCCACGCTGATTTCTAGTTCAAACAAAAACAAAAGTGCCTTGTCAATAATCAGCTTCCTTCCTATAGACAATGCATTACCATCCTTTTCTAAAACCATGGATCGAGAGACGAATTATGCATTCCAGAAGCAACTACCTGATCGTGTGGGGCATTATCGTCGATATATGGGGCAGCGAGACTGACAAATGATGCCTCACCAACACCAACAAACCTGAATAAGGTGAGAAACGTAAGATGATTTTGGAAATATATGATGAAAGAAATAGTTGAAAAGCTAAATAGAAACTACACCTACATGCGACAGATTGTGATGGACCAAAAATCAAACGAAAGACCGCAGCCAAGCACAGCGAGAGTCCAGATTGATAATCCAACCCCGATAAGTCTAAACGGATTAACACTGGAATACATAACAGAAAAGAGATAAATAACCTTAAGAGATAATGAAATGTAGATTCAAATTCAATAAAATTGGTGCCTTTGCACTCAGAAGTATGGGGAATCCAGTTCACACCTCTTTGCTAGTGAAGCAAATATAGGAGAGGCTACAAGAAGCCCAACCATGAAAGCAGATGACAGAACTCCATCTTCAAAATTGCTCAAGTTGAAATCACCCCTGTGCAGTACAACCATGGGCATTATGACTAACGCAAAGAAAACCCAATACCAATATCCTAAGATCATCATATGTCTTCGCATAATATGATAACTGATCAGCTCGAGTACCACCTCTAGCTTATATTAAAGTTTGATTGAAAGTCACAGACACTATACTATGAACAGTAATGGATAGCAAACAAAAGGGAAACTTACTGAATTCCGGTGCCAGATGAACATGTACCAGTTGAGGTGCAAGTACCACGACTCCCATTGATACCATTACTTGCTATAGCTCCTCGATCTATATAATTGATTAAGTTGACAACACAAAACACCACGAGAAGCCTGCAGAGATAAATCACATAATGAGTAACTCAATGATTATAAGTAAACAAAAACATTACATATTCAAACCTCTCTATTTCCTCAAAAGATTAACAATATAGTAAAGAGTCATACAACAACAACAACAACTGCATCTCCATTCCCAATTAAGAATAGCCAAATTCTTACTCTAAGCTGAAATTATCGATTTTTTCTCCATCAATCTAAACTTGACTATGTATACGCAAATGAAAACGAAAAAGATCATGACTTTTTTATTTCATCAAATTTTACAGAACTTCCTTAAATAGAACCAAAACCAATTAGACGATTTCAAGCGAAAACAAAAAAATGTTTTCCTAACAACTTCATTCACATCATCAACTACAAAAGCTTGCTTCTTTCAAAACATATCGCCCAATTTTTTGCGAAAAAGTTTGGATATTTTTTGGACCTGAGAAAACAAAATGCATACAATGGAGTAAAAATTTACTTTTTGGGGGTAAACCATGAAGGCTCTGCGATCTGATCCTTGAGCGAATCTGAATCCCTCTCCATGATTCTAGGGTTTTTACCACGGTCACCTTCTCCGTCAACATCCATGGGAATGTGATAAGCTCCTCCGTTGTTTTCTGAGAATTCCGAATTTTGGATATTCCATGCGTAGGGGTATTCTTGTCATAATTGTTTGAATTAATCAATAAGAAACAAACCAAACAAAAATACAAGTCGGTTTTCTTAAGTTTTGTTTTTTCCTCTAATTTATTTGTTTTTTTTTCTCCATTAATTCCTTTTGTAGGGTTTTTTTTTCATTTTTTTTTTTTGTAATCGATAAATCTTAGATCTAAAGCTTAGTATAGAATAGAAGATTTAATTATTATCTTTTCCTCAAAAAAAACAATTAAAAAAATAAATAACGGCTAATTAACTTGGATATTATTACTCCCACCCTCTTTTAAAAAAAGATTTTCTTTATTTGTTGAAATTAAAATTTTAAAATTATCTTATGATAATTTCGATATAATTTTCTTTTCCTACAAATAATCTCTCAAGTAAAATTCTAACAAGGGATAATACTTAATCATATAAATTAAATCTCTACATTATTCATATCCCCTAAAATCACACACTTACCTAGTCATGACAATCAATTCACTAGTATAACTTATTTAACATACCGTACGATTCCAAACAATATTCTCGTACGATGTCTAGACAAAACTATGATCTTCTACGGCTTCGCATGCGTTTACATACGTTACTCACATCCATGGAAGGAGATCAAGGTCCCGAGGAGTTTAACGATATGATTTCTAGGAACAACGGAAACGAGTTTCGTATGTTTGTGTCAATCTTAACGTCACAATCCGATTTCTTTTTCGAGATTGTCAATGATAGACAAGGATCAAGACGTGTAAGTAGACTCTTGGGAAAATTTCAAGAGATTGACGAAATCTTATTGAACGCTATCGTGCATAGGTTCATTGATATTATGACTGGGAAATATAGCTATGCCGTTGCAGTAACCGCTTTCAGAGTCTCGAGGAGCTTCGAGTTGGTTAGACGTACTCTCCGTGACGCTCTTTACTTAGCGAGCGATGTAATCGGGTGTATCGCACTTAACCAAATGATAAACGCGTCAAACGGTATCTTCAGACATGCGTTACTTTACGGAATAGCGGATAACGCTGATTGGCTAAGCATGGACGATTCAGGAAACTTTGTGGTACAACACGTGCTTAACTTGCATGTCTTGGAATGCACGAACCACGTAGCGTTTCGGCTCTATAGTCACTACGTTGAGCTTTCGTCTGAGAAACGTGGTAGCTACATCGTGGAGCAGGTTCTTGAGTCTGGATCGATGATAGCTTTGGATTTGGTCGTCAGTGAGCTTATGGAGTGTGGTCGATTCACGTTGACGAGGCTGGCTCGGCATGAGTTTGGGAATTATGTTGTGAAAAAGGCGTTGAACGTCACACGGCAGGAAGGCAGGTTTGATTTGTTTTTGGGTCTCGTTAGGATGTTGAAGTTGAGTCCTTTTCTTGATCTCTTGCGTTTGTCTCAGCACGGAAGGAACATTGTGGCGATTCTCGATTCAACAACTATTATATAACTGTTCAAATTTTCTTTAGTTTTGTAATAGCTAATATAGGGTTTGATCGATGTTTAAGGATCTTATGTGATACGATATGTTATATGTTACACAACTAGTATGAATAAAATATCTTTATGCCTATAGACCCAAGTAGCTAGTATTTTGTTGCTCTTCTCTACTAACCAAAGACAAGAGTGCTTGCAAAATCACACTTACTGCTTTCTTGTCTCAAAATCATTCATCACCAATCAGCAATTCTCTCTGTTTTGTATATCACATAACAAAGATTTGGGTTTCACAAATCTACAAACATGTTGCAGTATCAGTCTTATTCTCAGCTCAAGACACAAATGTACTATGAAATGCCTTAACGAAACTGATCAGACAACGAAAACATAGATTATGAAAAAACAGAACATTGAACATAGTTTCGTTCTACTCAAAACCAATGATTCTCTTCAATCCAGGAAACAACCCAGAAAACGAAGACATTGAAGAAGAAGGAGAAGAAGAAGAATCGATGGTTTTGTCAGAATCAAAACACTCAAGTTCAACCATTTCTTTCACAGATCTAACAGATAAAGGCTGAAAATCACCAGCCCATTCATCCACAAACTCTCTAACCAGACTCAATCTCTCTTCTTCTTCAATCTTTCTCCATTTGATCCTCATCTCATCTTGTTTCAAACCTATATGCTTACAAAACTCTCCCCAAAGAATCTCACCGCTCTTCTTCATCGCTTCTCGTCTCTGTTCCGAGGCTGTGTTCGCTTTCCCGATTTCTCTAGCCAAATCTTTCGCCAGCTCCGAATCGCTCATAATCTTCTTCTTCCTCTTGGGCCTCCTTAGCCGCATGTTGCTGATGATTTCGTCGTCTTCATCGTCTCTCCTTATGCACTGAATTCGGGTTACGGGCCGGGTCAACCGATGCTGCTGAACATCTAGATTCCGGGAAAAGCAAGTCTTTTGGGGAAGAAGATGAAGTAATCTCAGCGACATCTTCTTTTGCTTCCTTCTCTCTCTCTACCTCTCTTCTGCCCTCTGTGTCCCAAATCCTTAAATTTAATATTTTTATCGACTAATTTTATTCTTTAAAGTCCAAAGGTGGAACCTTTCGAGATATTTAGAGCTTCTATGCAGTTAGTTTCAACACCACCAACAAATCCCCAATTAGGAAGACATTAACGTCATGGAAACAGTAATTACAAGCAAGCAAACAGTAACTCTTTAACATAGATGTATCACAAATTCACAATACAAGTTAAATGTTTGTGCTTTGTGAAGGTGTGTCTTGGAAAAAAAGAACAAATAAATCTTACAAAATTTCATCAAAATATGAATCATTTACAGTTAAAACCAAAAAGGTGGAACCTTTCCGACGTTTTGAGCTTTTAATATGCCCAAGCAAGTCTCTGTTCTCAGACTCTGAGAGGGTCTTTCATCACTCTGTTTAAAAGTTAGTGAGGATCAGTTCTGATAAGATATCGACCCATGTGTCCGGAACGCCGGGTAGGCACCAATGCATACAGTCTTGTCCCCATATTGCCACCGCGTCTTGCTTCCCTAACCAGATAGCTGGATGAGCATCTGCTCTGAATTCACTTAGATGGGTCAGATCAAGTAACTTGATCTTTTTGGTTTGCAACTCATTCTTGATGATTTGGTTAATCCTTCTTGCTTCTTTGTTTACTCCATTGTTCCTGGGATCAAACCACAAGTCAAGCTGTCTAGGTCTTAGCATCAACATCATTTTTATCAGAATGCAAAACTATAGAATCCAGAGAAAGAAGCAAGGAGTTGCTCAGTTAAGCTCATTGGCATACCTGGCTTTCTTCGAGTGGTTTATCGAGTAAACAACTTCCATTCTGGTTCCAATCACCACCATAGAAGTGTCTTGGTGATTGCAAGCGCCAGAACTTAAGGGTCTTTTCTGGTACTTCTCTTTGGATATAAGAAACCATATGTTGAAGAACTACTTCAAATCCTTGCAATATATCAAGAGGAGGATTTATCGGCTTTCCCTTTTGATAGAAGACTAGAGGTGTCTCTTTAGGAAACTTATCGTAACCCCACCTAAACCCAAAAACCACATCCAACTACTCTGAATAATTTCTCCACAAAGTTGCAAGCATTCATTCTCGCATAAAAAAAACCAACAAGTAAGGGGATAATTATTTACCAATGGCCAGAGTTAAAAACGAGAACATCGTAGAAGCTAGTGACATTGATCCACTCATTTGCAGGAACATCAACATCAACTCGATACGTTCCTTTCACTCCATCTTCATTAGCTTCCGCAGAGGACTTCGGCTGCCACCTTTTATCATATCAGTTTAGAAGAACTAAATCCAACATATAAAATAACACATCCATCATGCTTTCAACTTTCAACTCTAACAGATTTGAAATCTAAGAGCCTCACAATTCAGTAATGGCCAGTAAACTGGAGAAATCATTTGAAGTTCTTCCTCATAAGATTCTAAGACATTTTGCAAAAAAACACATATCAAGCCTACAATTTGGTAATCTAAACACTAAATCCTAAGATTGAGTTCAATATGTCCCATCACTAATCAAAAAGTTTGATCCTTGAAGAGCTAATATACAAGTATTGAATCTTACTGATATTTAGAGAGGAGAACAGCTCTGTGATAAGCAACAGTGACATTGAACTTAGGGAAGTAAGCTCCACGCCAAGCTTTTTTCTTCTTCCACTTCACAGCACTTGGATCAGCCACTCTAAGTATACACAACCACGAAACCAAGAAGTTCTCATTCAAAGAATCTCCAACAAACCCAACATTCTTGTTCCTCATCATCCTTAAAAACCGGGTCGGGTCAATTCGACTCAACCCGCAACCATTCGGTACCCATCTCCAAGAATTGATCACGTCCATGTTCTCTCGCTTGTTCCGTAAACAATTCCAAGCGTTTCTGTGGAAAGGACAAGTCTCGTCGTACAACGGCTTCGGAGTTTCTGGATTGAAGACCCATCTGCCGGAGAAGAGATCACACGGCGGATGAGAGACGAGGTTTGAAGAAGCGATCGGACGGCGGAGAAGGAGTAAGGAATAGAAGAGGAGTAAGAGGAGAGAAAGGAGTAGAAGACGTGGAAGAAGTGAAGATCGGAGCTTCGTCGGCATCGTCGTGTAGATTCGTCTGGATCCCACCAACTCCATCGATTCATTCATTCACACGAAGAAGACACACGCGGCTAAACCGGTAATTTTGTTCCGGTTTGGTTTGATATAAATAAAATCCGGTTTAAATTCCACTTCGGTTTTGGGTTTGATTTTTACATCGGTTTAGGGTTAAAATTGGGTTTAATTTAGAAGCTTATTCATTTGTGGTTATCAGATATACTAAGATTTATCAATTAGTTAAAACTGAAGAATTAAAAGGATAAAGATATGGATAATAAATAAAATTTTGGATGGTTCACAAAGTTTGGTATCTGAAGAGTTTTGTTTTGGCTTGGTTCGCATTTGTACCATACGAAGCGGACCCAGATTGGTTGGTCCGTATACGTGGTTAATACTGTATTATTATTATCGACGGCTCTCACCATTTTTATTAGTTTAAATTGTTTTCATTGGTCCAAATGATAATTTAAAGATAAATTTATATTTACGACAAAAACTAATTACCCAACTAATCCAGTCTCCTCATACTTCCATCATCATTCTCATCTTCTTTCTTTCCTCAGCCTCCTCTGGTTTACTTCTTTCGAATCTCCTCATGTAAGTCAACAAATGTGTATTTTCATATGCATCTGTTATATTCGTATTCATCTATGCGAATGATTAGTTCTGTGAAAAGTTTACTTTTTTTTTTTTTTTTTGTGGGTAATTTTTGGTAATCGTAATGGCTTGCATTGTCTGGCGTATGCTGTGTGATTTTTGGCGTTAGATTTAGATTTGGATCTTGTACGATTTTGATTCAGCTGGTAGTTTTCTTCACTTTTATCATCCATTGGCTTTTGGTTATCTTTCAATTCGATTTTGGTGTCTCGATTTTTACAAATTTATGTCTCTGATTCGAGTTTTGTCTGAAAAAAAAACGAAACTTTAATTGTAGAACAGTGCGCATTGACTTGTAAGAATTCTAGCAGAAGCTTTTTCATAATCCTAGTTGATGTTTTTTTTTTATTTTAACTCCTGTATTGAATCAGTTTTGCAGAAATGGAGACTGGTGCTGGTATAGGACTGTACCCTTTGCACCGCTGCAAAACCATTTACTTAGTGAGTGGTCTTTTCTCTTTTTGAGTCTATCATTTGAAAGTTTCGTTATGATGTTAGGTTTGTCTTTTGAGGTTTTGAGAATTTGGGGAATGACATTGACTACTTTTTTTCAGGTGAGACATGCTCAGGGGATTCACAATGTTGATGGGGAAAAGAACTATAAGGCCTACATGTCTCAAGAGTATTTCGATGCAGAGTTGACCCAACTTGGCTGGAAACAGGTATGTTGAAAAAGAGCTGCACTTGCACCACTTTATCCAAAATGTAAAATAAATTCATCTTTCCAGTTTCAGTTACTGAATAGATAGTTTCTCTTGGTGGCAGGTAGATGGTTTGCGTAAGCATGTTCATTCCAGTGGACTTCACAAGAAGATTGAACTGGTCATATCGTCTCCACTGATGAGGTATATTTGTGATTACTAAGGTCTTCGTCTAATTGATCTACTTGGTTAGGAAGACTAACAGCGTAGTGTGTTCTTAGACTAACAGATTGTGCTTCAATTCATTTGTGTCATTATATTATAAAATGAAACATTTTATATTTGAGCAGAAAACTTTATTTACATGAATCTTTGAAGATTTTAAAATTGTTAACGATGTTTGTTTTGTTTGTAGAACATTGCAAACTGCTGTTGGTGTTTTTGGTGGAGAGGGCTACACCGATATGAGTGATGTAATACCTCTAATGGTAGCAAATGCAGGAAATAGTAGCCATGCTGCTATATCGAGTTTAAACTGCCCACCAATTATTACAGAGGAGTCCTGCAGAGAACATCTGGTATGCCTTTTCAATGTTATACATATATCCTAGAGAGAAACTAAAATCAGAAATAATTGCGTTTATCTAGCTTCACAATTATCACAAACTAAACTTCATGTTGAAAACCAAGTTTTGCAGTAAATATTTTTACTCCTAAGTGACCATGAAAAAACCACAAGTTTTGCTGTTCAATTCAAAATCTTAGATCTTGTCTCCACGAGAAGGGAAAGAATATAGATAATCATTCTTAGCTGCGTCAAGTTTTCACTGTTGTCTTCCATTTTTTGTGGAGACAGGGAGTGCATCCATGTGATCAGAGGAGAAGTATCAGCGACTATCAGTTTCTTTTCCCTGCAGTTGACTTTTCACTGGCAAGTATAATTGAGAGTCTTAGATGTGCCTGGCATTGATTATTACTTGTAATCTTCTGGTTGCCCAATTGACTACTAGCAGCGTACAGCTACGCCAAGCAACCTATAAGTGCTTCCAAATGACTCCTCACATTTGAATTTGCCTTCAGATAGAAAGCGATGAAGACAAGTTATGGAAGGCTGATGTTAGAGAAACAATTGAAGAACTTGCAGCTAGAGGAAAAAAGTTCCTGAACTGGTATTTTCTCTTTTCCCTTATGTCTAGAACGTGAAAACTTAGAAAAGCATCCTCTTTGCTTCCTCGACACTGTTAGTTTGATAAGTAGAAGTTGGCATCAAATAGGAGCAATCTCTGATGAAAGAAGATTCTTTCAATTCAATATACTATTGTTCCATGTAGAAATTAAGTAATCTCCATTAGTTCTGTTGACTTATCGAAAATGCTGATGGAACAGAACTGCATATGATTGGCTGTTTTTGGATTTGTAGGCTATGGACAAGGAAAGAAAAAGAGATAGCTATTGTGACACACAGTGGTTTCTTGTTTCACACATTGAATGCACTACAAAGCGAGTGCCATCCAGATGTTAAGAAGGAAATTTGCGGCCAGTAAGATCCACACCCTTCGTGAGGAAATTATAATAAGTGAGGAATTTTCATTCTGTTTGGGGTTTATTTATTTGCATTTGATTTGCAGCTTTGCTAATTGTGAGCTACGTTCAATGGTCATCGTTGATAGAAGGTTTGGAGTTTCTTGATTCATTTTTTATGCCATGAGATTTGAAGATGTAGCCAATTATAGTCTAATTGGTTTTTCATGTATTCACAGTATGTTGGGATCAGATACTTCGGTGACTGATTATCCAGGAAAGATTCCAAAGGGGATTGACCTTCCAAGTGATGCTGTTGTAGATGATAACAACATCAAAGCTGAGTGATTCTTTATGGACACTTCATTTTCATCAACTTCTTATCTATCTTATACACAAACCCTTTCTTTGTTGTATGCAACTCTCTTATTAGTCTTACTATCGACTTAAAGATACTTCGCTTAATTGGTTGGGACTTAGAGTGATAATTTTGTGTTTTTGGGTAAAACAATAACGGATGGAAATGTTTTAACGCTATCATCTGGTATGGTTATGAATCCATATTTACTTCATACATGTTCATTTGTGTATAAACTTGTACCATTGCAATTCAAATATCAACGGCAAACGGAAATATAGACTTGAACGAAACCAATACACATCTTTTAAAACTATTCATAGTCAATGCAGAAAATTCCAACAGGGTTTACAGCACAAAAATCGTCGATTTGTCGATCAATTAACATGTTAACTTGTATAATGCAAACATAAATAATATCCCACCAGCCAGAGACAATCCTTGCCTTTTCAGTTCTCTGAAAGATCCTTATGAATTCAGTTTGTATTGAGAATATCGTAATAGACAGCAGGTTTCTTGGTAACTGGAGCCAGTTCCTGAAATACCATAATCGAATCAAGATCCGTACCATAAGTGAAAGCTCTTTACTAGTAAGAAATTTCAAAGATTGGAATCGGATCCGAGGTCCTGTCGAACCACTTCTCTGCCTCTTACCACACTACTTGCAGAGATAGAGTGAGAGAAATAGTACCTCAACTGCAGCAGCTAAACCAAGGATGGTAGCTTCGGCCCAAGGTCTTCCCATTATTTGTAATCCTATCGGAAGCCCTTCCTTATCATAACCAACCTGCGTTGATTTTTGTTGGCCAATATGTTGCAAAAGAGAGTGATCAATCAGAAAGAACATAAAATTATTGCAAGAATGAAATAAGTAACACAATAGTCTAGGCTTTGGTTACAGAGATACAAAAATTGCTTACCGGGACAGATATGGCTGGGAAGCCCAGGAGATTCGCAGCTAGAGCGAAGCGCATTATATTAGCTAGAAAAGAGGCAATATGAATATCATAAGTTGAAAACTCTGATATTAATGTCTATAAGATTCGCAGCTAGAGCTTTCCACACATTATATTAGCTAGAAAAGTAGCAAATGAATATCATAAGTTGAAAACTCTAATTAAGAAGTTAAGAGTTTTGCTTAACAAACTTGTCACTTGAAGATTGGTTTCTCCACTTTTGAGAGCATCAGGGGGTATCACTGGAGCTGTCATTCTGTTTTTACAAGACAACAGTTCACACGTAAAAGTGAGAGAAGTTTAAGCAGTAATTTTTTGTGAACACATTGGAAGTAATATAGGGATCTTCGATTCACTAGATGGTTTGATAAGATATGATTTATCTATGCATCAAATTATTTTACGAACCCAGCTGTAGGAGTCACAATGACATCAACGTCTTTGAAGATATTCATGTGAAACTCCATCAATCTTCGCCTGCAACACAAAATTTATCAATATTGGTATAAGAAAAATCAGGAAATGACGTATGTGCTCCCTGAAGCAAGCAGCCTCTAGAGTCAATCATCTAGTCATAATCCTACACTTCCAGAAATCCGACTTTTAGCTCGAGACTGGTACGTAGTTTAAAACGAGTGTAGTTACCAACAAGTGATTTGTGGAAGAAATCATATGAGAAATTACCAAGAGAAAATCTTTTTGTGGCACTTCAAGCAAAAACTTATTCCTGTGATTTTAGAAGCAAAAGTGAAAGCTCTACAATTTTCTATTGCCGTTTACCTAAGACATTGAGCAGCAATATAGTCTGAAGCAGAGAACGAACGGAAAATCGCAAAGCTGGTACGAGTGTCATATGTTAGCTTTGAATTTTTCCTGAAACATTAGACAAAGGTGAGAATTTGGACCAAAAAACTTTTTTTTTTTTTTTGTAGATGATAGAAATAGAAAGGGGATATAGAGATATACTGCTGATGAAATCAGAAAAAGCCTAAAGACATACCCAGCCTCACAGTAAGAAGTAAGACAAGCCAGTGTTGGAGACCCAATCGACATAACATGGGCTGCACGCATCTCTTCTAGTTCAGGAACCACTATCTCCACCACCTGAAACAAAAGTCCATATAGAGATTGTAGCTAAAACAATATATTGATCGAAAATCCGTAGAGTGAGAGAGACATAATGAAATAATCAGCTTACTTTGCAACCATGATTGTTTGATAGGAGCTTCAAGATATCTTCACATTTGTCAGAGATGTCACTTGAATTAACATCGTTAAACCACTGCATGGATATAAAAAAAGCATTAAAATTGCCACTGAAGCAATTAAATCTAACTCAGATCAACTAGCAAGGATAGAATATTCACCGCTGTATATTTCCCTAGTCGTAGAGATCCTATAGCATTGCTTCCATTGTGAGAAAATAACTTTGGGAAACAGGGAGGGGTCTACAGAATAATTGAAAAGACCAAATCATACGGGAACATATTGTAAGATTATATGCCATTATCAAATAAATACATACCACACCATTATCATTACATTTAGAAGTGCTTAAAACTATACTTTTATATCTGTAGTTATTTTTCTGAAATCCTTGTGAATACAGCAAGTAAAAGAGATATCATACTTTCTTGGGAACATAAGATGTTTATAAACTGAGACATTTCTACAAACGACTATATTTTAATCTTTCTCATTAAGGTTTGATTGAATGCTGTCTAGTATATATTATCGCTGGAAAAGTTACCGGTCTCAAATTGATTCTATCAGCAGATGAAGAACCCAAGATTGCAGCATACCTGTAAACATACACAAATCTGCATTAATTAAAAATCCAGGTTCATCCGAAGACCAAACATCTGAAGTAGATAATGTGTGGTTTTGATTTGAACAGATTTTATTTCCTTGGTTGTACCTCTACTCAGTTGTATTGTTAAATGCTTTACAAAGAGGCCAAAATTTGAAAGAATAATACAATAACGTCTTAACAAAGTTAAACTTACACCAAGAAGGTATCTTCCAAAGATGAAGCAAGTGGACCAATGATTTCCACTGTTCCACCTTCACATAGTGACCTGTAGAAATGACACTGGTCAAATCGGAAATCATATGCCATACACATCAGATTTTTTTGTTATCATACGCCATACATGTTAGATCTTTGTTCCAATCAATGTGCCAATATTTCATTCACGGAAGCATGTTAGGTTAGCCATACTACGTCTGACTTCTCATATTTTTAAACAACAAAATGTAAGAGTTAGCTTGTCGGTACCTAACTAATATTTAAACTTTTTGAGCACCTATATAGAACTCATCCCTTTTTCTGAAAGGCTGTGAAATTATGTCAAAAGGGACATATATGGACAGTGGACCCAAGAGTTCGAATATATATTTACCTAGATGGTTTAGATAACAACAAGATGAAAGCAAAAGTAGAAACTTGTAACACCCAAGGAAGGGAAAAGGCGTAATGATTCTCTCTTACCCTGTCATATCTGTCCGACCATATGTTGTTTTCAGTCCCGTTATACCACAAAGTGATGCAGGGACGCGAACAGAACCTGCATTTCCAGAATTACTAAACCTAGTGGGTATGCAGATCATAGGTCAGATCAAACAAATAAAAATAACTTTGGTACCTCCACCATCTGTTCCTAGAGCAGCTGAACATAGTCCAGAGGCTACAATAGCTGCTGAACCTGAGGAAGATCCACCCGTGTACCTTTTAGTATCATGTGGGTTTCTTGTGGTTCTGCAATGCAGCATACCAGAAGATAAAAGATATGTGCAAGAGAAATGTTGAAAGTGAACCGTATCAAGTAACAAAATAGTGTTATGTCTATCCACATTAAATAAGATTTGTGTGTCCTCTGTTGTGTAGCTTACCCGTAATTTGAATTGTTCCCTGTGGTTCCCATGCCTAACTCATGCATATTTGCCTTGCCAAGTAAGATTGCACCACAAGATCGCAGTTTTGAGACAACTGATGAATCCTTCTCCACAGAACGACCCTCATGCAGCCATGTTGTTCCACCTTTAATAAAAACCCTATGACAGGTCTGCCATATCTGGATTTACTTTCAATAACATATAAGAATGACATACTAACCATTTGTTGTATAGGGTAAGCAATCAATATCGTCCTTGATTGTCACAAAAATTCCATCCAAAACAGATATTGGATTTCCTACACAGCTCACACCCAATATGATCAACACAGATATCTACAATCACGTCTAAAACCTCACTGAAGCTGAATATATAAGCAGATACAAAATATCTGCCGTGGTGATGGGATCGATCTGGGACTACAAAATGAATCTCGGAATATGCATAATTTACCTTCTTCAAACCTCTGTGTAGAAGCTTCAGCCTGCTTAATGACTTCATTGGCATCAAAGCTAATCAAAAATGGTGTTGGAGGCTTGTCATAGCTAAACTCCTCAATGATTGAGATTATTTTTTTTGCTACCTAGCAATCAGCAACAATATTCTCTGTTAGTGCTAAAAAGTAAAGAGTAGCAAAACAAAAAATTAAAAAAAAGACTAACCAGCAAAGGAGTTGTCAGCTTAGATCTATAAGCATACGCAAAATCACGAATCTTCCAGTACCGGAAGGATGACACTGGATCAGCATGGAAGCTACGAGAAGGATCATATTGAGGAAGACACTTTAAGGCAGTTTCCAATCTCTCTATAGGACTTTGATCTTCGCCAACAATGACAACATCAAGCTCCGGTTCTAGATTAAAAAAATTCAAAGACACAATCATCATCTTTTTAAGGTTTATAAAATGATTACTAATTGACATAAGCAGCTTACACAATATTTTCCATGTAAGTATTGTAAGATAATAAATGAAAACAGTAGAAGAATATACCTTGAGGTGGGAACTCAGGTCTAAACATGGGCTCTTCTGGTATAACTGTGTTTCGAAAAATCTACCGGTCCCAACACGGAAAAGCACATAATATATGTAATCAAATACAAAACGTAAGAAGATTGACACCAAACGAAAAAAACAATAACAAAGGCAGATGATGATAAAGTCAGAACAGACCTTCGTCATGCCATTGTCTTTCTTCAGATGATCTACAATCAATGGGCCAATAAGAGGTGCTTCAAGCAAATGAACGAACAACTTGAACGAAAAGCCAGTCAAATGAGGGGCTGCAAAAATACAGAAGAAGCATTCATTCAAATCCATAATCAAACCAAATGCAGGAAAGTGCAGGCACCATATGAAATTAAGCTAAACCCCAAAGAATTTAATCTGCAATAAATTGAACTAGAGAAACAAACCTTTGATCTCTTCAGCTTTATATTTGACAGTAGAAACATCAACCTCGCTTGCTCGTTTCATGAACTCATACTTACCCATCTTCTATAGACTAGACCACTGGGGATAATTAACCAAAACAAAAATCAATAAGAGAAATCACACAAATGGATGAGTCCGTTGTTCTGAATTTTCTTCACATATCATAAGAAATTTAAGAATCTGTTATCCAGAAACAAAAGCAAATTAAGTGGAGCAAAAACATCAAAGTGACGGTGACGAAACTGTTGAAATTTTCAAAGAATCACAGACCTAAGAGAATCGGAGAATCCAATGTAATCAGAAACGAACAAATGGTTATGATGACGGAGGATTGGGATTGCGAACCTGAAAGCCGAAAGAGGAATTCTGAAAAAACACGTTTGATCTGATTTGACGGAGGATTATTACTAAATGAAGAAAGCCGTGCAGCGGATGGATGAGCGGTGAAGTTGTTGTTGGGAACTTGAATGTCTCTTATAAATATACCCCTCCCCTCCCCTTCTTTAACGTTTTCTCTACTGGTTTGTATGATTGTATCAATCAAGTGTGTGTAATGTGTACATTGAACTTGTCTCAATAGTTGAAATCTTCCAACGTTGTTCTCATATTAACACAACTACCCTCTTATTATGTACATATTACAACTTTGGCCCCTTAACTAATGTTTCAGATCCACGTACAGTGAACCAAATTAATTAAGTTTGGCAATTTCAAATTATCGGTTTTGGTCTGTTGGTTTAGTTTATCATTTCGGATTTATGACAATTTAGATTAACAAGTTTTAGTTAGTTTGATTCGGTTTTGGTTTCGATATGGTTCGATTTTTGTATACGATAATAATGAAACATAGGCTTTTTTTAATCTATTTTGTAAGGCAATTTTGGTTATTTGATTTGGTTTCATTAAGTTGAATAAAAAGGAAAAAACGAATTTATGTTCGATTTGGTATATCGTTTCATATAGAAAGAAAATTCGATTCCTTTTTTATTTTATTTTTTTTTATTAGAGATTCTGTAAATTTTGATTCTCTTCTTTTAAATGTTCCAATATTATGGCAAGAAAAGTATCCCTAATAGAAGAAGCTTTTTAAGTAATCACAAGTATGCTCGATTATCTAAAGAAACGTCTAATAATGTAAATCATCTTAATGTATACTGGAAAGTTTTTGGCTGAAAGATGAATAAAAACAGGTGTTGGACTATATGCATCTTTGCTTAAATATGCTTGGTTGACTTATTCTACAAACAACCACGAGACACGACTTGATCTATGACTCATCGAGCAACATCATCGTACCGGCCCGATTAGTCCATGTAGTATATTATGGATTATTAAATTCCGGTCATAAGAATAAATTTAAACGAGACATTGTTATTGCCTATTGGATGAATATATATTAAACATTTCTAGCACAGTAAAATATCTAACATCAACTTCACATGAACAGTGTGCACAATACTGGAAAACAAATACTAATCAAGGCTGGCAAATAAAGTTTCTCGTAGTTTATTGTGAATAATTTACAGTTTTTTTTTTTTTTTTTTTGGTAGGAATGTTAAGTAAATAATATACAGTTTATAAGAAAAAATAGTTACACTAATTCAAAAACATTTTGCACCACCATGATTGCACCTTACTTAGGCATGCTGGTGAAATACGTCTATTATAAGTTAGAATAATTACAACAATATAACCATATATAATAAGGTGCAAGTTGGCAATAAACTATGGTCTATGGTGTATAATAACAAACAATCTGGCCAAAAAAAGAAAAAAAACAAACAATTGAGAAAGTGGATTATACACGGTGACAAAGTTAGATTATCGTCATTTATAGAGTTGATGTTCAGATTAGGAAAAATATCTTAGGTCACATTCTTGAAATACATACAGTAAAACATACTAAAATTTTAGAACCTTTTACAATTATTATCTTCTAAACACACACAAAAAAAAATCTACTACTAGATAACCCAAAAACACAATCATAAAAACAAATCTAAGGTTTGATCAGGCGAAAGATCGACGACAACGACTTTAATATTTTCCTATTTTCTTAAGTAACTATTTTTATTTATCACTTCACCTTATAATATCTGCTTCACTAATCACTAGTGTTAGATTAGATTAACAATAAACAACGTCGAAGTATAAAAAAAAAAAAAACACTAGTTTTGGGTTTGGGCCCATCATCACAGTCACAGAACAGAAGTAATATTAATCCGTGGAGAGAGAGATTCAGCTAACGTTACAGACCGTCATATAACTCTCAAACACCGCCTTAAAACTCATCAAAAACTGACAGGCCACGTGTAAATAAGCAATAAGGTCACGTACACCATCCTGTCAAGTTAACATTTTCCAACACTACTAATAAAAACCATTTTATCACAGTACAGTCGTCTCCATTTCTTTCTGATTTCTCTTCTCTTCTCTTCTTCATGAATTAATTTTAAAAAATCCATACCAAAAAAAAAAAAAAAGATGGAGAAATTCTCGTACAACTCGTATCCAGATTCAACCGACTCGTCACCAAGATCTCGCGAGATCGAGTTCGATAACCCACCACCATGGGATGATCAGAACCCGAACCAGAACCAGAACCAACAGAGTTACAAGGTGAGGTTCATGTGCAGCTATGGCGGAAAGATTCAGCCGCGTCCTCACGATAACCAACTCACTTATGTTAACGGAGAAACTAAGATCCTCTCCGTTGATCGCGGGATTAGATTCTCTGTTTTAGCTTCCAAGCTCTCCTCCGTTTGCGGCGGCGGAGGCGGTGGTGATGATGTTACGTTTAAGTATCAGCTTCCAGGTGAAGACTTAGACGCGTTGATCTCCGTTACTAACGATGATGATCTGGAGCATATGATGCACGAGTACGATCGGTTGCTTCGTATGTCTTCTAAGCCAGCGAGGATGCGTTTGTTTCTCTTCCCTTCTGCTTCTTCCGCTTCCGGTGGATTTGGTTCTCAAGGCTCAACTCACTCGGATCGAGATCGCTTCGTCGAGGCGTTGAACACTGTTCCTAGGCTCTCTGATTCGGAGAAATCAGTAGCTCTTCCTCCTAATAATACGGATTTTTTGTTCGGATCGGAGAAAATCGTAGCTCCGCCGCCGCAAACACCGCCTGAGACGAAATTACCGGTTCCGGAGCCTCCGTTGTTCAACGATCCGCGTGTGATTCAACCGGATCACGGCGTAAATCCGATGGAGATTCAAAGACAAATGCAGGAGTTTCAAAGGATGCATATTAGGGATCAAGAACAACAACAACAGGAAGCTGTATATAGGAGGAAGAGTAACGAAGACGGTTTAATAGAAACCACCGGAGGATACTTCTCTCCGCCGTACGCTCAAAATCCGCCTCCGCAGCCGACGATTCCTCAAACGAGTCCGCAAGCTCCTCCTCCGATGACGACCTTTTGGCAAGGAAACCATAATCCAGGAGGAGTGTTTCCGACGACAACACCGGGATTAGGATTACCAGATCAACCAGTATACATGATTCCAACTCCGACTCCATCTCCGGTATACCACGCGCCACCGCAAGGCATCATGAGACCAGTAAACCAAGGCGGGTATTATCCTCCGGTACAGAGAATGGCTTCAGATACATACAGGGAACAACACCAACCACCATACAACGTGGCTCAGCTACCAATAGGAACAAAGCCACAACAACAACCTCCTCCGCCTTTTACTTCTGCTGGTGCTCCTCCTCCACCGCAATACTCAGCCGTTCCACCGCCACGACAAGTCGTAGGATTACCACCAGATACGTCAGCTTATACTCAGGTGACGTACACCGGAGGAATGGGGAAACAAGTTTACTACACGGAGGCACCACCACCACCGGCACCACAGTACCATGGAATTGGCTTACCTGTGAATGGAATGGGAGAGGTGAGAAGTGGACCAGACGGGAAGCTAATTGCTATGAATATGGCAACTAAAGTTTCATCTCAGAGTTCAGATTCGGCTGTTTGATTAATGAAAAGGTATCAATCATCGTTGGAAATCAGATTATTGTTAATCCGTTACAAATTTCCATCATCATTATCATATATATATTATAGTGTAATTGAGATCACTTTTGGTATTTGCATGTCTGATAAATAATGTTTTGTTTTTTTTATAATCTATCTGCTTGTTTATATAAATCTTAAGATGTTCTTTGAATTCTGCAACTTCCATTAACTTCTTTTTTTGTTGTTGCTCTGAACTCTGAAGTGTGTTTTGCTAAATCATGTCTCTTGTGCATTGGCTTGCGTTTATCTGACTACCTTTTTTATGCCTTTCTTTACCTTTTTCCCTTTTGGCCTTTTGTCTATGACATTGGATTATTTATTATATTAAAAAAAAAAAAAAACAAAATTCCTATTTCTTTTATTTTCTATTGTATTAGTGGTATTATATTTTGGGTTATTTACACATGAAGAGATTGATTGATGAGAAATGATATTATTATGTCTTGTGGAAGTATATAAATATTTCAAACTCAATAATTGGCTTCTTTATAATATACACTCTGTGTGACCGGTTTTTTTTTAGTTAAATGGTTTATACTAAAATATCTCAGCGACTATCTAATCTATACGGAATTCAATACGAGTTTTCTATAAATATATACTACTTAATGAGATTAAATAGAAATGGGTCCAAGAAACTAAACCATCAGACTCAGGGACAGGTGTTGTGAGAAAGAATATTATTAGGCTGTGCTGAGTTTTAAACCTTTTTTTTTAAGAATCCTTACAAAAGAAAAGTCATACTAGCTTTTAGTCACGCACGCACTTATCGCCATGTCATGAACGTATTTGTTGCATCCTTTCCGAATCAGTAAACGACACCAGTAATCAGTATGTATGTATCACCATCATGAATTCATGATCATTGAATCGAAACAGAAAACCCCCCGATTAATTTATAGTATGATATTGATATCCAAAACAGGTGTCTCGTATGCACTAGTCTATGTCACTGGAAAGTCTTCACTTTATCATTTTTGTCTAATAATCCACATTACTCTGTCAACGCTTGATTTCCTGAATTTGGTTTCATCCTAGAAACCGAACTGTGTATATTATATTATCGCAAAGAACAATCAAATATCCAATTTTTTATATAAAGTTATAACTTACATATCCGATTTTTTAATATCTTTCCAGCTCATATAAAACCAGAAACCCGTTAACATATGTATGTTCGAGAGATATCTATGCTTCTTTTAGCATTTATAACAAAGAATTGTCTAACAAAAGCAAATATATCTTATCTTATGAAGAAAAAAACATATGAAATCCATAGTTTTAACATACTATTCTGGATCTGTAAATATAACCAACACAACAACTTGAAAAAACAAAATTGATGAATTATCATATAACAAACCATCTCTTTAGGACAAAAGTGACAATGTGAAATCTTTTGGTAACTGACAGATGTAGAGCTCAAAACTTGTGATTCAGATCCTTCAAGTTTTCTTCACCAGTTATGGTGATACTTGGGATGATTAGCTTGCGTTAATGCTCCGTATTCTTGAAATTCGAAAACAGATCACCAACAGCAGTTTCACAAGCTGTTTGACCATCTGGACCCAAAACCTTGAGGAGGGAGTTGGTGAGCTTCAACGAAGAGACCATTTGAAAGATCCTGGCACAGAATTTACGCACCTGACCTCGCCTTGCTTTGTTCTCGGGCATATTTGCAACTAGTTCTTTAATCAAATGACTCAGTTTCTTCAGATGGGTCTTCATTGTTTTTTTCGAATCTTCTAGGGTGGTTTCGTTTATAGGAACCAACGATCTCAGAGTTTCAGAGATCAACTCAAGAGCTTCCACCCTACGGAACTCAAACTTTGCATTCCCACTTTTCTCCAGCAGGAAACCAAACAGTTTGTGTCCAACCCATGGTCTCCTTCTAAACACTTCCTCAAGAAACTCTATCTTCATTTGAGACTTCCTCGTATCAAAGTACCCGGCAACGACACTCCGAAACAAATCCAAGATCTTCTCCAACTTAGTTTCTGAGAATTTTCTCGAGTCAATTATCTTCATAACCCAGTAAGTTGAGTTCTGGCCAAGGTTAGTGATCATCTTGTGTCGGTTCCACGCAGCTGATTGCTTCTTCTTGGAAGGATCAGCTACTGACTTACTCTTAAATGGTTTCACAGCCAGTTTAAGATTCTTCTCCAACAAAGAAGCAAGTGCAGAAAATTCCATAGATTCATCCTTGGGATACTCTTTAGCCTTGAAGATCTTCTTCTGGATGATACCCCATATACGTTGTAAAAGCTGCAGACTACTTTCTGCAGTGCTTGGGTTCACAAGTGCCTGAGCTAAGTTTACGTACACTGTCATAACTTGTGGATTATCTGTTAAAACATCACCAAAACCACGAAAGTACAGAATTTAGGAGAGACTACTATAGTGAATTTCATCATGCCAAATCATTTGTTTTATGATGCACGTACCTGGGTTTTCATGGAGATAGATTTCAAGAAGGGAGAGGACACGGAGTTTAAACAAAACAAGCTGGGATTGAGCAGTTTCGCCGCCAGCTTGATTCCTCTTCTCCTTGAATATCTGGGCAAGGTAAGTGTCCATGCGGAACATTGCATCATCATCCATTCCATCATCATCATCCGAATCATCGGAATTATCAGGACCTTTTCTGTCAACTGCCATAGGGACAACGCCGGTTACTGTTTCAGAATCATCAGTCTGCTCGTCACTCTCACCAGTCTCACCCATTTCCTCGATTTCTTCTTCTTCATCTTCAATAGCAAGACAATCTTCATCGTCATCAAGATCTTCAGAGTCTTGGTCCTCCTGATGTCTAGCCGGTTTTAGATCTTTCTTGATCACCCGCAACATTCTCAGCACTCCATCCGTGGTGACATCTTGACAAAAGTACTTGAAAAACTACAAGATACATAAAGTTGAGATTGAGCCTATCGGAAACAATAGAACCAAAGGATCAAATTGAATCTCATTTTAGCCCCCAAGGATCCGTAACTTCAGGTTGAGTAAAAAAAAAAGAATTTGTTTACTTTGGCTAGCTTATTACCTGCTCAATGGAAGATCGCATTGGAGCTGAAGAATGTGGCAAGAGAGAAAGTAATGTGTCCAAGAGGACATCCATGACTGCTGGTTCATCTTCATCGTCTGCCTCACCTTCCCCATCACTTTTCGGAAGATCAAGTGAACTGAAAGCTTTGTCACAGCAGACTGAAAGTTCACTTGCAGCTTCTGAGAACTCTCCTGGATGGAGTAGTATTTGAAGCAACAGCTGAACGACCAAGTGCCTCAATGCATGAAATTTATTTGCATCAGCAGATGATCCACAACTTTTTTCCTGCCACATAATAAGATTTCACAACTTAAAACTCAGAAGCACATCAACATTATTTTGGTAAGATTTCAACTTACAGTAGCAAAACGAGTAAGAAACTTACCTCCTTTGACAGTTTACTTTCTGTCTCTTGTAACTTTTTGAATGCCTTTTCATCTGCTTCATTCAAGGAACGGAAGAGGGAGACTGAGGGAATATTCTGCAACGTGCTAAGGAATTTCATAAAGTACGAAACAGGGTCATCGGGCTGCTCCAGGCCGTTTCCTTTAGATAGTGGATTCTCGATCTTTTGAGAATTAGACAGCAATAGCTGAAGCTGTTCGATGCACATTTTGCAAAGAGCAGCGGGAGTAGCTGTCTTTGGCCACTTAAATTTCTCCTGCAACTCAAATGATGTAACTTCAGTGCCCAGAGAAGCCAGAAATAGACCTTGTACAGCGAGAAATTTCAGGATCTGCTTTTGAACTCGCAGTTTCGCCTCGGGAGACAACTTAGCATGTTTTAAGATGCCAGGGAGAGATTCAATGACCCAGCTTTTCAGCACATCCGAGTTTCCATTTGTTCCAACTGAATCCTTCTCTTCGTTTGAACCTATCTCAGAATTATCATCCGTTGTTTGACTCTGATCTGAATTCAAAGAGCAAGGCTCTAGGGACCATTTCATATTTGAAGGTTCCTCAGGAACATGCTGTTCATCCACAAACAAATTCATCAAGTTCTGGATAAAAAGTGTACAACCATCTTCAGTTTCGAACTCTGCAGCTAGACCTTTAACAGTTTTTGTACGCGTAATAGTATCAAATTTTCCTTCACTGTGTTTCTGAAGAGCCATTGTAACAGCCACCCTCTTGGTATCGTCTTTTACCCAATCCATTAACTGCACAAGAAAATTGGTTGCAACCTTATGCAACCATGATTCCTTTGTGGAGAGTATATCCATGAGGCACTGAACAAACTTGAACGATAATACATGTTGGACAAAACTTGCAGGAAGCTTTGGAAGAAGACGAAGCAGGATATCAAACGCCAAATGCTTGCGATCATGAGATGAAGGAAGTAGGACTCCATCCACAAAAAGTTCGTAAAAATTCCTGATGTTATTTGTGGCTTCTTCTTCAACGGGACTGGACTTGCGGTTGCGTTTTTGCTTTTTAGAGGAACTTGAAACAGATGTGACATCTTCGCTTTGAACAACGGCTTCCGGTAAAAGCATATCGCATATCACAGACCATAAGCTATGAACACGAGGCTGGCAGAAAGTAGATTCCTGTAAAGTTCACAAAAATATCCCTTAGTAGTGGAAAAGATGTTTTGATATTAGGATGTTACAAACTCAGAAAATATCAAGACAGGATCTTAAAATGTTCAACCATTCTACATAGCAAAAAGATTGGCATGTGCTGTACCTTCAAGCAATTACCAATGGCAGAGAGATGATCAGCAGAAAAAAACTTCGCAGAACTGAAAGGAACTGGCAGTAGCTTGCTAAATACAGGATGATCAACTGAAATCTTTTCACGGAGTTTAAGCGCTAAGAGCAAAGCATCCGGGTTTCCCACCTCGGTGGCTTGTTCAAACCATTTATGAAGCTCTGGAGCTTCCATAACATGAGTCACGACAGGTTCAATAGGCAACTGCACAATAAATAACAAAAAAACTTCACGAAGTGGAATAAAATTGCAATAAACATTGCATGCACAGAAGAATGAACCTATTATATACCTTATCAACAAGGTCTAGAAGAACATGAACAGCTGGTTCCTGCAAGTAACGCTTTTTTGCAGCAAGACCAATAAGAGCGTTGGTAAATTCTTTAAGAATCTGAGAATCGTTATCAGATTGCCAATCTTCAATCAGTCTTCCAGAACGTGCAAGTGCACCATAAGCAAACAATCGACCTAATAAGCATTCCTTTATATCCTGTGTCAATTGCAATTCAAAAGCATGTGAGTCTCTCTCTCTCTCCAACAAAATCACATAAAACGAAGCACATAAAAACTGATACTTACTTGTCCCGTCATGGATGAAGATATAGACAAAGAATCAACAATAAGGTTCAGCAAAGACTCCAAATTAATGCTAGAAATAACGCTAACAGGTAATGTCAACCCCAAGGCAAATCCTTGTCTTGCGCACTGTTAACGAAACACATTAGCAAAAGCAGAGTCAGTAACTGCTAGTGAAAGCAAGAGAATTTGGATAAAAAGAAGGAAGTGAAGCAGAAGAAGAGATACCTCTCTTGAAGAAGAGACACCACGGATAAGTCTCCGTAGAGCATATCTGAGATGAGGAGCACAGTTATCCAAACCATCGTTTTTCTCAGCTTCAAGCATCAATTCACCATCAGCAGATTCTTTATCAGGTAACATCTCGTATTGCCTCTGAATCTCTTGCAACTTCAATACCAACGACTCAGCAGCTGCTTCTCTAACAGAAGCATCAGAAGAAGCCAAATCTGTAAAATAGTTAAGCGGCAACGAAGAAGAAGAAGCGGCGGCTGCGGCGGCGGGGAGAGACTCGTCATCTTCTTCCACTTCCGCTTCATCAGAGTTCGAATTAACAGCCACGGGTTTAGGATTAGGCCTTGGAGCTAGTAGTACACCATCGTTTTTCTCAAGAGCAGCAGCTAGTTTCCTCTCTTTATCAGAAGCTCTTCTCTTCTTCTTCTTCTCCATATCCTTACCGGAGCTCGCAACACCGGGAGCAGTATCAGCCTCCGCCGCCGCCGTATCGGAATCAGTATTCATCTTATCAGTCTTCTTGGGTTTTTTCGTCTTGACAATGGAAGAATCGGTGAGATTGTTGTTCTCCAAAACCTCCGTTGAGTCGTCGCTGCTTCGCTTCTTACTACCCATTGGAAAAAAAAAAAAAAAGCTTCGATTTTTGAGGTTTAGTGAATTGGGGGAAGAAGAGGAAACCCTAGTCGACAAGTGAAGCCTTTCGTTTTTAACTAACGACCGTCAACTAAAAGGGGTTTTAGGGTTTAGAAATTAAATAAATTAATTAATTATATAACCACGAAAAACAGTTTCATTTGTTCTATTAATTTGTAATACATACTGTATTTTTTTTTGTAAGAGAAGAAAATTTAATTTAATTTTTGGAAAGAGAAGAAATTAAATCTAGAAGAAATATTATTGAAGCCCAACATCATCTGGAAAATTTAAAGTCCTCGATGACAAAATTCACTAAAAGGTAGTATGAGCCCTAAGCCTTAAAGCCCAGATCCATGACAGGAGATTATTTAAAGCCCATATTTAGTTGTTTACTTACCAGGTATCATAGTCACTCGTAGGCTTGAACCAACAAAACCACTAAAGATTTTGAATGCAGAATCAAAACCACTAAAGATTCACATTGGATGGTGATATAAACTAATCAAATCCAATGTGAATCCTTGGAAAAATTTCCATAGTTTATTGCCGTATTCTAAGATTCAATACGAAGAACTATATATCATCTATCAACATCACAAAGGTTCCTTCAACTCTTACATCTTTTTTGTTAGAAAAATATATTACAATCATATAATTTTACGTCATAGTATGAAAGCAGAATTTTGTAGTTTTCTCTTCTTCTTTTTTTTGCCCACTAGTTTAGTAGTTTACTACTAATCACAAAAATAATAACAAAAAAAAAGTCTCATTGGTTCTTCAAACATCATATAGTTGACTCATTAAGATCCAAACAATAATTCAATTAAAACAAATATATATTATATTATAAAAAAGAGAGAGATATGGTTCTCTTGTCAGTCTCACACATAAAGATTCCTCTCGTCTTACTACTACCATAGGTCTCTCTTTCTCTCTTAACTCAAAACACAGTGTCTCTTCACCGGAATGGCCATCGCCGACGAATTCTCCGATGAAGACACATCACCGATTGAAGAAGTTCGTCTAACGGTAACAAACACAGACGACCCGACACTACCGGTTTGGACGTTCAGGATGTGGTTCTTAGGTCTAATCTCATGTTCTCTCCTCTCTTTCCTCAACCAGTTCTTCTCGTACCGAACCGAACCGTTAGTAATCACTCAAATCACGGTTCAGGTCGCTACACTCCCAATCGGTCACTTCTTGGCCAAAGTGCTTCCCAAAACCCGGTTTGGGTTACCAGGCTGTGGATCCACCCGGTTCTCGTTGAACCCGGGTCCGTTTAACATGAAAGAGCACGTTTTGATATCGATATTTGCGAATGCGGGTAGTGCGTTCGGATCCGGGTCGGCTTATGCGGTTGGTATCATCACAATTATAAAAGCTTTCTATCGCAGGAATATCTCTTTTGTTGCCGGTTGGCTCCTCATCATCACTACCCAGGTTTCACACTTTAAATCATTTTCTCAACTTGTTTAATTATATAGTATTCTATAGTTAATAGTACTCACTCCGTTGCAATATATTGAATGTTTTGAGGTTTATTTGGTGTTTCAAAATATAGGATGTTTTCAAGTTTCTATGTAGCTTTTAGATTAGTTTAATACTTTATATTATGCAGTCTTGTTTATAATTGATTAAACTTTTATAAAGTAGTGTTATCTTAATCTGCATATTTTACTCAAAACATCCTTTGTTTTGAAACGGAAGGAGTATTACTTTACCGAACGTCACCAAATAATTTACTACAAGATAACAATAAAACGAGCTGATAGATTATGACATTTCAAGAAATTTACATGTCTTACTATTGATACTGAAATAAGTAACTTTTTAACTTCTTCAGCATGATTTCGTTAGGAAACAAAAAATAATTGCATGAAATATAGGTAGAGACTTTTTTGGTTTAAAAGGGAAATTTGTCGGTTTGGGTATATATCATCAACGATGCCCCATTCTTGATTGTTTATTTCATTATTTAAATGTTATCGATGTGTAATTTGATGTGAAGTGTTACACAAATATGGTAGGTGTTGGGATATGGATGGGCTGGTTTGCTTAGGAAATATGTGGTCGAACCAGCTCACATGTGGTGGCCTAGCACTCTTGTTCAAGTCTCATTGTTTCGGTGAGTTTTCTACGTACTCTTTAATTTTTATCAGGTATATTATATATATATATATAGTTACTAATTATTCCATTTAAACTGATAAAGCTACATAATATGCGGGAGAAAGCAACTCAATAATTACGATTACTTTTATTAACTTTAGTCTTAACCCGAAAGTAAAAACATTTTTGTTCTTTGCATCACGTACTGCTTGTCGAATAGTATAAATACAAGCCTATCCATATATATCTCCTTTCCCAAAAAACATTCTAAAGATTTATTTGAAAAAATTTATAGCAAGATTTGGTTTTTCGAGTTTTGACTCCATTTGCAGGAGCGCTCTCAATGACTTTCCTAAATTATTTTCCAATTTTCAAACTATTTTCTTTTTTAAATTTAAACACTCTCATCGATTTGATTAGGATTGATGCATAACGTACATGTATATATGATGGTGTTCAGAAGTAAAAAGAGTGGTTTATTTCATAATAGGTCAATATAGAAAAATAATGAACACTAGCCAAAATTATGGTCCACGCTTGTGGGCTATCCTTTGATCGATCATGACAACTTCGTAGTTCTTATCCATTTCTACAAGATTGACCGAAGGCATAACATACACAATTAATGAAGTATTCAACATTTTCGTTGAAGATGGATATTGTCATATTGATATCTATCATAACTTTTCCTAACTAAGTGTTCAATATGAATCCACGTGATCACTACGTGAGTCAAGCTGTAGACATGGCGGGATTTTTGCGGCTACGTGAATATGAAACATTGAAACTTTACTCCTTCACTCAGTGGTCCTCCACAAGATTAATAAACACTTTCACATTTCATATATATAACCATGACGAAGGAAAAGATGTTTATATACGTTAACGGTCAATAAAAATAAATCATGTTTAAGATGAAACACGCTATCGTTTTATAATTAAGTTTTTTAATTCTTTTATTTTTTCTTGTCGACGAACTGAGTTTTTGAATTTACAATAACAATAAATGGAGTTAATTGTTTAATCTGTGGTTGTAGTGGAGGTTGCACATGGTGGGTCTATGCGTATGTATAATCAATGGAAAGACTTTGAAAATTTTAGATGTTGACAACAAATTGATACTATATAATTATACTAGTGATGACTAATTAATTATATGTATACTGTAAATAGTAAAGTGGGTTTCCATAAAATTATAGGGGAACAAATTCTAATCATAATAACTTTAAGAGGAATTAAGTAGTGACATTAGAAAACGAAGTCAAAGTCCTACTAACGCGTCGTATAGAGACTTTCAGAAGCCAAAACTTCCAACTTATCACAATATGTCAATGTCACCACACAGTGAATTGAAGAATATTTCGTCACTAACTCAAAATATCCACGCACGATTGTAGCAGTATGGATTATGATCAGTTAATGATAATCCATATTTGCGTATAGATATTACAAAATAGTTTACTGTCCATATATAACAGTTACATATTTTCATATAGCTGATTGTGTTTGCTTTAAAAATAATTTGAAATTGCATGTAGGGCATTGCATGAGAAGGACGACCAAAAGATGACGAGAGCAAAATTCTTTGTCATAGCATTAGTTTGCAGTTTCGGATGGTACATAGTCCCTGGCTATCTCTTCACAACACTCACAAGCATATCATGGGTTTGTTGGGCATTTCCAAGATCAGTCACTGCTCAACAGATCGGTTCGGGGATGAGAGGTCTCGGTCTTGGAGCCTTCACACTCGACTGGACTGCGGTTGCCTCTTTCTTGTTCAGTCCACTTATCAGCCCCTTCTTCGCCATCGCTAATGTTTTCTTCGGTTATGTTCTTTTGATCTACATCGTGTTGCCTACAGCCTATTGGGGATTTGATTCTTATAATGCTACGAGGTTTCCTATATTTTCGTCCCATCTTTTCACATCGGTTGGCAAAACATACGATATTCCTGCGATCGTGAATGATAAGTTTGAGCTCGATTTGGCTAAGTATGAGCAACAAGGAAGGATCAACTTGAGCATGTTCTTTGCTCTTAGCTATGGGCTTGGTTTCGCCACCATTGCTTCTACACTCACTCATGTAGCTCTCTTCTATGGCAGGTAAAGTAAGCAACATAGCAGTCTTTCGTAACTGCCTAAGTGATATATATGATCAAATCATTTATTTGTTTTTCATGCATCTACAGGGAAATTATAGAGAGGTTTCGAGTTTCATATAAAGGCAAAGAAGATATACACACTAGGTTAATGAAGAGATATAAAGACATACCTTCATGGTGGTTTTACTCGATGTTGGCTGTTACACTACTTATCTCTCTTGCGTTATGTGTTTTCTTAAACGATGAGGTTCAAATGCCTTGGTGGGGACTTGTGTTTGCAAGCGCGATGGCTTTCATCTTCACACTTCCCATAAGCATCATAACCGCAACAACTAACCAAGTAAGCAATATTAACTCATGGGTAGCTTATACTGCAAGGAACGGCCCTGTTCATTTGTTTATCTGTTTTGTAGACACCGGGGTTGAATATAATAACAGAGTACGCAATGGGACTCATTTACCCGGGACGACCTATCGCAAACGTATGCTTCAAAGTCTATGGATACATGAGTATGGCACAAGCTGTCTCTTTCCTAAATGACTTTAAACTTGGTCATTACATGAAGATTCCACCAAGATCTATGTTCTTGGTTCAATTCATCGGTACGATTCTTGCGGGGACAATCAACATAACGGTCGCATGGTGGCAATTAAACTCTATCAAAAACATATGTCAAGAGGAACTTCTACCTCCCAACAGTCCATGGACATGTCCTGGTGACCGTGTTTTCTTCGATGCATCGGTCATTTGGGGATTGGTCGGACCAAAACGGATCTTCGGTTCTCAAGGAAACTATGCGGCCATGAACTGGTTTTTCCTCGGAGGCGCGTTAGGACCAGTCTTAGTGTGGTCATTGCACAAAGCGTTCCCAAAACGTTCGTGGATTCCACTTGTGAATCTCCCTGTTCTTCTAGGAGCAACGGCAATGATGCCACCTGCGACCGCAGTGAACTACAATTCGTGGATATTGGTCGGGACGATATTCAACTTGTTTGTGTTCCGGTACCGGAAAAGTTGGTGGCAGAGGTATAACTACGTTCTGTCAGCGGCTATGGACGCCGGTGTAGCTTTCATGGCGGTTTTGTTGTACTTCTCGGTGGGGATGGAGGAGAAGAGTTTGGATTGGTGGGGAACAAGAGGTGAACACTGTGATCTAGCTAAGTGTCCAACCGCTAGAGGAGTAATTGTTGATGGTTGTCCGGTTAAATAATTTAAGGCTGGCATGGGTGTGTGGCAAGAATGTATGATACAGCGTAACATTAATAAACAAAGTAACTAAAAACTTCAAAACAAACGATATATATAGTCCAACTACAACCGTAGCAAAGAAATTAATTATTCTTACAAGATTTGGTTTCAATATACAAATAGCAACTTCTCCTTTCTACATGGTTCAATTCAAAACAGAGGAAATTAATGACATAAGATACATACATGAGATCTAAGTGTAGAAAGAGATGCATCCATATATAATATTTAGATCAGTGTATATAGTTCAGGATTGATTTTCTAACTTCCTCAAGGTTTTGCAGTTTTCATATATAATCAATCATCTTACAGATGATTATAAACGGGATTATATTCAACGAAAACAATATGTAGTAAACCTATCTACATAATAACCAATAAAAACACATATATAAGATGGTGAAGTAGTGAGATATACAATAATCAATACCGATAATAGATTTTCGAGTTCACTTCCTCCAGAAAACATCGAGTCTGGCTTCCTATGAATGTAAAAATATGGCTAATTGTGACCCAATGGTTGATAAAAAAAATTAGAAAACCTATTTCAATTCACACAGGTCTTACAACTTATCTGCACAATGTTTTTCTAAACAGCAGATGATTTCATATATGTTGTTGGCCTAAACCATTCGGTGTGGAATTCTACCTACCATATACCATATATCAAGATCAGGCTGGTAAAGCTATAAATGTGGACTTCGTAAGGGACCATTGGTTGGATTTTGAAAGCTTGCATAACCAAAATTTTTAAAAATAGAGTTCGATTGGTTCTTTGGTATATGCAGAAAAGCAAACCTATAGAAATACATTTTACTAATGCATATATCACATGGACTTGTCTTGTTTTTTATTTGGTGTGTTGTCTTTCTAATAACATCCAATGAGAGTTTGATGGATGAGACAAATAAGAGTTTTTGGAAGAACAGTACCTTTAGTTTTACGGGTATCAGCCATGTATGTGTCCATAGTCACTCCCTCTTTGTTCTCTTAGTAAATGAATTGAAAATTAATCTTAACATAACATAATCACTAATATGGTATAACATTATCACTAACATAACATAATCTTAACGTAACATAGTCACTAACATAACATAACATTAATTAAGATTAATCTTAACATAATCTGAACAAACCATTCAATCACTAATATGGTATCATAAATAAGTGTTACGGAATCTTAGCTTCCCATTACTATATCGACTGACTAATCTAGATCCTAAATACATGTAATCTTAATAATTCAGTGACTAATCTTTAATTATCAGTCAGATGGTTACCGGAGAGCCAGTGGAAGTCGCCTGAGACAATATCTGAAAATAACCAAAACCAGATCTCAATCGATAAGTAACCAATCAATATACAGTAATGAATCAAATCACACTAAGCACCAAAAGTTTTATATTACCGGAGATGGAGTTGCAAAGGGAGATGTAGCGGGAGGAGTGATGTATCCGGGGGAGTTGGAGTTGACCGGCGGGGGAGCAAGTGACGGAGGCGTCGAGTTTGTGGCGATTATTATATTGAATTCATATACTGTGTATCATTTTTGCACAACATTTGATCTGTTTAAATATCATTTGTTACAAAACACATTTACATAATAAATGGGGTTAATTTTTTTCTAGTGATGGTTATGATATGAGAAATTAAAATAAATTTTATAATAATAAAAAATTACTAGCTTACTAGATTACAACAAAAAATTTTTTCCCTTCAAGCAATAGACTTGACGTTAAAAGAAATTACTAGATTACAATTTAATAGTTTATTCTATTATAAAATTAATTTTAATTTTATTTAATTTAATTTATTGGAGTATAATTAAAAAAATTATCTTAAAAAGATAATTTATATCTAATATATATTTTAATTAGTTTTTATAATAATAAAAAATAAAAAAACATTTATAAAAACTAAACAAGTAATAAAATTTCACAAATTTTGTTTTCTATATTTAGTTAGTTTTCCTTATTTCCTTAAATATATATGTCTGGAAACATATCTTTTTATAATTAATTTTCCAATTTTGTTTAATACGTGTCCAAATCTGCATCTATCATATACCTTGAGTGACAAGGAAATTCGTATCTCCAAACAATTCCTGTAAAGTTTTCTTCTTACTTGTCTCGACATCGGCTTTATACGTTCTCGCAAGGCTTTATCTTTCCTTCTTATTTGGGTTTGCAGTTCCGGATATGGACATGATCAGTCTACTTCCAGATGACTTGCTATTGCGATTACTGTGGCTTCTTCCAACAAAAGACGTCATGGCCACAATGTTTGTCTCGAAAAGGTGGCAGTCTCTTTGGTGTTTAGTGTCAAGGATTGAGCTCGATGATCTCAAGTATCATAATGATGATGCCGACTATAAGAGCTTCACAGAGTTTGCTTACAGGGCTTTGATGAAAAACAAGTCGCCGATTCTAAATTGTTTAAATCTCTACCTTGGTCCTAAGTGTCACCCTGTGGATGTTGGGATATGGATCGATACTGCGATTGCTCGCCGCATGCGTCGGCTCATAGTTATAATCCGGCCAGGGCCACCAGTCAATTTGCCGAGTAGCCTATACACATGTGAAACACTTGAGGACTTAACTATAAGAAGATATCTAGAAGATATGTAACTCTATCATAATCATGTGAATGATTTGTAAATATTCTATATGATCTCACTAGTTAGGAAAGTAGGTTAAATGATTATTCCTATATATATGCTTATATATTGTAATGATATTCTTATGAGAGTCAATATACAATTCTTCCATTCCTAAACTCTCATCAATCTGCAACATTAACGCTCGCAAATTGCCTTTTTCGGATGTTTTTTGCAGCCTTCCGTTTCTCAAGAGTTTGTCTCTTATGATGATGGGTTACACATGTCTTCATAAGCTTTTACACGGCTGTCCTAATCTTCAGTTTCTTCGAATGTCGTCTGTGATAGACGAAGAACACGAGGGTGAAGACATCACTATCGCTTTGCCTTGTTTACGACATTTAGATTTATGGGACGAGAGAGACAAGAGCAAGGGCGGTGTGTATATGATAGAATGTCCTCGTTTTGAGTACCTTTAAGATTGTCGATGATGTTGTCTACGACTCTCGTCGAATTGAGAATATGCCCAATTTGAACGAGGTGCATGTTGACATCACTCAAGGAGTTACTCACAGGTTTCTGAGAGCTCTTGCTTCAACCCGCCGCCTTTATTTATGTGCATCACTACACTCAGAGGTCCCTAGTATGGTCATCTGCTTCTATAGGCTTGTTCATCTCGAGGTAAGTACATGTGCGCAAGGTTGGTGGGAGCTTCTCACTCAAATGCTCCAAAATTCTCCCAAACTAGCATCTCTCAAACTCACTGATGAACATGACTTCATTTTCCTAGTGAAGAAACTCCAGATTGCTGGAAGCAGCCGAGTTCTATTCCCGACAGTCTTGAAACTTTCGCATGGATCGGTTACAAAGGCAGACGAGGAGATTTAGAGGTTGCGAAATTCATCGTAAGGAATGCTACTCGTTTGAAGACTGCAACTTTCTTGCCACAATCCAATGATTTTGAAGCCAAATATAAGATGCTCAAGGACTTGGTATCTGTGACTACGCCTTCAATTCCGTGTCAGCTTCTTTTCGACTGAAAAATTACACAAGAAACAGCAGAACAAGTGCAAGACAAAACTGACTCTTTATCTCTCTCTTATTTTGGTTATTCTTTAAAAGTTTAAGAATATTCTAATTGTAAATCGCAGGCACACATAAAAGGAAACATATTCAAAGACACCTACCTGCTTAGATTATACTGATTTGTTAACAAACCTTGCATTATTTGACTAGAATGGGAAAGAACCCCAAGTCTTACAAACGATTACCCTTAATAAGACTTCAAACATGCAGTTTCTGGTTCTGGAAACAAATCTTATTTGATAAAAACACCCCAAATTCTCAGATCACAGCTGGATAAATTTTAAGATAAAAACAAATAAGAAATGAGAAACTTTAGGCACCAATCCCGGAACCAGAGTTCTTCCTGCACTCTGCCAACATGTCCATGTAGAACTGGCATTTGCTAATCTCGCTTCCATAGCTGCCGATGCACTGCATTCATATATTTTTTAAAAGAACAGTAATCAATGACTTAGCCTTGAATTTTATTCAATGCTCGAAAATAAGGGAAACAAGCGAAGCTACATGCTTCACTAGAGTGAAAAAACACCACTAACCTATAATCACTGAGCTATGCTATATGTTCAGCAAAGAACAAAAAAAACTAATTCAAATGTTGCAAACTCTGAACTAGAATCTGGGCAAAATCTGAACCTAACAGGATACAGAGAGAGAGAGAGAGAGATTAAAAAGACTTACATCTTGGAAAGCCTTAGCATGAATGTCACAGGAACTAGAAAACATGTTGCTTCCAGCTGGAGCAGCAGATGCAGAAGCAGCCTCAACAGCTTCATGTTGAATGGTTCGTGGACCCATCACGGAATCAACAGCCCTGTGTGCAACAGCACTTCCAGTACCAAAAGCCATACCTAATCATCCCCAACAAACAAACATGTCACAAAAGACTCTATTACAGAACACAAAATTTGGTTATAGAGACCTAGAAATGATGCAAAACAAAACTCAATAGACAAATCTGGGTCAAATTAATTTACCCTGAGCAATGGTTGAACCAATGCCTGAGAACATGCCACCACCACCACCGCTGGCCGGAACTGTAGCTGGGGGAGGTGCACGGTTAACTGAAACAAAAACCCAACAAACAAGTTAATTGGAATCTTCATAACTAAAAAGAGCAACAAAAAAAAAAATAGAGAAGTATCCGAGATTTAGATATCATACCAGATTGAGGAGCTGGGCTGCGTGCAGCAGCAGGACGAGGGCGAGGAGCAGATCTTCCTGCGAAACGAACGAAGACAATATTATTATTATTAAAAAAAAAATTGGCATCTAAGAATTGAAATGAATCATAACCTTCTCTATCTCGAAATTTCTATAAACTGGTAACTAAACAGAGGCTACTAAATAACTTTAAGATAATGATTTCATTATATCAGAGATGACAAAGGTAAACCCTAGATCGGGTGCGATAATACAAGCACCACCAACGAGGACCAAAAACAGAAACAAGAAGGTTTCGTCATCAACGAGAATGAAAAGTATCGGATTAGATCTGAAATCGGAAAAAGAAGAAACATTACCTCCTGAGCTACGGCGACCCATTTTTGTGATAGAGAGGAGAGGAGAAATGAAAATGAGAGAGAGAGAGAGATTGTCAACAAGCAAAAAAAAAAGCTATTAGGCAACAACATTTTGTGGAGGCGGTTATTTATATATGAAGGAAACAAGACGAGGTCAAGACCACACGCGTATATGTATACGTGTTTGATTCTCATTGGTTGTAAGTTGATAATCTCGTCGTATGTTATGTTTTGTTATGTCCCCAAACCTAAAAAAGGCTGAAAGTACATAGAAAGGCCCAATAAATCTCAATTTTTGTTTACATGTCCATCAGAATTACTATTATTCGAATATCTTTTTGGGGGCAGTCACACAAATTTTTAACTTTCGACTTCAAGGAAAATATAACATTTCAGAGTAAGCAAAAGATTTACACGTAATTTTGACTAAGATTTACTAACTAATATTTTATACAAAAAAAAAAAATAGCGCATCAAAACAGGAAATAATAATAGCTTCGTCTTGAATGCTTTTTTTTTGGCTCTCCCCATCTGATTCTGAGAACCTGTCTGGTTGTTGTAATAACTCAACTCCATGGAAGATCTTCATCTCTTGGATGGTGGTAACCAACAAATATACTGTATAATAAAACATACAAAACTGTGCAAACAACTCATACAGTCTAGATAGACCCCCTCTGGTTACACTGGATTCTTTTTACCCATGAGATCTTTGTATTATTATTATCATTATTGTCATTGATTAGATTACTGATTGTGAATAGAGTAGAGCAAATATGTTTAGAATCTTTAGATTCAGCTCATTTGGTAGTTTTGAACCAGAGAGAACTGAGAATGTGATAGCCTATAACGTGAAGGGTTTCACAAAACCATCAGTGAGAGGTAACGGATAACAGTTTATTGGCTTTGATTCTGGAACTCAATGTTATGTTTCTACCATTTTCATAGCTAAAGTAGGTGAAACAAGCTTAAAAAGAAAGAAAAGGTCAACTACAAAGCAATTCTGCGCAAGTTTCCAACACTCCAGAGAGCAAAAACAAAAACAAAACATGTGACCCCTTCATTCTCAAGTTTTCCTTTTGTAAAGATTATTCTCTACTGTATATTTTTTGTGAAATTGCGGTTTCTATAGCAATGATCTCTTCCTCTATAGCTCATTTCATTCCAATCTCATTTCCATGTAGTAAAATGTGTGATACAAGGGGAAACTTTTAGGGAAGGCATTGAACTGATTCCATCAAAGTACTTGAAATGATAAAGATGTTGTACAAAGTGTTCAAGGATCCAAACCAACAAAAAAAAATAAAACAAGAAACATGCGGGAGCTCGTTTTTCTTTTTGTTTTCTGTATGGTGACAACTGCGTGGTTCTAGTTTAGGTTGTATTTTCTGCACAATGAGGTTTCCCCTGTAAGGATGAAGGCATGAAGGAGGTTTTGAGCAGCTTGGGTTTGATCAGGTGTCCCAGATATGACAATGATCCTGTCACTTGTTCCTAGAGAAGGTTCATGTACTATGACCCTCGCACCAGATATCTGATTGAACAAACATCAAATGGTATAAGCTATGCCTATGCTTAAGCTGTTATGACACTATCTATTTGATTTTGTAGCTGATCATCTCAGACTGTATGGGCTTTTTCTATTGTCTGCGAAGATTCCGTTTTTTAGTTGTAACACTGAATAATGGGGGGTTATAAACAAACGTTGGAGAACTTCAGTGGAGTTTTCGTGACTTAAACAGTTTTTTTGAGTAAAGTTATCCATCAGAGAGGATAGTCCTATTGACCTATATTAGTGGTGGCAGGATTGTTTGCACCATGTAAAAAGATTTGACGTATAAGGATTTTCTTTTCTCATGCTTTCTTTTTAGAGATCTAGTGTTCACTTCCGTTTCCTTCTCAGCCGTTGTTGATTCTTGGTATATGATCATAAGAAATAAGCGCAGTCAATGGAAGCTAAAACCTATGGCTGCTTTTGTGGAGCAAATAAATCATGGTCTAACCTTCCTTTGGATGACACTATGGGGCAAACCAAGAAATGATTTGTAAACGAAAATATGGCGTACCTGTTTCAGTTGCTCCAGATTGTAGCCATGCTCTCCATACACAAAGCTCATAGCATTTTCTGGAACTCTAATTTCCACGGTTGTGTTTGTAACGATGGCAGATTTTTGTCCACTAGAAAAGACCAAGCCAGCATGTAAATTACAGAAAATCAGAGTAATAATCTCATATAACTGTAGTGCTTTTACCTGCCAAGTGCCTGGCCAGCCCTTGCAGAAGATAATCCGCCACTGGCATCAGATAAGCCTCTTGGAGCTACCGGTGGCTGCATAAAAACTATGTGTATCAGGTACAGAAGTTAAATAGAAGCCCAAATGTCCAAATTCTGTGTGTGTAGGGGAAGAATTATCTCTCGAAATCCCTCAGTGAGTATCAACATGTACTTACGTACACCAGGAAGTAGAGAATGGGAAAATACAGAGAGATGGAGACATACCGGGGACACCCACAAACGAGATCGGGCTTCAGTTAAGTGATGGGGGATATCACTGTGGTCTACGGTGAACCGCCGACCAAAATTAGGAGAATAGCCTGCTGCGGGATTAAACCTGTCAGGAAACGGGTCTTCTGGTCTTATGTAAGGATCTATGCCAACAGGTCTGGAGTAGTTAACTGAAGAATGAGAGCCATTTAAAAAGGAATCCTCAGATCTTCTGTGCAGATTTGAAGAGATGGTAGGTGGATTACTAACGGATTGATGAGACCCAATAGACATAGGATTATCTGATTGTCTATGGTAGATTCTCTCTGTATTTAAGGTGGAACTGCTCTTGGTTACCGAATTTTTCATTGAGTTCGAGAGAAAACTGTCTCGCAGCCTGCTCGTAATATGGAAAATGGCTTCTCTCACATTAGGGAACTCTCCTGCAATCTATTGGCCAACAAAGAATGACTTTATGACAAACAACTTAAGAAAATGGTGCTTCCAAAAAGAATATATGAAAATTACATTTCCCAGTGTCCTTCAACATTCAAATGTTCAAAAAAGAGAGAAAACAAGAAGAAGAAGAAGAAGGTTCAAAGATCTAAGTACCTGCACAACTTGATCATTCTCTGAAACACATTTTGGGTTCTGCTCAACTTTCAAAATTTGAATTGTTGCCCCAGTCATTTTCCGCATTTCCGAAACAATAACACCACCTTTTCCCAGCAAACAACCAATCTGACTTGTTGGGACAACAAGTCGTGCAGTGATAGATGTCATCGGGCCATTGTCTATGATTTTTTTAGTGGCAAGCTCAAATAATCTTGAAAAAACAAGCATAATAGCTTTCTGGGCTGGCGAGGTTTGACATTCAGGGTTCTACATGATGAACAAGCAACAATTATTAAACAAGAATAGTCAATAGATAGGACAATATTACTTCACCATTTATGAAAACGGGAGGAGATGAAAAAAATAGAAGAAGAAGACCAACCTCTGGTGCAGTTACTGCAATCAAACGTTCTTCGCAGTCAGCAAGTGTATTTCCCACATTTATGAAGGCACCTGTTTCACTATGAAGCATCCTGATAACTTTACCCCCAGTCCCGATAACTCCGCCAGCATTTTCAATGGAACAAAGTATCTTAAAAACCACATCTTGGTTCACAACATCCACTTCTGATAGAGGTGGCTTACTGGTGGCAGCGTTAGTCATTGGAGCAGACGTATTTAAGCTGTGAGGACGTGTATCGAGAGTTGAATAACGATGTACAAGAAAATCAGCACTTGGCCGACTAAGAGTTTCTTGTGGGATTGTTTCAGCAGGCCTTCCAAAACCATCACGTGGAAATGACTCAAAAGCCATGCCCATGGTATCACGACGTTGAACCATCTCGAAAGGCCTATGCAAGAAATCATGAGAATCATCCCTCTCTCTATACTGTCGAGAAACATCTCCCCTGACAACATCAGAAGGCCTGTATAATGTTTCTCGAGGATCCATATCAATATGCCTGCGTAAAGCATCTTGCCGGTCGGCCTCCATATGCTTGCGTAAAGCATCCTGTCGGTCTGCCTCAGCATGCATGCGTAAAGAATCTTGCCGGTCTGCCTCAACATGCCTGCGTAAAGTACCCTGAAGATTCACCTCGATATGCCTATGATGCAAAGCATCACGTGGAAGCGGCATCACATCATTAGGCCGACCTAAATTGCCACGTAGAAACATCTCGTCTTTTCTCTGTCTATAATCGTAAGGGTTAACTTCAACGGACCTAGGAAGTGACTCCTGAATGATTGTTTCTATAGGCCTATGCAAAGATGCTTGGAACTCTTTTTCAAGGGGTCTGTTTCCAACCACCCTTATCTTTTCAACTGATTGGCAACTTTGCAGGCAGCGGGAGATAGATACAAGAGCTTTCTTCACAGCGATAGCATTTCCTTCAATCTGCCATGGTTGATGACTCAATATGAGAAACAATACATTACAATATGAAAAATCAAGCATCTTTAGAGTGCTAAACCAGCATTTCAGCTCAAAACTTTTCTCCAAAGAGATGTTCATAGCTTTCTATTTCAGGCACAAAAATGTTCTAATGACTGATAAAACTTGAAGCCAAATCCTAAACCGGAAAAGGGCAACTAGACTCCAGAACTCAATATAGCAAATTACATAGCAAATTACGAAACTTTTTGTATCAAAATTGAACTCTTACCTCCACCATCTCGTCATCAGCGTCAGCGCACATGGGCAAATTCTCAGTCCGTATCGCAATTTTGCAGCCAGTTTCTTTCCTAATACTCCCAACCATTTGACCACCTTTGCCAATCACAGCACCCGCATGGCTAGACTCAGTCAACAATCGGCACACGGCCGTATCACTATTCGCTTCCGCCGCTATAAGTTCGAAAACTCTAATCAAAGCTCCTTGTGCTTTAGATACCTCAACTTCATCCTCCTTCTCCGACTCATTGTTATTAACACCAAATTTTACCCTCGATTTCGAATTCACTTGTGCGATGATGGTGATGACCCGATCCGGAGATCCAAACGGAGGCTCCTCGACCCGTATCTTAGCTCCGGTTGATTGTTGAAGCTGTTTGATTACGCTTCCAGATTTTCCAATCACCGCACCGACTTGCGGCAAAGGGCAGAGCAATCGAAACGCCGCGTGTCCCACCGGCACAATCAGAGACGGGAGCGGCTGCGTGTGATGCGTTTTGACCCTCTTCGAAGATCCCAAACCTGAACCTATATCAAACGCTCCAGATCTCTTCTCTGTTTGAAAATTAAAGCTATTTCGCTCCATGCTCTTAGATCTCTATCTCTCTCTGTAATCTCGTCACGGCGGTTTCCGGCGCAGAGGGGGACTCGGGAGAAGTCTTCGGGCGGTCTTTAACGCTAAGTTGCTAACTTGCGCTGTATAACCGTATTATTAATGTAACGTTTATTTATTTTATTAATTTATTGACAAACCGAACTATAACCGCATTATGTATCGGTTATTTGTCAGCAAACCGAACCGTACTTGTTTAAAATCCTTCTCACCAAACTTAAACCGAAATCTATACCAGATTATCAGATCGATCTTGATAAAATAGAGAGAGATACACCGATCTAACCATACCAAATGCTATAATCAAACAAGATCTTTAATCTGGATTTATTATTGTTTTTTACTTTTTACACATACAGTATCAAACAGAGGAACCGTTTAAACTTCATAGCCAGGATTCACAGTCTGCTGCACATCTCCATAGCTTTCAAGCTCAGCAACATCCTCTACGCTCCCAAGAAACAGAGGCAACCTCTGGTGAAGCTTCACCGGCTGTATTGAAAGTATCCCTCTTTTTCCATCGGAGGATTTGCCACCAGCTTGTTCTACCAGAAAAGCTAAAGGGTTTCCTTCATAGACTAAACGAAGATGGTCTCTTGGATTCATAGCCACTCCACCGTATAAGATAGTCCTGTGAAGATCAGCCACTAGAGAACAGATGTAACGCGCCGAGTATTTTTTCGGGTTTTGACCTTTGCCTTGTCTTACTGTGTCAATGTACTTCCTTAAACCTTCTGGCCAATCGAAGTACCTCGCATCGTTCACTGAGTAGATTTGTCCTGTTTTTGATGATCATTGTTCAATGCAGGTTTTTAGACTCATGATTACATTGATTAGGGATGTTGCAATGATCAATACATATTTTGTAGAAGTCATGTGCCATTAGAAGCTTTTTACCTCGAGTAGGGATCTTGATGTTTTGATGGGTAAGGACAAATTCTCCAGTTGAGTGATCTAGCGTGAAGGCGTGTGTTCCCGAGCCAAGTGTAACGCAGAATATCGTGGCTGAAGAGTAGAGCACGTAACCGGAAGCAACAAGCCTGTTTCCTCTCTGCAAAGAATTGAGCTCAGCTTTCTCTTCAACAGGTAAATGATCAAGTTCAACGAGGCGATTGTAAACTCCGAATATAGTTCCCGTGGGTATCGAAGCATCAATGTTCCGTGATCCATCTAGAGGATCTACAACCACAACGTAAGGACCATCATCTTTGATCCAAGTTGGACTATCGTCTTCTTCGGAAGCCATTACTGCTACTTTCCCAGAGTTTCTAAGTGAGGACAAGACTATATCGTTCTGCAAAAACAGAAGAACAACAATTGTAAGATAGAAATCTTTATATACGAAGAGTAATGACAAATGAAGAAAGGGTAAAGAGATATACAGACCGAGACAATATCGAGCGGCTTAGGCGCATCTCGGTCTGACCCACTAGAGGAGGATTTAACAGAGAGCTTTCCAAGTGAAGAATTGAAAGGAGAGGCGACAAGAGAAGCGATTCTTTTGCAGGCATGTTGTAAGTGGTAAAGCAACACCACAAGATCATCTCCTACATTTCCCCCTTCAAAAAATTCAATTTCAATCAGAGCTCTGTCTTTGTATTGTACAGAGGAACCCTCAAAATCCATTGATAAGTCTCCTTGAGAGAGTTTCCAAGACTTGAGAATACCAAAATTATCAAAACAGTGCTAAGTTCGCTCAGACAGAGCAGTTTGTTTACCTGCGAAGTCTATGAGAGTACAGTAACCATCATCATCATCTCCGGTAAAAGTACGACCAACAGCGAGCGACTTAAATGAAGAAGACTCACGGCGAGACGACGCCATCTCGCGACGGTTACTACCGGCGGTCGGAGTTGAAAGAAGAGAAACTGCGATTTGTCTTAGCGGGTAAAGATTGAGTCTTGGCGGGGAAATTGGAGTTGGGTACTGAGTTAAGGTGAGAGATTGCATTATTCTTCTGGATTTAGAGCCACTTCGAAACTCAACCCCATCTGGGTACGCTTCAAAATCTCGGATAACTAATAGAAGATGACGAATCTCTCACATCTCAAATTCATACTGCTCCATAGTTACGGTTATTTTTGGAATTGAGATTCCGGTTTAGTTATGAACCGCTTCGGTTATAAAAGCAAAGGAGATGATGCCTTTTGGCATATCAACTTATTCATGTAATAAGATACAAACAGATTGTTCTGTTGTTACAGCTACACAATGATTGTAAACATAGAAAAGTTCCTTCTTTTGAAAATTCATTCAGTTACTTGAAATTTTCTTTCTTATGAAGAGTTCTTGTGGAGCAATGGGTCAGAAACGACTTGAGGCTTGAAGTCTGGTTTTATATACTTAGCCAAAAGATTGGCATAGACTTCATATCTTGCAGTCATTCTAAATCCCCATTTGTCTTTGTATTGCCTGCAGAGATTGAGATCCATGTCTGAGATCATTAACCCATCTTTGTAACGAGACAGAGACGGCGTGCAAGAAGCATCTGGTGCAGAGAAATGGCTTGACCCATAGAAATGTCCGAAATCATTATGTTGCGGTTTCTCATCTCCTGACGTAAAAGGATTGGGGAATACTTCGGTTCCAACTCTGTTAATGGATCCAACAAAGTAACTGTTTGCTATCGCTGCATTTCGTGCCTGAGATTTTAAAGAACAGACTGAATTGTCAGACAAGTGTTTTTACAGAAATTTTGGGATGAAAAAATGGAGAATCAAAAGTTAAACCTCAATAGGCCACATTGGTTCACTGAGACCACCAACAGTTGCAGAAGGGTTGAAGACAATCTCGGCACCATTAAGACCAAAAGCTAACCAATTTAGAGGATGGTGTCTCCCATAACATATATTGACTGCAATTTTCCCAAACACCGTCTCAAACACAGGGTGTCCTGTGTCTCCTTCCATGTAATACGTGCTCTCGTTGAAATCACCTACCCTCGGTATGTGGTTCTGCCACCACCGAGCAAGCAATATAAATTAAGCTGACTAAAAGAGAGAAAAGACGAGGCAAAACATGTAGGGAAAAGTTTACCTTTCGATGTTTGCCAATGATATTTCCATTATTCCCTATAATCACAGCGGTATTCCACATCACTTCACCATGATCAATATCTCTTTCAAGAATAGGACTCACAATCACCATGTTATACTTTTTAGCGAACTCTTGAAGAAACTTTGTTGATTCGCCATCAACAGGCTCTGCAAACTCACACCATCTCTTCTCTCTAGTGCAAAACGCAAATGGCATGGTCCAAGCTTCCTAACCATTCCCCAACCAAGACACGATTAGAAACAGTTAAAGAAGTAACTTTTCTATAAAAAAAAAAGAAAGCAAAGGGAGGGCAAACCTGCAAGCAGAGTATGTTAACACCAGCAACACCCGCAGCATCGATCATCGGCTTCAACTTGTCGAAAATTGCATGTTTTTGGTCAGAGAATGGAGCAGTTGTGGGAAGAGCGATGGAGTTTTGAATGAGACCAACTCTGACCACTCGAGGCATTCTCATCTGCTCTTTATCAGCTGAAAAGCTAACAGCCTAGGAAATATTTATCACAAAGGATCAAAATTCTCAACTTATTTAAGGGTTAATGATTTGATCATATAGTGTAATAATATAACCAACGGAGTAATCAACCTGGAGATCAAAATCATGTTTTGAAGATAAGGCTTTTGCAGACTCTGGCAGAACAATTTGCTCAAGAGATCCCCCACAGTTACGTCCAAGTAACAATCGGCTAACTTCCTGCAAATCCAATCCAATTCATAACTAAAAAGAAACACTTTAAACTACTACTAGTAATCCATATAATCATCAATCGAAATCAGAGGCTAATCAAGAACCCTAATTTCAGTTACTGGAACAAATTTCACGAGATCAATCATAAAACGAAAAAGAAAGAAACACACTTCACCTGATAGAGCTCGGGCTTGAGATTCGCTGATAAGAGTTGATGCAGTGAATCATAGCCACAAATCGATCCGTCTGCAGTTGTTTCTCCGTTTTCTGAGATCATCTTCTTATCCATTTTTCCACGAGTCTTTCTACTTTCAGGTTCGATCAAGATGGCGATGACTTTTCTATGACAACAATGATCAGTTTGGTCGATTTAATTATTTAAAAAAATTATGGGAATCGGAATCTAAACAAATCGACTTGTCTCGTATGTATGAGGTGATTGGCGTGTCACTGTAAAAGGCTGTAAAATTAAATTTACGTCAGATGCTTCAATATTATAGAGTCATTATTTTTCTCCTATTTACATTCTGACAAAATTCTATTTTGTAACCAAAATAAATTTATTTAATTATATATTAGAATTTAAGTCGACAATTATATAAAAACAAAAAGAGTACCAAATATTTACAAAATAATGTACTTAATATATCTTAGATATGTCGTATAAATTTAAATGTGACACATGCTTTTGTGTTGTAGACTATGTCGACAAAAATGTTTAGTTCAACAAAAAAAAAAAAAATGAATATGAGTACCAATAAGAAAATTATTTTGTAAAAAAAAGTTAGTAAGATTGTACAATCAAATGTTTCCTAGCATTATTAAAAAGAACTGAAATAATAAAATACTCTATGAAAGCACTTCATATTAGTTAACACTTAACACTAATTAAGAACAACAAAATAATCGAATTTAGAAGAAAAAAAAACGAACTTAAAAGTAATTAAAAAGACATGGATAAGACATGCGTAGTAAACTTTGTTGACCTACAAATCCATTCGTTTTGGTCAATTCAGATAATACAATAAAAAAATTTGTGGGGCATTTGATTAGCTTAGTGACTCTTTCATTCTCCAGTATCATGAAGATTCTACAATATTAACACCATCTTTCATTTTGAAAGGATTATGTAATGTGCATAAAAAGTCCAAAAATAAAAAACAATTACAAAACAATTATTAGAATTTTGTGATATGAAAATCGCAAATCGCATTTCAAAAAAAAAATATACGGAGAAGCAAATGTATATTTCTAAAGTCTTATATTACCATTGACTATAATATCTTTTAAAAATGTTCATATGAGTAAACACTTAATCTATTAACTTGTTTACATAAACTTATTTTGATATGAAATGTAGAAAGTGCAATCAAATATTGTGGAGACAACCAAAAAGTGTTGTTTCTGTTATAAATAAGCTCGACCAAACAACTACAAAAAACAAATCATTATATGAATTTTATAAGTAAATAATCTTGCAACTGATATGAATATGTATTTCTACGATCTCTAATATTTTAAAATAGATAATTAGTTAGAGTGACTATATTATCAAGTACTTCTTGGAGAAGATATCTTTTTATTATTATACTTACCACCGACTTCTATGATTTTCTCTTAGTCCAAAAATTAGTATTTCTTGTTTCAAAGCTGATAAATTTTAGAATTCCATGCATTTTGTAAGTGCATCATCGAGAAGCTTACTAACTTGGCTAATGAATCCATCTAATCCATCATCGTGTAATAAAAGTAAATGGAAGTAAAAAAAATCCATCAATCTAGCCGCCATAATCTAATGTTTTTATGTGGAAAAAATAAGACTGAAATTTTGTGTAATGCTAATTAGCAATATTGTATGACAAAAAAAACTAGAGTTTATCATATTTGATTATTATTTTTTGAAAAAAAAAAAAAACAGTTTTGTTATTTAACTTTAGCATCACGCAGTGTTTTGTATTGTGCTTCCAAAGAATATTTTACTCCATTTAACTTCAAATTGTTCATTTTCTTCTTACGAATACTATAAATTAAATATCATTAGATCATATTCTCTTGCCTTCCATTTTGCAATTACTCTGTCTTGTTGAAGCTTATTTGTTTTCTCCCTTTCGAACACTTGATCGACAACAAATGTCTTGCATTCCTCAAACCTTGGGTGATACTTTTCCACATTCTTCTTATTTTTCTTCATCTTCTTTGCCTAGTATTTTTTTTAATGGTGAATAAGTAAATCATGTATATAAATCACTTCTAGATTTGCATAGCTAGAGAATGATTCGGGCTTGCATTGACTGTAATCAAGTTCATAGGCCCATATCTAAGATTTTAACATTAGTTTGGGCTTAAGGCAATGACGTATGTAAATAATTGCCTTAAAAAAGACCAAAATGCCATTAACAAAATCGATCATGTGAATGTAGTTGTTCCGGCTAACGACGGTGGATTCAACTCAACTCCTTTGTTCGTCTTCGTCTAGATCTGTATTTGTTACTTATTTTAGCAATAAGATTTAATTTAATTTATTTTACCGGAGACGGAGGAAAGAAAAATAGAGAAGATATGGTAGGCGGACGCGGCGGAGCTGGTGGTTGTGGTAACAGAGCGGTGGCGGATCGATGGCTTGTTACATCGGAAAAACTTCTAGCGTCTAGTGATCTTCAAGGAGCGAAGACATTTGCGATCCGCGCATGCGAAGCTGACCCAACCCGAGCAGAAGCTGCTGACTACATCCTCGCAATCTGCGACATTCTTCTCGCCGGAGAAACCCGTTTAGGTCATTCTAACTTGCCTGACTGGTACGCCGTGCTCCGACTCGGTCGTTTAGCTCAAAACCCTGAACACGTCGCCACTCAGTACCGTAGACTCGCTCTTCTCCTCAACCCTTCCGTTAATCGTCTCCCTTTCGCCGATCGGGCTTTCAAAACCGTCTCTGATGCTTGGTTCGTTCTCTCTGATCCGTCTAAGAAGTCATTGTACGACCGAGAATTGCAACTGAGTCAACTCGGCCAATCTGGTTTCAATCCCCAAACCCAACAATTTCAGTGTAACCCTAGCAATTGCACCAACGCTTCGACTGATCCTATGGCCACTAGCTTCTGGACCGCTTGTCCTTACTGCTTTGTGCTCTTTGAGTACCCTAAGGCTTACGAGGAATGCACTTTGAAATGTCAAGAGTGTAGAAGAGCGTTTCAAGCTGTGACTATACCAAAACCTCCGGTGGATGGGAAAGACGACGAAGATGTTTACTTTTGCTCATGGGCTTTGTTTCCGTTAGGGTTTTCCGGTGAATTTAAAGCCCCGAGTTGGTCACCTATTTCACCTCTCTTTGCTTGCCCTCTGCAAAAGGTGGATGATGATGAATCATCCTTGAAGAAGAGAAAGGAACCGGCTCCTCCTAGGATTTATTATGACGATGATGACATATATGTTGCGATTTCCGATGAAGATGGCGCTGGTAATGATGATGATGATGATGATGATGATGATGATGATGGTGATTGGCAAAATGGGGTACAAGGGAATAAGAAGGCGAATGTTGGGAAAGGGAAAGAAACATTGGTGAGAAGTGACAAGAGACATGGAGCTGAGAAAGTCCAAAATGTAGAAAGTATCCGTAGTGCTGGGGCTGTTGGTTCCTCATCTGGGGTTATGTCTAAACCAGTGAATTACATTACTAGAAAACGAATGGGAACAGGAGCTAAGAACCTGGGGAGGTTGGATTTGAATGTGGAGTTTAGTAATGAAGTGGAAGAGCCTGCTGTGGCAGGTGGTAGAAACGAAGGCAATGGGGTGGGAAGTAACAGGGAGGTAGATAATATGGAAGGGATTGGGTTCTTTGAGGGGCTTGATGAATTCTTGAATAGTTTGCCCATACTTTCTGTTGTTGGAGATGATAAGATCAAGGCTACTTAGTGAAGTAAGGTTTTTTTTTTCTATATTGGTTTAGGTTTGCGATGTTCCCCTGTAGGCCTTAGCTTTTATGTTTCCTGTTGATGTTTAACTGTAGTGGAAATACTGGCATTTTGATTCCTTGGAATCCCTGTAGTTGGAATCTGTTGATGTTATTTTGGCCCAAAATTCGGATGTTTGCTTCCCTTTCTGGTATATATAATTGTCTGCTTCTGAGTGTGGTATTAAGATATCTTTTCTCGGTTGAGGCTATAAAATTCTTATTAGCCAAGTCCTTTTGTTTATGTAGAAAGTGAGTTACTTATTCTACTCAGGTTTCTTTTGTTGCACAAGAACTCTGTTCCTCCAATTCAAAAGGCCATAATGCAAAATATAGGTGTTTCCATGTTGCTGCTTCTGTCTGTTTCTGTTCATTCAGTAGAGACATTTTTGTGTTCTTTGCTTTCTGGACCGACAAATGGAAGAGGTAAAGTGACAAAGCACACATTGCTTGCTTCTTTCATCCTCCTTGCCTATGCTTTGTAAGGTAAGGAAAACAAGTAGGTAACTAAGTAAGCTCGTTGTCGATAATTTGTTGCTGGGGTCTAAGGTAAAAGACCTAAACGGATTTTGTTGTAGTGACTCTTTTTGTGTAATCATTGTAGCTAGGTATTATCTCTTTCTTACCTGTAATGAGAGTATGCAGAAACAAAAAGATACAGAAGCTATTCAAGCAAAGCTATGCGCATGTTATTTGTGCTTATACACGCTCCAGCTGTGCTCCAGTGAATGCTCTATTGTCTTATTGATAAAAAGCTTGTTGAAGCCATCAATGATGAAACTGTCTAAGCTAGGCTCGAAGATATATCTGTATAATTTGTTTTTCTCTAATTGTGATGAGTACAGGTTCGTCCTGGCTCGATAACATAGTTGTTTTCGAACATAAGCTGACCGGTCGTCCTGGCTCTGGCTTGAATTTGAATCCGGATATCAATAACAGATATCGGTATTATTGGGCTCGATTGTGCATTTTTAATTCGGGCCGCATTGTTATGGAATTGGGCTTCTGATTATTATTAGGCCCAGATCAATCAGAGCGGAGTGATAAATAACCAAAAAAAAATGGCATATGCTCTCTCAGACACAGACTCAGACTCACACCCTCGAAGCTGAGACAAAAAGCAAAAACAAGTGTAAAGAGAGAAGAGAAGACATGGGTGTGGAGAAGGAAATCATCAGACCCGGCAACGGTCCTAAACCCACTCCGGGTCAAACCGTCACCGTCCATTGCACCGGATTCGGTAACTTCCGTCTTCTGCATCATATCTTTTTTGTATATTTCCATGGTAGCCAAAAAAATATAATCGATCTATACAAATCTGCTTAGGTGAAAGAGCTAATTAATTAGATGTGAGATGTGTATTTGTTAAATTCACCTGTTTTGTTTGTTTTATCTGTGGTGTATTTGGATTTAATTTAGGGTTTATGTACTCTTCTCCTTGTGGGCGATGTGAGTGAGTAACCCTTTTAGGTCATACTTAATCTGTAAATCTTGTTTGTTTTGCGTCTCTTGTTTGGGTTTTTAGGTTTACTGGAGAATCTTATAAGAACCTTATCTCTCTTTTGTTTCTTTCAGGGAAAGGTGGTGATCTATCCCAGAAGTTCTGGAGGTAAATGATTCTTCATTGTAATCCTTGATTACGTTTACTTGTTCTTATCATCGTTCCACACACTAGTTGCTTACTGTGTTTTGCTTTTTGGTATTCGATTAGTCTAAATTGTGTTTTTTTGCTCTTTGGTATTATGATGATATAGTACAAAGGATGAGGGGCAAAAACCTTTCTCGTTCCAAATCGGTAAAGGTTCTGTGATCAAAGGTATAACTTATTTTACTCTGTTTCATTCATGGTTGATCATATCATATGGTATATAGCTATGATTTCCTTTTTGGAGAGATCATGTGATTCCAACTTTTTTAATATTTTGCTTACAGGATGGGATGAAGGCGTTATTGGAATGCAGATTGGAGAGGTTGCTCGTTTGAGGGTATGTATACTGCTTCTCTCATCATGTTCCTCTTTCATAAGTTCTTAGATCTTCATGCTCATGTTATGGATTCTAAGCTTTATGTCATGTTTGTTTCTGACGATAAGCTTACTTAGAGATTGCAAATAGTAAAAAGAAGTCATTTGTGTGTGTGTGTCGTGTCGTTTATATATTTCGTGGTTTCTAACATCTTTTGGCTTGCGGTTTTATCTGTTTCTGCAGTGCACACCGGATTACGCATACGGCGCTGGTGGGTTTCCGGCATGGGGAATCCAGCCAAACTCGGTTCTCGACTTTGAAATCGAAGTACTGAGCGTGCAGTGATAATCTCCCCCAGCTCCATAAACTGTGGGAAGATTATTAATCTATACCTGAATGTTAAAATTATGAAGAAGTGACAACCCTTTTATCTTTTATTGCTTCTGTGATCTTGATGGGACAAACTGTATGATGTCATTGCTCTTTTCTAAAAACTCTTGGACAACGTTTTATCTCAATAAAAGACCCGTCTTGTGTTTCAATCGAATGTTTGTATCACTGCTGTTTATTAGGTGATTATTGTTGTGTATCCTCTTTACATTTTCCTAACTATCAAGTGTTGATGCTAAGGGTATATTACAACATGATTCTAATTCTAATAATGTTGTAATAATTCATGTGTATGCTTTGAGTGTTGATAAAATTGAATTACTCCAATAAAATAGAGATTTTAAATATAATTTGGTGAATACTATATTATATTTATTCAATCAAAATGCTAAATAAAAAAAAAAAAAAGTAAAAAAGAATAAAAAAACTAAAAAATGAGTCACAATTCTTCTCTTTCTAAAAACATACTTTTCATTTAAGTATCAGATCCAAATATAATCTAAAACAAAGAAGTTTGAAATGAGCACTTGTATAATTTCTCTAACACAGTATAATTACTATTATGAAAATCAAATCAAAGGAAGAAAAAGACGAAAGTAAAAAAACTTTATTTCAAGACAGAACATATTATAAGAGCTAAACAAAAGAAATAAAGAAAAAGAGAAATGGCGAGAGAGAGAGAAGTCGTGCGGGTAATTAAGCACTTAAAATTCCCGTGCATTTCTTTAATCATCACTTATTCTCACTTTCTTCTTCTTTCTTCTTTTTCTTTTCTTCATTTTCATTCTCTTTTTTACTTTTCTTTTTCTTTTCACCCACATTCCCCAATCACATAAACAATATATATAGTATTATATATACAAAAGTATTGAGCTAATTTTGGCGTTGTATAAGCTAGATGCTAAAATAGTCAATTAAAATTAAATAATAGTAATAATAAGGGTGGTTAGCTTTTTATTCTTTTCCGCCACAATGGGTGTTTTAAAAATCCTATAATTAAGGATGTGAGCTTGAGCACACTTTCACTAACTTAGCTTTCAATAAAAATTAAAGATGGTGTAGTAACCTAAAAAAAAATAGTAGTAATTTATTTAGAAATTAATTTAAGGATATAAAAGCTCGACCACACACACTTTCACTAACTTTGCTTTTTAAGAGAAAACGTATGGGGACTTTTTACTTTTAACGAATAATCAAGAAAGTATATATATTGGTTAGGAACAAAATATAATTTACTATTATTAAACCATAAAAGTATAACCTGAAATTATGGACCGTGAGACTTTGTCATCATAAATACCATAATTACGTATATACACGTTCGGCCCCCTTGTCCCATTTCTTTCAAGCAAAGCACAATAAATATTTGCCACCGTTTTATATTACAAGATTAATTTCCAAGTAAACATTATACTGTATCTTTTTTTTCTTTTCTATAAATGTTAAAAATTCCAGTTTTATAACTCAAAATATGTAACCTTTTGCGTATAGTAATTCATTTTATACTAAGAAATATATTATAAAGTAAATTTAAATGTAAATATATTTCTAAAAATTGACTACATACCGAACCAAAACCAAAAAAAATTTGTATAATGCATATAGAAAAGGGTAAAAACGTCAAAAAAGCTTTTTATAAAGCCTTGTTACTCTTGTTGCCACTCAAAAAAAATAAAAAAAATTTCTACGTTTACACATTATTGCTCGTTGGTCACTTTCATCTCTCTCTCTTCTTATCCCTTCGTTTTTCCATTGATTCAGCTCAAACAAAAAAAACCCAAAAAGAGAGTCTCATCGTTTTCTCTGGATCTGAGTTAAAGATCTTTCCTTTGTAAGGTATCAAAAATTCAATCTTTCTCCTCTTTGATAGTTTGTGTCAATGTTTTCTCTGTTTGTATATAATTGAAGTGAAATGGGAAAAGTTCTGTAATTTAAGTCTGATTCTAGCTTAGAACATTGTGATTTGTGTATATTCCAAGTTGCCGTAGTAAAATGTAGCGTAAATTTGCTGGGGATTGAAGCCGTGATGAATACACTCTGCTTGCTAGTTTGCTGGAGTTGAATTAGGGGCTTTATGCTATATTTTTTCATCAGATGCATATAAATCTCTGTCCTTTACTGTTGATTTATCCCGTTGGTGGTGGTGTTGATGAGATGCTTCCTTCGATTTTGCAGAGATACTAAAGTAGACTGAATACAAACAGCATGTGTATTGCCGGTTACCGTAAAGTTTTGAGCTTGAATCTATATTGCCGTGTGATTCTGTAAATTGTTTCACCTTTGAACCAAGAGTCAAGTCCTCTCTTCTTTCTTATTCATCTTCCCTTTCGTTTTCCTATCTATTATAAACGCTTTTGAAAATGGGATCCCAGCATTTCTACGTGTACCATTGTGAACAAAGAATCAGCTAGACAAAAAAGCTCACTTCCCTTCCACAACAAAAAGTTTCCTCCTTTGGGTTGGTATCTGTCTACTTTTTTTTTTCATTCAAGATTTCCTCAGAGTTATGGTTTGTCAATCACCTGGTAAGACAAGATTTCGAGGATTGAAGTACGAGACAGGAAACGCTAACAAATCAACTATTGTAGTGAGAGTTATTGAATGCTATCAACCGATGGATAATTGCCAGGTTTGTACCATACAACAATGCTCTCTTATTCATCACACTTTTTAGCTTATAGTTTTGGTCTTTTAACAACGTGTGCCATTTTTTTTGTGTGTGTTCCAGGCTGAATACTTCAGACTTCTACTTAAACCAGTCACGTAGTTGGTTCGTGATCCTTCGCCATATTTTCAATCTGAGTTTTTTTGTTCGTTCGTCTTTCTTTTACTATCTTTTCGAAAAAGGCACAAGAAGTACTGCATTCACCCAATTGAGCAACGTTATAGTCGGTATGCTAATGCTTCCTCGTTACTCATCTTATAAAAACTGTTAACTTTATCTTTCTTGAGCTGATTTTTGCTTCTTCTTTGTCCTGCAGTGTAGTACTTTTTACAAGTTCCCTTGAGTTAATCTGCAAGAGCATGCCTCTAGATACAAGGCAACGGGATTTGCCTCTGGGCTTAAGTCAAACTTGCTTTGAGGATATAGGAGTTCGGTCTGTCCATCCTAGAATTCCTCTCCCTGAGCTTGGGAAACTATACGCAGCTGAGCTTCAGGCTCGCTGTCTGCAGCCACCGCCATTCCAGTCTTTACTGTGCAGTCATGATAAGGAGTCTTTTGGAAAACGATTCTCACGGTCTGACATGAGGTCTTGGTGCGCTGCTGCTGCTACTGCTACTACTACTACTCCACATGGAGCATTAGAGTCTTCTCAGAAAAGACTTATGATATTCGATCAGTCAGGAAATCAGACTCGTCTATTACGCTGTCCATTTCCGCTACGGTTTCCATCTCATGGGGCTGCAGAACCAGTCAAACTCTCTGAGTTACACGGTCTAGAGAAAGCTTTCAGGGAAGATAATGAAGAGTCTGATGAGAACCATTCAAATGGAAAAGAGTCAGAAATGCATGAAGACACTGAGGAGATCAATGCATTGCTATATTCAGATGATGATTATGATGATGATTGTGAGAGTGAGAGTGATGATGAAGTAATGAGCACTGGTCACTCTCCTTATCTTTGCAACAAAAGGGAATTGGATGAAATCGATGGTCCTTGTAAAAGGCAGAAACTACTGGATAAGGATAACAAAATCAGTGAGTCATCATCACTTGTGGGCACTGAGAGTTCCACAAAACTCAATGGATCGTCCTTTATCAAGGACAAAAATCTCCCTGAATCGAAAAACATCTCGACCAAGGAAGACAGTGGTTCTGGTCTGAGCAGCGAGCAGTCGAAGAAAGACAAGATCCGTACAGCTCTGAAAATACTCGAAAGCATAGTCCCCGGTGCAAAAGGAAACGAAGCTCTCTTACTTCTGGACGAAGCAATTGATTACCTAAAGTTGCTGAAACGAGACTTAATCTCCACAGAGGTTAAGAACCAAAGCTCCCACCACTCACAAGCCACCAATCTTGTTGGTTAAAGAAACAACATGGGGAACAAGAAATCTGCAGACAGATAAGGCTTAAAGATTCTCACGAGTTAAAACGTGTGAAGTGGTTTTTAGGTACGTATCGTCTGCACCAGCTTTTCTAGCTGTATATAGTGGACTACTTTAAGTATATATGCTTGTGCAATTTCAAAAAGTTAAAGAAGAAAAGAGGTCACTTTCTTCTTCTTCTCTCTCTGTGTGGAAAGAAAAGCCAAAGTCGTCATGGTCATTGATCGACAATGATTATCTTTTTTGGCTGAGTGTGGATGGTGAAATCAAAAGGTAATATTCAAAGTCTCATCTCTCAAACTCGCGTGGTCTATGAATCTCCCTCCCCCCTAAGGTAATAAAAATATCTCTGACCCACACTCTCTTTTGTCCATATGATGACTAAATAGGTCCATGTTTTTATGAATATGTCATGTTCATGTCATTGGATTTTAATGTCCTGTAATAATGCAAACTATTCCTTTGTCTTTTTGCTTCAGCCCACATGTTACTGTGTCTGTTTTGTTGTATTGTCAAATGATTTTGTAATAAACCTGTGAGTTTCATAAAAATTGAATCGTTGATGTCACTTGTTCCTTATTAGAAACCAATAAGCATTACAAATTAGGACCAAACAAAAGCTTTTTCTTTCCAAAAAATCAAAATCAACAAGATACAAAACCCATCACTTCAAGAAATTGAGTTCCTCCATCGTCTTGGTTTCCTGATGGGTTGATGATCAACACCAGCTTGTTCTCCCCGGAGGACATGTCATGACTCTCATGTCCACTCATCTTAGTAAGTTTACTTAGCTTCTTCCAACCACTAGTCCACGCAGAAGAAGACGGTGTGTTCTTCACTTTCCCCGTCTTCTCAAACTGTCTTTGCATCACTTCCATCTCGTTCTGAAGCTCAACGTACTTGGTCTTCACCGTCTCTAACTCAAATTTCAACGTGTTAATATCCTTCTTAGCCGCAGCCCACCCTTCCTGCTTTCAAAGTTACAAAAGAATTTAAAAAAAAACATGGAATTTGTTTTGGAATCTTGATGAGTCTTTTCTCTTACTTGCCTGAAACGATTGCGGTGTTGCGTCAATCAATGTCTTACGATTAGGGATCATTGGTTGATATGATGTACCCATGGCTTCTCCTAACGTGGTTGACTCCTTTAGTGATGTATTGGCCAAGGCATTGCTTATTTTGACTTGCTCCGAGAAGAGAACTTGAACCACCACTCGTAATGGTAACCTCTCGTTCTGAGCTGCGTGCATACACGCATCCATTGATAGCTTTTGACAGTCCATCACTCGGCATAACCGTTTCCTCTCGTGCTCCGACAATGTCGGATGCGCCTATCACAACAAATTCCCAAAATTACTATTTTTAATTACAATTAAATTAGGAATTTACTAAAGTGACCTTTCGTATATATACCTTGAGATATGAATCGATAGCTCTGTAGAGTCCATCGTCACAAGTCCGAGCAGATTCAGGCAACGCCTCAGCCAAAACCTGAAACTTCGTCAACGGAAGATTCCGATCTCTAGCAACTTCCGTAAGATAACTATCCACAAGCCTCGCAACTCTCATCTTCGCGTTCTGAGTATTACTACCACCACCACCATTACTATTCCCTCTCGGGATCATCCCGGCGTCGGCGTACATAGACTGCGACGGAGACGGAGACGGAGACATACGACTCGGACTAGACCCTTCTGTCTGTTCTTGAACAAGAAAATGTTCAAGCAATCTCTGAACAAGATCAACATCGTACATTGTTGTCTCTCCTTTGTTGTTGTAACCAGGAATCAAAAGATCTTGAAGCGTCGCTTGTTCGAATTGCATCCCTACACGTTTCTCTAGCTCCGTGATCAGCGCCGGTGCTACTTTAAGCATGTTGGCTGCTCTGAGTAAACGGAGGAGGAAGCTACAAGAGACTGAATCTTTCTGCGGTGGGATTATGCTGATTAACGATTCGACGATCATGCGTTGGTCCTTTGGGGTGATTCCGAGTCCGGCGAGACAAGCGACGGAGTCTTGATGTCCGTTTGTTTTTCCGGCGGAGAGTACCATGTGTAAACCGCCTTTCCAATCTGGACCGGAGCTTCCTCCGCTGCTGTTGCTTCCACAGCTTACACTCATTTCGTCTCCTCCTAAACCTAATCCTCCTCCGATGGTGGCTGGAGCTACTGCAACTCCTCCTTCTTTAATTAAACCCGGAAGCCATTTTCCGGCGTAATGCATTATTACAGCTCCGAGGAGTTCAAATCTCATACCTTTCACCTGTTTCAAGCGCCAGAGTTGGAGGATTGAGATATATACATATCAAGTGCTTGTGAGAAAAGAATCCATGTACGTACCTTGATTGCAGTGATTACACGAACGAAATGATCGATTCTTAAGATAGAGACATCTTCAAACCACCAATCTGGAGGAACAGGTTGGTTGTTATTAGTGTTGTTTCTACTCGGGCTACAGTAAAAACTTGAATCCTTTGATTCGTTCCATCTCGGACTTGAACTTGCGAAATTAGTTGTTGATGGAGATGGAGTTTTCCCTGTGTAAGCCCATCTAATCCCTTTTGGGTTACTACAAGCTTTCCAAGCAATAGATTCACTACACCTTCTTACAATCTGGAGATTCTCAGCCCAAGGTGAGAGCTTTTCACAGCTTTTTAGGACTAAGATTGAGTCTCTCCATGAAGACAGAACCACATAGCTGAGGAAAGCTTCTGTCTTGAAGATTAGATTACCTTCCTCAAGATCCTCTGTCATCTCGAGATACTCTGCTGCACAACGTAATCCTGATATGTTAGTTGCCGTGAGATCCACGGGAACTCCGTAGCAGAATTTGGATGCAAGCTCAAATGCTTCTGGTCCTCCGGGTAGATCATCAAGAATCAGGATCGTCGGATCAGGATCTCGTGACTCGTAGATCAATCTGTTCATCTTCCCGCTACGTGACAGCAACGGATACTGAAGGAATGAAACAGAAACACTTTAAATCCATTAAAAAAAAAAGTTTCTGAAGTTCCAACTTAATAATATTTATTGAAGATGACTCAAGAACATGAATTTACCTTATGTAGGTGGAAGTTTATGTCACCGATTTTAACCAGAAGATCGCTGGGGATATCCGTAGCTACAAACCTAATCAAAAGCAAAGGTTTTGTCAATTTTGATATGAATATTAACTTCCTTAACAAGGAAACATGTTGTTTTGCAGTGACTGTAGTGAAAGTGTTACCAAGATTGGCCTCTAAGCTCAAACCCATCAGTCTTGACACCACCATGTTTGTTAGAACTCAAAACTCCATCACCTCCATACTCTCTTCCTCCTCCTCCTCCAACTCCAACCCCGCCGTCGCTCTCAGATTCCCACATCATTCACAAAAATTTTACTCTCTGTAGTTGGAAGCAAGAGAGGATATAGAGAGGATGAGAAGACCAAAGTGAAACCAACTGTTCTAAGTGTTGAAGAGATTGATTAGTTTTGGTTATAAAGATGAAAGAGAGAGAGAGAGAGAGAAGAGAGAGGAGATATTATCCCCACATGGGATGCTTGGAGAATTGGAGTTTTCTCTGAATAGTCTATTTTCTCAGAGAGATTATCAAAACCAAAGTCACTCATATATCTACAGGCTGTGAAGTAATGGGCTTAAACTCTCTGCTTCTCAATTATCATAATTTTTTTGAACTTTCATTCAGTAATATAATTTATGCCCATTCTTATCATATAATTCAAGATATTCTATCTGTCTTTTTTTAGATTTTACATAACATTATTAGATTACTGACAGTTGTAATATGTTATGTTTCAGTGAAGATATGAGTTGGTTAAGAGGAGGAAAACAAAAGAAAAAGAAAAAGAAACAAATGGGAGGGACACAAGTTGGGGAGTGAGTGTCATTAACTATGACAAAGCCTCGTTCCTTCTTCTTTGCTTGTCTGTTTTTTTTTTATATTGTTGCATCCTCTCTATGTACAATGCATTTAACTTCCTTATTTTTGTAACTTTGCTTCCTTTTCCTCTTTGAGGTTTCTCTTATGGGTCCATTTCCCTAACTTCTCTTCTCAATTTTGCATATATCTCCTCTCACTTTCTTTCAAGTTATTCCTCTCTCATGTCCCTAATCTTCATGTGTTTGAATGTGGCTAGATAGAACAAATTTTCACGGGTTACAAAAGTTAAGTTGAGACATACAACACTTAAGTGACTTAACAATTTTATATCCAATCATTCAAACGCACTACTTGATGCATCTAGTAGATATATTAGTATCGTATTTCCGGGCTTACTTATTATTTTAGATATTTACTTGACGAGATAAATATATGATGTTTATACAAGTTGTATTCACAATAATTTACAATGGTTGTTGGTTGATGACAGTAAAAATATGGAAGGAAAAGTTAGAGGAAAATTAAAAGAGAGCATTAAAAACAAAGGGTTGTTCATACATACATAAATGGGGAGATAGAGATAGAAGAAGTGGTCCATAAGAATGTCAGCTATGTATATTTACTAGCAATCCTTCTCACTGCGACTATATGTAGATAGAGCCATGAATTTCATCAAATTAACTTAGCATTTTTTTGAATGGGAAGTTGTTGATGTGTTAGATCTTATTAGTGTGATCATCAATATAAGATATATAATTGTAATTCATTTGGTACAAATACTACTCCCTCCGTTTTCTATTACTTGTCGTTCTAGAGATAAAATTTTGTTTCTCAATATTTGTCGTTTTAGATTTCCAATTCACATGTTTGGTAAAAATTTCAATTCTATTCAATTTTATTAATGTTTTGACCAATAAAATATTAGAAAATATATTAAAAATAGATAAAACAGAAAATTTAATGGTTTTCTTAATATGTGTGAAACAAACTTAAACGACAAGTAATAAAAAACGGAGAGAGTATCAAATTAGTCAGTTTCGATTCATTGTTTTCCAAGTAGTTAGATTAGAATGATTGAAGCACGTTTTTAAATATAACACTAATTGTCTTTAGTTATTAGTACATTTTTGTTTTAAAGTGTTTTCAATCACATAGTATGATAGTACTATTACGAAACATTGCCATATGATCATATGATTGAAGGTCATATTCAAGAACCAATCCAATCACCACGTTATAACTCTTACCTCCACATATAACCCATGGCCATAATTATAAAATGGCCACATATTGATTGTTGTTGTTACGAAGGGTTAAAATTTAAAAACATATAAGCTCAATATGTTTTTTTTTCCTCTTAAGTACACAAAGTAATAATGTGATCTTATTATATATATATACCCACACATTTATTGGCATTACATAAACAAAAAAAAAAAATGCATTATTGATGATGGTAGTAGTGGTGATGAAAAAAAAAAGGTGCCACATCGCCTTCATAATGTTAAAAAAGCTACAAGTAAAATTGTCGGTTCCAATCGGACCGGTTCTACTCATCCGACGGCTGATAGAAACCGTTGCTGATAAAATCTAACGGTCAGGATTTTAAGAAGAATATTCGAACCTTCCCATTCAGTTAGAAGGTTACAAAGTCTATAAGGGTAAATTGGTAATACGAAACTGTTCTGAAGTTCTTCTCGTCTCTCATCGGAACGGCACCTGAGAGAGTTTCTCAGTAAAATCCTCATTGAGAGATTAATGTGGCGTTTATGGTTATGCTAACAAGATCAAAGCTTGCTCTAAGTGTGAGCAGAAGATCACAGTCTTTTCTGAGAATCTCCTATTACACGGTTCTCTCTTCTGGAATCTGCGGCGGCTCCGACGATGGCGGTGGTTCCGATTCACCCAACGAATGGGAGAAGCTTCTTAAGCCATTCGATCTCGAATCTCTCAGGAATTCAATTCACAAGATCACTCCTTTTCAGCTCTGTAAGCTACTTGAGTTACCTCTCGACGTTTCTACATCAATGGAGTTGTTCTCATGGACCGGTTCTCAAAAGGGTTATCGTCACTCCTTCGATGTGTACCAAGTTCTTATAGGTAAGCTCGGTGCGAACGGTGAGTTCAAGACGATTGATAGGTTGTTGATACAGATGAAAGATGAAGGAATCGTTTTTAGAGAATCTCTTTTCATTTCGATTATGAGAGATTACGAAAAAGCTAAGCTTCCTGGACAAACCACGAGATTGATGTTGGAGATGAAGGATGTGTTTTCCTGTGAACCCACTTTTAAATCTTACAATGTTGTCTTGGAGATTTTGGTTGCTGGTCATTGTTATAAAGTTGCAGCTAATGTGTTCTACGATATGCTTAGCAGAAAAATCCCTCCAACGCTTTTCACATTTGGAGTTGTGATGAAAGCTTTGTGTGCTGTTAATGAGGTTGATTCTGCTCTGTCTCTGCTTAGGGATATGACGAAGCATGGCTGTGTACCAAACTCTGTGATTTATCAGACTCTTATACATTCGTTATCAAAGTGTAATAGAGTGAACGAATCGCTTCAGCTTCTTGAGGAGATGTTTCTGATGGGTTGTAACCCTGATGCTGAGACGTTTAATGATGTTATCCTTGGTCTTTGTAAGTTTGATCGGATTAATGAAGCTGCTAAGATGGTGAACCGGATGCTGATCAGAGGGTTTGCTCCTGATGATATAACTTATGGTTATTTGATGAATGGACTTTGTAAGATTGGTCGTGTTGATGCTGCAAAGGATCTTTTTTTCAGAGTCCCGAAGCCAAATGTTTTGATCTTCAACACTCTTATTCACGGGTTTGTGACTCACGGAAGACTTGATGATGCTAAAGGTATTTTCTCAGATATGGTCACGTCTTATGGTATCGCTCCTGATGTCTGCACGTTTAACTCGCTCATATATGGATATTGGAAGAAGGGTCTTGTGGGTATAGCTCTGGAAGTTCTTCGTGACATGAGGAATAAAGGATGTAAGCCTAACGTCTACTCTTATACAATTTTAGTTGATGGTTTCTGTAAATTAGGAAAGATAGATGAAGCCTACAATGTTATGAATGACATGTCTGCCGATGGACTGAAACTCAACACTGTTGGTTATAACTGTTTGATATCTGCTTTCTGCAAGGAACGTCGAATCACCGAGGCCATAGAGATATTCAGAGAGATGCCAAGAAAAGGCTGTAAACCCGATGTGTATACATTTAACTCGCTGATATCTGGACTCTGTGAGGTTGATGAAATAGAGCATGCCTTATGGCTACATAGAGACATGATATCTGAAGGTGTTGTTGCCAACACTGTTACTTACAACACGCTGATCAACGCGTTTCTCAGAAGAGGCGAAATCAAAGAAGCTCGTAAACTAGTCAACGAGATGGTTTTCCAGGGATCCCCACTTGATGAGATCACCTACAATAGTCTGATAAAAGGGCTGTGCAGGGCCGGGGAGGTGGATAAAGCGAGAAGCTTGTTTGAAAAGATGTTAAGTGATGGGCTAGTACCGAGCAGCATCTCCTGCAACATACTTATAAACGGGCTCTGCAGAAGCGGGATGGTAGAAGAAGCGGTTGAATTTCAGAAAGAGATGGTTCTGAGAGGATCGACACCAGACATTGTGACGTATAACAGTCTGATCAACGGTCTGTGTAGGGCAGGTAGGCTCGAAGATGGTGTGGCAATGTTTAAGAAGCTTCAGGCTGAAGGAATAACGCCTGATACGGTGACGTACAACACTTTGATGAGTTGGTTGTGCAAAGGAGGTTTTGTTTATGATGCTTGCTTGCTTCTGGATGAAGGTATAGAAGATGGTTTTGTTCCTAATGACAGAACCTGGTCAATTTTGTTACGGAGTCTTATTATCCCCCAAGAAACATTGGATAGACGAAGGTTGTATAATGCAGTTTTCTGAAACTAAAAAGAGAAGTAGTCTTGTTTGGTTAGAATGTAACTGTGGAATGTGTTGTCTTTGTCATAGTGTGTTATACGGACCTCAATTATTATTCAATTAAAATGTCAATCAAGGTCTGTCAAGGCAATATGGTCGTTGGGCTATTTTCTTTTATTAGAAGGCTAGGCTGATTGAATGAATATTATTATTATGTATACAAAAATATTTGGACAATCAATTTAGGCATGTTACCATATAAGTATTTGTCAAGTATGTAAATATTGCAACTTGTATCTATGTAGTTGTAGTTGTAGATCATGATTTTGTTTCGCTTTACTTTAGTTACTAGTCATCGGGGCTTAGTTAAATTAGTTTGCTTAAAAGTTAAAACTAGTAAAACACTATATAAATAATTATTCTGACCATTAATTTAGGCATGTTCCCTTGCTTTCCTTTTAACATTTTATTCATGATTCCGTTTGCCTTGTATTTTTTCTTCATGTTCAATATATATTTTAGAATTCATTATTCAGAATACTATTTGTAGCTAAATAAAATATTATATTTCTATAAGAAATTATTTTGAAAATATGATAAATAACCATAGATAAATAAAATATTGGATAGATAGATTACAACGCTCATAGGATCAGCCGAAGAAACAAAGAAAATATTCTAAATATAGAAAATTCTAAACAAAGTAAATATTCTAAATATAAAAAATAAGGAATCATCTCTAAGCAAAAAAACTCATAATAAGAAGGTAGTATATATCTTAGAATAAATAAAATAAATAATAAAATAAAGAGAAGAAGCTTCTAGATAACCAAAACGGCAGCGGTTAACATAACGGCCACAGATCCGAAGACACCGTAAGTGTTGGAAACGGCGGCGCCCTGAGAAGGACCAGGAGCATCAGTGGGAGAATCGGTGATCGCAGAGGGAGATAAAGCCGTCGGAGAGTCAGAGACAGGAGAATCAGCCGTAGGAGGAGATGGAGGCGAAGCGGATGAATCTGGAGTCAATGCGGAAGCCGTTGGAGAAGGAGAAGGCGAAACCTCAGGGGAAGGAGTAGTGGCCTTCTTAGGAGAAGGAGCTGGCGAAGAGATCCGTCTTCCTCCGACGTTAGATGGAGCTGGAGCAGGAGAAGGAGATTGAGCAACCGTGACAGAGATGAAAAGAGCGGCGAGGATAACAAACCCTAGAGATTTTGAGAAAGCCATTGTTTATAAAAATAAAAGAGAGAGAGCGAGACTATAATTTAAGCTTAAGCTGTTTCTTTGGCTTTGCTTTGTAGTTTGTATAAAACTCGGAGACGAGGAGGGTTGTTTATATAGAGAAAGAAGAAGAGGGTTGCGGTGTATTAAGGTGTATGGTGTAATCTTGACCGTTGATATGATAATACGAAGACCGACTTAAAATCGAACGGATGAGATATTATATGCTACAGAATTTAAGAAAAAAAAAAGCCCATAAAGGGTTGGTGGGGACAAAAGACTAATCAGAAGGAAAAAAAGAGAACGCGGTTGGCTCAAACCCTTCTCCCTTGACTACGGCGCTAACGGCTCTATGACAGCTGTTAGTTACTCAATCACAAGCGTACACGTGTTCGGTCTTATTAACGCGTGATTGTGTAACATGACCGTTGTGTTGTGTTGTGTTGTGTCCTAATGATAAAAATTATTAATTTTTATTATTTTCTGAAACGGTCGAGTTATTTGGAAGCTTTGGTTCCACGCGGACACATGGTCCACTCTGTTTTTCTTCTTTTCTTTTTTATACTTTTCCTTTTTTTTTGAGTTTTTTTTTTTTTTCTAATATGTTATAAATTTAAGGATTTTACATTTCTACACGTCTAATAATTTAATTTTAGATTTATATTAATTTTGATATCGACTACATAAAATTTCCGTTACTTTAACACAAGAATGCTTTTATTTGATCTGATTGAGTATAACTTTTAGTATATCAATCCTACATAGAAGACTTTGAATTGAAATTTCCGAATTGGAATCGGTGACTTTTATGGAGTTTGATTGTTAAGAGTCGTCAATATGACTGGAAATTAAGTAACTAGTTTTCTTAATCATGACACCTTTAATTGTAGTTTACTTCACTAAACATTAACATCTTGGCTCCAGATATCTGTAGCATGTGAATCAGAGGATCAAGAAGTCTCAAGCTTCTCCATCGTCGGATTCAAAGCAGCATCCACTTTTGTTGTAGCTCTATATATATCATATATGTCAAGCTTCTGCACCTGAAACTCGGTTGAGTGAATTGGATCATGTGATGTTGAGATTAAGAATATAATTTAAAATGCTTAAAACACCTCCCACACCTTTATTACGGTTTAAAAGTTAGAAACAAATTTTACAAGTAATCAACCAAAGGATGACAGACACTCTCCAAAGCTGGCCTCTTTCTTCACAAGAATTGTAGGACAAAAATAAATAATAATGATATAATATTAGATTAGAACATAAACCAATCTAATCAAGTTTCTCAGACACATCAAACGTCGTTGTCTTGTTCTTCTGTGTCAATTTCTTTCCTCGTTTTTGAAGTATCATATCTCTATGTTTCTTAATTTGTTTTGGTACGTCCTGGTTTTCACGCTTAGGACTCAGTTTCAGACTCAGTAGTCTTCTCCACAACATCGCCATTGAACTTCAAGCCATACATGTGACCCATCTTGGTCCGCTTTGTCTCCAAGTATCGCTTATTCTCCTTTGTGATGAGACTTAAGAGAGGTACTCTCCCAACAATGGCTAATCCGTATCCCTTCAGGCCAACGTATTTAGCTGGATTATTCGTCATCAACTTCATCGTCCTCACGCCTAAATCCCTCAGTATCTGCATATTCAAGGAGAGAATTAGTTAAACACCCCAACATACATGTTTTTCTTTATTGGATGGCAATGCGAGCTTTGGTTAATACCTGTGCACCAATCCCATACTCTCTAGAATCGACAGGAAGTCCTAATTCCTCATTAGCTTCAACCGTGTCTCGACCAGCATCTTGAAGATTGTAAGCTCGAAGCTTGTGTCCTAAACCAATCCCTCTTCCTTCATGTCCGCGCAGGTAAACCAACACACCGCGACCAGCAGACTCGATCTGCTGCATCGCAAGAGCTAGCTGGTTCCCGCAATCGCACCTTGCAGACCCAAATATGTCTCCTGTGAGACATTCGGAATGAACCCTTACGAGAATCTCTTGACCGTCACTAATCTCACCCTGCCACAATTTTCAGACAAATGGGATATTGGCTAAAATTCTCATAGAACAACGAGGGACGTTTCTAAACATTGTTCTAACCTTGACCATTGCAATGTGCTCTATTCCGTCTAATATGGACCTATAGCAGTAAGCTGTGAAAGGTCCCCACATTGTTGGGATCCGAGCAGCAGAAGAACGCTCTACAAGTTTGTCTCTCTTCCTTCTATATCTGTTATTTAGAAACAGAAAAAGTTTAGATCTTTAGCTTCAAGAGAAACAGAGAGATGATAACAGACACACAAAGCCTTGAACTTCACAGTCCTTTACCTGATCAAATCTGCGATGGAAACAATTTTTAGATTATTCTCCGCTGCAAATTCACGGAGTTTTGGTAATCTGGCCATGGAACCATCATCATCAACAATTTCACAAAGTACTCCAACAGGATCCAGTCCAGCTAAAACAGTAAGATCAACAGATGCTTCAGTGTGTCCAGCCCTTTTCAGAACCCCACCTTCCCGATACTTCAGCGGAAAGATATGACCTGGACGGTTGAAATCCTCAGGCTTAGAGTCTCTTGATGCAAGAGACAATATCGTCGTGGCCCTGTCACGAGCTGATACTCCAGTTGTTGTACCGTGTTTCGCATCCTATGAAGACAAAGTATGACGAGCAAGGAAATTAGATAATCACCAGAAGGACCAAGATCGGAGCTTTTTTGAGAGAGTAACACCTACCACAGTCACTGTGAATGCAGTACAGAGCTTTTCTTCGTTCTCCTTCTGATTCACCATTAGAGGAAGGTGCAATCTCTCGAGATCATCGTCTTTCATGCTCACACAAACTATCCCAGTTCCATGTTTGACAATAAAAGCCATAGCTTCAGGTGTTGCTAATTGAGCAGCCATTACCAAATCCCCTTCATTTTCCCTATCTTCATCATCCACAACCACCACAAACTGCAACATTACCGCCAAACAAATCAATAGCGTAAAAACAAACAAACAAGAAAAATTTCGAAAATTCTGATCTTCCTTGACAAAGCAAAAGAAAAAACGAACCTTTCCTTGGCGTATATCTTCAATGGCCTCAGGGATAGAAGAGAAACCTGGAGTAGGTAAATCCAACTCAAAGTCATCATCTTCAGCAACAAAACCATTGGCTGGTGCAGGAGCTGAATCTGCAGCAAGTGTTCCAAGTGAAACAGGATTAGCCTCTTCTTCTTCGGTCCGATCATCAATGAGAGATTCATTTGAAAGAGGAGCGCTCCCGTTGGTGAATGAGAGCAGATCATCTTCTCTAGAGATCACTGCAGCCTTAACTTTTCCAGTGTTTTTAATAGAAACTGATGATGAGTGTTTAGATGGTAAACTAACACGGTGTAGTCCATGGAGCAATGTGGTAGAGCTTTGACTCAATCTGCACCAGAACCATACAAACCCATTAAGACAAAAACGAGTGAAGAAGCAAAACAATTCGTTCTGTGAAAACAATCTGAAATCTCACAATCCATTCTAATCACAAACTCTAAGGTCACTGAAACGCAATTACAAATCCTTAGATCACGATCTAAACTGAAAAAGTTCGCATTGAATCTGTTAATCTAACCAATGAAGATCAGACAAAAGAAGAGATTTGGATGAAAAAAATTACCTTGAGCGGGAAAGAGATATGGTGGAAGGAGACGATGAAGTGAGATTGATCGAAGACATTGTTTTCTGGGAGAAAAAAAAAATCAAGAGAAACCCTTATCGAAAAATCCAAACTTTGGTTAGATCTCCCACTGGGGTTCTTCGATTAAGAGAGATCGGAGGCTTTATGAAGGAAGATGCGGGGGAAAGAGAGAGGATGGGTGTTAGTTGCGGATGACGATAGCGGTTAGCTATGCTCTTTTCTTTTTCTTTTCTTTTTTTTTCTTAAATGGCGGCGCAAATTGGAGCAATGAAGAGAAGAAGTATTGTGATTATATATAGACTAGTGTAAGGAGGAGGAGATAAGACCCACTTGCTTGCTTGGCTCTCTTGTCTTCTCCAACCATCATCTCTCTCAAAGCTGCCGACTTTTTTAGACTTCTTAATTCTTTTTCACCTTCACACTTACACATATATGTACTGTACTTACCACCAAATTAAGATAAAGTCTCCTTGTACACGTGCATATAGTTTTGGGCAATCGGGTTTCGGTTCTACCCAATCGGATTTCGGGTAAATCGGTATAGGATCTATAGATCTATTCGGTAATTTACAAAAAATTCGGTTCGGTACGATAGTAGCTGGCCGGGTTCGGAGCGGTTTTCTACTCCGATACAAATCCGAAATAACTCGAAATTTTTTTGGGTTTGGTTATTTTCAGTAACCAAAGTACTCAAATAACCGAATAAAACCTGAAATAACCGATTAAAATTATAAATACTCATGTAAATAACCAAAATAACCGATTAAACCATAAGTTACAATCCAAACCCAGACTTAAAACGGATCTAAAACGGTGGCCCAATATAGTTAAGTTACAATCCGAACCCGGACCGAAGTCCATTTTACCAAAGCCTCTTAACCTATTCGGTAATTATGCTTAATCCAGCGTCGGTATCGGTACAATTTAACAAAAAGGAAAACTAATTTACATTTTCATCTAAGTCAATACTTTTGATTTTATATAATTTTGCATTCTGTATATTGTTTTACACTAATGTGATCTAACGATCATGCTAATAACTCGATAAACACACACACACATGTTTCCTCTTTACAACTCGGAATCGGATTCCCATCATGTTCTTCTATTATGCTTGTATAGTAATGGTATGAAGAAAATGTCAACAAAAAAAAAATTAAAGGGCTTGGACCATCCAAGATTTCCAAATCAAATCAAATCTCCCAATAATTTATACAAGTGATAGCTATAATACAGTATATAAGAAAAATGTATAATATTATAATTATATGAGTGGCAGTCCATTCCCATGAGATACCAACCGCACATTGTTTATGTTTTCCCATCCTCGCTTATTGGTCAGAATGCCCCATCCAAGATCCATCATTATATATCCGTGCTTCAAGGAAAAAAAAAAATGTATTTATAGTACTAATAGTCTAGTATAAGTTTTAGTTTGTTTAACGGTTTAATCATGTAATAGTAGTATAGTCTAATAAATGTGGATTCGGTGACTCTGTGCATGCGTTGTTGTCATAACACGAATCGAAAACGATGGTGAAATCTGATGACGGCTTAACTGAGAAGGATCAGAGAAGAGAAAAATAATTGAATTTGTTGATATGGAATAAACAAGCCCATCTAACTCATGTTTCATGTTCCATCGACCCATCCAATTTGTTGATATCAGTTTGTAATTGCACTTAAAATTAAAAAAGAAAAAACTGATTCGGTTCAATAGAATATGGTTCCGGTTCGAATAGTCCGGTTTAAATTGAAGAACCGAAGACTTTTTTTTTTTAAGATTTCAGTTTAATTTCACTTTCGTCCTTGACATGAATCACATGATTCACATCCACTCATCATCGTCTGTTGTTGTTACTCTCCGGCGAGAAACACACTAAAATACACACACTTCGCCGTCACAGTCTCTCTCTCTCTCTGTAAATCACCGGAGCGATGGAGAGTTTCGCTCTTCACTCTCTCTCCACCACCGCCACTTCCACCTTACTCTCTCATCACCATCCCTCTCGTCTCTCTCTTCTCCGCCGTACCTCCTCGAGATCTCCGCCTTCAACAATCTCCCTCCGATCTCAACCTCTCTCCTTCCCTCTCCTCAAAACAATTCCCAGATTCTCCACACGAATCGCCGCCGCACCACAAGACAACACTCCTCCTCCTCCTCCTCCTCCTCCATCAACTCCGTCTCTTCAATTACCACAAGGAGCAAAACTCGTCCCTCTGATTCTCTCCGTCTCCGTCGGTCTCATCCTCCGATTCGCTGTCTCAGTACCGGAAGGAGTCACACCACAAGGTTGGCAACTACTCTCGATCTTCCTCTCAACAATCGCTGGTCTCGTCCTAAGTCCTCTCCCAGTCGGAGCTTGGGCTTTCATAGGCCTCACAGCTTCAATCGTCACCAAGACTCTAACTTTCTCAGCCGCTTTCTCGGCTTTCACAAGTGAGGTCATCTGGTTGATCGTTATCTCTTTCTTCTTCGCTCGTGGATTCGTTAAAACTGGTCTTGGCGATAGGATCGCTACTTACTTTGTTAAATGGCTTGGTAAGAGTACTTTAGGTTTATCTTATGGTCTTACGCTTAGTGAAGCTTTGATTGCTCCTGCAATGCCTAGTACTACCGCTAGAGCTGGTGGCATTTTCTTGCCTATCATTAAGTCTCTCTCCCTCTCTGCTGGAAGTAAACCGGGAGATCCTTCTTCCAAGAAACTAGGGTCTTACCTGATTCAATCTCAGTTCCAGGTTAGTCCGCTTTGAATCATGAGTTGACTTATCACTTCTTGTGGCTCCAGTGCGTAGTTAGTAGTGCGTGTGATGTGATTCTGAGAATAAGTTTGCAACTTTATCCAATTTGCGTCTCAATCTGAGGGCTGGCTTTGATGTGTTATGTTGTTTACTCAGCCATATCTATCTTCTGCTGTTTCTACCATTAATACTGAACCTTTTACTCTCCCTCGAGGCTTAACACATGAAAGTTTCTTTCTTTTTGTTAGTATATGACTTGAGAGAATTTTCAAACTACGGTTCTGCTTCTCTGATTCTGTTTTGATATTTGACAGTGCGCCGGGAACTCTAGTGCTCTTTTCTTGACTGCTGCAGCTCAGAATTTGCTGTGTCTCAAGTTAGCTGAGGAGCTTGGAGTAGTGATCTCAAACCCGTGGGTTTCTTGGTTTAAGGCCGCTAGTTTACCCGCTATCATATCACTTCTTTGTACTCCGTATATCCTCTACAAGCTTTATCCTCCTGAAACCAAGGACACACCGGATGCTCCTGGTATTGCTGCAATGAAGCTCAAGCAAATGGGCCCTGTCACTAAAAATGAATGGATCATGGTCGGTACAATGCTTCTTGCTGTCACTCTTTGGATCTGCGGGTAAGTCATATATGTTACTTTTGTATCAGTTACGTTGGTTAAAAAATCTGAGCATATACATGGGTTAATTGTCATATTCAGGGAGACCCTCGGAATACCAAGTGTTGTAGCTGCTATGATCGGTCTCTCTATACTTCTTCTGCTTGGTGTCCTCAATTGGGACGATTGCCTAAGCGAAAAATCAGCGTGGGACACATTAGCTTGGTTTGCTGTCTTGGTGGGAATGGCGGGACAGCTCACAAACCTCGGTGTTGTAACATGGATGTCTGATTGTGTAGCCAAAGCTCTCCAATCTCTCTCCTTGAGCTGGCCTGCTGCGTTTGGACTTCTCCAAGCAGCTTACTTCTTCATTCACTACCTTTTTGCAAGCCAAACGGGTCATGTCGGAGCGCTCTTCTCAGCTTTCCTTGCTATGAATATAGCAGCAGGTGTTCCGGGGATTGTAGCTGCACTTGCTTTAGCTTACAACACCAATCTATTTGGTGCTTTGACTCATTACAGTAGCGGTCAAGCTGCTGTCTACTATGGAGGTAGGTATCTAAATATCATCATCCAAGAACAGAGCAGAGCTCTAATAATTTCTTAACTTTTGCGTCTTTTTTTTCTCTTCTTGCAGCGGGTTATGTTGATCTGCCTGATGTATTCAAGATTGGATTCGTAATGGCGACGATCAATGCGATAATCTGGGGAGTAGTTGGAACTTTCTGGTGGAAATTTTTGGGTCTCTACTAAGGGAGCTCCCCCAGAAGAAGTTGTTTCTTGAAGCTTTTGCAAAGACGGATACAATTCTTTGTTGTCCTCTCATTCAGTTTGAAGGCTTCATTTTTTTTTTCCCCTACTTTCATTAGAGAACCCAAACAATTCTTTGTCACATAGATATACACAGAGATCTAATCTCGATTTGTTTCTCTTATGGAAATATCTATCGTATTCAGTAAGTTAAGCTCCACAAGGCACAAGCATCACTCATAATTGTCCTTGATGATATGATGACGTTTTCCTATGGTACAATTCCCCACCAATTATGAATAACGAGGACCCAAATAACAACAACGTAATATTAAAAACGTTTTCATAGATAAAAATGTATATACACAACACAACCAAACCATTAAAAAAAAAAACAAACATAGAAAAAACAGAGGAAAGAATAAAATATTTAATTTCCCTCCACCGGCGAACACAGCTAAATCGGAGAACTCAGCCGGCGATGGAGAGTTTGGCTCTTCTCCGTTCTCTCTCAGTCTCCACTTCTTCATCAGCCACACATCTCAACCTCCGCCGTTATCATCCCAAATCGTTATCATTCAACTCATCCCCAACCTTCCGATCACTCTCCATCTCCTCAACTCGATTCACACTCCACGCCACCGCCTCTTCCTCGCCGGAGAACCAAAACGAACCTCACCCTCCTCCTCCTCCTCCGCCTCCGCAACAGCAGCAAGGAGCGAAGCTTATCCCTCTGGCAATCTCAATCTCAATAGGTCTCATAGTGAGATTCATAATCCCAAGACCAGAACAAGTAACTTCACAAGGATGGCAGTTACTGTCAGTGTTCCTCTTCACAATCTCAGGTCTTGTCCTTGGTCCTCTCCCAGTAGGTGCTTGGGCTTTCATTGGCTTAACCGCTTCAATCGTCACAAAAACGCTTCCTTTCTCAACCGCTTTCGCCGCTTTTACAAACGAGCTCATCTGGCTTATCGCCATTTCTTTCTTCTTCGCTCGTGGTTTCATCAAAACTGGTCTTGGCGACAGGATCGCTACTTACTTCGTCAGATGTCTTGGCAAAAGCACTCTTGGTTTATCTTATGGTCTTGCCTTCTGTGACATGCTTATGGGTTTGATTATGCCCTCTACCATGGCTAGAGCCGGTGGCGTTTTCTTGCCCGTCATTAAATCTCTCTCTCTCTCCGCCGGAAGTTATCCCGATGACCCTTCTTCCAGAAAACTCGGTTCTTTTCTTATTCAAACCCAATTGCAGGTATCAAAACCAATAGATACTCAAAGATTCAATTTTTAAATAAAATCAGATGAGTGATTTGTATAGCTTTGGTCTTACGGCTTAGTTTAAGGGTGTTTTGATGTTGCTCTGTTGTGTGACAGTGTTCAGGAGCTTCTGGTGCGATTCTTCTGACATCAGCTGCACAAAACTTGCTATGTCTCAAACTAGCCAGAGAAGTTGGTGTTGTAATCTCGAATCCATGGATCACTTGGTTTAAAGTCGCGAGTGTTCCTGCGTTTGTTTCTCTTCTTTGTACTCCTCTAATCATCTACAAGCTTTATCCTCCTGAGCTAAAACACACACCAGAAGCTCCCGCTGCAGCTGCTAAGAAGCTTGAACGATTAGGTCCCATCACCAAAAACGAATGGATCATGCTCGCCTCTATGGCTTTCACCGTCTCTCTTTGGGTTTTCGGGTAAGGTTTCTTGCAGCAAAACAAAATGCATTAGAGTATCATCTTAGAGATATAGCATAACATACTTATAGAGCCGTTCTGATCTGATACCAGTCTACGTTTTATTTGAAAAACCAGTCTACATTTTCATCCAACTATTTCTTGCAGAGAGGCAATAGGAATAGCAAGCGTTGTATCGGCCATGATCGGTCTATCAACGCTTCTGCTGTTAGGAGTCATAAACTGGGACGATTGTCTCAGTGACAAATCAGCTTGGGACTCGCTCACTTGGTTTGCGGTTTTGATTGGTATGGCTGGACAGCTAACGAACCTCGGTGTCGTTGCGTGGATGTCGGATTGTGTGGCAAAACTGCTACAATCCCTCTCCCTGACTTGGCCAGCTTCATTTATTATTCTCCAGGCTTGTTATCTCTTGATACATTACCTATTTGCAAGCCAGACTGGTCACGCAGGAGCACTCTATTCCCCTTTCTTGGCGATGCAAATCGCTGCTGGAGTGCCAGGGGTTCTAGCAGCACTTTGCTTGGCTTTCAACAACAATCTCTCTGGTGCTTTGGCACATTATAGTGGTGGACCAGCTGCTTTATATTACGGAGGTTCGTTTTCTTCTTTCATCTCCTTTCGTTTATTGTGATATTAATCGACCATTTATTTTATGTAAACACTTTTTGCTTACAATGATTTCTTGGTCTGGATCTGCAGCTGGATATGTAGATCTGAAAGATATGTTTAGAGTTGGGTTCGTGATGGCTCTTGTACAAGCGGTCATCTGGGGAGGTGTTGGATCTTTTTGGTGGAAATTTTTGGGTCTCTACTGAATGAATTATACAGAACCGAAACTAGTCCCTAAGCATTTAATCCGACCAAATTCAGAAACCATAGTTTCGGCTTCAAGAGTATCAGTTGAAAAATATCGGGTAATTCGAGTTCACTGCGAAATAACAATTTTTGAACTGAATATAATAAAAATGTTAACCTTAGATTTTAGAACTTGGAACAACGCAACCCGTTTTACATCCTGAACGAAACTTCAAATTTTTGCACAAACTGACACAATATTATACAGGCGAAGGCCTAATTTTCACCGGAGTCCCGCAATATGAAAAATCTAGAAGCTCTGCTACGTTATTTCCTGATCCTGCAGCTGTAATGCATAACCAATAAATAACATGAAACTAAAGTCAATAAGAAACACCATTTAGTATGAGCATAGGTTTAGTAGAAAAGAAAAGAACCGTGTTTTCGAGTTTTATACAAAGCAAACCTTTGCGATAAAAGCCAATACCAAAAACTAGAGGAGACTAGAGAGCATTAGAGTAACATAGAATCCAGAAAGATTCACAATCTTCCTTTCACACAAACATAGTTAGCTCTGGTCGGCTGAAAACATTGTTCTGCTCATCTTCAAGCACCGGGTAGGCAGCAACAAGCGTGTCCTGAGCACCAATGTATAGAGAGTTGTAAATCTTCCAGTACACTTCGCGGACTTTACGTGCTGGATGAAACAAACCCTGCAAACAATAGTTCAGAATTACAGCTGCACCTAATGCAACTCGCATTCCTTCAATGGCTTCCATCACCGCGTTAATGACGTGGGGAGATGTCTCAAATATGTTGGGCCAAATGAAGTTAAGCAAGTGAACCAAAGCGTCTTCACATCCCAAACCAGCTACACCTAATGCCATATGTTTCACGGCTGATGCGGCGGTTTGTCTGTGAACCAAATCTCTGTCCATGAGCGCATCCTCTAGCAACGGTGTGACTGCGTAGATGTAATCTTTGCCCATTTCCCCAATGTACTCGAAGAGGAAGGAAAGAGATTTCAGAACACCATTTTGGACGTTTAGCTCTGGAACACGGTACTCATTCATCAAAGCAGGTAAGACGGTGAAGGGAGAGCATGTTTCAGCGACAATGGCGATGGCGACTGTGGTGCAAACACGGTTCTGACGTTCTTGGACTTTGAGGTTGTTCAGCAACGTGGCAAGAACGTCCTGTGGTCCAATGGCTTTGGCGATGTACCCGAAAGTGTTGACCGTGGCACGACGAATACCTTTCTTATGAGCCTTAAGCATTTCGAGAAGCTCAAAACAGATTCTCATCCATTCTCTGGCTGGAACAAACTCAGCACCACGATCTGCAATCCTACCAACCAGGTCGATACAATTCTCTTGCACTTTCTCGTGTCTGTTCTTCAAAATCGGGGTCAGTCTCGGAAGCAGATCCTTAATAGGAGGAGTCATCTTTGTCATACCAATCACATTGACTATAGCTTTCAAAGCTCCAAGAATTGATCCCAAGACTTCTGGGTACTCTTCTCCAAGATATTCATACAAGACAACACCAAGATGTCCCATCAACTGTTCCTCTCCACATTGCTTCATAACAACAGCAATTCTAGAAATCAGATCAGCAGCTTGTTGTCTGACCTTTGCACTCTTGTTGTTTAATCGCCACTTGATGGTACCACATATCTGGGGAAGATAAGGCTTTACTCGCTGACCAAGAGCATTCACTACAGCACCAAATCCATTAAGCATCACATTAGCATCGTCACTAGTCTGTTCTTGGAAAGCATAAAGAATGCCATCTATAAGCAGTTCCTCCAATCTCGAATCAATATCAGATGCTCCTAAGTTTGTGACAACCTTGTCAATGGTTTCCATAACCATACGTCGATATGGTTCACTCTCATCCTTGAGATCTTCAACAACTCTTCCCACAATATCTGCAACACCAACCTTGTTCGCAATCTCCACAGTAGTTTCAACAAGCTGCTTGTAGTTTCTCCTTTCCAGAGCCATTCTCCTAACCCAGAATTGCTTGAAAAACTCAGGCAGAATATCACTGCGAATATAATCCGGTTCAACACCCTCTGTACTTACACACTGTTTCACCACCTTGAGGACAATCTTCTTCATCTCTTCATCCGGCGACTGGAACTCACGAATCAATATAACCATCACCTCTTTTGTATAGTAGCTCGCATAAATAGCATCCATCAAGGGGATGATAAAACCAATCGCCTTCAAGAAAGCAGCTAAAACTTTACCACGGTGTGACCTTATACCTTTCCACAAAGGCTTCAGAACAGAATCAAAGCTTTCAATACCATATGGAGCAGCAGCTTCAGCAAGCGCAGCCAGTGACAAAGCGGTAATAGTCCTAACCTTCTGGTTTTCATCGCTGAGACCATGTTCGATAATCTCTACTAACGACCTTAAGTGAGGCAGGACGGCACAGCCAATTAGTATCGCAATCTGCTGAACAATCTTAATTCCAGTGTGCCGTGCCTGCCATGACTTTTTACTCTGGCACACGGCTTTAAGGAAAGGCAAGAGTGCTGGGATTCCAAGAGCTGAAGCCACCACACTGAAAGCTCTCGCTGTTGTGTTCCTCACATATTCATCGATGTTGTCAATATCAGGACGCATAGCTGCAATCATAGTGGCTAAACCAGCTGCTTTGCTAAGGTTAGAAATAATCTCTCTCCCTTCTACACGAGCATAATAGTCTTCATCAATCAACAAAGGCTCAATAACAACAAGGATTTTGTGGACGTAAGGCCTTACCATCTCATCGAGTTTGTACAGAATCCTATCAATCACTTTGACCAAAAGATGCCTCTCTTGATCTTCCAAGGTGGGTTGCATGAGTAATGGCAAAATTTTATTGAATAAAGGACCAGCACCAAGCTCACGAGCCTTATCAGTAAGCTGCCTCAACGCTGTTTTCCTCTGGGCAGGAGTTCCGTTTTTAACCTTTAACAACAGTTTCATTATCTTGCGTTCTTTCTGCTCTTCAGGTGTCAGCTCTTCTTCGTTCTCTTCATTCAACAGAGAACCAAAATACTGATAATCCTCTGGTTTCATAAACGGCAAACCACCAGGAACCTCTTGGGGCACATCAAACTGTTGCCCGCGGTTTTCCTCGGGAATAACATAGCCTGGAGTTGCCATGGGTGTCGGGGTTGCCTGAAGCTTCCTCGCAGGGGTTCTGATGGGAACATATGAAGCAGGCGGATCCAAAACCTTATACCCATCTTTAGGAAACATGGCATCAAGCTCTTCATCAGACAATGGTCGGTTTCTCTCCTCGATATCCTTCTCCCACCTTTTCATATTGTGCATCTCGGGGGTCATAGCACCACCGAAAATTAGCTGACTCGGAGTGGGAGTAGCCATATCAGCCCCACCGATTGGGGTAACACCAGGAGTGTAAGCTCCACCAGGAGTGACACCACCCATAGGTGTAGCACTCCCCATAGTGGCTGGAGTTTCGTCCCACCTTGACCGTTGTCGTTTAGGGGTAGGTGTGGCAAGCCCTTTTGGAGTACCGTCCCAAGTAACACCTGAAGGAGTTGCGCCGGGAGTAACACCACCATCAGAATCAGTCACACGACCAGGTGTAGGAGTTTCGTCCCACCTGTTCCTTCGTCCAGCAGATGGTGTGGCATCAGAAACTCTCCCTGGAGTTGGAGCATCCCATCGTCCAATCCCTGGAGCTGCATCAGTTACATCCCAATCTGAACTTTCTGCTTTAGCTTTCTTTGAAGCAGAACCTTCTTCTTCAGGGCGATCCCACCTGTTTCTCCTCTTGGAAGAAGGAGGAGGAGGAGGAGGAGCAGAATCCTTCTTATGCTTAGCAGCTTCTTCTTGCTCTTTCTTTTTCTTAGCAATAAGCCTCATGGTTTCCTCTCTCTCCCTCTGCAAAGAAGTCTCCTGCATATGGTCCGCGTAGGTTCGAACACTCGGATCCGGCGTATTCTCCCCCATGGCAAACGCATCAACTCTATCAGGAGAAAGAACCCGATTAAGTCTCCTTTTCCTATAATCATCCTCACGTGCCGCAATACTCTGCCTAGGTCTAAATCCCACATCGTCATCTTCATCGTGAGGACGAGCCACGTCGTCGAGAATAGCCCTAGGAGCAGTGTAAGACGCGAGACGCTGAGCCACAAGAGAACCAGTGGCGTCAAGATTCGGATCCTCTTCATCGTTAGGCGCAATAGAAGACAAGTAGGTTGCACGGTCTTCACCTGCGTATAGATCGCGATCGAAAGTCAAAGAAGTGAGAGAAGCTTCCATGTTCCGTCTCTCCTCTTGTGTTTTAGCGATCTCTGGATCTAGATCCGCCATTATCGATACTCAAACGAAGCTTTCTCCAACAAAATAAACAAAGTAGTAGTAAATCAGAAAACAAAATCGAAACCGAATCAAATCAAATACGATAGAGCAACGAATTGTTGTGTATGGAGACGGAGATAGGAGAAGAACTCACCGTTTAATCGTCTGCGGATGATTGTGAGAACGTAGAGCGCGATAAGAAGAAGAGGAATTTAGGGTTTATCCCAGACGACAGATAGAGCCAGATTAAAAAAAAAAAATACACTGTATATCAAACCGACCAATTGAGGGAGTCGGTTCTTAGTTTGGGCTACTTTCATAAATTGGGCTCGTTATAAACAAACAAACAAACCCCAAAGGCCCAATAGAAAACACCAACTACCATATGTGTATACTGTATTTGTTGTCACTTGTCTCTCTTCGTAAACTAGAGAACATAGCCGCTATAACAAATTTGTACCTGATAAGTGATAATACTAAACTTTGTACTTGACTCAAAAATTTAGACATTAGAATTTATACCTAACGATTTGTACCTAATAGATCCTCATGTTTAGACATTAGACTCTAATCACACTCTTATGTGATATTTGAATATGGTAATTGTATGGTATAAATAGTAATATTTTCATCGCATCATCCCAAAATATAGTACTTAGAACTATACGTTATTGTTGAGTACATCTGCATAAAAGCTATTTAAACTTTGAAGATGAAAAGAAAGGTTTCTTTCACTCCCAAAACAAACAAAAGACTCCTAACGATTTCCCAATCATTAACATTCTTACATTAGCCAACAACAAACGTAACAAGGATGTTAGGAGATCTCAGGGATGGTTTTCACCAAATCTATCAAAGGACACCAATGAGTTGACTGGGTTTTGATAATGCGGATAAAGTTTACAAGTTAAGTTCAAGTAGTTATAATTTTTATTAGTGAGAAAAGAAAACTATATATACTATTTCCATATATAAGAATTTGAGAATTTCAAATATACACGACGACAGTACCCTTGTAAAAAGTGAACGCTTCGATAAATTTCCCAATACTGTAGTTAATAGAGTACTGAATAGTACTATACACACGAGCCAAGCTTGTTATAAAAATCTATTACGTATGTCGTAATCCTATATTAAAAGTGCCTTTAGTTTAGCATTATCCTCACTAGCTTGGCTATTCTTTTTGTTTAACTCCTGATATAGCCGAAAGTCCGGATCCACTACAACTTAATCAAGTTTGTTAATATAGATTTTATTGATACAAATGGCAAGTTAAATGTCATGGTCGAAATCATTGTATGTGAAACTACTGGAACAAGAATTCATATATAAATACAAAGATTGAATGGACTATATATATAATCTACAATCTACTAGACGAGCCTTTTGCAATACTTAAATGTTTCAAAGTTTCCTTTTAGCATAAAGAACGGAGGCAATGGAGAAGAACTTCACCAACCCCACTGACCATTTTCAGATATTTTTTTTTAAATAACTAAACTATTTTTAGCCATTGGATCACCTTTTTCACCCAATAAATTAGATATTCTACGCTCGTTTCACCTTTCAAATTGTAATATGATGGTTTTGAGGTGTTTTCTTCTTTAAAAGACTCGGATGTTTTTCAAAATATTTGTTTTCAAAAGTTTTGATTGATTATTAGTATAATACTAGTACTTTATTTCTTAACTTACTACATATACCTTACAGAGAACGTATTACTATGCATTAAGAAAATCAAAAACTTGTGATAATACGAAACGAGTATGTATTAAGCAATAAATTTGGTCTCCTAGACCCCAACATCACTGAGAGCAGTCTACTTTTAAATAATCCTCCCCATCTTCCTTTGTATTGCTATCCACTTTATTACACAATTAAATAACATTAGTAGTATATAGTACACTACATCTAGGCATCTACCCTCCCACTCATATAAAAAAGGTAAGAATCCTTTAAATAAAATGATTTGATTTTGATCATTAAGCAAAACCGGGTGCATTAAATTTTACTAAAGTAGAGAAACAAAATGATTTTTTTTCTTCTTATTTTTATATGCATATATTTTCCACATTTCCGAAGCACATTTTTTTACACGTCATAACAAAACGACAAAAGCAAAGAGAGAGAGAGAGAGCCCTATCCACAATCCAAACCCGAGATCCAAACCCGAAAGTTTTTTTTACACACGCGCGCGTGCAGCTTGACATCTAGATCTCGTCGTCATCGCTCTCGAAACTATGCCACGTGTCATACTCACATCCCTTGGATCTCAAACAAGAGTCTTGCACGTCGAACTCTGCGGATCCCACATCGCCGGCAATAGATATTTCCTACCGGCGAGTCCACGTGCGTTGTAACTAGACCCGGTGGTTTTGTCAACGAGTACCCGACCCGCATAACCCGGATAAGAACCCGACCCGAATATGCCAGGACAAGCGGAGACAGCTTCAAGCGGTGCAGTTGGTGGGCCTTGGAAATACCCGTTGTTAAACGGATTCGTGACGGTGTTAGCTAGAAGCGTGGCGAGGTTTATAATCATTCCGTCAACTCCAACGTCACCGTTAGGAGCCACCAACGGCGGCGTTTGTGGTCCGTAAATAGGCTGGTGAAACGGCCAAGCGCAATATCCAGGGCACTGCGTCTCTGAGTTCCCGACCCAGACGTAAGCAGCGCCGTTAGCCGCGCGACGCGGTTTCGAGCCGGATGATCCGTGAGTCCCGCATCGGTTCATACAGAACCCTTCGACGGTAACGTCTTTCGCCGTTAGAACGACGGTTATGGCACGGAGTCCTCCGCCGTTGAGTTTTGTGGACAGAGCACGGAGGTAAGGATTTTTCAGGGATTTTCCGAGAGGATAGTTCTCGAGGAGAAGCTGTTTCCCGACGACGAGCGTTGAGGAACCTCCTTTGTATTTCTCAGTCGTCTTCCACCAAGACGAGACGGAAGGAACTGCGGCGGAGGAGGAGGAGGCGTCTTTGGAGTTGAGCGAGCGGATGAAGTCGACGATCACGGACCGTTGGATCGGTGTGAATTTCCCGTACCAAACGAGATTGACTGTGATGTTACCTTTCAAGAGAGCTCCGTTGTGGTATTTGAGTACAAGCGGCTGCTCCTTGACCAACGCGGCGGCGGAAAAGCCTGTTGTGGCGAAGAGAAGAGTGAGTAAGATGGCAAAACTGTAATTAGAAGCCATTGAGAAGGGTAGATATGAAATTGAATAGAGATATATATATATATATCAGAGGTTTTTGTTTGAGGTTTATAGTGATGATGATACAGAGTGCTACTATTTATACCAGAGACGATTTTATTTTCATTTTTGAAACCGGGAGAGGAGTGTGACAGCTGTAGTGGCTAAGGTGTCAATGTCAAAGGAGTGACACGTGGGAAGATATGAATGGGTAGAGAAGGGTGTTTGACAGCCTGTAAATTTTCTTATAGTGTGACGTGGTTTAGTCTCTCTACTATATATATATAACATGTATTAAATTTAAGTGATGCTTAGCCGATAAATTCGTTATCAAACAAACAAGTTAAATTAATTATGCTTTTTAGTGTAAGATAATCTTATGCCATGGGGAGAGACATAAGATTAAATTTAAACTAAAAAGGGATTTATGAAGATAATCTTTTTGTGTGCATGTATAATGTTTTTTTTTTTTTTTTACATATGCTTTTTTTTCGTTTTTATTCGAGTTGGTCATAAAATAACTCATATGTCATAACTATTAACTTTAAAAGACTATAAATACAAACCGAGTAAAGTTTAAATGCAAAAAAAACCAACTCCAAAAAGTTTAATGCTTGAAATTAATTATAAAATACAGCTAATATGAGTATTAAAATGTAGGTATTAGGTCAACATGATTTTTACAAGACACAGGTTTGTAACTTGTTGATCTGGTTTTCAATACCAAGATACATTCAACACGTATATTATCAAAAACCAGTTTCGAGGTATAGATGGATTTTAAAAACAAACAAACCAAAATCTATTTTTCTATTGATACTTAACATAAAACAAATATAACTTGCCAACAATTAAGTTTTTAAATTTAGATTACCTTCAAGTCTTTAACGATGCCAGAAAATTTGTCAAAAATTAAATATCACTTCTTAACTCTTTCTTCATGAGGCATGGTATTGGACATGCTTTATACGCAAATACATTGAACAGTTATTGTTTGACCATTAGTAGAAGAAAAGTCCATTACTCGAAACATTTGATTCTGTATTTTAAGATTGTCATTAAGAACTTAGGATTATTTAGGGAAGGTTCCTTTGTATTCTTAGGGGCGGCCACTGATTTTATGAAAGGTGCAAGTGACCTGATGATATACCGTGTGTGTGTGTGCTAAATCAACTTTACTTGGGGGAGGTCCCTTGGCTCTACGTAGGGACCATTATTTATACGTATTTATACCTACGCACAGTGTATATTAGGTACATACAGTTATATACTGTAAAGTTGTAGGCTGTATCTATAGAAATATACGGGTGCACTTGAGTAGTTTCAGCCGTGTAGCTAAGCAAAGATACGAAGCGTACGAACCACGCCCTTATTACAGTCCATTATTGCCTTTTACATCTCTAGGGTCCATGGACTCTTTCCTTTTAACTTTATTTTTAAAAGAAATTCTTTAATTTGGTTTAACAAAAAGTTTTAAATTTGGATTATACTGGTTTTAAAAAATTATATTGTTAGAATTTTTAAAGAATATATATTTCAGTGGGTGGTGGGATATAAAAAGTATGTTTTCCACACGTTTTGTATTACAATCTTTTTGACATAAAGAGTATTTTACTTTCTTTTTAAAAACGTAATAGAGAAGCTCAAAATAATATGTGCATCCAAGAAAAGGAAAAAAAAAACGAGGATGAGGCCCATATGCAAGTACTATTTATTAAAACTAAAAAGAAAGTTACGTCACGTACGTGTCAGAAGTACTCCATAGTCATCATAGCTAGGATTCGTAGTCATCTACTTAGCTCTTCCTCTAGTCTACAAATGTATTTTCCACACGTGAGATTTTTCTACTCCAGTTATGTGAACAATGAATAGCATAAAAGATAAAATAAAATATCTAAAGTGACACAAGAGTTATGCAATTATACTTTGTCGTGTACATATATTTGGATGGACGCATCGGTTACTTTTGCTATAGGATCATATATAACCACTCTTTGGTCTGTTCTTCTTAGGTCATCATATGGGTTTGGTTCTTGTTTCTTTTGAACGCAAATACATTGCACATTGGCGTTGGAGAAAAAAAAAACCATTTATATACATACGATATCGTGTTGTTTGACTTTTTAGCATTTGAAAGACAATGTTTTGCGTCCGAGGCCAACTTATGTGTATGTCGAATGAAAAACAAGTATGTTCATGATTAATACTATAAAGTAGAGCTGAAAATAATATCTTTGAAAATGTGGTCGACGTTCCAAATTCACGAGGACCAGTACAGTTCCTTACTTCCTTTTACCCATCATCTCAAACTTTTTTGGTTTATGTCACTGGATAATAAGATAAATGTATATAACCAACTGAACTGATATAGTACTAATCCTTAAAGTGTCACGAGTATTATACAGATATATAGTTTTCTCAGTCACAAGATTACTACTAACTAAAAAGATATTTAACGCGAAATTAATGAATTCATATTTACGACAAAGACTGTAAATAGATAGAAAAGCCCATGAAGAAATATCTAATCAATCAAATCAAATAAGAGAAAAAAATTTAATACCCCAAAAAGAAAAAAAGAGTAAAAGAGAAGGCAAGGGAGTCTCACGTGCGGATGGGATATTTGCGTAGTCGGCAAGGAAAGCGACAAAACGCCGGTGACAGCCACGCGCTTCTCGTATTTAGTCTTTGTCATATCTCATCCACGATTATCCTTTAGCGTCGTGACACATCATGTCTTCTTAGCACAAACGTGTACTATTTTCCTATGTTTGTCCCAATTATTTTTTGGTAGTGCACGATTTTAAGAGATAACATCTTTCTCACTAAGGCCGTCTCAATTATATACGCGACCTATTCTATTATTAACCTACATTCTCGTTTATTGCAATTACTACTATACATTGTGATAATAAACGGAGATATCTCAAAGACAAACGTAAAAAAGGGTTAGGATTCATAAAAATTGGAAAATAACTAGAGCCGATTGCATCATGGTTGGCTATAGCCTACTTGCTAAATAATAACTATTGGATGTGTGTTTGATGATTGCCAAGTACATCAATAATGTGTTATACACAAAAGCACGAGGATTTGAGATTTTTTTTTTTTTGAGACCCATGCATGCACATAGGGACGATTATAATAATTGCCGTATATATGGGAAAATTAGTCAACAAAGTTCGCCGACTAAAAAGTTTTAAAAATGCTCATTCCCCTCCAACTCCTAACTTTTTGTGTTTTGACTTTGAGGAAGGGATTTTGGCCTTTTGGGAAGATTTTGTATGCCGACCCACTTTGGTTGTTCGTCCTATTTATCGTCTTTCTCATTTGTTATTTTCTAGGTAACATGGAACAAAAAAAGTTTGGATCCATTGGACAACAAGATTAATTATTATTGTTAGTTGTTAATAGAAGTCGAACATATCACAATCCGTGTTTATAAATTTAGTTTATAAAAGGTGTATTCTCAACAAGTAAAATCTGTTTAAGGTATTGAAATGGATGTTTTATCTATGGAGCGGGAGGTTTTTTTTGGTGGCACCAGTTTTTAATGTCCACTGGTGAAAGCAATTATTTATGTGTTCGTACGGAATTATAGCATGCTCAATAGTGAAAATGACAAAGCAATAATTAAATCGTAGTAACTTCAACCGCGAATCATATATATATATATATATGAACATTTTCAAAAGAAAAAGGTGAACATCTTTTTGTCTTTTATATCACTCGACTCGACTCGTCGTATAGAAAACATGATAATGATAGTCCTAGCTCGTAAATAATTATTATCTCTGTGTACATATTGAAGCGGACGTATGCGCCAAACTTACGATACTGTATTTGTTTTCTTAATTCCTAGACTTAGAAAAGTGATAACGATGTATTAAGATTTAAGACATCAGAAGAATAGTATTCCACTCTACACATATGACCAATTTATTTTCAAACTAAAAATCACATATATACAAACCAAACAATCTTATTTCGCGAATTAAAAAACAAAACCCAAATATTATTAACGATTGATATAAACAATCAACAAGTGGATATATAATATATCAATGGGATTAGTTACAATCTTGTGACGAAGTATGAGCTTATAATGCCGTGGACCGACCGACCAGTTTTTTTTTCATGTTGGTTAGGTCATTAGTCATTAGGACCAACCCCTTACGTAACGTACGTACATATATTGGCCCCATTATACGACCATACTTATCAGATCACACTTAACGTACACCTAAAAGAAGTCCATTGTATGTTACTTGGAAGCTTCCCTATATTTTTTTGTTTTATTTGGGATTTCAATTGAGGCTTTTTAAAACATTAAAAATCGAAGGTTAGACAGATTATTAGGAATGGGCCTTTAGTATATTAGCCCATTAGTTTCAATTAGAAGCCCAATAAAAGCAGTTGGTCTCTAGCTTCTTAACGGTCTTCTAAGAAGAAGAAGAACAGTGTGATCTGACAAAATCAGTCAGGGAAGATGATCAAAATCAATCCAATTTAGCAGAGGAAAGTGAAATCATGGTGGGTTTAAAAGGGATTCTAGGGTTTGATTATGGAATAGTTCAGGCGCCATTAGGACCAGATATATCAGGACCAGAGCTTGTAGCAGCCGTCGCTAATGCCGGAGGGATTGGTCTTCTCAGATGTCCTGATTGGGTAAATTTTTTGCAAGTTGTAGTTTTTTTTTTTTTGGTTTCTTCTGATTTATGTGAAACTCTCTCAATCAATCAATCAATCTATCTATCAGGAGTGTCCTGATTACTTGAGGGAGCTTATAAGGAAGACAAAGACATTAACAGACAAACCATTTGGGATCGGTGTTGTTCTTGCGTTTCCTCATGATTTGAACATTAAGGCAATCTTAGAAGAGAAGGTTGCTGTGTTGCAGCTTTACTGGGGTGATTGTTCACTGGAGCTTGTTGATCTTGCTCACCGTGCCTGTGTCAAAGTTGTTCCTCAGGTACCTATTTTTTTTATTTTTTTTTATTAGAGGGTTTGGTTTCTTGATCTATTTCTTGATCTAATCTTACCAAAGGTGGGGAATGTCGAAGAAGCTAAAAAGGCTGTTGATGTAGGAGTAGATGCCATTATTGTCCAAGGGTATGAAGCAGGTGGGCATGTAATTGGAAAGGTAAGAACTAATCTTTAATTCTTGTTTCATATAGTTTGAAGTTTTGATATTTCATCCCCAACAAAAAAAAAAAAAAAAAAAAAAAACAGGATGGTCTCTTTTCATTGTTGCCAAGAGTGGTGGATTTAGTTGGGGAAAGAGATATCCCCGTTATTGCTGCTGGAGGAATTGTGGATGCACGCGGTTATGTTGCAGCCTTGTCACTTGGTGCTCAAGGGGTCTGTCTAGGCACAAGGTTGTGTTCTCTACTTGCTCTTTTTAAATTTTCTACATGTTTGTTCTCAAGTTTGATGATTAGTTTTTTGGGCTGAGTTAGAATCTTCGTTTTTCTTTAGATTCGTGGCGACTCATGAGAGCTATGCACACCCAAGATACAAAAGGATGTTGACTGAATATGAGAAAACTGAGTACACAGATATATTTGGAAGAGCGAGGTGGCCTGGTGCGCCGCAACGTGTTCTGGAGACACCTTTCTTTGATGACTGGAGATCTCTTCCGGCTGATGAGAATGAAGTTAACCAACCTATTATTGGACGTTCCACCATACATGGCGTTGTAAGTTCTTTTGCTTTACTTTCTTTATCCTCCAAATATGGTCTTAATTGCATTTATTGAATATGGTGGGTGAGCTTCGTTTCACTTCACTACAGGAGAAGGAGATAAGAAGATTTTCAGGAACAGTACCGAACATGACCACAACAGGCGACTTAGAGAGTATGGCCATGTATGCAGGCCAAAGCGTAGGACTTATCAAGGAGATTTTACCGGCTGGAGACGTAGTGAAAAATCTTGTGGAAGAAGCTCAGCTTCTGATCCTCCAAAAGTTCACCAATGCTTCATGATGCAGTACTGCCGCCTCAAAAATCACATTACTGCTTTTCGAATAGCCTCATCTAATATAATAAGGTAACCCCTTCTGTTGTATATCATGTTGTGATCCATTCCTCCTTATATATACCACCAGACTGTAGACCTTATGGTATTGATTATAAGTATAACTCTTTTAATTACAGTTTTCTCCACACAATTTTCGTTTCATATTCAATTTCTAAGTGACCTTAATACTGTTTAAGGAAACCTCATGCTGAGTTCATACGCATAATTTTTCATAGCTTTATTGCTGGAATGAAAGAGAGAGACTTTGCAGGTTTGTTACAGACATCACCACTAGATGATACAAGGCACATAGAAAAAGTAGGTGTTTATGTGGTTAACGTTTCCCAGCTATTTGCAGAATAAGGCAGTGTGTATTTGGACAGCATTAATTCAAAGTATAAACTTTGTAGCGTACACGTCAAATTCCTCAGATGATGTAAGCAGTGGCTCCTGCAAGCAACTCGGGAATTAAGAATATTGCAAGTTTCAGACAATACAAGTTTTTAATATATATAACATACCGCGGATGCATCAGAGTCCTCGTTCAAGGCGAGGCGAGACTGGGCCTCTCGTATTGCAGAACACATAAGGTTAAGCAGGTGGCCATACGTGGGTGACGGTCCAGCTGTCTTCACCGCCTTTATAAAGCTATAAGTCATGGCTCCTGTGTTTTTCCCCGTGAACACCTGAAACAGCGCCAAAAAAGATCCTTTAGTTAAGATGCAGAGAGGTATGTGTGATTAGTTAGTTGCATGATGATGATGACCAGGATAATGGAGGATTTTAAAACATACAGGAGTGTAACCACTGGTTTCATCATCGTCACAAGCACTGAAACAGAAAGCTGCTCCACCATCTGTTCCTTTGTAAGCTCTGACTGATCTATGATCTTCCCACTCATAAGAACCATTCCTGATTTCTCACAAAACACGTACGCACACACCACAAGTTTATTTTTCAGATTCAGTCAAGTTAGAACTGATCGAGCAGTATTAATGATTTAATAAGTTTTTACCTCTCCATCCTGCAAATGAAGGGTAAATCAAGGACAGTCCCGCTGTTACAAGCGTCAATGACAGCGTGAAGCTTAGCTCCATGGACGAGCGGCCTCACGAGTATCCGGTTAATCTCGTCATCGATGATTTTTCCTTCAGTTTCATGGTCTAAAGGGGCCAAGGTTTCATCTTGACCGTCGATCTCGTCTCCATTGTAGTCCTTCTGCTGAGATCCATGACCAGAGAAATGAAACACAAGTGAGTCCCTCGCTCTGTTCCCTTCAACTAACCATCTCATTGCCTTCCTAATGTTTCTCTTCGTTGGTATTCTCTGCGGGCTGGTTTCATCTTCTGCAAACAAAATAACACAACAGTCAGTCATCATCAGGAAGCAATCAAGAAACATAAAAAAGTTTAGAGAGAATATGGTGGGGGAAAATTGAAAACCAACCTGTGAGCATGAGAATAGAGTCAATAGGGAAACCCATTTTTTGAACCAATAAACATCTCATGGATTTAGCATCACTGATGCAACCTTCCAAGCTGTAGCTTTTTCCCTTATAGTTCACGCCGCATAAAACTGCTCTCTTCTTCCCAAACGGCGAGGGAAGAGGCTCGAGCAGCCGCGGCGGCGGTGGCGGTTGAGCCATCATTTGTTGTTGTTGTTGTGGATGATGCTGATGTTGCGGTGGTTGATGTGGTCTAAGTAGCTGTTGAAACCCATTAATTATGCGTTGCGCACCGCGTGCTACGTCCACCAGCGAGTAGACCTGCGTGACGTTGTGGCAGGTTGGGCATTGGATGGCACGGACGTCTGGTTGAACCAACATCCGTCTGCCGCACCGGCACCGTACTTCTCTCCGGCTAGCCATGTTTTGGTTTTTCTTTTTACAATTGCAACAAATTCATTTTGAGTGATCAGTTTATAAAGAGAAATGGTATGATTCGTTATTATCTCTATGCATGAAAAGAATCAAAATGTGGAATGTGGATTTTTCCACGCAATTAAAGCTTTTATATAATGTGGAATCGTTATGTGAATCAATTCGAAAAAAAAAGTTTTTTGTAATAATAGAGGAATAAGATTCTATATGCAAGATTTTTTTTTTTTTTTTTGGAATTGATATCTCTCGAATATATATGATGCAAATACAACAAACACAAACCTTATAAAACTGCAATCAAACAAATTAGCAATATATATATTATTATTCAAAAAATATATATAGTCTTAGCAAACAATTGCAATATTAAAAATAAGTACTCTCTCAAACAAAATATATTTATTGGAAAAAAATGTTGATCTGTGCTATATAACAAGGGATATCTCCAAGTATATCTATTAATTCTACTAACAAAGTCACTTCTTTACAGTTTTGCAATTTGATTTTTTTTTTTTTTCCTATTCAATTCAACACAATGAGTTCTTATATATAATATTATCCGAAGTTAATACAAGTAGCAATATGTATGTAGCATGGCTGGTATTTTAAATTATTTTCTTTTACATCAGATTTAAATTAATTAGTTATAAGCTTACCATTTCATAATAATATAAATCCAGAAAACAATAATTTTTGGTAATATTTTATACCTATATATTATAAACCATGTATATTTAGGGAAACAATTAAATCTACTTCACTTAGTAATTCTAAAAACTACATGCATACCATATAAGATCACTATCGTATTTAGTAATCACAAATATGATGATCTCTATGATTAGAAAGGATAAACTGTCGTGATAAATATTCACTATATTTTTTATATTGGATATGCTGGCCTAATGCAAACTATATGTTGGGCATAATTTTAATTATATATATATATATATATATCTATATATATTAAAATAGATAAATTATATTATATTTATAATATATTCTATAAATAATGGAAAATTATATATTTTCTAAAAGTTTTTTTTGAAACCGACAGTTACAACAAACATTGAATCAACATGTACCATAACGAAAAAATATTATGCCGATAAAGATCGTAACGGCAAATATCGTGCCAATACGGCTTTAACCGGACCTTGGTACTAACTATGCTTGTAAGGAAACAACATTGTCAAGAAAAAATATTCTAGTTGATCTCATCAAGAAAATATTAGAAAATAACTTTATTTTGTGAAAACAATATCCGAAATGAACATATCTCTTGAAAACGCGGTTATACAAATACAAATCCATAAAAATTAGGGTTAAAGATATTTCTTTATAAAAAGGAAACTACCTCGATATAATAGGAAGGAAATCGAGAACAAAGACAAGATATGTCACGAAAGCACAAGACACACGGTTCAACTCTAGAACGCGACTAGAGTTTATAAATTGATTCGATGCGTTTGATTTTTTTACTTTGCAACCAATACTTTGATTCATAAAAATACTATTCGATTGTATTTTTCTAATTTTCGCGTACACTCTTAAAGAATCGATTATTTTAGCCAAAATACTATTCAGTCTGAAAATATTAACTTATTATTATTATTATTATTATTATTATTATTATTATTATTATTATTATTATTATATATATATTTATTTATTTATTTTAGAAACATTAAACGTTTATTTGGAAAAGTGAGTATCATTTATTTATACTTGTTGATCAATTATAAGAGATAAATTTTTGGTTCATAATCTCTTTGCGCTCAAAACCAGCCGTTGATATATGTTCAAAAAAGAGCTGTTAAGTCGAGTACGTAAGCTAAAAATTGGTCAGAGTCTCCTACTACACAGTTTTATGTCTACTTATACTTTTCGGAGCTTCAGATTCTACAAGCAAACGATACAAGGATAAGGGAATTCGAAGTGTTTCTGAATGGAGAATCTTTTCATCAACCTATTTCTCCTGAACCACTACGCAGCACCATGTTTAATGATGGTCCAAAGCTATGCACGGATGGGAAGTGTGTATTGCAGCTTAAGAAAACATCACGGTCAACTCTTCCTCCTATTCTTAGCGCCTTGGAAGTATACACTGTCATGGATATCCTGCAATTGGAGACGAATGATGATGACGGTACATACTATATATATTTCCTTTCAGTGTATATATGTGTGTGTGTGTACTGATTGCTTTCTCTATAATGACAGTTAATGGTATCAAGGATGTTCAGGATACCTATGATTTGAGAAGAATCACTTGGCAAGGAGATCCCTGTGTCCCGAAACAGTTTTTGTGGGAAGGTCTAAACTGCAACCAATCAGATATTTCTACACCACCGACGATTATTTCTTTGTAATATACCATTCAATCATTTATATATCTTGTAGTTTTTTTTTTTTTTTTGATCATGTGTCAAACTACTTATCGTACCATGTTCATCTCTCCTGCAGAGACTTATCTTCAAGTGGTTTAACGGGGGTGATCGCGGAAGCAATTCAAAGTCTAGTTCACCTTCAACAATTGTAAGTCTCTAGCTCCTCTGATATTTTTCATGAATCTGATCTGGTGGTCTCATTGCGAGGTTTACGTACTCACAAGTCACTACCATGACTAATAACTTCCAAACAGTCATCGGGAAAGGAGGGTTTGGAAGCGTTTATCTTGGATTTGTCAACGGTGCAGAACAAGTAGCTGTGAAGGTCCTCTCTCAATCATCATCACAAGGAGATAGTGAGTTCAGAGCCGAGGTTACGTTTTTCCTCTCTCAAACCTAACCTCTTTAATGAAAACGTCCATGATTTATACATAAAACAAAAAATCTGGTTTGGTGTTTAGGTACAGCTACTGCTCAAGGTTCATCACAAGAACTTGGTAGGATTTTTTGGTTATTGCAATGAGGGAGAGAATCTGGCACTCATATATGAGTACATGGCAAATGGGGATTTAAAAGAACATATGTCAGGTAATATTAATTAGACAAAAACACGTACGACTGATTTTTTTTTTTGGTCGTCTATGTTATCTGGTGGTTTGACACAATAAAAAAAAAAAACACAGGAAGAAGGGGTGATAGCTTTATTATGAACTGGGAAAATAGACTGAAGATAGCCACCGAGTCTGCTCAAGGTAGTTATTTGGAGATTTACCCTATAAACTTTTGTTCGTTTATTTATTTGCTTAAACCTTTGTGAATGCTAATATATATATTGTGGCACAGGACTAGATTACTTACATAGCGGTTGTGCTCAGTCAGGCAATAGTTCACCGAGACGTCAAAACAACCAATATTTTGTTGAATGAGCATTATGAAGCCAAGGTGGCTGATTTCGGGCTGTCAAAGTCACTCCCAATCAGAGAAAGCCATGTGTCGACCATTGTCGCTGGAACTCCGGGCTACCTCGACCCGGAGTATGTATAATATTTCAATTTACAAAATATATTTGTTTCTTGTATTTTACAAAAAAATAAAATAAGATATTTGTTATTTGTGTTTTTACAGGTACTGTTGGAGCTCCTCACAAACCAACCAGTGGTTGACCAAAGCCGTGAACAGGATCATCATATTGGAGGGTAGGTAGGACTAAAGCTTACCAATGGAGGAGACATAAGCACCATCATGGATCCAAGACTCAGAAATTATAATTCTGGCTCTGCAAGGCAATATGTTGAGTTAGCCATGGCTTGCCTAAATCCATCTTCCTCGGAAAGACCGACCATGTCTCAGGTTGTTGATGAATTAAAGCAGTGTTTGGCATCTGAACTCTCAACAAGAGCAGGACAGAGTCGTGACACTGACATGGACAGTTATGTAAAACAACACAAGCTAACGGGAAAACTCTCTCTGTCTGTTCTTCCATTGATTGGTGTTTTCTTATATACAATACAAGAGTCGATTCACAAAAGGAATCTAAAATATACATTCATGTACAAAATAGAAAGAGGCTTTAAGAAGGAGATAAATGTGAGATCTTGCTGAACTTGAAGATCACGTTCTCGAATGCTGAACTTGGAGATCACGTTCTCGAATAACACCCCCCCTCAAGCTGGAGCATACGGATTACAAATGCCAAGCTTGACGATGATAGACTCGAATTCACGCCGGCCTAAAGCTTTAGTGAACACATCAGCTAGTTGATCAGTTGTGTGAACCTTCCTTGTTCGTATCAACCCATCTTGAATCGCATCTCTTACAGAGTGACAATCAACCTCGACGTGTTTCGTTCGTTCGTGAAACACGGGATTTGCCGCTATATACAGAGCTGCTTGATTATCGCAATGCAAATCCATTGCTTGATCATGAGAAACTCCAAAATCACCAAGTACACCTCGTAACCACTTAAGTTCCCTTGTAGTTAGAGACATACACCGATATTCTGCCTCAGCCGAGGAGTGTGAGACGATGTCTTGTTTCTTGGTTTTCCAAGACACCGGTGAATCCCCGAGAGTAACAAACCACCCACTCAAAGAACGTCTTGTGAGCGGACATCCTGCGTAATCTGAGTCACTCCAACCATGCAGCTGCAAATCACAATCTGATTTCAAAAATATTCCTTGTCCCACTGTATTTTTCAAATAACGAACCACTCTCAACGCTGCGTTCAAGTGATCCTCACGAGGCTCTTTCATAAACTGAGACAACACATGCACTGAATATGCCAAGTCTGGTCGAGTAGCTAACAGGTAAATGAGCCTTCCTACTAGCCGTCTATACCGTGCCGGATCAGCCAACAACGGTCCATCGGAAAGAGCTAAGTGATGTTGTTGTTCCATTGGAAACGTTTCAGGTTTCCCTCCTAACAGTCCTGCTTCACTCACAATATCCAAAATATATTTTCTTTGACACAAGAAAATACCTCCACTTCTTCTAGCAACTTCAATGCCGAGAAAATATTTCAAGTTTCCAAGATCTTTCATGTAAAAACATCTCCCCAAGTACTCTTTAAACTCTGCAATTCCTTTAGAATCATTTCCTCCAATGATCAAGTCATCCACATAAACCAACACATAAATTTCGAGCCCCTCTACGAAGAGAAAATAATGAATAATCATGGTAAGACTGAACAAACCCGTAATCCATAAGAGATGACCGCAATTTTGCAAACCAACATCTTGGAGCTTGCTTCAAGCCATAAAGCGATTTTCTCAGTCGACACACTTTACCCGGTTCCGTCGTACGAAACCCCGGAGGCAACGTCATGTACACTTCTTCCTCTAAGTCACCGTGTAGAAAAGCGTTATGCACATCCATTTGATGGAACTCCCATTGTCGAGCTGCTCCCACACTTAGAAACAGTCGTACGGTGGTCATTTTAATTACCGGTGCAAAGGTCTCAGAATAATCGATCCCTTCTCTTTGTTTGTTCCCAAGCACCACCAATCGAGCTTTGTATCTCTATTTCTCCATCAGCTCGATATTTTATTTTATAGACCCACATACACCCCAAAGCCTTCTTCCCAGGAGGAAGCTCTGTTATTTCCCATGTTTTGTTTACCTCTAGAGCACCGATTTCACTTTGCATCGCATCACACCACACCTTAATTGCAACAGCATCACGAAAGTGTTTCGGTTCGATCCCTTTTGTGATTGCTGCAACAAATGCTCTATGTTTTGCTGAAAACTCGCTAATATCAACAAATTTCAGAATAGAGAAATTATTTTCATCACCACTCACGTCGATCTCAGCCACCATACGTAAAACATAGTCTTTTAGCTTGACAGGAGCAGTTTTTGATCGAGTAGATTTTCTGACCTTTTTCCTCTGTTCTCCTGCAGGTGCTTCTGCAATATTTGGGTCTGCCTCTAAATTTTCATTACGAGGAGCTCCGTCTTCATCGATCCCACTGGCAACACCAGAATGTGAGAGACCAACACTTTCCTCATGTGACTGATTTTGAGATTCAACATCTCCGTTTGCAGCAACAGATCGAGGTAGAACAACAACTTCTGTCTCTTTTTCCAACAAGCCTGTTTGTTCTTCACCCGTTGTAACATCCTCTTCTTCGACATCACAACAAATTTCTGCGCTCCTTGTTATGTCTGTTCCAACAAACTCCGCTTCTCTATTTCCCGCTATTACACAATCAAAATCTTCCATTTCATGTGTCCATGTTTCTTCTACTTTCTCAGTCAACATAGGAAATGTATTCTCAACGAACACAACGTCTCTCGACACAAACACTTCTCCACTGGCCAAATCATAAAGGCTCCATCCCTTTTTCCCAAATGGATAACCAATAAAAAGACACTTCCTGCTTCTTGACTCAAATTTATCTCCACGTCGTCTTTGATTATGCGCATATGCCAAGCACCCAAAGACTCTAAGATTATCATAATTAGGAGAGACCCCATGTAATATCTCATACGGTGTCTTTCCTCCCTTTATCAAATAGACTGCAGTCAACACACTTTCTCCCCAAAACTTTGTTGACAATGAAGACTGAAACAACAAGGCTCTTGCCACATTTAAAATGTGTCTATGTTTTCTCTCTACTCTCCCATTCTGCTGTGGCGTTCCTACACAACTTGTTTGATGAACAATCCCTTGTTCACGAAATTCTGAAGTGAGACAAGTGAATTCTGTTCCATTGTCGCTCCTTACAATCTTGATTTGTTTTCCATACTGTCTATGGATCATTGCAACAAAATCTCTCAAGTTTCTTCCTACTTGTGTTTTGTCACGAATCAAATACACCCAAACAGCCCTTGACTTGTCGTCCACTATGGTTAAGAAATAATATGAATTGCAAATACTAGGAACTCGATACGGCCCCCATAAATCACAGTGTATCATATCAAAAACGTCGGCGCTTTTATTATCACTTGAAACAAACGTATCACGACATTGTTTAGCTTTTAAGCAAGTATCACAAGTCGAAAAGTCCCTAGTTCTACCACCAACAGTAGGAAGCAAATCAAAAACATAATTAGATGGATGTCCTAGCCTTTGATGCCACACATCTTCAGCTCCATCCTTATTCATACGCAAAGCAGAAAATTCAGTCACACGCCGAAAGAAATACAGCCCATCCTTGAGCTCACCTCCTCCAGTCAGATTCCTCGTTATACGGTCCTGAATCACACATCCTTTATTAGCAATTTGCATCACAAGATCTGACTCAGCAATAAGTTGGGAAACAGAGATCAAATTGCACTTCAAATCTGGGACAAACAACACATTCTTAAGCTTAAACCCATCATCAAAAACAACGGTTCCTTTCTTTCTCGACATACTATATGCTCCATTTGGCAACCCCACAGCACAAGGCAACATATATTTAGAGTCACTAACCAAATCCTCATAACCTGTCATATGGTTAGACGCACCCGTATCAAGTACCCAATCCATAGAGATACACTTACCACTTAGACGAGAGGTTGACCCTTGTTTCTCCTCCAACAACTTAATCAAAGTTGTCCATTGTTCATTGCTCAACCCTGTGTACCCATTCTTCTCAGCTTCTATACTTGTCTCTCCACCATCATGAACAGACACAGCATTGGCTCGAACGCTCCCACGTCCACGACCGCCTCCTCTTCCTCCTACGCGGCCGCCACCTCTTGATTTTTCTCCCCACCAAGTTGGGTAACCAATGATCTGGAAACACGTCTCTGCCGTGTGTCCGGTCTTCTTGCATTTTATGCAAGTCAATTTGCTTTTGTCTTCACTTGCACCACCTCCATTGGTTCGTGCCACAAAAGCAACTTGTCCTCCTTGCGTATCTCTTCCTCTCATCACTGTATTGATCCTCTCGATCGATTTCACCTTTGAATACACTTGATTCATGTTAGGAATCGGATCAGTGCTAATAATAGACGCCCGCACTGACCCGTACATGTCATCATCAAGACCCAAGAGAAACTGATGTATATGTTCCTCTTCTCTCTTTTTCTCCAGTTGCCCGCTGAGATTACACGAGCACCCTCCACACTTGCACACCAACTGTTTCTCATAATTCATCAAGTCCTCCCAAAGCACTTGAAGCTTTCCATAGTAATCAATTACACTTAGATTACCTTGCCTACAGTTTGCAAGCTCTGCTTTGATCTCCTGAAACCTTGGTCCGTTTCCCTCGGAAAAACGATCCTTGATTTCCTTCCAGAGCTCCTGCGGATCCTCCTTGTTCGTCAGTGTTCTCCGCACCTTTGGTTCAACCGTGTTCAAGATCCACAACGACACCATTGAATTCACCGAGATCCAATCTTCAAATTCTGGTGAATCCACCTTGGGCTTGGGCACGCTGCCGTCCACGAACCCATACTTCTTCTTCACACGAAGGGCTGTTCTCACAGCTTGTGCCCATTCATCAAAGTTCTCTCCATTGAACTGGACTTGTGCGATGATGGCACCAGGATTTTCATTTGCAGCCAATTGATAAACTGGTGCAACACTCTCAATTTTCTGGACAATGTTTTTCAAATCGTTGTTCGATCCCGTAACCATTGCGTGTTTTCAGATTTAGTTATTAGAACCAAAGCTCTGATACCATGTAAAACAACACAAGCTAACGGGAAAACTCTCTCTGTCTGTTCTTCCATTGATTGGTGTTTTCTTATATACAATACAAGAGTCGATTCACAAAAGGAATCTAAAATATACATTCATGTACAAAATAGAAAGAGGCTTTAAGAAGGAGATAAATGTGAGATCTTGCTGAACTTGAAGATCACGTTCTCGAATGCTGAACTTGGAGATCACGTTCTCGAATAACAAGTTAGTTCCACAGATACTGAAATAAAACCCGGCTGCAGCTCGATAGATTATTTTCTATTTACAGAATGTTTCAATTTTCTCCACAAACTATCTTTAATGTCTTGTCAAACGCTACCAACTTTTTGTCTTAAATGCTCAAGTGAAATAATATATTGAAATTCTCTTTTTGATTTTTTTTTTTGTTTTTTTTGCTAGTGCGATATCTCATATTGTTGATTTTAGTAATTTGTTGTTTGTTTTGATTCCCGAGATTAAAAAACAGAGAGTAAGAGAACTTATTTCTTTTAGACTTCTATCATTGAAATTGCATACATCTTACTTGTTTTCATACATACTTATAATCAAAAGCAAGCTAACAACTCTCTGAAACACACCATGTTTATTCTCTTGCACACTCAACAAAAACACTTAAGAAGATAAGCTTACCTCTAGATCAGTAGTTTCATACCTAATACAAAAGTTTGATCATTACATTCACCAACCTCTTTGACCTGCAACTACTAGTTTCTTCACTTGGTTTCTCTGATTCATTTAGTTTGGTTTGGGTACAAAATAGGCATCAGTCAACACATATATATATATCTCAATATTAAAAAAGATACAGCACATGTTGTGTGGAATCAATCAATTGTTGGAGAGAAGAACACATGTTCTGACCTACTTGATTTGGGTGCCTTGACAATTTTCTCAGGATGGGTGGAGTTAAACTTCCCCACTGTAGAGCCAAAACCACTTCATTAATTGTTTTTTTTTTTTTTTTTTTTTTTTCCTTTTGGATAAATAAACAATCAAACGACAACGACAAGTGCTTAATTTTGTCACGATGAAGAGCAGTCTTCGCTTTTTTCTATATAAAGGGATCACATAAAGATGATTTGATGAAAATCAAGACTATGTTTAAAGCGTAAATCTCCTTTCTAATTTCGTAACCTTAAAAAATAGCACAAACATAACAAACAAAAAACTCAAGACTATTGATAGTAAATTCCTTTTTCTTTGCTGCCATAAAAAGAAAGAAAAATATTCTCATTTTTTTATATAACACACTAGGAAAATGAAATAACAAAAACAGAAAAAAAAAAATTATCAAAAGAAAATGTAGAAAAAGTTTTCGTGATTAATCTCTGGTGTGTTGTTACGGACAAGATGAATAATACATGGAGAGGAATTGTAGTGTGTTAATACTCTTCATCTTATCCACTGTTTAATCAGAATTGACTCATATAGATTAGCTCCCGACGGTCCAATTGTTAAGTGTAGGAATACTGTCCGTCTTGGTCCTTAAGCGGTGCAATATTTCATGATGATGAGGCGAGCCGGCGTGTGTGTATGGTGCGCTACTATGACATGGAACATTAAATAGTACTATTAAGTGTCAGCTAATAAAATAAAATTAATAAATGTTACGAGAAAACTTACTGTAACTAGTATAATGTATTTGTTTCGCTAAAATATAATATATACCGTATGTTTCCTAAATTTTTATGCAATTTCACATGAATTTTAAAAAAATATATATATATATTTATTTAGAACAAGAGAGGGTCTATATATTCAAACCATCATTTATGAAAAGAAAAAACAAGTCATATGAAATACTCTTAAACACATTTGTTATAATGATGCCAACACAATCGGATGTTTTGAAAAGGACATTATTTTGTCTTACCTACACAACTAACAAGTGTGATGTTAAACAATAAACACCATATCTAATGAAAGAGTTCGTGGGTTGTTGCCATAGTCTAGACCCTAGAGATCGATTTAGGGTATTAAAAGCCTTTGATTGTAAAGGAGAAACAAAAAGTACAGTCTAGAGATTATTTTGGTAATTATAAATACGATGATTTATAAGATTGTAAAAAATAAATTGTTTTGATATTCACTAATGTATTTAAAGGATTTTTTTTTTTAAGTCAAATAACAATTTAATGTTTTTATTTTTACAATATATAATATTAAATGTATATATGTAATATTGCAATTGAATGACAAGATCAAAGCTAAATTAATATTCACCTTCCACTTTATGTCTCTATATAACATTTCATCTGTGTATAAATATTTTTAATCACAAACAAAAATATAAAAATGATTATCAACTTCTCTCCAATAAAAATAGTGGTTACTCTACTTCTTCTTACATTTGGTTTTGTTCATAAATTACCAATTTTTGCTTTGTTCATAACTTAGCAGTTACATTTGGCTTTGTTCATAATAGTTTTTGTATCAATTTTCTAAAATTTAGAGTACTTTTTTTTAGCTATGAGATTTTTTGGTTAATTTATGGAGCTTTTTTTTGCTAAATAAAAGATTTTTTAAATTAATTTTGTAGATTTTTGATTATTTTATTATAACAAGGCCTCTTTTATTAAGAGGCCTCTTATATCAATTATAAGGCTCTTTTGCTAACTTTAAGTTTTTGTTTGCTAATTTTGGGGGTCTTTTAAAATATTTATAGAGCCTTTTACTAATTATGGATCTATTATTAAAAAAAAAAAAAATCAGCAGAATGGGCCTCGAAAATTTGAGACCCAATACGAATGTGTCAAAGGAATTAGTGCAGGGCCGGGCCTGAATAATAGTATGTGGTTGTCTCTAAATACTCTTTGTCTTATCCACTTTCTTCATCAGAATTGACTTATATATATAGATTAATGATGCCGTTGGTGCATACTTTACTTACTAATACGGGATGCTAATATGACATGGAATATTATATTACTACAGTTCAGTTCTAAGTATTTTTACTGTATAACTAGTGTAATATATGGTTTGTTTCTCTATATTGTATACTTGTATGTATCCTAAATGTTTATGCAATTTCACAATTATATTTTTTTTGTCAACTATATAATATATATTTCACAACTATCATTTTACCAAAACAAAATATTTGTTCAAACCATCATTTACAAAAATAAAAAATAAAATAAAAAAGTCATGTGTAATTGCTTTAAAATTAAGGAAAGATACAATATATTTTTACTGTATAACTAGTGTAATATATGGTTTGTCTCTATATTGTATATTTGTATGTATCATAAATTTTTATGCAATTTCACAATTATATATATATATATATTTGTCAACTATATAATATATATTTCACAACTATCATTTTACCAATACAAAATATTTATTCAAACCATCATTTACAAAAATAAAATAAGATAAAATAAACAAAGTCATGTGTAATTGCTTTAAAATTAAGGAAACATACAATATATAATGCCGTCAAAAACAAAAGCCATGGGAATTGCATTCCAAGAATAGGAGGTTTTTGGGAAATATTTGAGATTACGAGAGATCATAAGCCGGAACATAGGGTCCGATTAAATGCCAAAAGAGAAGATTAATGCCAAATGTTCATTTTTTTTTGTTGTTGCACAAAATAAAGGAAAATGAATATTTGGCATTTAATCTCATTTTTTGTGGTTGGTATAAGAAATACTCTGCTGCCAACACAGTCGGATGTTTTAAAAGTTCACAAAGCACATTTTGTTTTGTTTTTGGTCTTACCTACGTACACAACAAAAAGTGATGTTGGAGAAATTAAACACCATACAGTATAATGTAAATTAACTAGGCCTCTAGTGTATATAGTGATTCACTAGGAACGTAAGAGAGCAAAAGCTGGCGAGAAGAATGGCACCAACGAACATAAGAGGCGTTGAGGTCAGGCCAGTCAGAGGAAGAGCAGTGTGTGTAATGGTGAAGCCAGAGTGAGAGAACTCGTTCTTGCTCCTCTTCTTTCAGTTCTGATATCATCTTCTCCAACACTTTCTCGAGCTCTGCTTGTTCCGAGCTTCTCAACACCGGTTTATCTGCTCCGTTGCTGGCTCGACACAACAATGGAATCCACGAAACAAGCATCTTCTTATTTGCCTCATTATCTCCCGTCGATTTCTCTTCATCTCTTTCCATCTCAGTGTCCTTCTTTGCTTCTTTGAACAATAAAGCTACACATAAAAAAAAAAAAAAAATCAAAAAATAATATCCTGAATAAGTAAAAATAGCATCATCCAATTTTTCTAAAATGGGAAAGAGATTATTCTATTTACCATATTCGCGAAACAGTAATATTAATAATTTAACAGAAAAAATTACCAGAAATTTGGACCAAAGAAGATTGAAGCCGTGGCTCAGAAGAAAGAGCGAGCGAAGCCAAGTTAGAAGCCGAAGCCCATGTCTCAACGGCTTCACCGGCGAATCCATAAACCGCCATCTTCTCCGCCAACCAAAGAAGCTCCGCCGCAAGTTTCTCAGCCGACTGATCCGCCGTCTCTTCTTCACCACCCCAACCAGTGAGTCCATCTCCCACGGCTCTAACCGCAGCTCTCACCATACGGTTTAATCCATAACCAACCGGTTCACTTGTATCTCTCCGGTTATTACACTCAACCGTAACCGCCGCCTCTAACCGGCTTAGCGTTCTACGGAACGACGCGTTTAAAACCCTACGGTTCAAATCAAACAAGGCGAATCCGTGATTCTCTTCGATTAGTCTCTCCGCCAAGGATCGAACCACTTGGTACTTTCTAGAACTAACCGGGATTTCATTCATAGCTGACAGCAACTGCCAAATCGCTCGACCGATTCCTGATTCTTCGCAATCGCTAATCATCTCGAGCTTCTTCTTCTTATTCTTCGTCGTCCTCCTCGTCGGATTAGGGTTTGCGAAAGAGACGACGACGGAAGGAAAAGAGCGCAAGAAGAAGAGGAAACATGCAACGAGAAACACACGGAGTTTCTCGAGGAGCTTTGATTTCCCGGAGACATGAATGAGAGATTCATCGGCGAAAACAACGACGGCGATGATAATGTTGCGGAGGAGTTGAGGAACTACAGCAGCTGCTGACGATACCTTCTTCTCCATTCTCTCTCTCTCTCTCTCTCTCTTTCTCTTCTTTCTTCTTTGTAACTGATTTGATTTTTCTTCTTCTCTTTCGTTTGGTCGGTTATAAATATATGATCAGACAGCTCTTTCCTTTTTTTATATTATTATTATATACGCGTTTTCCTTTTTTTTTTATTTTTGGACTTCGGTTTATAGTTCAAAATCGATACTGCAATGCTTTAAAACCGGAAGAAACAGATACGCCAGAGAATCAAAAAGATACTTACAGACATGTTTTGCTTAATTATCTCTCTATTCTTACATATCAAGTAAACTAACTCAAAACTATAATAACGTTTTCTTGTTAACACTCTTTAGAAAAGAAAACACTATATAAGGATTAAGTTTAAGAAGGAAAAAAAAAAAAAAAAACTAAACCCTCTAGGGACCACCAATCACCATGTAAACAATGTAATAACCCAACTGGTTTGTGTACAAAAGGCATTTTTTCCTAGGCGACAGGAATCTATAGGTAACATTACATACAACTGAAAAAAAAAAAAAACAAGTCTCTCTATCCCGTGACCAAACCCCCCAAACTAAATCAATCAAATCCGTCACTCTCAACACAAAGCTATGTGGAGAGATTTCTATTCCAGCTGTATGTATTTATTTACATGGAAACCTAAACATTAAAAGTTAGAAAGCATTGCTGTATACCAGATGGATGTTTTTTTTTTTATGTACGATGCAGTGATCTTTTATTCAAATGCAAGAGACATGAAACTGTCGTCATCCAGAAGAGAATCAATGTCGATTAAATCGTCTTCCTCGTTGTAATTTGCAGCTTCCTCTGTGTTGCTATTGTTGTTTTTCAATGCTGAGCTAGAAGAAGAAGCCTGCTCATGAAAATTTCACAAAAGGAGAGTCTCAAGTTTCAACTAATTTATTTAGGTGTATTAATTAGTCTATATTCAGATACGCAATTGTTACCTCGTTCTCACGGAAGCCTTCTACGACAGTCAATAGTCTACGGTATTGAGCCCTTGCCTCTGGATATTGAGCCATAGACTTCACTCGGGTTAGAGCCTTTTGAAGCCTTTCCTCTGTTTGTTTCCTTCCTTCCTTGAGAAAATCATAGTCATCTTCTTGTGGGGCAGGACATACAGGTTCCGGCGGCTTGGTGATTGTATCACGTTTGAAACCGCGTAAGCCACTACCTTTACGCCTCCATCGCAATATGATTTTCTCAAGTAATCCTACGGACCAAATAATGGCTCGGTATTGTTTCCGGACTTGATGTCCTCTCACATGAGCCTGATAGGTTATCAATAAAAAATCCAACAATGTGACACAAGCAAACACAACAATAAAAAACCTAAACTCTACATCTTCAACTTGAATAAAAAAAAAATGTAAGTTAGTCAAACCTGAATCTTGACGATTCTTTGTCGGATCAGAAGGAACTCCTTTCTCTTCTTCCAACCACGATATTTTTTCTGGATTTGAACTGCAGCAGCATGAACAGTACCATTACTGTGCCCTGGCTTCTTAGTCTTCGCAGCTGCAAAAGAAACAGCTAACTCGTCGGATATATCAAATTCGTTGTCACCACCAAGTTCAGAGAGCTGTTTCCGCTGGAACGACTGCATCCTGAACACTTGATGAAGACGATCAGCTGCTTGTGTAGCATTAAGGACAGCAGTAAGTGAATCCTTCATCGAAAGTGTTTCTGGTACATCACCATAACTCATGGGAGTAGCTGTTCGCTCAGCTACTGTTAGAACAGCTTTTGCTCCAGAGGAGTCAGCGGAGCTGTTTTCTTTAGCGTCCACTGTTAGCTTTTCAAGGTAGCTAGTGAGGGATGACTCTGCAAGGAAACCCGATATTCCCCTGTGTCCATTTCCATAAGCCAAGTCCGCAGCTGTTTTACCCAAAGGATGTTCTGGAGATGGGTCCGCCAAAGCTCCAGCATCAGCACCCAGAGAGACAAGTACAGCGACAGTATCTTCTCTGAAGTTTAACAGTACAGACAGAGTTAGTATCATTATGGATATACGAACCAACAACTGTCAGAGTAAAAAACAAAACGGTCAAATAGAATTTTAAGAGCTACAGCTCAATCATATATCATTAGAAGACTGAGAACTTTTAAACCTATGATGAATGATGAGAAGTCTTTTATGAAAAAGAAAGCAAGTGAAGGAAGATAATGCTGAGGTCCTTGCCTGCCACTGAATGCAGCCCAATGAAGAGCAGACCACCCATTTGCATCGCGGAAGTTGATGCTCACTCCTGCTGCTAATATTGGCTTTATCCCCCAATCGTACCCAAGCGCTGCGGCAAGATGTAGAACACCCTGTCCATCTTCATCTAATATATTCGGACCCTTGCCCTCTTCAGTCACCTTATGGATGAGCCAAAGATATAACTTATCTTCAAACTCTTCCCTAATCAGTCGCTCTTTTGCTTCCAGCTCTGTTAAATCTTTCTCAACTGTTCCGGGAAGAAGCGACTCTTTCTCATCCTTAAGCAACATGATTTTGCTGATTTTTCTTCGTTTCTCCCCAACATTTTCAAATATATGGTGTTCCTCAACAGAAGATCTGAGAGCCAGCAAATTTTCAAACCGCAAATGAAGCGATGCTTCAGTTGTATTGGCACCATAAAGGTCAGTAGCATTTAACTTTCTGGTCGACCCAGGAAGAAAATCGAATTCTCGTACTTCACTGCAAGAGAATCTGTCAGAACATGTAATATAGAATGGGACTCGACCGACTTCATGTGGCGGAGCATGACAACAAAGAACACCATCCACTAAAATCTCAGCTGGAACCTCCACTTCTCCAAACATGCATGACCAACTGTAGGTAGTTACTTCCTGAGGACTCAACAGAAATGTCCCAATAACCATTACCTGTTCGAAAAAGTAAAATGGTAGATGAGAAAGGAGTTATCTCTCCTTACAAAAACCTTCAAAGCAAAAAACAAAAAGATGAAAAATAAAACCTAAAAGGGTAATACCGGTTCATTAACAATACATACAACAGAACAACAGAATGAAAGTGCTGTTCCTAAGCATATATGGGCATACCACTTACATAAAGTTTGGATTATCGGGTAGAAAAGGTGTTCTATGAAAAAGCTTCGAAATTTTTACCAGAGAAAAGAGTGAAACAAAACCAAATTTACGAAAAGAAAGAAAAAATTGGCATATTGGATTAACCAGAAACCATTTTAGCTGAATGCTACGCCACAAAATCATATCTCAAAAATAACATAAAAATTACCTCAACTTCTGAGTCTGTCTGAGTCCATTTGGGCCAAAAGTCGATCATAGTGAAGCGCTGATCCTCGGACAGAGAAGGACTTAAGGAAGACCCAGCTGCTGCAGTTTCACATTCAACAGAAGTCCATGCAATACCTCCAGATGAAGACTGCATCTGCAAGTCCTCCATCTCCCCAAGTTCTTTACTAACCCACCGAGAAAAGCTGTCAACCTTTTTCAAACTATCCTCTTTTTTTAACAATGCTTTTCTAAGAGGTAGCGTTTGGTTTGCACTTGCTTCATATATAAGATCCTCGGGGCCTAATTTAGGTATATATGCTGCTTCATTATTGGTAAAAGGAGCTTGAAAACTACTAGGCTGCTGATTTTGACTGCCAAGTAGACTGGAAAATGTCCCGAAATTTTCATGTCCTCTTTGCCCAAATAAGGCAAGATTAGTAGTATCAGTCATACCAGAATGCGAATCCATGGGCCATTTTTGCAATGGCACGCTTTCCTGAACAGGCATCTAGAAGAAAGAGAATCTTAAAATCAGATCTTTTCAAAGAACCAACATTCATGATGAGAAAATGCATGCTTGAATAGTTAAGTAAAATAATTACAATGGCACCATAAGAAAAAACGTAGGCATAGATTCTACATATATTTAAAATGAATAACTTATGTATAAGCATGCAAATATCACCTGCCAATTTACTTGATTTTGAAGAGGCTGTGTCTGAGTCAACGGAGCATTATAAGGTAAATTCTGGTATCTTGCCAATGAATTCTCAAAGGAAGCATCCCATGCTGGGACATCACCTGATCTTTGGGAGTTACTTTCTTTTACTCTGTTCCCATGAACCTGCGAAACAATTCCAATGGCAGGAGCTGACGTCCAACCATCTGGATTTCCTAGGAATAGAAGAAGACATTCTCAGCAAACATGCAGAAATTTGGTAAGGCAAGGTAGCTTGTAAAGCAGAAAGCAAATGTGGTACCCAAAACAGAGGCCGTATTATAAGAATTCATTGTGCTAGCATTCTGATGATGTATTATCTGAGGAACAACAGTTTGAGGTTCAGGATTTGGTTGCAAACTGGAACTTGCTTGACGACTATCCCCTGCGTCAAAATGATATTAGTTTGTGTTGAAGCAGAACCAAGAGCAGAAATACAATCAACCACAGAGGCTCATCACTGAAATATCTACATTCTTAAACAAAAGATACCAAAGCAGATTTTATGTAAGAGAGAAATTATATACCAGAATCAGCATCTTCACATAATGGTGACAATATGCTGGATCGGGTTGTTGTTGAATCAACATTTACAGAGCCTGTGCCACTCAAAGAATTTGAATGGTTTTCTTTAGTTCCACCGGTACTCATCCGGTTACCCTGTATAATAGCATGACATATAACATAAGATGACTACATCAAAACCAACCGTAGGAAAGACAGCATTCACTTACAAAGGAAGATATAATGTTGAGTGATGGAAGTTCATATTTTAAGAACATATTAGTACAGTACCAAAGTCAAAGTTATACCTTAACCTCCAAGTAGTGAACAAAAACAATATGCATCAGATCCCTGTATCCATATAACATACAAACATTGGACATCAGCACAAACACTGAAAAGTAACACCAAATGAAGAAAAGTACCAACAAGCACATTTCATCCCAGAAGACATGGTTTCTAGAGATCACTTGAAATGGCCTTTGGTTTAGCCTTGTATGAACATTATCTTCGATTCATCTCACAACCTAGTCTCGGAAATTATAATAATATTCCTTTTCTCTGTTCTTTCGAGCTCATGTTCCGCTAATAAAATAAAAAGGCAATTCCCAGGACACTAGAAGACTACCAGACACACTTTACATGGTTTGATTTAAAGAAGAAAAATGAAGTGAACAAAGCAGAGAAATGCAGAAAGATAAACGTTTATGATGCTAAACAGAACAAAAACATATGAAATAAGGACAAAGATATAATAGACTCACTGTTCAAGCATCCAGTAGCACCGCCTCTGGAAGTTCTCATTATCTTCTCCATGGGCGTAGTAACAATGCAACACATCAATGCTTCCTACCTGTATAAAGTTAAACAATGTTACTACACTCTAACAATGTAAAACCGTCACTGCGTGAATCTGCACTAATATATAGCGAGGAGACATGAAAGGAAATATTATTAACCTTCAGCTTTTCATGAGCCTCTTTAACCGTTTTCCCATCTTTCTTCTTCCTCCAGTTGTGCCCATCTTTCCGGAAATATCTGAGCACCTTCCTATCAAAGAGAAAGAGTGAACCACCTACAAGAGTTAAGAAATTTCTGTCAATTTAGAGAATACAAAACCGCAATAAAATTTGTTGCACAACACACAAAAACTTGTTAACTAATCAGGGACTAACAGTATAAACGGGGGAGTGTAAGTTAGGAGAAATGATGGAAATCAGGAAGAAAACATACTGGGTGGTCGGTTGGGAGGCTCGGAGGCAATATGAAACTTTTGATGATTCCGAAGAATTTCACAAATCTCAGCAGGTCTCAGCCACCTGTGTTGTGCTTCTGACAGCAACTGCTTGATATCTACAAAAAGTTCATAATCAAAAGGGTAAGAAACACATTAAAAGCTACCAATTCTTTGAATCAGCATACACTTCCCATAGCTAAAACATTCATTAACACTCTCTTGCACTAACCAATATCAATTTAAAAAAAAAAATATATATCAAATGCAACAGAGCAATCTAACTAATAGTGATCAGATCCAAACAACTAAAGTAAATAACACGGCAAGGAAGATAGTAAAAAAAAAACGCGTAGAGAGAGAACCTAATCGAGGAGCAAATCCGAAAGATCCGCGATCCGCCATGGAACATAAACCCAAATAAAAAACCACCACAGAGAGAGATCTCTAGCTGTCGCAATCACAAACGAACCCTAAATCGATCTGGGGTTATGTAAGAAGTGAGCTAATAATATAAATAAATTATTTTTTTCCAGGTGTGAAAGCGATTCGATGATTTTTTTTTTTTTTTTTTTTTCTTTCCTTTTCTCTTGTCTTTTTGAGGGAGAGGGAACAAGAGGAAATCGGAAGGAAAGCGCCGATATGGTGGTGGAGGAGGAGGAGGAGGTTCGTTCTTTTATTAAAAGGAACACATTTTTATCCACTTAAAATTTGACGCGTGGCCACATGGGGGGGGGTGTTGAAAATTTTTATTCAATGTGTGTTTTCTTTTTAGTGACTTATCTTTATGAAGTTAATTATTTAAGGTAAGCCGAATTAAAACCAAAACAAAACATATTGGACCGGGCGGGCTGTTCAGTCAAAGACCAAGATTCACGTGCGCTATGAACGTTTCACTTCAAGATTCGGACAAAGCTGAATGTGCCTCCGCCGTTCATGTTGTACTCCTCAAAATCATTCACATAAAAAAGATAATATTTCTTAATACTAAAGCAAGCAAACAACAGTTGAATTATATGAGCCACGTGTATTCAGCAGCATTCGCCGCGAAACAGCTGATCTCACGTCGATTTTTTTTGTTCCTCAACTACTTTACACACTATCTTAGTCTATCTTTCAAGAAAAAAAACAGAGTTGGATCATTTTTTTTTTTTTTTTTTTACTCAGACAACAAACCTGTTACCTGAGAAGTGAAATCTATAAGTAACACGAGGGAGTGCCGTGAGATGAGTCAACTCGTTAGGAGAACAGCTTTACGAGCTCTGATTGTTTGCGGCGGAGGAACCTGTAACATGTCCGTGAGGTCTGTTTCCTCTGCTTTCGTCATTAAAAGACCGGATGAGATAACAAAACGGATGCAAATTCATGACTGGTGCCGCGGTTTTGGCGATTTCAATATCGGTTCTAAGCATGTGCAAGGTGTGCATATTTGTAGATGGTCCTCATATGTGTACAACTTTAGAGAAATTGTACATGACCCCAAAAAAGAAAATAACAAATAATTAACTAGGATTTGTATATTCTCAATTTCAAGTAGGGAATCTCAGCTTGAAGTGGAGGAGAATGAGTTCTGCATCGGCTGTGGAAAAGAAAGTTGAAAACTCGACGGTGAAGAAGGATCCAAACGGCGGTGGATCGGTGGCGGTTCCAAGCTATTGGGGAATAGAGACAGCAAAGATGAAAATAGCTCGGAGAGATGGGTCGGACTGGCCTTGGAACTCTTTTATGGTAAATTTCTGATACATCACAAATTTACGTAGACAAATTAAGCATTTCAATATGAATTATATATATATGTATATTTTGAACAGCCATGGGAGTCTTGTCAAGCAGATTTGTCGATAGATTTGAAAAAGCACTACGTTCCCAAGAATATCGCCGACAAAATCGCTTACCGGATTGTCAAGCTCCTCCGTATTCCCACCGATTTATTTTTTCAGGCATGACCCTGGTCCAAAATAAAACGTTACATATCCTTTTCATTGGTTGATTTCGTTATTTCGGTTTGGTTTGGTTTGTAATTTTGTATGAACTTATTTTTCCCACCATAGTTCACATACACGTTGTTTGTATGGATTTACGGTTTCACGTCACATTCAAATGTCTTACATTTTTCTCCCTTTAATGTTAACTATATATATATATGTTGTTTGGTCAGCAGAGACGATATGGATGCAGAGCAATGATGCTAGAGACAGTAGCTGCAGTACCAGGAATGGTTGGAGGAATGCTACTTCACCTAAAATCAATCCGAAAATTCGAACATAGTGGCGGTTGGATTAAAGCATTACTCGAAGAAGCAGAGAACGAGAGGATGCATCTAATGACGATGATGGAGTTAGTCAAACCCAAATGGTATGAGCGCCTTCTAGTGATGCTTGTGCAAGGGGTTTTCTTCAACTCTTTTCTCGTTTGTTACGTGATTTCGCCGCGATTAGCTCATCGGATTGTCGGATATTTAGAGGAAGAAGCTATACATTCTTACACCGAGTTTCTTAAAGATATCGATGATGGGAAGATCGAGAATGTTGCCGCGCCAGCTATTGCTATTGATTATTGGAGATTGCCTAAAGATGCTACGTTGAAAGATGTTGTTACTGTGATTCGTGCTGATGAAGCTCATCATCGTGATGTCAACCATTTTGCTTCAGTAAGTCTTGAAACACAAACTCTGTGACATTTATGGTTACAAAAATCATGGCTTTGAGAATCAACGAGTCTCATATATACGTGGATGTGTGTGGTGAATTGTTAATATCGTGAGTTGTTTGCAGGACATTCGCAACCAAGGAAAAGAATTGCGAGAAGCAGCAGCTCCGATTGGTTATCACTAAACCAATTTCAAAGAGTCTTCGACTTAGATAGTTTTCTTATGAATTTGGTTGAATGTACTAAAACACATGCTTTAGAAAGAGAAAAGGGTTTCAGATTATAAAATTGCGTCTCAACCATTCCAATCGCTTATGAATACTGTATGTAGCACGATCGATTTAATCACATAACGCGATTTGATCTACTATAGTCGCAGCTAAACCGGTACGAATCAGAAGTCGGTATCATCCGGTTCGAGTTGTAACGCTCAATAAGGGTATAAGTGTAATTAACAGTATCGTTTAGGGGCAAATTAAAAAGTCCCCCCTCGTCTCTTCGTAGATTTAACCTAATTTTTTCACTTGTCGCTATTCTTCTTCTTCTTCTCTCGCTCTTTCTCACTCCGCCGGCGGGAAAACCATGTCGCACTTCGGGAGGTCAGGTCCACCGGATATCAGTGACACCTACTCACTCCTCGTCCTTAACATCACTTTCCGTAATCTCTCAATCCCTCTTTCTCTCAACCTCGTTACAATATATGTTGATGGGCACTTGTGAACGAACTGGGTTTCTAAGAGGTTAGGGTTTGTTCTTTTTTTTATGTGTAGGTACGACTGCGGATGATCTCTATCCTCTATTCGCAAAGTATGGCAAGGTCGTTGATGTCTTTATCCCCAGAGATCGAAGGTTCCAATTTCTTCTCTTCTCTCTTCTTACTTGAGAAATTAGGGTTTCATTGTTTCTGATTATATTGAATCAGTCAGTTCGAGTTTTGAAACGGATGTGTTAATTTTGATTAGGACTGGTGATTCTCGTGGTTTTGCGTTTGTTCGGTACAAGTATAAAGATGAAGCTCACAAAGCAGTGGAAAGGCTTGATGGTAACTGTATCCAAATCTTTGTATTATTTGTTTGTTATATGAGTTTTATGCTATTAGGTGGCTAGGTTTAACAGGACTTTTTGTTTCAGGAAGAGTTGTTGATGGCCGGGAAATAACTGTTCAGTTTGCGAAATATGGCCCTAATGCTGAGAAGATGTAAGCTTCTTCTCTCTTTGGCAATGATTGAGTCAAGTTTCTTGTTTTTTACTTGCCGTTTGGTTTACTCGTAGAAAGATTTTTACCATCTTATATGTCGTTTACTCTTGATTTACGGGAGCTCGTAATGAATGTTTCCTCTTGAGACCATTTCCGTAGTTTGAGGAATTGGAAGCTCTCTGAAATAAAAAGCTGCATCTGTTGTTTGTATTTATTGTGTCAGTTCCAAAGGAAGAGTTGTGGAGCCACCACCAAAGTCACGAAGGTCAAGAAGCCGTAGTCCTAGGAGGAGTCGTAGTCCTCGGAGGAGCCGTAGCCCGTCTAGACGCCGCAGTCCTAGAAGAAGCCGCAGTCCTCGGAGGAGGTAATGTTTCTTCTTTAATCTGAATGAGGTTTGTTCTTTAATCTGAATTTTTTTGTTGATGAGGCGAACCACATGGAGTTAATGGTGATGCTATTACTCAACTAGCTTTTCGTACTTTATTCTTTAAAGTATTCCATCTCAGACCAAGAACCGTTGTTTGAATAAATCCCTAATCGAGTTACATAACATCCAGGTCCAGAGATGATTATAGGGAAAAAGACTACCGGAAGAGGAGCAGGAGCCGAAGCTATGAGAGGCGTGAAAGGCATCAGGAGAAGGATAGAGATCATCGTCGGCGCAGTAGGTCTCGTAGTGCCAGCCCAGATGACAAACGCAGAGTCAGAGGCCGTTATGATAATGAGAGCCGCAGTCACAGTCGCTCCTTAAGGTTTCTTCCATTGTGAACCTCTTTTCATGTTGTTGACCACAGTACTATGTTAAAATTATCCTGATTTCAACTTTTTATCATGCAGTGCATCTCCTGCTCGCCGCAGCCTCAGCCCTAGAAGTTCCTCCCCACAAAAAGCCTCTCCTCCTAGAGAAGTTTCTCCTGATAAGCGTAGCTATGAGAGGTCTCCATCTCCTCGTCGCAGCCTCAGCCCAAGAAGCCCTTCTTTGCAAAAGGCCTCTCCTTCTAAAGAAATTTCTCCTGAAAGGCGTAGCAATGAGAGATCCCCATCTCCTGGTAGCCCTTCTCCCCGGGGCAAAGCTGCTGCTGCTTCTCGAAGCCAGTCTCCTTATGCTGCGGTGGGTTACAAAAAGCACATTGCTTTAGATGTGTATTACAAATAACTTGATGTCTGAATTGTGCTTGTTTACATTTTTTTTGCAGGAATGATAGCAGCCACTTGTGAAGAAGACATGATGTATGAAAAACATGTTTGCTTGTATTGATGATGTTTCATCGTCAAGCACTGGAACGTCTACCCTCTGTAGTATTACTTGCTTTCTGTAGGTGCCCTTAAACTACTGACTGTATCTTTGTTTCTTGTTATCTTTCGGGTTTAGTGTCTATGTGCAAGGATTATTAAGTGTCTGAACCGGCCTTTTAGACTGGTTTGTTTAAATCTTTTTCGGTTTGGAATTCACAGCATGCTAACTCTATTCCATGGCTTGTCTTGAATTTTTCTAGTCTGGTTCGAGAAAAGAATTGACTGGGAAGATGGCACAACCATGTTGAGATTGTAGCTGTTGATGCTGTTTATGAAACTGTAGATGCTCGATGCTGTTTATGAAACCGTAGATGATCGATGCTGGTCACAGCATTCTGCTGAAACTTCCCTTTCCATACATAGTAGCATCTTTCTGTCTCTAACTTGTTGCCCCATCCTTAGAAGGGCCCGGTTCGTTGAGTTTTCAATCTAAGTGCAGTTGAGTTTCACTTATCTCTGTCTCTCTTCTGTTTAAGAGTCTTATCAGAAGTAACTAATACAACGATGAGATCACAAAGAAGTGAAGAACTAACTAACTAATGAGTTTGTTTTGGTCTGAACTTACTATTGAGTTTCTTTTGGTCTCTGTCTATACTAAGGTAGAAAGTTGAGATCACGAAGAAGTAATATGTAACATGTTATTGTTTTTGGTTAAGCAATGGTGAGATTAAGAAGCTGTGTAAACTCTAATCTTCGAGTCTCATGGTAAAAAGTCTTATACTTATTTGGCCAATAAGTCAACCAAATAAACCCTTTAATCTCCCACTCCATTTTTCTCCCCAATGCTCCGTTCCCAATCTTCCACACAACAGTCTCTCCATACTCGTCCCCTGCAAATATAACTCCTCCTCTTCTCGTAAATGACCGATACGCCCTTGCATACCGATCCTTGAACCAAGACCTCGGGCTCATTATCGAAAACCGTGATGGCTTTGTTGAGAAAACCTCTCTTCCACCAACACTGCTATCGTACAAGATCCAGTTTAAATTAGCTGTGTAGCCGAGCACAGATTGCTCGAACTTCCATGGGGTCATTGTCATGGTCGAGGCTTCTCGTCCAGCGACCCTTAGGCCTAGGGAGTTTGGTGGGTCGAAGGAGCCTTCTATAGATCTCTCGACTTCAAACTCTCGTCCCGGGTTGTTTGATGATTTGCTGACCGACACGCTTATGAAATCGTTTTGGAGAGTTGGAGTTAGCTGCAGAGAGATCCTTGATGGGAAATGCTTTTCGTGCTCTCCTGCTCCTCTTCTCGACATCAGTTTCTCGTTCACAAGTTTTATTACATCGTATCTGCATCCATTAGTTATGAATTGTTACTTGATAACCAAAAATAGAAGCTAAGTGTCAACAATTTTAGGCCATTTTATCAAAACCAGAGTCTTTGTACATATGGGGTACCTGATGTTGTCTATCTTCACGATTACATCGATCCACTTGTCTCTAACTATGACTTTGTGATTGAATTGCATCACACCTTCAAGCTGATTAAACTTGAGAGAGAATAACAATCTCGAATCAGCCATTGGATTGCTCGATCTCTCTACTTCCATGGCTTCAACGGGACAGTATAATTGCACTTTCCACAATCCATAAGTCGAAACAGCGTAAGAGAACAAAGAAGTCGTTGTGTTCTTGGTGGATTGAGAACGACGCTGCTCAATGATCCAATTTGTAAACGCTAGATTCACCGTTCTCATCCACTGCTCTTCCAAATTAGACCCTAGAAGCTTCATCAGAGATATCGTCGCTTGCCTTACATGACAAGTAACCAAATGGTTCTTGAGGGTGTTGAGACAGTGTTCACGGAGATACAAAGGAGCTTCGTAGACGCAAACGACGAACGAGAGAGTGAGAATCACGGCGTTGAATATGTCTTTGAGACGGTCGATCTTCGATGCACCAGGGTTAGGGATTTTGATCGTCGAATAGTTAGAACTTTTAGATGTATAAGTTAAGATAGATTCGACGAAATTGAAGAGAAGAGAGATGATTGTTGGTTCATCGAAAGGGTTTGGTGAGTTTGGTTTGACGTTGAGCTCTTGTTCAGTGGTCCAAAGATACAAAGGAGAATGATTATTGGATTGGACGATGATGGATAAAGTGAGAAGTGTAGGGTTAGGGTTCTTTTGTGCTATGAGATTAAGGGTTGAATTCGGAAAATCAGAAGTGGAAGGGCAAATGCAAAAGTGAAGAGAAGTTGTGCGCCATTGAGTGATCTGTGGGATATTTTGTATCCAAGTGAATACATCAGGGAACTTCTCGGACATCATTTTTTTTTTTTTTTTTAAATGTGGTTGTGTTTGAGTTTTGTCTGCGTATACACGTATATATAGATGCACCGTGTACGTTATACTGCATCTGTACGTTAAAGGGGGCCATGAACAATGAATTATGTGCAGGATTCAGCAAAAAGAAAAATGAAGTGATAAGCTTGAAATTACCTAAAAGTGGAATAATAAACTTGGCCATTTCGTTGGAATATACTTATATAATTAATTTCATCGATGAAGGGTTTGGATATACTCGTAGTGAATGATTATCGAAATTATTCACCACAACAGAAATATAATTTTGTGAAACTATCATCTATATCTTGGGGCGAATTAGTGATATCTAAATTTTACTATAAGTTGAATGCTAATTTTCATTTACTTCTGTTAATTGCTAATTTCGATTATTACTGATGAAAATTTTGAAGATTATGGAAAAAACTAACATTAAATTATTTTTATAGTATATGATATTTTTGTAATCATGCAACTTCATTATTATATATTTAAAGTTGCATAATTATGATTTTTTTATTTTTATTTTTTGTATATCGGAAATTTGATTGAGTTCTTCTTAATTGGTATGATAGAGATGGATTACTGTGCTATGGTATGCATGAAAATTGACAAGAGTTGACTAGTAACAGTAAAATGAAATTCAGATTCTTTGTCATAATCAGAAAGGGTTTATGTTCTTGCTTTTATCCAAAATGTACAAAGAAAATTTGTAAGAAAACAATTATTAGCCATAGATTCTTTTTTACCACTTTCGCAGCGTGAAGTAAACAACAATGTGGACTATTGCATAAATTTTTTTACTTTACGTACTTCTTTGGTTCACCCCTATCTAGTCATCTACACGGTGATAGTTTTCTGATGCAATCCACATATTTCTTACATTACTTAATCGAGCCCTTTAAAATTTAATGATTAATCAAAACTTCCTTCACTGGTAATATATCTTTACTGAATTTAGTAGAGCAACGAAATTAGATATTCTATATGAGTTTCCACAAAATGAGATAAGATTAGATAATCTAGAGAGACACCCACACGCTAAAAATCATGAACCATCACTACTTTCTAATTTGGTCACAATCCTCTTTTGTTGCTTTTATTCTCTTTTGGTGAAATTAGTTAGATGCGAAATTGCTTCTTCAGCTGTCATATTTAGCGCAGTTTCTTGCACCACACGTCTGGAGATACGCGTTTCTGAATCTGGCTGGCATCGCAGCACTATATGCATACGTGTGAAACGACACACTTTCGTATCGGTTCACATTACGCCCATGTAAAATTAAGTCAAGAATGTACCAATATTAGCCAAAATACATTTATCTTCTAAGTGATACAGAAAATGTCTCCACAAACTCACAAGTACAAAACTTTACAAGTGAAACAAAAGCATCATCATCATCCATTCACACGGCTTTTTCCCAGCCGCTCTTTGCCGCCAAGCGTTTGGATTATAGCTTCCAAGAGTTTAATCTCGTTATCGCGTTTGGAGATCTGTTCTTGCATTCCTCGAAGTTCTTCCATATGCAACTTGAAAACCTCTGAAAATATGAGTTACAAAACAAACATATGTCTCGTTTTCATCAAACCAAAGAATATGAAATGCATATAAATGTGCATGGACACCCAAGAAGCGGATTAATCAAAAAGAGTTGTAAGTGAGTGCGGTTATAAATAACATACTTGTGGTGTTCTCTAGCTCTTTTGTGACCTCTAAGGCACGTGATTCAGCAGCCTTTTGAGAAGACTCAGCTTGGCGTTTCTCTGACCGAGCATGAGCAGCAGCTGTAATGGCAGCATCTAGTTCTCTTTCTAGTGTTTGTACCCTTTGCTCAAGAACCTAAAACAAAAACATGGAACAGAGTAAACAAAATCTGAAACTATCACTTATCTTTAAACATGTAACACAGTCTTGGACACTTATTGGTAAAAACCTCAAGGTCCAGCCTTTCAAACCAACAATACATCCAAAAATCAAACAAAAACTCAATCTTCTTTCCAAAAAATCCATAAATATATAACAAAAATGTCACAATTACTGATCCAAAAAGTTACTAGTGATCAGAAGAGATCAGGTTTGGTGCAATATGGTGATTAAGTCTCCAAGATTCTAAATTCCTGAGCTCCAGTTTTAACAAAAAAACATAATGCTACTAATAAGTTCCAAAACTCACCATCCAATGCAATTCCAGATTCACACTGAGCTAGAGAAGTACTAAACCTAACTAACTAATCAAATCCACAAATCACCGAAGCAATCATCAAAATTAAGCCAATCAACCTCTATAAACTCGATATAAATCACCGGAAAAAGGATGAAACGGACCTTGATTGTTCGGGATTGCTCGGAGACGAGAGAGGCTCTAGAGAAAGTGTCTTCTTCGACGAAGACTGCTTTCTTAAGAAGAAGTTTCTGAAGAGAATCGAGATTCGATGCCATCTCCGTTATATTCTCCAACGATCCTTTCCATCTCTCATCGCTCCCTCCGATCTGCTCCTCCATGGGAAAGAAGAATATCAGAAAACGATCTCTCTCCCGGAGAAATATTTCGCCGGCAAATCAAAAAACTTGACTCCCACAGATCGATCGGAAAAAAAAAACAAACAACTAAAAGATTCTTTGGGCTTTCTTCGGCCCATATAACCCAAAAGAGCTGTTGTCTTTTTTTTTTTTAACCGCATGGCCCATTACGAAAGGGAAGCCAATAAGATGACGAGGCGTGTCCAGTTTCGAGAACATACTTAATGACGTGTACCAATAATAAGACTGGAACTGATAGGATCTCACGCTGCTCTCTCGTCCACAAGTTCTGATATTTAAAACACACCAGCTCGTTAAACCTTTTGATTGTGTCGACACGTGTCGGTATCATGGTCACTTGTCTTTTGATTCTCCCGAAAAATAAAAAACAAATTTAAAAAAAAAATTAAAATTTTAAAAAAAATTAGGAAGCCTTCATCTTCTTCATCTGCCGAACATCTCTAGAAAGTCCTAATAACAAAAGTTTCTTGAGGTTTTTTTTTTTTTTTTTCGATCTAGCTTCGATACAATCGCTAGGGATCTGCTGATTCTATCTGTGGTGTTGATAAATTATTTTGTATCGGTGAAGTTTTTTTTTGGGGAGTTTGCTTGCTAGTGGAAGAATCTGTTCTCACAGGTGAGCTGCTTATTATTTCGTTGAAACTTTTAGGGTTCATTTCTTACGTTTGGTGTGGAATCTATTTTCGATTGAATTTGATTTTGAAATTCCTGGTTGAGTAGCAAGCTGAGCTGAGGATTTCTCAGATTTGATTGTTCTTTGTTTTAGTCTCACTTAAGTGGGGTTTTAGTTGTAATGATGATAGGTTAACTCGATTTTGTTAGATATTACGAATACAGAAATTGATGAATCTTAGTAGAAGTGAAACGGGAACCGGAAGATGTGAGGATTGGTCTCTGGTTGAGTAAGCCTTTTAGATTTAAGGGGTTTTGGATTACCATTTCTTTAGGATTTTAATGGGTTTTGATTCTGGATAAGAAAGATTTAAGTTTTCAGTTGTGCTGGGTTTGATATGTCTATTTGTTGGAACTTTCTTCCAGCTGTTTAATATCTTATGTTTCTTATCCAGAAGCTGTTACTAGTAGTTGGAGTTACATGTTTTGCAATAGAGATGACTTTTTCGGGATAATGTCCATGGTTTTAGTGGTGATTAAAGAGTCTTGAAGTTGGGAGGAATGTTGGGCTTTTACATTGATGAGGTGAGACAGTGATATGACCAGTGACCTCTATGAGTCTTTTGTTGTTTGCTCTTCTCGTTTGTTCCTTCCTGTGGAAATTACTGTTGTGAATTTCTCACTGTTTGTGGGTTCGAGATCTTTTCAAAATGCTGAAGGACAATTCTGCCATCTCATATTTTACTTCTTGTTATCGCTATCACTTGGATGTGTATTAGGTTTGGGGTTTTTAACTTGTATTAGTTGGTGTGATGCTTCCCTAGCTTTTTTTTTTCTTCAACTTGCTAATGTTTATTTGGTAGCTAAAGTTTTTTCCTTTTTTTTTTTTCTTTTTTCAGCTAGATGATGATGGTTACATTCCGAGTGAATTGCATGGGAATGATGATGGTATAGTGCCAGACTCGGTGTATGAGGATGGAGGTCAGTTTCCAGTTCTAGTAAGTAGCAGAAAGAAACGAAGAAATGAAGATATGGGTAGCGGAACAAACCGTTTAAAGAGTAATACTTTTATCAAGAGAGAGGGCGATATGTTAGGAAGAAATTTATGGCCTAATAAAAACAGTGGTGCCTCTACGGTGTCGGGCAAAGATGTTCAGGATATGACATTGGAGGATGCAAACATTTCAGATCATGGTTTCACTGGTGGCAACGCAGATGTGGTTGAAAACTTCTCCAATGCAGATCCTATGTTGTGTGACAATTCCGCTACAACACATGATGGAGCGTATAATTATTCCCTCAATAACATTCCAGATGCTGAAAAAAATCTCAATTTTTTCGACAATGGAGACAAAGAAAGCAATGATCTTTTCTATGGCTGGGATGACATAGGAAATTTTGAGGATGTGGACAACATGCTTAGGTAAAGCTTAAGATATTCTCATTTAGAATCACACATTGGGGGCTCATCGCTTATAGGAGAAACATGTTATCATTGTAATTAGCTTACACTTAAATCTTGAACCCTGCAGGAGTTGCGATTCAACTTTCGGCTTGAATAGTCTTAATAATGAAGATGAATTGGGCTGGTTTTCTTCTGCTCAGCCAAATAAGGAGACAGAAGGTGCGATGACAGATGATTTTAAACCAGAAAAAATGTTGGAAAGTCAAAGAACCCCTATGTTGCAGGTTGAAGACTTTTTGAACAATAGTGAGTCCAACAATACTTTGGAAGATGAGTATGTATATACTGTTGCGGGAAATTCAGCTCAAGGAAGATCATCAGAAAATATATCTGATACGAGTTCGCAAAAGATGGATATATTGATGCTCGATGTAGAGGTTAGTCAATTTTACGCCTTCCAAGGCACATGCCACCACTACTTAGATGTGATGTTGCCTCTATGATGACTTTGTCTTTGGCTACTTACTGCATCTTTGGCGTACATTGCTTTCTAATCCTCAGGCTCAATTAGTCCTTTAGATATGAATATGTTGATATTTACAGTTTTCCGTCCATCGTGGTTAATGGTTTCTTTTACGGCTAGTGGATATTCCTTTAGATAAATATTTCTCAATGTTGAAGTCTTGATATAGTTCCTGCAATTTCATATGTTCCACTTTCTGTTTTACAGGCAAATTTTGAGAAGAAGCACATTGATCATCTTAATCATTTGCATGGGTTTTCGGAGAACAGTTCTACTTTACAGAATAGTGGCATTTCCAGGGAAATAATGGACACAAACCAGTATTACTCTCCCTCCGAATTCCAACAGAGAGGAGTTCCATTCTCACATGTCAACTGTGAGCAGCCTTCCGATCAAGTTTCAGCATGTGAAAGTAAATCTGGTATCAAATCCGAGAAAAACGCCAACACTTCCTCTGCTTCAAATGAGTCATACACATCAAATCAGGCACAATCTGTCGAGAGCTTACAAGGTCAAACTGTTGATGATCGGTATAGGAGGGGATTCGAAACGAGAGTTAACTTGCAGCCCGGGCAAGATATGCCTCCTTCTTTTGCTGCTAGTACCAGGAAGAGTAGTAAGAAAACCCCCATGGTGTTTCCTGATGCTGCTCCTATCCAGAAGATTGGGATTGAGAACGACCACAAAAAAACTGCAGCTGAATCGGAAACATCTAACATGCAGGGAAGTTCTTGTGTTAGCTCTGTTGTAGATGATATTTCACTGGAAGCAACAAGTTTTCGCCAGCTTCAGAGAGTTATAGAACAGGTACAACTTGTCAATAGATAATAGATGATATAAGGAAAATATTTACTGCGAGTTCTGTATGTGATCGGTAAAACTTTGCTGTTCTTTTGTGATTGTTATCAAAGTGTATTTATCTTACATTTTTCTTTTTACTTGGTTGATGTACACCTGCCTGCTCCAGTTGGATGTTAGGACAAAGCTTTGCATAAGAGACAGCTTATACCGATTGGCAAAAAGTGCGGAGCAGAGACATAATGGTGGAAATAGACAGGACGCAGGCGCAGGGTCGCATCTCGTGACTGGTGAAACAGACAAGTAAGCACCACCCTGCATCCTTATGTCCTGTTGCTAAGAAAGAATCTTAACGTCTAACTTTATATAGGGTTAGAGTCAAGTCTTGGACACATTTAATTACGCTCTTCTTTAGAAACTTGCACTTGGGTACTTGAACTCATCCTTCATTTCTTGTAGATTCTAATCTTTGATCGGTCTCATCCAGGTATGCGGGATTCATGGATATCGAAACTGATACAAACCCGATAGATCGATCCATAGCTCATTTGCTGTTTCACAGGCCCTCAGACTCATCCCTTTCATCAGATAACGATGTTCTCTCATATAAATCTCATCCAATGGTAAATTAAATCTCACCCAGCCATTTAACTTGCAAACTGTGTTGGACAGTATCTCATTTTCGCCATCATAATCTCCACAGATTCCTCAGCCCAATAGTAGTCCGAGCCTGAGGATAGAGAAACAAGAGGAAACTCCCGAACTTAGACCAGAAGCAGAAGTTGTAACAAGTGACAACAACTAGTGATGTCGACAAAAACTGGCTCTTTCACTGCTGAAGCATTCGAGATATGATTGTTAACATCAATCTCGATTTTGGCTAAGCGAAATTGCTCGGGCTAGTTTACCAAAATCCTGACTGCTTCTTTCATTAGAATCATGGATGTAACACAGTTGTATTTAAGTGTTGGGATTCGGTTCGAACTGGTTGTACACCTGTTTGCTCGAACCGGGTCTTGAGATATGTTCTTTGCCTTTGTAATATGTTGAAATTGTTAAGTAGGGGAAGAAATAGAGACAGCAAATCTGTAGATAAAGATGCTAGTTCTTTTTGTGATGCCATTATATATTCTGCTGTGTTACCAATTCTGCTGCTTTTTATGATATAAATTACCAACAAATTTAAGGGTTCCAACTTTTGACGTTATCCATGTATTTACCTGGCTGCCAATCACATTAATTGTATAGGTAGGATTAAAACTTTGTGTTACAAGCAACGACGTTACAGAATTTAGATGGTACAATGTTGTAAAAGGAGAAAGAAAAGTTTTGAAACATTCTAATCAAAAGTTTGCCTAAGCTGCATCTCGGTTTCACTTTTCCAAGAAGCATGAGAGGATTGTCCTCTCATTCTTTTGCTCTTCTCTTTATCTTTGATCGTAGATCCTTTCTTCTTCGCGTCTACGTCTGATACTGGCCGGTCACCACAAATGGGGCATACCATTCCTCTTGCGCTTGTATATGTTTTTGGTACACCGCATTGCAGACACATCCTGAACACATCAATAGAAATCCTAATTAAGCTGAAACACTTTTGCAAATTTATACTTAAACAAAGAATGAAGAAGAGACCACCAAGGGTTATTCATACCTCAAGAGATCTGCAGATTCTTCTGCGTTAGGAATGGTTGCAGTAGATATCCGCTTTTCACCACTCACAGAAGATGGTGGTGCATCGATATCGTTTCTTACTCTCTCATGGATTCCTACTAGTTGAGGCTTTGCTTCCATGACAACACCTAACAGGCCAATACTCCAAAACCATCAGTGCTTAGATAGAGAGCATATAACAGTTCCATAAACAGAACTACGAAACCGGATTAGATAGAGCTTACAAACAAAACTGCCTGGTTTCTTCTTTCACAATGTTTATGCTTTAAGTACCAAAACAAGCTTCTAAAGCTAAATCCAAATGTCACATCTATATATAGTTACCACCAACAACATGTAATCTTGTGAACTTTAAAGCTAAGCAATGTGAGACAAAGATGCAAAAGCAAGTTGTTGTTACCTTTGGGTTTAACTTTCTTCTTTTTTCGACTAATACGCTTTGCATGCTCTGCATCTCTAGCTGAAGCTTCTGCATCCGCTTCTGTGCGGTTGTTCAGAAACTCCGGTGGCCCCGAAATCTACAAAATTTTCAATTAACCAATAAGTTAGATATACTAGAACTTCCAATTCCAACGAACCCTAACAAGGTTTTCACTCTCACAAGATCTCTCCGGATGCTCAAATCCCAAACCTAACTTAATCTAGGAAACGATGAAATTGTGAAGGTAATAATAAGAAAGATCAAAGAGAATGATGACCTGAGAGAAAATGTCGTTAGCTGAAGGAAGACCGGAGTCTTTAGCGGAGGAGGCAGAAGCGGAGAAATCGAACACAGAGGACGATTCATATCTCCGAACACCATTATTAACCTCATCTTCGTCGGAGTTCTCGTAATCCCCAATAGTTCTCTCTTCTGCTTCATCTTCTTCCGCAGAAGAGTAGCCTTGAAGCAGCGTCAAGCTCATCTTCTTCTTCCAAAGTTCCTCCTCCGATCTCTCGCCGCAAACAACTAACTTTTGTTAATTTATGCTTTTAGCCCCTTAAAGATCACAATCGGCTGAAACCAAACCGGAATTAAGTTTGTTATACCGGATTATCCGGTTTAGCTAGAAATTATTTATAAACCGATTTGGTCTGCTGGTGCGGCGAAGAACCTTGAAAATGATAAGAATCTTGCCGAGCTTACGGTTGTCTCCTCTGCTCTCTGCCGCTAAACCTTTTTGCTCATCTTCTCCGGCGAGAGAGCCACCGCAATACGAGGCTAGAACTGCACCGGTTTCTAATTCTCTCCTCAGTATAACTCCCAAGACTCCACTGTTCCTTAGAACGCCGTCTCACGCAACTTGTCTATCCGAAGTTTGTAAATGGCACGATTGGGCGAAAGATCTTGCCACCTCCGTAGAGGAATCTACGACTAATTCTGAAGATAGACTTGACTCTATTATACTCCACCGTGAGCTAAAATGGCTGATCGAAGACTCGATCGAAGACGATCCTTTAGTGATTCTACACAGATATGAAATCGCGGACGACGGCGAGAAGAATGTGAAATTGAGAGTTTCGTTGGAGGAGCTTTACGATTTATGGAGACAGAGGATTGAGAAGCGTCGGCCGTTTCAATACGTCGTCGGATGTGAACACTGGAGAGATTTGGTGTTGTGTGTTGAAGAAGGGGTTTTAATTCCGAGACCGGAGACGGAACTGATCGTTGATTTGGTGGAGGAGCTTGTAACGAGAGATGAACGGTTTAAGAAAGGTTGTTGGGTTGATCTTGGGACAGGAAGCGGTGCAATTGCGATCGGTATTGCTAAAGTTTTGGGTAGCCATGGGAGAGTTATAGCTACAGATCTTAGTCCGGTGGCGATCGCCGTCGCTTGCCACAATGTACAGAGATACAACCTTCAGGTTAGTCTATTTTCATGTTAAACCTATTGTGTTCATGGAATTGGAAGCTTTCAACATCAAAATTGTAATGGATGAAATTTCATGTATCTTAGAATGATCATGTTTTTGAGACCTTGAATGATTCAGCTTTGGTGTCTTCTCATCATTGTGATGTAATATGACTAATCCAGGGGATGGTTGAGGTGAGGAAAGGATCTTGGTTTGAGCCTTTAAAAGATTTAGAAGAACAACTTGTGGGGATTGTGAGTAATCCACCATACATACCAAGTGATGACATTCCAGGACTACAAGCTGAAGTTGGTAGACACGAACCAAAACTTGCATTGGATGGTGGTATCGATGGAACTGATAGTCTTTTTCATCTCTGTCATGGGGCTTCTCGGATGCTTAAACCCGGTGGCTTTTTCGTTTTCGAGGTACATACCCTTTTTTTTTCACTCTCTTTCTTATGTTTCTAATCTCTGATGATAGAACAGCGGAAGTTAGTATAGGAAGAAGATTAAGATTGCTACTTGAAAAATTAAAAATCTTGATTGGTTAATTACTCAATTTTCTTTATATGTTCACTTGATTTGATGGTGTTTGCATATGTTAGTCATGATATATTACTTCCACCATGAATGACTGATCCTATTGGTTTATGATGATGCAGACCAATGGAGAGAAACAAAGCAAGATAATAGTTGATTACATGATGACCAATGATCTCAAAGACTGTTTCTCTGATTTAAAGATAGTTCCCGATTTTGCTGGAATCAATCGGTTCGTGACTGGCTTTCGCCTCTGAGGATATTATTACACAACTCGATGTGGTGCTATTTCCCAATACTTGTAGGACTGATAATTAAATTACAGTCTACCTGTACTAATTGAACTAAAATAGTTCATGTCTTTTGTTAAGTTCATTTCCAATTCCATCAAGTCATGACCTAAGTAAACTGAAGCATTGTAAAATAAATAAATAAAATACAGCTTTGAGATGATATTTTGAGTGAACCAAGATCATGGCTGGGGTTCTTGTCACTGGTTACGTAGGTACTACTAGGTATAAAAATTGTAGACTTGCCCAAAAAACAAAAACAAAATTGTTGACTAAAACGTATATGGGCTTTGGGCTTCAAAGCCCAATCGTGTTCACATTAGCTCGTTAGGTTTGGCCCATTTATGCTATATAACCACTACTAATAAATTCATCAGTCAGCTTGCAGCATTTTAGGGTTTATTTTGGCAGAGTCGATTTCACCTTAGCTTCCGCCGCATCCGTCTACAGGTTCGTTCGTTGTTCCGTCTCTCTGATAATATCGTCTATCTTCCGGATCGTCCTCTGAACATATTTCTAGAAGCTATTCCTGTAATGTTTCTAGAGTTTGAGTTTCTTAGATTTCTCCCTGTCTTGTTTGTATATTATTGTTCGTTCTGCATATATTTTTTAAATTGACTCGCTGCTCGATGATCGATCGTACTAGTATAAGGCTTTTAGTTGAGAATGATCTGTGGAACACAAGAAAAATATAGATTATTGATAAAGTATTTTAAATCCCTGGTGTTGTGAATTGATTCTAGTTGCAATACTTGACTTTTGTGTTGATTTAGTGATTTGATCTGTAGAACAGTAACAATTATGTATTCTTTAGTCTATAGTCCAACTATTTAGCCTTGTTAATACAATCATTTGGTTCTTTTATAATTTTTGATTTGAGCTGAGATTTATATAAAGGTAGTGTTGACATTGCCACATTTGTGTGAATGCAGAATGGATTCTCAGATCAAACACGCCGTGGTCGTAAAGGTCATGGGTAGGACCGGTTCTCGTGGTCAGGTGACTCAGGTTAGAGTCAAGTTTACTGATTCAGACCGTTACATCATGAGGAACGTGAAAGGACCAGTTAGGGAAGGAGATATCCTCACTCTCCTCGAGTCCGAGAGAGAAGCTAGAAGACTCCGTTGATTCCATATCTCCTCATTCTCTTCCAGACGTCTACATTTTCATGGTCTCTTGTCTTGTTTCTTGGTCTTTGTAGTCCAAGTTTTATTTTTATATTTTTGTTGCTTTGTTTTAAATTAATTACTTGAGGTTTTGTTAAGACAATGTTTGGATCTAGGCATTTATCCTTATGACATAGTGAACGTGTGCTACTAGTAAAACGTAAAAAAAAAAGAGTAGAAGTCGAGTTTATGTATATCTCAAGCTTATCTTTGATATAAATCAAGCTTTTCGAGATAAGAACGTTAGGGTCAAATTTTCTAGCTGAACAACTTTTAACACCGTTAAAAATACTCTCCGGACAACAAAAGGTAAACATGATTTAGTACTTGTTAAAAAAAAAAAGAAGATTTGGTTACTTTTTTTTTCCTTTTATTTGGTTACTTAAAATTACAATTTCCTTATCTTTTAGCAACTAATGAATCACACATGTCACTAAACAGAAATTAACTAAAATACTAAAAATAGTTCTTTATTATATATTTATTGTTTTTGTTTGTCTTTATCCAGTCTTTACCAATTCACCATTTATCTGTTTGACACAATATATTTTTACCATTTATGTGTTAAAAATGGCTAGAGGTTAAAATTATTAAAAAAAAAAACAAAAATTTAAGTTATGGAAGCATCTACATGGTACATGGACATATGAAACAAATACTACTAAAATAAAATGAAAACATAGATATTTTTGATTTATTGGCTTAACGGTTTTAACCATTTTAACTCATGCAAATAAAGAAGAATATTTTGCAAATTTTGAAATACTATAACTACCTAATGTGACATACCAAATAACAAATACTTTATTTATCAAATTCAACGGTTTTTACTGTTGTTTTAACCGTCAAAAAAATCTTAACAAACCGATTAAAAAAAACAATTTTTATCGTTAACGCAAAAACAACAATTTGAAAATTTGAAATAGTAACTAATTGTAAACTAGGAACAAAAAGCAGAAATCTTTGGATCATCTTCTCAATGATAAACATCTAGTAACAACAAGTGAAAGGAAAAAAAAAAAAACAGAGAAATATAACTGTTACAGACTTACAGTATTAAAAAAAAAAAATTCAAAAACGCTTTTAACGTCTTTTAATTATTACATTCAACGGTTTAATAAATTTTGTCAAAAAGGAATCCTAATCACGTGTTTTTTTTTTTAATTAATTAATGATAATTACCAATTTAACCTCCGCGTTCTTACCCCAAAATCATATCTCTTCATTCTCTGTCTCCCACACATCTCTCTCTCTCCTTTATATAATTTCAATTCACACCAACAACAACAACAAGATCTCTCCATTGACAACAACGACGACGGAACTCAGAGAGCCCCCTCATCTCAATCCTCTTCTTCTTCTTCTTCCTCCTGGTACGTTCTCGCTTTTATAAACCTTAGCTTCTTCGTCATCTTATCAAGATGATAATGATCTTCGATCGATTGAGATTTCCTGATTCTGTACATCGCTATGTCATTTTTACAATCTCGTACACACATGAATCTCTCTCTAGGGCTTTGATCGCGTAGCTTCCTTGATTTTAATTTGGGTTATCTGATTCGCCACCGTCGGTTTTGTTGTGTGATCTGATATTTTTGAGTTGTTTTAGGTTGAATTCTGGGTTTTTTTTTTTTTTACAATCTTTGTCTATATGCATTTGTGGAGATCTGACTCATATGACCTTGGTTGATTTTGATCTCAATCTCGAAATTGATTTGATTAAAAGTAGATTTTGTGATCCCTGTCAAATATGGATGCTGTTTTGTTTACATATAGAGAGATCTTTTTGGAGGCTTTGTCTATGTTATGGAGTATATACACTGATTAGGGTTTTGTTTGGCTGCCTCGAGTTTTATAGGTTGTTCATAGTTAGGCTTGTTCGTGTTCTTGAGCTGTATACTTTTTTCAGAACAAGTCGTTTGGTGTCACAGGATTGTGTGAATATTATCAAATAGGAAGCATGTCATTTTGATCAAACAAGATCCTTTTGTATTTCTTTTCAAGGTTCAAGTAGTTTATTAATTGGCTTCCTTTAATTGATATCTGTTCTTCATTGATGAACCCGCTTTTGGTATTGGTTCATGAGTTGTGTGACTAATGTTCGTGTATTATATATGTTGTGCAGCATTTTCTTTTGGTTTTTTGGTGGCGTTGAGACATCATCATAATGTCTAGCGCAGGGGATATGAAAGACCAATCAGTGGAAGGAAACCTCACCAATGAGACGGAGAAGACAATGCCATCATCACAGCAGGAGGTTTTCATCTAGTTCTCACACTAGATATTGTTCGATAACCATAATTAATATGATAACATGATCTAACTCTTTTCTTTAATTGCATTGTGTAGGAGGCTGTTGTAAAGAAGAAGTATGGAGGGCTCATGCCAAAGAAACCACCACTCATTTCCAAGGTATGTTATTATCTGGTCTTATAAAGGAGATTTTGGGTTCTTTACTAAGATTTTTATGAGATGCGGTTTTTTATCAGGATCATGAGCGAGCATACTTTGACTCTGCTGACTGGGCTCTTGGAAAGGTAATATATTGGATGTGTGACTCAACGAGTGTTGTCTCTTTTTGGGTTGTCATATATAAAAGCTCTCTCTAATGGTACCACTCTCAGTTCTCATGGTGTTCTTATTATTGTCTTAAACAGCAAGGTGTTGCAAAGCCAAAGGGACCCCTTGAAGCTCTTCGTCCCAAGTTACAGGTAAATTGAACTTGAACCACCTTTCAGTTGAATTATCTGTGGGTTTGTTTCCAATTCTAAGATCTTGTCCCGCTTTTGCAGCCAACGCAGCAACAGACGCGTTACAGGAAGTCTCCAATGACTCCATCTGAGGGTGGTGAAGGTAATTTTCTTCATCTTATCACCCCTATCTCAAAGCAATTTACAGACTTTGCTGATCCATCATGTTCCTCTGATACTGTATTACAGATGGAGGAGCTGCTCAGGCTGAGGGAGGTCGGGGAAACCAGGCGTAGAGAGATTATAATGTGTGAAAACTCTTTGTGTAAGAATTCTGTTATAATCGGATATTTTGCTGTCCATTTTGAAACATCAGATATGGCTTACATTAAAATCTTAATTTGATCGCATTGCGGCAATTCAGAAATGATATAGTTTAGCCCTTTCGGTCTGGAATCTCTGGTATTATATATTACTACGCTAATCGTTCATCATGATTGGCTAATGTTTACTTAGTTTATAAAGCTATCGTGACTCCTAATTCAAAAATGATGCTACTAAACATGCGATAACATTTTAAGCCAAAAGGTCAAAGTGGTAAACTTTTCCTCCATGCAACTGAAGATATCTCTTATGCAAGGAACTCTTAGTTTATTTATTGTTATTTTTACTTGGTAACTATTACTCTTGCCACTATCAGTAGTTTACTAAGATTCATTTGTTAGTTGTTACTGTGTAGTAGCTTTACTACAAGTCCCAGAAAATATAGATGAAAATGTAGTTTTGGATCATCTCAACATATTCAAACTAGTATATTTAACTACCACCTATATTTAGATGATCATGGTTAAATTGTTATTCCCTTCGTATTTAAAATTGTCATATTTAGATGATCATGATCAAGCAATATTTTGGATTCTTTAAAAACAGTGTTTCCTTCTAAGTGATGTTTATATTTTTAAAATTAATTAATTATTAAACGATATATATGAGCATTTTTCTTTGTTTTATTATTGGTTGAATTGTCTTTAAATGATGTTTAGTTTTAAATAAAAAAACATAAGCGATTTCTTTAATTCTGAGCAAAATGTTAATTTTTTTTTTGAATTTTGTGTAAAAAAGCCCTAAATCATTATAATTTTTTTACATTTTTATCTTTCATAAAAAAATATAGGTTAATCTAACGCAGATTTTTGTTAAATAATCTCTCAAAAATCCGTATAATTTATGTTGCATATTATTTTTTTAGTTTCGTATGATAACTACATTTTTGGAAGCTTTTTGCAGAAAGAAACCCCTCCCTCCCCCCTTTTTTAATATTTATCTATAGAGTATAATACTGTGCCGATCAGTATTGACAAACAAAAAAAATTGATATTGAACTTTTTACTCTTTAGTCAGCTATTTCATCAATTTTGTCTCAATAACAAAGTCTAAAACCTTTTTTCCGCACAAAACCAAACTCAACTTGCTTTTTTCCTGAAAATCCGTAAGCCCCCATGAAGTGGAAAATTGTATGGTTGGATTTGGATGCAGAGGTATAGTGTTCGTCAGAGTCTAGTATAAGCAAGCTAACCAACCAATACAACACATACGTTCGCAGATATTATAAAATAAACAATTTAAAAGTTTAGTAGTTACTGGTAAAAAAAAAATATCAAATCCAAAATATTGATGCCATAACACAATCGTGTGTTCACTGAAACTTCAAACATATGACATCAAAAAAAAAAAAAAAAAAGAGTGAAAAAGCCGGAAGATAAGGAAGATTTTGTAACATATGGAAGTCGGAGATACTTCCAAAACTATCCCACTAATTGCCGGATTCTGCAGTCTGATCCCGACTCCTCTTATTATGACTTCGGTCAAAGTCAGCTTCCAGAACATTATCACTTTCGATCTCTATTCTTATAATACATTTATTTGTACGCATATAATCACAAATTTAATTGAAAGAAACTATATGCATGATGAAAACAATTATCAAAATTTTAAAAATAGATCAGTGGATAAAAACAACGTAACCATCGATATGCATGGTGCTTATACGCCGTGGCCGTTGTGTTTACATCGTGAACGTAGACCGTTAATTAATACAAAAAGCGTGGTACAATTTCATTTGTAGTGCAGTGGTACATAAATTATCGTCATATCTCTACGGCTAGCATATAAATATGATATGTTACCATATGTTAATACAAGTAAACGCAAATAGTAAACAATCCTAATTTGACACAGTCTTGCTCATAATCGCAATCTAATTTTCATTGGTTGAAGAACTAATTAATATAATAAAATCCGTTAAACCGAGCTTTTGACCCCAAAAAAAAAGCAATTATTCAGACAAATAAAGCTCATAATATTCTTAGGATCGATGATCATCTAGATCTTATCTCATATACAGTCAGCGGTCATGGTTTTGAGGAATAGAACAACAATACTAGCTAGATATGAGTCGGTACCATATATATAATCTTCATCTATCTTAGTCATGATTCTTCGTGTAATCGACATATATGTGAAGTAGTACTAGTCTTTGGAGATAATAATGTGGTTTTGTTCCCATATTAGGTTTTTTTTGTAAGTTAAATTGTTTGCCAAAAGCCGTTTGATGAACAAGATAATGTTTCTGTAAGGGACCTAGATTTGTGGAAACTTCAATTTCACCGGAAGAGTTTTCAGAGTAATTTCCATAGTTGGTAGAAAGACCAAATTATCTTGATATTTAAGACATCTCTACACTACCAAGAATCATAATTCTAATCACACTGTAACCGAATCAAGTTAGATGTTACTTCATTTACTGCCAGTAGTATAAAAGTGCGATATCATAAACCTTTGGGTATATTCATATGAAAATCCACTTGGCAGACTTGTGCACTGAAGTTTTAATTTGTTATTCGTTCTAATCCTCTTATCGAGATCCACCTACCACAAAAATGGATGTATTCTGATTTTCCAACAATAATAATTAAAAAGCCATTATCCTAAATTTCTTATTATATATATTTTGCTATAAATCAAATAGAGTTGAACCAGAGTTCAAAACTCGTACGTAAACAATATTTCTGTCATACATTACATACATATATTACAGAAACGATCAAAACGAACAAATCCAAAAACAAATTGCTTTTAAAGTCAACGAGTCGACCAGCTCACACCGCACTGACCAGCAACACGCGCTTTTGAATCTCTCAGTAAACGATGTCGTTTTATCAAAATCACCACAAACACTCAGGCCGGTTTCGTTGACTCACACGTCACGCTTTTGACTTGTCAATCTCCTCTATAAATAGTAGCTAACTCTCTACTCACTAAAACTTAAAACACACACTTCATCTTCTTTAAAACCCTAAAATAGAATTACAAGATGGGTTTGGTTAGATCATTGTGCTTATTCATAACCTTCCTTAGTTGTCTCATCAGTTCGGTCCATGGCCAAGCCGCCATAAGGCCGGGTCCTGTTACTGGCACAAGGATCGGGTTTTATGCGACCACGTGTCCTACAGCTGAAACCATCGTCCGAAATGCCGTGAATGCTGGTTTCAGTTCTGACCCCAGAATCGCACCCGGAATATTGAGAATGCATTTCCACGACTGTTTTGTCCAAGGTTGCGACGGTTCAATCCTTATATCAGGTGCTAACACCGAGAAAACCGCCGGTCCGAACGTCAATCTCCGTGGATTTGAAGTCATAGACAACGCCAAAACGCAGCTCGAAGCCGCGTGTCCAGGAGTTGTCTCTTGTGCTGATATTTTAGCCTTGGCAGCTCGTGACACTGTCGTCCTCGTAAGCCTTTATTAACTCATAATAAACGTTAACGTTATACACATTATGCTCCTTAATTATTTCGTAAACACATATGCATTAATTAATGTTACTTTATTATTTTATATCATTATATGTATATAACGTTATACGTGCATGGTTTAATTTGCATGCAGACGAGAGGAACAAGCTGGCAAGTACCAACGGGACGTAGAGATGGTCGAGTCTCTTTGGCGTCGAATGTTAACAATCTTCCTGGTCCCCGTGACTCTGTTGCCGTTCAACAACAAAAATTCTCGGCTTTAGGACTTAATACACGTGATCTCGTCGTCCTCGTTGGTCAGTTATTTAAACTTAACACATTCAAGAACTACAATTACCATTAATTCATATATATATATATAACGTTAGAAAACCCTCTTCATGTGTTCAATGAATACTTGGCAGCCGTCAAGCACCTAAACCGTCTGAACGTCTTAAACGCATGAAGAGTTTCTTAACATGCAAGAGAAACAAACTATTTGCAAATCTTTAGTATCAGAATAACAACAACATATACTAAATTACTTTGAACATAATTGAACAGGAGGACACACGATCGGGACAGCAGGATGCGGTGCATTCAGGAACAGGCTTTTCAATAGCACTGGACAACCCGTGGATCCAACCATAGACCCAACATTTCTGGCGCAGCTTCAAACACAATGTCCCCAAAACGGAGACGCTTCAGTGCGCGTTGATCTTGACACCGGAAGCGGTACCACTTGGGACACTTCTTACTACAACAACCTAAGCCGTGGCCGTGGAGTTCTCCAATCCGATCAAGTCCTTTGGACCGATCCAGCCACTAGACCCATAGTGCAACAATTGATGGCTCCTAGAAGCACCTTCAACTTTGATTTTGCGAGGTCGATGGTCAGGATGAGTAATATTGGTGTGGTTACGGGGGCTAATGGGGAAATCCGTAGGGTTTGCTCTGCGGTTAATTAATCTACTGATTAAAATCCGTCGTGATAAAACTTTCATGACGTTAAGTACTTGTTTCGAGTGTGATTTTAATTTCAACAATAAATAAACTATAAACCACTAGAAAAGGACATAAGACAAAACCCAAAAGTGGGTGAATGAAAATTGTATCTATAAGGTGTTTGTATTCGATTTCTTTTGGTTTGGTTTTTAATGTTATGTCATCACAAAAATTTATACTATATATATTGGCTTCTTTTAATTTCATAATCTATCAAAACATATCTTATGCATGTATCATAAGTAATGATTTAAAACTGAGTCTGGATCCAAAATAAACAGTAAACAAAGGGAAATAAATGTCAACAAAAAAGTAGTGAGTAATTTGGATAAATATTTTATAAATTTCAAATTATGAACCTAAAATCAGAATAATACGTACGTACACCCTTTTCAGTAATTATTCTATTTTAAATCAAGAAAACTTATAAAACAGTTGAACCAAATTAAACAGCAGTCCATATTAACATACCCAATAATAAGTTGTTAACCTAAAGGTATATGGTCACATAACAATGATATGGATTCTTGACTTTGTAGTTTTAGTCTTCTAGATCACAATTATTAATATATAGCTTAAAGGATTGAAGACTGGTCAATCTCTTGATATTCAGAATATCATATTCTCAACTCTCAAGTATCAAGGATCAAGGACGGCCAAATACTCTTGTAGTCTTGTCTGCCAATCATTCGTTGCATCCTGGAAATCTTTGGTCTTAACTTTTTTTTTTTTTTTTTTGGACATAAGAAAATTTCGTTTTTTTTTTCTCATAAGCATTAGAATATAATACGTCAAATTAAAAGATGATAAAAAAGCGAAATCTTAAGTGATTTGTAATCAAGCTTTAGGCAAAGCTTATCTTCAACTTGTCACTGTCATTTTTTCTCCCATGCAAATGCATGAATCAGTAAACTTTGGCAATCCTATTAATGGCTATTATAGTTAATATGGTGTACGCGTATTGATAAGTTTGATTTGTGATGTATTAAGTGAATGTATTAGCTGTATTGATTTAGACCGAGCTAGTAATTCTTTTCACACTTCAAACTTCAAAGAACAAACTTATTAGATTTACAATTGATGTCTTGTTCACAATGTTTTGAAAATCGAGTTGGATAAGAAACGGTATTATTGTTAATTAGATATACATAACTATATAAATATCCAAGTCAAATGATCAGAGTCGGTTATTATTTATGTATGATAGATATAAATATATATACCATTTGATATATATATATATATGTCCATAACATTCTCTATTTTGTTTAAAGTGTAATATTTTTTGTTCTAGCTCTTTGAATATTATATATAATAATATTAAAACTTTCGACCAATGTAAAAAACTACTTTGTGTTTTTCTGTCTGATCACAATCTGATTGACCAGAATACATAAATTCATAAATATGATGGTGTTTCACAAACACTGTGGTACTGGATCAATGTTAGAAAATGATATATATATATATATATATATATATACAATTGACATGATTTTTAGCCAGTGTCAAATTTATATACGGACTCTGATTATAAATTATATATGTTAATATAAATTTTAGTCCAACATTTTATGACATATATATTAAAAAAAAAAACTGTAAGATGGCGTGGCTCACGCGTCTTGCCATTTTTTTTAAGATTCGAAGCAAAAAACTCCAAAACGGTTCGAGTAGAAGACAACATCCGTGTAAAAGGTCTATTATTTCAACGATTCCACTGATTTATATAGTTTTCAATTGTACTCCAATTATTTTAGGATTAAAAAGAAAAATAGAACGAGACAATCCAATTGAGTCATTGACTATTGATATGCATGTATATCTCCACCACCATGCACCACTAAAACATTTTGTTTTTTTTTTTTTTTTTTTTGGACAACGTTTCTGATATTTGATTATTGCAGTCTACCTCCTCGATTGATTCTGTGCAGATTTTTTTTCCTGGTCTCATGAATTTGTAGTGCATAGTTTTTTTTAAACGTGCACATTACAATCAAAGAACGATTGATTTGATTGGTGTTCATGTTTTTTTCCCAAAATACGAAATATTCCCCGAGACAAAATTTGTTGACTTTTGTGTCAGAACACATAGAATTGAAAGTTGGGGTTTTTTTCGTATGTCATACAATCCAAAAGACTAAAAAACAGAACTTTTTTTTGTGTGTTTATTGTCGTATACCGTCTACTTCCAAATGAAGTAGTTTTGGGGTTTAGATTGGCTAAACTAAAATTATTTTTAAAATATTGGTATATCATGCATGCATGAGGTACTTTTGGGTAATTTATTAATGATTGTGTGTTTGAAAAAATTAATATTAATGATTGTGTAAGTGATTTAACAATTGATGTTGAGTGGGACAGTCCTCGTGCCTTCATAGAAAGAAAACGCGTAGAAAATTTTTAAAAAACAACAACAACAACAAGTGCTTAAAAAAGGAAAGGTTATAACAAGACGTAATTACCAGAGAAAATGGCCGACAATTCTCTTATTCATAATTTTCCTTTCTTTAATGGGGAATATATACTATTTATAGTTTATGAATAACGAAACAATATAATAGATCTTGAATATATTTCAGACATACCATAAATTATGAAATCTTAAGTAAATTAGATATGGACGCACAGTAAATGTAAATTGTAAACGTTAATTTATTTTCAAAGTTTTTAATTAGTCTCGTGACATCAATCTTTTGGCCTACTTGATCAACTTGTTGCAGTATGTATAAATAAATTAATAACAAACAATCCAACTTTCTTAACTTCTTATTTTCTTATATTTCTTTGTCAACACATACTCTTTTTTGCTAAATGTCAACACATACTCTTTCTTCTTCTTAATTTTTTTTTCTATTTTCCGTCAATACAAAATCCATAAGAGTAAAGCATAAATATCAATATATCAGTTTCGTGATTTTGACATGAATTTTTATGTATTTGTTTCGTTTAAATGCAATTGCGTAATAAGAGTATGCGTTGTGAATTTTCTATTTTAATGTTAACGTTGTAAGAGTTAATAATAGGGAATATATACAATTTTCAAAAGATTAAATATGATCATTCTCTTCCTCATATACAATTACTTTTATATTCATTACATATATTACATGTTATTTGTTTAAAATATAATTTTGAACGAAATTATATATTGGATTCAAATGAAATGGTTAGGATTTAAATTTTACAATTAGAATTATATATTCGTTCATAAGATATTAGATTTTACAATTGAACGAAATTATCGGTATAAATGAAATAGTTATATTTTACTATTAACGAAATTATATGGTTCACAAATAAGATTAGTTTAGATTTTACAATTAACGAAATTATATTGTTTAAGATTAGGGTTTAGATTTTACAATTAAAATGAAATTATATCGTTTGGTCACAAACAGTTTAGATTTTACAATTAAAACGAGATTATTTGTATCAACAATTAAACGTTATAGTTCAATATAACATGTAAAATATAAATATTACAATTTTAAAAATCATACCAAATATTTACACTTTCTATCTAACACTAAATTTCTATCTAACACTAAAATCATTGTTTTTACTCCAATAGAAATTTTAATGAAAATTATCGTATCTCTTAAATAACTTTAAAAATTGTGGTATTCTTCTAATTAACCCTAAATAATAAACCCAACAAAAAAATAGGGGAGATAGATAAATTAACATATGCTCGTTAAATAATATATTGACAATAGACGTGAAAGTACGTGGTATTATATTCCGTAGACAAACATTCGCTAACAAACACAAACTGGTTGTCAGAATCTTATTAATTCTTATCCGTTGCATAGTGACTAGTTTAACTTTTTTATTTTATTTTGTGTGTGTGTGCAAACAGTGACTAGTTTAACTAATCAATGCAATGAGATGTTTTTAGTGATGGCGGAGACATTACTAACAAATGAAAGGTAATTATATGATTGGAATAAGTGATAGATAGTTTGAAACGGTATAATGTTGACTAGTAACAATATGGAGAAAAGTAAAGCAAAAGATGTAATTACAGATTAATGACAATCGAAGTGGTACTTTAGATGTTACGTTTCTAATCAAATCAATAGCTCAAGTTTAATAATTACGTATAGTCGTTCTATATCTAAATTAAAAAATAAAAATTGAACATATATTTTTCTCTCTTGTAATGGTATAGTATAATAGTACTAGTTACTTGAACATATATCTTATTTGTGACAAAACTAATTCACGAGTCACCGCTACTCTAATAGGGTTTCAGATAATACAAATGTTTTCCAAAGATTATCTATATATAAGCCAAATAGCATTCGAAATAGGTTAAAGAAAAAGAGAGAAGAAACTCACAAATCTACGTATAGGTAGTTAGGTACATACATGGACCATATTCATTTGCTTAAATACAATATCAACAAAACAAATCAGTATAAAGTAAAAAGATTATAAAATTATAATACCAGTAATACGTAGCTCCAATTAGTTAATGAGTAGCCCGGCATTGCTTACTCATTTAACTATACGAATCATTCACTATTTTTCACTATAAATACACACAAAAATATCAAACTGTTAAACACAACAAATCAAAAGTAATAATCCGAATTATTATTACATATATGCACCCTTTGGTCATAAAGTAATTAGAAGACACCAAAATGGGGAATGTTACTAAGTTTAATCCTCGCTTCCTTCTCTTACCGTTATTCATGGTCCTAGCTGCGACTGCAACCGCACATGCCAACCAATTCCTCCCAAGGCCTCGGCTCGGGTATTACGGTAATTCATGCTGGAATGTAGAATCGATAGTGCGGTCTGTGGTCCAGTCAAACTATCTTGATAATCCAGCCAATGCTCCGGGCATTTTGCGTATGCACTTTCACGATTGTTTCGTCCAAGGCTGTGACGCCTCCATTCTCCTAGCCGGACCTAACTCTGAGAGAACGGCGATTCCGAATCTGTCGTTGAGAGGGTTTAACGTCATCGAAGAAGCTAAGACTCAGCTTGAGATCGCTTGTCCTCGAACAGTCTCTTGTGCTGATATTCTTGCACTCGCTGCACGTGACTTCGTCGTTATGGTATAAGTGTATAACCTACTCTCTTTTTTTTTTTTTTATTATATGTAAGCCCATAGTTTTTTAAAATATAACTTTACGTAATTAAATGGAGGTTCTGTATGTATGTGTAGGCCGGTGGACCATGGTGGCCAGTTCCATTGGGACGACTCGATGGTCGGGTTTCGCTAGCCTCGAATGTCAATTTGCCCGGACCGACCGACTCGGTTGCCGTGCAGAGGCAGAGCTTTGCCGCAAAAAATCTTAATACCCAAGACCTCGTTGTCCTTGTTGGTACGTAAACCAAGCTGGTTTCAAACATGCATTTTTCCCCCCGATTTTGGGTTATATGTGAAAATTTTATTCTCGTGAAATATTTCTGCAACACGTACCACACACACACATGGCGCGCGTTACATATTAAATGTATACCATGCTACTCCAAATTTATAGACGTAACCTTAATTATCCAACAATTTCTTGCACCTTAATTAAGCTAGCGTAGCATTAATCAAGTTGTGTAATAATTATTTTTTATATATAATATATCAAAGTATATAATTTTGTAATTCTTTCTCTCGAGATGCCTTCTAATTTACATAGAGCGTTTGGTATATAACAGCTGGACACACGATAGGAACGGCCGGGTGTGGTGTGTTTAGGAACAGGTTCTTCAACTACAACAACACAGGAAGTCCGGACCCAACCATCGCCCCGAGTTTCGTCCCTGAAATCCAATCTCAATGTCCTCTCAACGGCGACCCCGCCACTCGTGTCGTGCTGGACGCGGGAAGTGGAGACCAATTCGATACGTCGTTCCTTAACAACTTGAGGAATGGTAGAGGTGTCCTCGAGTCTGATCAGGTCCTATGGACTAATCCTCAGACCCGAGCCATCGTGGAACAGCTTTTAGGACTAAGGTTTCCATTTCTGTGGTTCGGAATGGAATTCGGCAGGTCGATGACCAAGATGAGTCAGATTGAGATCAAGACGGGTTTGGATGGGGAGATTCGTAGGGTTTGTTCTGCGGTTAACTGATCAATATAAAATTAATTAACCATTATGATATGATATAAAGTATAAATAAAAATGGAGATTATATATAAGGTTCAATAGACTCTCCTGCTTACTAGATGATAGTATAATAAAGTTACTAACAATAAACTGGTTTAACATTTTTTAATCATTTGTGATTATAAGTGTTTAGTTACGTCGTTGTGAGTGTGAGGGGATAAGTCTTTAAATCACATGCACATACGGAAAATTAAAGAACATGTTATGTAATTGTAGACTCTTAAGAAATTCAAACTAAGCTATATATATTAATATATATATGTGAAGATCTCTTGTTTAATTAATATCTCTGGTTGTTAAAAATGAAAAGAACAATTGGACTAAAAACAGAAACAATAGAATAACATTTAGGTTAATATAATTAGCTAAATAACATAACAATTGAGTTAATACATCTAAAGTCTAAACATGTATCAGTTTTTAACTCGTGGCAATGAAAGTAAGGATGACGAGATTTCCGCCAATTTCCGGCAGAAAACTAGGCGATATATGAATGTAAGTTTCCATCTCATATATGTGCTCGGTGATGGGTGAAATTTGTCCTTTCTGATATTTTTCAAAAAGAGAGTTGGACCGATATGAATTAAAACCATGTGTCATGTTTACTCCTGTACAAAAGTTACCTCCTTATACATGAAATAAGAATTTTGGTTCCTTAGTTAAGTGAAGTCAATAAAAGTTGGAACGATTCAGTTTGAATACACAGTTCGAAATGAATCTAATCATTGGTTGAAAAATGATTAAAAGGGAATAATAGTAGTAAGGATGATTATATAACAGTGGTTGACTTTGACAATAAAGAAAAAAAGACAAGTCAATGATATTATGCCATCGAAGTAAATTGTCCCTTGGTGGTTTCATTAAACAGGACATCCTCAGTCATTATATGCTCTCTTATTTTGTTTTCCACCGACTGTAGTGGCTTATCTCTTTACCATAATATTAGTAGTATTTTTCAAATGATTATCTCTATGCAGCAAATATTTAAGTTCACTGTATATAAATTTTGATCGAATTCATTTCATAAAAGGAACATTATACAAAAATTACAAAATTAATTCACTAAAATATTTTTTGGTACATACTATTAATTCCTATCAATATTTTGTGGTCAGTAAAATAGTTCATTGACCAAGTCTATATAATCATTAAACATCATTATCTTGCTTCCCCCATTTGATTTCCTTTGACAAAGTATATAACTATATATGCATAATCGTATACATAGTCGATTTTTTTAATCACATTCATAACATCAACATGTAGATTAATATATCATAAGTAAATCAGTAAATGTAAATTTTATATTTTAAAACATGAATAAATGAATATATACGTGTGTAAGTTATTAACGATTCACAAATCTAGAAATTTAACTTTGCAAACTACATACATTTCAAACGCATTAACAAAAAAAATAAAGATATTTCTATAACTTCGATTATTTCAAGCTCTTTCAAATGTTTTATCTTTTCTGACGACGAAAATAAATATACAACCAAATGACGTACAACTTCAAGCTAATAAAAAAAAACAGAATGATTAAAGTTGTGATTTAACGGCTACACACGTGGTTTCGTCATCAGAAATTACACATATGCATGCCAGCTGCGAGTACATATAATGATATATATATATATAATATAATGTTATGTACTTATGTTATTACTTTGTTACTCGTTAATTACTTCAGTTTAGGTAAGTGATTAATTTAACTAAGTAAAGCCATCAGCATCTATATTTGTTTTGTATCAATTCCCCATGCATGCACAAACCTACTATTGTCCATTTTTTTTTTTTGCAAAACCTAAAAGATTCTATGGCGGTGAATACTTTAAATTTTTTAACTTTTTTCATCGAATGAATAGTATTACCAGCTAATCCAAAAGAATAGAGAAACAAATATACCATTATATATAATAGACGATTTGATAAGAGCTAGAAAAAGTCAACTATGCCCGTTACATTTTCTGATTTTCATTATCTCTAACCACAAAATGTTCTGACCAAATTAAAACTTTGTAAACTATATTATCGCCACGCAGTTCATCGAGCTAATCTATGAAGCAATATTTGACCCTAATATATAGAACATACATCACTATTGTGGTATCAACTTGTACCGCAGAATTTCCTTTTAAAGCCAATTGACCCTATATTATTTCATCATAAACAATTTGCGTTTACTGTTTCTTGAGAAGATTTGATAATTTTCCCTTAAAGTATTGTTAACCCCATTAATCAAGTACAAAGTTTGCAAGTTTAGCTAAATGTTCAAAAAGCACTAAGTGATTTGTTCTCCAAAAAAATTAAGATGCTTTTCGTTTATACCATTCACCGTATATATTAGTTTTCATATTTTTGAACAGGAACTTTTAATCCAAATGATTATAGCTATAGGTGCGACTTGAACAAACTTTGATTCTCTTACCAATCATCTACAACTTAAAACCAAGATAGCTTCGCTCAAAAGGAAAAAAAAAATATGTGTATAATAGATGTTCAATGGACCGACTATTACACATCATTATATATGCAAAATAATTATTATATTAATGATTACTAAATCAACTTAGAAAATTTCCATAATTCTGCGTCGTGTGCCGAAGTTGCTCGATACAATTGTTATTCCTACGACTTTTTTTGCCTATATATACAAACCCTTTAACACCAACATCAAAACACACAACAATTAGCAACTTCTATAAAAGCACAAAGAGTTTCTTATTTACTAAAAAGAAAAATGGGTCGTGGTTATACTTTGCTATTCGTTCTAGTAACGTTTTTGGTGTTGGTTGCAGCTGTAACCGCACAAGGGAACCGTGTCTCAAACCGCGGTGGTGGTCGAAGACCGCGAGTTGGGTTTTACGGGAATAGATGCCGAAACGTAGAGTCTATCGTGCGATCGGTGGTTAAGTCTCATGTCCGGTCGAACCCGGCTAATGCACCTGGACTTCTGCGAATGCATTTTCACGATTGCTTTGTCCGTGGCTGTGATGCCTCGATTCTCCTCGCTGGTAACACCTCGGAGAGAACCGCAGGTCCCAACCGTTCATTGAGAGGATTCGAAGTTATTGAAGAGGCTAAGGCTCGGCTTGAGGTTGCTTGTCCTCGAACCGTTTCTTGTGCTGATATTCTCACCCTTGCTACCCGAGACGCCGTCGTTTTGGTAATATATACCACCTACAATCAAGGATTATATTCTAGTGGTTTTACTATAACCGCACTATATTATACTTTCGGTTTCTTATAGATATCATATATCATACGTATAGTGCCGTGTTTAACGGTCATTTCATATTGCCTTACGCAGAGCGGTGGGCAAAGCTGGAAAGTGCCATTGGGACGTCTCGACGGCCGAATCTCGCAAGCCTCAGACGTGAACTTACCCGGACCAAGTGACCCCGTCTCTAAGCAGAAGCGAGACTTCGCTGCTAAAACTCTCAACACATTAGACCTCGTAACTCTTGTTGGTACGTTGTTATTGCATATGGTTTAAATGTAACACTTTAGAATTATATATTCAGAAAAATAATTAGCCGTTAGTTCGTATATTTATATCCTACTAGCTAACTTGGTTAGTTTTGGTTATGACCAGGGGGACACACAATAGGAACTGCTGGCTGCGGTCTAGTAAGGGGAAGGTTCTTTAACTTCAACGGCACAGGACAACCTGACCCATCAATCGACCCGAGGTTTGTGCCGCTGATTCAGGCTCGATGCCCTCAAAATGGAGGCACCCGAGTCGAGTTAGACGCTGGAAGTGTTGAAAAATTTGACACATCGTTCCTAAGGAACGTGAGGTCAAGTCGCGTGGTTCTCCAATCTGATCTAGTCCTATGGAAGGACACCGAGACCAGAGTCATCATTGAAAGGTTATTAGGCTTACGCCGACCATCCTTGAGGTTCGGAACCGAGTTCGGGAAGTCGATGGTCAAGATGAGTCTCATAGAAGTTAAGACTGGATCAGATGGGGAGATTCGTAGGGTTTGCTCTGCGATCAATTAAGAATAAGAGCACAAATGTGTGGTTTATTTTTAGTTTATGAATTTGTTAACTAATAATCATTTGTTTTATATAATAAGCTTGATATAGCATTATTTTGTGGTCGATGGTTACGTTTTGATTTAAGATTGTACTTGTAACAAAATTGTTTGTGGTATATAAAAGTGTTATTTGTTTCTTCACTCGTGTACGGAAGAATGAACGAACTTGTCAAGGAATAAAAGTGTTGAAAATGTATGATTAATGGAAGGTTATCTATACTCCATCAGTAATGATTAGCAAATTCATTAATTAGTCACTAGTTTTGATATACTTTTATCCAAAATACTGGAGTTGATATTTAATTATCTGAAAAGATTTAAATATTATATATGTTGTTGGGTCAATTTGTTGGATTAGAGAAGTTAAACCTCTTGTGGATTCCAGTGAAGTATACAATCGCTAATCATTATCCTAAGTTTGTTCAAAAATGCCTAATTAGAAATTGGAAATTTTTTTTTGGTCAAAGAAGAAGAATTTTTTTAATAATCCTTTTATGTAGCAAAATGATGCTTTTGTTGATTAATAATACAAGATTTGGGTGTTTGATTTCTGAATTGCCGTTACGCGCTGTCATATTCAACGCAACATCCCCGCACTTAAAAAATCGAAACAAATAACTTATGGGCTATCCAATGTCTATGAATTGATTCATAAAACATGTGGACTATGATCAACCAAGAATATGCATCATCAAAGTTTTTGAAAGATATTGGATCGATGGAGGATGATATTTAGGGCCCATTGTGTTGATAAGTTAGTCAAAACAGGTCAACATGATCATAAATTAACGAATGACAGTAAATTCCTTGCAATACTCTTAACTTATTTTAGCTTGAACATAAAAAAGTAAAAACCATGATGTAGTACAAAAAAAAAAAATAGTAATGACATCTCCAAATTATGCATGGCCTAAACAATTTTGGGCTTTTAGGGTTCCATTAGTTATTGGCCTTTTTCTCGATTTGGGCTCCTTTCTGTTTTGTTTTGCAGTTCTTGTATTACACATATTTTAACTTTGACAAATCACAACAAAACGTAATAAGAATAACAAAGAGTGGATTTTTTTGTTACCAACGAACAGTGTATTCCAGAGTTTGATTAGTGAAATTTATGCAGGAAAAAAAAAAATTCCAAGACAATTGCCACAACCGCAAATTAAGATCATCCTTGTTCAACTAAGATCATACAAGTACAACACTAAGAAACCATTCACCACCACAAACTTCTCTAACCCAAAACCAATTAATCCTCATAACTCAAGTATCACCAACAATGAGAAACCACAAAGATTCTTCTACATCAATCTGCAAATTTCTCATTTGTCCCTCACACATGTTTCAAATTCAAACTATACATCATATAAACCTACAACAAACCAAAAAACAATTTTGCAGATTTAAAGAAGAAACACTAGACACTCACTTTGATGCCAGAAGAATCTCAGGTTTTTTCGCCTTGCTTGGCGTGTTAACATTCGATGAACCATTAACAGTCTCCGCAGCTACAGTCTTTGCAGCGGTTCGTGCGCTTGTATCGAGGTTAACTAAACTCCTTGTAGCTAAAATCGCCTGCGGATTCAAATCATGAGATGCTCTTGCGTACAATGATCTTACTGCATTAGAAGCTGCATCTTTAACATCTCCAGTATTCAATGGACTAAGCAAACAATGACCTAGAATCCTTAACGTAGGTTGAAACAGCTCCCATGGAAGTGGAATCCTCACTCCTCTTCCTCCAATACCATCAGAGCTGCTAGAGTGTTGTTCTTCGTTCTCTCTGATTGCTAATCTATCAAAATCCTCTTCGATCTCAACGCTACGTCCACTACTACCATTGAAAGAAGATGAATCTCCAAATCCATTGGTTAGTGCTAAGACATTATCTTCGTCTCCATCGATTTTTTCTTTGCAATCGCAATCTTGACCTGCCCAATCAGCAGAGAATTTACAGAATTCAAGCTTAGACCAAGCAGGCATCTGTGAGATCTCTTTGAAATAGCATTGTAGTCCAACGCCAACGATGCTAGCTCGTTTAGTTGACTTAACGGCGACCTGAGGCTCAAGCTGCGGTGACAAGACTCCGACGGAGGCCGTTGGATTAGAATCACGAGATCTGTCAACGCCGTTTCGCGGTGAATGGTAAAGAGATGGCTGAGAGAGATCTGGGATGTGTACGAGTATAGGTTTACCTCCGCGAGATTTAACCTCGGCGGCGTAGATTGCGAGAAGCACAGCTTCGAATCCGGAGAGAGACGGAAGGGAAGACGAATCTATGGAGTGAATTCGAGATAAGTACATTCCGACGAGTAAAGGGAGGAACGAGAGGACGACGAGACGAAGCGGTGGATCAGAGGAGAGGTAGGTTTCGTATAGCCATTGACAAAGCGGATCAGATCCAGAACCAGAAGCTGGATTACAAAGAGAAGAAGAGATCAACGAGTAAGCAGCGCGAGAAGAAAGCAACGATAGCGCCGGCCGATCGGAATCAGCTAGAGAAGAGATCGGAGTTACGTCGCCGTTTTCCGAGAGGAGAGATGAGAGAGAGAGGATACGAGAGCGTTGCTTTGAAACTGACTCCCACCAAGAATGCATCGGATCTCGATCGGCGGCTGCGGCGGCAGCAGCGGAGGGAGAGATTCCTGAAACGGCAGCGGTTGGTGTGGTAACGGATTTGAAACGGTGAGGAGTGGAGGAAGAAGTGGAGGATGATGGAGAAGGTGAGCCGCCGAGAGGCTTTACGGAGAAGTCCATGGGAAATTGAGTTTGACTTGGGTGGGGGAGACAAAAGGGAAAAGTTTCAGCTAGATTCTAGCAACACCCGATTAACAAGGATGATCGAAATAAATTAGGACCACTGTAATACAATTTGTTTTTATGTGGCTAGTTTCGAAAGATGATAGAAGTTGTGGGGTTGTTTTATTATTTGTTTCTTTACAATACCAGGTTTGGTGGGCTTCGGGTTCACGGCCCAATTGTAATAAGAAAAAATAAAAATAGATACCGTCAGTATCGCTTGAAGTCGGTAGGTAGCTTTCTTTACGATCCCGATTCTGTGATATTTTACACGTCGACCAAATCAAAATCACCCAACCGGATTCTTTTTTATTTTATTTTTGGGAATAAGATTTGTTGCTTTTTAACATACAATGGTAAATCAATCCTCGATATACTATACAATTGCATGTTTAGGGCAAAAGATTGAGGAGTAAGTTATACAACATATGCCACTTATATAATTATCTCTTATTTTCCAAACTCATGTTCAAGAAGTAACTTACTTTTCTATGTAGGTGAATCGTGGAAGCTAAATATAGTATTTATCTTCTTTTTTGTTTACGCTTCTTCTTTTACTTGTGGACATTATACGTTATCAACTACAAAAGCGATATTGACATGGTACAAGTATTTGCATTCAGATTCAACTAGTTCAATGACTTAGTAATAAAGTCGGTGGTTTAAGGAAATTGAATGATACACAATCATTTCACTATTTACATGGAGACTGGAGTCAATGGATTTAATTATCGATCGATCCACAACCACATAGAAGTTGAAAATACCAAACATTAAAGAAGGGTTTTGAAAATAAAACATTTCCTTAAATGATAACTAGTACTTCCTCTGTATCACAATAGATGATGTTATACAATTTTTACATGAATTAAAAAAAAACATTTAATGTCTAGCAATAAATATATTATTTATTTATAATAACATATTTTTATAATTATTAACCAATAATATTTCATCAAACTTTTAAATTCTTATTTAATGATTCTTGAAATTTGTAATTTCTTAGCATTAATTGATAAAAGTATACAAAAAATCATCCTTTCTGATACAAAATAAAATTCTACAACATCATCTATTCTGATAAAAATGGAGTATTTTCAATTTTTGACCATATGAGTTCAGAAATTAAAATTGATTTCTGGATATCAATTATACAGTTGGTTATTCTATTGAGTGTTTTGTTTTTGAGAAAATACCCAACTTTTTTACACTAGTTTGGAATCCCTATAATTGTTAGAAATATATACAGCAAATTTCGCCTAAAAAGGAAGCCAATAAACAACAAGAACTCGGAGGTGTGTTGATAATTATTTAGTATGAACGCTAATAATTTTAGTAAATGAAAATAGAAATCTAATCAAATTTCCAAATTAGTTTTAAGAAAATAAATATTATAAAAAAAAGAAAGCAAAGGAAAGATGAAAGGGCAGGTCTCTTCGTAAAAGACCCCACGATCACGCATCCATATGAAAATGCATGACACGTATACCTAAACGTCATCGTTTTTATGCACATTACCCCAAACCCTTAAACCGACCTACACTACATAATTACTTCTTCCTCTTCACTCTTTCCACTTCCCACCATTAAAAAAAACCTCTCTCTCTCTCTCTCTCTGAACTCTCTCCTCAGAAACTCAAAAGAGCAAAAAGAGAGAAAAAGAAGAAGAAGAATCAAATCCCACACAATGGCCGTTACACTTTCCTCAACCGTGACACCTCTCCTTTTCGCCATCCTTCTATCTCTCTCATCCGTCTCAGTTCTCAGCGCATCTCACCACCACGTGGCGGCGCCGGCTCCTTCTGTTGACTGTTCAACTATCATACTCAACATGGCTGACTGTTTATCCTTTGTTACGAGCGGAGGCACGGTGACGAAACCTGAAGGTACTTGTTGCTCTGGGCTTAAGACGGTGCTCAAGACTGACGCTGAGTGTCTCTGTGAAGCGTTTAAAAGCAGTGCTTCTCTTGGAGTTACTTTGAACATCACTAAGGCTTCTACTCTTCCTGCTGCATGCAAGCTTCACGCTCCTTCTATTGCTAACTGTGGATGTAAGATCTACTTGTTTCTCTTCCGATTCTGTGGATCTCATTTTTTTTTTGAGCGGTTTCTTAGATCTATATATATTTTTTTCCATTTTTCAGTTAAATTAAGTAAATGTTTTTTTTTGTGTGTTTTATAAATTATTTTTAAAGATAGGTTTTTTTTTTTGTTATTGACTAATTTACTTACAATGCTTTTTTTTGTTGTTGTTCTTGCAGTATCTGTTGCTCCTACTGTTGCTCCAGGTATTTTGTATATCTTCTTTATTGATTTTAATTTATTTTGTTTCTTAATTTACTCTTTGATTTTTGTCTCATGCAATGCTTTGTTTTATTATCTTTTTAAATGTCAATTGGAAATATTAAACAGGTCGATTGTTTTGATATTCTGGGTTCTTGCTTGGAGCTTTGAAATGTTTATTATCTTGTTTTAGTTTGTGTGGATGTGGTGAAACCCTTTTTATGTTTTAAAAAAAAAGATTCCAACTTTAATCAATTGAGATTCGCTATATATGTATTCTGTTTGAGTAGTTTGATTTCAACTTTTTTATGAGTTTGATGAAGTTCGTAATTTGGAACCAAAAATCTTCAGGTCTTGCTCCAGGAGCTGCTGCTGCTGCTGGACCTGACTCAGCCGGAACTCAAGCTCCAAACCCGTCTCCAGGGAACGACGGATTTTCTTTGATTCCGATCTCGTTCACAACCCTATTCAGCGCCGTATTGTTCGTATTGTTCTCCTTTAGTATGTAAAGAACCTGAGCCATTTTTCACCAGTTAGATTTGGCTGTATGAAATTGGTTTTAGGGTCTTTTTAGAGTTAAACTATGTGTGTTTTGTTTTGGAGTGTTCTGTTTTGGGACCATATCTGTTCTCTCTGTTACTCTTTTAGTTTATGTTATTACTTTTGTCCCCCACATTGGTCCTAATTTTTATTCGAGCTATATCGGTTGTTATTATTCCTCACTCGATTTATCCTAAAAATAAAAATTATCTGTGGTTGTTTAATTATAATCGTAGTTTTCTTAAGAAGCTTAATTTGTTGGTTGAATCGTGGATGATGTAAATTATAGTTGCAAAAGAAAGAAAAGTCTTAGGATAATATCATCACTCTTTAATCTGTAATTCTACTCAAAGTTTAGTACAGAAACAAAATTTCAAAAAATCGAAGTTGGACAAATTTAATAGTAAGACAAACACGCCTATGTCCTTTTTTTTTTCGTTACGCCTCTGTCTTTTTTAAGGTGTTGTAATGTCAAACTTATGTAATAATTTTTTTTCTATTTTCTTTTGGATCAACTACATTAAAATTATAATGACACCATTTTAGACATTTAGTAAATAAAAATTGGATTTTTTTTTAGAAAAGGTTTATGTAAGGCCCTGAGCTACTCAACTTCCCTTAAACAGCCTTTTTCGCACCTTATGAAATAAGTATCTGTCTGTCTGGAACAATATGGTCCACACCTACCACATATATACCGTCACTCAGAACCGTATGTCCTAAAATATGTTCAAAAGTTCCATATTTCTTTTTCTTACTGTACAGTTTGACTATTGTACCATTTCCAACTATATCCTATCAAACGAGTAGAAAACATCTCTAGACCAAACGCATCTGTTGCCAAAATGCATGATCCTCCCTTCATCTTGTTTTTAAGTGTGTATCTAGTAAGCATGTATAAGTTCCGGCATCCAACATTTCCTTCAAAAGCCTCATAGGGACACTGCATTGTGCCAAAATTGGTAGCCCAGGATGTCACTTAAAATCGCAGTCTCTATATATTGGTCACATATGTCTTTCCTTTTTAGCCTTTAGGACATATGCATAGATGGATTTGTAAGTGCGAAACTCATTTCAAGAGTTATATGGTCTTGCAAGCCTTAACCATATTCTTGAATTTACATGATGACGTACTTTTGTCGGTCTTTTAAGTGTTACTGGGGCTACGCCACCTACTACCATGGGCTACTTATATATCTCAACACATAAATTGAGTTGTGTATGATATGAGAGTAAGAGAGGTTAGTGATCTAGTTGATGATCACATTGTATATATAGACTCAGTGAATCACAAAACAGAATTAGTGTAGTGTTTAAATATACCTGAATAACCTAACCCGGTAATTTTGTAAAACTTTAAACGTTTAAAAAAAATAAAATAAAAAAAAATCTGATGAAGGAAATACAAAATTGTTACTGTACGTGACATCGTGGAAAAATAATATTTTGATTTTTTTTCCCCCCCTTCTTCATGTGATTAATTTAATTAACTAATGATTAGCTTTTTTTTTTTTTATTAGATTCAAAATTCAAAATAATCAATCAATGTTAATGATATAAAATCAACTGTCGATGAAAATTACTAATCTGTCGGAAAGTGTCCGTCGTGGACAAATCACGTTTATATCAATCCTTCCCCCCCACGAAGATTTTCAACTTTTCTATATGATCGCGTGGACTTTCCAGCGCACGTTAGATCTCCTCCCTTCGCCATTTTTTTTTGTTTGTTTAACTTTAAATTATTACTTCTACGAATTTACTAAAGACCAAAAAATTAAATTATTGTTAAAAAAAAATAACAATTTCAAAGTGTTGCGAATAATAATAATAATAATAATTACTTTTCCCTTTCTCTCTCTCTCTCTTTGTCTGCCACCAACAGCCGAGGACGACGACCGTATCCACCACAACAAACCGCTTCCGGCTTAGACGACGGCGATCTACTCCGGCCGGTTTTGCTAACTTGATTCTGCTTCAAATTTTATTTGAAATTTTTAAGCGGAGAATCTCTGGGAGCATGAAGAACGGGATTATCGTTTGATATATAAGCTGATCGCTTGGTTCTTTTTCCTGAGATTTAGTTTTGGTTTCTGGGGAATTTTCCCGATCGCCTTCGGTTTCCGGCGATTGGATTGAGTAAGATACGAGGAATCTCTCTTTGCTGTGTTTTTTAATCTCTCTTCTCGCGATTTAGGTTTTGCTGGCCTCGGAGAGTTTAGCTTCGTCGATATAGGGCCATTGGGATTTTGAGCTTTTGGAGGTTACATAAAGGTCTATTTTGAGTTAAGGTTTTACGAATCCAGCCTAGGGTTTAGTTATCGTGTAGAAGGTTCTTCGGATTTTGTCCTGGATCCGTCTTCTCGACGGATGATTTGCGTCTGTGAGCTTGGCCTTGCCTGATTCAGGATGCCTATGGGACGGTTTCTATCTCTGGTTCGAGGAGACTCGGCTGAGTCACCTCGTGAGATTACCTCGCACAGTAATATCATCGGCGATACTGGTTCTAATGGTTGGCTTATTAGGTTTTTCGATTCTGCCTTCTTCTGTGAGTGGATTGCAGTTAGTTATCTGTACAAGCATCCACATGCTGGTGTTAGAGATTACTTATGCAATAGGATGTATACTCTTCCCTTATCTGGTATCGAGAGTTATCTGTTTCAGATTTGTTACATGATGGTGCACAAACCAAGCCCATCTCTTGATAAGTTTGTGATAGATATCTGTGGCAAGTCACTGAAAATCGCACTCAAAGTGCATTGGTTTTTGTTGGCTGAGCTTGAGGACTCTGACGATAATGAAGGCATCAGCAGGATTCAAGAGAAGTGTCAAATTGCAGCTACTTTGATGGGTGAGTGGTCTCCTCTTATGCGTCCGCTGAATGATGTCTCAACCCCAGGTAGCAAGAATCAGGTCCTAAATAGACTTTTGTCGTCAAAACAGAAGCTCTTCTCGTTAACGTTATCTCCTCCCACCCAGAAGTCTTTGTCATTCTCACCTTCGCCAGGGACTAACGTACTGGATGATGGTAGTCAGTTACCTGGTGAGGACAATAAGATTTTTAAGAAACTTATCCCAAGTCCTAAATTCAGAGATGCTTTAATGTTTAGAAAGTCAGTTGACAAAGATGATGAAGAGAGTGAAAAGGAAGGATTCTTCAAGAGGCTCATGAGGGACAACAAAGGTGAGGGTGATGATTCAATACCTAACTCAGAGGGTTTCTTTAAGCGCCTTTTGAAAGACAGTAAATCAGAAGATGAGGACATAACAAACAGTTCCGAGGGGTTCTTCAAGAGGCTCTTGAGTAGTAAAGGAGAAAGTGAGGAATTGACATCGAGTTCAGATGGTCTGTTTAAGAGGTTGTTACGAGATAATAAGGGAGATGAAGAGGAATTGGGTGTAAATTCAGACAGTTTCTTCAAGAGGTTGTTACGGGAGAGTAAAAACGAGGACGAGGAGGCAAACCCAAACTCAGAAGGTTTTTTTAAGAAACTATTCCGTGACAGCAAACCTGAGGAAGACAAAGTTCCTAAAGAAGTGGATGATGAGGACAAGGATGGGTTCCTTAAGAAACTTTTCAGGGAAAAAAATGATGACAAGAGACCTGGTAGTGAAAAGAATGAAACCAATGGAACAGCGGATGCCGATAAGAAATCTGGTGAAGAGGATGAGAGGGAGGGGTTTTTCAAAAAGTTCTTTAAGGAAAAATCTGATGACAAGAAAGACATTGTCAAGGCCGATGATGGGAATGAAAGCGAGGGTGATGAATCTCCAGAGTTTTCTCTGTTCAAAAGATTATTCCGTATACATCCCGAAGATTCAAAGCCTGCTGTAGAAAATGAACATAGCAGCAATGGCTTAGTTGAAAGCAGTCCTGGGACAGAAAACTTTTTCCGCAAGTTGTTTAGAGATCGTGACCAATCTGTTGAAGATTCTGAACTGTTTGGATCTAAGAAACACAAGGAGGTATGCCTCTTTATTTGACTTGGTCTTTTGTGTTTCTGTTTTATTGCAGACACTGGTTACATTTGCACTGTTTTGACATTCACTTTTCATTCGATCCATATCTTCAGATTTGTTTGTCAAGATTCTTGTAGGGACAATCCTATATCTCTAGATCTTATGAATTTTACTTGACACAAATGTTGGGTGAAACAGGGTGGTTGTTCGACTTCAGTTGATTATTTATCTATGATGGACATATTTTCTCCCATATGTGCTTGATTCATCTCATACCAATGTTTCTTATTATTACCATTGCAGAAACGTCCAGGCTCACCCAAACAGCGGGATGATACTCCATCTGGTAAACCCCCGCTACCAAACAATACTGCATCACAGTTTAGGAAAGGGGCTTACCACGAGTCGTTGGAGTTTGTACAAGCTTTATGTGAAACATCATATGGTTTGGTAGATATCTTTCCCATAGAAGATAGGAAGATTGCTCTTCGGGAGGTGATCCTTTCCACCTGACTTTTCTCATATTGATTATTAAGTTTGAGGTGTCAAATTCTTTCTTAGTAGCAGCTGATTAAATTTTATATTTCTTTTGTTTGGTTTTAGTCTCTTGCAGAGATCAATTTTCATTTATCGGAAGCTGAAACCACTGGAGGTATTTTTCTGAAATTAGAGTTTAAGAGGAGTTATTGTTTGTGGGTTTACTTTATTTGTGTAGTTCAATTATATTGAGCCGGCATACAGTAGTCTGGTCATGTATGCTTTCTCTGAAATAGTATTTGAACTTTTCTTGCTCTGTTTATGTTGCTGAGAGCTAAATTATGTTACTTGTCTTAAAAAAACTAGTATGTCGTATATCATTTTTCGTTGCATACATGAGTCCAATATATGATAGATGTTGGTCATTGTTTTCACTGATTAGGTTTTCCGAACATACTGCAGTCTTCCCACTGTTGTTTGAAGAATATATTTATTTTATTCTTGTCACTTTTTCATCATTTATTTTCCTCTCTTCTATACGATTTTCTTTGGACTTGTGTTTTCTTTCGTGAGAGAATAATGTGGTCCAATCTTTTTGGCGTCTAAAGATTAGCGTTTTAAAGGATTATTGGAATCTTAATTTTATTTTTGTCATTTTCAGTTGTGGTAAAATGGATTTGTTATCAGATACGAAATTTAAATTCATAATTTTAAATAATCTTCCAGGAATTTGTTTTCCAATGGGGAGAGGAGTTTATCGCGTGGTCCATATTCCTGAAGACGAATGCATTCTTTTGAATTCTAGGGAAAAGGCACCATATATGATCTCAGTAGAAGTTTTGAAAGCGGAAACACCCAGGTAAATATACTTTTCTTACCAATTTACTGCTTTTAACAGGAAGTTACCTTCTTTTCTGTATCCCTTAATCATACGAAATGTAAAACTTTTCATAATAACACTACCGCATTGTTCTTTTTGTTTCTGATACTTGTTGCGGCAGTGCTAAGGATACCTCTAACTCCCAGAAGCTTTCTAAAGGGGGCATTCCATTGGCAAACGGTGACGCCTTTTTGCAAAAACCTCCTCCATGGGCTTATCCACTATGGACTACGCAAGAAGTTTATCGCAACAGTGCTGACCGAATGTCGTTGTCCACTGCCCAAGCAATTGATCAAGCAATGACTCCTAAGTCAGAGGTGAAGGCGAAACTTGTCAATGTAAGTCTCTCAGTGGAGAATCGTACTTCAGCTCTTGACTCATTGAGCGATTCACTTGATGATGTCATGGCTGAGGCCCAAAGGACGGGGCTGAACACTGATCTTGAATGGGTAAGGGTGGTCGTGACGGCTGACCCAGGACTTAGTATGGAAGGCATTCCTGATCCATCAGCCCCACGTAAAAAGGAACATCGTCGTGTTCCAAGTACTGTTGCCATGGAGGAAGTAAGGGTGAGTGTTTCCGACATGCTATGCACTTCATTTTCTTATTTAGGCGTCCATGGTAAGAAAAAGTCAAGATATTGAAATTGTATGTGTTCTGTTTGGTGTTGTTTCTCTACCTATCATTAATCCTTAATTAAATCACTTATGCAGGCTGCTGCAGCGAAGGGAGAGGCACCTCCAGGCCTTCCACTTAAAGGGGCTGGTCAGGAGGATTCATCGGATGCACAACCAAGGGTGAATGCATATTTAACATAATATAGATCATCCTCTTCTTTTTCCTGTTTTAAATGTTGAACCTTATTTATTTATGTTTTGTGTTCTTTAACAGGCCAACGGTGGAATGCTGAAAGAAGGTGATGCCTTATCAGGTGAACTTTGGGAGGGAAAGCGAGACAGAATTTGTAAAGCTTCAATATATGGAAAATTACCTGGTTGGGACCTGCGTTCTGTAAGTGCTACAAAAATCCAAACCATTCATCGTTTTTACTTCTGTTTCCAAATGGGTATAATCCTCTAAGTTAAGTTCTTTTGCTGATGAAATAGAATCTGTATATGTTTTGGGCCTTGAAGGCCTCAATTAGCTTGATATAGTACCCAACGGTTTCTATTTGTCTAAAGGACTGTAGTTTGTGATTCCAAAATGTCTATTAAGGAATATTAAGGTCTAGTGTGATCTCGATTTTAGTGAAAAATACCTAAGGACTATTTGACACTCATCCGATCTTTTTGATCATAGCATTTTTCTCTTCTAAGCCTGCAACAATGTAGAGATCAAGTTATGACTGATGCATGAGTCTATGATAACTTTCTGAGAGACATTGTTTATGATACGCTTTTTTTTTTTTGCTCTCTTTCCGGCTGAATTTTGTGTTTGATGACATTGAAAAGCTGATACCAAAGATGTTAGATACGTTCCATGCTTAATCTTTATTGAAATGTGTCCTTGTGTGTTGACTATTTTTTCCAAATGCTATTCTTTCTATCTCTATTATTAAGTAGCTAGATTTTCGCAGATTATTGTGAAGAGCGGTGACGACTGTAGGCAGGAACATCTTGCTGTGCAACTCATTTCTCACTTTTATGGTAGGTGATACTTTTTTACATCTACCAGTATCTTAATATCCTATTTCTTAGTGTACTTGCTTATTCTGTTATTTAAGATAAGGATATTTCGCCTTGTAAAGTAACTGTTTTGTTCATGTGCTAGATATATTCCAGGAAGCAGGTCTACCCCTCTGGTTACGTCCTTATGAAGTCTTGGTTACATCTTCTTATACTGCCCTTATAGAAACAATTCCAGATACGGTAATTATGTAAACCAGAACTCTTTAATTGTAATAGCAACAAAGTTTCTGCATATCTGTTTTGTTGCTACGTTTTATCCTGTAATCAATCTTTTTTACATTGAAAGCGCATATAAAAGGTACCATATTTTTCCTGTAGGCTTCTATTCATTCTATCAAAAGTAGATATCCCAACATAACGAGCCTACGTGATTTCTTTGTTGCAAAGTATAAAGAAAACTCTCCGAGTTTTAAGCTCGCCCAGGTATGTACTGCTGGTAGGTCTTAATAGTTTCAGGAAATTGCTTGATTTCAGTATGTTAAACATGTTATTGTGAAAAAGGAGAGGTGCCGAAATTACAGAAATTGCATTCTCTTGAGAATATACTTTGCATTCGATTTTCAAAATAGTTTCTTTAAATTATTTTGAGGAAAGAAGCTGCTTGGTTCAAATTTTGAGGTTTATGTGCATTACTACCAACTTGTGCCGGATGCCATGTTGTGTGTATAACCTTCTGAAATGGCTTCTTATGCAGAGGAATTTTGTCGAGAGTATGGCCGGATATTCTTTGGTCTGTTACCTTCTGCAGGTAAATTGGGTTTACTCGCTCTGATGCCATTTTTTTGTTTCAAGGATAGCATGCTTTGACATTTCCTTTAATTGCTTTTGTCCCCCTGGGTTACTTGCCTTTCCTTTTAGGTAAAAGATCGTCATAATGGAAATCTTCTCTTGGATGAAGAGGGTCACATTATACACATTGATTTCGGTTTTATGCTTTCAAATTCTCCTGGTGGCGTAAACTTTGAGAGTGCCCCGTTTAAGTTAACTCGTGAACTTCTTGAGGTAAAAACACTTCAAAGTTGTTTTGGTCATGTTTCCTTCTGCGAAGCAGTTGAATCCTGAAGTCTAAATTTACAAAAAAACTTCTCACATCCAGGTCATGGACTCTGATGCTGACGGGGTTCCAAGTGAGTTCTTTGACTATTTCAAGGTATCCCCATGACTTGTCCTCTCACCTTTCACATTTAAGTCACTTAAGACGACTAAACCATCTCTAGCAGTTATGTGAAATCGCAATTAATTTTCATATCTTCCTGATTAGGTGCTATGCATTCAAGGATTCCTTACATGTAGAAAGCACGCCGAACGGATTATTCTCTTAGTTGAAATGTTACAGGTTCATAATCTCTAATTTCTTTTTACTAACCAGAATCAGTTATAAATTATATGGTAGCAAAGCCTAATTATTTACCTTGTGAATTACATTTACTGGTGTTGTTTCTATCAGGATTCGGGTTTCCCTTGCTTCAAAGGTGGTCCACGAACCATTCAGAACTTAAGAAAACGGTTCCATCTAAGTTTAACTGAAGAGGTAAGTGTTTTTTAATCTCCTTGGAATAAATATACATAACTGTATCACATGGATCCGATACAGTTTCCTCATTCGTTTGTTTGTTTCTTTATTTTGTTTTGGGGGATCACAAAACCAGCAATGTGTCTCTTTGGTGCTCTCTCTCATTAGCAGTAGCTTAGATGCTTGGCGGACACGGCAATATGATTACTACCAACGGGTCTTAAATGGAATATTGTGATGTTCCAAATTAGGGTAAAAGAACTCGCAGCATACGATTTGTATGTTGGGTTAGCTCATAAAACGATATGTTTTTTTTTCTGAGGAACCCATTTCATAGTAGCAATCAGAATCCTTCCAAAGGCAGAAGAAGAAGAAGAAGATGCCTGAAGAGAGAGATCGAAAGTGAAAGAAGAAACCGGTCACACGTAGAAGAGAAGTCTACAAGTTTGTGTACAGAATATGATTTTTGCAGAGGTTTGATTGTTTATCTTACTTACTTGCTCTACTTGTAGGAGAAAAGAAGGCAAAAAGCCTGAAATTTTCTTCCTCACCCAAAAAGCTCAAAACAAAACCCTTTTACAGAGGACAGAAAAAAAGGGTAACGTTTTGTTTTTAAATTTGTTCTAAGTCAAAACGGATGATTGTGATCTTATTGTATAAATTGTGTATTATCTTTTCTTTTTCTTTGTTAAAATTAGAGTCTGAGCAAGAAAACGAAACACAACATGTATATGTGTGTCACGCTCACCAAAATGATTCTTTGACTGATGATTCTAAGCCAAGTTATCAAATGAAAAGTTTCAATACTAAGGAAATCAAATTGTCAGAGTATAAATTATAGTGGTAATTGATTTTGTAGGCTATATTAATTTAGTAAGCTTTTTTGGAACATCTCGGATTTTATACAAAAGGATTAGGGAATGTACGTAGTCACGTACCGTATAAAAGTCTACCGTTTACTTTAACTGGCAGATTTTCTTGAATCTAGTTAAGGAAAGCATTGCTAAAGAATCTTCCAATTGCATTGTACATTTCATATCGGAAAAAATATTAATTATCTTTTTATGTTAAACAAACCAAATAAACCAACAAATCGTGGAGGGGAAAAGTATTTAATAAAGAAAGGGGCAAATCTGTCTGAGGTGGGTGATGTCATCGGGCCAATGGAAGGATGCTCAGTCCGCTTCGTTTCCTTAGCTTTTGATTTACATACATATCTTCAATTCAAACTTTGACAAGATAACTCAATTTCAAATAAATAAATTCATAAATCTTAAAATAAATTTTAACAATTTATAATCAGCATTTTGCTTTAACTTATTTCGAATTCCCTTTTAATTCCAAGATGCATCCAATTATTATTATTTGATTAAATCCCAATTTTCAGGTTTACTATAATTTATACTATTTATGCAATCTCCGTTTTGAATGATAAGATCAAAAATTATATTCTGTTGACAAAAATAAAAAGTAAGATCAAAGCTATATATTTTAATTATCACAAATCTTCAAATTATTGGAAACCAGTAAGTAACACATTGAAAAAAGTAGACTGAACTATCAAAATATCGAATTATATACTTTACAGAGTACTACAGACCCTTATGCCAACAATAGTAAAAGAGTTTTAAAAAAAAAAATTTAGAGTACATTTTTATTATTTTGGTTTTTGGTCTCCTTATTACATTTTTATTATTTAATTGCAAACATAACCACAAAGCTTTTATTTCTCCAATAATAAACGCGTAAAATATAATTAGATCTATATAAACCCTAAACCCCCATCAGTCACTAACTCTTCCCCCTGGCTTCTCCTTCAAGCTATACTCTCATTCTCTCTCCTCCGACCACTGTCGTCTGTTCCTCCGCGTCACCTTCTCCTACGGGTGCGACTTCTCATCTCTTTTCATCTCCTCTGTTTCTATATTACATAACGCTTTTCTTAAATGCTTCTTCTCACTCTACTATGGTTCGGTTTCCGATGTGGTCTCTCGTCTTCTCTGTTTCTTTGATAATGGGTGTTTTCATCTCCTGGGTTTGATCTAACCTATATCAATTTTGATGCTTTCCCTTGATCAAAGCGCTTAATTTGTTTACTGTGGAAATTATTTGCTTACCAAATTTTGATCAGTAAAAAAAAGACAAATCACAAAATCAAAACCCAACCCTAGAATTTTCTTGTTACATTTGCATTATTAAGTAAATTTTCTTGTTTTTTTTTTTTATGTGTGTTTAGGTGTTTCTTTTTGAGTTGTACAGCAGATGTCTGTTGATATCTGCAAGAAGAATCCATCGTTTCTTTGGTGTGACTGTGGTTATATGAGCAGAGCGAGGTTATTGTGGTGCTTTCAGACAATCTTGTTCAACCATTCTACTTTTACTTGAACCTTTCAAACCCCTTCTAGCTAGTTGTCTTCTTCTTTCTTCTCTCTACCTTTCTCTGTTTGGTAAAGAGTGTTTGATTCTGTTTGGTCTTGTTACTGTGAGTTTACTGGTCAGGGAAGTTACTTAGTGTAGTGAAAGTTTTTACACTTTGTTTTCAATGGTGAAAACTAACTTGGCACCTGGATTTCGGTTTCATCCGACTGATGTTGAACTTGTGAGATATTACTTGAAGAGGAAAGTTTTGGGGAAAAAGTTCCAAGTTGATGCCATTGCTGAGGTCGACATTTACAAGTTCGAACCACCTGATTTACCCGGTAACGATCAATTCTTTCTTTTAAACTTGTTTTGAATTTTTGGGGCTTTTTCTTGTTTTTCTCGCAAAACATAACAGAGGCTTCTGTGTATTGTACAGAGAAATCATGTCTAGGGACTGGTGATCTAAAGTGGTACTTCTTCTGCCCAAGAGAAAAGAAGTATCCCAAAGGCGGTAAGGCTAACCGCTCGACTGAATGTGGTTACTGGAAGACCACAGGGAGAGACAGAGATGTGTTATACAATAACCAAGTCGTTGGGAAGATAAGAACTCTGGTTTATCACTTTGGGAAAACACCTCGTGGTGATCGGACTGATTGGGTCATACATGAATATAGACTTGAAGACCAAGTACTCGCTCAAAAGAATGTTCCTCAGGTAAATGTTTTTTTTTTTTGGTTAGAAAAGCTCATTTTTTTATATACTGATTTCTTGTTAAGTCTTACTCAATCTTATGCTCTGCAGGATAGTTATGTGCTTTGCGTTCTGTTTAAGAAAAATGGGCTTGGACCAAGACATGGTTCTCAATATGGAGCTCCATATAAGGACGAGGATTGGAGTGGTGATGAAGAAGAAGAACATACTCAGAACCTTGTAGCTGTTCCTTCTGCAGTAAACGCTGGTCCTGGTCCTGGTCCAAGCAAAGAAACCAGTCTAGTTGCTACGGCCTCACAATTACACGCTCCTAAAGATTGTTTAACAGCAGGAGTGATATCAGAATCTTGCGTCTCTGATGTACCGCCACTAACTGCCACAGTGCTTCCACCTCTAACAAATGATGTTGTAGGTTACGCTCCAATGTCTTCTTCGCCTCTTCTTGAGGTACCTCGCGATGATGACGATGAGTTAAATTCGATGCTAGATCTGTTTTCTGTTGTGAATGACGAGTGTTTACTTTTCGACGATTTGGACTACCAGAATGAGGTAACGTCTCTGCATCATTGCCTTTGATGAATCAGATCATTCAGTGTTCCTTTTGGTTGATTGCTTCTGAATTAATCTACAGGTAAGAGATGAGCCTGGTGTTTATGTAAACGAGGAGGAAGCTCCAGTAAACTTAGGAGAAGGCAATTTCAGTGGAATGTTTGACCTGAGCGACGAGCAGGTCATGGAGATGGAGGATCTGATACAGCCGCCGACTCCTCCTCCTCCGGACACTCAAGCTAGTAATCCTGATGAATCAAGAAGCTAACAACGGTCAGAGTTAGGAGGAGCGACCATTTAGTATTATCTTTGTTGCTCTAGTATGGGGCAAAACAGAGACCAAACATATGAAGCAGCTTTTAATAACCAGAGTGAAGATTGTTTTTCTTCTTCTGTTGACATCTCTGTCTGCACGAAAAGAAGAGACAAAACAAAAGAATTCAGTATTAACATGGAAACAGTGAGTATGTTATGTTTCTCCAAAACTATGTTGTTGTTGTCTGTGTAGTCTTTAAAATTTCATCATCATCTAATTGTGGGAAAGACCTTTTTGCTTTTTAACTTGTGTATGGATTCTCTTAGTTTCAAATTTGCAATGATAATCAGAATAATCTTGTCACGGAATGTCAAAAACTGAATTGTTTTCCAACTGAAACCCTCCAACAACAACAGAGGTGTCTCACGTTGACTCCTACGGTCAACGAAACACATGATGATTATTGACGAACGGTGCCGTTTTTGGTAATAGTCCACGAGTCTTTTTGTCAATAAACTGAATTTAGGGAGCATATAGTTAGAAAACATAATATGGGGATGTAACTTTAAAATTAAAAAGTTACGAGGGGCTTTCATCGAATTTTATTGGTTTTCAAAGCATAGGACTTTCTTCTTTCCGATTAAAAATCCTTTTTATCCTCTCTGAAAATCGAAACTTTCAGAAGAAATTGTATTGTCGCAACCAAAAATGGCGAGCCTTGTATTCAATACGCCGTGGCTCAGGGTTAGGTCTTTACCGGAGCTTGCTCCTGCTTTCCTCAGACGGCGTCAGTCTTCTTTATTATACAGTTCTCGTCGAAGCTTCGCGGTGGTTGCTTGTTCTTCTTCACCCGGCAATAATGGTGGACCTGTCAGAGTTCGTTTCGCGCCTTCTCCCACTGGTAATCTCCATGTAGGTGGAGCAAGAACTGCTCTTTTCAACTACTTGTTCGCCAGGTTCGTGGTGGTAGTGTGATCTGGTTAAAAGAGTTTTTTTGTGGAGAGTTTTTGGGTTTGTGACTGAGTGATGGGAGTTTTAACAATACAGGTCTAAAGGTGGGAAATTTGTGTTGAGAATTGAAGATACGGATTTGGAGAGATCAACTCGTGAATCTGAAGCTGCTGTTCTTCAGGATCTCTCTTGGTTAGGTCTTGATTGGGATGAAGGTTTGCTTCTTCTATCTTCTTCTCTATGCTAACATTAGAGGTTTTTTTTTCAATGGTGATGTAATGCTAATTGGGATTGAAATTTTCAGGTCCTGGGGTTGCTGGAGACTTTGGTCCGTATCGACAGTCTGAAAGGAATGCTCTTTACAAACAGTATGCAGAGAAGCTTTTAGAATCTGGTCATGTCTATCGCTGCTTTTGCTCCAGTGAGGTGAGATTCTTCAAATCTGTTTAGACCCTATTGCTTATTGTCTCTATTGGTTTGTTTTTTCTTAATTCTGTGTTGACTCTAATTAAATGCAGTGTTTATACAGGAACTTGTAAAGATGAAGGAGTTTGCAAAGTTAAAACAATTGCCTCCAGTTTACACTGGGAAATGGGCAACCGCTACTGATGGTGAGATAGAGCAAGAGTTAGAAAAGGGAACCCCTTTTACTTACCGGTTTCGTGTGCCAAAGCAAGGGTCTTTGAAAATTAATGACTTGATTCGTGGCGAGGTATGTTTTCTGTGCTTATCCTTAATCGGTAGTTAGATAGGATAAATGCTAAAAAAGCCCACCTGGTTTGGTTATTGACCATGTGTGATAGTGTCTTGAAGGTATGTTGGAACTTGGATACTCTTGGAGATTTTGTGGTAATGAGGAGTAATGGCCAACCTGTTTACAACTTTTGTGTTACGGTAGATGATGCTACCATGGCTATTTCACATGTTATAAGGTTACTACTACTCCAGTGTCTTCCTTTGGCACTTGTTATTTTAACATGTTTGAATATGATCTTTGGTCTAATCAATTAACAACTTTCGTATCAGGGCTGAAGAACATTTGCCTAATACTTTGAGGCAGGCTCTAATTTACAAGGTAAGCACTAACTTTTGTGTGTTTCTTTCGATTGCTTTAGAAAGATATCTTATCCTGGAAAGATTTGATTTAGTTTTTTCTGCATCAATCAATGGTAGGCTCTGGAGTTCCCGATGCCTCAGTTTGCCCATGTTTCTTTAATTCTAGCCCCGGATAGAAGTAAACTGTCAAAGCGACATGGGGCAACTTCTGTAGGCCAGGTGTGTATAGCTATCATTGCCTTTACTTTGTGTTGATCATAGATTACTCAACTGTTGATTCTTCATCTAATTTCTGCTTTATGTTCCCTTGAATATAAAACAGTACAGAGAGATGGGATATCTGCCTCAGGGAATGGTTAATTATTTGGCACTCTTAGGATGGGGAGACGGCACTGAAAATGAATTTTTCACACTCGAGGATCTTGGTAGATTATTTTTGTTGACTATAACTTTGCTTTGTATAATCTTTATCGTCATCCTTTTCTGATTTATTTGTTGACTGTTTGTTCTTGATTTGCAGTTGAAAAATTCTCGATTGAACGTGTCAACAAAAGTGGCGCAATTTTCGATTCTACGAAGTTAAGGTATAGAATTTGCTTAGCTGATTACCAATCTTCTTTCTCTTGTTTTTCGTATCTTTGTTTGTTCTCTATTTTTTGCTAATAATTAGCTTCAATGTGGCGTAACCATAAACTCAAAGATGGATGAATGGTCAACATCTGAGGGCACTTCCAAATGAAAAACTAACAAAACTTGTGGGTGAGCGATGGAAGAGTGCCGGTATCTTATCAGAATCCGAGGGGAGTTTTGTAGATGTAAGGTTTCTAATCATGACTCCACACTTTCTTCTGATTCTAATATAAAAGGAACAACAGATATTTTCTGTACAGACTTACCGAATTTGAGCTTGTTGTTGAAGTACAGGAAGCTGTCGAGCTTCTCAAGGATGGGATTGAGTTGGTGACAGATTCAGACAAAGTACTGTTGAATTTGCTTTCATATCCTTTACATGCTACATTGGCTAGGTAATTATCAAACCGTTTGTTCCTCCTGCATCACCTCTTTCCTTTCAATAAAATTTATTTTAGTAATTTCTGGAGCTCTGAGTTTGTGGTGATTTGAATTTTGCTACACCTGATGCAGCCCTGAAGCTAAGCCTGCCGTGGAAGACAAGCTTCATGAAGTAGCAGCCAGCCTCATAGCTGCTTATGACAGCGGTGAGATTCCCAGCGCTTTAGCAGAAGGACAAGGTGCTTGGCAGAAATGGGTGAAAGCCTTCGGCAAATCATTGAAACGCAAAGTTAGTCCATCTCTCTAATCCAGTTAATACTGAAACAAAACCTGCTTAACTTGAATGAACAAACCTTACAAGAGATTCTCTGATGCTGGTTACAGGGTAAATCACTTTTCATGCCACTACGAGTGTTGTTAACGGGAAAACTCCATGGACCTGAGATGGCCACTAGTATTGTTCTGATTCACAAAGCTGGAAGTCCCGGTATAGTGGTTCCTCAAGCTGGGTTTGTATCCATGGAGGAACGGTTTAAGATTCTTAGGGAGATAGACTGGGAAGCTTTGAACAAAGGTGAAAGTGTGCCTCTTGAATCTACAGCCACAGTATCATCAACCTGAGAAAACTCCCCTTTCCATTTTTCTTCAATTTTTCGGTTAGTTGGTGAGAAAGACAGCCCAGAGATTTTGATTCCTCGTGCATTTTTTGTTTCCCAAAACAAATAGTGGCACAACGAAATTTGTAGACTATAATGTATCATCAGCAAAGTAAACTTAGGAACAAAATCCAGGCCAGTTTTAATTTGCTTTCAGTGCTCTGTTTTCTTAACATATTCTTATTGTTTATTTTGTTCTTTCTCTCTTAAAGATAAATCTTATAATGGTTATGGAAACATAGGCTTTGCCAATTAGAGCCATAGTCCAAACTCTCACCAGACCCGGGTAAAGTTCAGGTTTTTTGGAGCTAAACCGGATCAGACTGTTTTAGGCTTAACCCGAGTGGGTTTCTGATAAAACTAAGTACCAAACATAGATTTTGAGAGTTTTGAGAGGTTTGTGTGGTGGGGACCCAAGTGAATCTAAACCACATAAACACTTGAAGAGAATCTGAAAGACTCAAAAGCATCAAAGCTTTGAGTAATAAGAAAAGGTTTGGACTTTTGCCAATAGGACTGAAGGGAAATCTCACCTTATCCACACTCCAGCCACAATCCCTTATTACATCTACGTCCACGTCATCATCATCCTCATTCATCATCTCTAATACTAAAATCTAATCTCTTCCTTCCTCACTCACCAAATCAAACTCAAAAACTCTTGATCAAAAAAAAGAAGAGATCTTTAATGGCGGCCATGAACTCGAGTGTTCTCACTTGCAGCTACGCAATCTCCGGTTCCGGCTCAGTAGAGCTAAACCAGAAAGCGGGTTTGGCCAATTCATCAGTTGGGTTTGGTCAGAAGAAACAGATGGTCATGCCTGTGATCAAAGCGCAACGAGTTGTTGGTGATGATGTTGATGGATCTAATGGAAGAAGATCCGCCATGGTTTTCTTAGCAGCTACACTCTTCTCCACTGCTGTTGTTTCTGCTTCGGCTAATGCTGACGTCTTTGATGAATACCTCGAGAGGAGCAAAGCCAACAAAGTAAGTCTTTGAAAAAGTCTCTGAATCTTGACATCTCTAAAGATCCTACCTAAAGGTTGAAATTTTTGATTACAGGAACTTAATGACAAGAAGAGATTAGCAACAAGTGGAGCAAACTTTGCGAGAGCATTCACTGTTCAATTCGGAAGCTGCAAGTTCCCTGAGAATTTCACTGGCTGCCAAGATCTTGCCAAGCAAAAGGTTTGTCTAAAACAATATCTTCTTTTCTTGGGGAAATAATCAAATTGAAGAGATTATGATGTTCCTGTTCGTTTTCTACTTTGGCAGAAAGTTCCATTTATCTCAGAGGATATGGCTTTGGAATGCGAAGGCAAAGACAAGTTCAAGTGTGGTTCCAATGTTTTCTGGAAATGGTGAAGAAGTTCGTTTGTTTTTAATCTATTCTTATATAAGAATCCAACAGTGTATCTATCTCTCTCTCTCTATTCATGAAAATTCTCAATGTCCATTTGAATTTATCAAAGCTAAACTCTATTGAGAGAGATTAGGAAGTATAATCGCACAAGCGTTGTTGCTGAAAATCTAGTGAAACTGGTTAGACTTAAGTTCATCTTAATCTGATTGAACATACAGTACAAATGTACAATGTTCATCAGATACATAATAAGTTTTTGTCTAAAATTAGTTTTGTTCAAGTTAAAATATAGCGAGAGTTAATACCAATCAAGCAGATAGAAGATACCAAAAAGAGTAGTAGTACATTTTAAACTGTAAATCTAACTTTACCAAAGAACCTCAACAACGTTCTTTATCTTCAAGAACATAAAAAATGTGCAAATAGTACAAACAAATGACTCAACTCAAACTCGACGCTAAAACAAAAAAAAACTTCCTAATAAAACGACCCAAAAAAGAAAAGATGACAATGAGTTAATAAGAGTGTGTTTGTTTATACGTACAAAAGAGTGGGACTTGAAGTAAGTCTTCTCAAGCGATGGCGTAAGTGAGAGTTTCTACTTCATTGGGTCGCCAAAATGACTTTTGAACAGCGAGCAAACCTTCTTTTTCTTTAGAATAAGTCATGCGAACTTCCCATTTCATTGCCTTCACCATTGCTTCCACTTCCTGTATTGTTTCCGCATCGTCCCGGACTATCAGTTTCCCTTCTGGTCTCAAAACCCGATCCACTTCCGCTATCACCGCCGTTAGATTGCACCTGTAAAGTCGAATAAGAGTTTGTTATTTATCATGTTTCTATTGTTGAAACAGAGACTCTCTTTCTTACAAAACAAACCTTTGTTTGAGTTTGGAGAAAAGATGGTCGGCATGAAGAAGATCGTATGATCTCGGGTAAGTACTGAAAGATTCACACCAATCGTGGTAGATACCGAAGAGTCCTCGTTCATATATTATTGCAAGTGTGTCTGGTGAATCTATTGGAACCACATTCATGACCCACACTTTCAAATCTCTTAGGGCTGCCGCAAAACTGCAACAAGAGAATCAACACGAACATTAACAAGAGAATCTAGATACGAATGAAAGCTGTAAGCGTAAGCAAATCATGTTTACTTACCCTCCATAAACAGCTCTCATGTCCATCACATTTCTAACAGATGCCCAGTTGATTCCTAAACCTTTAAGGTATGATTTGGTCACTACGCGTTTCCAGTGCTCATAATCAGCACTGAAATCCTCTGGTGCTGCTTTTCCGTAGACTCCAGTTTGGGAACTCGATAACCAGAACGGTGGTTTCTCTAATCTCGCTGGCCATTGCTCGGGCCACTGAGATCCACGTTGCGTTTTGTCTTCTGGCGCGGTGTGCATGCATGCTTGAAGCGGCACTTTCCTACAAAAACACACGACAAAACATGTATTAGTAAACGTAGACCGCCGATTTTTTAAGCACAATTGCAAAATAATTGAAAAAGAAATATACCAGGATGCATTTGGATCATCAGAGTCGGCACAAATTGGAGGTTGCGGTTCTGATCTCTTTGTGTAGCACTCATTTGAAGTTGGCTTTCTGTAAGTAGCAACACCTACTCCGTTGACAGTGTCTTTGTTAATAGATACAAGTTCCCAGCACATTTTCTTAATGAGTTCACTCATAGCTGCAAAAGTCGCCAACATGAGGTGTGAGAAAAGATGCTCCAATGCAAATTATATAAGAAGCATAACGCTTTTTTACAACCTTTCCAGATTTCAACATCTTCGGTCTTCTTCTGATAAACTGGAGTAGCAGACCACACAAAGAAGCCACCAGGTCTCAATACACGGTTAAGCTCTAAAAGGAGTTTACCACCTGCCATGTATTGTGCACGCAAACATCAGAAACAGGTAACAAAAAGTTTGGCGAATCTATAGAATGAGATGATTAAGATCCAGGAGTTTTCCATTCAAAGACTACATCTATCGTGGCTATGCTGCTAACCTTCAATGTGCCATGGCACTCTACAGCGAGCACAATGAACTATGTCAAAAACTCTGCCGGGGAAAGGTAGCCTTGTCGTGCCCATAACTGCAGAAATGGCAGGAATACCCCTCTCAAGAGCAAACTGCACTTGAGCTTCATGTTCATCTTTAGGTGCGAGGGACATAGTGATCACATCTCTGTCAAAGAGGAAACCTCCAAAGCTTGCAACACCACATCCAACATCCAGGATCACACGAGAGCGATTACCCCATGCAATAGCAGGGACAGACTGAAAGCAAGTTTTCATCAAAAGGGGAACTTCATAAGCACAAACCGATACAGGCTTTTTAACAAAATAAGGGAGTAGAAAACAAGTGGTTGCGTAAAAGAAACATGGGCATGGGTAATAAAACGATTATACAAAGCAGTTATCCAATTCAGACTTTCTAACAAAAGAATTACATCTGAATACCAACCTCCTGTATGAAATCGATGTAATGAAGAGCACCATGCTTGAATTGGGTTCCTCCACCAGGAAAAGTTAGATACTCACCGGTAACTTTAACCCAATTTTGATGCCCCTTATACTCGGCAAGCTTGGTATGAGGGACGTTGGTGTACCAGATCTGCATAAAGGAAAATGGTGGTATTAGGTTCTTTGCCGATTAAAATATCTAAATGGGAAAGTGAACAAATACAACAGACCTTTTCTCGACTTTTGGGCCACTCAATTGGCCGCTTGTATCCTTCAGGCAAAGGAACAAGGCAGGTGGGTGGGCTGTCTGGACAATGCCTCTCACGATGCTCATAATGTTTAGTACTCGGAAGACTCTTAATGGCTTGCACATTATCGAGACACGGAATGTAATCAGGTCCAGCAGTTGTATTGCATAGTGCCCATTTGTAATCAAGTTTATCCCCAGAACCCTTCTGAGCTTCTTTCTCATTTTTGGACTCTGTTGCCTGGGTTGAAAATGAACCATTTTGTGTCGTAGTTTCATTCAGTAGCTCTAATTGTGCCCCAGGAGGCGAAAGATCACCTGAGGTCTCGTTTTTAGGTTGACCCTCCTGCTCTACTTGAACATCCACATTTGTTTCCTTGTCAGTCTTGGTTTCAGTATCTTCGTTGCCAGTTTTGGTTTCTTTATCATCATCACTGGATTTTTTCTCACCGTTATCAGACTCAAACTGCTTTTGGTTTTCACCATCCTCACCAGACTCATTATCCTCGGTTTCAGGTTTAGTTTTCTTTTCATTTGCGTCAGGGTTTTCTTCATCTGGGTTGTCTTTCAAATCTTTCTTCTCATCTGAATCACCTCCTCCATCACCATTTTCTGACTTGGAGTCATCTTTTTTATCTTCCCCACCTGAGGTCTCAGTTTTTGTCTCACCGGATGGAGTAGACTCTTCTTTCTTCTCCTCTTCCTGGTTCCCTTTGGGCAAGCTTCCATCACCATCTCCTTTTTGATCCTCATTCGGTGTTTCACCAGATGCGTCTTCAGACTTCTGACCATTGTTGCCTTCCTCTGCAGGTGGTGGAGTCATCTGTTTCTTTATCCCATCTTTGTTATCCAAAGAAACCTCATCAACACTCTGAGCAGGTCCAACAGAAGATGATGTCATCATCCAGATCCCAACTAAGCATAGTGCCACAAAAACAACTACTGTCACCGTCGAGCAATAGTTTGACGAAGGCCTTCTGTTATCTATCCTAGTATACCTCGGTTGCGCCATGCTTCTGATTTGAGTAACAGAAGATAACAACAATTCGTATACGCCTAAACAAATAGAGAAACAAAGAATATATGAGCAACTTCGATCCCAATTACAAACTCGTTATGATTTGAGTTCTGGATAAGAACAAAAGCTAAACAAGGCGGAGTTGGTATGTAATTTACACAGATGGGAACGAAAGGTAATGTTCAACAGATCTGCTTAAAAACACTAGCCATTAAAGTTTAACCCAGATTACAAGACAAGCCATCAAACGAAAAATCTCAAGAACAACAACAAGAAAGAAAAAAAAAAAAAAAATCAATCAACAGATTAACGAAGAGAAAACAATAGATCCGGAACAGATCTAGGTAGAACAACAATTATTCTCACATCATCGAGATCATCACTAAGCAGCAAACATAAGGTTAACAAAACAAAAGAAGAGTAATAATGTACGTAAGGCGGACCTGATACAGGCGAGAATCAATGAGAGGACGGAGATGAGAATCTGAATCTCAATTTCGAGCTACGGACGGAGCCATTTTCCTTTCACTTTCTCGAGAAAATTCGAATGTCACGGGGGTATGCTTAGAGATGAAGGAGATAAAAGAAAGGTGTGTGTATACATTAATACATATATATAGAGGTTAAATAAGTAAATGTCAATTTATTTGTTGATCTTTTATGATTTCTTTGATTAATCCACAATAATAATAAAAAATCTTAATTAATGAACAAATAAATAAATATTATTAGTATAGAATTAAATTTAAGAATTAGGGGACAAAATTGAAAAGAAAAAAAAGGCTTATATTTAGATGGGATTTGTCATCATCATTCATCACAATAAAGCGGAGAGAACTACGGAGTAGCCGTCAATTTAGTAGTGGTCGAAAAATCTCTAAATTACTTCAATTATACTTCATCTATTTTACAAAAATTATCGATGTTTTGGGATATTCTTTTGTTCCATCAAAATTAATGTTTTGTAAACTTAATCATTAAAAATATTTAAAATTTAAAATTTTTATTGATTTAAAATTAAACAATATCTTTTTAATTAAAGAAAAAAATATATTTAAATTTAATAATCGTTATTTTCTTAAATGTGTAATCTCTCAAAACATCAATTGTTATGGAGAAGTAATTAAATTCGTTTTATGCTTAAGACCTTTACATTTTTATTATTATTTTACTAATTAGAATTAAGCATAATCAAGTTGTTGAGGAGTGGTTACTACGGCATGGTTTTTTTTTAGCTAAAAAAGCTAATTCACACTTTTTAAACTTTACTCTTCTTTTCATTGATTTATTTTTGTTTGTTTTCACAATAGTTACACTTTCATAGTTGTTGTTTATTATAGCTTATCTTCAATCTCAATCCAAGGATTTATATTTAACTTGTTGGGAGGGACCAAATGTTTTTACTTTTTAATCACAATCAAGAAGACCCTATAGTTTCCCTATTGATCGACTAACGTGTTTTTTTTGCTTCATTGCTTGTTTATCTAATATATGCCCGATACGATAAGGCGATAGGTATGTTTCCTCTATTTTTTACTCATCTTTGGAGGAGATTAGTAATACTGAAAAAAAAAAACATCGTTTTCATTTGTCAACTATACTAAATAACACATCTAACTTTATGATGTACTTGCATACTTATGATTGAGACATGCTGCATGTACAAACAAGTTAATTTGCCGGATCATCTTAAATGCGATATTAAAGAAATTAAACGATGAATGTTGCAGTGTCGGTGTTAAAGTCCACACCTCCGAGAAGTTTCCAGCATGTCAACGTAATCTCTAACTGATACCTTCTTCACAGACAAAAAAAAAATTACGAATCTATGCATCAAATAACAAAATATACTATAGTGGAATTATGTTTCCAAAACGTATAAACACTTGAATAAGTAGTATACTATTTAATATCCTATGTTTTCGAAGTTTTAATTACATTGACGAAGATGAATAGTTAAAAAAATCGTAACGACAGTAATATTTGTTTGATTGGTACTGAACCATCATCGTGTTCCATTATAGTAAAATTATATTTACCATACTAGCTAGTAGCATCTTTTTTTTTTTTTTGTTTCCTTATTCTCGAAGGTTCAAGATTGGTGTTTTGCTGTTTAAAGTTATGATGAGATTTATCTCCAAAAAAAAAAAAAAAAAAAATTAGTAACTAGTTAAAGTTAAACCGTCCAGAAATTAACGCATCTAGATTTACTTTCTCTTTTTACTTTTTGCATTTTTTCTGGGAACAAATTTAAAGGGTAAAGAAAAACAAAAAAGAACATGAAGCACCAAAATTGTTACTACAAGAAGGGCAGCAAAAAAAACCAAGAAAAAAATAAATAAATCAAGAAGGGCAAGAAAAAAAAAAAACACATCAAACGTTGAATAATAATACGATGAGTCACTCGTACTGCGAAATTGATGTATTTGTTGTATATTGAGGAACATGTGAAAGAAGATCCAAAATTTGGAGGTGGATTCGTAATTCCCAGATCTCTCTCTACTCTACACTTCACTGCTCTCTCTCTTGAAAAGATCCGATCATCATCATCATCAATCGTTTTCTGGTAAATCATTCTATCTTCTTTCTCGTTTGAAATTTTGTAAATCACGCACGAGCTCCATTAACGCGATTTTGATTTTTGGGTTTAAGAGTTAAAAAAGCGTTTTTTTTTTTTTTCTTTTCTTTTCTTGATTTTGTTTTGTTTCCTGATTTGGATTACTTCGGATTGAAGAAGAAACTATATCATTAAACACACATCGACGTTACAAGTTCAATTGCCAAAATTAGGGATTTTGATTGTTACGTTAAAAAGATAAAACCTTTTTTTTTCTTTTTCTTTTATTGTTACAGTTTGTGACTGGTGACTGGTGACTTCAACAAACACTGCAATAACAATTCTTTGTTGAGAGACGAGAGTTGATGTTATCTCTGGCATTCACTGTAATAAGATGTTTGGTGGGAGAAGTCACATACTCAAAGGCAGTGTATCACTTGCCTTGGTTATCCTCATTCTTTTTGTTGTGATTCTCCTTGTTTCCGAGGATGACCCTCTTCGTACTTCTTCTCTCTTTGACATAAAAAGTCAGTTTTCACCTTCTTCTTCTTCTTCTTCTTCTTCTTCAGGTATTTTTTATATGCTGTTCGTCTTAGCTTTTAGTATTCAGTTTTTGGTTATAATGATCCAAACTTTTTGAACTCTAGTCCTGTTTTGGTTTTCTGTTTCAGTTTGTAACTTTGCAAAAGGGAAATGGGTTAAAGACAGGAAGAGACCATTGTATTCTGGTTTTGAATGTAATCAGTGGTTATCAACCATGTGGGCTTGTAGAATAATGGGCAGACCTGATTTTTCATTTGAGGGTTACCGGTGGCAGCCTCAAGGTTGCAACATGCCTCATTTTGACAGATTCACTTTCTTGACAAGGTATGGTATGGTTATGGTAGTACACTGTGACAGACCATTTATTTTCTGTAATGTGATGTAAAAGTAGATTGGATTTTGTATGAATGTATTGCACTGGAGCAGAGATATCTCAGAATTGCTTACTGCAACACTTTTTTTTTTTTTTTTTAATTTCCCAGAATGCAGAACAAGACGATAGCCTTTATAGGAGACTCATTGGGACGGCAACAGTTTCAGTCCCTAATATGTATGGCCACTGGTGGTAAAGATAGCCCAGATGTTCAAAATGTGGGGTGGGAGTACGGTCTAGTGAAAGCCAAAGGAGCTCTCCGTCCTGATGGTTGGGCTTTTCGGTTCCCGACAACAAACACGACAATCTTGTATTATTGGTCAGCTAGTTTATCTGATTTGGTTCCAATGAACAACACTGAACCACCTCTTCTTACTGCAATGCATTTGGACCGTCCACCAGCATTCATGAGAAACTACCTTCATCGTTTCGATGTATTGGTTCTAAACACCGGTCACCATTGGAACAGAGGTAAGATCGAAGGAAACCATTGGGTGATGCACGTAAATGGGACACGGGTCAAAGGTGAATACCTCAAGGATATCAGAAACGCAAAGGATTTTACAATACACAGCGTTGTGAAGTGGCTCGATGCACAGCTTCCATTGCATCCACGGTTAAAAGCTTTCTTTAGAACGATATCTCCGAGACATTTTAAAAACGGAGATTGGAATACAGGGGGAAACTGTAACAACACAGTCCCTTTGTCTAGAGGAGGCGAAATCACAGGCGATGATGGATCTATAGATACGACAGTTGAGAGTGCTGTGAATGGGACTAGGATAAAGATTCTTGACATAACTGCACTTTCTGAGCTAAGAGATGAAGCTCATATCTCAGGGTCAAAACTCAAACCCAGAAAACCAAAGAAGGCGAGTAGTAACGTGACTACAACTCCAGTTATCAACGATTGCTTGCATTGGTGCTTACCTGGGATCCCTGATACTTGGAATGAACTTTTCATTGCTCAGATTTGAAGTCTCCAAACATCACAGAATTGTCTCTGTTTTGATTCTTTGTTATAGAAAGATTTTTTTTAAATTCTTTCTGGGAGAAGAAGAAAAGGTTCCAGCCTCGTTACAAATAGGGGTTTTAGAAGGTTTTTGGAACTGATACATTTACAGATATATATGATTCATATGTGTAATGATTACAACAATCTGTTACAGAAAACATTCAAACAAATCTTTTTGGTTTTTTGACCAAAAAAAAAAAAAATCTTTTTTGTTAACCGAAAACCCGGTACGATTTCGGCACGGTTAACTTAAAATTAATAATTGGAATTGGACCGGTTTACGGAGTAGAAGAAGAGAAGACTCGTTCGTCTTATGTCAAACTCGTGAGATTTTTTCAAAAAGATGGCGAGTTTCGAGAAATTCGAATCCATATTTGGGGAAGTAGTACCCGAACGATCGGATCCGGGTACGGGTCTTCTCAGGCGATGTCTCTTCCACGTCTACGCTTCCGATTCGTATAACTTAACAGTACATGTCACTGACTTCGTCTCCGGCGTCTGGACGACGATCCTCTCCGTCTCGAAGCTAGATGATATGGTTCGTTTACTCCTTTCTTTTTGTTTTCTGCTGTAGATAAACATACCGTTGATTGATTAATCTCAGTGGCTTGTGATTGGGAGGATTGCTCTTGATTGTTTACTTCGCATACTTTGATTTGAAAACAGAGGGATACTGTGGGGATTGGTGGTTCGTGGTCTGAGTTCGTCGATTATACTGTAGCCTTCTTTGAAATCAGATAATGTGAAGCTTCATCTCCTTGGATCAAATTCAGTTTCTAATGGTAAAGTTTCGTCACTGTATTTAGCTCTTAATTGTTGTGTTGAATGTGATTTGTTATCTCTGTGTTGGTATTCTTAGTTGTGTGTGTTTCAAATCACATAATTTTGTAGGTGTTGAGATTGCGCGATTAGTTTCTCAGAAGGCCAAAGGAATGCCACGCATAATAGTACCTCTAACGAAGATGGTGGATTCATCTGCTGCTAGTGAGGCAATGGCTAATCTGTCTTTCGAGTTGTTCAGAGCATTCAAGAGCAAGCAGCACTTACAAGGTATAAGAATTGTTACAATGAGGTTATTTGGCTGTTCTTGCAAATAAAGACCAGACACTCTTCTGAACAGTTGTATACAGTATTATCGAATGTGCCATTCATGTACTACAAAATGGGACCTTGGCTTCCGAGGTTGGATTAAGTTGGAAAGATAGTGTTAACCGTAATTCCGTAAATAAGGGAATTGCTTTTTAACTCTAATGTTTTGTCCTTGTACACTTATTTGTTCAATCAGGAGAAGTGAGTTCGTCTGCTGCAGCAACTGATGAAAAGGTATCTTTCCTCTGGATGTTCTAAATGGTGTTTTCTAATCAACAGTTCTTAACACTGTAGCAGTACTCGGTTCTTACTTTGGTTGAAAAATCTCGATTGTATTGTGATCAGGATACGAGGGACGGTGGTACCTTAACCAACTGGAACGATACGTCTCTGGAAAGCTAGATGTTATGGCTCCATCAACAGATAACCAGCAAGACTCTCCCGGTTAGTTATGTTTAACCACATTTAGTAATATATTTTCAACTCTTTTCCCCAGAAAATCTTATATGTAAACAATAATCAAAAGTCTTATATGTATACAATGATCATCAGCATCACCGTTTTTATCATTGTATCTTTTGGTTACAGCCAAGAAATCTGCCCGAGAAGCTAACACAGCAAAACCTGTTAAACGAGTTCCTGCTCACCGAAGGTATATACATATCATATCCTATTTAAATCTCATGCAACTTCCATATTATATCGATAATCTTGGTCTGAAAATAGCTATGGTTTTTGTAGAACGCGTAAACGCGGTGCTCTTCTGCAGGATTCAGAAGAAGAGGACGGCTGATTGCAACAGAATATAATCTTAGACGACACTTTAAATCCATCATCAGCTCTTAGTAACAAACTGAATCGCCTGGGATGTATGCTTATGCTGATGATAGTTTCTCAGGTCCTTTTTCTCCTCTTTTGGTGATTCGATTTTGTAGAAAGAATCTGTAAGGTTAACGTAGATTCCTTGTGGACACATACTATAAGCGATTTTTGAAAGATGAAATAGAAATAAAGTTGAATCTTCCTTAGTATCATTTATTCATTCATATCTGATGTATTCAAATTTTACGAACTAAACATTTACACCACATACCAGTTCAGACCAATACAAATATTATACAGTTTCAGTTGTGTCTCAGAAACATAGATTCTCCTCTTCCATAGATTCTCTAACTGCCTTCAAAATCCATGGCTTGAGTTCCTTGGTGGTAACTATGATCCCTGTCTCGTGAGCAAGATACTTTCCTTTCGAGAAGTCTAGAGATTTCCCTGCAGCATCGCACACTACGCCTCCAGCTTCTGCACAAGGTTATTTTGTTCACTTCTGTTTATTAATAATAGTCCTCTCGTAGTTTTCATTATACATTAAAAGTGACATAAGTGGGTATTAAATCTAGATCCCTTATGTGCTTGGTAACCTAGCGAGCAACCCATTGCTTTGTAATGTGCATTCAGGGCAACAGTTTTTGTGCATTGAAAAGGGTTTTGTACCTGTGGTGATGATTGAACCAGGAGCATGGTCCCAAATACACTCACGGTATCCACTGAGCGTGAAACGCAAGTATATTTCTGCGTCTCCTCGGGACAAAGCTGCATACTTAGCTTGGCTATCGATCCTTACAGGTAATGCTTTGATCCCGAGTTTCTACTCTAATCGTAAACAGATTGTCTTAGTAGTATGAATTCCACTTGGTTATAGCCTACATAAGAGCATACTGTAATAGAAAGAATAAAGTATGTTACCTTTGCAATGGTACCATGGATGAGAATTGGTTTATGGTATGATTCCAAGAACTTCGCTTCTTCGAGATTCTCATTGCTACTCACTTTCACCTGTCAACATAGCTTTCACTCTCTTTAGCACTACCAGACAATTGCTGATTTATCATGGTTCAGCTTTGGATAGGTAAATGATACCTTCTGTGGCGGAGAATTTCCTTTGAGAGGTTGCACGTAAGTCCCTGAACCCGTTGTAGCAAAGAAAAGGCAGCCAACATTTTCGGGGGAGGACTTATCAGTCTCACCAACCGCAGAAGCCAGGGGAAGATTCGGGCAAGCCATGACACCGAGCACCACTTTGCCTTCCACAAGCAAGGCTAATCCCACCGCATATTGCTCTCCTCTTACAAATCTAAAAATGCAGAGAAGTTTATTAATCCGGTTTCTAAAATGCCGGGAAAGGTAAAGCATAGTGAAAGTACACACAGATTACAGAGATTTGTTTACCCTTTGGTTCCATCTATAGGGTCAAGAATCCAGTGGCAGCCGCTAGAACCGCCTTCTGATTTACCGCAGTCTATAGCGTTTAACACATCATCTGTGGACAGAGGAGAGCCAGCGTACGATTCCTCAGAAGCTAGCGTATCTTTCACAAGCTTTGTAATACATTCTAGGAACTCCTCACTTCCCTTCTTTCGCAGATCTCCAGTTTCCTGTAAGAATTTTTCCCAGACATAAATACGATAAAACCCGAGTAACATCTAGACTATAAAACCTTGGATAAACGTGTTTCTGAGTAATTTCACCTCTTCAGCTACTAATGACAGTTTTTCAGGTTGGAGCTCCCTTTCCAATACAAGACTAACCACAGCTTGCGAGCCTGAAGAAACCATCCATAAATGGGAGAAGTGAAGACATTTTCTTGATTGATTCTAGAGAGAAGCCGACTCTAGCAAACCAGAAACTTTAAGTTGAATGGGTATATGCAAACGACGAGGTACAAACCGTAATCAGCTGCAGTAACCGGACTTCTATCAGATTTTTTCCATACTTGGGATTGCAGCAGAGTCTTCTGCACCTCCTGATTCATTACATTATAAGGTTTGTTTAGTTTCAACGAATTCATATGAGCTCCACGCTTTGATTTTCTAGTTCCAAATTGTTACGGTAATTTATAGGTGATGGTAGAGTTCAATGGTGGATGAGAAAGTAGTCGTCGTTACCTGGCTGAGACAAGCAGCTAGAGAGACGGCTTTCTTTGCAGCGGCTAGCTCCTTCTCATAAGAGTAAGACATTGAAAAGCTTAAAAAAAAAGCTTATACTAATATGGTGTTATTTAGCCAATTTATAGACATTATTATTATATATTTGTGCATGTCACTGGCAGATGTTATATAATCCAAGACTCCAAGGGAGAACGTAGAAGTAGTCAACCGTCTTTTAAATAGAGTTTCGTGCGAGACGGAGTCAGTGGTGCAAACCGTCTTCCACGTAATGCCAGAACAAGTTGACGATTAAAAGATAAGGAATTATAGAATATGTAGACGTAATATCAGTATATATTATCATGTAGAATATTACACGGATTTTTGTATCGGTTTGCATATTGTAATCGTTAGAAAACAAGAGTGATCATAGTCCATAGATCGTTTAACATTAAACAAATTGGCTACCTAATCAATACACTAATAAGCTATCTCTCTCTCTCTCTATATATATATATGATTTGTCATTTGATATATTATATAAGAAGACGAAGTTTCGTGGAAGATTCGACCGGAGTGTAAATCATTATCATCATTGTGAAGTGTTCTTCTTCTTTGTGTTAACTCTTAAAGAAAGAAAGGTCTTTTCATTTTTGTCCTTTTTTTATATGCGACAGAGAAAGGCATCATCTTTTTTCTATTGTCGAATTAACTAAGTCACGTAGCAATCAATAGCTACGTTTTCACAATTCTTACCAAACCATTTCTAAATAGATTCACATATTTCCGATTATTATTAGCATTAAATAAACTTAATTCAACGAGCTTTCTTTTTCTTAACACCAAAAACTAAAGATAAATTAGTGTTTTCTTATATATCAAAGGTGAGGTTTTTTTTTTTTTTTTTTAATAATATATAGACTGAAAAAAACACAGACACAGACAGAGTATATATACTCAAAGACAACAACAGTAATAAGTATATTACAGTTGCGTGTTAGTGAAGTTTCACATAAGCAGCTTTCTCTTCTTCCTCTTCTTCTTCTTTAATTGATTCTCTTACTGCTTTCAAAAGCCTTGGCAACAGTTTCTGCGTCGTTACAACAATTCCTCTCTTGTAATCAAGATACTTGCCTTTCGAAAAGTCCAACGGATCCCCAGCTGCATCAGTCACTTTTCCTCCCGCTTCTGCAATTTCACACACAAGCATTTGTGTGATCATTTCATTCATCATGAACAATGGACCAAAAGCTATGTAGATAAGAAGAGCTAAATGGGTTTTTACCTGAAACAATGATTGAGCCAGCTGCGTGATTCCATATTGATTCGGGCCTTGGTTTGCGAGTGAACCTCAAGTACACCTCTCCATCTCCTCTAGATAAAGCTGCATACTTTGTCTGACTGTTGATCTTGATTGGTGAGTCTTTTATCCCCAGTTTCTGTCACCAGGAAAAAACAGAGTCAAACTCAGACCAAACAGGAATCTATATACAGAATGTAATAAGGAAGATGTTTTACCTTAGCAATGGTGTTATGGATGGGGACAGGTGTGTGGTATGACTCGAAGAAACTCGCTTTCGCAGGATCATCTACGCTGCTTACCTCTACCTAATAGCGCAGATTGATCATTTCTTTAGCAATATATATATTTTTGATGTAAATCATATTAAAACAGAGTGGTTCTGAGTGATTTACCTTCACAGGAAGAGAGTCAACACTGAGAGACTGGACATAAGTCCCAGTGCCAACCGAACCATAGAAAAGGCAACCAACTTTTTCAGGTGAAGACTTGAGTGTGTTACCAGCAGCAGTTGATGCCAAAGGAAGCTTAGGACAAGCCATTACACCTAGTACTACTTTGCCTTCCACCAACAATGCTAATCCTATTGCATACTGTTCTCCTCTTATAAATCTACAAAATGGAATTTCACAAAAGTACTCTTATGATAGCATTGTGATGAGGGAAATATCAATAACAATGGAGTAACTGAGGAGGACTCACCCTCTAGTGCCACCAATAGGATCCAAGATCCAATGGCGACCCTTAGGACCACCTTCAGATTTACCACGGTCTATAGCATTGAGCACATCATCGGAAGACAAAGGAGAAGCAGCATATGATTCATCACTTGCAAGAGTATCTTTCACAAGCTCTGTAATGCGAGCCAAAACATTCTCAGCAGCAATCTTCCTTAGCTCGCCAGAATCCTACACATATATAGATATTACATAAACAAAATCAGCTTATAACTTCATTCAAGAAAAAAACAACCTGCAATATTTTTTTGCATTAAGTTTTGGGCACCTCTTCAGCAACTAAAGAAACAGGTTCATTCTTGAGTTCCCTTTCTAGTACAAGGCTAACCACCGCCTGCGAGCCTGAAAATAAAAGAACATATCTTTGTTTTTCATTCATGAGCCAAGACAAGACAGATATGAAAAATCTAACATTTAGTATAAGAAAGAGAGGGGGCTAAAACCATAATCAGCAACAGTAACAGGACTATCATCAGATTTGTTCCAAACGTCAGTTACCAACAGAGATTTCCTCACTTCCTGTTAAACATAACAAGCATAAAGCAAAGACATTTCACTTTGTTAAAACCTGACTGAAGTCTCTGAGATGAGTTTATAGTAGTAGTAATAGGTACACAAAATCAAAACCCATTGAAATCTCAGAGATAATACAACAAAGATTAAAAATTTCAGATCCCCATTTCCATTTTTTTTTTGTGTGTGGTGATAAAATCAAAATCAGGATATCAAAACCTAATCAGAACACACTCAAACTCAGTTGACAATTTCCAAGAAACAACAACATTCTTCTTACTCTCTCTCTCTCTTTTATTTATTTATTTCCACAAAAAAGAGTTTAAAGAAAACATCTAACTTCTCACGAACACACACAATCTCCAATGTCAACGACCAAAAAAAAAACTAAATCGAGAAATAAAAGAAGAACATTTGTACACGATCCCTTAAGAGGGGAAAAGGAGTGAGAGAGAGATCGTACGTTGCTAAGACGAGCAGCGAGAGAGACAGCTTTCTTTGCAGCGGTAAGCATTTCATCGTAAGACATTGAAATGAACGAAGTTGAAGAAGAAACGAAGGAATGAATAAAATCTCTATAAGAATCGATTTTATATGATAAAACCTCTGAAGACTCTGAAGCAACTTCTTCTTCTTCTTCTTCTTTCTTCTCAATTTGTTTTTTTTTTTTTTTAATTCTTTTATTAATTTTCTTGGTGTATTTATAGTACGTAAAATAAATTAGTAGTATTTTTTTTTGGGGTAGGAATAGTAGTAGTCCCCTACCGTTAAGAGACAAATGGAAATTTCTCTCTTTAATTATATATTCATCCAACAAAAAAAATTTAGTATAAGTTTTAGAAATGATTTTATAGTCTGAAGATTGCAAATTGCCTTTTATCTTGTAAGTTATAGAAAAAAATCAGAATGAGGAAAAAAAAAAAATAGATAAAACAAATCCAAGAATGGAATTGGTCCAATGGGGAAGATATTTTTCCTTTACAAACAGAGATATTTTTATATATATATATATATATATATATATATTTTAAAGATATATATTGTTTTAGATATTTTTTAGCAGTAAATGTTAGACTTATTTTGTATATGATTGTTACTTTTTTCATTTTTATAATATGTCACCAAAATGATCATTTTTGGGTTTGTGGATTTGTTCAACTTAAAACTTTTTTTTTCTGATATGCTTTCTATTCGAAATAGATTTTGCTTTATTACAATTATTATTATTATTATTATTTTTTTTTTTTTGTAAAGAAAAAGAACCATATGGAGAATAGGTTCTTCTTTTATTTTATCGCCACTCGTCGTTTAGAGCTAACATTATAATTAAATTAGGTTGCAAATTGCTTTTAAATGACGTGAGAACACTTGTGTGGCTCCTCCGTCTCCTCAATTGAAAACAGGTTATTGTGTTGTCATTAACACTAAATATCTTTTCATAACAGGGATTAAGACCAAAACATACGGTACGGATTAGTATTATATAATTCGCTTTTAAAATGAGATTATATGCACTTTAGTGTAGTTTTGAGATTTGTACTCGTCCTATTTTTTATAAAAAAAAAAATAATTTGACTAGACCATATAAATGACTTTCCAACGAACACTTCATCGTGAATGGGGGGGATATATTATTTGGGAATAAAATCTCGAATTTTAGCTTTTTTTCTTTTCTTTTCTTGTGGATTAAAAGTATTTTATTTTTTATATGTCACGAAACAAATAATACACTTTAATTATTTACATATATATTTATGGAAAGATTCTACTTAACGCGCTTACTGCCGTATTAAGATATAAAAAGTACTACGCGCTCTAGACACGTCCGTGACTGTTAACCTTAAAAAGGCCTTTTCCGGCCCATATTTCCCCAAACTAAAAACATTCTTCTGCCCATTATACTTGGCCCAAACCAAGATATTCATGTTTTTTATTTGAATTATTACGACGAAAATCGAAGTAAATTCTCACTTTGGGTTGAAAGGGGGGGAAATGAAACAAAAAGTTACTGCTGGGAAAGAAAACAAAGAAGGAGAGAGAAGAAAGAATCAGAGAGCTGAAGCTTTCTCTTCCTCAGCTATGGACTCACGAACTGCTTTCAAAAGCAGTGGCATAAGCTTCTCATTAGCAACGATTATGCCTGTGTCCAAATCTAGATACTTCCCTTTCGAGAAATCCAGTGGCTTTCCCCCTGCATCCGTCACAATTCCACCCGCCTCTGTGCACACAAACAAAAGATCCGATATTGCATTCATTATCAAACCACATTTTCATATTAGTGTTGTAACATAAAAGAGAGAGAGAGTTTTATGTTAACCTGTGACAACTATAGCACCAGCGACATGGTCCCAAATCTTTTCACGGTATCCTTTATGAGGAAACCGTAAGTAAATAGCTCCATCTCCTCTAGATAAAGCTCCATACTTTGCTTGGCTATCGATACGTACAGGTGGTGCTTTGACACCGAGTTTCTGTACATAGCAAAAGATAATAACACGATCAAATGGATGCACAATTATTTAGTTTGTTTTACTAGAATCACATGGTTGGAAAGAGATGCAATTTACATTGGCAATGGAGCTGGATAAGCCGTGTAGAGAGTGGGCTCCTTCAAATGACTCGAAGAACGATGCTTCTTCAGGATTCTCAACCTTAGAGACTTGTACTTTGACGGGAGCAGATTTTGAATCTAGGAGCTGCATATATGTCCCTGAGCCGATCGTAGCAAAGAAGAGACAACCGATTTCATTGGATGAAGAGTTGTTGTTGTTGTTGTTTCCTGCTATGGATGCTAATGGCAAGTTAGGACAGGCGAGCACACCTAAAACTACTTTCCCTTCCTCGAGCAATCCTAGTGCTACTGCATATTGATCTCCTCTCAGAAATCTAATATCACCAAACAAGCTCAGTATCAGAAAATAACATTTGCTATGACATTCAATCACTTTTGCCAATCTTTCGTTGAAATAAGAAGATTTGTAGATAGTTCTAAAAACGTACCCTTTAGTACCATCAATAGGATCCAAGACCCAGTGTCGACCATTTGGACCGCCTTCAGATGATCCACAGTCAATGGTTCTGAGTAGATCATCTGTGGATAAAGTAGAACCACCAAACGATTCCTCGGTAGCCAAAGTGTCGTTCACGAGTTTCGTAATGCGCTCAAGAGTATCCTGAGAGCCGTCCTTGCGTAAATCGCCAGAGTCCTATATAGACAATTTAGACAATGTCAGTCCTAAAACATAACGATAAGCAATGTGAGGGAGTGTTATTAAGCTGTTTTTACCTCTTCGGCCACCAATGATAAGGGTTCAGAACTGAGCTCTTTTTCTAAGACTAAACTTACAATTGCTTGTGAACCTGAAAACTCAACACAAGACATATTAAAAGCGTGTACATTTTGATCTTAAACTATGTGAATTTTCATTTACAATCTCAGTAAGATTCAAAGAGAGAATATTTCTTAAACAGGGATAGTTATAAGCTAACCATAATCAGCAACGGTCACTGGACTTTTATCAGATTTTGATTGAACATCTGATTGCAACAGAGCCTTTTGAACTTTCTGAAACAAACCCAAAACAAAAAATGACAGATTCTGTTAAAGAATCAAAGACATGCAAAGTATCAAATGAATCATTACACTATATCACCAAAATCTAATCCCCAGTTACAGATGCAATACACAACATTTCGGACGAAATTAGGAAAATTACCAAATGGGTTTACTAAAGAATCAAACTTTATAATCTGGGTAATGATTAAATGTGGGAAAAAAAGCCGAGAAAGAAGAAAGAACCCTAACCTGACAGAGACGAGCAGCGAGTGAAGCAGCTTTCTTAGCAGCATCAAGCTCTTTCTCGTAAGCCATCGATGATGAAATAACTCTGAGAGTAACAAATGAAGGAGGAGAAGACTTGATTCCGAATACAGAAACGAAACGGTTCGGTGAATCTTTAGGTCTCGTCTTTACTGATGCAAATGATTGAAGCGGAGCCTTGGCTATTCGAAAACAATTTATAGACATCTTTCGCCTTTTCAAGAAGATAAATTACATTTCTGATTTGCAGAGACATAATTATTATTACTTCTCTAAATTTCCCATTTACACCCTTGTACATATTTATTCTCTTAAGTGGAACCCTAAATTTTAAATATTTTCAAGAAAGACCCAAATTGATCTGTTGGCTTAGGGGTCCAATGTAACACCAACTGAAAGAACAAGACCAAACGAAGAAAATCACAAAAATCAAAACTTTAATGATGTTCGTAGACTGGTTGTTGAGTTTTTGGGCTAAAATGGCTAATCTCGCACGTGGATGTTGTGATTGAAAACATGGTAAACTTATAGGTGGTGAAGATATACAAAAAGGCTTTTTGATGATTATAATAAAGCCCAAGTAAATGGTTCTGGGTTTGATATTTTGGTGGGGGGAATCAAAAGCCCAAAATCATTTTCTTCGGACAAAAGCTTCAGCTTTTGCCACGTTGTCCACGTTAATCTTTTTTTGTTTTTTTGGTCAAGTCCACGTGAATCTTGTATACTTGTTTATATGTTTTTTTGGGGTTATGGATAAATCATTAATGAGGCAGAGGAGAGACCAAATAAAAAAAATTCTAGATTGATGATGGCGTGTGAGAGAGCAAAATACGCTTTGATTATTTGCCGCCGCAAGTCACGTTCCACTAACTTTCAAGATTCAACAAAACCCACTTTGTGTTTCCTTTTTTATATTTCTTCATATTCCTCTTTTTCAATAAACTAATCTTCTGTAAGAAGATAATCTCCAGGAAAAAAAAAGAGTTTCTTATTACAAAAAAAATAAAGATTCTGTGAGAAGAAGTCTTTTTGGGTTTTCAACAACCTCCAGGTTGAATAGTATATGCTTTGGCACTTGTAACAGTGGCTTTTAAGTTCTGATTTTTGATTGTTTTCTTCTCAAGAAGATTGGGTTTTCTTGTGCTGCAGAGTTTTTGCAATGAACAGAGGAAATAAAAGTAATCAGCAACCTTCATATATCGCTGATCATTTCAGCAGCTTGGATCAGGTCTCATAACTTCACCATCTATTTCTTTGATTTCTTGATTTTTGAATATTTTGTAAAGTGATGAGTTGCATAATAAGAAGTGTCTTGTTGCTATATTAGGTGATAACTTCTTTGAGAGAAGCTGGACTTGAATCTTCAAATCTGATTCTTGGAATTGACTTTACCAAGAGTAATGAGTGGACAGGTAAATTTTGATTTTTAAGAAAATGCTTCACATGTTGATGAGACGACTTAATGGTTTTAGTTAATGTTATGAATCTCGGTCGATGCAGGAAGATATTCATTCAATAGAAAAAGCCTTCATGCCATTGGTAAAAGACAGAATCCATATGAGCAAGCAATATCTATAATTGGTCGTACTTTGTCTCCCTTTGATGAAGATGATCTTATACCTTGTTTCGGTTTTGGCGATGGTTAGTTTCTCACTTCTTGCTTTCAGAATGATAAGAAAAGTTCTTAATGGCTTGAATGTATCTCTCCTCTTCCTGCTTCCTGCAGCAACAACACGCGATCAATATGTATTCAGCTTTTATCCCGAGAACAAAAGCTGCCAAGGATTAGAAAACGCTGTTAAACGATACAGAGAGATTGTTCCACATTTGAAGTTGTCTGGTATGTGTCTGACTACAGACTTATAAAAAGAGTTGGTTTAGTACTTTCTCATAGTAAGATTAATCGTGTTTTGCTTTATTCTTCTCTCACAGGTCCTACCTCGTTTGCACCAGTTATTGATGCTGCCATCAACATAGTTGAGCAGAACAATATGCAATACCATGTTCTCGTCATTATTGCAGATGGTCAGGTTACAAGGAATCCAGATGTTCCGCTTGGTCGACTTAGTCCACAGGAAGAAGCTACTATGAACTCTATAATGGCAGCTAGGTAAACTAACTACTCAATAAGCTCAGAGTTTCATGACCATATATATATATTCATATTTATTGTTAATGTTGTTTGATATAAAATTCCAGCCGTTACCCATTGTCAATCGTCTTGGTTGGAGTAGGAGATGGACCATGGGACACAATGAAACAGTTCGATGACAATATCCCTCACCGTGAGTTTGATAACTTCCAGGTAAATTATAAGAGAACCCTGAATAGAAATTGCATATTTCCGGATATGGCGATTCGTGAAAAAACTCTGTTTCGTTTTACAGTTTGTAAACTTCACAAAAATAATGTCGGAGCACAAAGATGCGGCGAAAAAGGAGGCTGCTTTTGCACTCGCAGCTCTCATGGAGATCCCTTTTCAGTACAAGGCTACATTAAGTCTCAAGTAAGTGGAGTAAAGTTTGTACCTTAGGAAATTTCTTGTATCACTGTTTATAAAGTCTTATTGCATTAGATTCTTGAAAAGTTGCAAATCAAACCAACCTACGATTGTGCTTATGAACAGTAGAAAACCAGAGCGCAGTTCTTATCTGCACCATAAGCCACTCCCGCCACCACCGGAGGTTATAGAGCGTGACAATGCTATTAGATCGGTGCCACATCCTATGACAGAAACTGCAGAGAAAAGTGACAGAACGGCTCATGCTGCAGCGCCGGTAAATTCTTACTTTTTTGCGTTTGTTGCTCTTCTTTTGTTTCTCTGATACTGAGATTTACATTCATTTTTAAAAATAAGGTATGCCCGATTTGCTTAACGAATCCAAAGGACATGGCTTTTAGCTGCGGTCATACGGTAAAGTGAAATTGTCAAACAAAAAAAAGTACACTTTTGTATTTTCTATGAACTGTGTTGGTTTTTTGACATTTCTGATGCTTTCGATTTCAAATGAAGACGTGCAAGGAATGCGGCGTGGTTGTCACAACATGCCCAATGTGCAGACAACCTATAACAACAAGGATAAGGCTGTACACTTGACTCAGTAAAACCCTGGGCAACTTAAGGACGCTAGAGATGAGGCAGAAGCCATATGGTTAACTGGTTACGCACTTGAGATCATACTTGTGTAGCACCTTGTACAGTTCACCCAGAAGAATAATAATACCTAAATCTTGAGTTGTAGTTCGTATGTATTGCAGTGGCCGTGAAGTTCTATGGATTTAATGAATTCCCAAAATTCTTAGCCTGCCGAAACTAGGAGATATGCAAGACAACGAATTCTCTCTCTGTATTAATCAAAAGCTACGTACAAAGAAGCAAAAGAGATCCTTTTTATAACATCCAAAAGCCTATTAGGACCTACAACTTCTAAACCATACGGAAGATTTAACAGCAAAGAAACCTATGGAGAGCTAAAAACAACCTTCTATTTAGTAGCTCCAACGTTCGAGTTGTTGTTTGGCCACAGCCATGTCTTTTTGTGCTTTCATTCTCCGGTAAAATATAGGACAATCTCGACTGTCAAAACCAATAAGAAATTATGATAAAGCTGGATGAGAACCTATTACGGTAATACCTATCGAAAGAAAAATCTATTTAATATAGCCAACCTGGTGCACAAGACATCTTGATGGAGAGAGCCTTGACACTCCTGGCACTGGGTCCACAGCCTCCCAAAAACTTCTTCTAGGTCCGCCACTGAATTTTCACGAAATATTCAAATATTCCTGATAGATCAAGTCTATAGAAAAGAGAATAACAGTAGCATACCTTGAGACACGTTTTTGCAGTACAACTCGGCTTCTCTTCCCTTGCAACTTGCGCATAGTGTTCCATTGCTGGTTGAAGTTAAAGCGAAAATTGATAAGCAGATACCATATATGGAATCAGATAAACAAGATTGCAAGAACAAACAATCAAATGATAAGGAACTTGGAAGACATAGAAACAAATACAGAACAGGAACTGAGAATCCAGGATCACGTTGAATTTGCAGGATCCTAATTTTCTTCAAAAGTAAACATGAACAATAACGTAGGCAAGGAACCACAATGTACCTGATCGGAACTTTGCAGCCAACACAGCTCAGTTGTTTCTTAGCAAATTTCATTATGCCGCTGTTTGAAGGAGTAGCAATTGATATTGACCTAGTGTGACTTCCGTGGAGAAGTTCCTTGCTAGCATTTTTCAAGACTGGCTCAAAAATCCTAAGCAGTGGCTGAAAAAAACATCTGCTTTATCTTCCAATTACCAGAATAGAGAGTATAGAATAAACTTATAGACAAACCCCACTTCAAACTGACCTTGCTAATCTGATTCTCCAAGTAGTAATTTGGGTCTATAGGGATGTTATTTTGTAGCACGTAGATAGGATCTTCTGACCGTTCATAAGCCTATTTGATATCAAATGAGATAAGCACGGTAGAAGATAATGACCTCAAGAGTTTATGAAAACTATAAAAATAAGGTTGACATGAAAGCTACCTTGGCACCTTTAGCAGCTTTTATGATAACATACGGCACTCGATCCCCAACATTTGGCGCTGTAGCAGCATCCCTCTGTCACATATGAAAGCAAACACTGTCATATTTCACATGATAGGTCATCAGACACCGTAAAATAGATCTCAGCGTCAGAGAAACCTCTGTACATATATTCACCAAAAGAATGAAGGAATGAAAATCTCCCTAGACACATTTGTACATGTTTCTTGACAAAAGGAAACGGTCAAGAGTTATCTTAAAATAATGAAAATGCTTTATCATGTCAATGATAGATGAAAAAGATAAAGAGTACCACAAACCTTACGCATGCGTTCAGCAAGTTCACCATGAGCTGATTTAACTTCGTAATCATCCCCTGTTTTCGTTAGACCCTATGATTTGAGAATCACAATAGGAGCATTTTAGGTTGATTCTTGTTTTAGTTTTCACAGATGGCTTTAATCATGACCATACGTTTTCAGGCAATACAACTTCAAATGAAAATAAATCAAGCACAGCATATTACCTTTGTAATCACCAAAAGTGATAAGTCAATACGGTTCATGAGAAGATCCGAAATGGTTTTCTTAACATACTCGGCTGCACCTGGAACATCTCTATCAATAAGTATTTTGTTAAGACTCTCAGTCACGAGGTTCTTAACCAGTAAACAATTATCTCTTCGTACTGTCTCGATTCCTGCCAGAGATATTTAGTCAGAAAATAAATAAGAGAGAAGCTGTGAAATTACAAAGATTTACCTTTGGTGTCCATTTTGTCAAACTGTTGAGGATTTGTCCATAGCAAACCAGCATACCTCTTCTTGTTAATCAGCAGATATGGGAAATAAACCTTTTCAAACTCCAATTTGATGGGCTTTATTGACATCATACACAATCAAGAAACAGAGAACGATTCAGCCTTGTTATATTTTGTTTACAGGAAAATCACGTAATCTTGCACCTCTACCCCAGGGATTAGGGAGAAGTTTATGATATACTCCTAGCAGAAAAAAGTTACTTACTTTGATAAAAGTTCCGCTAATATGTTCCGCAGCTTCCCTCCCCAAGTTCATCGCAGTTTCTACATCCGATACTCCAAATTGCACCATGACTGAATCCGTGTCTCCATAAATGACCTAATACGTCATTATCCATCAAGTTCAATAAATATAAGAACAAACATATACTTCACTCTCTTTTCCATACAACAAGTAATTATTTGAAAATTTACCTCTGCATTGTATTCATACCCGCCTAGTGTTGTGAATTTATCTTCCACAAGTTTCTTCGTTTGTTCAATCATCTGACGACCTTCAGAAAGATACAAATCCATCAGAATAAACCTATAAGGGTACATGTCTAGAAAAGTTGCAGTGCTTACAAAAGAAATACCATAGCTAGTTACACTTGAGGATATTTCTAAGCATGGTAACTGCCCAATAGTGGCTCCCGTAAACCCATAGACAGAATTTGCACTGATCTGAGACAACAATAGAAAGCAAATGTAAAAGAGCAGTTTACACGAGAAATATTGTTCATAATATTCAGAACATTGAAATCATTTTTCTGAATGACTAAGTTAAATAAATTGACAGTAAGAAGTTTACCTTCAATGCCAACTGCCTACCGTCTAAAACAGCCTTTGCAAGGGGATCCTTAGCCTCCTAAAATGGACAATGCCAGTTACAATAGTAGTAATTGAAAGCTGTATACAGGTACGCACATACTGCAAGAGTTTCTTCAGAATCAAATGTTTAGTTACCTTTAAATCTGCTTTGGCTCTTTTACGGGCAGTAAGAAGCTCTTCGAGAATTTCTGGAAGTATACCCTGAAATGGATTATTTGCTTTGTTTATAAACTGTTGTATTCCCTGAATTAATTAATTGGTCGTGTTTCCAGGAAAGAAACTATTCAACAGTTGAGGTACTTGAGGATAGTTAATTTAACTAAATGTCGCAACCTTTTGCAAGCTCTGCTTAACAAATGTATCCCCTGATGGAGTTCTAGTGACATGTTCAGGTGGAAGATTCAGTTTGCGTACATCTTCAGGTGTTACCTTCAAAGACAAGAACATGGAATGCTCCCAAATTAAGAAGGTGTATAAACAACAGATGATAAAATAACTAGCAGTTAAAACGGAAATATCAAAAGAATTACCAAGGTGCAGTAGCACAGATTATATGCCATCATAATTGACGGGTACAGTGAAGCAAAATCCAAAGTTGCAATTGGTTTTTCATAGAAACCTGTTCTTGCTTCTAAAACCTGAATATCATTTGAAACATCCAAAACAGCAGACATGTCAGAACAGTGGAAGTGTTGAACTAATACAAAGGACAGGGCAAAAATAAATGTTAGACCGTAAATCACCAACTTACAGTTGCGCCTTCATAAGTTCCTTGTTCGGACCCTGACTGTTTAGCATTCGGAAGAACCAGATTCTTCTGTTTAGCTTTCCTAAGAAGCTGAGATAGAACCTAGAAGCAATATTTGAGACACTAAATATCAGCCACCTTAGTAAACTGAAATACATATCCAGAAACTATTAGTTGAGAAATACCTTGATACTCTGTCCTCTAGCAAGAAGGAAGGAAATAGGTACACCAGTTACACGAGCCATTTCGACATAATTATATATAAACATCAGTTTGTCCAGAAGCCTCTGAGGGAGATATGCATCCTGTAACAGCAAAGAGGAACGTGGTGAATTCTTTTAGTATTCAGTTGATGGACTATTAATAGAGAGAGAACAAAATTAGTGTCTGAACATCCTTTCACATTTCCTTCAAAACACATTATTCTATGTGTCACTAATATCGCTAGCAATTGCCAAAAGTCCTTCAAGCCTACATCACATTCATAATGCTTAAAAACCTCATGAATGGTAGGGGCATCCATTTCTATGAACCCAAATGGTTAAGTAAGGCTTCTTACTATGTCCTTATCTACAAGGGGTCCTCTTGCTACACGTACACAAGTATAAGCAGAGAGAAGTAAAAAAGAATAATAAAAACATCGATGTTCATCTTTTACACTAGGAAGGGTGGTACTTGGACAACATGCAATAGGACTTTGAGGTAGTTAGACAAGCTTGATAGCTAGTTAGAAAATCTTAAATTTGTGTAATAACAGGCAGTGCAACAGGACAAAGGCAGCAATAATCCAGAATAAACGAAAGTACCTTCAAACAATAAACAGCAAGACGCCTCCTTGTCTCGGCATTCCCATTTTGGAGATCAGTTATTATAGAATGATGGACATCCTCTTTCTGAAGAAGACAACCAGGTAAGCCACATGGAAAAATAGAAATAACAAGCAATTCTACATAATTACTCGGTTTCACCTGCTCGGAAAGAAAGTGAGCTGAGACAGAATTCAGCGAATAAGAACTTAATTTGTGGTCTCTATGTATTGCCTACAATAATTACATGACGAGTTAAGTTGATGTTACAAACAAATAATCTAAGGATGACTAAACCAAAACAATTGTGGACGACAGAAACCTGAATAAGGTCAAACTGAAATCTTCCTTCAATTGTGGTCTCTTTACTTTCCCTTATCCCTTGTTGTCTGAAACATGGCACATATTAATATGGAAAGCAATATAATACTATAACATGCGAGGTTGGAGAACTCATGCGCCACAGAAAGTATGAAGCATAACAGAAAAAATAAAGAAGAAAGTGAGAGCAATTAGCAAGAAACCATCACCTCGATGAAAATGTTGAGTCTCTGACCCGGACCCTACTGTTCTTTACACGACCAAGAAGAGGAAATTCCTCTATTCCCAGTGTTGCAGCTCTCTGAGAATCAAAACAGAATATTTTATAGGTGAAAATAGACTCATCACATATACACCATACAGCACAACGGCGCATACCAATAATACATATAGAATGCTATGAGAATGAAAAGCACGCTTCTGCTAACCAGAGGTGATAATAATATGTCAATAAAAGTAAAAGATAATGTTCAAGTACCTCAATCAGATAAGGTAAATCGAATTTGCAGATGTTATAACCAATGATGATGTCAGGATCAACATCACGAATCAAATCCTGCAGCCAATACATCTTATACATCAGCAGAACACATGCTTCATTAAGCCCACAACAATATTGCAGTGGCGACATAAAGTTTACTAAATCTATTTTCAAGGAGTCTTCCCAGATTTATGAAACTGTAATAGAACTTGCTTTTGTAATAGGTGCCAAAAAACAGATAAGGAGAAAGTAATGCACATATAAGAATGAAAGACGATAGGAAGCAAAAACAATACCCTCCAAGCAAGCAAGACCTCTCTTTCTGTTTCAAAAGACATGACATCTACGCCTACGATTGGAGCACATGACTTAAGAGTCATGACATTGCGTACAAATGGGTGATCCTCTCCCTGAAGAGTAACAAGGTTCGCTATCTAGAAAAGGAAAGAGAATGTCGTGTCAAAAGGAATGCGAACAGAAATAACAAATAGGGATATCATAATATAACAAAAACAGCTAACCTGGATTACAGGATCATGCTTAGCCTCAGGAAAGTGTCCTTTACGACCTGCGCACTCAATATCAAAACTTAGTACACGGAAGGGAGCCATTTTTGAGTATTCACCTTCTGCAGCATGACTGATTAGATCTGAGTACCTAAACCCCATGTTAAAGAAAGCAACGACATAAAATAGAATATGTTACTAGATAAACAAAATTCTTGCCCAGAAAATAAATTCAGATGAGGATACAGGCAATGGAACTCCAACTGGCAGTATGACAAAGTTCTTGCATTCTTCTTATATTTCCCAGTAGGTACTTCAATCCAATTTCCTCCGACAATATCACGATCAACCATGAAACGTAGAACGAAAAGAATATTGCTCTCAAACGTTTGGAAGCTCTTCATACCCAATCCATCAATTTGTAAGCCTCTATCAAGGATACCTACCAATTAAATCAATGCAATGACAAAAATCAGTAAAGGATATAGTAAACCCATAAATAACAAACATTTTGGGAGTCATACCGCGACAGCTAGCCACCATAGTCGGCAATGCAACTGTAATCTTCAGAAAATTTTGGGATTTTTGCTGTTGGTAATACATAATGCTTCTTTTCTGCACCATTTCTATACGACGGACAAACTTCGGGACCTTGGCATTTTTATTGGACTCCCTCATCCTTCCCTGAATGAGTCAAAATGAGCTTTAAAGGGAGATTAAAAGAACAAATTTATCAAACATCTGTTTGGCTTGCATAGTAAAATACCTCGAGAGTCTGATGGAATTGAGAAATATCGTCAGGTCCCATACCAGGAGGGCAAGCAATGTAAAAGTAGGGCTCAAATCCATGAACAAAGCAACAAACACTGTTACCTGACAATATACCCCAAATATAAGCTCAGATCCAACGAAATCGTTTCCCCAGGTCAGTGTGTTTTTGAACAAAGAGCAAAAACGAGTTGAAAACACTAACCTTGTTTGGTAACCCCAAACATCCTAATGATTGGAGCTTGCCCTGAAGAACCCGGTAACAGCTCCTTATGAGTCTCCGAAACTATAGAGTCAATCTCCAATTGTTGGAAAACTAATAACATAAAAATCGAAGAGTTCAGCAATTTCGCAGCAAAATCACAAGATGAAGAAACCCCAAAGACGAATTAAGAAAAAACACTCAACTGATACTCTGCGAATTTGAGAGATAAGCAGGTGAGAGCGGAGGTCGAGCCCAAGCGGAAGAACGCGATTCACGCTCCTCAATATCACGGAGAATTAGGGATTCTTCGTCGTCTTCGCCGTACAAGAGAGCCTCGTCGAGAAACACGTCTTCTTCCATCATAAATTCATCTTCTAGGGTTCCGATGGCCGGAGATGGTGTTGAATTACCGGTGGCTCGATGCTTCGCCGCTGGTGGGGGATTTGACGGAGGCGGTCGCTTTTTGGAATTGCCGCCGCCTCTATTCATGTTTTTCGGGTGAGCGGGAAAAGATGAAGAAGACCGTGTGAGTAAAAGAGCTCTCGCGAAGGTCTGAGAGAAGAAGAAAGTGAAGACTACTGTGAGTAAATTCCCGCCAGTTTTAAGGGTTTTGCTATGTGAGAGTGAGACTAAAGAGAGAGAGAGAGGCCATGTTTTTTAATGTGACAAAGATTTTTATTTGACAACAAAATCGTTTTTTTAAACTTTGTTTTGTGGTCGCAATTATTTTGAATTTAATCTGATGACCAATGTTTAAGTGCTTCTTCTTCTAAGTATGAAGTTTTTATGAAGTTTGATCTCAAAGAAAATACGAATAATTGTAGATCAATAGAGACAATCTTATAAGAGAGAGAGCTCTATCGTTATATAAACTGAATCGTTGTTCATTGTTATACGGTCTTCAACCTCTCCTTTAGGGATGAATCATGACACATTTTTTATACGGTTTGACTCATCATGGATGTCTACTATTCGACCACTTTTTATATATATATTTTGGTATTTCACTACCAATTAAGACCACTGACCAAGACAATTGAATTGATGGTAACACTTTAGAAGCTAAAAGGTTGCTGCGACACAATATTCATAGTGGAGTTTTTTGTTTTATGCCAAAAGTACGATTAAGTAGAACATGCATATATATATATATTGTGGTTCACCGATCGTCTCCTCAAAAGGTACAACTCCAAGGCAACCTCCATCTCTTATTGTATCTCGGCCTCTCGGGCTTAAGGTGGTTTGGTTAATAAAGCAGTTTTGCACTACTCCTTCATTCACTAGATAAGAGGTAGAGAGCAACCCAATTAAGAGATAAGTCTTGAATGTGAACTTGTCCATTTTTTATATCATATTGGTTGTTACCAAGGTATTACTCCAAATATCTCTCTATGGTAACTACTAGTAGTATTAGCTAGGCTCAATCATCATATTAAGGAATGAAGCTCTCATCCAAAACCATTCTCAAAACTTTTGCAATAACATTAGTTATAGATAAGACTAATCACCTCCACGTCATCCAAAGCCATCTTTAACCGATGAAAACTTGAAAAATAGATAGGAACAATTGCGGAAACGCCTCACCTCTGTTCCACATAGGTATCCACCACACACACTTGGTCTCCTCGAGTTCCACTTCAAACTATCAATTTTGAGAAGTCTCTCTTTGAGCTTTTTCCGTAAATCGATTCTTTACAAGTTATTTTACTTTTTTTAATCAGTTGAATAAAATCAAACAAAAAAAATGTACTACTACTATGCTTGTTCCTATCGTCTAAACAATTTACTATTTAGAAACCAAATTTTCCTTTTTCCTCTTGTAACAACAACGCAAAAAAATATATGGAAACGATGCGACTCCACCACCATCATAACAAATTTCAAAAAAAAAAAATATTGTGTTTTACAAAAAAGGAAATAAATTAATATTTAAAAAGAAAGAAAATAAACATTTTTGTTTAGGTTAAATCAGAGAGAGAGAGAGAGAGCCATTTGTATCGGAAACTGAGAAAATCTTTCAAATTTCAAAAATATCAGAGGAAAGGCGGGATTCCAAACATTCTCTTCGTCTTCTTCTACCTCTGCTTATTCTCAGTCTTTTCTCTCTCGATTTATCGCAATCGATCCTTACGAAAACTCAAAACTCATCTCCACAAAACAGTGTTGTAAGCAATGGAGGAAAATACGGCCAGTCATAGAAGAAAACCTCAGAGCTTGAACGATCGACACTATAGTCTCCTCCAGGATCTTTCTGCGCCTCCTAAACAACCTTCCTCTTCTTCCCGTATGAATGATTATTCTCCTTCATCCCTTTGGTTTGTGGTTTCTGATTCGTTTCTGTCTTTGATTTTGATTTTTGAGTTTTTTTTTTTTTTTGGGGTTTCAGATGGAGAAACGAACAAGTCTATGATTAAGCTTGCTGGAAGACGTCGTCTCTGCAAGGCCTTGCCTAAGGATGACTTATCTGATTTAGATGACGAAGATCCTGATTTGGTCGATTTCGATTCCCCAGGTAATCCTGTTTTTTAGGTTTTTTTTGTCACCCGTTTCTCTCCGTTTACCGATAGAACTGAGTCCGTATTCCCATTGATTGATGTATTTCGATTTTGTTCTCTAAATTAGGGTTTCTCGAAATCTGGGTTTTTGTTTGATTTTCCTTCTTTTACAGTTGTTACTAAATTGCGTCAGATAAAGTTGTTTACTCGAATGCGTTTGTCTTTTCATGATGTTTGAATCAGTTAAAGGGGAGGAGGAGTCATCACTCGAGAGCGCTGGAGCTGGGAACGATTTCACATCTTGGGATGAATCAGAGGAAGCTAAGACAGTGCTGGCTGAGGAGCCTAACTTTTCCATAATCACAGACTTTGCTTCGCCCTCACCTCAGTTGAAGCAAAAAGAGGAAAGACAAGATGTTGGAGGAAGGAACGAGATCATGGATATTTTGGATGATCTCACCTCTAAGCTTGGGACAATGTCCATTCAGAAGAAGAAAGTTAACCAATTTGATGCTGGTGGAGTTAATAAGACCCAGGTTGATAGTCTTGATTTTGAGGACGCCAATTCCTCGTTTTCCTTTATATCAGATGTATCCAAGTCCTCGTCAGATGTGGTTACCACATGTAATGCTGGCGTTGGTAGTCTCAAGGACAAGCAAGGCAATGCTGCTGTTGCCATCCGGGAAGAGGAAACTAGTGATGAGTTTTCAAGCGAATGGGAAGAAAGAGTTTCGAATGCTGGAAAGCAAAGCTCATTTTCTGGACAGCACTTTTACGATAAGTCTGAAGATAATAGGCAGGGATACAATCTTGACCGTGGGAAGGGAAAACACAAAGAAGTCGGCCAAAGTGTGAAGACTACTAGGCATGTAGAGGCAAGTGAGAAGCTAAGAACAGTCGGACGGTCGAATGCTGCCAAGCTAAGAGACTTAGACGAGGATGATGATGATGATGAATGTGTCATTTTGACTGGGGAAAAGGCAGCTGGAATGAAAATTCATCCTGGAAAGCCTAAAAAGCCAGCTCGGTCTCACATCACCGAAAGACATGGTTATGATGAAAGATTGTTGGAGGATGAAGGGTCTATCACTTTTACTGCCCTCAACTTTTCTTACACATTGCCTGGAAAGATTGCAACAATGTTATATCCACATCAGAGGGAAGGGTTGAAGTGGCTTTGGTCGTTGCATACACAAGGGAAAGGTGGAATACTTGGCGATGATATGGGGTTAGGGAAAACTATGCAGGTAAGTTAATCTACAACTTGCACTTTTTTTCTTGTTAACAATTCTGTATCTTTGACTTTTGTTTATTTTGATTGCAGATTTGTAGTTTCCTTGCTGGTCTGTTCAACTCCAAACTCATCAAGCGTGCATTGGTGGTGGCTCCAAAAACTCTGCTGCCTCACTGGATGAAAGAACTAGCTACCGTGGGACTTTCACGAATGACTAGGGAGTAAGAGCGATTTTCTTTGATTGATATACTGAACTGGTTTTTAAATATAGTATACTCATTGTCTTTCTTTCCCTTTTACAGATACTATGGCACTTCGACGAAAGCCCGGGAATATGATCTCCACCACGTTTTGCAGGTTCATGTTCTTTCTTCCATTGTTATCCTGAGAGATTTCACAGATACATTTAACTATGCAGTTACAGTTCATTTACATTTGACTTGATTTGTTACACTATTACCCTTTCACGTTGTAAATCATTTTTATTTGTATAGAAGCATATTTTCATATTGCTTTTAAAGGATTAAACTGATAAATACAGAGTTAAATGTTGGTTGTTTTGAGAAATGGGATGGGTTTTCAACTTGGATATCTCTAACTTTTGTAGGGTAAAGGTGTTCTTCTTACAACCTATGATATCGTACGGAACAATACAAAGGCTTTGCAAGGTGACGACCATTATACTGATGAGGATGACGAGGATGGAATCAAATGGGATTACATGATTCTGGACGAGGTAAACACATTTCAATCTTCTATTATTTGTAACATCTCTGACTCTCTGCACTAATTAGTTGGTATAATGTGTATGCACTATTATCTATCAAGCGCAAAGATGTTAACACTAGTGTAGGTTCCATACCGATATCAGTATGATGTATTTTCTCTTACTTCTAGGGACATCTTATTAAGAACCCCAACACACAAAGGGCCAAGAGTCTGCTTGCGATCCCAAGTTCTCACCGCATAATAATAAGTGGTACCCCAATCCAGAACAATCTCAAGGTATTGTTTTGAGGCTGGTCCATATCTTTCCATTTATTAGTTATTCTTGCAATTCTAATACTGACTACTGATTCCATTCATATTTTACAGGAACTGTGGGCTCTCTTCAACTTCAGCTGCCCTGGGCTACTCGGTGACAAGAATTGGTAACCATCTCCTATCTATAAATTTGTCAGTGTACAATTTACCAGCTTTGTATATCTAAGCTTTGCTTTAACAGGTTTAAGCAGAATTATGAGCATTACATTATTCGTGGAACTGACAAGAATGCTTCTGATAGAGAACAGAGGATAGGCTCAACAGTAGCTAAGGTAGCTATCTATTCGCTTGTGACATATGTTGCTTCAGCCTCCAGTTTGTGGGCTGTAGATCTTACAATTTTCATTTTTTTCGTGTTTACTCCTTTTTGATTAATAGAACTTGAGGGAGCATATTCAACCTTTCTTCTTGCGGCGCCTTAAGAGTGAAGTGTTTGGTGATGATGGTGCAACCTCGAAACTATCAAAGAAGGACGAAATTGTTGTATGGCTACGGCTAACAGCTTGCCAGGTGAAACTCTTAAATAGACGTTGATCTAATCTTCTCCTATGGAATTACTGATACACATCTCTTTGTTGCAGAGGCAATTATATGAAGCCTTCTTAAAAAGTGAAATTGTTCTGTCAGCTTTTGATGGTTCGCCTCTAGCAGCTCTAACGGTAACTTGAAGCTCTCTTCTTGTGTTTTATTTGTTTGATTAAGTATGTATGTCCATGTTTACGTTAAATAAATGTAGACCAGTTTTAGATCTTTATACACTTTGCTTAATTCCCTTTAGGATATATATGTTACATGGAATAATGGCTTCCTCTCTGTTTATAAATACGTCAAGCGTATATTTCCTGTTCAAAATCTTGTCTGTTCATATCTGGTAGCTTACAATTATTGTTTGTTATGTAACAGATTCTGAAGAAAATATGTGACCACCCGCTTCTCTTAACTAAGAGGGCTGCTGAGGATGTGTTAGAAGGAATGGAATCAACACTGACACAAGAAGAAGCAGGCGTGGCTGAGAGATTGGCAATGCATATAGCAGACAATGTGGATACAGATGATTTCCAGACCAAGAATGACAGCATCTCTTGCAAATTGTCATTCATTATGTCGTTACTGGTAAGATCGCATTTATGGTTCAATTATTTATATTAACTTTTGATGTTTGTCTGTTTGACTGACATTCTTTTTACATTGTTACTCAGGAAAATTTAATTCCAGAAGGGCACCGTGTTCTAATCTTCTCCCAGACACGCAAGATGCTTAATCTTATTCAGGTTTTGCTACTAGCTTCTAACTTCACCTATACAACAAAAGAAACGGTTTTAAGAATATTGAAGGTTTTTTTATGTAATACGCTTGGAATTTTCAGGATTCTCTTACCTCCAACGGTTATAGTTTCTTGCGAATTGATGGCACTACAAAAGCCCCCGACAGATTGAAGACTGTTGAGGTGGGTTTTTGTTTCTCTCTCCTCAGACACAGTACATTTTATTTGTCTTCATAATAACAATTCTATAAAACTTTAATATTGTCTAGGAATTTCAAGAAGGTCACGTGGCTCCTATATTTCTCTTGACTTCTCAAGTTGGTGGTCTTGGACTTACGCTGACTAAGGCAGACCGCGTGATTGTGGTTGATCCTGCCTGGAATCCAAGGTGTGTATGTCTGTAGACTATTTGTTTCAACAAGTTTAAACGTTATGAAAATATCTATTATTATTATCAAATCCAAATCTCTCTCTTGTTGAAGAACAAGTTTGCTTCCTGTTTTAGTTAGATTCCCGGATCTGTAATAGGATATTAAATGTATATGATGCAAAACTTGTGTGCTTTTTGATTTCTATGCTTTACCCTTTGCTTTGCCTTTGATGTAGCCTAAAACCAGTGTTGAAAGCTGTTAATATTTTTAGTCTCTTGAAAGTACTTTGATGATTTGATTTACTGTTATTCATGCAGCACGGACAACCAGAGCGTTGATCGAGCATATAGAATTGGGCAGACAAAGGATGTCATCGTGTATAGGTTAATGACCTCAGCAACTGTTGAAGAGAAGATATACAGAAAACAGGTCTGTGACTTATCCTCAGTAAATGATAATAGCCGAGTGATTTTGATATATTTATATGATCATTTGTATGATATAATACCCTCGGTATATGCTTTATTTTAGGTATACAAGGGAGGATTGTTTAAAACTGCAACTGAGCATAAAGAACAAATCCGCTACTTTAGCCAGCAGGTGAGTTCTGCTGTAAATGGTAGTCTAAGTGCTTTCAAGCGTCTCTTTCATTTGTTTCTAATTGTTTATACCAAATGATATCTCTCTTAGGACCTTCGAGAACTTTTCAGTCTTCCCAAAGGAGGCTTCGATGTTTCACCTACACAACAACAACTATACGAAGAGCACTATAACCAGATCAAACTGTAAGCAAACACTGAATTCTGAGCAAAAAAAAACTGTGTCATGATGCTTTATTTCGATTTGAATTTTTCGAATATGAATCCACTCATCTTTGTTTGTTTTGACAGAGATGAAACTCTAGAATCCCATGTAAAGTTTCTTGAAACTCTTGGCATAGCTGGAGTTAGCCATCACAGCTTACTATTCTCCAAGACAGCTCCTGTTCAAGCGATACAGAAAGATGAAGAAGAAGAAATAAGGTATCACAGCTTACTGTTCTCCAAACCAGCTGTTTAGTTATATAAACGTATTTCCTTCATCTTTAAATCCCAGTTTCTGATTCGTTCTTCAACTTAAAAGGAGAGGAACAACGTCGTTCTTGGGATACCCGTCATCAAGTATTTCACAAGACACCGTAATCAATGGGTATAAACCACCAACAGCCTTTTGTCAAATTTTTGTTTTGGTTTTTTGTATAATCTCTCATCGATTTCGAAAACACTTTCTGGCAGGGCTGACTATGCTTTCAAGCCAAAGGATGTGAATTTGAATAAGACAATCAACATTTCCCCAATCGACGCCAAGGAATTGTCAGAAAACGAAATTAAAGCAAGACTCAGTCGTTTATCGATGCTACTCAAAAACAAGGTAATGACATCAGTGTAAAGCTTCAGCATTATCTTAAGTCTCTGACATCAGTGTAAAGCTTCAGCATTATCTTAAGTTTCATTTTTCATCTTATAGAATACGGTCTCAAGGCTACCAGATGGAGGGGCAAAAATTCAGAAGCAGATTGATGAATTGACTAGAGAACTAGGAGACTTGAAAGTAGCACAAGGGCCTCAAGTTATTGACTTGGAGTAAGTCAGAAGATGCACAGAGGATTGAATTTGTAGAAAAAGACAGAAATCAAGATGCAAGAAAACACGCGGGGTTTTTTTTGTTTGTTTCTTTCTTATCAAATTTGGTTTTACTTATGACTTGCTGCAAACAAGATCAACGCTACTAGAAAAAGCAGTGTGCTAAGCCAGATTTTATCTTATAATCTGAAACCTATAAAAACTGTAATCAGTAAAATGAATATTTCAGCACAAATTGTCTTTGATTTTGGTTCGTTCCTTTCAACAAATACAACCTGTGTAGAGATTTCAATGCTCTCTATTACAGTATCAATGAATAAAACCAGAGATATGTTGGTGTGGAATCAATCACCTTGTCCCGATGGTTTTTGTTATTCGAATATGGTGGAATCACTTATTTTAAGGTTTCACTAACCCAACCACGAAGAATAAAATTACATAATAGTTAGTATATGAGTCCCAATATTGCTTATGACACTAAAAGAAGAGAGAGTTTAGTAACTTCTTCCCCAGTAGCTCCACTTCTTTGCAGGCTTTCCTGATGCAAAGCATAGAGTGTCTGCAGAGAAAAAAAATCAAGAGATTAGTTTAAACGAAGGCTTGTCAGATTACTTAACCGATTGATTAATGAATGTGTCAGATAAAAAACCTTGTCTTAGTTCAGGCTGCTCAAGGGGAGTACACAAAGTCTTAGCTCCTCCTCCTCCTGTTTCATCACTTCCGCTACGCTTCCTCACATCCTTCTCCACTTCAACTTCGTCACACCATGGAGCTAAAATTAGTTTCTTTTGTCTCAAAGCTTCCTCAAATTCATCCCAAGTTTCAACCTTTTGAGTGCATTCTTCCAACTTCCTCTTCGCCACATCATATAGGTTTCTCTGGATTTTCTCCAGCAAGTCCTTGACTTGCTCAATCAAGTCCCCTCTCTTGACATCCATCTTAGCTCCAGTGTCACGCCTCACTATTCTCACCTGATCATTGGCCAAGTCTCTTGGTCCAATTTCAATTCTCAAAGGAGCACCCTTAAGTTCTTGATCTGCATACTTCCAGCCACAAGAATAGTTGTCGCGGGTATCTGATTTAGCACGGATTCCAGCCTCGCGCAAGGTGGATACAACAGCTTCACAAGCATCACAGAGTACTTGGTCATCAACAGCACCTTTGATGGGAACCTGGATCACAACAACTTTAACAGGTGCCACTTTTGGAGGGAACACTACGCCTTTGTCATCTCCATGAGTCATAACCATTACTCCAATCGATCTGGTACTTAATCCCCACGAGTTCTGCCACACCATGGATCTCTTTCCTTTCTTATCTTCAAAGGTGATGTCAAACATCTTTGCAAAGTTTTGTCCTAAACAATGTGACGTTGCAGCTTGTATACCACGACCCGTGCTTGGGATAAAAGCCTCAATGCTTTTGGTTTCAAGAGCACCAGCAAACTTTTCATTCTCACTTTTGGTACCTTTGATAACAGGAACCGCTAGAAGCTCTTCATACACGCGGCTGTAAATGTTCAAAACATCAAGCACCTCTTGCTCTGCCTCTTCTTTGGTAGCAAAAGCAGTGTGTCCTTCTTGCCAAAGGAACTCACGGCTCCTGACAAATGGCGTAGTGTCGCTAGACTCCCATCTAACAACATTATTCCACTGGTTAATCTTCAATGGGAGATCCCTGTGTCCTCTTATCCACTTGCTCAAGTAAGGATAGATCACAGTTTCACTAGTTGGACGCAGAGCAATTGGAGTTTCCAAATCAGATTCACCAGCTCTTGTAACCCAAGCAACCTCTGGAGCAAACCCTTTAATATGTTCCTTCTCCTTCTCAAGAGCACCACTTGATACAAACATAGGGAAATAGTATTCCTCCACGTCCATCTTCTCGATTTCAGCATCGAAGAACCTTCGTATTACATTCCAAATCTTCATTGCTGATGGCTTGAGAATGTAGCATCCCTTTACCTGCTCGTAGTATTCTAACAATTCACCGAATCTACAAACCTCAGAATACCAATTCCCAAAGTCTTCATCTTTCTTTACAGAGATACCGAGACGAGTTTCTTTCTTCATCTCTTTCTTTTTCTTTCCACTCGAATTAACAACAGAGGCTTCTCCAGTAAGTAATTGATTTGTCTCAACCTGCACAGAATCCTCATCGGAGATTATTATATTCGTTTCGGAACCTAAACTAGTACTAGTAACCAAATCGTCATCCACTGACTTCACCATGTTCTTTCCTTGGTTCGAGGTCTTCTGGTTTATGGAAAAGTTACGCTCTAACAGCCAATACAAAAAGAAAAAAAAAACCTAGCTTGACGCGTGCTCCTTATATAGCAAGCTGGACCGACAAAGATGAAGAAGCGAACACAATATAACAAGTTGGGCTTCTGGTCCGGTCTTTTCTTTGATGGGTTATATTATAAATTGGGCTTTGTGTTGTTTATGGGCCATGTCTATTTTGGTAAGACCGAATATGAAAATCACAATTAATACTTTAACATAATTTACTCGTGACAAGACAAAGAACACACAGACAACTTTTGGCCTCTCTACAAGAGCTCTTCACTCTTTTCCTAAATTGACACATCTTAAAAACTTAAAAATCTCAGAAAGTTTGATTACAATTTACACAACTTACAAATAGTCAAATTCTTGGGAATTTTTCGGGGGTTAAAACTAGTAAAAATATTAGTTGAAGTTGAAGCTAGCAGTGCGACTCCATCTCCCTTTCAAGTATTCTTCAACAGAGATACTACTAGCTTCAGGGCTACTATCAGAAGCTGCATCATCTTCCAAATCTAGCAATGCAAGGTTTATATGTGATTCTATGTTCGTCAAATAAGCGTTTTCTTCTTCAGAGGTTCTCACTTGTTGCTTTCCCCACTCTGTTGCTTCTTCGTCCCCTTGTAAGATCTTTAAGACCTGTGTTTAAAAAGAACAATACCCCAAAAGAGAGAGAGCAATGAGGATAAAAGAGTAAGGATTTATAGCAAAACCAAAGGAGATAGATGGTCTGTATAGCTTACGATGCCGATTTGCGGACGGTCATAAGGTGTGCGTTTGATGCATAGCGTGGCAGCTAACAGAAGTTTCTCGATTAGATCGTTACTGTTATCATTTTCTAGACTTGGATCCAGTAACTGAGCAAACTTTCCACTCTCCAAAATTGGGTTTGCCTGAGAAAGAGATACAACTTAATCATTTCATATAGACATGAGAGAGTTACATTGCAACGGGCAAATTGACAGACTAATGGTATGAAGTAGAAACGTGTGAAGTTGTGGACAATAATGCTTACCCACAAGACAAGGCTCTCCTGGCCTTTAGACTGGTCGATGCAGATAGGTTTTCTACCCGATAGGAGCTCGAGCAATACAACGCCAAAAGCATAGACATCAATCTTGTCAGTTACTTTACCGTGCATGAAGTACTCTGGTGCTAGATAACTGTCAAAGAAGGAGATATAAGAGGAAGATTGATAGAATGGTAATGGTTTTAAAGGAAGGTGTAAATTGTGTAAAGAAGTAAGTAAAATACCCAAATGTCCCGGCAATATCCCCACCGGACACGTGATGTGAAGCACTTGAAGCCAGACTGGCAAATCCGAAATCTGATAGCTGAACAAGTGTAATTCAATGTCAATACATGAAGATTTGTAAAATCATCTATAAATAAACTCAGATTAAGATTGAGATGTAACAGTACCTGTGGCTCAAAATCATCTGCCAAAAGAACATTAGAAGATTTCACATCCCGGTGAATCACTTCTGGATCATGAGTATTATGTAGATAGTCTAGTGCCTCAGCAACACCCACTGCCACTTTATACCTCTCCAGCCAGCCAAATTTTTTTGCATCCTTTCTATTACCTGAATCAAGAAATGAGAACAATCAAGATATATACTTCTCTAGCATGACGATATGAGAATTCAGAGTCAATATCAAATGTAGTTTACTTACCATGAAGGTTCTCTTCAAGACTTCCTCGTGGTAGATAGTCGTACACCAGCATCAAATTATTATTCTCAAAACCGAAACCAAAGAGAGATACTATATTCTTGTGATGTACACTTGTAATGACTTCAATTTCCAGTATAAATTCCTTCAACACATCTAGACAAGGCTTCAATATTTTGACAGCTAATTCTCTCCCATCTGGTAGGTCTCCTCTATAAACATAGCTATTACCACCTTCTCCAATCAAGTTCCCTGGGAACATAAAAAAGATGTATCCGTAAGCAAAGGGTGAAAATCAAATCAGACCAAAACCAAACACACGTTGGAACATGGAAAGAGGACATACCGGATGAAAAGTTTGAGGTAATTGTCAAAACTTCCTCGTATGTGAATAATCTACACGTGGAAGAGTACTTTTCATGTAGACCCTCCAGTTCTTCCGGAATGATGTTTGATCCAATACAGGGAGAGAAAGGAGACTGCGTAAGCTCAGAACCAGATCGTGAAACGGAAGCATCTTCACCATCAATACTAGAAGAACAATCTTCATCACAACCAGATTCACTCCGTTTCCTATCTAGATAGATTACAGCTTCTGAATGCCGACCTCGAAGCTTCGAAACCCACTGAAGTACAGCCTTCTTAGCAGAAACTTTGGTCCAGCTTTTCCGATGACCGTAAAGCCCGCGAAGAAAATGCCAACTTGGTCCTGAATCAGCCCCATTTGCGTTTACTGGCACCAAAGCCAACGAATTGTCTACACCTAAGCTATCAGGAGACTGCAATGAGGAACTGCGACTAGTTCTTGTCCAGCGTGAGCTCGTTCTTGCAGGGCTAAAATTGTTTCCAATCTTTGCCGCTTCAATAGCAACAATGTCCGGTGAGCCACAAACTAAAGAGGGAAGATTCATGTGTGGACCACCATCTGCACCTGCAAAGCCCAAACCTTTTACTTTTAGAATTAACCAAACAACAATTGAAAAATCAGAAAAAAACTGAAACCAACCACCATTAATATCAGAAACATACCAATGGTATTAGGTACTCTACGGAACATAATTTTGCCACTCTTAACAGCAAAAACAGAAACATCTTTTGAAAGATTCCTAGCACAATACTTGGCTAAAGAAGCTGAAGAACGGATAGTGTGATGTCTCCTAGAGGAACCAACGATTAAACTTGTTGCTCCACACGATTTAACTTCTTGAACGAGAACTTTCCTAGCTGACTTCCCTCTGAAAACCTTTAGCTTCAAATCAACCTGTTTACACCACAACATCACAATCAATTTCACTTATAATAAAAAGATGAAATTTAACTTAAAAACCGTCACGAATTAGCTTAAAGTGAAAGACTTTGAAACCTGTTTTAAGTTACAGAAGCTTTCATAAACACCAAGCATAGTATCAAAACTCCTAACCAACGATATAAGCGACGTTGAGCCTTCTACACAAAACCCAAAAAAAAAAATCAAAAATTAGTAACAAACAAACTAAAAAAAAAAAATCTCAGATCGAAAAAGAGAAAAAACTAGGGTTTAAAAACAAAACCTAGAGAGTAATCTAAAACGTGAAGAGCAACGATTCGATCTCCAGGACGAGCAACATTAACCAAAGACCATGTAAGCACTTCTCGACTCCATTCATCTGGCTTAACACCAACAATTAACAAAGCAGAACCTTCCGTCACCGTAGTAGCTTCTTCGACTCCGGCGACTTCGCCTCCTCCTCCTCCTTCTCCGGTAGGTTTCATCTAAAAGCAAAGATGATTCCTCCACCACGATTAAACACACTCTCTCTCTATCTCTTTCTCTGTGTTTATAAATCAAAGTGTCTTCTATAATCTCAGTAAGTAGTAGTAACAGATCTCTCTCTGTGTGTCGTCTCGTGTGTGTGGTGTGGTGTGGTGGTATTGTCGTGTAGCTATTGGGGGAAAGAGGAAAGAGCGAATCACGTTAACTGTCTCCGGGAGAAAAGTGGGAGAGAGAAGAAGAGAAGAGATGTTTTTGTGTCCTCTGGTTTGAATGAATCTCAACCGTTGATTTATCCCTTAATGATCCGATTCTTACTATTTTAATTGTTTTTTTTTTTTTTGGTGTGATAATTCTTAGTAAATTAAATTTTAATGAGAAAAAGGTTAATAAAATTAATAATTTAACCACGAGGAGAAGAGAATAATAATGAATGGGGGGCAATGGAGAAGAACATCGCCATCATCATATGCAATTCTCTTTATCATATGCAATTCTTTTTTTCTTTTTTTCTTTTATGACCAAATAATACTTCTTCCGTTTTAAAATATAAGATATTTTGAGCAAATCAACGTATATTAACAAATGATTACTTTAAAAAAATTCAACTAATTATTATAATACAAAATATTACAATAATCCAAAAATTGTATAAAAACTTTAAAACATCTTATATTATGAAATAAAAAAATTCTCTAAAAATACGGAGAGAGTATATTTTTCTTCTTCGCTTTGGATTCTTATTTATTATGGCCTGATTTTTTCTCTTTTTACAAAAAGAGTATAATTCAATGTCATTATCATATATTTCTCATACCAAAATTAAAAAAAAAATAATAATATCATGCATGTTTCATTTTTCAATAAAGTGTAGCTAACTCGCACTTTTTTTTTTTATATAAAATGACGAAAAAGTAGAGGACAAAATAGATCCGTCGGTGAAGAGAGACAAGAGACGTAATGTTTATTTGTTATAGTCCATAAGTTAGTAGTATATGGTTTAATTTGTATTTTTTTTTTTTTTTCCTTAAAATACTTTGATACATAACTTACCAACACACTACATTCATTTATGGAGGAAAATAGGGAACTTATAAAACATGCCAATAATAAAAAAAAAAAAAGACGACCACGGGATTAGATTACTATGACGTTGATATGTAACTAAACTACATTGGGATTTGGGAGTCACAGACAGACTCACAAAAGCAAAAACACACAGAAACTCAAATCATTCTCTAGTAGATACTTATCGCCTTTTATTTTAAAATCATTAATTTCATTAATTATTTTGCTAAAAATTTACATTAAAAGTTTACGTAACAAAATATATACTGTTACTATCACCCGACCATTATTAATAAGATCGCAAGATAACACACCATGCTATTATTAACACACGCATGATAAAAGATTGGGCCATCATGATTTATCATTGCTAAGATATTTTACCAAATTTACTCTCGCATAATGACTCATATCTAGTTTTATTTATAATCAGGAAAAAAAGATGATCTTCTCAATTAACATATTCTATGCTTTATTTTGAATTTTCAGTTTGAATAAAAAGGAAAAAAAAAACTAAAATAATACCTTTGAAAACTTTCGTGGTGTAAGAATAAGTCTTAATATGTGACTCGAATCTTTTAGTTTGATTTTAAAATCATATCCGTCATACAGAAGTGAAGACCAAGAAGTCTAATTTGTATAACAAAAAAAAAAAAAAAATTGAAGGAAAATACAGATCCACATTAACTCACTACAACATAACTTAAAAATTAAAAAACTAAGATGATTAGATATAATTTTTGGTGGGCACGATTCAGAAATAGCACGTGAAATATTATATTTAAGAAAATCCAGCTAACCGTGATCTACGCTAATTATGATTTTACAGAGCAAAAGTGACTGTTTATTATTGGTTTGTTCATTATATAATATAATTCTAGACCTAATCACTATGGAAAAATAAAAAGTAATTAAACAATATACATTCCATACCTTTGGTGTCATTGAATTTATCATCTTAAAATAATATACCAATTAAATCATCTAATGTGCTGACCGCAATGGTAGAGACTAGAGAGAGATATCAATTAAGTGTTTGACAACTGCATTAGAAAAGGTTTGGTTACAGTAAACATGTTCTTACCGTTTGAGTCTATGTATGAATTGATTGCAATAACACTAGTGATTGATTACGATAAATATGGTAGGGTAGGCCGGTAGGGTTAGTAAAAGTTACCGTTAAAGTTAGCATAATTTGATGGATCACCACCACATGAGACGAAGCTTGCATTATGACAACGATTATACTAATTAACTAATGTCGATATATGAAAGATTTGCTTGAAGCTAATAGCCAACTGAGACGGTCTTTGTTTGCAAACAAAGTGATGAAAGGGTCATTACCGTTTCGCGGATTTGCCCTAGTAGGACGGTTTGGACAATTTGCAGAAGCATGTCCTTGTTTCTGACAATGTATGCAGACAATAGCAGAAGCATGTCCTCATCTACATGCTGCTACATATCTATTAGGAGCCAGGAAAAAGGGTTACATTTATATCTTTTGATATAGCTGCTTGCTGCGTATAGAATTTACAATAATTATTCGCCATATGGTTACATAGAAGAATAATCTCGGGGGAAAAAAAGCAAGATACAACAACAATGTACTGTGGAGTCATGGCGTCGTACTAGTGTGCGTCAGTTCTGTATCCAATTGTTCTTCTCCTTCCGATCTCTCAGACTCGTTCAGCATGAGAACAACTTGTCGCATTGATGGTCTAGCGACAGGAGACACACTCGTGCAAAGCAGTGCGATCTTCAACACAGTGAGCATATGAGAGACTATTTTCTCGTCTTCTAGATTTAACCTAGCATCAAGAACTCCAGAAGACAATGCATCTCTTCTTATGTAACTCCTTACCCAATTCACCACATCTCCTCCTTGATCTATTGGTTGAACTGGCGCTTTTCCTGTTAACAGCTCCAACAGAACCACCCCATAGCTATAGATGTCAGACTTCTCTGTCACTTTCATGGTGTATGCATATTCTGCAACATTGTTAAAACAGTTTTAATTCAGTCCCCTCACTGAATACCAAATTTCACAAACAAAAGCAAAAAAAAAAGACTTTTACCTGGGGCAATGTAGCCATAGGAGCCAGCAATGGCAGACATGGATTTTGAATGTGGCATGTCAATAACTTTTGCTAGTCCAAAATCTCCCACATGAGCTTCAAACTTGTCGTCAAGCAGGATATTATTTGACTTTATGTCCCGGTGGAAGATTCTCGGCTTGCAATCATGGTGCAAATAAGCGAGACCCTGAGCTGCACCTAGAGCAATTTTAAATCTCTTAGACCAATCCAAGTCGCCTGAAGGATCATGGAGTATTTCTCCAAGGCTTCCCTTGGGCATATACTCGTACAGAAGCAGATTTGATCCTTGGTGATTGCAGAATCCATGTAGCTTGACGATGTTACGGTGCCTGATATTCCCAAGAGTTAGAATCTCTGCTCTAAAGCTATTATCCACATTGTTGTTGTTCCCGCCTTCATGGTTTGATGCCAGCTTCTTGACAGCTAGAGTGTACCCGGCCGGAAGAACCGCCTTGTAGACAGTCCCACAAGCTCCTCTCCCAACTACAAAGCTCTCATCGAAATTATCAGTGGCTGCAACTAAATCTTGGAACGTGAATCCTTCCTTTGGAGGGAAGTATATGTCCAAAGACATCTCCGCCAGTTGGCCATCTTGAGCAGAAGAAGCGACTGTCCTCACCGGGCGTCTCATGAGGTAGACAATGAGAGCAATCAGCATGAGAGAGATCCCGCCAATCGCAGCTGCAGTGATGGCTATGATTTTACTGGTACGCATTCCTCCGGTCTTCCCAGTTGACTGAGAAGGTGCGGAAGGCTGTGTTTGGATACACTGGTTGAGCGGCGGGCCGCAAAGCCCTTCATTACCGATGAAGCTAGAAATGGATATGTTACGGAGAAGTGGAATAGGACCAGTCAAGCTGTTGTATGAAAAGTTGCAACCAAGCAAGCTGGAGAGATTAGCAAAAGAGCTTGGTATTTCCCCAGACAAATTGTTGTTGTTGAGGAGGAGGAACTCAAGCATAACAAGATTACTGAGTTCAGGTGGTATTTCTCCGGTAAGCTTGTTGTAACTGAGGTTCAATGCTATCTGCAAACCGGTCAGACTGCCTAACTCCCGTGGAATGCTACCGCTGAACAAGTTTCCACCCATTTGTAGTTCTGTCAAGCGAGATAAATTCCCTAGAGCCACAGGTATCGTACCCGAAAGATTATTGTTTGAGAGCTTCAGAAGCTCAAGCTGGTAGAGGGAACCAACCTTACTTGGTAAGGTTCCAGAGAAATTGTTGCAGCACATGTCTAGTCGTTGAAGCATCTTGCAGTTGAAAATTTCAGAGGGGACCTCTCCAGTAAGCTTATTGGATGAGATATTCAAGGTACCGAGCTGTGAAAGTGTGCCAATCTCTCTAGGAAGCTCCCCTGTGAAACCATTGTCTGCTAGCTGCAACCTTTGCAGGGCACTGCAGTTCCCGACCTCCCTGGGGATGGAACCACGGAATCTGTTTTGTCCCAACTCAATGGCTGTCAGATTAACCAGTTTACAAAGGTTGGATGGGAACCGACCAACGAGGTTGTTTCTTGATAGACGAAGTTGGGCTAGAGTTTTGCAAGTAGTGATTCCAGTAGGAATATTGCCAGAGAGGTTGTTTGCACCCAAGTTCAAGATGATCATATTGGAATGCAGGCAGAGGTAGCTTGGAATTCTTCCTCTGAGATGGTTATCGGACAGATCAAGCACCCAGAGATCACTATACCAGCCAAGTTTTGGAGGTATGGTCCCGCTTAGGGAGTTCTGAAACAGCTGCAGCATGTAGAGTCCTCTTAGGTACTGAAACCCTAGGGGAATAGGACCCGTTAAAGCGTTGATGGAGAGATCAAGCTTTGCTAGATTCTTCAAAGTAGTAAGCTCCACAGGGATGGTACCTGTGAGTTGGTTCTCAAAAAGATGAAGAAGCTCAAGCCCCTCTATGTTCCCTAACTCCAAAGGTATCTCTCCAGTCAAAGCGTTCTCTGAGAAATCTATCTCAATTGCATATGAGAGATTACCAATCTCTCTAGGAATCGTTCCATTCAACTTATTTCTGTAAAGGTAGAGATACTCCAGTGACACGAGGTCCCCGAGCTCTTTCGGGATTGGGCCGACAAGCTGGTTCTTGTATAGAGCAAGAGTTTCTAAACTTGTGCAGTTGCTAATCTCCCTGGGGATAAACCCTGTGAACTCATTTTCCCAAAGAATCACCTGTGAAAGGTTCTTGAGCATTCCTATCTCTTTTGGTAATTCACCACTCAACTGGTTCTGTGCAAGACCAAGCATGACCAAGTTCTCACACCCACCAATCTCAGAAGGCAAACTTCCAGAGATCATGTTCTGACCGGCTCGGAAGCTTGTCAGTCTCTTAAGTTTGCCGATGGAACGAGGCAATTGTCCACTGATGTTGTTGCTGTAAGTCACCAGTTGAGAGAGAGACAAAAGGTTACCAATCTCCACAGGAAGAGAACCTGAGATCCTGTTGTTGTATATTATCAGATTCTCCAGAGACGCAAGCTTCCCTATTTCCACAGGTATCTCACCTTCAAACTCGTTATTGTTTAGTTTCAGAATCTCCAAGCTTGAACAGTTCCCAATTTCCTTAGGAATATTCCCAGACAACTCATTATATGATAGATCCAGTTGCTTCAGATGAACCAATCCACCTATGCTCGGTGATAGCTTACCCGAGAGAACCATTGACGACAGATTCAGTGACAAAACCTCTGGATCACTAGAGTAATTACTGCACCTCACACCTGTCCAGCCACAAGGTGCAGAATCACTTGAATTCCAGTTTCTCAGATTCTGCATATCATCCACAAACTTGCTCTTGATGTCAAGAAGATATTGACCTTCTAAGTTCAACCCTCTTATCTCAGAGATCAAAACAATAAGAATAAGATATATGAAAAAAACAGCAAGCCTCATCATTTCCTTTACCATTCATTCATACACAGAATCCCTTAAACCTTCCTTCGAAGACATCAACTAAGATGCAAATTTGTCTCCAAAAACCTCTCTTTGTATATCTCTTAAAGATTAGATACCATACGACCATCCAAAAAAACTCAGATCATCTGGCATGACAAGCATATTTGAAAGAAAGAACACAGACCTTAAACCATGGATCTGAATTCAGGACACATAGCTCTGGAGATTCTACGAAAAGGAAACAACCTTTGAAACTGGTTTCAGGAAAAGAAAAAGAGAAATAGAAGAGGTGCAGACCTTTTTTTCTCCTTTCCAGGAAAACAATATTTAAAGGAAATGGTCAAGCTATGATTAGTTTTTTTGATCATTGAAAGCTTTGAAGTTTGAAATTTGCTTATTAAAAAATGCCTCTATTCGTACTGGCCTGTCTTTTAATATTAGTTTCAGAAGCCTATCAGCGTTGCTTTTGTTAATTTCAAGTAAAAAAGAAACTAAATATTCGTTTTGTCTTTGAAGCAACAGAAAAAAGAAAGCCAATAATATATGAATTAGTCAAAGTGAAAACCAGAAGGCTCAAAATGATGGTCCTTTCTGTAAAATTGAAGGTATATAACTCAAGTACTTAAATCAAGAAGATAGAGATGGCCAACACGGCATGAGAACTTGGCTTTCCTTCTTCTCTCACGATCTCATTCTCATGCATTATTCTATTGTAAATTATCAATTATAGTCCAAGCAAAACAGTTGTTTCAACTTTCAATCTATAATTCTATATACATACAGAATCACCTGATAGAGGGATAAAACAACAACCAAGATATAACCAGTGGACAAGGGACAACATGCTCGACTATAAACTATAGACCAAGAACTAATGCTACGAGAAGCTTGTCAATTTGAGATCAAACTTCACTTTTGTATGAGACTACGTACTAAGAGGAACCCACTTCACCATTCACAGATAGAAACCAAATAACTGTTCTCAGCTACCAAATTATGCTTATGCCAAAGATTGGTATAACTAAAGCTTCACTCTTTCAATCACCTTTTCAAACTTTCATGTATAAATCACATTAACTATAAAATGAAGAAAAATAGATCCACATTAACTCGCTACAGCATAACTAAGAATTCATAACTATTTAGAGATTAGATGTAAAATTGGTGGGCACGATTCACGGATTCAGAATAGCACGTGAAATATTATATTTGATAAATCCAGCTAACAGTACAGTGATCTACGCAAAATTACGAATTCCAGAGCAAAAGGGGTGATATATTATCTTTGTGGTCAATAAATAAATTACAAAACTATAAGCCCAAATCAATTAACTAAATACATAGTACGTAGGCTTAGAAAAAGTTACCGTTAAGAGTTACGATTAGGACAAGCGTTAGCAAAATGTGAAGGATCCCCACATGAGAAGCACCTTATACCACTCACTGGCTCTCCAGTTGCCGAGACGAAGCTTGTTCCACTGCCGCGTCGTCCTCCACCACTTTGGCCGCCTCTACCTCCACGACCACGACCACGGCTGCCACGTCTACCGCTTCCACCGCTATTAGACCATGTTGTTCCATTCCCACTACTGTTGCTGATGCTATCTTCCCATCTGTTAAAAAGCAGTGCATACAGTGGAAAAGATTTGAGTGATGCAAAAGGCAAAAACGGGTTTATGCTAAGAATTTGTGGTAAACCCCGACTCTTACGCAAAGAAACTGCAGCCCTGTGTCTGACATGAGAAGAATTTTCTTCCCCTGTTAGCTTCTGTGCTGGCTGTACGAAGAACACATGGTTCTCCACAAGTGTTACATGATACTGTACTCTCATCTGCATCATGACAAACGATATTCGAATGCAATTACGTGTCAATAAGGAAGACTTGATCTGGACAATTTGCTTGAAACTACCTAATTGATGATATTTATCTCCTAAAATATAAAGGATCAGTACCATTTATCGGATTTGTTCCAGTAGGACGAGAATTTCGAGATGCTGAAGCCCGTGAGGGACAATTAGCAGAAGCATGTCCTCGTTGCTGACAATGTACGCAGACATTACTCTGTCTTGTATTGCTTCCTCGGATATTGTTTGGAGGTCCAGTATCTGGAGCTCTCCTTGCTGCAAGAATAAATCATTGATTCTTTTTAGCCTAAATGTTCTTTATTCGCAAGACACTCTACTTAAGTTCTTGCATTCTCATTTAGGACAAAAGATGATGAAAGAAGCTTTGTATGATCACTAATACAAAAGTATATCTGTTGTCTAACTACAAAGCACTAACCTTGAGAACGGGATCCAGTTCCACATATGTCTATCAACTGTTTAAGAATGTCATCACAGCCACCGACACAACCTGATCACAAAATTACCATATGACCATTTAGAAGAAGATCACGATGACAACGGTGAGGCATTAAAAAATAAGGCAACAAATTGGTTGCAAATGTTTTACCCAAGTGATTAACATCAAAGCCTGGTGGAATTCCAATTTGACGGAACTTGAAAAGTATCTTGTAGACTGGGCCTACAGAAATTGAACCATTTAGTAATAAAGACAAAAATTTCACATATAAATGCTGTGTCATTCAAGTGTAATCTAGTTCTTGGATTTCAATTCACTGATACTAATGAATCTGCTGCCATACCTGGACCACAGGATTGACAAGCATTAGTAGTGACAGATGCTTCCAGTGTCGGTCCAGGAAGCCAGACTGCATTTCGACACTGAAGAGAAGCAAATATGTTAAACTATTTAATAGATGCAAGCAAAGAAGCAGAAACGAAGAAATACTGAAATGTCAAATGATTAGATCATAATTTTCAGAAATAAGGTTACAATACAGAGAGCAAAAAGTATAAATCTGCAACAAATCATGTGGTGAAGAGCTGTGAAATTTTGACCTGAGGATAATTCATGCATCCCACCATGAAATTGCCATCCTGCAAAGACAGGGCATAGAATGTTTAACCTGTGGTTCCCATTAACAAGAGGAAGAAGAACAATTCATATCCACATAGAAGATATTGTTCAGACAAAATATATATTACCCGGTTCTTCCTGAGTGCCATATCTGATTCATTGCAGAGATTGCATCGTCGGACAACTTCACCAGCTGTCTGATTTTCACCTTCATCAGTGTTATTAGATCTGCACATGCAGTATCATATTATAATTACGACAAAACGGACTTTAGAAACACAGTACTGACAAGGTAATGAGACCACCTTTCAAAGAAAATTGTCATTGCTTCTAGGAGCTTTGATTTTTTTACTCTTGCCTGCGAGAATTAATCATTCAGTTTCAGCCTACTGTTAGCAACAGGTTCAGAGTAATAGATTAGGCCATAGAGAGAAGGAAAAAAATCTGTTAAAAACAATTGACACACATCTAAGAAACAAGCTTTCATTTGCTGCAAACATGTTTCAAGAACTTCAGCTTTAGTCTTCCTCCCAACACTAACTTCATTCATATCATGTTCCATGATAGCTCTGAGATTTGGTTTCCAAAGTTCATACCTGCAGAAAAACATCAAAAGGTTGGCAATAAGAAGATTGACACACATCAAACTCTTAAGTGGCTCTTCAACAGGGGCTTGATACAAATCGTGTCTCTCCAAATAGATATTTAATAGAAGGAAAATATGACTAAAAGCCACAAAATATAATGATATACAAAGGAGCCTCCGAGTTGTTTGGAAGGTAGAAAATTTGTTGTTACATCACAAGCAGACTTATACATACCCCATGTCATCATATCCCATCACAAGCGCCTCACCCTGAAATGAAATCAGTACAGTAAGCTAACTTCAGAAACGTTGAACAGAACATATAAAGGGCTAGAAACATATATATAAATTATGCCAAGGAGAGAAGTCTTGCTATTCCTCCAGCAAATAAAGTTAATTCAGATGTTTTATATGCTGTAGAGTTCAGAAAGTACTACCACTATATATAGATACATAGTTTTGCTATAACCAAATAAAGTTCATCAAGATGTTTTATATAATTTAAAGTCCAGACAACAGTACCAGTATCTGCTAATTGTATAGGCTGAAGTTGGAGATAAAGGTATATTTTCCAAGGATTATATGTTTTCAACCTTAAGGCTATGAGTGATCGTAGGAACTCATAGGTATAATGTTGGTCTAGTAAACAGACTTATATATGGTCACCAGCTGTTCCTGATTCTAACGTGTAGACGTTTATCAACACCCAAAAACAGTTGCAGCCCTAGACTACATGCTGCCATAATAATACACTCTAAAGGGTTAAAATCAAAATATTTAGAATAGAAATAAATAAAGACAGGATAGATTCAGAAATTTTTGACTATCATATCACCTACCAGGTGGGTTGGAGAAAACCGTGTATTAACATCTTTTGTAGCATAACCCCGATCAAGAAGTTTCTTTATGTGGTCGTGCATTGTCGCATCGGTGCCAATGCCTGCCTAATATTCACAAGAAGGTAGGATAACAAAGAGTTACAAACATGATCGGATAAGAATTTTCGGGATAGGTAAACAAGAATATGCAAACACCACCTAGGTAAGCAAAAACAAGCCAATTTTTTTAATCACCTTGTCCATACAACTCAGTAAGTCAGCTTCACACAATAGCGGTGGTGGCCTTGTTACAGCTGAATCAAGAGTCAAAGTTGTTGGGATAAACTGCATATTACCAAGAAATTCAGAGACGTCATTAATAGTCTAGGCTGTAAGTACTAAGCAGTAGGACAGGGGTAAACAAAACAAATCCAAAAAGTGAATGTTAATCAGAAATTCCAGCAGTAAGACAGCCTCCAGTTTTGGGGAAAAATGTAAGCCACTGATAGAAACTCCATTATGCCTGTCTGAGGAAGAGTCTAGTAAATTTAAATATAGAAGACAGTCAAGATATGACTAGAAAATTAGCTCCCTGGATACAGTTTTATGCCAATAAACAAGCAGCCTCGCCCATTAGATAAAGCAAACTGTGTTTGCTTCTCCACATTTCTAGCAATAACTGTTTTTCGGCCACTTTGATAATAACAATGACACCAGTTTCACTTTGAACTAGAAACTACAATGCAAAGTAATGCCGTTCAATTGCATTATAGTTTAGTAGTTAAGGAAGGTGACTTTCAAGCAAGGACAAAAGAGTTTATTCAAAAGAAGCTTAGCTGAGATACAGAAATAAACAACCTGCTGCCCTTTTTCATACACGGGAATCACTGAACCTCCCCATGACTCAAAGCGGTACACCTCCAGGTAATTTTTCTAGTCACAGAAAGAAAATTGAGGTCAGTATCAAATTAACTAGTAAAAGGACAAGTAGGCAATATATATACTTCCAACAAACAGCAGCTTTACATTTATTTTACTACCGAAACAGGACAGGAAACATCTTAACAGACAAAGTAGCTTCATATTTTATTCCACTGAAATTACAACTAAAAGGTAGTGAGAGAAGAGTCTTACAGCTAATATTGCTCTCCCAGATGCAGAAAAGCGCTCACCAGAAATATCAATTTCGACGGTAGTTTCAGCAGCAACTGCTGGCTGGGAAACACATGCTAGGTAATGGCGAACAACTAGCTCATATACATTCTGAAATAGTGGGAAAAAACGTTGGTTCAAACGGAGAAAAACAAGATCATACCTATGCTTGGGTATGTTAACCAAACCAACACTTACAAGGTGATCTCTGCTCCAGTTAGACTCTCCGCTAGAAAACTTTGTTGGGTGAATGGGTGGGTGAGCCTTGTCATCATGACCACCATTACCAGGGTTTCTCCAGAGCCCCCCCTCAGGTTCCAGTAGTCTTTGTGCATATGAACCCCATGCAGGATGTCTTGTTTGTTCCTCCACCATAGCCTAGACACAACTCGAGATCCTAAGAGACTATCTAAGGAAATCATAAACTCCAAATCAACCATACTTGCTCATGAGAAAAAGTTACTCACACGTAGATCTGTCCTGCTCGAAAAAGAATCAGTCTCTGTACGAGGATAGCTGATGAAACCAGCCTGATATAATTCTTCTGCCACCTATCCAGACATTTCTGATGTTATTAAACAGTGAGATGTAGTTGTAATTCAAAGACCTATCAGCCTACAAGCAGCACAAAACTCTACCAAGATACAATAAAATTTAGATTACTTTAAAAAAATGCAGTCCTACTAGCCAAAGAATCATAGGAAATTTATCTGAACCAGGCTAATATACTCATTCGGACCTTCATGGTGTGCTCTGAACTCAGGCGGAAGTATCTTGAAGCACGTTTTTCAAGTTCAATGGTGTTCAAAGGATAAGGAGGATATTTGAATCGTTCCCTTGGATGTGGGACATTCATTACCTGGATGGAGATTATTAGGAAAATTACACAATTTAACTATAAGATGCAGTATCGGATGATAAAATTCCCTCTGATAAGATGTTTTCTTTTTTAACTCACGGTGGCAGTAGGTTCTTCAACACACATCTCATATAATATGACAGCTGAAGCATAATCGAAGAGATGACCACGCCTGCAATAGAAATTATATCGATGTCACTTTTAAGAAGAATAGATCGGGAACAAATATAAACACTGCAGTTGATAATAGTACATCCAATTAAAGGTGGCAATGCCTTCTTCTGATTGGTGAGAACAGTTAATTGTCCAAAACTCTTCTGGTTCATGTGCCTGGATCTCCCAGTATCGCTCTACAATAAAGCCAAGTGTAGGAAACTGCAGTTAAAGCAGAGAAATATTAAACCTAGCTGCATTAAATGGCTCTGATATGTAAAATGGGACTGATATTTCTGAACTTCATCGATACTAGTTTTGCATTACCTGACAAGGACCATAACTTATAACACGACTCCTCTCCTCACCCGTGGAGTCAATAGCAAACCTATCTCTCAGAAGCATAGTCTGAAATCTAGTGAAAGAAGCACCAATGCGTAGGTCTATTTCCTAAAGTATTCAAAAATGAATATTAGCTAACAAAAAATCATAGAAAATGCCAACGCATATACACACAACATGGATTTCAGGAGAAACTCACTTGTCTAGCATCTACAGCCTCAGCAAACAGTTGATTAGGATCTCTAAGATTCTGAACTGCTTCGTGAATTTCCCTAGCAATTCCAATGCCAACGCATCATTAGAGTTGGTAGAATCGTTTGAGATAGAGTGATCAGTAGAAGACATGAAAAAATGAAGTGTTCAGCAATCTCTCTACCTGGCAATTAACGCAGAGAAATGAGCCCTCCGTATATAAAGATTATGTTTGACAGCTCTGCAAACATCAACAACTTCAAATGCAATGTTTTCACCTTCCCTATCACAATCAAGCCACAGCACAAGCCAGTCACTTTTCCTTGCTTCCTCTTCCAATGTCTTCTTAATATCCTTTTTGTCCTAAATCGCTCATAACCAGAGTTAATCAAAACTTGGAAATCAGAAAACCCCAACTTAATTATAAACCAGAATTCCCCAATTTCTACAGTTGCGATTACCAAAACAAAATCAGACCCAGGCAACAATTCCTAGTTCGAGAATCAGTGACCAAATCAACTACCCAAAATTACACAATCACGGGTGCACGCACATACACAGGACATCACATACCTCGGGAACGTGTTTCATGACCGGAGCTTGGTACAGATCTGCAGGGTCGCAGGAGTGCCATTTGCGATAGCGATCGGAAAACTCAAGCTCCATCAGGTGTCCGATGACGGAAGTCATTAGCATACGACATGGCTGGCCATTAATGGCGTAATCGAACTCGAAGATTTTGTTGTACCGAGACCTACCCTCTCGAGTCCGGAAACTTCCATTGGACAAAATCCCAGCCACTGACTTCGCCACGGACGGCTTCTCCGCCACGTTTAACACCGTCACGGGGCCACCGCCTCGTCGCGACATCGCCGGAAGAAAACAAAACCCTAACGGTTCGTAATTTCGATTTTTTTTTTCAGTAGCCTAATTTTCCCGCTCTTGTGTGTAGCTTAGCTTCTCTATGACTCTATTGGTGTCACTTCGACCGAACTGTTGTTAAAAGTAGAGTATTGGGGAATTACAAGTAATTGTAAACATTGGGCCGGGCCCAGTTTTAAAACTAAAAATAATGTCTATGCACGTTAGTCGTCTTAATAGATCAGGGCCTGATAAGGCCCAATAAGGCCTTATGATAATTTACAAAATCGGTAGGAGAGAGAGAGATAAAGTCAACGAGTTGACTAAAAATGAAAAATTCTCCGATAGCTTTCTCCCTTCTCCTCCTCACTCTTATATCGCCGGTTCTTCTACGTTGCTCCGGCGAATTCACCGGTGGCCTCGAGGATGAATCTCCGCCGACCGTATGTATCGTCGGGAGTGGGATAGGAGGCTCATCCGTAGCTCACTTCCTCCGTACCTACGCTGTTTCCACCGGCTTAAATCGAGCCAAGATCCTGATGTTTGAGCGTCACGAGATAGTCGGTGGACGTATGAGAACAGTTACTGTCTCCGGTGATGTTTTCGAGGCCGGTGGCTCGATTCTGCATCCGAAGAACTATCACGTTAAGGATTTCGTCGAGAGGTTTAATCTGACGGTTCGATTGCCGACGCCGATTGAAGAATCTTCAGCGATTGGAATCTGGGATGGGAAGAGTTTCATTGTTAAAACCTTCGGTTCCCGTATCAAATTGCCGTTTTTGGATACGATCGTATCTTGGTTGAATGATCTCTACTTGTTCTTGCGTTATGGGTTCTCACTGTTGAGGATGAGTAGCTTCATTGAGGTAATTAAATCTCGAACCTTTGGTTTCAGTTTTTTTGGCTATCATGAATACAGTAATGCTGAATCTGAATTAATTGTTGTAAAGTGATTTACTTGGGAATGATTTGTTTAGTTCTGTGTGATTTTGAAGATGTTTACGTTTGACTTGATTTGGGTTTAGGTGTGTCTGTGTGTGTGTGAGTGGATCCTTTTGTATGTTGACTGATGTAGATTTTTATATGTATGTAGAATACAGTTGATAATTTCTTGAAGTACTACGAAAGTTTAGAGTCAAGACCTATCTTCGACAATGTTGAAGGGATGCTTAAATGGTCAGGCTTGTACAATCTCACAAAGCTCACTCTACGAGATAAATTATCTGAAGCTCAGCTTTCTCCTTTACTAGTCAACGAGCTGGTTACAGTAAGCTTTCTCACGCTAAAAGTGTTATTTTGAAGCCATTTTTATTGCTATATGGTTCAACATATAACTCTTCTCTTTAACAACTATTGTCATATATTCTCACATTACAATTGTTCTGCTTGTTTTTTTGTTGACTGCAGGTTATTACAAGGATAAACTATGGACAGAGTGTACTCATCAGTGGACTAGCAGGTGCAGTCTCCATGGCGGGTTCAGGTGGGGGATTATGGTCTGTTGAAGGCGGAAACTGGCAGATGGCTGCAAAGCTAATTAATCATTCAGATGTTACATTACACCTGAACGAGAAAATTGAATCCATATCACATCTCGGTAATTATTACGAGCTTAAGTCCACAAAAGGAAACAGCTTCAGGTGCGATGTCACGGTAGTTGCCACACCATTAGACGAGGTGGATATACAGTTCTCACCCGCGATCTCAATTCCAAAGAGGGAATTACAACACACACACGCAACATTCGTGAGAGGACTTTTAAATCCAGTAAGTATATTATAGTAGTTCTAGCTGATCATGATTCTGACTCCCAACTAATTTGTGATGTTTCCTCTCTGAAAAGGGATATTTTGGGATGAAATCAGTTTCGGATGTTCCAGCTTTGGTGGGAACCATTGAAGATCCTCTAATTCCATTCTCAAGCATCTCAATTCTAAGGAAGTATAGTGACACAGATATGACATACAAGATATTTACGCGACAAACTGCATCAGATTCATTGCTTGATGAGCTCTTCAGGTAGTTACAACAACACAACCTCTGTCAGATTCATTACTAACTTAGATCTCTTCAGTTTTATTGAAACTTGTTATTCTTCTGTCCTCAAACAGTACGAGAACCGAAACCATTCGAATAGACTGGGGTGCATATCCCAAGTACCACGCGCCTGAAGTATTTGCACCGTTCATATTAGATGATCATCACTTGTACTATGTGAATGCTTTTGAAAACGCAGCAAGCACAATGGAGACAAGTGCAGTGTCTGGTGAGAACATAGCCAGACTCATAATATCCAGATTCATGACAAAAGAATCATCATCTTCATCCTCGGACAAAAGAAGCTGTAGATCTGGTCTGCACTCGGACTTATAAGCAACTTACATGAACATGGACTTTCGACTGTGTTCTTTGAAGAACAAAATGATGTTGTGTATATAGAGACACATAAAGCTATAAAAACTGTAACCTAAGCGTCGCTTGTTTTCAGTTCTTGAATCAAACCGTTATTTGTCATATTCTTTTCGAATATTAACAGATAGATTCACGCATACAAAAACAGAGGAAGTTAGGTATCCTTTATTACGACAATAACAGAGGAAGCAACATCGCTTTGTCCAATCACATAATGACACATCATTATATTATTATTTTTTACTAGTTGGGCATTTCAATAAATTGGTTTCCACTCGTGGTTTCTCTTTGAATTGCTCATTAATATTACTAATTAATGAAAAATTCCTATAATCAATGTATAATATTTATTTATTTATTAATATAAAAATACAGAATCTTGTAAAAAGCCCATTTTTTCAGGAGCAAACGCGTCTTCTTCTTCTTCTCTTCTTCTTTGGTAAGAAATCAGAAGAGGTCAAATTCGATTCGATCGGAGAAGATGGGTTGCTTCAGTTGCTTTGATGGAACACAAAAACAACAGCGTAAGGAAGAAGAGAGACAAGCCTCCGCCGAAGCTCGCGCCAGAGCCGCTGAAGCTGCTCAGCGACGGTTTTTTATCTCTTTTCGAATCGCCTCTATTAAAAATTGATCCTTTAGGAATTTAGAATCTTAAATTCATCAAAAAAATCTTGAATTTTGAAATCGTAGATATGGATTTTGATATTTGATTTTTGTAAACGCAGGAAAGAGCAGTTTGATAAGTCTGCAGCTGGAAGAGCTGCACAAGCTCAATTAAAGCAAATGGCTAAACAATCTGCAAATACTAACAAAGGAGAGCCTGTTCTTAAGGTTTCTCTTACTTTCCCCAATTTATTAATTATGTATCATCATCATCATCATCAAGTTAAAGTTTGCTTATTTAGCTTTTTCTTTGGTTTGAATTTGCAGTGGCAAATGACGTAACTATGAAGTCTGGATCTCAAAAAGGAATCGAAGTTGTGAGATTGATCCATTGTAAATTGTGTGCTCTGAAATGTTTGCAAGACTTTTCAATGTGAATGGAAAGCTTATTATTTTCTTCCTTGTTCATCTTATTGTCTTTTGAATTTGCAATAAACCAAAAAAAAAAAAAAAAGAGTACAATGTTAAAGATCATCTCTCAGACGCTTTTGGGGACATGTTTATGTGTTTTTATACCTCAGATTGAGCAAGCTTAAGTAGAGTCTCATAGCATCATCGAGACAATACTCTTTGTAATACATTTTCTTGGTTTCTCTAAAGATTTTGTATACAAAAACAGGAAAGAGAAGATGGATTTAATCATTTGATTTGATATACTCACATGTCTAATTAAGAAATAGACTCACACATGTTACTAAAGACAAAAGATGTACCAAGTTATATATGGACATCAAGAGTTGTTGTTACATACCCAGTTACACATTTTTCTAGCCAATATTCGAAATCAGTCTTACATACATGAGAAAAAGACCACGAGACTTTGTTATTCTGTGAGGCTTGACTCTTGTGCTGAATCATCTTCTCCTCTTTCCTTGTGAAGAAACTTACCACACATGACAGTACCAACAAAATCGAGCATCCCATGTTTCACAAGCTCCAGCCTTTCCGAACTTTCCATTACCGAGAAACCAAACCGCTCAGTCCAAGTGGTCACAACATCTTGTGCAGCCGGTAAGACCAGTCTACAAACTCCCATCTGAGACATTTGCTTCTCCAACTCATCCATAAGCACTCTGCACATCCCACTTCTCCTGTAATTAGACGATGTCGCCACCAAAGGGATCTCGGCTACATCTTTATCCACTCTCACTGCAGCCACTGTGACAGGCTCGTTCTTTTTCTCTATCAAGACGGTGTAAAATCCGCGGCCCACGCCATTTCGGTCTTTCGTGTATATCAGTTCCTCAACAAGGTCTCTCCCAGAGAAATGATCTGTGGTAGGCTCAAACCCTTGGTGAAGTATCTCGACAGCAGATTCTAGCTTGGACATTTGCTCATCATCATAGTGTTCATCATCGTTTGGAGCTCTCATCAATGTCCAGACCAAATCACCATTCTCGCCTACAGCAATTTTGCATCCTAGGAGATTCTGAAGCGCGGAAAAGGCTCTGTTGCACTGACTACTACAGAACCAGCCTCTAGAGGAAACAAAGCAAGGCTTTTCTTTCAAACACTTGAGATGGAATCTTCTTTGGCACTGCTCACAAGTCATCAAATTACACTCCGCAGGTGATTCCATTGATCCACAAATATCGCAGCAGCAACAAGGACAGAACCACTTGTCTTCCTCGGGGAGACTGGAGAAACCGAGGCAAGTATGGTGAAAAGCTGAAGGACAACCATCACATAGAAGCAAATCTCCACCCCAGTGACAAACACAACACACATCACAGTTCGTGTCCGGATCACGATCTTTTCTACAGAATTTTAGAGACTCTTTGTCAAGTTTGTTCTTCTGCTGCTTCTTTTCCATCACTTGTAAGATCTTCTTTAGAGATTTCTCTACCCTCGGCCTCCTTATCTCTTCACTCGCAGTCTTCCTTCTCTTCCCCTGTTGTTGGTTTAATCCATCAACATTGACAACGGGTCTGGTCTTCTCTTGCTCCCCACTAAACGCAGCCGTATCACAATCCTCCACTCTATTCATTATCTTCTTCTTCTTCTGTTGTTGTGGGGCGGTTTTGATCAATTCACCAGACGAATGTTTCACTTTATCCCGAACCGTGGTATCGATATCGAGATCTTCAACCCTAGACCTTTTCTGGTTCTGCTTCCGTTTCTGATTCAAAACATCAAAACAGGCAAGTTTTCGTGGAGAGCAAGACAAGTGATCATCATGTTTGGGAACGATTTGTTGTTGTTGTTGTTGACAAGCCTTGGCTAAAGAGTAGAACCACCTTCCATTGGGAGACTTTAAACGCAACTCTCGCTTATTCCCTTTGAGATAGTAAGAGAAAACCCAACCAAGAGCCGAGAGATGTTTCTTAACCTTCATCGACAGTTCCGATCGTTTGCCTTTATCGCACTTGTTTCCATCCTTTATCGTTGAAAGCCACTGCTCCATTGATCCTGGACTTAGCTCTGCTTCCATCGGAACAATATTACACGAATCCATCATATGAGACATCCGAGAGGAATACACAACAATAACCTAGGGTTAGAGAGCAAACTGCTGATATATATATAAGGTTTAAGAAGAAATAAAAAAAGGAAAATTTCTAATTTCTATATTATATAATTTTAAATATTAAAAGAAAAAAAAAAAAGGCAAATTATAACTAAACCCTAAAGTCAAACTCGTCTGAAAAAAAAATTAGAGTCTGTCGCCGGCGACACTGAATCGAAACACGGAGCAATCCGGTGAAACAAATCTAAATGTCACTCAATCTGTCTCGTATTTCACTTCTCTCATCCCCTCGTATCTCAATTTCAACTCACGCTTCTCAGAAAGGTTACTCTCTTTTTCCAATTTGATTTCCAATTTCGTGCTTATTTCGACGTTTTGTTCATCTGGGTTTTTCAATTCTTCATGATCTTAGCTAATTGCTTTGGTATTCGATTACAAGATTCAATTTTTATTTTTGGGGTTTAATGGATAAACGAATTTACAGGATACGTTAGATGCTCGTCGATGAAGTCGTATAGATTATCTGAACTTAGTTATTCACAAGTTGAGAGTTTGAAGTCACGCCCTCGCATTGACTTCTCATCTATTTTCACCACTGTAAAGCTTTTTTTAACTTCTTCCTTCCTTCTTCGTTGAGACTTAATGTATCCAACTTCTCTTAGGAGCTCGCTCGTCTTGTGTTGTTATTAGGTGAACCCGATTATTGATGCCGTTCGTAGCAAAGGGGATGCTGCTGTCAAAGAGTAAGTGAAGTGTGACTCAATTCTGTACTTTTGAAGTCACTGTGTCTTTCCATTTCATTCTTCTTTATTTGAAGTTAACTGCTTTCATTTGCTTCTATGCCAACACGTTTCAGATACACTGAAAAGTTTGACAAAGTTCAGTTGAATAACGTGGTTGAAGATGTGTCCGAGCTTTCTATTCCTGAGGTACTAGATTAAATTTGTTTATATTTCCAAAACCAAATTTTTTATCTGGAAATGATGTTCCTTTCTCTGTATTTATCAATGCCTGTGGTTTCCAGCTTGATTCCAATGTTAAAGAAGCGTTTGATGTTGCGTATGATAACATTTATGCATTTCACTTTGCCCAAAAGTCAACTGAGAAAAGCGTTGAGAATATGAAAGTAAGTCAATTCAGTTTTACTCATTACGTTTTTAAGTCTTCTTCACACAATGAACATGATGTACTAATCTTCTTCACTTGTAAACTTTGTTAGGGTGTCAGATGTAAAAGGGTTTCAAGATCTATTGGGTCTGTAGGTCTTTATGTGCCTGGTGGAACAGCTGTTTTGCCATCAACTGCTTTGATGCTTGCAATTGTAAGCTCTCATCTTTATTACTTTTTACTTGTTCATTGTTACTTGTAATTTTGTGATAATCTGGTCTTCCTTACTTTATCTTCTTCCTCTCTCAGCCTGCTCAGATTGCTGGATGTAAAACAGTTGTCCTTGCAACTCCACCATCTAAGGATGGTAGCATATGCAAGGTAGTACTCGATATTACTCACTTTTTTTTTTGTTAATTAGCGATCTTGTTACTTAGCTTATGAGTTTGTTGTGTTGTTTCAGGAAGTTCTGTATTGTGCCAAGAAGGCTGGTGTAACTCACATACTCAAAGCTGGTGGAGCACAGGTATGGTTGTGTTGGTCTTTTCCCCCTATGTTTATATGCTGGTGATTGTTATTCTCTCTAAGATTGTAGAAATTTCAATATCTATTTGCAGGCTATAGCTGCCATGGCCTGGGGAACAGATTCTTGTCCTAAGGTAAAAACAAGGATTAATGTGCTTCGGTAGCTACATCAAACCTTCTGCCAACCAACCACACATGAATTTGCTTTGGTTATTATGGCAGGTTGAGAAGATCTTTGGTCCTGGGAATCAATATGTTACAGCGGCTAAGATGATTCTTCAAGTACAGATATCTTTCCTCAGTTGCTCTTGGTCCTAATTTGTTGGACTACTCTTTGATTTTTTTATTTACCCTGTTACTGCAGAACAGCGAGGCAATGGTTTCCATTGATATGCCTGCTGGTCCTTCAGAAGTCCTAGTTATCGCTGATGAACATGCTAGTCCAGTTTACATTGCAGCAGACTTACTTTCTCAGGTATTTCCATGAAAGAAGTTGCAAATTTCGATAGATGAGTTTGTCTCCACCTTATTTGTTTTCTTCAGACCTACCGGGAGCGGCTAACTTATACATTTCTTTTTATGGTTTCTCCAGGCCGAGCATGGTCCAGATAGTCAAGTTGTTCTTGTTGTTGTAGGCGATGGTGTAGATCTCAAAGCCATCGAAGAAGAAATTGCCAAGCAGTGCAAAAGCCTACCTAGAGGAGAGTTCGCTTCAAAAGCACTAAGTCACAGTTTCACAGTATATGCTCGAGATATGATTGAGGTACCCCTCCGTTTACGATTCACCCTTACTGTTACTATCTCAAAACAACATCTGTAACATCACTGTTTGCTCTTCAATTCTCCAGGCAATATCTTTCTCAAATCTGTATGCACCCGAACATTTGATCATCAATGTCAAAGATGCTGAGAAATGGGAGGGACTGATCGAGAACGCAGGTTCTGTTTTCATAGGGCCATGGACTCCAGAGAGCGTTGGGGATTATGCGAGCGGGACAAACCACGTTCTTCCAACATACGGATATGCAAGAATGTACAGTGGCGTCTCTCTCGACTCTTTCCTTAAGTTCATGACTGTTCAATCTTTGACAGAGGAAGGTCTGAGAAACCTTGGTCCTTATGTGGCGACTATGGCTGAAATCGAAGGTTTAGATGCACACAAGAGAGCCGTCACTCTCAGACTCAAGGATATCGAAGCCAAACAGCTTTCCCAAACAAATTGAGATTCAGATTCAGACAAACGAGGCAAAACTGGTTTTTGTATTTTGTGAACATATTTATTTCCCTAAGATTGGTTGATAATAAAATAAGAGATGTTCGGAAACTCTTACCATAATCCACTTTTTCATTATTTAACCACCTTCTTACAACATAAGGGAATCGCGAGAATGTTCATATGACTGTACAGTCTTTGTCAGATGAAGGCCTGGAAAGTGAATGTTGAATGTTGACTTTCGATTAAACACAATAGGATTCCAAATATACAAATTTGACAGTGACTTCAAGAGCAATAAAGACACACAAAAGAAAGTGCTAAAAGAATGATAAAATCGTCCGTCTTGCTCAAGCCGGCAAAGGTTCTTCAAGAACTGCACGGGAAAGAAACAGACCAAAAAAAATATGTCTTGAGTCTAGTCCTTACAAGTACTAACAAGGAGAAGAAGAAGACCAAAGGATATATACCTCTTGTTTTGGTGGCGGATTCAGCTGGTTTGGAAGCGACAGGTATTTTTGTTGGCACATCCGGAAGATCCAGCTTCTCAGATTCTTCGGACTCCTTCGTAGGCACTTCAGGCATCTCATCGACAATAAGCTTTAAGCAAAACATGCATCACCATGAGTCTCTCTATCTAGTAAAGATAATAATAAGCAAGTTTGTTTTTGAAAAGCCATGAAACAAAACATACCTGACTTTCTAGGTTGTCAAATTCTGCTAATATATCTTCTTCATCCTCTTCTGATAGTTTCTCTCCCAATATAGCATTCAGCTCCTGATATTCAAAAATGTTATAATCGTCAAACACAAAAGCTCTACCAAAAGATTATAGAAGATTTCAATCTAGACAGCTCAGAACAAAATGTAAAAAGAGGTAGTAGGAAGCTGCTCAAATGAACTTCTCTGTTTACCCGGGAATCAACAATGAAGATGTTCAAATTCTGACAAAGCGGATAACATAATACTGAATCATAAACGCAAACACTAAAATGATAAGATTCCAAAAGTTTTTGACTCACATCTTGATAAGCTTTAGCATCAGCAGTATCATCCATTAGTTTTTGAACATCATCAAGGTCCAACTCGCTTTGAATGGCCTTAATAGCACTATTACCCTGCTTTAAGCTCTCAAACACTGCCTTTTGTTTGCTCGTAAGTTCAATATCTGCCAACTGAGAGATAACACATGAAAGTTTGAGAATTCACATGAAAGAGATGATGTTGGATACAAAGAACAAACACAAAAGGAGGAGAAAGAGTTACTTGTTGTTCAACATTGATGACCCACTGATCAACTTGCTTCAATAAATCTTCCTGAGTTCGTTTCTTCCTCAAAGCTAACAAAGCCCTGTCCTTTCGCTTTTCTCGGATTAAGTCTCTTGCAGCTTCCTTTTCCGCTTCAATCACTTTCTCAAGCTAAAGTAGCCAAATTTTAGAAGATGGAAGTTGGTTAAACCAAATAGATGATGAGCAAAAAGAAATCAAAAGATGGAAGCTTTTTCATCACTAGTAACAAACACAATCAAAAGAAATCAAAACCATCCCATTGGACACAACAATTATGTATGTTTTGGATGATGACAATCCATTTGATCTCAAATTCCAAAAACAAGAAAAAAGTAAAATTTGAGATGAACAAGTGAGAGAATTTTTACAAAACCTTTTGCTGATATTGAGCAAGCTTGCGTCTTTGGGTTTTGAGAGATAGAATCGCTCGATCAACCTCCGTGATCTGTGGTTTCTTCACGAACAAATTCCCCATCTTTCTTTCTTCACTTATCCGTCAACTCCAAAAATTTAACACAATCAAACAATTCGAACGAGCAGATATAGCAAGATCCAGACGATATCGATTAAGTTTCTAGATTTCCCAAATTATGTTGGTCTCCTCCAATTTCAAACCAAGTCCAGTTTTTGTTGTTTCCTCTCTCTCTCCTTTTCAGTTGGATCAAACACAAACCGGACCGAGAAAATCTAATTGGAGATCGAACCGATTTAACCGGATTGATTTCATCCACACTGAAAAATCAAAAACCGAATTTTAAATAAGCTTCTATCTAGGTTAGGTTAGAATAAAACCGGCCGGTTTGGGATGAGTCTGATTTTGATTACTTTGGCTGGCTCAAAACGTCGACGTTTTTGAGAGCATGTGAATCTAAAAGCCAGCTCCAGACAGATCCTAAATCTCGTTCTCGACGACGGAACTCAAGGACGAGAGAGAAAGCAAAGTACAGCTAGGTTCCAAGATCGAAGCTTGGAATTTTGTAAAATTGTCTCTCCACATCTTACCCTGTGAGTCTCACTCTACTCCGAATTGTTCTTTGTTTTGTTTGGTATTTCGATTTTTGTATTATAACACTACTTTTGCATGATTCGATCTTTGTATTTTTTTGCTCTCCTCTTGAGTTTAAAGATGTACGAATATATATATCAAGATTCAATTTACCTTCTCATGGATTGAACGATTAAAGGGTATTGCTTTATTTCGAGTTTTATATCGTAGCTCTTCAGTTAGCTATCTTCTGCTCTCTTTGATCGCTACAAAAGTTCAAACTTTAATTATCTTTTGATCACTCTCCTTTTGCTCGTTTCTTTGGTTTGAATTGATTATATATATGTTAGTATTAAATACTTGCCGTTACCAATCCTTATAAATTGTGTGTTTTACATTTTTAGCTTTCAGTTTAGTTTGAATGGAACCTGTTCCACCATCTCCCATTATATGGCCAAATGGAGGTGAACTCACGAACGAGTGGGTACATGGGATTATGTCGTCTTTCGAATGGTCTTCATGGAATCTACTTCCTTCCCAGTTACCTTCACTATTGCCAGTCAACGTCTTTGATTCCCTCGTCCTCACCGCTTCCAAAATCCTCCACAAAGAGCGTAACTGTGTTCATATCAATGATCTTGATTCAGATTCCAACGTTGTTGTTGTTGGTGACATTCATGGTCAGCTCCATGACCTTCTCTTCCTATTGAAAGATACTGGCTTTCCTTGTCAAAACCGGGTTTATGTTTTCAACGGAGATTATGTGGATCGTGGTGCTTGGGGACTCGAGACCTTCCTTGTCCTCTTGTCCTGGAAGGTTAACTCTTTAACTTAACTAGCTATTTTGCTAATGGGTCAACCGCTCAAGTCTTAATATTTCCTAAAAGCTCATCTATGTTTGGTTTGTTTAGGTTTTAATGCCGGATAGAGTCTACCTTCTCCGTGGTAATCATGAATCAAAGTATTGTACATCCATGTACGGTTTTGAAAGGGAAGTGCTTACAAAATACGGCGACAAGGGAAAACATGTGTACCGCAAATGTTTAGGTTGCTTTGAAGGTCTTCCTTTGGCTTCCATAATTGCAGGACGTGTTTATACAGCACATGGAGGACTTTTCCGCAGCCCAGTCTTGCCTAAGAGAACAAAGGGGAAAAAGAACCGTCGGGTAGTTCTTCTAGAACCTGAGCCAAGCTCCTTGAAACTCGGTACTTTAGATGAGTTGATGCAAGCTCGAAGATCAGTTCTTGATCCTCCTTGGGAAGGTTCAAATTTGATTCCTGGAGATGTTTTATGGTCTGACCCTTCAATGACTCATGGCCTTTCCCCAAATGAACAGAGAGGCATTGGTCTTCTTTGGGGTCCTGATTGTACAGAGGATTTTTTGAAGAAATACGAACTAAAGGTGAAACCAAACTAATGATATTGAAACTGGTTTGCTTCCTAAATACTGATTTGGATCAAATGTTTTTACTTATTGTTGATGCAGTTAATCATCAGATCACATGAAGGTCCAGATGCTAGAGAGAAGAGAACTGGTCTTGGTGGAATGGACAAAGGATATACAATAGATCACACTGTCGAATCTGGAAAGCTTATCACTATTTTCAGTGCACCAGACTATCCACAATTCCAAGTATGTAGTTTAACGCCTTTCGCAATTTGTATTTTCTAAACATCATAAGATGCAGATCAAAAATTAATCTTTTTGTTTCGTTGTGTGTTGTGTAGGCAACAGAAGAAAGGTACAAAAACAAAGGAGCATATATTATATTGCAGGCTCCTGATTTCTCTGATCCTCAGTTTCATAGTTTCGAAGCTGTTAAACCGCGACCAAAGGTAACTAAATTTTCACCATTCTTATAATGAACTGGTGTGAGTTTTTTTCTTTGTGTTTTTGATAGATACATTCGGTTTTTAAAATGTGCAGGCGCATCCGTATTATGACTTTGAAAATGTGATTGATTCTGATGATGAAATGGATAAGTCGGCTATGGACACCAATGACGAACAACCAAATCGCTAACCAGTCTTGGAAATAGCTGAAATGAAGAATCTTGAAATGAAGTTTTTTTTTTTATAGTTGTTGTGATTAATCATTATTATTTGCAAAAAGGACCATGGAAGCAAATGTAGAGAAAAGAGATGAAGAAAATCATTTGTAGAATTAACATTTATTTATTCAAGTTATGGATGGACGATGAAGAATTACTAACCAGCTTCAATCTATTTAGTTCTTAGTTCTTAAACCTATTATTTAAACGAAAAATTCAATGAAAAACGAAGTAAACCGCCTTAAAGGCACATGACTTTGAGAGATGAAGAAAATCATTTGTAGAATTAACAATGGTTCACCATTTGACTTCCTCTAATGTTTCTAGTAATGAGGTTCTCAAAACTTAAGATCTTGCTAAGAATCGAGTTAGTAAAGATCTAGTCAAATGGATAGATTAGTCAAAGTTTGTGGGTCAAGTTATGTGTATGTCGGCATTATAATTTTCCTCTGGGATCTTGACAATACTAGAATCTTATCCGGGAGAAATTTATGTGGTTAAGAAATTCTAAGTAACAAGACAGCTTATTAAATGCAGAATAGGGTAGCAATTTGTTCAGATGAATGTATGTCTTCTTGTGAAAGACAATATGAAGTGGTGGTTGATGATGCTACCTATCGTATGGTTTCCTCACTGCACTTTGAAGCATTTATTTATTGCAATTATTTTCGATTTTTCTCGAATGTTAAACCAATAATGATTTTTTTTTTTCTCTAAAGAGAGAACGAATCTGGCAGGAGCGTGAAGCAGCTTCATTCTCAAATGGCACAAACTCAAAACACATTAAAGCTACCTCTAGCTAGCATCTTATGGATCGATGATTCTCTCCAAGGGTCTGTCACGGGGCATCTCAAGTAATTAATAAAGCTTAAATTAATTGTCCTGTCAACCAAATAGTTTCATCACATGATCTTCCCCATTTCATCACCGATATGGTTACAACATTTTTGAAAACCACCCTTGAAATGTTATCTAACATTGACCCTTTGTATCGGATGTTGTGGAGAAGCACAACCCATGTGGGTGGGTGTTGGTTTTCACTGTTGTGTACTTTGTTCATCGACAATCATCGACATGTACTCATGACCACAATGTTTTTCTATTTTAATGTGCATAAATGTCTCTAAACAGTAATTGTAACACTTCATGTCAATCCTAAATTATTATAGGTGTCTAATCTTGTCTCTCTAATAAAACCTTTCTAACTGTTTAATTCACGTGCTTTGAATTGTAGATGAATTTGCATGTAATCTCCACTTTAATTTTTCCACAAAACTGAATAATGACGTTTATTTCAAAAGATTAAAATTTTAAAAGATAATGCAACAAATATGTGTGTGTGACAGTGTGAGAGAGATGAGTCGAAGCCATATGAAAGAGGTCACAACAAATGTCAACATTAGAGACTATCTCGATCTAGAGTTTTGTCTCGTTGACTTAAATGCCAAAATAGGACAATACATATGATGCATGTATTAGGCAAATTATGCAAAAATATCTTCATTCATTTAATTTTCTTACTAAAGATGTTACAACTTGTCACTGACAAGCATATATAATGTTGGTTTTTATTTCAATTCGTATATATAGGGTGATATTGCAGGGTCTAGTTATTTCGGATGAAACAAGAAATTCATCCATAACTTTCTTCCATATTTTAGTTTCATCCGTATATGTATGTTTTATGTATTTATATATATATATATATATATACGCATTTCGGATATAATTAATATGATATCATTAGAAATGAAATGTTAAGAGAAATTACAAGAGAGCATTTTTACATAGAGTACGTAAAGTAACCTTGGCAAAAAGAGAATAAAAACAAGGTTACAACATATAGAGCGTGTTCACTTTGAATATATAGAGAAAAGACAAATTGAATATGTCACAGTTGAATTATGATTTCAAGAAAAAGAATATTTTGATATCGAGTAGTTTCTCTATACTTCCACACGTGTGCATGACTAGGTTTCATTATGATTGTCGATTATACGATCTATTCGCGTTACACGTACGTGTAAATGAGTAAAACACACTTCAAAACTCAAAGTTACGATATATGTGATGTAAGTATGTGTCCATTGCATGTTAGTTACGATCATGTATGCTTGTCTTGTGGTTGTGCGTAAGGGCCGACTCTAACGATCAGTTACGTTAGATTAAAATTTGTATTCCGTACAAGTGAATGCAGAATCTCAGTGAGACAATTAATAAAACATAATTATGGCATAAATTTCCCTCTTTAACGTAAAAATTCGGAGTAAATGAATCAACCACAAAATATATATAGTTAATGCGAAATGTAAATGAAACAATCTCAATTAATTTTTTTTTGTCGATTTAAAAACGTTACAGGTGAGGTCCGTATTTGGATTTATTATATGAAGAAGGGACCCTTTTGCAATTAAAGCCTGTACGACAAAAAGTTAAAAATTGTGCGGTAAAAACAAAAAAAAATCACCACAAAATTAAAAAAAAAAAGTCAAAAAAATAGTGACATGTGCAAATCTCCATCGCGCCTTTATTACTATCTACCGCTCTCTCTCTCTCTCTCTCTCGTCAGTCGTCACTTCTCTCTCTTCTCTTCTTCTTAAGAGGATAGTGAAAGAGAAGCTACGAAATTTCCCAATTTATCAAAAAAACATACTTTTTTTTTGTTTTTGTTTTTTTTCAAACAAACAAAAATTAAATTGGTTCCCTCAAAACTCAAAATCAAAATATCTTTCTTCATCTGCTCGATTGAGTCTGTAATAGTTGTGATCGATGGCGGAGGAGATGGTGGCTGACGAAGTTACGGCTCCTCCTCTTAAGGTTCTTATCATCTCCGCTGGTGCTAGCCACTCCGTCGCTCTTCTCTGTACTTCTCTCTCTCTCTCTCTCTTTACCTCTTCGCTGATTTGTCGGTTACCGATTTCTCTTGATCTGACTGACCTTTTTCCCGATTAACTTGTGTTTCTTTTAATTTAGACGAAGCCATTTATTTTTGGATTTTGTTTGTTTGTATTTTGTAGCTGGTGACATTGTTTGCTCTTGGGGTAGAGGAGAGGATGGGCAATTAGGTCACGGAGATGCAGAGGATCGACCTTCTCCAACGCAGCTTAGTGCCTTAGATGGTCATCAAATTGTTTCCGTTACCTGTGGTGCTGATCACACTGTTGCTTATTCTCAATCTGGCTTGCAGGTCTACAGTTGGGGATGGTTTGTTTCCTTCTCTCTCTCTTCATATTCTCTTCTTCTTGCTCTGCTTCTCTATAAGCATTGATTAATGTCTGTCTAGATTTTGAGAACAGTACAAATACAGTCATTTGCTGCATACAGTCTCATGTTCTTTACCCTCCCATGTGTTTTGTATCTGCAGGGGTGATTTTGGGAGATTAGGCCATGGTAACTCTAGCGACTTGTTTACTCCTTTGCCAATCAAAGCTTTGCACGGTATTCGGATAAAGCAGATTGCTTGTGGGGATAGTCATTGTTTGGCTGTGACAATGGACGGAGAGGTCCAGAGGTATTTCTATTTTTTTTCTCTTGGTTTTTTCTTCTTCTTCATTGCTGCTCAGCCATCTCATTTCAAGTACTTCAAGTATATTGCCTTTGAAACATTTTTTTGCCGTCTATAAAGTTGGGGGCGCAACCAGAATGGTCAACTTGGTCTGGGGGACACAGAAGATTCTCTAGTACCTCGGAAGATTCAAGCCTTTGAGGTTTGTGTCGCTATATATTCTTCTATTCTTCCATCTTTTTGTCGTTGTAGTTTCCTGAACTTACTATAAATATAATGTCTTCAGAACTGGGTCCATTTATGCAACTTGATAAAAATATGACTGTTACTATTTACTAATTAAGGGTCCACATTTGGTGGAGATGTCTTCAACATCATAAAATTTAGTTACCGAATGTAGAAGTTGTAACTATTGACTACAACTATGCCTTTTACTATCTGCAAATACAAGTAGAAGGTAGGATAGGATCCATTTGATAATTGCTCTGACTAGGTAAGTTAGAAGATGTACTGATTAATTCCCTAATGTTACATCAACACTTCAAACTTGTAACGTGTGCAGGGAATTCGAATCAAAATGGTTGCTGCTGGTGCAGAACACACTGCTGCGGTTACAGAAGATGGTGATCTTTATGGATGGGGATGGGGTAGATATGGAAATTTGGGATTAGGTGACCGTAATGACCGCTTGGTTCCTGAAAGAGTTACATCTGCTGGTGTAAGCTGTCGGACTCTTATTCTGTATTTGTTTGCACTTTTCTAACTTTTCGTTTAAGATTCAGTTTTCAAGAAATAAATTGTAGATTGTTCAAACGAGCCTTGCCCTAGACCATGCGCTAGACTTCGCTGTTTTAGCTGTATAGATCAGATTGATGAGGTCACAAATATATGCCATCTAGTTTCACTTGCTGAGTCTCAGGGAAGGGACCATAAGACTTTTAGAATCCTATGACCAAAGAAAAAACTTATTTTGTGTATTATCAGGCATTCGATATTCAAAACAGTGGGTGACATCAAGTTTAGTTCGTGGATCATTGATACCATGCATCGTCGCCTTTTTACTTTAAAACTTTTCCTGATGCTCTACAATTTTAGGGTGAGAAGATGTCCATGGTTGCTTGTGGATGGCGGCACACAATATCAGTTTCCTACTCTGGAGCATTATACACATATGGATGGAGCAAATATGGACAGCTAGGACATGGAGACTTGGAGGATCACCTTGTTCCTCACAAACTGGAAGCACTGGGCAACAGTTTTATCTCCCAGGTCTCACTTAGACTCTATATAGCCGTCCTGAAATACATATTTGTACATCTGAATTATCCAACAGATGGGATAGCAATGATGTTTGGATTATAATTGTTCTTATTCTAGCTGTGTGAATAAAGTTGGTAAAGTTTCTAAGAGTTATTGCCTGCTGAAGAAGACTTGGCTCATTGTATATGCTTCTGCTGGTTGTGTTCGTCTGGTTCAACATCTTTTGGACTTTTTTTGACTTTTTTTCTTCTTCAGATTTCGGGAGGTTGGAGACATACAATGGCATTGACTTCAGATGGAAAACTCTATGGATGGGGTTGGAATAAGGTCAAAAATTTCTTGTCTTTAGTTATAATCTGGACTTTATATCAAAACACATGCATCTGATATTTGCGTTCAGTTTCTTTTATGCATGCGGTTGGATGGTAATTTAAGAAAGCCACAAAATCCGTATATTGGGTTACTTAAGTAACTCATCTTGAATAAAACAAGCTTCTAATTGTCTCTCTTCTAACCTGCAGTTTGGGCAAGTAGGAGTCGGCAATAATCTTGATCAGTGTTCTCCTGTGCAAGTGCGATTTCCCGATGATCAGGTATGTTGTCTTACAATGACCAAGCAGCTTGTCACATTGTTTGTGAACCTTGGTTCTTTTCTAATGCACACATTTTTCTGTGAAACTTCCATAGAAAGTAGTTCAAGTCTCATGTGGATGGAGACATACTTTGGCTGTCACTGAAAGAAATAATGTGTTTGCTTGGGGTAGAGGTACAAATGGACAGCTCGGCATTGGAGAGTCCGTTGACAGGTAAAAGTGTGATCATCTAGACGCTCATAAATCTGTGTGTTCCATTTTGCATATCATGGTGTAATGAACATAAATATGAAAGTTGGCCATCTAGATCGTTGTTTCCACCAATATCATTGCTTTACTATCTCATTCACTACCCAGCATTGATAATGGGAAATGGATATCTGGTTTCGTGTATAATAGGAACTTTCCAAAGATTATAGAGGCACTGAGCGTGGATGGAGCAAGGGGACAACATATAGAATCTTCTAATATTGATCCATCTTCAGGTATTTCTAGAAACACCACTTTTAACTATTCGTCAAACAATACAACAAGTGATCTAATGTTTCAATTCTTCCATGGCCTTGTTGCCAGGGAAAAGCTGGGTGTCGCCTTCAGAGAGATATGCGGTTGTTCCTGATGAAACTGTAAGCTTCTTTTTTTTTTCTTTTGTTTCTAATAAAGTTTAACCAGATGAAAGCAAGCCTCTCAAGATCTTGGGATTGTTTTCAATGATTAAGTATATAAGTGTGATTGTTTGTGGTTTTGTTTGTTAGGGTCTAACCGATGGTTCAAACAAAGGTATTGGAGGTGATATCAGTGTCCCACAAACTGATGTCAAGCGTGTACGAATTTGAGTTTGAAACAATTCCTTCTTTTTTTCTCGGTTCTCTTTTTCTTCGGTTGGGTTCGAAGGTTTTTCAAATGATTTCTTTTGGGTTGAGGTTTGGTCTGAAGTATGTCTATCTAGTTTGGGATTGGCTTTTTGTTGTTGTTTTTTAGTTTGTAACTTGTAATGCTTCCTTATATTGACTTTTTTTTTTACATTGGGGAGTTTTAAACTGTAAACCGTGTACTGTCTCAGTGTCGGTACTTTTTTTTTCCTTCACCATAATAATGTCTTCTTCTGGTTCTATGTTTTTTCTCAAATGATGTTTTTTTTTTTTCGTATGTTTGAGATAGTTAGTGTTACGAGAATTCTAAAAATATGTGAAAATGGAAGAAAAGAATCAATATTCGTTAGTGTTATACTGTTATATAAATAATTAAATTTTTAAAAATGAATATCAAAACTAAATAAGATAATAGTAACAAAAAATTCTATAAGTCAAACAAAAAATAGAAGATCCTACATTATATTATCCGCCAACCTAATAGTACTTTTTTTGTCGTTAGTGAAGAAAAATTCTATTGGTTGATTAGTTGGGTGATTCTCCTCCTCTTTAAAGCAAAACCATCCAAATTGCTCTTTTAGTGTTTCTCTTTATGTGTCGGGTTACTTTCTTAGTTATTCGAAATCGATATGTCATTTTAGATTCGATTCCATGTTATTACCTTTTTTCAGTTCCAAGTCGCATCTTTTAAACTTTCTAATGATTCGTCATGTCTCTCCTCCACGAGTTTTCCATTCCCAACATTTTCTTGCTTTACTTCCCCTCAATTTTCATAACAATATTACTATTATGCATGACCAAAAGCTTGGCCCTTCTTCACCTATCAATATTCTGAAATGAAGTTGGCATGTTAGATTGGAGAATGTTGATGAGTGAACATCAAGCTGCTGGTGCAAACAGAAGAGTTTCTAGGGACTCTCGTGAGTCGTCAGTCGTGTTCAATCTTAATATGGCGATGGGTTTCCCGGTTTGGTTGCATGAGAGACTTTTGTCCTCTGCTGTTTAGTGCTCCCTTAGTTCGTATCTCCCTTTGACTTTTTGAATGTCACGTTTTTAATTTAATGGTTTGGTGGTATCTATAGCAAATTAACCTGTATAGCCTTGGTTCGAATAAGGTGTTGTGTTGTAAGTACGTAACCACAATTCATGTATATCAATAAAAAGTTCAGATGTTTTTTTCTAAAAAATGACATCAAATCTGAGTTATAGTTTATCTGATACATAATTTTTATTTTATAAAGTCTTAGTAGTTTGTTATCTTGAAATCCATATTTGCTTAAGAATTTTTTTGAGTAAACAGCACATTAATTTTAACTTCAGAACACAAGATAAAAATTATACGAAACGAAGAAACTTTTACATTATTCACATTTCCCCAAATGAAATATATATTAAAATTAGCCACCAAATTTGTATCTTTTGTTTGTTTTCCTCTAGAGTTCTTCTTCTTCAACTTCATCATGGTTTTGTTTAATAAGTAGACTTGAACGGCTTGTAAACCTTAAGATCAAGCATAACTCCGGCGATGGAGCCAACTCCTGCGACCAACGTGATCATCAAACAACCAGCGCTCAACATCTGCAAACAAACCCACTTCATACTCCATCTCTCAACCTTCCTTTGTTTTATATACATCTCCACCGGAAAATAAACCGTCAAAGGCCAAAACCCTAACGCTCCTAAAATACCAACGACGTCGTTAAAAAACGGCAAAAGCATCGATATCACGGTGGTCAAAACCACAAACCCGCTCCGGTAAACCGTTCTGAAAACGTTGACCTTGTACGGTGATTTCAAACCGGGGATTCGGATTTCGTGTTCCTTGGTGACCAAATCACTGTCGGGAAACCTAGCCGCGGCTTGTTTCTCAATAAAGGCGAAAATGGGCTGAGCGAAGACTTGGTAAGCTCCTACGAGGTGGACTACAATGGCAACGTTGGCCACGTCGAGAAGCCAAAACGGATTGTAGAAACCAAAACCGGTTAAAAGGTTTCCCGGTGCTGCATCTCCAAAAGCTGCATAGCCCATACAACCGCATAGCAAGTAAAACGTCGTTGTAACAGCGATGCTGATTCTTGTGGCGTTCTTCATCGTTTTTGATTCCGCTGGAGGAGATCTTACAGTGTCCTACTCGAAAACACCACAGAGTATGTCAATTATTTTTGTAAAATCTTATAGTCAGACTCTTTATACTATTTCACTTTATCTTACCTGAATCTCGATAAGTACAACAGAGTATGAATAAGCAAAGGCGATGTCTCCAAGTGCTTGAAAGGTTCTCCATATCTTTTGTGTTTGAGTCACTGCCCCTATGCTAATCCCTGTGAGACTTCCCTTGACAACCCCGTTTGCTGAAACCCATAAGAGTTAGTTAAAGTCTTGTTGATTCTTGAGAAAGAGTCTTAAAGAGTTTTTATTTATTTTACCTGCGACTTGGATGATTCCGAGTGCTAAACCGATTGCGGAGTATGTGAAGGACATGATCGCAGCAACAATGGAGAGCCACCAAATCTGGTCAAAATCTTTGATCTGAGAGAGCAAGATCTCGGTCACACCAAACATGATCATGTATGGATTGCTAGACATGTGACACGGGTTCTTCCCACCGCTCTCGTGGAAACAGTTGGACCTCTTGATCGCCCTGCAAAGCTCACCAAGTTTTTAAGGCTTTTTGAATCATTATTTTTTAGTTCCAAGAGAATGAGAAAAAGAGACTTACATCATGCTTATAGATGCTGCGATTGTGTAACCTATCGTGATACCGAAGAGATTCAAATACTGAATCATCCCACAGATCTTGAACCTAAACCCACCTGTCAGGAACAGAGCATTTCAGAACACAATAACAGAGCAACCAAAAGCATGCACATAGAAAAACAGAGAGAATCGAATGTTGTAGATACCTAGGATTGATCGGACAGCATCCATGTAAGTATAGTTTCTCTTCCCGGAGACAGGATCTCCAGTTCTGTAGCAGTCACTAAGAAGAGTAGAAGAGTAGTAAGTAACAAAAGAGAACAAGAACATCACAGCAGGACCGGCGATCCAACCGAGTTGACCAATGGCCCATGCAAGCGATAGAACACCAGATCCAATCACCGCCGTTATAATATGAGCACTCGCGGTCCAAACTGTCCCTGAACGTTTAAGCCTGCCATCATCATCGAAACATTTGAAAGCTGGCCGTGGAGCTTCCATCTGCAGGTTTTGTTAGGTAAGAAATCAAAGTTATCATCAGAGGTCTCACTAGTTTTGAAATACTGTTAGTTGACTAACGACTATTGGCGGTTATATAGTTTTTATATATAAGAAAATAAAACAACTTCGAGAGAGAGAGAGAGAGTAGTTGTTATATAAACTAGCTAGTACCTTCTCTTATGGAGATTATTAAGCTTTTAAGACTAGGGCTATGCACAAAACTTAACCCACACAAAAAAAAAAAAACTGCTATGCAGAAAAAGAAAGAAATGTAGAGAAGAGAAAAAAGGAGAGAGCAGTTGCTTGCTACTGCATTTTTGATTGTTTTAGGTTCATCATCTTTTATAAGCCATCAAAAGTGGAGAATCTTTATTTTATTTCTTATAAATAATATTTTCTATATACAGGTCAGATTTGTAAAATTCGGCCACATAAGCCATACACATTTATTTCATTGTTTATAATTATATGATGTGGGATTTTAGAGTGGGGTATTAATATTCACTCTTTGGCTAAACGTTCATATATATATTGAGAATATATTTTTCCAAATGCTTTTGTTTTCTCTATTCTGTACTGAAAGATACGTTAAAAAAACATATGCTTGTTATACGCCTCCATACCTTTTGGATTCGATCTAATCACTCGTATTAATTAATAATGAACAAGCTTCAAATGCTTCCGAACCCTAGGCTATATTAAGTAGTAATGAACATTTATATACGAGGGCATCAGCTAAATTAGGTTTATTTTGCTTATTAATTATATAAGGAATATATTCTGCATTACCGCATTATAATTTTGATTCATTACCAATATTCATCGATTTCATATTAGTATGATCTGAAATATCTTCGAACACAAATACATACAATGTAAAGTAATTCATACGGTTCATGAAGGGAGGGAGATGTTTCCTCTTAAAAGAAACTTAGAATGATTTGATAGAGGCCTCCAGAGTATTCATCATGGATTTCGATCGGGACAATTTTGCTAATGATTTTCTTTTTCTTTGATTTTAGAAGAATGATTCGTAATTAATGTAATTATTGTCACAAAAAGAAAAAGTGTGTTTGATACTTGATTAATATGTACTGTTAGTTGTACGAGAGTTGAAGTTCCGATCGACAATAAAGAAAAGGTTATATAAGTTGTCAATTGTTGATTTCGGCCACAAAATATTCTTGGTTTAAACGAACAATATGTAAAGCAAAAAAAAATGCATGATATGATATATAGAGAAGAGAGAATCGAATTTGTCATGCAAGTGCTATTAATTATCCACCATTACTATTTTTTTAAAGAGTATCTTTGAATACTTTATAAAAATACTCCTTTTTGAATTCCAAGATTCTTTTGTTTGTTTTTTTTTTTCTTATATTCACTAGATTATTTTATTTTTAATTTCGAGATTCATGAACGGAACATTAATTGTTTCGAGTTGTATCTTTTTTACCTACAACACTACAAGAGATAGGTTAAGAAGTTACGTGACTCTTCTTATTATTATTACACGGAACTTTGGCATCTTATTTCACCTGCACGGATCTAACATTATTTAATACCGACATATGTACTTTAGATTACATACTTGAGTTTCTAAAACAGTAAAACAGCAACAAGTTAAATGTTTAAAGTTGTTGTCTGAAAATCAGATCTATCCCACAGAATCTGATCTGATTTGTATGCATGACCATAAAAAGGGTGCGAATCTTCTCATTGGTAAAACCTAAAACGTAATCATAGATTTTTAATGGGTTGATTAGGTAAAAAGTAAAGGATTCGAAAAATAATTAGGCAGCAATTAAAGATAACATTATTTGCAAGTGTAGATATTTTGAGCAAAATGGTTATGGTTGGCTAGACCGGTCTGACTAGAAATCAAATCCTTTCGACATAACCAGAATTTTATGGATTATGAATGATACCACGCAATCTGAAATTATCAAAATCTAAACTTTTGTTTATATCAAAGAGACAAAGATAACCAACAATCCGAGTGACTTCGATCGAAACTGTTAGCTCTTACAACTATTTTAAGTCTAATATTCCGAAAATATATTTAAAGAAGTGTGCAATTCCGTCGCCGGAAAAGTGGATACTCGACCACTCTAACCGCCAAGAGCGAGAATGGTTCAATCACAGAATCTTTACGGTCCAGTCTTGGTCCACTCGAACATCCGGTTTGCGGATGGTCAGCACCTTTGCACCCGAGGAAGCTACAAGCCCGCCCATTCGCAGTGGTCCCATCTCAATCTCTGCCTTCTGATTCAACGGTTCGACAAGTGCAGATTTCGGACCCGAGCTGTGCCCCAAGAGGATTATTCTGTCGATCAAGCATTGGGAAGAGAGACGAGCTTGTGGCGGAGCTAAGTTTGTTGATGTGAGAACACCATTTGAGAAGACGAAGCGGCGATGAATGTAAGCGCCTCGCCTGAATTCAAAGCTTTTGCCGTCGTCGATGTAGAGCTCACCAGCTGCTTCTTGAGAACTGTTCAACGCTACTACCTGAAGGATTGTGGATGTTAGATCACATAGTTTTATCATATGTATTTCATCTTTCAGTACCGAGCGATTTACTTTGTTCATTGTGCTGATAGCATATGATATAATAGTGCGATGCAAGTGTGATACGTACCAAAGTGTAAGGATCATTGTCCATTTGAGAAGAACTTCGTCGAAACCGGTCCTTCCTTGGGATGATAGTTCCTGCCTTTTGAAACGCGGGAATGCTTTCTTCTGGAGCGTCCATCTTGTGAGTCTTGCCTCCAACGTAAGCCTTACCGTTTCTCAGGTCATACCATGATTCTTTTCCAGGCAAATACACGGAAACATGTGTTGTTCCCTAGTTTTGCATAAATGACGACAAGAAAGAATGTGGCAGGTTTGGTTATTTCTCTGGAGATGATGGTTTTAAGTAAAGAGTCACGAAGGCAAAGATAGAATTTAGTAGGAAGTTGTACTCAAGTGCTCAAGTACCTTAGTGTAAACTCCTTGAACCAGTAGACCATCACCAACCATGAAAGCTTCATCGTTGCTAAAAGTAGCTTCATCTTGCGGGAATTCCATCCATAATGGGCGTACCACAGGAACACCGGTAACGTTTGCTTCTCTGAACAACGTGTAGAAGTATGGGAGCAGCATGTAACGAGTGTGTATGGCATCTCTCATGAGTTCTGTGTTCCGTTCACTGAAACAAGATAACATTAAGTTACTTCGAATGAGAAAGTGCAAAATTAATGAGCCCGCAAATCAAAGGCAGAGAAACCTATAGACAACCACTGAAATGCGTACTTGTTGTAACTAATGGGTTAACTATTGATAAAATCAACGAACTAGACACTAGAGTGCAACACCAGGTTCTAACATCTGCTATCTTATTCACTTGTCAGTCCAGTTTCATGATCCCTGCTTAATAAAGTAATATCCTTTGTCTGTTTGTCATCCATCAAACAAATATTCATAGACCAGACCTGGAGCTATTGTACTCAAATAATACGTCTTGACAAGGAAAACATAAATACTGTATCACATCTTACCCAAACAACCAAGGCTCTCGTCTTTTGGTGTCATGATGAGCATGGCCCCTGAAAAATGGATAGTAAGCACCGACTTGGTACCACCTAACTAATAGTTCTGGTTCAGGATTTCCAAAGAACCCACCAATATCAGCTCCTGCAAAAGAAAAGAAAGCTTCCATTAGATTTGAGAATAAAAGAACTTTAGCAGAATTTGAACACAAAAATTTCTTGTACCCGAGAATGTTATTCCAGTAAGACCAAGAGTTAAAATCATTGGAATGGAAACTCTAAGGTGTTCCCATTCGGCTGTGTTATCCCCAGTCCATATTGCTCCGTATCTTTGAGTGCCAGGAAAGATTGCTCTTGACAATACAAAAGGCCTATCCTTTCCTTCTCCACGCATAACAAGTCCATCGGAAGTCGCCATGTGAAAGTAATATCCATAAGCATTATGAACTTCCCTGTGTTCAACACCACCAACATGTAATGCATCTCTTGGCATAGTAACCTAACCAAAACAAAAATTCAGTCAGTATTCATCCCAACGATACTATTTACATAAATAAATGTTAACAGTGGGGAAAGAAGGAATATTCTCTACATAAACCAACATAGGTTAAAATAAGCAATCATAGCTTACACTCTTGAAGAAGTCACAGAGATGAAGATTCGATGTTAAAAACAGATAAAGACACAATGGATCCTAAAATACTTGCTTTAGTAGTGAAATATTTGATAAAAGGCGTCGGATCATGTAAGATAAGTGATGTATAAAAAACCCAACCAGAGTTCAAACTTATCATAATTGCCCTATAGACCAAACAAAGAACCGATCAGATAGAAAGTTATACCTCTGGACCATTGAATACAGAAGGCTCATTCATGTCATTCCAGATGTATAATGAGGAGTTGAACCAGCATAATTTTTATACGAGAACCTTCCACCCCACCATTCTCTAATCTCTGGACTCAGCATATCAATGTAAGATGATGAACCAGGCCAGCACCAACCATCAAAGTCTTTTCCAGATGAATCTTTAACATAGTGTCCCATCTGAGTAGCCTCCTTATGTAGGAAGTATGAGTCATCCCTCTTGATATGAGGATCCACAATGGTCACCATCTTCCTACCCTTCGCAGCCAACTTCTTTTGCATCTCCTCTGGATGAGGAAACAAGACACTATCCCATGTAAAGTATCTCTTCCCATCTGTATGCTCGATGTCAAGCCAGAGAACATCATAAGGAATATCATGCTCATCGAATTTCGAGTCCACCTGTGCCACATCCTCCTCATCTTTGTAGTTCCACCTACATTGGTGATAACCAGTGGCAAACAACTGAGGCATGGCTGAAGTACCTGTCACACTTGCATACTGCTTTACAACATCCTTTGGCTCAGGCCCAACGAAAAAGAATGTATCCACGATCCCTGCCTCACTCATCCATAATGTGTCGATCCTACTCTGACTGGAAGGCAAAGAAATACCACTCTCTGCATCCCATCCATTAGCCAACACATCAATCTGCATTTCCGCAGCATTCAACCAGAAAAATCCAGAAGTTTTACCAGATTTCCCATGTGAAACCATGAACGGAATCGAGCCGTAAAGACCAAACGGTGATTCATGATCGTATTCAAAAACATCAAGATTAAACAGCCTATATGGTTCAGATTCCTCAACTCCAGGACCCTTGGTAGGCTTCAAGGCGAAGCTAGTGGCGTGTTCAGGGATTCCATAAACGAAACTTGAATCATAAAACGAAACATCAAAGCTAATAGATTGAGGACCATATGGTCTAGAGTCTGTATGAGTCCTAAATTTCTCTTCCCAGTTATCTCCTTCAGTTTTCTTCCCCAACTGCTCAAAATCAAACAATCCATGAGAATTCAATGACACGACGCGACGACGATCACCTGATTTCTCACGCACATACACTTCAAACGGATCGTGCCGCACCACCGCCTCGTAGCCGTCAGATACATAGACTACTGAAGACGGACTAGTGTCTCCGGAGATCGTCTCCGTGGCTAATTTCTGAAGCCAGATCTTCTTCTCCTCGAACTCAGACACTACCACATCAGGAACTCTGAATCTCTTCTTCGGCGGGTTCAGCGAATGGTCCTCATCGACTCTAAATCGCACGATCCCATCCTTATAAACCGAGAGAGATAGAACCAACGGCTTGATCTGATCACCATCTTCTTGATTAGGGGTTTTTTTCGGTAGTAGCTTCGCTACGAGATCTCCATCGGTGATGGAAACATCGCCGACGATTAGGGAACACGCGCCGGGAGTACGGGATCGAGCGCGTTTACAGAACGGAGTTTGGTCACAGCTGCGAAACTCCTCCTTCTTCCATGAAAGTGCTGTTTGCGAGCAGAAGCAAATGAGTGATAGTACAAAGAGAAGAGATCTCATTTTGGTTCCTCGTTCATGGAAATCCTAAAGAGTGAGGAAGGAAACACACAAAACTCTGAGGAAGATGATCTTTCCGGGTCGGATCCGACTAACCCGACCTGCTTATCCAAATTAAGGCCCTTACGGCCCAAATTCCGGGTATGTGATGTAAGCTTCTAGAAACACAAAACTCTGAGGAAGATGATCTTTCCGGGTCGGATCTCGACTAACCCGACCTGGTTATCAAAATTAAGGCCCTTAGGGCCCAAACGCGGCCCAAATTTCCGGGTATGTAAGTTTCTAGATCTGTCTTCTTCAAGCAAAACCCTAATTTTGGAAAATTGGAATCGTGAAAGAGGTTTGATGCCGGAGAAGACGATTATAACGTCGGAGAGTTCAAATTCGTCTCCGTTGAACCCTTCATCTACGCGGATTATATGCCATGTATGTAATAAGCAGTTCTCGCAGTACACTTGTCCTCGATGCAACTTCCGATACTGTTCCCTTCCTTGTTACAAATCTCACAGCGTCCAGTGTACTGAATCATTCATGAGAGAGAATGTAAACGATGAGTTGAAGCAAGTTCGATCTGATGATCAAACCAAAACGAAGATGCTCGAGATTTTGAAAAGGTTTCACGAAGAAGAAGATGGGGGAATTGATAACATCACGGATGATGACGATGATGAAGGTTCAGTCTTACAAGAGGAGATTATGCAGAGGATTATGAACGGAGATGAAGTTAGTCTTGATGATTTGAGCTTAGAAGAGAGAAAAGGTTTTCAAAGAGCTTTAGCTTCTGGAGAATTAAGTAAAATGATTGAACCATGGGATCCTTGGTGGTTACGTGCTTCAGCTCGAACGATCTCTCTTGGACGGGGAGGTACACAACTCGTTCAGTGTGTTGAGGAGGAAGAGGTAAGAGTTGTGAGTGAGATCCCGAGAGGGCCTGATACACCTTTGATTTCACTAAGCAAGCTTAGCTCAACGAATCCATCTCCTTTATTACCAATCCATTTGATTGACATTGTATACAGTTATTGCTTTACTCTCCGTATCTACAATGGAGAGTGGCAATCAGATTCGTTAGGTTCAGCTACAATGGTTTTGAGTGTTTCATCTGTTTTGGGTCAGAACGCACAACCTGAGACTATTAAGGAAGTGTTGTCCTTTTGCTTGGAACAGACTTGCTCTTCGGCTTATAAAAACCTTGGTGGTGGTCTCAAGTTCGGATTGAACTTGGTCGATGATATGATTTGTTTGCTTTCTCTTGGCTCTGGAGCTATTGTATGCTTGCTCTGTGATCTCCAGAGGCTGATTCATAGTGCAATACTTGAAGTAAAATCATCGTCAGGTCGTGATCTAAAGAAGAGACTAAGGCTTGCAGAGAGGAAAGTATTCTTCATGATGTGTTGGGTCAATGAGCAGAGTTCTGAAGTGTGGCAAGCTTTGGAATCATCTGTAAGGGCAGAGAAGAACTCGGTGGTTGAGCTAAATGGGGTTCCGAAAATGAAGAAAACAGATCAGTTCCGAAAAGGCGGTGGCGTGGTGATTGAGGAGATAGAATGAGAGTTCTAATGTTATAGTTATAGCTTTGATAATGCAAGGTTTGTTAACAAATGAATGACTATCTTGTGAATTTGCCTCTGTAAACGCATTCGGGGTGTTCTTTCTAGCAATCCTAGGCCAATATATTTCAATCTCTTCACCGTTTAAGCATGCCATGCTTTTCCCCATACTGACCGTTTCAAGCCCAACCGGCTCACTCGCATACTGAACATATCCTAAGATATTTAGGTCAGTAGTCAACTCACCTCCATGGTTTTAAGTACAGCTTGCGTTATTGGTTCTCATACTAATTACTATTACGCGTTGCAAACAGATAGCTAGCATTTAGCGAAGATTAATATACATATAGATCCCACTCGTTTTAGTCCATAGAGTTGTAGACATATAACATGATAAAAGTTACAAGGTAATAGCGATTAATAATTGATTGCAACAGACCAGATGCATACAGGAAGTGTCTGTCTACTTAGCTTCTTGTTCATAAGCAATTTCAAGACTCATGTGTTCTGGTTCCCCATCCATGGTTTTCCTTATGATAGCTCTGTGATCACCAGTGAAACCAATTGAAGGATCACCTCTATACTTGTAACTTATGTAGAATATTGCATTCTCCGCGTGGAGCTTCTCACGCGCCTCAGTTATGTAATCTTCTTTAGTTTCTACAACTAACTTGTTGATCTCCAAGGGAGGGGAAGCCTCCAATTCCTGGAGTCGTCACATTGAGTGAAGTAAAAAAAAAAAAAAGGATATTTTTACAGACAGAGAATGAATGATTGCAAGCAAATTCAAGGGACTTACAGCCCTTGCTATGGAGAAGAATGCGATTTCAGTGAATAGATGCAGCCAGTCATTCTCATGGAGGTCTGCTTCTTGCACTTGTGATCGGTGATGCACAAACAAACAAACAAAAAAAGCATTTACAGACCTTGCTTACATTTCAGTGCTTTCATCAAACTATAAAAGAAGATTAAACTCCACTCTCTGCACATATATCTTAATTACCACGTAATACTTTTTGTTGTCACTGGCCAAGGCCTCATCAGACAACCATTTAGGCATTTCACCTGAGTAGAATTGATCTATAGCATCCTCATACCGGTCAAAATATTCATTCACACTCTTGTTACCTTTAAAAAAGTGATCTCTAGAAACTGTTAGTCCTCTAAAGAAAGAATAGACAGTGATATAATTAAGAAGATGCGGTAAAATCGAAACCATCCCTGATGGAGTGATGGTGAAGTAAAGTAGTATCCATGAGACGAGAACGAAGCCTAAGAGATCAAAATCAATTACACAAACAAAAACATCATGAGGGAAGAGGATTTACATACATAGGCCAGATGGGAATATTTCTTATTCCAAGCCCTTAACTTTTTCTCTTTTTTCCTTTCCGATGCTGCTTTTGAGACTTCAAGCTTCCCGAATTCAGTTACCCGCAAGACCTCCATCTCCTCCAAGCCCTAAATCTCTCAAGATGTATTAATCAAGTTATATTACAATACTATGGTTTTAACACACACACATATATATATATATATATATATATATGGTATGTCTTTATTATAAGAGATATATGACCTAATTGATGGAAAAGTGAAAACTGTGTTAAGTTAATCAGTGGAAATTTCTTTGTTTATTGTTTTCTGAGTTGTAACAAAGAAATACAAACAAACAAAAAAATTATCTTCCTTTGATAGCTTTATGAATCCCACCCACATCTTCAACTTTGCAGCTAAACGTTTTGCATCATCTTTTAACTTCTTCTTGCGTAGCTTATTGCACCGCCGAAACTTTCCTTTTCGATAACTTTATCTTCATGGGATTGCCGCCTTTCTCCTCAAAGATCACCAGCTCATTCCCGGAAGACTTAAACCATGATCGTGGTACATGATACCTACGCCATAAACAGAGAAAAGGAAAAAAAACCAAATTTGTATGAACAAAGAGAGATGTAATGAAAAAAAAACACAAAGATGATGACAACTCTTACCATCTCTGAGATGGTTCTCCACATCCAGTTAAGCATTTATCCGGCATGAATTTGCCTCTGTAATCGCATTCTTTAACGCATTCGTCAGTCGGGGTGTTCTTTCTAGCAATCCTGGGCCAATATCTACCAATCTCTTCTCCGTTTAACCATGCCATGCCTTTCCCCATACTGATCATATCAAGCCCAACCGGCTCACTCCCAGAAGGTTGGTCTATGACAACCTACCAAAAAAGATCAGATCTTTAGAGAGGAAGACAGAACTTTATCTTCTACGATCTTGGTTCTTGTCCAAGAAGTTACATTACCTTATACCAAGTCAAAGGCTGTTTCTTGGGAGGTTTCGTAGTCACCGTCCATTTCACTGCCCCAGAGTTGCCTGGCTTGGACAGTTCTAGATGCTCTCCTTGTACGCCGAGCTGCAAGATTTCATGAGAATGGTGTTGAGAAAGCCATTGAAAAGAAAGAATCACTCGGAGCACATGAGAGATTTCTAGGCAGAGGATTATATATAACCTTGTAGGACCATTTGCTATTTGTCAAATTCAATGTGCCCTTGTTGAAACCTTTAATTGAAACACTTGTAAGCCCAGCTCCAACCCATTCATAAAAGGATCCTGCATTCTGTAACAGAGGAAGTAATAGAATGTATAAGTTTCGATGATGATGCAAAACTGCAATGATACAGGCATGGAACATGATAATTTGAAATTTTGTGTTCATAGAATTACCGAAAGACCAACAGTCATGCTAAGCAAATCAATATTATTATCGCCCGCTTTGAGAGAAACTGATTTCTTGAGTTTGAAAGGCACATGAGTCCCATTCCCTGTCGCAGTTCCTAGAAACCAGTAATCACGTTTACGCAGAATCAGTTAGAAAACCAAGTTCAAGAAATAACAAAATGGCCGCGAGTGTTAGAAAGTACCTAAGTACTCTTTATTGATGAAAACATGAAGAGTGTGCCCCTTTGATTCTATAAACAAAACCGGGCTGTTACCCTTTTTCAGGAACTCTTCATTATCACTGACTTTTATACTGCAGCAGATTGAATACATTTGCTTCAGGTTCTTTCTCGACGAATTCAATTAATTTAACAGTAACAGGATTCAGGTACTGACCTTGTTGTGTACCAAAGATAGTCAGTTGTGTCCTTTGTGGTGTTGATGTGGTCAACAAGTTCATTTTTCACAAAATCTGCTTCTCCCCAAATACCCGGTTTCTCCGAGAACACTTCCCATTTAAGACCAGATGAAGATTTCAAATCTTCAGGTAACATTTCAACCTTGGAGGACTTTGAAGTTACCTGTTGCAAAATGTAAATTTCAGCCTTTTGCTAAGTTGTGTTTTCGTTTTTATGTCATTGTCCAAACCAGTTATTGTTGTTACCTTTGCTGTGTTGAAAACCTCGTTCTTGCAGTCAGGTAGAATGCTAACCGACCAAGCAGGCAAGTGGTATGACGTGTTTCGAAACATCACTGTCTTGTCACTTTTATCATCCAAGTTTGACAGAAACGCAGCACAATTTCCCGAAGAGTCTGTGTACACATCAGCCTGAAAATCGAAAACAAACCATCAGAAAAAACATTCTGACAGAAACAGAAGTATTTCGTAAGGGTTTAAAAACAGAAAGTGCACCTCGAGTGAATGGCCTAATGTAATATTTTGATGCTCGCCACTGATCAGCAAGTTTTCAGAGAGCATTATAGCCTTGTGGAGATCTTTAAGGTGTCCCCATTTTGGTAATCTAGGCAATCCTGACAAAGGAACAGGACATAAACATTAGTTATAACCGTTGAAGAGTTATCTCATTACAAAGTGATCTTCTTTTGTTACAAAGTACAAACTCACCATACTCATCAATCGGAGCTTCATAGTCATAGCTCGTAGTGATAAAAGGTCCTCCTGAAGTACGCCCAAAATTCGTTCCTCCGTGATACTACACCAAATTGCAGACAAAACATACAACCAAAATCCAATAAGATTACAAACTGATACACTAACTAACTTCCTCGTGATGAAGAAACTAACAAATATTACCATGTAGTAGTTGTGAACACTTCCACCTTTCCCGAAAAACCGAGCAACAGAGTAAGCTACATCCTCTGCTGGTCTGTGAGGGTCTCTGCCTCCAAATGTTTTAAACCTAGAAGAAAAGAATAACTCTTTTTAGACCGCGAAAATCAGATTCACTTGCAACAAGAATCTCCTCAAGACTCCAACTTCGTATGAAACTGAATTCAAGGAAATGTTAGCAGAACCAAAGATCAGTCTATTTACCATCCAGGCCAGTTCTCAGTCCAAATCTTGGGTTTATCTGGTGTATTAGGTGTGAATTGGTCACAGTAAAAGCCATTGCAGGTACTAATCTGCAAATGTAAATAAGAAAAATCCATCATAACCTGGCACAATTTGAGAGATTTTTCACTTGAGTATTAGAAAGCATCAGCTAACATGATGTTACAAGAAACTATGCAATGAATAAAAAAGATGAAGGTATGTATAGATCTTGTGGTTTCAGATTCGATAAAGACTTACCACAGTCGAAGGAGCATCCCATTGCTGGCACATCATCCATGGAACACCAATGTTCTGTGAGACAGCCATAGAAGCAGACCATTGAGCATACCTTTTCCCTCCTTCACCGTAATCTTTCTCATAATACCCGTACTCGTTTTCCACCTAATGAAATCACAATATTAAGAAAAAAGCATTCTAAAAAGGAAACAAACAATGCTGAAATTGTTGTGTATATGTTGTCATTTGTCTTGCCTGAGACAAGATTATTGGACCGCCCTGTGGTGCAAAAAGCTTCTCTTTTTTCAACAAGTTCACTATATAAGTCGTGAAACTCTCCATGTAATGCTGAAACGAAAATATCACAGAGCAAAGAATTTTAAGTAACAGAGAAAAGAAAGAAAAAGAAAAAAAAAAATTCCGAAATATTATCCTTTCTAACCTTCCATGGCTCATTATCCGCCCTGAAGACTGTTCCTGGAACGTAATGAAGCCAAACCGGGACTCCCCTATAACCACAAGATTCAGTTACACAAACTTCAAAAGAGGGACAGACAAAGAAAAGGGATTATATAGAGAGGGCATCACCCATAATTCCACTCGGCTGCAACAAAAGGACCAATTCGTAGAATCATATGCATTCCAGCTTCCTGAACAATCTTGATGAACTTCACTAGATTATACCGACCACCAAAGTAATACTACAAAACCAACAACAAACTAATTACTGATGGGACTCTAAACTCAACAAACATCTGAGAGAGTAATAACTGAAAACTAAATTACCAACCTTTCCAGGAGATGGCTCATGGCCATTCCAAAACACATAAGACTCGATTGCGTTGCAGCCTCCTTCTTTTGCTGTTTGAACAAGCGATGGCCACATCTGCAATAGAACCAATTTAATCCTCAGGAAGATTCCCAAATTAACCAGATTCACACCCAATGTCTTTTACTCTAGAATCTCGAAAATTTTTCAACTAAGACCATCACAAGCTCGAAACTTTATTCGATTCAAAGTAAGCAGAGATCAGAAATCCAAAAAAAGCTTCGAACTTTAGCATTCACCAAGCGGAAATATCAAAGACAGAAGAAAAAAAAAAAGGAAGAAGAAGTCACTACTAACAGCTGGAACGCTTCTGGGATAATGAATGGCGGCGGAGATAATGAGCTGACGGCGATTGCCGATGGAGAGAGAACGGTGGTCGTAGGTTACATTGGCCGACTCGATAACTCTCCACGACAAGAGAAACACCATAGCCACTAGAATGGCGGAAGAAGCAATGCTTCCTGTAACCCGCTTCATATTTCTTTAGATCTTCTTCTTCGTTCTTGGCTTGAGAGTGTTCTTCTCTCAAAAGTGACTAAAACCCTCTCTTTTTTTCAATTAGGAGGGAAAACACAAAGATTTATCCTTTAAGAGCATCCATTAATATATTTTCTTGGTTTCTGTGGGAGTATACAAGAGAGAGAGAGTGTGTGACCAAATCACACTCTTCAGTGTTGTGGATTTATCATTATTTTTTATTAATTTTATAATATACATATACATACTTATACTATTATACTTGGTATTAGAGCCTAGAGGTATACATCATGTATTGTATGCAGTTGAAGCTAATTTTGTTGGTAATTAATATTTAAATTCTGCCTAAGACACATTCCCTAATCTTTAGAACTGTAGTCTTTTATTTGCTACCGTATAGTTCACATTTGATCTAGTTCGTCTCGATACAAAACATAGAGTTTGAGTTTTCTTTTTCAGTAACAAAAATAACAAATATCCTTTTTTGCACATACACACACAAACAAAATATAATTAAGAAACACGATGTTGATCTATGGCGATGGCGTGGCACATTAGTCATGGACCATGGTCCATGGTCCATTAGATTAGAGAAGAAGTAAAGCCAACTTCAAAAAAGAAAAACTGACTTTTTATACTTTTTATAATTCCATCCTAACAAAATCTGACTTTGCTACAAAAAGATCTAACCCCTTTCTCCATTCTTTTGCCACGTAAAATTAAAGATCGTCACCGTCGAAAGACAAAGACAATAAGCTTTACGCATGCATCTAACGATCGAGAACATCAAAACATAGTTTTTTTTTTATTTTCTGTTGATCATTTACAATTTTTATATTTGGTTATTTGATTTGTAAGGCGCATATCAGCATATGTATTACGTTATCATAAAAGGAAACACATCACATGCACAGAACAAACCAAAATTAAATGAAGCAAGATTTGATAATTTGATACGGCAGATATTTTTTTTTAATCGACAGAGATTTTCATAAAAACGCTGCACTCCACGTTTTCTGGTACATTCGTGTCTCCACGTTACCTTTCTTTTCTCTCCATATTTAACCAACCAACCAATTTTCTTGTGTGTTTGATACTGTAAAATATTCTTCTCTCTGGTTCTAATTATTACCACTACCGTTTCTGCCTAATCAATTAATAAGGAAATAACTTTTTTTTTTCAAAGATATATGTTAACTTTTTATTGCTTGGAGTTAGATCGTAGTTAAAATGTGGGTAGTCATTTTTTTTCTTTTTCCCTAACCCCAAACAAATAAATACTGCAATTGCCGAAAGGGTTGAAATCTTAAATTTTACAGGCCCCACAGTTACCGAAGTACTCTGCTTCTTCTTGTTAAAACCACTAAACTTGTGGAGCGTGAATAACACTTTCTCATGGACGCTCGTGTTTTACAACGTTCGGTGGCGTTTCAACAATTAAACAGCGCGTGAATGTTTGTTGAGAATTTTGGTGTCGGTGAAGAGACCAACTTCTAGATTCGCCGAACCAACAAAGTCTCAGGCTCTCTAGGCTGGACCTTTCTGTACATACTTGGGATACGACCGTGATCGGTGGATCTTTTTTTTTTTTTTTTCTAATATTAGCTTGTAAGTTGTCACCATAGTTTTTATATATTTTATGGATAAGTATTTGCTTTGAAACGAAACTGATTGTTCTTTTGATAAGTATCAGTAGTTTCAAAAAACGTCTATCAGTTTTGGCCCCAAAAAAATGATTAAAGACAACTAACGTATAGTTTAAGAGATAAAGAAGGTATATATTGGACCAGAAGATGTAAGATATGGCAATATGGCATGAGCATTGTGGAACACATACTGTCTAACTATCAGGTAAAAGATATTTGTGAAACTGATGAAGATAATAATATACTGTACGTGTTCAGTCACTCGTTTCTTTTTAAAAAACTACACCTAGATTAAAAACCTGTATATTATTTTGGTACGGCGTGTATATTCAACGAGATTTATATCAATGATACAACTATAAACGTGTGTGAAAATGTCATATCAACACGTATACACAACTTGTATATTGAATCACTCAATAAATATTATTGTTCACTGTGGTTTGATACCAAAGAACATTGAAAATAATATTCAGGAAAGTTGAGCTTGAGCTCGGTTCGAACCAGTAACCGATATTGTATTCAAAGATATCCCAAGAGGATCACCACCTTCCTCTTCCAATACCATCAATAAATTTCCAGATGGTTTCAAAAACTCCCGTGGGATATGATATCTGCATTAACCAAATCCAAGTCCAGATCAAACAACAACAAACAACAAAAAGTAAAGTTCACTTAAACATAACCAAATATAATTTTGTGTTTCCAGGTCTGTGATGCTTACATAGATTGAGAAGGACGTCCAGCAGGAGTGAGAAATGAGACCCAATAACGACCAATGCTTACACCATTCACCCATATTTCTCCTTTACCCATACTTGACATGTTTAGTCCCACTGGACCATCTCCACTCGGCTCATCAAACATCGTCTACATAATGCACATTTTTTCACATTTGTCACCTATACATATAAATTTTCATAAATTATATAGTACTATTTTTTTTACAAATATATAGGCATACCTTGTACCAAGCGAGAGGGTGATTATTAATGAGTCCAGCATTATTCATACTCCACTTCACTCTGTTTAAATTCTTCCATTGATGTAACCTAACTTTTTCTCCAAGCAAACCCACCTTCACAACACAGATACAATTAGGTTATGTATCAACACAATCTTCAAATCAGTTCATGACTCATAGAACCAAGGCATATTAATGTATTACCGAGTAACCCCATTGAGATCTACTCAAATCGATGGTTTTTGTCCCGCCACAGCTAATTTGTACTTTGGTTAGTCCATAAGATTTCCTCTCCATGTAAGCTCCAGAGTCCTTCATAGGATTGAGTAAGAAGTGTTATGATTATACTGCTCATTTGTGGCTGTTACAAGAAAAGAACAAACCGGGTTCTGGTTTAAGCGAATGTCCTTACCGGTAGACCAACCATGCCGCTGAGGATCGATATACTGTTTTGTCCATTGGTTAAGCTAACCGGAACTTGGCGTTTAACTACCCTTATGTCTCTGCTTCCATGTCCAGATCCTACAACATCAAACTTATATATAATATGTTCATATATATGGATATTGAACACTTGGGTAATCAAGCTATAGTACTAGCTAGAGAGTCCAATATGTGTATCTTGCAAACTAATAAGTACAATGGACAGTCAAAATTAACACCAAACGCAAAGTTTGTAATCCATTTTTCTTTCCAAGTTACTTTCAATACTAACGTACCTGCTAGTGCACTGTTGACGAAAACGTGAACAACATGTCCTGATGATTCAATGTAGATAGATGGGTTTGTGCAGGGTGAATCCGGCTTAAAGCTTACATCAGAAGAGGCAAACTTGCGTTAGTAAAGATAGATAAAACATTAGAATTATAATGAATATATCTTATATATCTTTACCTTGTAGTGTACCAAAGATAATCAGTTTTGTCCTTAGTCAAATTAGTGTGTTCCAACAAAGCATTTGTCTTCAAAGCTGTGCCCGGGAATGATGGGATTGTTTCTCTAAACACTTCCCATTTGTCCGGAACGTTGAATACTTGAACCGGCGTTGTAATTCTCACATTTTTGGGCACATTCACCTTTAATTCATTAAGCGGTTTATATGCTTAGTAAGTTGGTAATATGACTACTAGGATGATCTGAAAATTTGCAAAGAGGAAATAGAAAAGATAAACTTACTTTTGCTGTTTGGTAAATTAGGTTTTTGCAGTTCTGAAGAATACCAATTGACTTGGGACTCAAGCTATACGCATTGTTTCTGAATTGTACTTGACTGACTTTAGCCGCGTCGTTGTTCACCAGAAACGCAACACATCCACTTCTTGCATCTTCAAAGACATAAGCCTGTTGCAATGGTCCTAGGGAGAGAATCGTTTGCTTCCCTTGAAGCAGAGGATTTGCAGAGGCTTTTATCGCAGCATGAAGTTCCTTCAAATGACCATACTTAGGCTGTCGTAAAAGACCTGAAAGACATGAAACAATATCAGAATCAAATTATCGGGTCCTTTTGAGCATATAAAATGTTTAAGAGCTTTAAGATCAAACCGTATTCGTCGAGAGGAGCTTGATCGTAGTATCCTGTAACGAAATATGAAGATGAAGTCCTTCCAAAGTTTGTTCCACCATGGTACTGTATTGAAACATGGTTGTGAGAGTGATCTTGACCATCATCATGAGATTATTTGATATAGATCTTATTCAATTTACCATGTAATAGTTGATGAAACTTCCGTTTTTTGCGATGAAAAGAGCGGCATGGAAAGCAATATCCTCAGCAGATCTAATATAAGGTTCTGCTCCATAAACCTGAAAGCTTTTTTTTTTCATCACACAAAAAAGATAATATATAGTTAACTTTTTGAACAAGGAAACAAATCAAAATAGACAATTAGGCTCAAACCCTTACAAGGATGTCCAGTCCTCAGTCCACATTTTCGGCTTATTGGGTGAGTTTGGTCCCGGAAACGTCTCGCCGCATGTCATTCCGTTGCATGTATTGATCTACAAAAGTTAAAACATCTATCTTTAAGATATAAGAAACAGTGATCTTAGATAATTAAGTAAACGGGTATGGTACTGACGACGGGATCAGGAGCATCAGGCTGCTTGCACATGATCCATGGGACTCCAGTCTTAAGCCCGACCGCCATTTGTGCTGCCCACTTGACGTACGATTCTCCTTTCTCATGAAAAGCCGCCATCACGTTTTTGTACTCGTTCTCGATCTATACGATTAAAAAAACCACAAAGAAGACAAACATATTCACATCAGAACAAGCTAACCGGATCCAGGTCCGGTTTGATTTGAGTTCACAAACGTTAACCGAAATTCTAAACCAAATCAAATCTACAAGGACGTCTGATTTTAACCAATCCGGTTAAAATATTAGTCGATTGGTTAAAATATTAGTCAAAAGAAAATCAATTTACGCCCTACCTAATGTTCAATTAATTATCATCTAATCACCGACTAATCAATCAATTACCATGATTGATTAGACACAATACCTTCCTTGAAAGATTGATTAGCGACCAACTAAATTAATGATTAGATGGTAATTTTACTTGGTAAAGTGTCTCAATTGAACCGGCTCATAATCACTGGTTTTGAAGTCATGATTGGGTTATATTTTTAAGCATTGGTCGGTTAATGTAACTAATCTTATTGGTTTGGTTGGGGTCGATTTGATGAAACTGAATCAGATGAAGAAATTTACCTGGGAAAGAATAATTGGACCACCCTGAGAAGCATATAAGCCCTCAGATTTCATCAAATTCACGATCTTAGTTGTGAACTTTTGCATGTGGAACTTGAAGGGCTCGTTGTCGGTTCGATATACCATACCGGGTACATCTCGTAACCAAAATGGCAATCCCCTAAAGAACCAAACCGGTAATTAATCATATACGTTGACTATACCATAAAATATAGAAGAAAAAAAGACAATAATAATTGTCATCAGTTGATTAGTCGTACCCGTAGTTCCACTCGGCTTCGATGAAGGGTCCAATACGTAGACAGACATAGAGACCTTGCGATCTTATCTCTTTAATAAACTTCACCAAATCGTTTCTTCCGCTAAAATCATACTGCAAAATTACAAAACTGATAATGTTATAATTTCATAACCATATAATATAGAATATAAATAGAAAAATGAAAATATGTATTGAGAAATAAACAAAAAAAAAAAAAAATGGAACCGACCTGACCGAGCTTAGGCTCATGGAGGTTCCAGAAAACGTACGTCTGGATCACATCGATGCCTCCTTCCTTTGTCTTTTTTATCAGAGATGGCCACATCTGCACAAGAAAATACAAATTTTACATTTTACTAATTTATAAAATTGAAATGATAATAAAAATTAGCTGTCTTTGGATCCCATTGATTAGAGATTTTAAATGTAATGAGATTTGTTCACGTGTTTGTGTTAAAGTTGTCAAAGACCAAATGATAGTAACTAATAATCAGTGATCATCACATGTAATTAAATCAAAATAATGTTATTTGACTTAGTTTTAAGTGTTTCTTTTTTTTGTTTGAGATTTTGACTTTATATTTAATACTGTAGAATAATTATTCACTTAATTATTCGTTTTTATTTTATCGAAACCATGAGAAGAACATTAAATGAAGCACAGACGACGGATCTGTGTCTAGTTATTAGTTTTAGATCAGAAAAATGAACGAATACGTTTTTATTAATTGATGAATTTTGATTTAATAGTAGTGTTTAATTAAATGATTAAGGAATCGGTAACTTTATAGGGAGTGTTAAGGAAGTAGACATCTCTGACAAAATTAGAAAGAAAACATAAAAAGAACCAAAAACTGTGTCGTTTTGAGACCCGTGACTGTTTTCTATCATCGGTAGAGTCAAGGGAGGAGTCAAAGATGTTTGTGTGTGTTTGGATGATATCTCTGTCTTAATCTTGAAAGTGAAGTTATAACAAAATCTTGTGAACCAAAAAAAAAAATATAAACTATTTAAAAATTAATATTTGACAGATCAATTCCGTTTTCATTACGTAATGCATGTCTTTTTCGTTTTGGATAATATATTTTTATCATTTTCATAAAATTAGAGAATTTAAATTAATGCAATTACTGATTAAAAAAAAATTATGCCATTATGAATTCAAAGTTTTTAAAAATGAAACAGCGACGTGTAAGATGTAAGAAATAATAATATTAATCAAAAAAATTGGTGTTTAAAAAATGCTCAAAGAAATCAAATTTTGAAGGAATGAAGTTAAGAAAACATGAAATCATGAATGTGTGCTAATAGAATATCACACGTTGTGAACTTGTGATTAGTTAATAAAACCGATCTTTGCTAACAAAATTAGTCTCACTTTAATAAAGAAAATAAACCAATGTATATATAACCCAAAAAGATAAAGACATTTCTTAATTTTCAAGAAAGAAAGAAGTTTGTAATATAGCGAAAATAAGAGTTTCTCACGCAACAAAAAGTACATGACAAAAAAGTGAAACTAAATTCTCATTAATTTAAAGAAACTCGTGAAAACAGAATTCGGTTACAAAGTTAGAAATATACAAAAAATAGCCAACGATTTCATATCTTTATATGGTTATGGTTTGAGATATTATCAACAAAACACTGATTTCATATATATCAAAATTAAAACTACGTTTTGTGTCACATATGTATAATAGTAGCTAGCTAGTTTTCTTTTGATAGATGAGTTTTGTCATATTACATCAATAGATGATGATGATATGACACAAAAGGTTATGGTCCAACCATATTTGCCTAAAATGTTTTTTTCTCTGGGTTAAAGGTTTGCCACAAATGTTCATTAGACAAACATCACATTAACTAATGATCACATGTATCTAGTTTAATGTAATGATGGAGAAACATTTACCTCGGGTGTGCTGCGAGGATAATGAATGGAACCGGAGAAGAGAAGTTTCCTCTGTCCATCGATAATCAAAGACCGTCCATCATACGTTACTCCTTTCGCCGCCGTAGCAGCACCGCCGGAGAATACAAGAATCGTAACCAGAAGTATCAAACACAACCCCAAGACTCGACCCAACTCCATCTTCTTCCTCTCTCTTACTGATGATAGTAATGTACGAATATGTGTTTGTGTGTTTGTGATGATATATATACACACATCAAGCATGTGGGTGTACCACCTATTGGTGCATTATATAAAAATCCAAAGAAAGATTTTATGATATGAATACAAGTGTGACTAAAATATGTAAGCGTTGAACAAATTTTTTTTGAGTTTTGAGATGTGGAAGCTAGCCTTTTCTATATATATATACACGAATCGATTGACTTTTGCAATAATTGGGAAGAGATTGGATCCTCTGTTGAGGTGTTGTTTATATATAAGCCTTTTTGCCTTTGTCTTACGATTCTACGAACTTATTCATTTACTTAAATACCCTTTCTATATCGGAGTTAGCTATCTATATTAACTTACTATAAGTAAAAACAAAAGATCATCAACTTACTACTTTTGATAAAGTGAGTGAATAATGTTGAATCTAATCGGACGCTAAAATGAGTAAGTTGAATTCATTTTTTTCTCAAATCTATATTTTGTTTTACAGTACAAGATTAAATTTCCAAAATATCATATTTTTACTTTTTTTTTCTAAAAAATATGTTTAATAACACACTACTAGAAAAGAAAATAATTGTTAAAGAAAAAAATTACCTATTCGATTAGAAAATCTCTGAAAGTTAAATTAAAATTTGGGGAAAAGTCGAAACAAAAGTAATGATTTGAGCTTTAGCGTATACGACACTGAAATTTGGAACTTGGAAGACAAGACTTGGACCCAAGAGAACAGCCTTCACGTTAAGATAAAATGGGTCTTCTATTGGATTGTAAGATATATAGCTACGGCTCATATGGGCTTTTAAGTCTTGATGCATTACCTTTTCTTGTTTTTTTTTTTTTTTCAAGTTCATAAATATCTCTACACTTTTGTTTTTCTGTTAACATTTACGATCTATACTAAATAAAAGTAAAACCTATAAGCTTAGGAGTCCACATAAAATTTAAAACAATCAATATGGATTAACCATCTCACTAATTAACATTTTTGAAAATATAGTAGTTATCTATATTAAATAAAGTTAGAAGCTATAAGCTCCTTAAACTGTCTACATAAGATTTAAAACATGGATTAGCCATCTCACTAGTTAACATTTTTAAAAATATAATAGTTTTTATATTAAATAAAAATAGAAACTGTAATCTCTTTAAACTGTCCACATAAGATTTAAAACAATAAATAGGGATTAGTCATCTCACTAATTAACATTTTTGAAAATATAGTAGTTATCTATATTATTAAGATTTTTTAGGAAAAGTAAACAATAAAATCTATAGAAATAAAATATATATGTACAACGTTCCACATCTATTCTAAATAATAGTATAAGCTATAAGCTCCTTAAGCTGGTCACATAAGATTTAAAATAACCAATAGGGATTAGTCATCTCACTAATTAACATTTTTGAAAATATAGTAGTTTTATATATTAAATAAAAGTATAAGCTATAAGGGCATCTCCATTGGTAAGTTTTTTAACAAGTTTATTAGAAATATTATAATCACCAAAAATACCAATTTACTTCTTCTTTTTTTAGATTTTGTAATTTATTCTATCATAGGGTAAGTTTTAACAAGTTTCTTAGTATTACAATTTTTTTTTAAGCAGAACTTGTTTTACAAGCAAAAGCAAATTTAAAAGGGAAATGGACGGAAAGCTGAGCTTTCTCATTCATTTGAGTGGGATAATCCTCTAATGTAAATGATAGAGCAATTGTTTGCCTTTTCTTGGGACATAAACGAACGCATGCATATAGATGTGGACTCATATATAAATCAATAACGAACACTATAAAATGTCACTTTAATTAGAAACTAACAAAGACAAGGAGAAATCGAATATGACCCAACCATCGAAACTCATAGAAGCAACGAGAGAGGAGATTAGCCATTTGGTAATTGTCGATTGTAAAATCTCTTAATAGATTTTGGTTTGGTAATCGAGAAATGGATATTAGAAAGAGATAGTACTTCCATCCATTCTAGCTATGCCTTTTACAGAATCTTCTAAGGTGGTGTATCTAACAAATCCAAAAACCCTTTGGAAAATCATGATACTGTAGTAACTTACCTTAGCTACTAAAAGCCAATTTGAGAGAAAAATGTACAGTTTGTTTTTGTCCCTACTAGTTTAATGAACATAAAGTGTCTATCTGAGAAACGCACCATCAGCAAGTTCTCAAAATGAGCAAAGCTGAGTAAAGTTGTGGTCATCGCTGATGAACACCTTCACCTGAAACCAAAACCCCATCACAACTGAACAACATTATTAACAACTGTCGGGAATGTGAAGAAACTGGAATATACCGTATTCAGCAAATTTTGTCTTCGCTTATTTGTTTTGTTCAAATACGTAACAACTTGAGACCAAGCTCAGCTCTTGTGCTTTCATACATTGGATTCTCATCTTCTCACCTCTAAGATCAAATTTGATATCATTTGTGGGGTTAATAATCCAAAAAGTCAAAAACAAAAATAATACTACAAGAATCGACAAAATAAACCAGATTTATGCATCAATCAATCCACAACAACATCGAGCAAAAAAATCTAAAATTTACAGAGAAACCCTAAAAATTTCACAACAACATATAATTTCAATTGAAAATCAATTATGAAATGCATCGGTTGTGAATCATTAGAAATAGTTCACAACGCAGATACGTATACATACATCGATTGAAATCAATTCATAAAACAAGAAATTGAATATCTTACCCCAATCGATTCGGTTTCAATAAGACTATGGAGCATCAATCTGAGTAGGAAGAGGAAGAGCTAGAGTGAGAGAAGACATCGAGAGAGATAGGAAGAAGAAAGAAAAAAAAACGCGCATGTTTTTTTTTTTCTTTTTTTTTTTTATTGCTCAATTAGACGTCGACATGTGGTAGTAAGAACCAAAATAAAAACTCCTTAGCTAAGGATTGATTCTACACTTAATTAACATTTTTGACTTATTTTTTTTGCTTTATACCCTAAGAAATTTGTTAACATCTCCCCAATGGAGATGACCTAAGCTCCTTAAGTTGTCCACATAAGATTTAAAACAACCAATAGGGATTAGTCATCTCACTAATTAGCATTTTTGAAAATATAGTAGTTATCTATATTATTAAGATTTTTTATGATAAGGAAATAGTAAAATCTATAGAAATAAAATATATATGTACAACGTCCCACATCGACTAGAATAATTTAGACAATGGATGAGAACCATTATAAATAAGACTAATATGCTTCCAACTACAAATGAAACTTGATTTATTAGGCAGTCAAATTTAAAAGTTTTATTTTGTTTATTTTAGCAAATTAAAAACTTTTTAAAACTTTTAAAACATTATAATATTTTTTAAAACTTTAAAATTTTTTAAAATATTATCAATATTCAAACTTCAAATATTTCATTTTCAAAAGTTTAAAATATTATAATTATTAAAACATTTTTTCAAATATTATATAATATTTAAACTTTATATAATGTTTAAAATATTATAAATACCTCTATAGAAAATTTAAAATATTATAAATATTTTAAACTCTATAATAAGTTACGTATCATTAATATTTAACCCTTAAAAAATTAAAATATTATATAAACATTTACACTACATCTAAAGTTTAAAATATTATAATTAAACTCCATTAAAAATTTAAAAGTTTATGTATTGTTATTATATATTTATTTTTTAATATCTTAAAAATATCTTACTTATCTCTATTTGTGCTTTATAACTTTTATGAGCTGTAAAAAAAAGTTTTTGTGAATGAATTTATAGATGATTTGATATTCTTTCAGTAAATTTATTATTTTTGGATCTAGAGAAGAACAATTGACGTCACATGACCTTGATTTAACGTTGTTTGAGTTAATTTTTGGAGTTTAAAGAAGAACGATCGACCACAAGCACAAATGGTTTATTAGCTATCCATGTGTTCACATTACTTTCTTTGAGAGTAATTTGCAATTCTATAGTTTTAAAAATTTTGGTTTGAGAAGTTTAAATACGTGTTGACTTAAAACCGAGTAAGTATACGAGTGAAAATATCAATAATTAGATGTATGTGGTGACTATGTTGATTTTTATGAATTACATAAATTTTACCAGAAGAGAGGTAATGATTTTGGTTTTGATGGGTTAACAAGTTATATAGTAGCCTAAAAAAAAGTTTTAAATGATTGTTCAGTGGAAAAATGTGAGAAAACTTACGAGAAAGATGAAGAAGAAAAATATAACGAAGAACCGGACGATAAAAGTAGCGATGACAATTATCATGAAAATTTAACAATGAAAATGACGAAAAAGAATAGGAAGAAAAAACAATGAAAAAAAAACACAAAGACACAGGTGGTGACGATCAATTAATTATGAGAACACGAGATTAATTCATGATTCTAAAAATGTTTTGTTTGTTTGGTGGTCAAAGAAGTGGTTTAGAATATGCAAGGTCACCAGTTTAATCCACCTCGTTTGGACTTCGAGTTAATTGATTAATTAAACATGAGAACAAGAGATTAATTCATGATTCTAAAAATGTTTCGTTTGTTTGGTGGTCAAAGAAGTGGTTTAGAATATGCGTTGTCACCAGTTCGATTCGTCTCGCTTGGATTTCGAGTTAAATTCATGATGTTTTTATAATAAAATTTAATTTTTTAACATAACTAATTTTTATATTTAAAAAAAAATTATATATCTAAACTAAAAATTATACCTAAAAAATAATTTATAACTTTTTATAAAATAATATTTTATAATTGTCATCAATCATACATAATTTTCACTAAAATACATTAAATGTATTTTGTTTGATTCTAATCCCTAAACTACTCTCAAAATTTTAAACAACCGTTAGCACGAACATATGTCGGTATCCGTAAATTTTGAATTCGTCTCCGTTTGCCAACATCTTGAAGCATCACCTTTTTTTTGTTTTTTTCTTTTCTACTTCATAAATATCTCTCTACACTTTTGTTTTTTTTGGTTAACATATACAATTTTTTTTAAAAAACATATATAAATATTATATATATGCATAAATATCTTTTTTTTGTATCTGCACCTTTTAAAATATTCAAGAAAAACCACATAAATGTGGAAGAAATTGTCAAAATGTTGGTCCACGAGACGGTCGATAATCGCATCTTTCACCTTTTTTTTTTTTTACATAAGCCGTCGTGCGACTAAGATGACGTCATCAATTGTCAGTGACGTACGCAATTACTTGGATAACCTCACAGTAATTTACTCATAAGTACACTACACACAAGTCAGAGTTTCACGAATTTACCCAGAGGCCCAGAGAAACAAGGCTGCGCTACACCGAGAAACACCAGATCACAACCACAAAAAAGGTTTCGTGCAAGATGACGGAAGCAATGACATCATCACCAATACTCTGTATGTCGATCAACCCAATAAATAAAAACCACGTGTACATCTCTAAGCTGGCTGCGCGGTCAACGTTGAAAAAACAAAACGGCTCGGGGGTAATATCAAAACACGTGTCTGAAGGAAAACTACACACGTGTGGTTCATGAACCTCTCTCTTCTCACCTTTATAAAAGCTCCATAGACCTTTGCTCTCTTCTCCTCGATTTCATTCTTCGAGATAAAACATCCGATCAAAAGGGTTTAATATGAAGGCGGAGTTGAATTTACCGGCGGGATTCCGATTTCATCCGACGGATGAAGAGTTAGTTAAGTTCTATCTTTGCCGGAGATGTGCATCGGAGCCGATTAGTGTTCCGGTTATCGCAGAGATTGATTTGTACAAATTCAATCCATGGGAGCTTCCAGGTTAATAATAATAATAATCTCAATCCACACCAATTTGAGATTTTGATCTGTGTGGTTTTTGAATTTTGATTTTGTTTTGTTGATTTTGTAGAAATGGCGTTGTACGGTGAGAAAGAGTGGTACTTTTTCTCACATAGAGACCGGAAATATCCAAACGGTTCAAGACCAAACCGGGCAGCTGGAACCGGTTATTGGAAAGCTACAGGAGCTGATAAACCGATTGGTAAACCGAAGACGTTAGGGATTAAGAAAGCACTCGTCTTCTACGCCGGGAAAGCTCCTAAAGGAATCAAAACGAATTGGATTATGCACGAGTATCGTCTCGCTAATGTTGATCGATCTGCTTCTTCTACTACCAACAAGAAGAACAACAACTTGCGAGTAAGCTTTTTGATTGATGTTGATTGATGTATGATGATGATGATGATGAATTGATGATGATTTATTAATGTGTGCAGCTTGATGATTGGGTTTTATGTCGGATTTATAATAAGAAAGGAACAATGGAGAAGTATTTACCGGCGGATGAGAAACCGACGGCGATGATGATGACTACGTCGGACTCGAGGTGTTCAAGTCACGTGATTTCACCGGATGTTACGTGTTCCGATCATTGGGAAGTTCAGAGTGAGCCTAAGTGGTTTGAGCTGGACGATGCGTTAGACGCGTTTGATGATAAGTCTATGTTTGGTGGTGGTGGTGGTACTGGTGGCGGTGGTTCCATTGAGTTATTGCAGAATGACGCTTTTGTCCCTCAGTTTCCGTACAGTTCCGATTTCGCCACTCCGTTTCAGGACGACGACTCGCCGGAGCAAAAACCATTCTTGAATTGGATGAGTTTTGCTCCTCCTCAGGGCTGAAAAAAAATTGAAGCTTTTTCAAGAGTAATCGACGACCACCGCGCCGTGTCGGATTCCTGACCCAGAAAACCAAATCGGGTCATACAATTACGGAATCGGGTTGTTGGATTTCAGAGACTTAACCAACTTAACAGATTCTGCGTAATTGTGGGGTGATTCACACTCTCTCATCAGCAAGTTTCGATTTTTTTTGGTTTAGTTTCACAAAGTTAGGTACAGAGGAACTGTAAAAGTTTTTGTAACCATTATGAATCATATATAAATATATATATATTCATCGTGTTCAATGAAGCATGAGCTTTGTTTTTCTTATATATGAAGCAATGTACATTTTTTCTCCAAGAGAAGTACACAGACTTATGCATGGAGAGAGAGAGAGAGACAGAGAGTAGTAGAAGAAGAAGATAATGATGATGAATTCAAGGGCTACTGTGAGAAGCATTCGAACGAGAAGCCCAAATACCAAACACAAGAAACCAGAAGATGAATAGGATTGCCCAGTAGCGTGCAGGACCATACCTGATTCTAGTGAGCACAACCTGTTTGTGTGTTTGGATTAGTATGACGTACGAATTACAATTCTATCAGATTGAAGACATAAATTTACTCGAGAGATTTTACTTACAAATCTGAAGAAGATGACTATTGTTAAAGCACAGAGACCACCAAGAAGGATGTGAAGTCCGCTCCTAGCAGTTTTCTGCGTCAATAACAAAATAAAGTACCGTTAACCAATAAACACTACCAGTAAGAGAGACACACGTTTAGATTAGATTGCATACCTTTCCAACACGAGGGGCAATGAGCCAGACCAAAGTAACAGTGAGTAACCCTGTAGCAAGTAGAATCCCAGTACCTTCCACAGCCCATTTAGTTGCACGGCTTTCCATAGGCAAGATATCAAAGTTGACAACACCTAAAGGTTGTTCGGGCATAACCTGAGAAGCTGCAACAGAACTATTGTTGTTGTTGTTGTTCAGGGAATGGGGACCAAACCATGATGATATCTCACTAAGTCGTTGCCTTCGAATGGTAGCAACTTCATCTGAATCTATGGTTGAATCTGTATTCACAGGTAACACAAGTTCTGGTGCCGTGTAATCTCTCAAGGCAATGACCACTTTGTTGAAATCAGCAGTCTTTATATTCTCTGCAAGATGTCCACAGATTTCACAAACGGTGGATCCATGGTTGAGAAACCATTTGAGTGCACAAGCATAGTGTACTAAAGCAAGCTCGTTTTTGCAGGAACATCCAAGCTCAAGCAGTGCATCCTGATGCTGCTGGATTCCCATTTCTATATCATTTGTGCAAATGAAAACTTCCCCATCAAGACTTGTTATTTCGACGAAGCCTGATTCCACTCCGTTGCTTTTGACGACAGAATTCTTCAGCTCAGCCTCTGTAGCTTTGCTGACATCATCAGTGGTTTCTTCTGCATTGCTTTTACGAGCTTCTGGAACCGGAGGTGTAATTCCCAGAAACCCTAAAGCAGCATCTCCTCGTCTGTCAGATTCTGCAGAATGGCATACACGACAAGCTGGTAAACCCGAGTCACTGTCTGTACTGTAACGCGCCTCAGTGGCTGGTTCTTCGTTCTTGACGGGTGGACAATCGTGATCATTGACTCCACAATTTGTTGTCTCCAACTGATTCTCTTTACCCATCAAACCCGAAAAAAAGAAAAGTTCTGTTTCTTCACACAAGACCAAAGAAATTCACTAGATGAAAATTATACGTTCAACTTATGGACAATAGAAAAGTCTTCCCATTTAGACAAGAAAACTCAAGATCCAATAAAACAAAGGACCTCACTAAATCTAGTATTGTACTCTAATATCACGTTGAAAGTGAAACAATCTGTAAGACAACAACAATAGAGAGATGGTCTACTTTGCATTCTTTCAAACGAGCTCCTGCAGCAGCGAAAACATAAAAAAAAAAGATGTCATAAACATAAAACATCAGATTCTCAACATGAAAGTAGGAACAAGCTTACGAACACATGACTTTAAACAAACAATATATATATATGTATATAAATGAAACCAAAGCTTACATGTAAAAGGGACAATATATAAACTGAAGCAGCTAGATAGATCCTGATATAGTGGTCAAGTAATATAAGGCTTTTATAGTAGGAATGTGAAAAGAACGCATCATATATAATCAAATTGATCATGGATCCACTCAACCTTTCGATGTCAGAAGAGTCAAAAACATGCTGAGATCAAATCGAAAACAAAAAGAAAGTGAACAAAAGAAATGACAAAAATGATGTCTGAAAGCAATAACATCATGCTTCAGGTTGTAACTGAGCAGGAAAGATAGCACCAAAGCCAAACACAAGAAACCACTAGTAAGTGTATAAAATATACAAATACATAAGCAGATTAAAGTAGCCATTACACTAATTTTTTAACCACAAGCAGATTTAAGCAGCCATTACACACTACAGCAGCATTAAGCAGCCCTTACTCCATATTTTTTAACCACAACAAGATTACATTAAAGCAGCCATTAATCTAATTTATTTTTAACAGAAGCAAAATTAAGCAACCATTAAATCAATTTTATTTATAAGCTCTCTACCAAATTCCCACCACTGATTTGAATGAACAGAAACTCAATTAAAAAAAAAAAAAAAGACAAAATTTTTGTTCTCTCATGAACTCATGGGTCACCGACTAAAAACAGAGAACAAAGTCACGAGATCAAACAAGACTAAAAAGATCTGTAAAATGAGAGATCAAACATGAGCAAATCTGAAGCAAGATTTGAACATTCTGGGGTCAATAAAATTTTCATAAAAACATTGAATCTAAAAAGGGTTTAGAAGAGTAAACAAACAAACCTCAGAGAAAAAAAATCTGGAGGATTTGAGAAAAAGTTAGAGACTTTAGAAAACGCAATCTCTCTTCATTATCTGGGTTTGCTCGAATAATGGAAATTTAGGTATTGGGTGAATTTTTCTGAGAAATGCTGGATTGTATCTGATGGGGAGCTTAAGCGTTCAGATTCGAAAAGAGTTCTTGCCACTACACCAACCTTTCACATGGTGCGGAGAGCTGAGTGGTTTTTAGATTCTTTTTTTTTTTTTTTTTTTTTTTTGCACTATACAATAACGTTTTTATTTATAAAGACGAAAAAAATAAAAACTGTCCAGATTTCACATATTAAAAAGAGAACCAAAGGAAAAAGATAATGATAAACTAATAAATGATATATAAATTTTGGATTGAATTTTTATTTTTTGTGAATTTATGGTTTAGTTGATTTTTGGGGGAAAAAAATCTTGACTTCATGTAGAAAGATATAGCCGTTTTTATTTTTGTTTTTTTTCAAATAGTTGAAAAGTGAAAACTGAAAATAAGCAAATTTAATTCTCTTATTCAAACCTTCTATTTCCTTTTGATATAATTGACTAAAAAAGAGTTCATATAATCTGGCAAGAATTTTTTTAAAAATTTGATTAATTTCCTAAAAATAACAGATCCAAGCATTATAGATTTTTATTGTGTAAATAAAAAAAACCTGCTATCTGGATAATATTGTAAATTAATTGACATGTCTCTTTTTGGCTCTTATTTTTTCTTGTTATTTTTTTTGCTCTGAAATTTAAAATTATTTTGTTTCTTTCTGTAGATATTTTTTTTGTTTTCTTTTTCTTTGAAAGAAAATGAGCTGTTTTTTATATTCAATTTTCAGAAATATATGAAATATGATAAAATTACCACTAAGTGCAATGCAATTGTACTAGCATTAACGCATCAGATCCTTACGTATTTGTGTGTTAAAGGCTAATAACAGTAAGATGATGGATGCCTACCACCTATTCCTAAGATATTTTTAGTATTGCACCCAATTATGTTAAGTTTACAAAAGACTAATTGCACTAGATAAGATAAATGGAAGATAAATTTTAGCAAGTTTTGGCCAAAAAATACCACTGATTCCCCCAAACACTTTATTCCGTGTTTGGTGTAACATGTTTTCAAAAATAGAACATGCTAATTCATAAACCTGAAGTAATAATACGTTTATAGTTAAAAAGTAAAATTTTCCGTTGATTGAGAAAGAGAAACAATGTGACAATGTAATGTAGGCCAAGGGTCTGCAATTTTAGGCGGTAGGTCTAGAAAGACAAGTACTTGAATCGAATATAACACATGGAGCGTAATAATGTTAATAACAAAAATCTCATATCAGAAAACGGAGATGGGTAAATAAAGCCTTTGTATTCTTTCTTCAGTGGCTTTTGTATTACCCTAGAACTAACCAATGTATATGTATATATAATCCAAGTTTTTTTCTCTAGCTAACACATTTTTGACGCCAATCTCAGTGGCTTTTGTATGGGCACACTCTATACAATTGACACTCTTCACAAACACCAAAGGGAAAAAAGAAAAAAAAAAACCAAAAATTAAGGCTAAAAAGACAAAAAAATCTCTTACCCGTGGATGGCTTTCTAATGGGTAAGACAAGATTGTAAGTTAACTCTTCTTCTTGTTAGCAAAATTGGGTGAGAGGTTGATTTGTATTTCTTTTTTCCTAGGAGAGATGGAGAGCCATTTGCTGTAAAAGTACTTTCTTTTGAGATGCATTTATAACTCCTTTGCACTCTGCATCGAGTAACACCTCATTCATTATGGCTGCAGCATGCCCTCGTGGTTCATCTGATGCTCTTCTTAGCATAAACACCTGCACACAAACCCAACCTTTCATCATCATCATTTCCAAAAGAAAAACAAGTGTTTATCCCTACCAGCTACTACTACATGAAAAAATGGTAATACCATTACAATTTGTGGTTAATGTTTTCAAAACAAGTTTTTCCTGTGTACAATAGTCTTAAGGTTTTGCCATATAATTGATGAGAGCAAAAGGATATACCTGACCGTGGTGAGTTATCTCCAAGCAGCCAGGTTGCTGAATAAACGGTTCTCCATCTATTTGAACAGGGAAAGGACTAGAAACATGTATTCTTATGACCTTTCCCTGTGCTAACCTTCTAGCCTGAGACAGACCAACCTGTAAGGGACAAACAAAATGTTATAAAGTTATTGAGTCAATTCAAATAACTCTTTAAGCCTCACATGTATAGCAATTATTGGTAATACATTTGCGGGTTTGAAAACGTATCAGAAAAAAGAGTAGGAGCAACTCGAATTGAGACTAGACCTGTAGTTTGCCAAGGTGCCATGCTCCACGGACACATACCACCTCTAACGTTTTGTCATGCATACACTGAATGGTAAAATTATCATCGTGTTCATAATCATTTTGCCAAAGATCCACTCCGCCCATATAGCTTCCAATGTTTAGTACTATTAGACCCTCTGAATCCTGAAAGGAAAAACAAAGTAGACACATCAGTTTCTGAAGGCAACAACAATACTGTTAGCCATTTTGATAATGTCTATCCCAAAACCGAAAAATTAAAAGCTATCTCTCCTGCTCAACTTTTAGCTAATATGGTTAATAAGTAGTGGTTGGGCCTTCGATTTAGCAAAGAACAAAAAGGCACACCATTGAAGAAAGTCATACGGACAAATCCTGTAAGGATACATCACACGAGAGAGGGAATGCAGGACTAGTTGCATTTGAATAAGATACCTTGGGAATCTCAATGTCTTCTCCATCAACTTCAAGCCAAACTTGCCATGGTAGATCGGCACATGCTCGATCCATGATATCCCTCGCACCTTCTTTAGCATATCGTAATTTATTTACAAACTGCATAACGAAAAAGATAAATATATCAGACATAACTTTTATTGAAATAAGTTGCTTATTGGGTTAAGCCACAATCCCGGCACCACAAAAGATAATCACTCAATATATGTTCCAGGTAAAAAAAAACACAATAGCAGTACCTGACTACAAAACTTCTCAGGGCATTCTTGACGCATCATATGAAATTCATATGCAACTTTGGCGTCGCAACCGATACCTAAACAAAGGAAATGTCAGCTATTTTTCATGATCCATGACAGGGACCAAAACATAGAATGCTTCAGTAATGTACCTAAGTAATTCATCATATATTTGTGGCCTTCTCTTGCTGGAAATCTTTCTGTACCATCTTCTGCAATTTTAACACTCCATCGATCCAACATTGTAACTGCAGCATGATCAATGTCTTGCAAAAACGTTCTTAGACTTCCTTGTCCATCAACTACTGAAATACCTCTTCCCCACTGCAAAACTCTAGATAAATCATTTCCTGTGCCTAAAGGCAGAATAGCAACAGGTGGAGGGGATTCGAAATTGCGCCTCTCGATGGCATCAAGCACCCAAGCAACTGTTCCATCACCCCCACACACCAAAACTCTAAAGTACTTCACTTTGCTATATAGGTCTAAACCAGCGTCTGGCCCTTGACAAGAGCCAAGTTCAAAGACCTGTAATTCACGAAGCAAAGCAATGATCACTTACTGATATTATACCCAATAGGTTCAATATGTTCAAAAGTAAACAATCTTGTAAACGTCATTAACAACACAAGAAGATAAAATTGGAAGGCACTTGTCACTAGCTACTGACATACTTTGTACAATATCTATAGTGGATTCTGAAGAAAAAAAAAAAGCTTATTTGGTACCTGTACTGGATTCAATAGCATGTTAAGTCTCCTATGAAGAAAAGGACCGAGTTGACCTCCGCTTTTGGCATTAATAAAGACCAAAAGCGGTCTTGCATCTGGGGGCATATCAACCAAGGAAAACTTCTTCATAAGATTAAAAGCAGCAGGTTTATTTTGTTTGTGCCCACCTAAACCATTTTGCAATCCCTTAGCATTAGACATGTCCGAGACCTTCTTTAAGCAATCTATGCTCCTATCTCTGCGTAGTTTCTTCACTACAATCCCATTAACTACAGTTTTTACTGGATTGCTGGCTGAATCCTCCAATAGCTTACCGTTTAAAGATTGGCCATTCCCATTTTTTCCCCTGTGGCGCTTTCTTCTCACCTGCCCTCGTATAGATGCCAACTCGTTCCTAATAGTACTCAGTACTCCATCGACACCATTCGCTTCATTGACTTTTACATGTACTGGAGAAAGGATAACCCTTCGGAGAGAGCCAAGATCACAAGCGTCACCAGATTCCTTGGACATAATCATGTGACACTTAACATGAATGAGGCGCTGGCACCAAAGACAGTGCCACATTGGGGAAGCTTCAATAAAAGGAATACCACACGGTTCATCACAATAGAAGCAAAAAGCAGTCATGTCAGCATTATCATCCATATTAACCCATCGCTCGGCCCAGTGATGTCGAACATGGTCAGATCCAGCCTGTGCAACACATTTACAGTCTTTTGCAGCAGAGCCAGAGCAATAAAAGTGAGCTGCAACACCGCAAACAGCACAACGGTGAACTGGAATAGTCAATGCCGCCTTGTTAGAAACGTTCTGAGCAGGAACAAGGGAGTAGAGACAAACACAGCAAGTAGATGGCTGAGGACCATAACCATAATCATCAGTCCATTGATGATGAGAAAGTGGAACTCTTAGTCTTTTCCAAACTTTCTTCTTCTCTCTAGCAGCAGCTTTAACCCAATTTAAAGAAGTGTTTTTTTGCCATTTAAGAAATGTGTAAATCACTGCTAGAATCCCAAAAGATCCAGTAACAAGCCATCCAAATATGAATGGACTGTCAGCACCAGAACTGATCAACCACTGAATCAAAGAGAACCCTACTTCCATCATTGCAAATCTAATATGACATTCCTATTTTTTTAATTTATGAGCTTTTTTTAGGCCTTCAACAAACCTGCAAGAGATGACACCACAAATCAAAAACACCGTAAGAAGATATTGAACGAACGATTATGAGAGATTGATATATTTTCTAAAGCTAAACATGAAACGCAATTCGTGCCAATTCAATTTCTGTTATGTTCTCAATTCCACATTGAACAGTCAAATCCAGAATTCGTTTATAACTAAACGAGATCAAGCAATTAGGAGATACACAGAACAGGTCATCATAGGAATCGAGATCGAAAAGCAAAAAAAAAAATAACAACAAATCACAGATCTGACGCGAATCCTAACTTGGAAATTCAAAAGCCGTACCAGGTGAGAATCGAAATCGAATTCAAAAAAACGAACGGAGATCAGCAAGGCCGATTGAAAAAAAAAAAACCCTAGAATCTCCGAGAACCAGTAAATTATTTATTTCTCCAAAGTTTTTTTTTTTGTGTTCTCTTTTTTTTCTCCTCCTCAAGAGACAGCGAGAGAGAGAGGAGAAAAAAAAGAGAGAGAGAGAGAGAGAAAGAGAGAGGAAACAACACAAACCACTTTTTATAACGAAAGGTGAAAAGCAAAAGGCGGGATTTAGGCTAAAACACGCACCACACTGCTGCAAGTTGCAACACTATGTGCCCTCACGACGTGCGAGCCACGGGTTCGTCGGCGTTGGCTCTTCTCATGCCATTGTGCTTAGTCTTTTGATTTTACCATTTTACCCTTTTTGGTTAAATCTTGATGACGTCACTTGCATGTTAAACCAACCAATCGCATTATTCCTTTGTTATATATATATAAAAAAAAAGTCTAATACCACCACATGCATTATTAGATTGTTCAATAAGTCGAAATAAAAAAACAAATTTTAATTTTGAAGTCAAATATTAGTAACTTTACACATATATTAATTAATGATTGACTTTTAGATTTGGTTAGTTTTTGCTTTAATAATATCTACTATAAACAAATTTATTTAGGGCAGTTATTGGATAATTGATTCTAAATCCATATGAAATTGTAAATTCTAAAAATCAAAATACATGGATTTTGAGATAACATGTGTTATTCATGGATTTGAATCTTTCTATTTTACACTTTCAAATCCATTTAAAAACATAATGTGGATTTTATAATCCAAAAGCAAATCATCAAATAAATAAATAGGGATTTTAAAAAGTATTTGTAAATCGTAAAACCAATAACACATGATTTTAATAAGTATTTTAAAACCAATGATTGAATAACACATGATTTTTGTTTGTATTTCCAAATCCATTAAAATCATAGAACCAATAACTTCCTCTTAATCATTACAAAAAGTAAAAATCATACACTGTTGAATTAGTATTAAGCTGCAAAAAATAGAAAGAAAAAATCAACGAGCACGATTTATTGGCCTATTGTTAATTAAATATATATTACAATTCTTTATAAAATTTTCAAGCCAATAGGCCAACTTTATTAATTAAAAAAAAAAGAGTTGATAATATGTACAAGTAATATATGTACAATCGATATCTCCAAGGGAAAAAAAGGAAAACCCTAGAGATTTAGATATAAGAAATCTCTGTCACAGTTACAGAACGCAATAGACACAATATTCTCTTTTTTTTACCTTCGGCGTCAAGTTTTGTTGTTGCTTACGGTGAAAGCTATCATTACCAGTAAAGCCTTAATCCTATTTCTGAATCCTTTATAACCTTTTTCAGTTTTTTTTTTTCTTTTCTTTTGTTAATCCATTGATTTTTCTTGTGTCTCAAAAGCAAACGATGGAGAGCGATGGAGAGAGACCCTACTCTGTTCTAACGAGAGAAGAAGTTGAAGAAAAGATGAAGAAACAGATCGATGATATCTCTGGAATCTTCTTGTTGTCAAAGTCCGATGCGACCGTACTCCTCATGCGTCTCCGATGGGACTCGTTTCGTGTTTCAGATCTTTTGTATGAAGACAAGGAGAAGCTGTTGACTGAATCAGGTTTGAAATCAGTTGTAGTTGATTCGAACCTAGATTCATCTGATGATGATGTTGTCTCTTGTGGGATTTGCTCTAGGATTGGTGGTGAGTTTTATGAGTTTACTGGTGAGGGTAAAGTTGATGATGTTGATGTTGATTTGATCTCCACGCCCTTTTGTGCTCACACGTTCTGCAAAAGTTGCTGGAGCGAGTATCTCGAGAAGTGCTTCTTCTCTGTGGAGGAAAACAAAACTGCGATCCCTTGTCCTCATTGTCGAGCTGTGGTTGGACCGGACACAGTTGAGAAACTGACTGTACGTGATCAAGAGATGTACAAGAAGTATGTTCTGAGATCTTACCGTGAGGAGAACGGGGTATTGAAGATCAAACAGTGTCCTGCACTGAATTGCGATTTTGAAATTGAGTTTGATCGGGAGAAAGAAGATAACGAGCATAGCTTAAACGTGGTGTGTCTCTGTGGTCATGTCTTCTGTTGGAGATGCATGCTTGAGTCACACAGACCAGTGACCTGCAACAACGCTAATGATTGGTTGTCTAGAGACTTGAACAACTTATTAGAAGAATCACACATATCATCGAGCCTCTCCTGGGTGGACAAGAACACGAAGCCTTGCCCTCATTGCTTTCGGAATGTGCAGTTTGATAATTTAGGATGGAGCAATATCGTAAATTGTGCCTGCAGGTTAATTTCACCCTAAATTTTTCAATTCGCAGATAAGTTAGATTTCTCTATCTATAAGTACTGATCATACTAATTTGTGTTTTTTTTCTTTCTTGATTCTTAGTGGTCAATTCTGTTGGAGGTGTTTGCGGCCAGCTGACGGTCACGTATTTGGAACCTGTGTTGCTACAAAGCTTGAGAGAAGAGCAGGACTAGTGATTTCGTGTTTGGATCTCTGGGATGCGAGTCAGGTTTCACTTGCGCTAGCTAAATCCGAGCTAGAAGCTTTCGAACCGACTGAGTTGAAGGAGGAGCAAGACATTGAGGTAATAAGAGAAGGACTGATGCTCATTGTTCAGTGCAGACAGTTCCTTAAATGGATCTGTGTGTACGACTGTCTCCACACAGATTGTGATATGGCCAAGCGAGAGTACCTGCGATTCCTGAAAGAACACGCGGCTACACTTGTCCAGAATTTCTCAGAGACTATAAAAAGGAAGCAGAAAGGGCCAAAACTCTTGGTTGCGAGAGGGTCAAGTTATCCACTGACATAAGCAACATTGGGAACTACTTTTACCATTTCGTCAACACTTTGCGAGATGGTTTGGTCGAGGTGAAGGCCAAGTCATACGATAACTATGGTGGTCCTTATTGGTTGTGTGATCGCTGCACATATGGGAACTCTTGGTTCATCAAGAAGTGTATGATGTGCATTGATCCTACTGCAACCAATGTGTCCTGTGATCCTACTGCAGCTAATATGTACTGTGATGATACTGCATCTGATGTGTCCTATGATGATCCTGCATCTAATCCAGACGAGCTAAGTGATTCGTCTCTTCATTAGGTTTCTGAATGATAAACAAAAGATTTTAGGAGAGAGGAAGAACCTTGCAATGTAAGTTCTTATGATTTTTTTTTTTTCTTTCTTTCGTTCTGTTTTAGGAGGTTTTTGTATTGGACTACCAAATTTTAAAGTCGAAATTGATTTTGTTTTTCCTTTCTTGCTTTGTGGTAAGCACGGATCTTTCTGCCGTTATGGTTCTTATGTTCTCAAACTGCAGAAGAAAAAATGTGGTTCTGTTGTTGTCTTTTAATTATCACCCCTCGCTCTAGTAGTTGCTTTATCAACAACCGAAAGCCATGAATATACTTGTATAAACCGAACTGGATAAAAAATAGAAGAAGAAGCGGCGCCGTGAATTTGCATGACCAGTGAGATCACATCCTCATTTATACTGATGCAGATCCCAAATATCTTGTCAACTTAAAACAAAACTGAAGCGTTCTGATAGCTCAGTCCGAAATGTGGCTTGAAATGAAGTGTTTATTAAAAGGAAACAGTGGATTCTCTAAAGAGAAACTGAAGGAGAGATATGCAGGAAATTGCAGGGGGAAGTGTTTTAAGATTATATACGTTCAAGTGCAGAGTTACAGTTTTTCCTAGGGTCTAAAGACAGTAATGTAAGTGCCAAGTTTGGTGGATTCTAAATACAGGAAAGCTTATTGTAGAATGAGTTACAGTGTCAGTACAACGTTTCTTCTACCATTATGGTTCTCATGTTCTCAGACTCCATGGAAAAAGATGAGATCCTGTAGTTGTGTTTTTCCATTCCTCGCTCTATACAAAGTTTTGTTCTCAAGAACTGACACCCCTGAAGATACTTGTATTGTAATACTGTTTAAACCGAATTAGACAAAAGTAAAACAGAACAGGAAGTGACGTGCATCTGCATGAGCAATGAGCTCACATCATCATTTATGCCGATGCAGATCCCTAATTTCTTGTCAACTGATAACGAAGAAGTTTGTTAATAAATAGTGTTTTAATATCCACATTACTCATCAGAATCACACTGATCTTTTTATTTACACGCTCTTGATTAAATTTTGGATCATTAGTCGAGATACAACCACAACTGTGTAGTAGAAAACATCAAGTAATGGATTTCATAATAAGATTTAAGACGATTGGTTTATGGAGACAAAGAACTCGCTCTTGGTGCCATGATCTATCCATGTTTTTAAGGTGAAAACATGGCTAATCTATTTGAAAAATGAAATTTATTAGTAAACAGAGATAAAAGGAAAGATTCTAATACGTGGGGGAGCTTCAATGTTTATATGCAGATTTGAGATCGGCTGATTAGATATGGTGGTTTATGCAATTTTACTTTTTCTTGTAGGAACGTGTTACGTGTAATTTGAAGTCTCACCAAATTACAACATTCAGGTGTGTATTCAAACTAATATTTCAACTGATTTGATTTTTCATAAGATTTTTAATAATTTTAATGATTCACATAAAATCATGAGATTTGGATTTCTGTATTTTTAACTAAATCAAATTCTCTCAAATTCTCCAACCCCTAAAAATCATTAAGGGGTGTATTCAACTTGACATTTTAACTAATTTGTGTAAAATTTACAAATCCTATGTTATTCAATCATGAATTTTGAAAAGTCTCCTGAAATTCGATGTTATTACTTTAAAATCCACTGTTTTGAATAACAATGAATTTTAAAAATTTTAAAGTAAAATTTTAAATCATCAGTACAATAATAGTAGATTTTAATGTAGATTTTTAAATCATCAATTCAATCATAGTGAATTTTAATAGACATTTTAAAATCGAATAACAAATGTAAAATGTCAAGTTGTTTGACTTTTTATAGGAGCAAATTTTTAATTTGTATATATCACAAATTTTTAGCAAGATTAAGGTCCAATGGGCCTAATTTCTAATTAAAAAAGGAAAAAAGCTGAATTATAAGGCGGTTTAGCAAAAACAGAGTATTTTTGGTAGTTTTACAATTCGATATATATATATTCTCCATAGGCTAGTGAAAAAAAGTAAAGAAAACCCTAAAAATTCGAAGCAGATATCATCTAGAGACGATTAGAGAGAAAGCGAAGAACGATAACTCTGATCACTTTCAATTCCTTTGTTGATTGAGGCGCAAGCTACCACCAGTAAGCCTTTTAACTCTATTCCTCTTTATAAATTTATTCAACTCTCTTTGTAAAGTCACTGATTTGTGTTTCTAATAATTTTTGTCAACAGGCAAAACCATGGAGAAGGTTCAAAAGAGTCCGTATCATGTTCTGACGAAAGATGAAGTTAGGGAAAAGATGAAAAAACAGATCGATGATATCTCTGGAGTCTTCTCGATATCAGAATCCGATGCTATCGTACTTCTCAAGTATCACCGATGGGACTCGATGAAGGTTTCAGATTGTTTAGTTGAAAACAAGGAGAAAGCTTTGTGGGAATCAGGTTTGAGATCAGTTGTCCCTGATGATCCCAATGGAGAATTATCTCTTGTTCACTGTGGTCTTTGCTTCAAGATTCCGAATGAGTTGGATGGTGATCTAGTCTCCACGCCCTTTTGTTCTGACAAGTTTTGTACAGCTTGTTGGAATAACCATCTTATGAAGTTTTTCTATCCTGCTGAGAAAAACAACCAAACTGCTATGATCTCTTGTCCTCGTCCAGCTTGTCGAGCTGCTGTTGGACCGGACACCATTGAGAAACTACCCGTGCCTGATCAAGATATGTACAAGAAGTATATTATAAAATCTTACCGTGAGGGAAACAAGGTATTGGATATCAAAAAGTGCCCTGCAAAGGGTTGCAGATACCTCATTGCGTTTCACAAGGAGAACAATGATGGTGATGGTGAGGAAGATTGTAGTTTAAACGTGGTTTGTCTCTGTGGTCATATCTTCTGCTGGAATGCATGCTTGATTCACACAGACCAGTGACCTGCAACAACGCTTCTGATTGGTTGTATAAAGATTTGAAGATCTTATCGAAGATATCAGATGATAAGTCATCGAAGCTCTCCTCGATTCCAAAAAGGAAAAATGTGGTTCTCTCTCCCTCCAGAATAACCATCAAAAACACTTGCTGCCCTCATTGTTATCGCTCTGTGGACCTGTATGGTGAACAGTACTCCCTGTTCGTGTCTTGTACCTGCGGGTAAAAACTTCTATTTTCCTAATCGCAGTTAATTAGATTTCTCTGTTTTGAAGTATTTATCATACTAATCTGTGTTTTTTGTTTTTTTGTTTTTATTAGTGGTCGTTTCTGCTGGAGGTGTATGGACTCAGAGGAAGAACACAAAACGGCATCAGGATTATATAATTTCTGTAATTTACAGAGGGCAGTCCAGAGAGAAGCAGAAGGGGAGGATTCTTGTGTGGAACACTGGAAGTCGTGTGAGGTTTTAGTAGAGAAATCTAAATCCGATCTAAAAGATTTTGAGGAATCTATCATCAAGAAACTGAGTTACTTGACCGAGAAAGACATTACGATTGTAAGAGAAGGGCTGATGCTGGTTCTTCAATGTAGGCAAGTCATTCAGTGGAGTTGTGTGTACGATTATTACCATGCGGAGTATGAGACCTCTAAGAGGGAGTACCTACGATTCTTGCAAGCAAACGCGACCTCAGTTGTCGACAGTTTCTCAAATACTGTAAAGGAGGAAACAGAAAGAGCCTTGGCAGATACTTGTGAAGAGTTTTGTTGCGTGAAGCATAAGGTATCCGTCGAGACAGGCGACCTTGGTAACTACTTTTACCATTTCATCAAGACTTTACAAGAGGGTTTGGACGATGTGAAGGTGAAGGCTTACGACGACTACGGTGGTCTTTTTTGGTTCTGCGATCGCTGCACTTATGGGAACACTTGGTTCCATAAGAAGTGTCAGGTGTGTTGTGATGATTCCGCAGCTCCTCCGGAGCTAAGTGTTGGAGATGTAATGAACTAAGCTACAAAACTGTTTTGCTGGTTTTAAGATTTCCGAATTGGTGTTTTGCTTGATTTTAATTTTAGTTTCAAGTGGTGTTTTTAAATTAGTTTGATAGATATTCTAGTAATTGCTAATTGGTATGGTCTCACCTCTCAAGACGTTATCGAATTGGTCTCACTTTTTATTTTTTTTACTTCATCTAGTTTAGAATCTCCAGAATCAATCATACACAACTCGTTGAAACTTCTCCTAACAACGTACGTCTAGACCATAGTACTCACAGCAAATTCGTAAAACTGTGAAAATGGTCGGAATAGATCGCAGAGAAGTGCGTGGGAACTTAAACAAAAATTGAGAGGAATCATATGAACCTGAATAGGGTTTCTAATTCGTTTGTAGAGAATTTATGTTTTTTTTTTTCTTTCTCTCATTTCAATTTGAATCTGTCGAAGACTCATGTTCAAAATTTTCTTTTTTGTTAAAGACTCATGTTCAAAATTTTCATATATTTCTTCTACCATATGCCATAACAAGTTAACAATAGTTTACTCCATGCATAGCTCAAGTCATAACCTAATTTATCTTTAAGAAATTAAATAGACAATATAACCATTATTTATGTTTAAATAAAAAAACACACAGCAAAATCATTACATGTAAAAATTAATAAGATTATATATCCATAATATTCTTATTTCAATATAAACTCTTCTAAGAAAGATAACTATATACTTTGTAACTAATCCTATTTTGAATAAATTCACAAATGTCTCTTATCTAATTGGTACATGGCGGATTATCATCTAATTAGTTTTCTAAGTTTTTAGTTCAATATTTACAGATTTTGAATTAATCTGAATTTTTAAAGTAGATTCTAAATTCAATAAGAATAGATTTGAGAAGACATTATTATATAATGAATCCACTAATAGGGGTTTGACAGAAAGAATGAGCTATTTTAATATGCTTAGATGAATAAAAGAAAAAGATTTAGGAAACATAAAACTTGCAACCTAAGTTTTAATAATTATTATCTTTTAATGGTATTATGATTTTGTTACAATTATTTTCCTCTATAGATTTATATTGACTATTTGTAATAGAAATGCATCTACTTTTGATACTAGTTTTTATATGTTCTTGACTATTTTTGGAAAATAATGTCTTTTTTCCAAATTTAATTTGCAACAACTACAGTATTGGAAAACATAATGTTGAATTAAATAAACTATTTATAGGTTGTAACTAAATCAACCTAGACCTAAACATAAAGTTCTTAGATATTGTAGTTAATTTAAATCACCATTTTGTAGCAAGATAAATGTCTAATGGGACCACTTTCCTAATGAAAAATTGTGTTATCAAACTATAAATAGTAGTGCAAACATAAGAAGTTTGTAACTCACAATCCCCATAAGAAGAGAGTTGGAAATCTTCTTTACCTTCGATTCAATTTTGTTGTATTAGGTGCAAGCTACTAGTAAGCCTTATTCCTATTCTTTATAAATTTATTTTTCTCTCTTTATTTGTTTTTTTTTTTTTTTAAATCATTGATTTATCTTTCTGATTTTTGTTATTCTCAAGCAAACAATGGAGTACGATCAACAAAGACCTTACTCGAGAGCTGAAATGAAGGAACAGATGAAGAACCTAATCTATAACATCGCCCACCCCTTAGACTTATGGAGAAAAGAACCGACCGTAATCCTCATGCATCACGGATGGGAGTGGAAACGTGTTATTGAGGGTTATGTTAAAAAGGGGTTGAATTCTATACGGAGATTGGTTTGGAACCAACTTTGATTGATTCGAATCAAGATTTCTCAGCTGTTTCATCTTGTGGTATTTGTTCTAAGACAGAAGATGAATTTTATATCTATAGTGATGATGATGATAGTGATGATGATGATAGTGATGGTGATGATGATGAAGACGATGAGAAGAGTAAGGAAGATGGTGAGGGTGATACTGATGTTGTAGATTCCGAAAGTGAGGGTGAGGGCGAGGATGAGGGTGCGGGAGAAGGCGAGGGCGAGGGTGATGTTGAAGATGTCAAAGGTGAGGGTGATCAGGTTGATGTTGAAGATGTCAATGGTGAGGACGAGGGAAAGGGCGAGGGTGAGGATGATGATAGAGTTGAACATGTCGAAGAAGAAGATGATGATTATGATTATCCTTTCATCTCCACGCCTTTTTGTTCTCACAAATTCTGCAAAACTTGTTGGAGAATATATCTTGAGAAAAATTATTACTCTGTAGAGAAAAATCTAACCACAATCTCATGTCCTGATCAAGATTGTAGAGCTGCGGTTGGACAACAAACGGTTGAGAAACTAGGAGTACATGATCAAGAGATGTACGAGAATTATCTTCTGAGATCTTATCTCGAGAACAAACAACTTGATGCGCCTGATAATTAGACCATTGGTCATATCTGAATTTACTGAAGGGATAAGTTCTTTTTTTAATGAAATGTATTAATCTATTTTTTTAATAATAAGCGAGGATTTCAAGCTGCAGAGTAAGCTAATGTTCACAACTTATAAAACATCATGTTCTTGACATTGAAAACATTTCTATTTAGGCATCGTGATTAAAATCGTATGAATAATACACAAAATATATTTTATTAATATCATGAGAAGTTTTTAATTTGATCATATACCTTATTATATAAACTTTAGTTTTCAAAGTTAGTAATTCATATAGTTGCGACATGTGTCAAGTATATTGATAATATTTTAACTTGAAAAGAAATTTCATTTAATAATTATTAGGAAAAAAATCCTAAAATTAAAATGATTACAATTAATATTTTTAAAAGGTATATAAAATCAAAAGTAATATATTATATCACTAATTCTAAAGGAAAGTTATCTATTAAATTACTAATTTCAAAAAGAAAATATGTGCAATTAATAAGGAAAATATTTACAATTAATAAGGAAAATATTTGCAATTTAATTGTAATTATTCTTTATTGTAATCATATAGTAAAAAGAAATTTATATATAAAAGTGATTAAAGTATAAAAAGGTTTCAAGTGTTAAAATTAGTGATGCTGAAAAAAGTGTTACAATTAGTGATTAACACAATATAAGAAAAATAAGATAATCAAAATAAGAATTAATGTAGTTTTCTTAAGTTTTTCAATCAGTGAATGATTTTGATAGCGTATTCAATATTATGTTATTATATAAACCTTGGTTTTCAAAGTTATAACTCATGTGATCGCGACACGTGTCAATTTTAACAATTAAAATTTTTGTCATGTGTTATACAAAAACTTTGTTTAAACATATTTATAAATTATAAGAAATTAAAATTTTGAACAATTTAATAAATATAAAAGTTAGTTCATATATTACTAATTCTATAAGAAAAAGAATTAAGAAATAATACAATTAATTACTATAATACCATAATTAAATAAATTATACTGTCAATTATTAATCCTGAAAGAAAAAGGATTGTAGATACTCATTTTTACATAGACAAATATTTTTTCTCATAATAACGTCTTTGAATTTTTGATTAATTTATGATTGTGTTAGAATAATTTTATTCAAAATTAGTTGGACAAGTAGTAAAACTATTACGTATGAGATTACAAAATATGAAACAAATATATTTAAGATATTGTTACTTTTACAAATATGAGATAAAATTAGATTTCAGTTTTTTCTTTGAAAATTATGTTTAATTAATTTTTAGTTTTTTTAAAATAAAGTAAGATATAAATTTGATAAAATGCATATTTTTTTGATATGAAAATTATAAATGTTACTAATTGGGATTGAGTGCATAGAATTAAAATGTAATTTTATTATCATGTAATATACAAAGAAATTGTATTGCAAGATGGAGTGTGTGAACTCTAAATCCGGTTTCTTTAAAAAATAAATGAAATAAAAATAATATTTTGAATATAACTTAAAATTTCACCTATTTTTCTTATATCCGCGTTAATACGCGGTCCTAATCTAGTATATATATATATATATTTGTCGGCCAACAATTTCATCAAGTAATTAGCAAATACATAAGAGTTAATCAGTTACATATAACATACATTTGCAGAATCCAAGAGATAACATATAGGGATTCTTTTTATCTCGCTTCCTTAGCTAAGTTGTCTGCCAAGCTATTTGCTGCCTTTGGAATCTGTGGACATCATTGACAATTATGAGGATATCTGCTAGATGTCCTCGTATATCTCTAGGACCCGGAGAATTTCTACTATGTGGAGTTACAGATTCCAAATATTTATATAGAATTTTTGACTCTCTATAGTACGTGACATTCTGATAGCTCAGCTTCTTCATTTGGATTATCGCCTCTTTTAGTGCTATGGCTTCAGCCTCCAGTATTGAGCAGGTAGGTTCTATAGAGGATGAACTCTTGAGAACGTAGTTTCTTTGTGAATCATGGAGCGTCCAGCCAATTCCTTCTCTATGATTGGGCTTTATCCAAGAGGCATCTGTACAACATCGATAAGATGTATTATGAGAGGGACTTACTACATGGCCATTGGATGTAGGAACCTTATTGTGATCATTCCCTTTCATATCTTGACAGTGAGTTGGGCTTTGTGCTTCTTTCCATAAATTGTAGTCTAGGAGAGCTTGGAGAATTATGTCAGGTATGCTCCAACTCGGCTAATATGTTTGATGAAGCTCTTTTTGGAACTTGGTAGCTTTTGCAGACAGAAACAGGAAGCTAACTTGTTTTTGTATGATGGTCATGTGTGTAGCATCAAAGTGACATGGGATGTTTCATGTTCATGTAATGTACTAATGTATATGCCTAGTGGCTAGTGACATGTTATGCTCTTTTAAGAGTTGCCTTGTTGGGAAACAAGAGGAGGCTACTTAAAGTCCCAAACTTTGAAAACCCTAAAATATTTCCTTTCTGTTTTTTTTTTTTAAAATCATTGCTTTGTATTCACAAAGACCTGCTGCCCTCATTGTTATCGTTCTGTGGACCTGTATGGTGAACAGTACACCCTGTTCGTGTCTTGTACCTGCGGGTAAAAACTCCTATTTTCCTAATCGCACTTAATTAGATTTCTCTGTTCTGAAGTATTTATCATACTAATCTGTGTTTTTTGTTTTTGGTTTTTATTAGTGGTCGTTTCTGCTGGAGATGTATGGACTCAGAGGAAGAACACAAAACGGCATCAGGATTATATAATTTCTGTAATTTACAGAGGGCAGTCCAGAGAGAAGCAGAAGGGGAGGATTCTTGTGTGGAACACTGGAAGTCGTGTGAGGTTTTAGTGGAGAAAGCTAAATCCGATCTAAAAGATTTTGAGGAATCTATCATCAAGAAACCGAGTTACTTGACCGAGAAAGACATTACGATTATAAGAGAAGGGCTGATGCTGGTTCTTCAATGTAGGCAAGTCATTCAGTGGAGTTGTGTGTACGATTATTACCATGCGGAGTATGAGACCTCTAAGAGGGAGTACCTACGATTCTTGCAAGCAAACGCGACCTCAGTTGTCGACAGTTTCTCAAATACTGTAAAGGAGGAAACAGAAAGAGCCTTGGCAGATACTTGTGAAGAGTTTTGTTGCGTGAAGCATAAGGTATCCGTCGAGACAGGCGACCTTGGTAACTACTTTTACCATTTCATCAAGACTTTACAAGAGGGTTTGGACGATGTGAAGGTGAAGGCTTACGACGACTATGGTGGTCTTTTTTGGTTCTGCGATCGCTGCACTTATGGGAACACTTGGTTCCATAAGAAGTGTCAGGTGTGTTGTGATGATTCCGCAGCTCCTCCGGAGCTAAGTGTTGGAGATGTAATGAACTAAGCTACAAAACTGTTTTGCTGGTTTTAAGATTTCCGAATTGGTGTTTTGCTTGATTTTAATTTTAGTTTCAAGTGGTGTTTTTAAATTAGTTTGATAGATATTCTAGTAATTGCTAATTGGTATGGTCTCACCTCTCAAGACGTTATCGAATTGGTCTCACTTTTTATTTTTTTTACTTCATCTAGTTTAGAATCTCCAGAATCAATCATACACAACTCGTTGAAACTTCTCCTAACAACGTACGTCTAGACCATAGTACTCACAGCAAATTCGTAAAACTGTGAAAATGGTCGGAATAGATCGCAGAGAAGTGCGTGGGAACTTAAACAAAAATTGAGAGGAATCATATGAACCTGAATAGGGTTTCTAATTCGTTTGTAGAGAATTTATGTTTTTTTTTTTCTTTCTCTCATTTCAATTCGAATCTGTCGAAGACTCATGTTCAAAATTTTCATTTTTGTTAAAGACTCATGTTCAAAATTTTCATATATTTCTTCTACCATATGCCATAACAAGTTAACAATAGTTTACTCCATGCATAGCTCAAGTCATAACCTAATTTATCTTTAAGAAATTAAATAGACAATATAACCATTATTTATGTTTAAATAAAAAAACACACAGCAAAATCATTACATGTAAAAATTAATAAGATTATATATCCATAATATTCTTATTTCAATATAAACTCTTCTAAGAAAGATAACTATATACTTTGTAACTAATCCTATTTTGAATAAATTCACAAATGTCTCTTATCTAATTGGTACATGGCGGATTATCATCTAATTAGTTTTCTAAGTTTTTAGTTCAATATTTACAGATTTTGAATTAATCTGAATTTTTAAAGTAGATTCTAAATTCAATAAGAATAGATTTGAGAAGACATTATTATATAATGAATCCACTAATAGGGGTTTGACAGAAAGAATGAGCTATTTTAATATGCTTAGATGAATAAAAGAAAAAGATTTAGGAAACATAAAACTTGCAACCTAAGTTTTAATAATTATTATCTTTTAATGGTATTATGATTTTGTTACAATTATTTTCCTCTATAGATTTATATTGACTATTTGTAATAGAAATGCATCTACTTTTGATACTAGTTTTTATATGTTCTTGACTATTTTTGGAAAATAATGTCTTTTTTTCCAAATTTAATTTGCAACAACTACAGTATTGGAAAACATAATGTTGAATTAAATAAACTATTTATAGGTTGTAACTAAATCAACCTAGACCTACACATAAAGTTCTTAGATATTGTAGTTAATTTAAATCACCATTTTGTAGCAAGATAAATGTCTAATGGGACCACTTTCCTAATGAAAAATTGTGTTATCAAACTATAAATAGTAGTGCAAACATAAGAAGTTTGTAACTCACAATCCCCATAAGAAGAGAGTTGGAAATCTTCTTTACCTTCGATTCAATTTTGTTGTATTAGGTGCAAGCTACTAGTAAGCCTTATTCCTATTCTTTATAAATTTATTTTTCTCTCTTTATTTGTTTTTTTTTTTTTAAATCATTGGTTTATCTTTCTGATTTTTGTTATTCTCAAGCAAACAATGGAGTACGATCAACAAAGACCTTACTCGAGAGCTGAAATGAAGGAACAGATGAAGAACCTAATCTATAACATCGCCCACCCCTTAGACTTATGGAGAAAAGAACCGACCGTAATCCTCATGCATCACGGATGGGAGTGGAAACGTGTTATTGAGGGTTATGTTAAAAAAGGGGTTGAATTCTATACGGAGATTGGTTTGGAACCAACTTTGATTGATTCGAATCAAGATTTCTCAGCTGTTTCATCTTGTGGTATTTGTTCTAAGACAGAAGATGAATTTTATATCTATAGTGATGATGATGATAGTGATGATGATGATAGTGATGGTAATGATGATGAAGACGATGAGAAGAGTAAGGAAGATGGTGAGGGTGATACTGATGTTGTAGATTCCGAAAGTGAGGGTGAGGGCGAGGATGAGGGTGCGGGAGAAGGCGAGGGCGAGGGTGATGTTGAAGATGTCAAAGGTGAGGGTGATCAGGTTGATGTTGAAGATGTCAATGGTGAGGACGAGGGAAAGGGCGAGGGTGAGGATGATGATAGAGTTGAACATGTCGAAGAAGAAGATGATGATTATGATTATCCTTTCATCTCCACGCCTTTTTGTTCTCACAAATTCTGCAAAACTTGTTGGAGAATATATCTTGAGAAAAATTATTACTCTGTAGAGAAAAATCTAACCACAATCTCATGTCCTGATCAAGATTGTAGAGCTGCGGTTGGACAACAAACGGTTGAGAAACTAGGAGTACATGATCAAGAGATGTACGAGAATTATCTTCTGAGATCTTATCTCGAGAACAAACAACTTGATGCGCCTGATAATTAGACCATTGGTCATATCTGAATTTACTGAAGGGATAAGTTCTTTTTTTAATGAAATGTATTAATCTATTTTTTTAATAATAAGCGAGGATTTCAAGCTGCAGAGTAAGCTAATGTTCACAACTTATAAAACATCATGTTCTTGACATTGAAAACATTTCTAGTTAGGCATCGTGATTAAAATCGTATGAATAATACACAAAATATATTTTATTAATATCATGAGAAGTTTTTAATTTGATCATATACCTTATTATATAAACTTTAGTTTTCAAAGTTAGTAATTCATATAGTTGCGACATGTGTCAAGTATATTGATAATATTTTAACTTGAAAAGAAATTTCATTTAATAATTATTAGGAAAAAAAATCCTAAAAATAAAATGATTACAATTAATATTTTTAAAAGGTATATAAAATTAAAAGTAATCTATTATATCACTAATTCTAAAGGAAAGTTATCTATTAAATTACTAATTTCAAAAGGAAAATATGTGCAATTAATAAGGAAAATATTTACAATTAATAAGGAAAATATTTGCAATTTAATTGTAATTATTCTTTATTGTAATCATATAGTAAAAAGAAATTTATATATAAAAGTGATTAAAGTATAAAAAGGTTTCAAGTGTTAAAATTAGTGATGCTGAAAAAGTGTTACAATTAGTGATTAACACAATATAAGAAAAATAAGATAATCAAAATAAGAATTAATGTAATTTTCTTAAGTTTTTCAATCGGTGAATGATTTTGATAGCGTATTCAATATTATGTTATTATATAAACCTTGGTTTTCAAAGTTATAACTCATGTGATCGCGACACGTGTCAATTTTAACAATTAAAATTTTTGTCATGTGTTATACAAAAACTTTGTTTAAACATATTTATAAATTATAAGAAATTAAAATTTTAAACAATTTAATAAATATAAAAGATAGTTCATATATTACTAATTCTATAAGAAAAAGAATTAAGAAATAATACAATTAATTACTATAATACCATAATTAAATAAATTATACTGTCAATTATTAATCCTGAAAGAAAAAGGATTGTAGATACTCATTTTTACATAGACAAATATTTTTTCTCATAATAACGTCTTTGAATTTTTGATTAATTTATGATAGTGTTAGAATAATTTTATTCAAAATTAGTTGGACAAGTAGTAAAACTATTACGTATGAGATTACAAAATATGAAACAAATATATTTAAGATATTGTTACTTTTACAAATATGAGATAAAATTAGATTTCAGTTTTTTCTTTGAAAATTATGTTTTATTAATTTTTAGTTTTTTTTTTAAAATAAAGTAAGATATAAATTTGATAAAATGCATATTTTTTTGATATGAAAATTATGTCACTAATTGGGATTGAGTGCATAGAATTAAAATCTAATTTTATTATCATGTAATATACAAAGAAATTGTATTGCAAGATGGAGTGTGTGAACTCTAAATCCGGTTTCTTTAAAAAATAAATGAAATAAAAATAATATTTTGAATATAACTTAAAATTTCACCTATTTTTCTTATATCCGCGTTAATACGCGGGCCTAATCTAGTATATATATATATATTTGTCGGCCAACAATTTCATCAAGTAATTAGCAAATACATAAGAGTTAATCAGTTACATATAACATACATTTGCAGAATCCAAGAGATAACATATAGGGATTCTTTTTATCTCGCTTCCTTAGCTAAGTTGTCTGCCAAGCTATTTGCTGCCGTTGGAATCTGTGGACATCATTGACCATTATGAGGATATCTGCTAGATGTCCTCGTATATCTCTAGGACCCGGAGAATTTCTACTATGTGGAGTTACAGATTCCAAATATTTATATAGAATTTTTGACTCTCTATAGTACGTGACATTCTGATAGCTCAGCTTCTTCATTTGGATTATCGCCTCTTTTAGTGCTATGGCTTCAGCCTCCAGTATTGAGCAGGTAGGTTCTATAGAGGATGAACTCTTGAGAACGTAGTTTCTTTGTGAATCATGGAGCGTCCAGCCAATTCCTTCTCTATGATTGGGCTTTATCCAAGAGGCATCTGTACAACATCGATAAGATGTATTATGAGAGGGACTTACTACATGGCCATTGGATGTAGGAACCTTATTGTGATCATTCCCTTTCATATCTTGACAGTGAGTTGGGCTTTGTGCTTCTTTCCATAAATTGTAGTCTAGGAGAGCTTGGAGAATTATGTCAGGTATGCTCCAACTCGGCTAATATGTTTGATGAAGCTCTTTTTTGGAACTTGGTAGCTTTTGCAGACAGAAACAGGAAGCTAACTTGTTTTTGTATGATGGTCATGTGTGTAGCATCAAAGTGACATGGGATGTTTCATGTTCATGTAATGTACTAATGTATATGCCTAGTGGCTAGTGACATGTTCTGCTCTTTTAAGAGTTGCCTTGTTGGGAAACAAGAGGAGGCTACTTAAAGTCCCAAACTTTGAAAACCCTAAAATATTTCCTTTCTGTTTTTTTTTTTAAAATCATTGCTTTGTATTCACAAAGACTTGCTGCCCTCATTGTTATCGTTCTGTGGACCTGTATGGTGAACAGTACACCCTGTTCGTGTCTTGTACCTGCGGGTAAAAACTCCTATTTTCCTAATCGCACTTAATTAGATTTCTCTGTTCTGAAGTATTTATCATACTAATCTGTGTTTTTTGTTTTTGGTTTTTATTAGTGGTCGTTTCTGCTGGAGATGTATGGACTCAGAGGAAGAACACAAAACGGCATCAGGATTATATAATTTCTGTAATTTACAGAGGGCAGTCCAGAGAGAAGCAGAAGGGGAGGATTCTTGTGTGGAACACTGGAAGTCGTGTGAGGTTTTAGTGGAGAAAGCTAAATCCGATCTAAAAGATTTTGAGGAATCTATCATCAAGAAACCGAGTTACTTGACCGAGAAAGACATTACGATTATAAGAGAAGGGCTGATGCTGGTTCTTCAATGTAGGCAAGTCATTCAGTGGAGTTGTGTGTACGATTATTACCATGCGGAGTATGAGACCTCTAAGAGGGAGTACCTACGATTCTTGCAAGCAAACGCGACCTCAGTTGTCGACAGTTTCTCAAATACTGTAAAGGAGGAAACAGAAAGAGCCTTGGCAGATACTTGTGAAGAGTTTTGTTGCGTGAAGCATAAGGTATCCGTCGAGACAGGCGACCTTGGTAACTACTTTTACCATTTCATCAAGACTTTACAAGAGGGTTTGGACGATGTGAAGGTGAAGGCTTACGACGACTATGGTGGTCTTTTTTGGTTCTGCGATCGCTGCACTTATGGGAACACTTGGTTCCATAAGAAGTGTCAGGTGTGTTGTGATGATTCCGCAGCTCCTCCGGAGCTAAGTGTTGGAGATGTAATGAACTAAGCTACAAAACTGTTTTGCTGGTTTTAAGATTTCCGAATTGGTGTTTTGCTTGATTTTAATTTTAGTTTCAAGTGGTGTTTTTAAATTAGTTTGATAGATATTCTAGTAATTGCTAATTGGTATGGTCTCACCTCTCAAGACGTTATCGAATTGGTCTCACTTTTTTTTTTTACTTCATCTAGTTTAGAATCTCCAGAATTAATCATACACAACTCGTTGAAACTTCTCCTAACAACGTACGTCTAGACCATAGTACTCACAGCAAATTCGTAAAACTGTGAAAATGGTCGGAATAGATCGCAGAGAAGTGCGTGGGAACTTAAACAAAAATTGAGAGGAATCATATGAACCTGAATAGGGTTTCTAATTCGTTTGTAGAGAATTTATGTTTTTTTTTTTCTTTCTCTCATTTCAATTCGAATCTGTCGAAGACTCATGTTCAAAATTTTCTTTTTGTTAAAGACTCATGTTCAAAATTTTCATATATTTCTTCTACCATATGCCATAACAAGTTAACAATAGTTTACTCCATGCATAGCTCAAGTCATAACCTAATTTATCTTTAAGAAATTAAATAGACAATATAACCATTATTTATGTTTAAATAAAAAAACACACAGCAAAATCATTACATGTAAAAATTAATAAGATTATATATCCATAATATTCTTATTTCAATATAAACTCTTCTAAGAAAGATAACTATATACTTTGTAACTAATCCTATTTTGAATAAATTCACAAATGTCTCTTATCTAATTGGTACATGGCGGATTATCATCTAATTAGTTTTCTAAGTTTTTAGTTCAATATTTACAGATTTTGAATTAATCTGAATTTTTAAAGTAGATTCTAAATTCAATAAGAATAGATTTGAGAAGACATTATTATATAATGAATCCACTAATAGGGGTTTGACAGAAAGAATGAGCTATTTTAATATGCTTAGATGAATAAAAGAAAAAGATTTAGGAAACATAAAACTTGCAACCTAAGTTTTAATAATTATTATCTTTTAATGGTATTATGATTTTGTTACAATTATTTTCCTCTATAGATTTATATTGACTATTTGTAATAGAAATGCATCTACTTTTGATACTAGTTTTTATATGTTCTTGACTATTTTTGGAAAATAATGTCTTTTTTTCCAAATTTAATTTGCAACAACTACAGTATTGGAAAACATAATGTTGAATTAAATAAACTATTTATAGGTTGTAACTAAATCAACCTAGACCTACACATAAAGTTCTTAGATATTGTAGTTAATTTAAATCACCATTTTGTAGCAAGATAAATGTCTAATGGGACCACTTTCCTAATGAAAAATTGTGTTATCAAACTATAAATAGTAGTGCAAACATAAGAAGTTTGTAACTCACAATCCCCATAAGAAGAGAGTTGGAAATCTTCTTTACCTTCGATTCAATTTTGTTGTATTAGGTGCAAGCTACTAGTAAGCCTTATTCCTATTCTTTATAAATTTATTTTTCTCTCTTTATTTGTTTTTTTTTTTTTAAATCATTGATTTATCTTTCTGATTTTTGTTATTCTCAAGCAAACAATGGAGTACGATCAACAAAAACCTTACTCGAGAGCTGAAATGAAGGAACAGATGAAGAACCTAATCTATAACATCGCCCACCCCTTAGACTTATGGAGAAAAGAACCGACCGTAATCCTCATGCATCACGGATGGGAGTGGAAACGTGTTATTGAGGGTTATGTTAAAAAAGGGGTTGAATTCTATACGGAGATTGGTTTGGAACCAACTTTGATTGATTCGAATCAAGATTTCTCAGCTGTTTCATCTTGTGGTATTTGTTCTAAGACAGAAGATGAATTTTATATCTATAGTGATGATGATGATAGTGATGATGATGATAGTGATGGTGATGATGATGAAGACGATGAGAAGAGTAAGGAAGATGGTGAGGGTGATACTAATGTTGTAGATTCCGAAAGTGAGGGTGAGGGCGAGGATGAGGGTGCGGGAGAAGGCGAGGGCGAGGGTGATGTTGAAGATGTCAAAGGTGAGGGTGATCAGGTTGATGTTGAAGATGTCAATGGTGAGGACGAGGGAAAGGGCGAGGGTGAGGATGATGATAGAGTTGAACATGTCGAAGAAGAAGATGATGATTATGATTATCCTTTCATCTCCACGCCTTTTTGTTCTCACAAATTCTGCAAAACTTGTTGGAGAATATATCTTGAGAAAAATTATTACTCTGTAGAGAAAAATCTAACCACAATCTCATGTCCTGATCAAGATTGTAGAGCTGCGGTTGGACAACAAACGGTTGAGAAACTAGGAGTACATGATCAAGAGATGTACGAGAATTATCTTCTGAGATCTTATCTCGAGAACAAACAACTTGATGCGCCTGATAATTAGACCATTGGTCATATCTGAATTTACTGAAGGGATAAGTTCTTTTTTTTATGAAATGTATTAATCTATTTTTTTTAATAATAAGCGAGGATTTCAAGCTGCAGAGTAAGCTAATGTTCACAACTTATAAAACATCATGTTCTTGACATTGAAAACATTTCTAGTTAGGCATCGTGATTAAAATCGTATGAATAATACATAAAATATATTTTATTAATATCATGAGAAGTTTTTAATTTGATCATATACCTTATTATATAAACTTTAGTTTTCAAAGTTAGTAATTCATATAGTTGCGACATGTGTCAAGTATATTGATAATATTTTAACTTGAAAAGAAATTTCATTTAATAATTATTAGGAAAAAAATCCTAAAAATAAAATGATTACAATTAATATTTTTAAAAGGTATATAAAATTAAAAGTAATCTATTATATCATTAATTCTAAAGGAAAGTTATCTATTAAATTACTAATTTCAAAAGGAAAATATGTGCAATTAATAAGGAAAATATTTACAATTAATAAGGAAAATATTTGCAATTTAATTGTAATTATTATTTATTGTAATCATATAGTAAAAAGAAATTTATATATAAAAGTGATTAAAGTATAAAAAGGTTTCAAGTGTTAAAATTAGTGATGCTGAAAAAGTGTTACAATTAGTTTAACACAATATAAGAAAAATAAGATAATCAAAATAAGAATTAATGTAATTTTCTTAAGTTTTTCAATCGGTGAATGATTTTGATAGCATATTCAATATTATGTTATTATATAAACCTTGGTTTTCAAAGTTATAACTCAAGTGATCGCGACACGTGTCAATTTTAACAATTAAAATTTTTGTCATGTGTTATACAAAAACTTTGTTTAAACATATTTATAAATTATAAGAAATTAAAATTTTAAACAATTTAATAAATATAAAAGATGGTTCATATATTACTAATTCTATAAGAAAGAGAATTAAGAAATAATACAATTAATTACTATAATACCATAATTAAATAAATTATACTGTCAATTATTAATCCCAAAAGAAAAAGGATTGTAGATACTCATTTTTACATAGACAAATATTTTTTCCCATAATAACGTCTTTGAATTTTTGATTAATTTATGATAGTGTTAGAATAATTTTATTCAAAATTAGTTGGACAAGTAGTAAAACTATTACGTATGAGATTACAAAATATGAAACAAATATATTTAAGATATTGTTACTTTTACAAATATGAGATAAAATTAGAATTCAGTTTTTTCTTTGAAAATTATGTTTTATTAATTTTTAGTCTTTTTTTAAAAATAAAGTAAGATATAAATTTGATAAAATGCATATTTTTTTGATATGAAAATTATAAATGTTACTAATTGGGATTGAGTGCATAGAATTAAAATCTAATTTTATTATCATGTAATATACAAAGAAATTGTATTGCAAGATGGAGTGTGTGAACTCTAAATCCGGTTTCTTTAAAAAATAAATGAAATAAAAATAATATTTTGAATATAACTTAAAATTTCACCTATTTTTCTTATATCCGCGTTAATACGCGGGCCTAATCTAGTATATATATATATATTTGTCGGCCAACAATTTCATCAAGTAATTAGCAAATACATAAGAGTTAATCAGTTACATATAACATACATTTGCAGAATCCAAGAGATAACATATAGGGATTCTTTTTATCTCGCTTCCTTAGCTAAGTTGTCTGCCAAGCTATTTGCTGCCTTTGGAATCTGTGGACATCATTGACCATTATGAGGATATCTGCTAGATGTCCTCGTATATCTCTAGGACCCGGAGAATTTCTACTATGTGGAGTTACAGATTCCAAATATTTATATAGAATTTTTGACTCTCTATAGTACGTGACATTCTGATAGCTCAGCTTCTTCATTTGGATTATCGCCTCTTTTAGTGCTATGGCTTCAGCCTCCAGTATTGAGCAGGTAGGTTCTATAGAGGATGAACTCTTGAGAACGTAGTTTCTTTGTGAATCATGGAGCGTCCAGCCAATTCCTTCTCTATGATTGGGCTTTATCCAAGAGGCATCTGTACAACATCGATAAGATGTATTATGAGAGGGACTTACTACATGGCCATTGGATGTAGGAACCTTATTGTGATCATTCCCTTTCATATCTTGACAGTGAGTTGGGCTTTGTGCTTCTTTCCATAAATTGTAGTCTAGGAGAGCTTGGAGAATTATGTCAGGTATGCTCCAACTCGGCTAATATGTTTGATGAAGCTCTTTTTTGGAACTTGGTAGCTTTTGCAGACAGAAACAGGAAGCTAACTTGTTTTTGTATGATGGTCATGTGTGTAGCATCAAAGTGACATGGGATGTTTCATGTTCATGTAATGTACTAATGTATATGCCTAGTGGCTAGTGACATGTTCTGCTCTTTTAAGAGTTGCCTTGTTGGGAAACAAGAGGAGGCTACTTAAAGTCCCAAACTTTGAAAACCCTAAAATATTTCCTTTCTGTTTTTTTTTTTTTAAATCATTGCTTTGTATTCACAAAGACTTGCTGCCCTCATTGTTATCGTTCTGTGGACCTGTATGGTGAACAGTACACCCTGTTCGTGTCTTGTACCTGCGGGTAAAAACTCCTATTTTCCTAATCGCACTTAATTAGATTTCTCTGTTCTGAAGTATTTATCATACTAATCTGTGTTTTTTGTTTTTGGTTTTTATTAGTGGTCGTTTCTGCTGGAGATGTATGGACTCAGAGGAAGAACACAAAACGGCATCAGGATTATATAATTTCTGTAATTTACAGAGGGCAGTCCAGAGAGAAGCAGAAGGGGAGGATTCTTGTGTGGAACACTGGAAGTCGTGTGAGGTTTTAGTGGAGAAAGCTAAAGATTTTGAGGAATCTATCATCAAAAAACCGAGTTACTTGACCGAGAAAGACATTACGATTATAAGAGAAGGGCTGATGCTGGTTCTTCAATGTAGGCAAGTCATTCAGTGGAGTTGTGTGTACGATTATTACCATGCGGAGTATGAGACCTCTAAGAGGGAGTACCTACGATTCTTGCAAGCAAACGCGACCTCAGTTGTCGACAGTTTCTCAAATACTGTAAAGGAGGAAACAGAAAGAGCCTTGGCAGATACTTGTGAAGAGTTTTGTTGCGTGAAGCATAAGGTATCCGTCGAGACAGGCGACCTTGGTAACTACTTTTACCATTTCATCAAGACTTTACAGGAGGGTTTGGACGATGTGAAGGTGAAGGCTTACGACGACTATGGTGGTCTTTTTTGGTTCTGCGATCGCTGCACTTATGGGAACACTTGGTTCCATAAGAAGTGTCAGGTGTGTTGTGATGATTCCGCAGCTCCTCCGGAGCTAAGTGTTGGAGATGTAATGAACTAAGCTACAAAACTGTTTTGCTGGTTTTAAGATTTCCGAATTGGTGTTTTGCTTGATTTTAATTTTAGTTTCAAGTGGTGTTTTTAAATTAGTTTGATAGATATTCTAGTAATTGCTAATTGGTATGGTCTCACCTCTCAAGACGTTATCGAATTGGTCTCACTTTTTATTTTTTTACTTCATCTAGTTTAGAATCTCCAGAATAATCATACACAACTCGTTGAAACTTCTCCTAACAACGTACGTCTAGACCATAGTACTCACAGCAAATTCGTAAAACTGTGAAAATGGTCGGAATAGATCGCAGAGAAGTGCGTGGGAACTTAAACAAAAATTGAGAGGAATCATATGAACCTGAATAGGGTTTCTAATTCGTTTGTAGAGAATTTATGTTTTTTTTTTTCTTTCTCTCATTTCAATTCGAATCTGTCGAAGACTCATGTTCAAAATTTTCTTTTTTGTTAAAGACTCATGTTCAAAATTTTCATATATTTCTTCTACCATATGCCATAACAAGTTAACAATAGTTTACTCCATGCATAGCTCAAGTCATAACCTAATTTATCTTTAAGAAATTAAATAGACAATATAACCATTATTTATGTTTAAATAAAAAACACACAGCAAAATCATTACATGTAAAAATTAATAAGATTATATATCCATAATATTCTTATTTCAATATAAACTCTTCTAAGAAAGATAACTATATACTTTGTAACTAATCCTATTTTGAATAAATTCACAAATGTCTCTTATCTAATTGGTACATGGCGGATTATCATCTAATTAGTTTTCTAAGTTTTTAGTTCAATATTTACAGATTTTGAATTAATCTGAATTTTTAAAGTAGATTCTAAATTCAATAAGAATAGATTTGAGAAGACATTATTATATAATGAATCCACTAATAGGGGTTTGACAGAAAGAATGAGCTATTTTAATATGCTTAGATGAATAAAAGAAAAAGATTTAGGAAACATAAAACTTGCAACCTAAGTTTTAATAATTATTATCTTTTAATGGTATTATGATTTTGTTACAATTATTTTCCTCTATAGATTTATATTGACTATTTGTAATAGAAATGCATCTACTTTTGATACTAGTTTTTATATGTTCTTGACTATTTTTGGAAAATAATGTCTTTTTTTCCAAATTTAATTTGCAACAACTACAGTATTGGAAAACATAATGTTGAATTAAATAAACTATTTATAGGTTGTAACTAAATCAACCTAGACCTACACATAAAGTTCTTAGATATTGTAGTTAATTTAAATCACCATTTTGTAGCAAGATAAATGTCTAATGGGACCACTTTCCTAATGAAAAAATGTGTTATCAAACTATAAATAGTAGTGCAAACATAAGAAGTTTGTAACTCACAATCCCCATAAGAAGAGAGTTGGAAATCTTCTTTACCTTCGATTCAATTTGGTTGTATTAGGTGCAAGCTACTAGTAAGCCTTATTCCTATTCTTTATAAATTTATTTTTCTCTCTTTATTTGTTTTTTTTTTTTTTTAAATCATTGATTTATCTTTCTGATTTTTGTTATTCTCAAGCAAACAATGGAGTACGATCAACAAAAACCTTACTCGAGAGCTGAAATGAAGGAACAGATGAAGAACCTAATCTATAACATCGCCCACCCCTTAGACTTATGGAGAAAAGAACCGACCGTAATCCTCATGCATCACAGATGGGAGTGGAAACGTGTTATTGAGGGTTATGTTAAAAAAGGGGTTGAATTCTATACGGAGATTGGTTTGGAACCAACTTTGATTGATTCGAATCAAGATTTCTCAGCTGTTTCATCTTGTGGTATTTGTTCTAAGACAGAAGATGAATTTTATATCTATAGTGATGATGATGATAGTGATGATGATGATAGTGATGGTGATGATGATGAAGACGATGAGAAGAGTAAGGAAGATGGTGAGGGTGATACTAATGTTGTAGATTCCGAAAGTGAGGGTGAGGGCGAGGATGAGGGTGCGGGAGAAGGCGAGGGCGAGGGTGATGTTGAAGATGTCAAAGGTGAGGGTGATCAGGTTGATGTTGAAGATGTCAATGGTGAGGACGAGGGAAAGGGCGAGGGTGAGGATGATGATAGAGTTGAACATGTCGAAGAAGAAGATGATGATTATGATTATCCTTTCATCTCCACGCCTTTTGTTCTCACAAATTCTGCAAAACTTGTTGGAGAATATATCTTGAGAAAAATTATTACTCTGTAGAGAAAAATCTAACCACAATCTCATGTCTTGATCAAGATTGTAGAGCTGCGGTTGGACAACAAACGGTTGAGAAACTAGGAGTACATGATCAAGAGATGTACGAGAATTATCTTCTGAGATCTTATCTCGAGAACAAACAACTTGATGCGCATGATAATTAGACCATTGGTCATATCTGAATTTACTGAAGGAATAAGTTCTTTTTTTTATGAAATGTATTAATCTATTTTTTTAATAATAAGCGAGGATTTCAAGCTGCAGAGTAAGCTAATGTTCACAACTTATAAAACATCATGTTCTTGACATTGAAAACATTTCTAGTTAGGCATCGTGATTAAAATCGTATGAATAATACATAAAATATATTTTATTAATATCATGAGAAGTTTTTAATTTGATCATATACCTTATTATATAAACTTTAGTTTTCAAAGTTAGTAATTTATATTGTTGCGACATGTGTCAAGTATATTGATAATATTTTAACTTGAAAAGAAATTTCATTTAATAATTATTAGGAAAAAAAATCCTAAAAATAAAATGATTACAATTAATATTTTTAAAAGGTATATAAAATCAAAAGTAATCTATTATATCATTAATTCTAAAGGAAAGTTATCTATTAAATTACTAATTTCAAAAGGAAAATATGTGCAATTAATAAGAAAAATATTTACAATTAATAAGGAAAATATTTGCAATTTAATTGTAATTATTATTTATTGTAATCATATAGTAAAAAGAAATTTATATATAAAAGTGATTAAAGTATAAAAAGGTTTCAAGTGTTAAAATTAGTGATGCTGAAAAAAGTGTTACAATTAGTTAAGAAAAATAAGATAATCAAAATAAGAATTAATGTAATTTTCTTAAGTTTTTCAATCGGTGAATGATTTTGATAGCATATTCAATATTATTTTATTATATAAACCTTGGTTTCCAAAGTTATAACTCATGTGATCGCGACACGTGTCAATTTTAACAATTAAAAATTTGGTCATGTGTTATACAAAAACTTTGTTTAAACATATTTATAAATTATAAGAAATTAAAATTTTAAACAATTTAATAAATATAAAAGATGGTTCATATATTACTAATTCTATAAGAAAGAGAATTAAGAAATAATACAATTAATTACTATAATACCATAATTAAATAAATTATACTGTCAATTATTAATCCCAAAAGAAAAAGGATTGTAGATACTCATTTTTACATAGACAAATATTTTTTCCCATAATAACGTCTTTGAATTTTTGATTAATTTATGATAGTGTTAGAATAATTTTATTCAAAATTAGTTGGACAAGTAGTAAAACTATTACGTATGAGATTACAAAATATGAAACAAATATATTTAAGATATTGTTACTTTTACAAATATGAGATAAAATTAGAATTCAGTTTTTTCTTTGAAAATTATGTTTTATTAATTTTTAGTCTTTTTTTAAAAATAAAGTAAGATATAAATTTGATAAAATGCATATTTTTTTGATATGAAAATTATAAATGTTACTAATTGGGATTGAGTGCATAGAATTAAAATCTAATTTTATTATCATGTAATATACAAAGAAATTGTATTGCAAGATGGAGTGTGTGAACTCTAAATCCGGTTTCTTTAAAAAATAAATGAAATAAAAATAATATTTTGAATATAACTTAAAATTTCACCTATTTTTCTTATATCCGCGTTAATACGCAGGCCTAATCTAGTATATATATATATATTTGTCGGCCAACAATTTCATCAAGTAATTAGCAAATACATAAGAGTTAATTAGTTACATATAACATACATTTGCAGAATCCAAGAGATAACATATAGGGATTCTTTTTATCTCGCTTCCTTAGCTAAGTTGTCTGCCAAGCTATTTGCTGCCTTTGGAATCTGTGGACATCATTGACAATTATGAGGATATCTGCTAGATGTCCTCGTATATCTCTAGGACCCGGAGAATTTCTACTATGTGGAGTTACAGATTCCAAATATTTATATAGAATTTTTGACTCTCTATAGTACGTGACATTCTGATAGCTCAGCTTCTTCATTTGGATTATCGCCTCTTTTAGTGCTATGGCTTCAGCCTCCAGTATTGAGCAGGTAGGTTCTATAGAGGATGAACTCTTGAGAACGTAGTTTCTTTGTGAATCATGGAGCGTCCAGCCAATTCCTTCTCTATGATTGGGCTTTATCCAAGAGGCATCTGTACAACATCGATAAGATGTATTATGAGAGGGACTTACTACATGGCCATTGGATGTAGGAACCTTATTGTGATCATTCCCTTTCATATCTTGACAGTGAGTTGGGCTTTGTGCTTCTTTCCATAAATTGTAGTCTAGGAGAGCTTGGAGAATTATGTCAGGTATGCTCCAACTCGGCTAATATGTTTGATGAAGCTCTTTTTTGGAACTTGGTAGCTTTTGCAGACAGAAACAGGAAGCTAACTTGTTTTTGTATGATGGTCATGTGTGTAGCATCAAAGTGACATGGGATGTTTCATGTTCATGTAATGTACTAATGTATATGCCTAGTGGCTAGTGACATGTTCTGCTCTTTTAAGAGTTGCCTTGTTGGGAAACAAGAGGAGGCTACTTAAAGTCCCAAACTTTGAAAACCCTAAAATATTTCCTTTCTTTTTTTTTTTAAAATCATTGCTTTGTATTCACAAAGACTTGCTGCCCTCATTGTTATCGTTCTGTGGACCTGTATGGTGAACAGTACTCCCTGTTCGTGTCTTGTACCTGCGGGTAAAAACTCCTATTTTCCTAATCGCACTTAATTAGATTTCTCTGTTCTGAAGTATTTATCATACTAATCTGTGTTTTTTGTTTTTGGTTTTTATTAGTGGTCGTTTCTGCTGGAGATGTATGGACTCAGAGGAAGAACACAAAACGGCATCAGGATTATATAATTTCTGTAATTTACAGAGGGCAGTCCAGAGAGAAGCAGAAGGGGAGGATTCTTGTGTGGAACACTGGAAGTCGTGTGAGGTTTTAGTGGAGAAAGCTAAATCCGATCTAAAAGATTTTGAGGAATCTATCATCAAGAAACCGAGTTACTTGACCGAGAAAGACATTACGATTATAAGAGAAGGGCTGATGCTGGTTCTTCAATGTAGGCAAGTCATTCAGTGGAGTTGTGTGTACGATTATTACCATGCGGAGTATGAGACCTCTAAGAGGGAGTACCTACGATTCTTGCAAGCAAACGCGACCTCAGTTGTCGACAGTTTCTCAAATACTGTAAAGGAGGAAACAGAAAGAGCCTTGGCAGATACTTGTGAAGAGTTTTGTTGCGTGAAGCATAAGGTATCCGTCGAGACAGGCGACCTTGGTAACTACTTTTACCATTTCATCAAGACTTTACAGGAGGGTTTGGACGATGTGAAGGTGAAGGCTTACGACGACTATGGTGGTCTTTTTTGGTTCTGCGATCGCTGCACTTATGGGAACACTTGGTTCCATAAGAAGTGTCAGGTGTGTTGTGATGATTCCGCAGCTCCTCCGGAGCTAAGTGTTGGAGATGTAATGAACTAAGCTACAAAACTGTTTTGCTGGTTTTAAGATTTCCGAATTGGTGTTTTGCTTGATTTTAATTTTAGTTTCAAGTGGTGTTTTTAAATTAGTTTGATAGATATTCTAGTAATTGCTAATTGGTATGGTCTCACCTCTCAAGACGTTATCGAATTGGTCTCACTTTTTATTTTTTTACTTCATCTAGTTTAGAATCTCCAGAATCAATCATACACAACTCGTTGAAACTTCTCCTAACAACGTACGTCTAGACCATAGTACTCACAGCAAATTCGTAAAACTGTGAAAATGGTCGGAATAGATCGCAGAGAAGTGCGTGGGAACTTAAACAAAAATTGAGAGGAATCATATGAACCTGAATAGGGTTTCTAATTCGTTTGTAGAGAATTTATGTTTTTTTTTTTCTTTCTCTCATTTCAATTCGAATCTGTCGAAGACTCATGTTCAAAATTTTCTTTTTGTTAAAGACTCATGTTCAAAATTTTCATATATTTCTTCTACCATATGCCATAACAAGTTAACAATAGTTTACTCCATGCATAGCTCAAGTCATAACCTAATTTATCTTTAAGAAATTAAATAGACAATATAACCATTATTTATGTTTAAATAAAAAAACACACAGCAAAATCATTACATGTAAAAATTAATAAGATTATATATCCATAATATTCTTATTTCAATATAAACTCTTCTAAGAAAGATAACTATATACTTTGTAACTAATCCTATTTTGAATAAATTCACAAATGTCTCTTATCTAATTGGTACATGGCGGATTATCATCTAATTAGTTTTCTAAGTTTTTAGTTCAATATTTACAGATTTTGAATTAATCTGAATTTTTAAAGTAGATTCTAAATTCAATAAGAATAGATTTGAGAAGACATTATTATATAATGAATCCACTAATAGGGGTTTGACAGAAAGAATGAGCTATTTTAATATGCTTAGATGAATAAAAGAAAAAGATTTAGGAAACATAAAACTTGCAACCTAAGTTTTAATAATTATTATCTTTTAATGGTATTATGATTTTGTTACAATTATTTTCCTCTATAGATTTATATTGACTATTTGTAATAGAAATGCATCTACTTTTGATACTAGTTTTTATATGTTCTTGACTATTTTTGGAAAATAATGTCTTTTTTCCAAATTTAATTTGCAACAACTACAGTATTGGAAAACATAATGTTGAATTAAATAAACTATTTATAGGTTGTAACTAAATCAACCTAGACCTACACATAAAGTTCTTAGATATTGTAGTTAATTTAAATCACCATTTTGTAGCAAGATAAATGTCTAATGGGACCACTTTCCTAATGAAAAATGTGTTATCAAACTATAAATAGTAGTGCAAACATAAGAAGTTTGTAACTCACAATCCCCATAAGAAGAGAGTTGGAAATCTTCTTTACCTTCGATTCAATTTGGTTGTATTAGGTGCAAGCTACTAGTAAGCCTTATTCCTATTCTTTATAAATTTATTTTTCTCTCTTTATTTGTTTTTTTTTTTTTTTAAATCATTGATTTATCTTTCTGATTTTTGTTATTCTCAAGCAAACAATGGAGTACGATCAACAAAAACCTTACTCGAGAGCTGAAATGAAGGAACAGATGAAGAACCTAATCTATAACATCGCCCACCCCTTAGACTTATGGAGAAAAGAACCGACCGTAATCCTCATGCATCACGGATGGGAGTGGAAACGTGTTATTGAGGGTTATGTTAAAAAGGGTTGAATTCTATACGGAGATTGGTTTGGAACCAACTTTGATTGATTCGAATCAAGATTTCTCAGCTGTTTCATCTTGTGGTATTTGTTCTAAGACAGAAGATGAATTTTATATCTATAGTGATGATGATGATAGTGATGATGATGATAGTGATGGTGATGATGATGAAGACGATGAGAAGAGTAAGGAAGATGGTGAGGGTGATACTAATGTTGTAGATTCCGAAAGTGAGGGTGAGGGCGAGGATGAGGGTGCGGGAGAAGGCGAGGGCGAGGGTGATGTTGAAGATGTCAAAGGTGAGGGTGATCAGGTTGATGTTGAAGATGTCAATGGTGAGGACGAGGGAAAGGGCGAGGGTGAGGATGATGATAGAGTTGAACATGTCGAAGAAGAAGATGATGATTATGATTATCCTTTCATCTCCACGCCTTTTTGTTCTCACAAATTCTGCAAAACTTGTTGGAGAATATATCTTGAGAAAAATTATTACTCTGTAGAGAAAAATCTAACCACAATCTCATGTCCTGATCAAGATTGTAGAGCTGCGGTTGGACAACAAACGGTTGAGAAACTAGGAGTACATGATCAAGAGATGTACGAGAATTATCTTCTGAGATCTTATCTCGAGAACAAACAACTTGATGCGCATGATAATTAATCCCAAAAGAAAAAGGATTGTAGATACTTATTTTTACATAAAAAAAAATATTTTTTCTCATAATAACGTCTTTGAATTTTTGATTAATTTATGATAGTGTTAGAATAATTTTATTCAAAATTAGTTGGACAAGTAGTAAAACTATTACGTATGAGATTACAAAATATGAAACAAATATATTTAAGATATTGTTACTTTTACAAATATGAGAGAAAATTAGATTTCAGTTTTTTCTTTGAAAATTATGTTTTATTAATTTTTAGTTTTTTAAAAAAATTAAGTAAGATATAAATTTGATACAATGCATATTTTTTGATATGAAAATTATAAATGTTACTAATTGGGATTGAGTGCATAGAATTAAAATCTAATTTTATTATCATGTAATATACAAAGAAATTGTATTGCAAGATGGAGTTTGTGAACTCTAAATCCGGTTTCTTTAAAAAATAAATGAAATAAAAATAATATTTTGAATATAACTTAAAATTTCACTATTTTTCTTATATCCGCGTTAATACGCGGGTCTAATCTAGTATATATATATATATATATTTGTCGGCCTACAATTTCATCAAGTAATTAGCAAATACATAAGAGTTAATCAGTTACATATAACATACATTTGCAGAATCCAAGAGATAACATATAGGGATTCTTTTTGTCTCGCTTCCTTAGCTAAGTTGTCTGCTAAGCTATTTGCTGTCTTTGGAATCTGTGGACATCATTGACCATTATGAGGATATCTGCTAGATGTCCCTGTATATCTCTAGGACCCGGAGAATTTCTACTATGTGGAGTTACAGATTCCAAATATTTATATAGAATTTTTGACTCTCCATAGTACGTGAAATTCTGATAGCTCAGCTTCTTCATTTGGATTATCGCTTCTTTTAGTGCTATGGCTTCAGCCTCTAGTATTGAGCAGGTAGGTTCTATAGAGGATGAACTCTTGAGAACGTAGTTTCCTTGTGAATCATGGAGCGTCCAGCCAATTCCTGCTCTATGATTGGGCTTTATCCAAGAGGCATATGTACAACATCGATAAGAAGTATTATGAGAGGGACTTACTACATGGCCATTGGATGTAGGAACCTTATTGTGATCATTCCCTTTCATATCTAGTCTAGGAGAGCTTGGAGAATTATATCAGGTATGCTCCATCTCTTGTTGCTGAAAATTATATCAGGTATTCTCGAGCCGATAAAAAGAAATAGTTGCTCCTTCTGATTTGCTGCTCGTTGTTGGAGAGATAATAGGGTTAGAGGTTATTAGTAGCATTATGATTTAGACCTTTAGCTGGTCGAGGAGGATTTTGGTCCTGCCAGATTCTTATTCTATTACCATCTCCTACTCTCCATTTTAAACCATGGTTCCTTTAACCTTTGTAAAGATTTAATGTTATTAAATAACTTCTATTTATGTAAAAACTAAATTTGCGCCAAATATTTATTATTCACCATTTTGTGCTTAAAGTTTTAATTTTGAACCAAAATCATGATTGAAATAGTAGCAAGTATACTAGAAATTTGGGTTTTTGATACGATAACAAGATTTTAACTATTAAAAACCATAAATTAATTATTTAATTTTGTATAAATTCAATGTTACTAAATAATTTTCAAGTATATATAAAAATATTTGCTCCAGAACGTATGATTAAAAATGTAGATTAAAAACTAGAAATTTGATATTCTAATACTATAATAAATTTTTAACTTCTAAAATACCATAAATTAATTGATTTTTTTTGTAGAAATTCAATGTTAATAAATAATTTTCAAATATATACACTAAAAATTAAATTTCGCGCCAAATGTCTATTTGGTGATACATAACTATTTAGTAAATGCCTAAATGATATTGATCATACTATACTTAATTATGTAACACCCTAAATTAGGATTAATTCAACATTACATAGATAAGGATTTACCTAAATATCAGGAAACATAATGTGGAATTAATAAACTTATTTCTTTTACCCCCTAGGTTATTCCAATAAACAAAAGAAAAAAAAAATCAATATAGACCCAAATATAACCTTTAGAGTTTAGATATTGTAATTAAAATATAGATTACCATCTTTTTAAAGCAAGATTAAGGTCCAATGGGCCAACTGTCTGAATTAAAAAACTTAATTAGCAAAAACAGTATAACTCCGATATTCCCAAAGGAGAGAGAGTAAAGTAAAGACAAGAGGCAAAAACCTAGAGAGACAGTAAAAGGACGATAACTCTTCTCCTCACCTTTGATTAGATTTTGTTGTTTCAGTCGCAAGCTACTCGTAAGCCTCTCTAACCCTTTTCCTTACAAGTTTGTCTTTTTCGATTTGTCTTTCTGATTTTTGTTGTTTGTTTTTTTTCTAGAAAACATATGGATTACGATCGAGAGAGACCCTACTCTGTTCTAACGAGAGATGAAGTTGGCGAAAAGATGAAGAAACAGATCAATGACATCTCCGAAATCTTCTTGGTATCGAAGTCCGACGCGACCGTACTCCTCATGTCTCTCCGATGGGACTCGCTTCGTGTTTCAGACCGTTTGAGTGAGAACAAGGAGAAATCGTTGATGGATTCAGGTCTGAAACCAGTTGTAATTGATACTAACCTAGATTCATGTAGCGAGATTAGCTTTGAGACTGATGTTTATGAGTTTGATGAAAACGATGATGATGATGATGATAATAACGATGATGATGGTGATCTAATCTCCACGCCTTTTTGTTCTCACAAGTTCGGCCCAACATATTGGACAGAGTATCTTGAGAAGAGCTTTTACTCTGTGGAGACAGTCCAAACTGCAATCTCTTGTCCTGATGAAAACTGTCGATCTGCTGTTGGACCGGACACGATTGAGAAACTAACTGTACGTGATCAAGAGATGTACGAGAGGTACGTTCTGAGATCTTACATTGAAGAAAACAAGGTGTTGATGATCAAAGAGTGTCCTGCAACGGATTGCAATTACGTCATTGAGTTTCATCAGGAGAATCATGACGATGGTGATGAGTATAGCTTAAACGTGGTGTGTCTCTGTGGTCATATCTTTTGTTGGAGATGTAAGCTTGAGTCACACAGACCAGTGACCTGCAACAACGCTTCTGATTGGTTGTGTAGGGACAAAACGGAACTATCAGATGAATCTTTTAGCCTTCCCTCCATCAATATCAATACCAAGATAATGACTTGCCCTTATTGCCTTTGTCCTGTGGAGTCTACAATAACGCCACAGTTCTTGACTTGTATCTGCAGGTTATACCTAATGAAACATTTATATTTTGTTGCAAATTACATAGAATTAGATTTTTTTCTATCATCTTACTCTCTCTTTTTTGTGTTATCTTGCTTTTTATTAGGCTTAGTTTCTGTTCGAGGTGTTTGCGGTCAAAGGAAGACCACAAATTTGGATCCTGTGTTGAAACAGACGTGGGAATATCATGTGAGGAACGCTGGGGCGTGTGTCAGAATTTACTGGAGCAAGCCAAATCTGATCTAGAAGCTTTTGAGGAATCCAACATCAAGAACCCAAGTGACTTAAAGGAGCAAGACATTATGATTATAAGAGAAGGACTGATGCTGATTGTTCAATGCAGACGAGTGCTTAAATGGTGTTGTGTGTATGACTATTTCCACACAGAGTATGAGAACTCTAAGAAGGAGTATCTACGATACCTTCAAGAAAATGCAACCGTGGCTCTTCAGAACTACTCAAACACTTTACAAGAGCAAAAAGATGTTTTCCTCACTGCTACTACTTATAAAGAGTGCAGCTTCTTCAGGCATACCATACCCACAGCCACAAGCAACATTGGTAACTACTTTTATGATTTCATCAAAACTTTGCAAGATGGTTTGGTCGATGTGAAGGTGATGTCTTACAACGGCGGGGCTGGTCCTTTCTGGTATTGTGATCGTTGCACCTATGGAAACACTTGGCTTGCTACGGAGTGTGAGATGTGCAGTGACGATACTTCCTCTCTTGTGGAAAAGCTAAGTGATTTTTCCCTAAACAAGATTCCTTAAAGACAAAACAAAACATTTATGATACATGAAACTATCAACTTGTAATAACCGCTACTATTTCTCATCATGTCATTGAATATTTTTGGTCAAATAATGTGTTTTCCCAAACTTCACACGTCCTCTTTTGGGGATCCTCACACCACCACCGTGACGCTTCTTCAAGTTTTTCAACCACGGCGTTTTCTTGGCATGACTCTGCAGCGTATCATGGTTTTGTTTCTTCGTGTGCTTTCTGTGTCTCTTCCATACTTCCATTAGCGTATGTGTAGTAAGTCCTCTGTGATGCGTATGTGTAGTAAGACCTCTAGACTTTGACGTCGTCCCTCTCTTCTCATCTGATTTCTCTATATGCTTTTGGTGAAATGTACTCTTCGAAGCTGTTGGCTTGTTCTTGCCGAGGTGATGATGATGATGGTGGTGATGGTGATGATGGTGGATTACTTGTCCTATTTTATTCTTTAATCTCTTCAACATCCCCATTGCATTTCTCCTCTTTTTTGAAGTTTCTCTGTTTCTATCCGGAGGAGAAGCGCTTTCTTCAGAGCCAGATTCATCACTCTGTGATGGATATAATGATTCTGACTCAGACTCGGTGTCACTCTCTGCTTGAGTTTCCCAGTTTGATCCAGATCTTGAACCTGTCTCCCAATCTGATTCTTGATCATTAGAAACTTCTTCGTCTTCCGACTCAAAACTTGTCCCAGACTGTGTTTGTTCATCATCATCTGTTTCAAACGAGTCATCGTCAAACGTTTCAGTTTCTTGATCCATCAACGTTGGTTTCATACTAGGCATCTTTTGTGACGTTCTGTTACTTTGACTTGGCTTCTTGAAATCAATGGAACTCACAACAAGAGGCTTTAACGGCTGCGGTCCTGACGTGAGCCGAACAAACTGATCATTAGTAGGCAAAGTTATATCATCATGGTTTCCAACTGTTACCTCTTCAGCACTATTCACACTTGTCCGACTCATTGGCATGTAATTGCTTCTTACACCAGACGTAAGAGCTTGAAAGTTTTGTCTCCGATCTTCAATAGGAGGAGTTACAGAGGACTTGCAAGACCCTATTCTATCATCAGAACCCACACGGCCAGTAACAAAACTTAAAGCTGAAAGCTGTATATCGATTTGTTCGATTGTGTTAGCGACTTGTTTTGTTAAACCATCCTTACTAGGATTGCTTTGAATTTGATTAACTCTCGGATCTCGCTTAAACGATCCTTTCGTCTCCAATAGTTTCCCACTTGGCGTAATGTGAGAGCCGTTGATCTGAGACGACATCGCAGGTGGCGCCACTTTCAGCGGTCTTGGTCCGTGAATATCCATTCTAGGAAACAAAATTAGTTCTGTTGGAAGTATCTGTAACAAAAGTTTAAAGATTATAGTAACCAAAACTGAGAAACAAGGATACAAAAGTTCGTTCATAACACATGTGAAAATTTTACTGGATATAGAAACTGACGGTTACACTTGCCTGTGATTGTGTAACTAAAAGTTCATGGGAGGCAAAATCGAGCAACCTCTTTAACAGAAACTGAGTGTTCTCATCTATCTGCGAATCAAAGAATCATAATGTTAGATTACTCGATGAATATATAGAAAATATAATTCTGATGTTGAAGATGAGATATTGATGAGAAAGTAAAATTACCTTATATGACTCGGGAACGTATTCATTCCTTGCATTTGATTCGAGAAGACAGTACAATCTTCTCAGAGATTGAAGATTACGCTCTACGTTATCGGGCTCCATCAAAATGTGATTCAGGAAAAAAATGAACAAGATAAAAGAAGAAGTTGATGATTTGCACACAGAGTGAAGAAGAAAGAAGTAAAGAGATACGAGTAATGGAGTCGAACGAAATAAGTAACCGATTATTGCATATAATACTTTGCTTTCGTGACTGAACAGCAACGTTGGTTCGGCGGACAACTAAAACGACACCGTTTACGTTAACAACGTTTTTGTAAAACTCCGTTTTATTTTCCTTATAAACAAGTTAAGGTTATTTATATAAATTTAGATTTCCATTCTTATTAGTATCCCACCGTTGGACTTGCCCTTATAAATAATATCCTGATTTGTCGGCCGCTCATTTTATTTTCCTGCAATCTGCATAGAATCAGAGGAGCTTTAGGGACTCTTGAAGTGAAATAATCTTACGAACAAAAGGAATGGTTTGTTGTAGGCTCTGCTTCGCGTTACAGTTTCTGTCTGATTCGGCTACGACTATATAAGAGAAACAGTTTGCTTCGAAAAAAAGATTGTTCTTTTAATTAAGTCTTCGTGGGATGTTTAAAAACAAAAATTACAAGTATTCATGGACAAAAAAACCTTTGACCTAAAAAAACAAAAAGTCTTTATGAGAAAAAATAACTCAAAAATATTCTTTAAAATTTCTAATCATGCGTTTATTTATGCTAAATTTTGCTCATACAGAAAAAGCTTACCAACTTTTTGAAACTCTAATTTACTACTGCTCGAGTCTATCTAAAACTAGTTAACATCCTGATGAAGAAAGTAGCACTATTTCATGTACCCTCGCAAATCACGTCCAATCTCGCCCTCTCTTTCTTACATGCACTTTTCATGAAATATAACAATCAATCACAATCTGCGAATTTAAAACTTTGTTTTTTTTTTCCTTTTTCAAATTGATATGTAACACCCCAAAATGATTGGTTTCCGGTTACGTGTGTAATAGCATTCCAGCTTGACGAGACTTTTATTAAATATTTGAGGAAAACCATCCTTTCCATATCATTCACGTGCCAAGGTTTCTCTTGCTCTTTGGTTTAACCCTTGTTTTTCTCTTCCTTTTCACCTCAATCATATAGATAATATCATAACATATAAGTCAATGGCTGTACTGATAAAAATGTTGGAAAATAAAATCATAAACTGAACTCAACGATGTGAAAAGCGAACAATTCTTGAATCCACAGGTTGTACATACTCCCTCAATCTTACTTATATATCTTCCAAGATGCCTAAACAGATTGTTGTTTCCAAAGTTAATACATATCATAAGTTAGAAAGAAGTAAAATAAAACACCTCTGAAAGTGTGTAAAAACAAGATTAGCATGCATAGATCCAGATTTCTTGTGTTTTTGTTTTCCAGTATAAAGAACGGCTACACACAAATTAAATCTGCGTACAAACAAAAAAAAAAAGGTTCGAAATTCTTCAAAGTAATAGAAAGGAATCAGTGAAACTTAGAGGAAATCAATAGTGCATATTCTAGTACTGTACATAATTCTAGCTAACTATATAAACTCTTCTAACATGCATGGTCAATATATAAAAGCTTCTGAAACATGGGAAAAGATTTTGATCAGACAACATGCGATAAAATAGGTTGAGGGGAATGAAGCCTGGTCCGAGAGTCATTTAGAGTTTTGGTGTTTCGTTAAAGAATGACTCTCCATGACCTCGAGCCAAACAACATTCCTCTAAACCTTAAATCGCTTAACAATTAAGAAGAAGCTGAAGAAGAAAAGACTGAGCAACTTTATCTAGGAAGAAGAAGAAGAAGAAGAAGAAAGAAGAAGCATGTGACAGAGAAGAGAAGTGGTTTCTTCTATTTATAGAGAGGACAAAAGATCTAAGCCCTAGATTTTTCTTTTGCATTTTCTTACATTGATTTAGTAATTTTGGTTTAACAGTTTTTGGTTAATTTTGGTTATTGTCTTTATTTGGTTTGTGTAGGGTTACCAAAAATAGAGATTTACATTTTACAGTGTAATCCAGAGTGGTAAAATCCGACATACTCCGAGTTAATACATCCACCGTTCAAACCATTTCCATGACTTAATTCAATCACCCTTTTTTCAAAAAAATATCTACAATTGTCTTTAATTGTTTCTTGTGTTTATTTAATATCAGTCATTTCCGAGGCCAACAGCAATCTTCCTCTTATTTAAAATCTCTGTCAAGTCTACGAAACCATACATTTGTAATATATCTATATCAATCTTTAGAGCATGTAGTAGTAATTCGTTCTTATACCATATTACAAAGTCATAGTTTTGACCAATTTTGTTGTAATTTCTAGATCGAATCAAAAGTTACATGCTATAGGTAGGATCTTTTAAAAAATATAAATTTCCGAACTTCAATTTGCATATTTAAACACACATACATAACGGTAAAAATGTGCATACACTTGAATGCAAGACAAGCACATTGGTTCCGATTCATTATTACCTTATTATTACTTTCGGCTACATCTCAACGACTCAACAACTTTACTAAAATTTTTGTCTTTTTTAGTTATAAATCAGAGTAGTTGTTTTCTTTTACGTTTCTGAGGTTCTTTGACCTATTCATGTATATTGGTGGTAGTATAAATGACTTTGCGATGATATAGGTTGTCATTAGTTACAAGATTGGTGTCAAATCAAGTTTATTAATTTACTCTTTCTACTATTTTGAATCATGTTTAATCATATAATGCTAGCAATATTTTCAACATGTAAATATGCAAATCATATATGGTAGACACACATATAGCTTGTAACGTTTTTTTTTCTCCCTATATTGATTGCTTATTAAAAATTTTGACTTCAATTTTCTCCCATTTGGGTTTATTTAGGGTAACGTCTGAGAGGCTCAGGAGAAAATACTGAAGAACACGTCACAAGAAACCAAAGAGATAAAAAAGGAAATCAAGATCTGGAACGTTGGTTTATAGATGAATCGGACGGTGGAAAGCAAAGTTACCACCTGGGAACCGGACATGTCGGTGTCAGCGGAAACCAAGCACCAAGAACCGAGAAAAACAGCCCGGTTTACGAGGGACTTTAGAAGTAAAAAGGGTGCTCTCTTTTTCACTGACTGCTTACGTCTGTTTTCTCCGGTCCCCAGTTCTTGCCTCTCCACCACCACCTTCTTCATTAAACGCACACAAAGGTACAAGTACAACAACACCAACACTTTTCTGTACTATTTTCTTTTTGAATTTGTGTTTTTTTTTTTCTAACATCAGAGTTCAAGAATAAGTCCTAATCCATGAAAGTTCTGCTGTTATGAACTCTTGAATTCTGAATCCATGTCATAAGAAAAAAAATATAAGCCAGAGATAGATTTGTTTTCTTTCGTTCTGTCACACTGTATTTAATTACTGTTATCCCTTAGCTTCCAATAAAATCAGTAGGCTATTACATGAGAAAGTGGAAAAAAAATACACTGATAAACACGTAACTTTATTTTTTTGTTAGTTTTTACTTTTTAACCTATTTTGATATCAAGCAATGTCATATTTTTGGTAAACATGTACGAAATAATAAGTTGACGGTAAAATTGAGAAATCAACCAAATTTGGAGGACTGGGGTCACAATTCTATAATTTTAACTTACTTTGCATGAAACGACGACGTAATATCATTTTTGCAAAACACAGAGTAAGCTCTAAAAACAGAGCGAATTTATAATGCACTGTCACCACTCACCATAACGAAACAACAATGATCATCATTATTTTACTGCAGTAATCAATTCATATATATATACAAAACACAACTACTATATGTTATACTATGTATAATAATCACACGATCTATTACACAAATTAAGGTTGTGTGTTTTTCTTCGTTTTCCCCACCTGTTTCAATACAATTAGCAGCTTAAAATACTTTTCTAAGTTTATCTTCTATAATGCAAAGTTTGTTTTCAAAGATCTCTTTTTATTTCTCCTTCATCTTGCTGTTGATAATCGGATAGATTCTTGATCAACGGTGGTTTCTTCTTCATCCCAAGTAGCAGGCAAAGTCGGAAGCAATAACGCTTCTTTGTTCCTAACTTCTTCAAGTTGTTCCCATTCAGTCCATTTCTCAGCCAAACCACCAGTCCCTTGAAGCATCTTGACTACTTCAGACATCGCTGGTCTATCTTCTGGCGCCCCTTGTGTGCAAAGAAGAGCCACTTGTACTATGGTTTCAACTTCTTTCGAATCATATGTTGTCAAGTTGCTATCGACAATGTCTCTAAGTCTCTGTTCTCTTAGCAACTTCTTTATCTGTTCCAACAAAAAGATTAGTTTCAGTCTTTTCATACTGAAGGAACCTTTTTTATAAGAGTAGTCAAAAGTCTTACATGATCAAGCAAGAGAATATTTTCCTCCTCTTCTAAACGTGAGAAATCGATTGCTCGCTGACCAGTAACGAGCTCAAGAAGTGTTATACCGTAACCAAAAACATCAGTTTTTTCAGATGATTTTCCTGTGCAGAGATACTCTGGTGCTATGTGACCCATTGTGCCACGAACTTGAGTTGTGACATGAGTCAGTGATGTATCCACAAGCTTAGCTAAACCGAAATCTCCAAGAACAGGCTCGAAATTGTTGTCTAAAAGTATGTTTGCAGCCTTGAGATCACGGTGTATGATCTTAGGGTTACAATGTTCGTGTAGATACTCTAAACCGTGAGCTGAACCGAAAGCAACACGCTTCCTTGTTGGCCAATCTAACCCTTCTTCTCCTGCTTTCAAATCTATACAATGCCACATGCACAAAACACATTACACAATTCTGTTATTTGGTTGAAGAGCTATAGAGAAACTAAGTATGAAAAATATAATACCTCTTAGTCGATATGCAACACTAAGATTTTCCATGTATGGATAAACAAGGATTCTCTCTGAGGAAGTTGTGCAGAAGCCAATAAGGCGTAAGAGATTCTTATGAACCGCAACACTTATGAGCTGAATCTCTCTTTGGAAAGCAGCTTCTCCTCCAGGACTGAAGTAATCCGCAAGTCGTTTCACTGCAACTTTTGTTTTGTCTGGAAGCAAACCTCTGTAGACTTTACCAAATCCTCCTTGTCCTATCAAATTGCTCTCGTTGAAACTATCTGTTGCGAGCTGGATTTCACGTAAAGAGAATCTTCTAAGCTGTCCAAATGAAATCTTCCTGTCATCTTCACCTGCATTTTTCAAAGGAAAAGGATTTTGGCTTCAGAGTTCATAATGATCTAATGAGATGTTTGAGTATAACTGAATAAGTAAATGTAGTTCTTTTACCAGCTACGTCGAAAAAGATGTCGTATTTGGTTCTACGGAGGCGATGATGATGGTACATAACAATAGCTCCAAGAAATAAGATTATAGAAGCAACACAACTTGCAGTTAAAGTGATGTCTCTTAGCTTCTTCTTGGAGGATGTGACTGCACATAAACATACTAAGTTATGTATGTTCTGTTTTGTATGTGAGTTGGATGAAGATGAAAGAATCAAGAACCTGGAAGACGAGAACTCGAAGAACAAGGCTGATTCAAGCTTTTACCACATATGAGATTAGTTCCTGAAAAACTGAAGAAAAAATCACAAAGGTATTTTTAGTATTGAGAAGTCACTGTGACTAAACTTAAGTAGATTCAGATGAAAAAGGTAGATTTTATACTCGAATGTTGGGATTGAGAAGAACTGTGTTGGGATGCTTCCTGTTAAATTATTTGATGAGAGATCCCTGTGAATCAAATTTCATTGTTTGATGTTAGCCAAAAGATCTCAAAAGAGTCACATGTCAAAGATGGTTCATAGAGAGAGTTTTGCATGGACTTACAAGTGCTTTAGATTCGAGAGCTGACTCCAGCTTGCGGGTATTGAGCCGCTGAAACTGTTCATTGAGAGGTTCAAAGTCTGCAGATTAACCATTTTCCCAAGATCATCTGGTAAACCACCATATAAACTATTGTTCTGTAGCTCTCTGCATATAAATTGGCATCAAGAACGATATTATGATTAATGTAACTTTAAAATATAATCTTGTATAGGAAATGGTTTGTGATCTCTTACAAAGTAACCAAGAACTTCAGTTTTCTAATGGCTGGAGAGAGTGTCCCTGTGAATCCGTTTGAGGCCAGATTTCTACAGATTGATACAAAACAAGTCTTCAACATTATGCAATATTTTGGTAACTAAAACTTGAGAAGTGATCTTGAGAGTACTACTTACAGAGCCACAACACTCTGGCCTCTGCACGTGACATAAGACCAACTATAGCAAGGGCTCACGAAATCGCGTGTCCATTTTAGACGGTTGCTTGAATCATTAAGTGAATCTCTGAGCTGCAACAAAGCTCCTCCTAGCAAAAATGAAACAATAAGTTATTAAACCAGTCAATACCATAAGATCACTTGATTAATAAAACAAAAGGCTGATATATAAAGTATACCTTCGATGTCTGGTTGAGTTGTTGAATAAGTGACTCCTACAAAAGCTAAGGCTACGAAGAATTGTAAGATCAATTTCTGATTATTCCATGTAAAGCAATCTGTTTGAATGTATCCTCTTCGAGTTCTTAGAGGATCAGAAAAACTTTCACCGTTCCCTGCAGTTTATAAGATATAAGAACTGTTACATACTAAATCAAGCAAACTCACTTATTTTCTGCTGAAGAATCTATAGTCTAAATTGGATCAAACATAATAATAAAAAAAAAAGTTTACTTATTTAACAAGAAACACATAACCCTTGTGATCAAACTATGTTAACTAAACATAAGTAAGCAAATAAAATAAAAGACAGAAACGTGAGTCTAATTATTATGTCTTCAAACTTAACAGCTTTGATTGTTTTTTATGTGAAACATTGAGAGATCAATCCATAACTTCTTTATCAAAGCTCATTCGAACCAAAGAACATAAAGAAATGAAAGCTTATAAGCAACAAGGAGCAACAAGTTTTATAATCGTGTCTTTGACTATTTGCTTTTTATGATTAGATACCCTCTCAAAAACCTCTCTGTGTTTCATCCAAATATATACCAAAATATTTGTAGCTTGAAGAAACTAAAAGAAGCAATAAAAGTTTAATATACTACATAAAAACAAACGTGATTTATATATATATAGTGGAGAAAATCAGATATTAAAGTGCAAGCAAAAACAAAGCTTTTAAGTAGTACCTGAATGAGCCATAGAGAAGCTGGAAACACTCTAAACACACAAAGAGAACAAAAACATGGGTTGAAGAGAAGAAATGGAGGATTTGTATAATAATGAAGCCAATAAAAGCAAAACAATAATGTAAAAATCATCTTAAAGAAAGATGACTCTTTTACAAGTTAGTGCCTTTAATGGACCCACAAAAGGTATTTTTCATATGATTTTTTTAATATCTCTGTGATGTAAAAGAAGAAGAAGAAGAAGAAGAAATAAAAATGCTGCTTTGAGGGAAAGAGAATCCCACTAAGTTGAAACATCTTTGATTTCTTAATGGAGTGGTTTTTTTTTGTTCTTCTTTTGCTTCTTCTTTATTTTGGGTGATCTCTTTTGCAAGTGTGGGACTTGGGATGTGATTGGGGCAAAAAGGATATAAATTTTAACAAAAAAAAAAAGGATATAAATGAACATAAAATAAACATAAAATAATAAAGAAGTCATTTGAATGAATCAGTTAATGAAAAAGAAGCCAATGACTTAAATTAAGTGTACTTGATTATGTTTGGGAAAATGGCTTATGCTTTAGGAAGAGACAGAAGCATGTGTAAGAAGAAGGTTCCACTTGTTTCAGGATTATATTCCACCAATCTCTGGATGATAGCAATGCAAAAGTGCGTTTTTGTATATATTCCTTTCATCGAAAGGAACAAAAACAAAAGATATTATATACAAACTCAAATAGTATATTTGAACAATATCTTGATAGAAGAGACTAATTAAAAACTTGATAGAAGTAGAAATTCCTAAAACGTTTTCTTCTTTAGTGTATAGATATCTAAAGTCTATTTATATATAAGTAGCTATAGGTAAAACACAATCGTGCATCTGCATGTTCAATAGTATAGTGGTGGATCACTTGAATTTATTTGGGACGGTTAAGACTGAAACAACACTTAGGGCATGTGCATTGGTTGGGACAATTTTTTGGTCCCATGAATAAATTAATGTTATTTTCAGTGTTTCTTAATTTTGGGATGAGCATTGGTGTCCCTCACAATTGGTCCCCTGAAAAAAAAAATATTATTTTTTTAAATATTTAAATTAATAAGTAAAATCATAGTAAAGTTTAAATTCAAATAAAACATATAACATTAATATGAATAATATAGGAAAATAACAAAGTTACAAAAACTTAGAGAAAAACAAAACATACAATTAAAACATGAAAATAAAAACATAAACCGTAAAAACATGAAAAGTAAAAACAAACATTTTATTCTCAGCATAGAATTTTTGTAATTAATCTTCATTATATGGGAGATGTCCAAAATTTGTCCAAATATGCTCAACCAAATCTTTTTTTAACTGGTCATGAACTTATTTATCCCGCAGATGTGTTCGACGAGTAATCGTACTGCTCATATTTGAACCCAAAGTGGCTGCTCCGACGGTATATGTTTGATCCACATCTTCTCCGTGTTGAAATTCAGAAACAATGTTTCGGAAACTGTATGTTTCTCGTTCATCCTCGACAATCATATTATGCAGTATTATGCATGCTCTCATAACATTTGCTATTTTGTACTTATCCCATAAACGAGATGGATTTTTAACGATGGCGAATCTAGCTTGCAAGACTCCAAATGCACGCTCAACATCTTTTCGCACAGCTTCTTGTTTTTTAGAAAATAGACAATTTTTCATACCTTGTGGAAGCCGGATAGATTGTATAAAAGTGGCCCATTTTGGATAAATCCCATCTGTGAGATAGTACCCCAAATTGTATTCCCTTCCGTTGACATAGAAGTTCACCTCCGGAGCATTGCCGGTAAGAACGTCATCAAAAACATTTGATCGATCTAGAATATTAAGATCGTTCATAGTACCTGGAGCTCCAAAAAAAGCATGTCATATCCAGAGGTCATACGAAGCTACCGCCTCTAACACGATTGTAGGTTTTCCGGTTGATCGTGAGTACATCCCTTTCCAAGCTGTTGGACAATTCTTCCACTCCCAATGCATGCAGTCAATGCTCCCAACCATCCCGGGAAATCCACGTTTTTCATTTTGATAGAGTAGTCTCTCTAGGTCGTCTTGTGTGGGGCGTCTTAGATATTCATCGCCAAATAACAAGATTATTGCGGCGGTAAACTCGTGCAAACATTTCCGAGCTGTTGAACCACCAATTCGTACATACTCGTCAACTTGGTCACATGAAGCACCGTATGCCAATTGGCGAATGGCTGCAGTACATTTTTGTAAAGGTGACAAACTAGCCCGACCGGTTGCATCCTGGGATTGACGGAAATACTCGACTTCTGTAGATAAACGTTGCACAATACGCATGAACAATGGCCTGTGCATGCGAAACCGTCGCCGGAATAAATTCTCTGGATATGTTGGTGTATCACTGAAATAATCATTCCAAAGATTAATGTGGCCTTCTTCCCGGTTTCTCTCTATAAAAATCCGTGGCGTTGGCTCTATTGGTTCTTGAATAACATTAGAATTTTCGAGAAAATTATCAAAATAAACATCGAAATAAGCATCAGAATCATCCCTTTGGTAGTGGTAATGGTTTGATGAAGATGCCATTTTGGAAAGAACAAAAGGTTGAGAAGGTTTGTGTTGATTGTGTTTGGTTGCTTTTGCATCAACAACAAGGGAAGTATATTTATAGGAAAGTAGAAGCAACAAGGGAAGTATATTTGTATTACCCGTGAATGTTAACTTTACACAACCCGTGACTCATTTGTGTAAGAGATGACTCCCAATGTGTAAGAAATGTGACCCGTGTATTGTGTCATCTATATAACAAAATAACACATTTGTGATTTGAAATTTTTTCCATGATTCTTGCATCTATATCACCCGTGACATTGTGGGACTAAACTGTGAAAGACTATACATAAACCCGTGTCCTTGTAATACAAAATTTTCACAACCATACATAAACCCGTGTCCTTGTTATACAAAATTTTCACAACCATACATAAACCGTGTCAATGAAACAGCATTGTAGATATTATAATGTTTACAACCATACATAAACCCGTGTCAATGAAAAACCATCAAGAATATTAGCCGAGTAATATCACAACCATACCTAGTAAAGCTACAAGGATAGGAATTACTAAAACCATCAATTGAAAACCTTGTGAGAACCTATTTCTGCTCTTCCCTAATTCAAACACAAGCTTCTCTAACTGCCTTATTTTCTCATCGCTTTCAGTGCGGATGAGTGACTCGTAGTCACTAGTAAAGCTATCTACCTTCTCAGCAAGGACTTCGCATTGTTTATTCAACTCTCTAATCTCCTCCATTACAGCTGCATCCCACCACTTGTGAATATGCATATCACCATCATCAACATTCGCACATGTGAAAAACCTGCATTGACAGTAGAATCAATTCATCATCAGTGTGAACATTAAAAATCAGATCATAATTTATTTATTCTAAACGACTTACCTTCTGTTCTCGCTTGAGGAGAGAAGAGGCTGACCACCACAGTAGCATACACTGGGGAAGCCGAATTCTACCTCTGGTTGGGGAGGGTATTGTCTCGACTGAGCATTGTTGAAATTACTCTCAGCCTCATCCATCCGAATCAAAGCTGCTATTTCTCTGTCTTCAGTGTCCTCAGAATATCTTTCATACTGATATGAGGAAGATGGCTGAGAGTAGCTGTAGTCTTGACCCATCTGATAAATAAGCATCAAAATAACAGTTTATGTTAGACAAGGAAATAACACAATCAGTAAGACAAGGAAATAACACAATCAGTAAGACAAGGAAATAACACAATCAGTAAGACAAGGAAATAACACAATAAGCATCAAAATAACAAAATCAGTACGACGAGAAAAAGATATCTATATAGATAGCCGAGTTGATGTTACAAGAACATAACTAATTTATTACATTGTTGAAATTGAAACTTAGCGTACATAATATACGAAATACATAGTTGCATCTTAATTCTCAGTTTTACATCATTCTAAGAAATACTGTGCCACTATCTTATCCTTGATAACTTGATCAGTTGCACTGAGTGGCTCTGGTTTGGCAAGTAGTGTGTCTAATATGGCAAGCTTCTGTAGCTTCTCCTTCTCAGCCATATCCACCTTCTTTACTTCCAACATGCTCTTGTACTCAGCAAGAGCCTTTCCCTGAGCTTTGTTCCTACTGCCCTTTGCTGCCTTGATACCTTGAGGCCTCATTTCACAGTCTTGCTCAGTCTGGTTTTCATCACCTTGTGAAGCCTCGCCTTGTGAAGCCTCGGATTGTGAAGCTGCTGCTACAGTTTTCCTTTTTGTTCTGACTGCAGGTCTCGGAGTGTTAATAGCGTTTTGGTTCAACCATTTCTGCTCATACCTTAACAAGCACCAGCAATGCTCCATTGTAAACTTTGACCCGTAATCAGCGAAGTAGATGTCGTGAGCCACCTTCACCACATCGTTCTCAGAGTGCCCACTGCTATTCAGTCTCTCTGCAGCTGCATAAGCCCCACAGAACTTGTTAGTGTGGTCATTAATCTTGAACCACCTCTGCTTACAGTTTATGTTAAGCCCTTGTTCGCCATTGGCTATAGCATGAGGAGACTCGCCATAGTATTTCTGAACCCTTTGCCAAAAGCTTCCCCCCCCTTTGTTGATTTGAAACAATGGGGTCCTTGGAAGTGTTCAGCCACGCACTGATGAGGATCTCATCATCAGCCGGATTCCATTTCTTCCTATCTTTCCTGACAGGTGTCTCTTGAGAAAGGGGTGCATCGTGTGATTGTTGAGAGCTCGAAGCAGGTATTTCATAAGCGACATTGTGGCTAGATTGGGGAAAACTCTCATAAGGAGAGTTTTCAAGGTTAAATGAATCTCCTTGACTTTGTAGAAGATCTAAATAGCTAGAGGATTGACTGAAAGTATTGTGAGAACTCATAGGAAGAAGAGCAGAACCAAAGACAAGAGATGTTCTCAGAGGACAGAAATTAGAATTGTTAAAAAGAAGAACCAAAAAGAGAGATGTTAAAAAGAAGAACCAAAAAGGAGAGATAGAGGATGATGGAGAAAGATTTAAGACTGGCTCGTGTTAAAAAGGAGATAACTTGACAAGTAATAAGTTTTACCATTCAACTACCTAGTCTAATCATAATTTATTACAACTTATACAAGTACAAAGAGAAGTAGTACCCCATTAAATACATAGAGGAGCTGGTGTAAGACATACATTAAAGACTTCAATTGGTTTGTTTTGACAGAATTAGTTTTCAAATGAATTAGTTTGTTAATGGAATTAGTTTGTTTTGAATAGATTTTCAAATGAATTAGTTTCTTTTGAATAGATTTTCAAATGAATTAGTTTGTTTTGACAGATTTAGTTTGTTTTGAAGAGATTTTCAAATGAATTAGTTTGTTTTGCATTCATATACTAGTTTTAAAGCAAATCTAAAATCTTAACACTACTATCAGACTATTATTAGCAGACTTCAATCATCAACAATAACAAGCAAAGCATTTAAGAAGCCTTTATGTTCAAGGTACAAATCAGATTCTCTTGTTACTGAGACAAGCGAATCATTTTCAACAAGCAAAGCATTTACAACTAGCAAAGCATTTACTAAAACATAGTCCACCAAACAACTAAGAAATTGACATTTCAGATGGTAATGAAATCGAATAATTACCTCTTACCCGATTGTTGTTGCTACTTGTCCTGTGAATTCCCGTTATGTGTCGCTTACTTCAGGTGACACTGACGAACACTCATGAACAACAAACAATTTCAAGTTAATACTCGGTTTCACATAAAAATAATCAGACAAACACAAAGAAACTGCAACATTCTTATAGCAAAAAGCAATGAACTCAGACGCAAATGCTCTTATATAAACCCAGAAACATAATCATATAAACAACTTCGACCCAAATCTTCTTGTTCTCAAGTATTGAAACCATAATCGAAAACCCTAACTCGGAACAAAAATCACAGAGGACATATACATAAACAACGATAGTAAACTATCCAAACAATAACCATCGACTAAACTTTCGGATCCCAAATTCAATTTCCCAAAACCCTAATTCGAGAAAACAACAAAAGAATAACAAAATTGGGGAAAACTTCGGAAGAGAAATTGGAACACGAACCTCTTTCAATTGGAACCGGCTGATTTCTCTCCAGATGAAGCAGCAGATCCTTCGCGAGATGAAACAGCAGATCTCCAAACGAATCGCCGTCGAGAGAGAGAGATAGGAGAGAGAGAGAGTCGGGGAAAAAAATAAACCCGATCCACAGATTTTTTTTGGTCTCACCCTACAGAAACAACAAGAACGAGCCACGTGTCCAGAGGGACGATGGAAAATACGTCCCAATTGTGGGAACGGTTCTATGATTAAAATTAGTTTTTGATTTAAATCAAATCTTTTAATACCTTAGGACGATGGAAAATACGACAAATGCACATGCCCTTAGCTCTATAGCTATATCGTAAGTACCCATTTACTTAAGTAAATAATAATTTAAAACATTGAGAAGTTTACATTCTTGACATATAAAAGGTACGTGATTGAAATCTTATAGAAAGCTTTTTTTTTGCTCTATCTTAGCAATAATAAATAGTAGTAATAGATATTTTAAAGAAAATTAGGTGAGCAAAAAAAGAAACATAGTGTGAGGAAGAAGCAGACTAAAGAATATTAAAAAAAGGAATAATGATATCATCACTATAAAATTAAAAATATGCTGGAATTTGGACATGTTCTATATATGCTCTACCTCTACTCATACGATTCTTCACCACATTGGATTTTTGTGTTGTTCAATGTGTAAAAAAAGATCTGATCATCATATCGCAATCTGGAAACGTATATTTTTATAAAAGTGAAATTTTATCAAAATTCACAAATAAAACAAGTTCCAGTATAATTTCTACTTTTTTAATTATTAGTAACAAAAAAAAAATTATGAATTACTGTAGTAAATTAATTTTAATGATGTGTTGTTCTTGTCGATCTCTCGGAGATTTTAATTGGTTTGGGTGTGAGCGAACCGGGTTAAAGAGTGGTTGGGTATGTAAATAACTCAGATTATAAAGGGTTAAAAGGTCTTTCACTAATTTTGTTTTTTGTTTTTAATTAAGGAAAAGAATAATGGAAATTGCTTTGGATTTCGAGTCAAAAGGGCAGACAAAAGATTAAGACGACTCCGTCACCTCACAAGTAGAGCGAATCGAGAGAGAGAGTGACTGAGAGAGAGAGAACGATGGCGAGAGATATGGATGTAGTGGAGATTGTGGGAGAGGACGACGAGGAAGAAGACAAGGAGTGCGAGGACTGGTGCTTCGTCTGCAAAGATGGAGGAAGTCTCATGCTCTGTGACTTCAAGTGAGTCTCTCTTTCTCTCTTCTCATTACCGGATTTTGGCTACCACTTACTTAAACTTCGATGAAGGATACCATAATGCTGTTTTCGTTTTGAGGATTTTTGTTTCTTCTTTGCATGTTCTTGTTTTTTATGTTTTCTGGTGGTGAAGGTGTTTGTGTTGTGTTCTTTTCACTAGGAAATTTCTTCTTTTTTCAATCAATTTTGTTTTCTTGATGATTCTTTCATGTGAATGCACTCAAGTAGAGAGACAATTGTGTACCATTCTGTAATTTAATGTATAAAGGTGTTTCTTTTTTTCTTTAGGTTTATTGATTAGGAGCTTAATTAGTTACCAAAATGTCTTTTTTCAGTTTGCTAATGTAAGATTTTTCATGAAAATTAACAATCTTGTTATGAAAAAAAGATCGTCAAGATGAATGTTTTGTGAGTCTTTTGTGACATGTTGTTTATATGTATGCATCTAATGGTGCACCTCATTGTGTTTGCTTATTTCAGGGACTGTCCAAAAGTTTATCATGAAAGTTGCATAGAAAAGGATAGCCCAGCAAGCAATATTGGAGACTCGTTCATCTGTAGTAAGTGCTAATGTTCCTCCTTTATATACTAATTATTATCATTTTGAAGTAGCATACATGCTTTCTTTGGATTGTGACTTAGCTTCTGTCAGTGGTCTCCTCTTAATTTACTTGAATGTCTATGTCTGGAAATGAGAGAAATTGGTGTCTGGATTCCTTGATTTCTGTTTCCGGTTGTTTTGTAGATACCCATTTGCATCTAACAAGAATAGAGTTTGTGCTTCTGTTTTTTAATCATTGTGTAAGATTTTCCCCTGTCTCTGTAGGTACATTGTTTCTTAAGGCTCTGAAACCACTTGTAACTCAAAGTTCAAGCTTTAGATCAATAATTCTATCACTTAGCGTGCACTATCGAGTCTATCACTTAGCGTGCACTATCGAGTCTATATATTCGAGTCTGTTAGAATTTACGAACACAGTAGGGGGAACATACGTTTGAACTTTCATATTTGCAGTCAGAAGGCTACTGTATTTGTCATACTTGCTTTCTGAAGGGACTAATGTTAAATTGTAAACTTTTCTTTTTCAGAGTGGCACAGTTGCTACTTGTGTAGGAAGACACCAAAGCTATGGTGCCTTTGTTGCCCACATGCTGTATGTGAAGGCTGTGTTACTCATGCTGAGTTCATTCAACTTAAAGAGAATAAAGGGTTATGCAATGAATGCAACGGGTTAGTCGAAATTTTGGAGGAAGTTCAAAAATATGCTTCTGCTGCTGGGGTATGTTTCAAACGGCCATAACCGTATCAATATAGTGTCTTATTATTTCCTTTATACCCAATTTTGGATAGTAGCCTCTTGAAATTTTGGTAGCCATCCGTTGCAAATAAATAAGGTGTTGAGAGTTGTAAAATCTGTATAAAAGGGATTTATGGCCAAACGAAACGAAAACAAGCATGGATTTGGAAGAATCTGAGTGAAACAACTCTACCAATTTCAATTAGAAGACTTGGTTAGGCTTACGTTAAGATAGATGAATCTACCAATGTCTTAAGCAAATTGAATAATCAAACGTGCTGTTGAACTTGTACTGTATTTAATGTATTACTTAGTTTTACAGTTTTTCTCAAATAAAAAAAAATATACACGAATATTAACTACTTATATGTCAATCTCTAAAGCTTGTCTTTAAATCATTGCATGCTTTCTTTAGGGATTATTGTTGTTATTTTCTGTGTTGAACATTCCTTTACTGCTTGGCAGGATAAGCTTAACTTGAAAGATCCGGATACACAAGAGTGTCTGTTTCTTGAGTATTGGGAAATAACAAAAACGAAAGAAGATATAACCTATGACGATGTCCGCGATGTATGTGCTTCAAAGCCACGAAAGAAAGGCGTCAAGTCAAAGTACAAAGAGGATCCCCAATTTTCACTTGGTGATGTCCAGACTTCAAAGTCAAGAAAGAAAGGCGTCAAGCTGAAGCACAAAGATGATCCCAATTTTTCACTATCTGACCATGCGGTTGAGGATGCAGGGAATTACAAAACAGTGGGCAATAAAAAGAAAATGGAGTATATCAGATGGGGTTCAAAGCCCCTGATTGATTTCCTAACGTCCATTGGGGAAGACACCAGAGACGCCATGTCACAACATAGTGTGGAGTCAGTTATCCGCAGGTACATTCGTGAGAAAAACCTGCTTGACCGTGAGAAGAAGAAGAAAGTTCATTGTGATGAGAAGCTGTACTCTATCTTCAGGAAAAAGTCTGTAAATCAGAAGAGGATTTATACACTTTTAAAGACTCACTTTATAGAAAACCTTGAAGATCAGGTTGAGGATTTCCTACCTTTGGAACATGGCTTCAGTGGAAAGCATTCCAGTGAAAGGAATGAAAAGGTTTTATTGCCGTGCAAGAAGCAAAAAACAGAAAGGGCCGATGAGGAAACTTATGAAAAGGAAGTGGAACCTGAAATGCGGGCAACTGGTTTCGCAACGATCAATGTAGATAATATAAAGCTTGTTTATCTACGTAAGAGCTTAGTCGTAGAGTTATTGAAGCAGAATGAGAGCTTTGGGGATAAAGTGGTGGGAAGCTTTGTGAAAGTGAAGAATGACCCTAGGGACTTTATAGCGTACCAGATCTTGCAGGTTACAGGTAACCAATTTGCGCTTATTAGTTTTTGCTTTCTGTTGTAGGCTTTGCTGTTTTTTCTTTCTATCTTCTAGACTTTTAGATAATTTTGACTGTTTTTTCTCTCTCATTTGTTAGATGGCAGCTTATGAGAGACGTTGTGATACTGTCAAATTGCCATATTTCATCTCTGACATTTCTCTCATCCATGTCATGATCACTGCATCACAATCTCTGTCACACCTGATATATTTTTCCGTTTCTGTAGGCATTAAGACTGCTGATGACCAGAGTGAGGGTGTGCTTCTTCATGTTGCTGGTAAAGCAAGTGGCGTTAGCATTTCCAAGTTGGATGATTCTGACATAAGCCAGGTGAATCATCTCTGAACTTAATTCATACCTTACCATTATATTTCCTTCAATTTGATTTTGCTCTCTTCCGCATATTGGGAATCTTTTTTTGACAAATCTGCTGCAAGTACTATTGTTTGTTTCTATCTGGTTCTTAATATAATTTCTTATTATTATACTTCCCCACTTTCCTTTTCAGGAAGAGATTAAAGATTTGAAGCAAAAAGTGATGGATGGCCTTTTGAGACAGCCAACTGTTGTAAGTTCTTAAAGGAATCTAAAATTTCTGTCTGTATATCACAAGATTTATTTCTCTGTTTATAAAATAGTTTCTTCATTAACATTGTTGAATCCTCTGGTAAGACAGAGAGGTAGTTAAGTCATAGTTTGGCATTTGTTTGTGCTAAATCTCACCAATGTTCTTTTTTTGGTGACAGGTGGAGATGGAGCTGAAGGCTAAGGCTCTCCATGATGATATAACAAAACATGTGAGTATCTCTGAAAACACATAACTTATATACGACAATTAACAAATGTTACAGACTCTGCGTTTTGGTGCTGCATCTGACACGTTTGTGTAAATTTCTTGGAAAAATCAGTGGATTGCAAGGCAGCTTAACATTCTGCAGAGACGCATCAACTCTGCCAATGAAAAAGGATGGAGAAGAGAATATCCTTTTTTAAGATTCAATAAAGAGAAAGAGTTATCTTTTTTAACACAGTTTCATATAATTTGACATCATGACAACATTTTGAAACACCTTAACTCTTTTCCGTTTTGTTGGACTGATTCTACATTAGAGGAGTATCTAGAGCAGAGAGAAGTTCTCCAAAAACCTTCAGAGCAGGAGAGATTATTAAGAGAAACTCCGAAGATCATTGAAGACTACATCGAGATAAAACAAGAACCAGATAGCAGCAAACAAGGGGATATTAGTGGTCTGACTCATGAGGCGGTGGTGATAGCTATCGACTAACCAAATATTATGCAGCAATCTTCACAAGGAAGAAAGATCAATCTTCACAAGTTTTCTCTTCTCTTCCATTAGAAAACTTAAGAAACTCGGCTAATATGTTTGATGAAGCTCTTTTTTGGAACTTGGTAGCTTTTGCAGACAGAAACAGGAAGCTAACTTGTTTTTGTATGATGGTCATGTATGTAGCATCAAAGTGACATGGAATGTTTCATGTTCATGTAATGTACTAATGTATATGCCTAGTGGCTAGTGACATGTTCTGCTCTTTTAAGAGTTGCCTTGTTGGGAAACAAGAGGAGGCTACTTAAAGTCCCAAACTTTGAAAACCCTAAAATATTTCTTATCTGTTTTTTTTTAAAATCACATTGCTTTGTTGTATTCACAAAGTTCTTCGGTCGGACCTTTGTCATTCATCTTCGTCACCGTTGTTTCATCAGTCACTTTCGTCTTCTTCGTCACCGTCGTTAGCCAAATTCATACGTAATCGGTGAGTTCCGTTTCTGTGATTTAAGTTTGAAAACAAAGGTTTGGGTTTGAGATAGATTAATAAAATTATGGTGATTCACTGATTTGAATTCGGAAACTGATTTTTAAAAAACCCTAGTCGAAATCTTTATGGATTCATGAGCTTTTGTTTCAATAGATGAAGATCCAATAAATATTGCAGATCAGGTGTTCGACAAAATGTCTAAATGAACTTTTGACATATAGTTAAGCTTTTGCTTGTGGTACAAGTTTCAAGTGGATGATGTATGTTTCGTCTGATTCTTTATCCTAAAGCTTATGAATCCTTAATATTTCAATGTCAGGGTGATTTTAGCCAAAAAAAAAAAGATGGTCTTGTTGTTACTCAAGGACATAGTTCCCGCGGCACAGAACAACATAAACACGCGTTTCATCATCCTCGAAAAAGCAAGATCTCCAGAAGCAGCCAACAACGGGAAGAACTGTATCGCGTTGGCTGCAGATGAGACGGCTGCGGTTCACATACAGCTGTGGGGAGATGAGTGCGAGGAGTTCGAGGCAGGAGATATCGTGAAGCTCACGAATGGGATATTCTCATACGTGAGGAACAGTGGGCTCATCCTTAGAGCTGGGAAGCGTGGGAAGATGGAGAAGATGGGAGAGTTCACTGTTGCGTTTGTCGAAACGCCAAACATTAGCGAGATCCAATGGATTCCTGATCCTGAGAATCCCAAACGCTATATTCAGAGTGCCGTCGTTTCAGCTTATTCCCGTATCGTCCCTCCTTTGCCTTAGAGAGACCTTCATGATTTATTAATTAAGATTTGTAAACAATAACTTTTTATTTACTATTATGTACTAATTAAGGATAGTTCAATATTTCTTTTGGCAAAGGGTAAGTTTTCCATGACTCAATGCCCTTACAAATAGAAACAGAGTAGTCATTATCCGATTCCTTTAATTTCCGTTTGGCTAGGACCGCTAGGTTTTGACAAATTGAAACATTTTCTAGGGTTTGTTCAATTTCTCTGGGTTTAGGGTTTAGTCTCGGCACTTACCTCCCTACTGGTGAGCTAGGGGGTTTGAATAAGAAGATATGGACAAGATCATTGGGTTTTCTGATGATGAATTGCTCGTGAAGATCTTATCGTTTCTTCCAACTAAAGATGCGGTAAGCACAAGCATTTTGTCGAAGCATTGGAAGTTTCTTTGGATGCGGGTGCCAAAACTTGACTTCAACGAGATGAGCATGTATTCTTTAGTATCTTTCTGTCAATATATCATCTTAGAGGAGGATAAGAGAAGAGACTATTTAAGCAAGTCTGGAAAAAGCCATATGATGCGGCGTTTTATTGACAGGAATCTGCCATTACATAGCTCTCCGGTCATAGAGAGCTTGCGTCTCGAGGTTTTCACTGAGGCGTTTCAACCTGAAGACATCAAACAGTGGGTTGAAATTGCAATCTCTCGTTGCATTGAGGAGCTAAGCGTTGGTTTTTCTAGTTTCAATGGAATAATTAATGCAGTCATGCCGAGTAGCTTGTATACTTGCAAATCACTTGTGACGTTGAAACTAAAAAAACACATTCTCGTGGATGTTCCTCATGCTTTTTGCCTCCCCTCCTTGAAAACTTTGCACCTTCGACGTGTGATATACGCAGATGAAGAATCTCTTCAACGGCTTTTATCTACTTCCTCTGTTTTGGAAGATCTTGTTCTGGAACTATGTCCTGGTGACAATGTGAGAAAGTTTGCTGTTATCATCCCGTCATTGCTTAGTTTATCCTTTGACATATCTGCTCAGTGTACTTCTGATGGGTATATCATAGACACTCCTTCTTTGAAGTATTTCAAAGCTTTAGATAGAAGTGATAGTACTTCTACTTCCACATGTTTTATTGTGAAGAATATGCCTAAGCTGGAGGAGGCACAGGTATGTGCTGGTCACAATGTCAAGAAGCTTCTCCAAGCTGTCACATCTGTCAAGCGTCTTTCGCTGTTGGTAGAAGACAACAACAGTGCAGAGGTGGTCATTTGAATCCATTGATAATCATAATATTCTAGTCTTCAATAATCTCACTATATATACATATATATACTAAATATAGTCCTTTGTACATGCTGTATATGGTGATGATTTTGTCTTCAATAAGCTTGAGCATCTGTATTTTCGTATCTATGGGACATTTTGGTCCAAGTTACTATTCCAATTGCTCAATGCTTCTCCCAAACTACGAGACTTCACTTTCAATGTAAGTTTCTTCCATAAACTATTATTTGTTTTGGGTTCTAATTCACATTATCGTTTGATCTAACTCTCATTCTTTTTATTGAAAAAACTCCAAAGGATGATCTTCTTCCATATGATGGTATTATGGGTGCATCGGTTTGCTGGAAGCAACTGAGTAGTGTTCCTCAATGTTTATTGTCGAGTCTCCAGACTTTCAAGTGGTTAGGTTTACATAGATCCGTACAAGCGAAAGATCTGGCGACATATATCTTGAGAAATTCTTGCTTATTGAAGACTGCAACAATCTCGGTCGAGCGAGAGTTGGAGACGGAGGTGACATTTGGTTTCCGTGGTTCACCCACATGCAACCTCGTATTCATTGAACAGTGGAACTATGATGAAGGACTTTTTTGGTGACCTTGATCTATCGAGGAATTAGGCAACCTGTTATTGGTTAAACTTAAAACTATAATAATAAGAGCAAGAGTCATAAGTACATGAATTCTTTAATCTCTTACCATCTCCCATGCATGGAGATTTGTTATTTTTAGATTTTTAATAATAAATTTTGTACTTTCTAAAAATAGGAAACTTATAAGGTCAATTAAAATGATCTCTTCCAATGGTAAACACTTTTAGCGTATCCAAATGTTTATAAACACATTCAAGACTTCCTCACCAAAATAAGCAGCCTGCAAATGAAATAAGAAGAACTCAAAGTCGATTCTGTTTTGCCATTTACTTGACTTGCTTTGTATACTATACGAGCTTTTGTACCATATTCCTTCAAGCTCTATATATCAACACACACATAAATTCAAAGGAAAGGTTAATTTTTTGGTAACAAAAGCAGATCTACAAGCGATTTTGATCTCAGCGAAGAGTTAACATTTGATGTCTTCTTCTTTTTGTTGTCCTGATGTGTCTGTATTTATAGGGTTTTGACCATAGTTTTTACACTTGTTTTGAGTTTTTTATTGAGTCAAAGTGTGCTTTTAGAATCCTTTTAGTCTTGTATGAGTCTGTACATAATCTAGGTTACTTTGGAAGGAAACTGAGTGTTTTGGGGATGAAAACATGAAATTGGTTGAAGACTGATCGGACTAGCAAGCAGATGAAGCAAGTGTAGAAAAGCATCCAGGATCGACTGATCCTCATTCGGGATCGAGCGATCCCGTCCCCGACTCAAGTTTTCCTTTTTTGTTTTAAACCGAATTTTAGGGTTTTATTTTGATATTTAAGTTAGAGGCTCGGCCTCCAGAGACATAAGCTTTATTTTCTGAGACTATTCTGTATTAAGAGCTGAAGGGAGAAGATCTCTAATCCTTCTTGACACTTTGTGTAAGAATAAATCACGAATAAGAATAAAAGAGAATGAGAGAGTATTCGAGAAAAGAGATAGGAGATTAGAGAGAGTATAGAGAGACGGCGAGATGTAGAATGGAAGAAGGAGAGTTTCTCATTCCTTAACAAATATTGACCTAGTTACATTCTATTTATATGGATACAAAAAGATCAGAATAAGGAAACTTCTTATACTATACAAAACGACATATATATGACATATAGACTAACGATTGGCAAGTTCATCTTAATAATCCCCCTCAAGCTTAACCGTGTGAGTAACAGTTGAGCTTGGAACTATGAACATCCACCTCATTAAAAACTTTAGTGTATAAAACCCATTTGGGACAAAAACACACTAAGGGAAAAAGAGTATGGGGTCAGTAGTTTAGGGTCTTTGCTTGTGGCCTAGTTAGGCCCATGAGCCCGAGTTTGGAGTGTATATACTCACAAACTTTCGAACTTGCTGCTTTGGTGAAGATGTCTGCCAATTGTTCAGAACTCTCGGTGTGGCATGGTAAGATCACTCCAAGTTGAACTTGCTCCCTGACTTTATGACAGTCCACCTCTATGTGTTTGGTCATTTCATGAAATACGGAGTTGGTTGGAATGTGAATGGCAGCTTCATTATCATAGTGCATTGTGATCGGTTTTGAAGTGTTGACGCTTAGGTCCTTCAAGAGAGCTTTGAGCCACATTAGTTCGGTTGTGAGCTTCCTCATTGCCCTGTATTCTGATTCAGCACTTGAGAGAGAGACCACCTTTTGCTTTTTACTCTTCCAAGTGACAAGGTTTCCTCCCACAAATGTACAGTAATCTGTTGTTGAGCGTCAATCTTCACTATCTCCAGCATAATCTGCATCACAGTATCCTACGAGCTCCATATTTTTATTACATCCCATCCAAATGCCTTGTCCAAGAGCTCCTTTGAGATACTTGAGTATGCGGCTCACCATCTCCCAATGATGTATTGTTGGCTTTTGCATATGTTGGCTTACCTGGTTCACAGCAAAGCATATATCAGGTCGAGTTATGGTGAGATAAATGAGCTTCCCTACCAACCGTCGATACTGTTTTACATCTTCGAATAGAGCTTCATCAGACTCTCCCTTACGGTTTGACTTGTAGTTTTCTTAGAGTGGTGTCCCTTACGGTTTGACTTGTAGTTTTCTTAGAGTGGTGTTTCAACCGGTCTTGATCCTAGCTTGTCTACATCTTTTAAAAGATCAAGTGTGTACTTTCTTTGTGATAAGAAGAGTCCTTCTTCAGAACAACACACTTCTATCCCAAGAAAGTACTTTAGTTCTCCAAGATCTTTAATATCAAATATAGATTTAAGGTACTGTTTGGTATCTTGAATGCCTACCTTGTCATTCCCAGAGATGATAATATCATCAACATATATGAGAATGACTATAATACCTCTTTGGCTTGGATACGTGAACAATGTATGATCCGCTTCTGATCTTCTAAAACCTTTATCAATAAGTGTTGAGCTGAGTTTGTGATACCAAGCCCTTGGAGATTGTTTTAAACCGTAGATGGCTTTCTTGAGCTTGAACACCTTTCCAGGTCCAATAGTGTCTTCAAGACCCGGTGGTGATCTCATGTACACCTCATCCTCTAGTTCTCCTTGTAGGAACACATTCTTCACATGCATCTGCCACAATTCCTAAGAGAGGTTAATAGCTAGTGAAAGAACTACTCTTACCGTGTGAAGTTTGGCTACTGGTGCGAATGTCTCAAGGTAGTCTTCTCCATAGGTTTGAGAGAATCCTCTATTCACAGGAACCTGCCATTACATAGCTCTCCCGTCATAAAGGGCTTGCGTCTCGAGCTTTTCAGTGATGTGTTTCAACCTGAAGACATCAATCTGTGGGTTGAAATTGCAATCTCTCGTTACCTTGAGGAGCTAAGCGTTAAATTTTCTAGTTTCAATGGAATAATTAATGAAGTCATGCCGAGTAGCTTGTATACTTGCAAATCACTTGTGACGTTGAAACTAAATTACCACATTCTCGTGGATGTTCCTCATGCTTTTTGCCTCCCCTCCTTGAAAGCTTTGCACCTTGTATGTGTGATATACGCAGATGAAGAATCTCTTCAACGACTTTTATCTAATTCCTCTGTTTTGGAAGATCTTGTTCTGGAACTATGTCCTGGTGACAATGTGAGACAGTTTGCTGTTATCATCCCGTCATTGCTTAGTTTATCCTTTGAAATATCTTCTGACTGTACTTCTGATGGGTATATCATAGATACTTCTTCTCTGAAGTATTTCAAAGCTATTGATAGAAGTGAAAGTACTTCTACTTCCACATGTTTTATAGTGAAGAATATGCCTAAGCTGGAGGAGGCATATGTACGTGCTGGTCACAATATTAAGAAGCTTCTTCAACCTGTCACATATGTCAAGCGTCTTTTATTGTGGGTAAAAGACAACAACAGTGTAGAGGTAGTCATTTTTATCCATTGATAATCATATTATTCTAGTCTTCAATAATCTCACTGTATCACGACGTAGAGTAATACTAAATATCGTCCTTTGTACAGGTTGTATATGGTGATGATATTGTCTTTAATAAGCTTGAACACCTGTATTTTCGTGCTTGTGAGAGATTTTGGTCCAAGTTACTATTCCAATTGCTCAATGCTTCTCCCAAACTACGAGACTTCACTTTAAATGTAAGTTTCATCGATAAACTATTATTTGTTTTGGGCCTAATTCACAGTATCGTTTGATCTAACTCTCATTCTTTTTATTTTTAAAAAAACTCCAAGGACCATCTTACATATGATGGTTATATGGGTGGATCGGTTTTCGGGGAGCGAGATTGTTGCAGTCTTCAATAAGCAAGAATTTCTCAAGATATATGTCGCCAGATCTTTCCCTTCTACGGATCTATGTAAACCTAACCACTTGAAAGACTGGAGACTCGACAATAAACATTGAGGAACACTATTCAGTTGCTTCCAGTAAACCGATGCACCCATAATACCATCATATTTAAGAAGATCATCCTTGGGAGTTTTTTTCAATAAAAAGAATGAGAGTTAGATCAAACGAAACTGTGAATTAGACCCAAAACAAATACTCAATAATAGTTTATCCAGGAAACTTACATCGAAAGTGAAGTCTCGTAGTTTGGGAGAAGCATTGAGCCATTGAAATAGTAACTTGGACCAAAATCTCTCACAGGCACGAAAATTCAGATGCTCAAGCTTATTAAAGACAATATCATCACCATATACAGCATGTACAAAGGACGATATTTAGTATTAATCTACGTCGTGATATATATATATATATATATAGTGAGATTATTGAAGACTAGAATATTATGATTATCAATGGGTAAAAATGACCACCTCTCTGCACTGTTGTAGTCTTTTACCCACAGTGAAAGACGCTTGACAGATGTGACAGGTTGAAGAAGCTTCTTGATATTGTTACCAGCACATACCTGTGCCTCCTCCAGCTTAGGCATATTCTTCACTATAACACATGTGGAAGTAGAAGTACTTTTGATTCTATCAATAGCTTTGAAATACTTTAGAGAAGGAGTATCTATGATATACCCATCAGAAGTACACAGAGCAGATGTCTCAAAGGATAAACTCAGCAATGACGGGATGATAACAGCAAACTTTCTCACTTTGTCACCATGACATAGTTCCAGAACAAGATCTTCCAAAACAGAGGAATTAGATAAAAGCCGTTGAAGAGATTCTTCATTTGCGTATCTCACACGTCGAAGGTGCAAAGTTTTCAAGGAGAGGAGGCTACAAACATGAGGAACATTCACGAAAATGTAGTTTTGTAGATTCAACGTCACAAGTGATTTGCAAATATACAAGCTACTCGGCAGTGACGCATTAAGTTTAACGTATACGCTTAGCTCCTCAACACAACGAGAGATTGCAATTTCAACCCACAGTTTGATATCTTCAGGTATAAAAAGTTTATTGTGAAACGTGAGTTTCAAGCTTTTATGACCGGAGACCTCTGTAATGGCAGATTCTTGTCAATAAAATATCGCATCATCTGGCATTTTTCCGACGCTATAGAACAGGTTTCGCTGTCACTGTTCTCATATCGAAAGTAAAATTCTGAAGAATACATGCTCATCTCATCGAAGTCAAGTTTTGGCACCTGCATTCAAAGAAACTTCCATCGCTTCGACAAAATGCTTGTGCTTACCGCATCTTTTGTTGGAAGAAACGATAAGATCTTCACGAGCAATTCATCATCAAAAAACCCAATGATCGTGTCCATATCTTCTTATTCAAACCCCCTAGCTCAGCTCACCAGTAGGTAGGTAAGTGCCGAGACTAATAAAAATAGAGAAATAGAACAAACCCTAGAAAAGCTTTCAATTTGTCAAAACCTAGCCAAACGGAAATCAAAGGAATCGTATAATGGCTACTCTGTTTCTATACATAAGGAGATTGAGTTTTGAAAAACTTACCTTTTTCCAAAAGAAATATTGAACTATCCTTAATTAGTACATAATAGTAAATAAAAAAGTTATCGTTTTACAAATCTTAATTAATTAATAATTAATCAAGAAGGCCTCTCAAGGCAAAGGAGGGAAGATACGGGAATAAGCTGAACCGACGGCGCCATGAAGGGAAAATGGCCATTTCATACCCGTACATATCACAAAAGTGCGAATTGCTGTCTGTACAAATAAGGAGTGCCAATTTAGACATGTACCCTAATACATTTCTAATTTCATACATGTACTCATAAAATCGAGCCAATTACAAAGTCCACGTTAACAGATTTAAGTCAACCGTTAGAGATGCTGACTCAGAATCCACGTGTGTATTGACGTGCCATCGCAAATACAAAATGACGCCGTTTTGATATGTTTTCCTCGCAAAAAAATTGTGGATATTCCACAGTCTGGGGAGACTCGAATCCTTGATCTCGGACATTTCCAGCATTGGACTTAACCAATTGATCCCACAACAATACAATTATATTCTAATAAATCTAAGGTGGCATCCAAATCGGAAAAAAGTGGGAAATACACACTCCCATGGGTTGAACCCGCGTCCTGAGATTTCATAGCGTAGGACATAACCAATTGATCCCACAACATTACTCAGAAATATCACACAATTTTATTCTTATAAAGCGAAAAGATATCTAAGTCCCAGTTAAAAAACCAAAATCAATTTTAGTGTAATCAAATAATTTGATTTTATTTTCTCAAAAGTTTTTAATATTAACAGATGTATTAAAGTAGACGTAATCTAAACAATTTAGATTAAAAATATGAATTAGTTAATCTAAATTTTTTAGATTAATTAATTTTTAGATTAATTTTTTAATGAATTAAAGAAAAAATGATTTTTTTAGATTAATTTTTTTTAAATTAATTAATCTAAATTTTTAAATTAAAAAAATGTTAAATTTTTAATGAATTAATTAATCTAAAAATTAATCTAAATTAATTAATTTATTAAAATGAATTAATTAATCTAAAATTTTTAGATTACATCTACTTTAATACATCTAAATTTTTTAGATTACATCTACTTTAATACATCTAAATTTTTTAGATTACATTTACTTTAATACATCTGTTCGATCGAACTAGAGAAAACAAAAATTGATTTTTGTGATCTGTATTGATCTGTATGAATAATTGGAAATATTGTCATCTAGAGGGATTTACTAATGTTCTTGTTGATAAATATTTATCTATAAGATTATGATCATATCTATAAAACAATTATTATGTTATATTTTCAAACTATAATGATATAAAATACTCAATAACATGTCATAAAAATAGCTAATATTTTTTAATTTTTTCAAATATCTAGATATCCATCATTTTCATTTTGATAGTTTTATAAGTGATTAAAATATGAAAATTGATGTTATTATCCATAAATTTAAGCTTATGTATATCATTTGTATAAGTGATATTTTTTATAGTATGTGTAATTTATGGTCAATTATGTTTTCTAAATATTAGAAATTTAATTCTAAAACCATAAAATTTATAACATCCAAAAGTCTAATTTTGTTTTGCTAAAATTATCTCAACTAATAATTTTTAAAAATTTAAACAATTAAAATATATCAGAACCGAAAAAGTCTTTCAGATTGGCTGGACACGCAGCATCGGCGAACTGTGTGACTTGGCATCCACGTAACTTGCAGATGTTGGCGTCAGCCAGTGATGACGGATGCATTAAGATTTGGGGACATGCAACAGCTTGAACAGGCATGGTAACAGATGATGATGATGCTAATGACATAGACTGAAACTTTGTTCAATATTTGATAGAACTAGAGAGATACATTTTACATTGACCATTCTTTAACCACTTCCGGATGTTTGTTTTTTTTGTGTGTATCTAGTATATAGTATAGCACAAATCATGTAACAAATCGTTTGTGGGACCATGGGACGTACACTTTTTTGGTGGCCTTGATCTACTTAACTTTTTGTTGCATTTGATTTTTAGATGAGTTTATCGAGGAATTAGCCAACCTGTTATTGGCTAACTAAAACTATGATTAATAAGGGCAAGAGTCATAAGCACATGAAATTATAAGCTAAAACAGCAAAGGAAAGAGCAGAAATGCCCCCACACAAAAAAAAACACTATTCAGGAATCTATTCCCTGTTCTTTATTTCATCTAAGAAACAGTAACCAATAATAACATTCAAGATATTTAGTAGAAAAATCACTTCACCACACAGATCTTGATAACCGAAGCAGCTCCAATACGGTGCAGAGCCACCACAGCATCACCATGGTTACACAGTCCTTTCTCGGTCGCTGACTTCAAAGCTGACTCAATAATCTCCTCTGTAGATTCACTATCAGTTGCTTTTGCAGATCCTTCAGCCAAAACCGGAATCAGACCTCTATATATCAAACTATGCCTCGCTGGTGACTCATCGCTGCAACTCCAGTTAAAGGTATCGCTGGTGAAAACTGGAACAACCACTGATAAGATTGGAACGGCTGGTCTGTACTTAGCCACCAGTTTAGCCGTTGTACCTCCTCGGGTCAACACGATAATGAGTTTGGCTTTGGCTTTGTTTGCAGTTCGTACAGTTGATGATGCAAGACTCTCAAGTGTGCTCATTGGAAGTGGAGTTGCTCTAATCATCTCCTTGAAGATTGTGTTGTAGTCAAGCGATGATTCTGCCTCGATGCAGATTTTAGCCATTGTTTTCACAGCTATCTCAGGGTAAGCTCCTGCAGCACTTTCTCCGCTGAGCATCACACAGTCAGTGCCATCGAGAACCGCGTTTGCTACATCAGTGGCTTCAGCTCGTGTAGGTCGTGGTGATTTGATCATAGACTCGAGCATTTGAGTGGCTGTGACCACTGGTTTACCCGCTAGGTTACACTTGTAGATCATCATCTTTTGAGCCAAGAAGATCTTCTCGATTGGAATCTCCATCCCAAGATCATCACGAGCAACCATGAATGCATCGGTTTCACGCAAGATCTCATCAAAATTCAGCATTCCTTCTTGGTTCTCAACCTTAAATAAAATTTAAAATTTTTAATCACAAGCCTACCTTTAAAAAAACTTTTAGCCACAGATGAAATAAAGTGTAACTATGTACCTTCGACATCCTCATGATACTCTTAGAATGTGATCCAAGTACTTTCCGGACGTTAACAAGATCTGAACCTTTGCGAACAAACGAAAGAGCAATCATATCGATGTGGTTTGGAACACCCCATTTAAGAATATCTTCTACATCCTTGTCAGTCAATGTTGGGAGATCAACAACAACACCAGGGAGATTCACATTCTTTCTTTCACCTAGCATCGCTGTATTTTCACATCGACAAATAACAGTCCCAGACTTTGGATCACATGAGACCACAGCAAGACTTATGCTTCCATCTGCATATAGTATGGTATTTCCCCGCTTCACATCCACTGGCAACTTTTTGTAGCTCATGGAAATCGTTTTTTCATCACCCTTGATGTCATAATCCGTGGTAATTGTGATCTCCTGACCTTCCTTTAGTTTTATAGGGTTCCCATCTTTCAAGAAGCCGGTACGAATCTCAGGCCATTGTGATGTAACACTCATATTATATTTACTGAAATGGTTCTAACACAGACATAGACTCCAACTACCTAATGTTTCTCTAAGTAACACAAAAGATCTAGAAGTTGCTATTTTGAGCCAACGTCATCAATAAACATCTGTTTCACTGAGAAGAAAAACAATAATAAGCAAACTGTAAACACTAAATGCCTAGTGCTCAAACAGCAAACAAAGACACTCTTAAGATCAAAAATGTTCTGAGTCGTCTTCTTAACTTCCGTTATCATAAGATAACTTTCTTTCTCTCTACTGAAAATTCACAGCTCAACTACAAAGAGTGTAAACAGTCTAGAGCAGAATCGTAACAAAACACAATCTAGATCCTAGTTCATAAGTGAGATGAACACAATTCAAGGTTTACAAACTTGTAAAGAAATAAGTCAAGAAGAAAAGAAGAAGAGAAAGAGAGAAACCTTAGTATCAAGCATAAGAGCAGCGAGAATGCCGGTATTAAGCATAGCCGTGCGGAGATTGTCAAGAGTCTCTGATGATAGTCATGGCTGAGATAAATTGACGAGCAACATTCATGCCGGCTCTGAGCCACGTCCTTGTATAAACGGGAGGCACATTACCCGCCAATACATCATCATTCATTGGATATCTCATGGTCGTTTTCTTAACACAAAATAAAAAGAAAACATGTGCTGATGAATCCAACCATCTATATAACCATTTTTGGTCAACTACCATCTACATAACCTATCAGAGTATTAATAATTGGAGAAAAAGAGCACATTAATAATGGAAAGAAGAAGCTACGGGTTGTTTTGGTGAGCTCAAACAGGAATAGTTAAAAGAGAGGGGGATAAACATTCTTACCGATTCTTAACCACCTAGCCGCCCAGCTTCTACTTGGATCCATCACAGAGATTATACTGCAAAACAATCTTCACATCAGATAGCTAGAATTATGAATATATCAACTTAGAAAAAGAGACACAACCCACTCATTCTCTCACTTCATTTTCTAAATACAACTCTTAAAGCAGAAAGCTTTAGGATATTTGCCACTAATTATGTAACAATTGAATAACTAATTCAACATTCAACAGGAATTTGAATTCAAACAGAGCTCAGAAACAAAAAAAAAGAAACAACCTGTGATTCATAAAGTAACAATCTGTGATTCAGAAAGTAGTCTAAGTTCATCCTTAAGCAGAATCACTCCAAAGTCGAGAACTTTTCCACAACTATACTACATACATTAAAGCAAATCTTATGAAACCCTAGAAGAAGTGAATTGAAATTTGAAACAGTACCCATCAACGCAAAGACTTTTTGCCTATGGAAGAAAAAGTAAAGTAAAGGCTTAAAATTTATGAAATACCCATTGGAATTAGGGGTAGTAGTGACCTCCACCTCCACGATACGTTCGTGATCCTCTTCCATCTTGAAGAAAGGACAGTTCTCGCAACCAGCGTCCCTGAACTGTTTAAACCAAAATCAAAACAACTTATCAAACACCATATAGCTTATTAAAGAAAGAAAGAAAGAAAGAAAGAAAAGCAAAACCCTAATAAAATAGAAGAAACAGAGAAAAGAGTAGAAGAAAAAAACCTGGTCATATTAGGTCTTGACGAGTCGGAAACAAAGACAATCGCTAAGCTCATACCCGAAACTAGTCGGAATTTGTGCTGGTGATCTCTCTTCCCAAAATCCCAGTTTCTTCTTCGCTTCTTCCCCAAGTTTTTTTTTTTTTTTGATACCGGGAAACGAAGAAGACAGAGGAGGAGTCGTTCCTGGGCCGTATTTGGGCTTTTTAGTATGTGCTTTAAGAATCAGATTAACATCCCCATTAAACAACAACACTCGAATTAATTAATTAGAATATTTTAACACTCGAATTAATTAATTAGAATATTAATATACTAACTAATGAACTGTTAATTCTTCCCCCATACGTCTCTCTCGGTTTTTACGGTTCCCCATAATTCTTTTCCTCTAAATTCCATCAATTTTCTAGTTTAGCGATTGATCTTCCATCAATTTTCTAGTTTAGCGATTGATCTTAATATTATTGTTTGTGCATGATGTATCCAGTAAAACCTCTATTAATTAATAAAAACTATAAATTAAGAAATTTTGTTGGTATCAAATAGGGAAAATGTGAAAAATAGTAAAATTTGATAAAATAATAAAATAATATTTTTTTTGAAATTCTATTGTAAATTTTTTTTCTGGCAATTCTTTTGTAAAATATGGTCTCACTAATATCATAAATTAATAATCATGTAATTTTGTATATATATATATACATATATATGTTGATATAATAATTTATGCTTTAAAATTTGATTTTAATCCAAAAGCTCATATCTATAAAACAATTATTATGTTATATTCTCAAACTATAATGATATAAAATACTCAACAATATGTCATAAAAATAGTTAATGTTTTTAAATTTTTTCAAATATCTAGATATCCATCATTTTCATTTTAATAGTTTTATAAGTGATTAAAATATAAAAATTGATATTATTATTCATAAATCTAAGTTTATGTATATCAATTATACAAATGATATTGTTTATAGTATGTGTAATTTATGGTCAATTATGTTTTCTAAATATTAGAACCATAAAATTTATAACATCCAAAAGTCTAATCTTCTTTTGCTAAAATTATCTCAACTAATAATTTTTTAAAATTAAACAATTAAAATATATATATATATATCTATAATTAATAATTATTAATTAATATCACTATAAATTAATAGTATGCTTTGGAAGAACATACAACTGAAGTCTGCTTCTTAAAATTCTCACATAGTGGTGAGTTTGTGGCCTCCTCGTCACGAGACAGACCAACCATTATATGGAAGGTTTGTAATCTTAGTTTAGATGCTGGTGTTGATTCAATAAAATTTGTTTTATCAAGATTGATTCAGAGATATTTCCCCTCCCCCCCGAAGCGTATACTTGAGGGGCATGAGGAGGCTGTAATGATGGCTTTCTGGAGTCCTGACGATACAAAACTTATCTCATATGGGGAAGAGGAAGTCATAAAGCTATGGGATGCCGAAACAGGAGAATGTGTCCACACATATGAAAGAAATGTCGGATCTGTTTCATGCGGTTGGTTTAATGATGGTTTAGGCATAATAGGTCGCATGGTAAACAACGAAATATTGTTGTGGGATCTGATGGGAAGGAAGCGGTCTTCTAAGGGAACTCAGCTAGATCTCGAGCTAAATGGAAACAAAGAGGATCCAAAGCTTTCTGATGTAGCCATGACGGCTAATGGGAATCATGGCACAAATCATGTAACAAATCGTTTGTGGGACTATGGGACGTACACTTTTTTGGTGGCCTTGATGTACTTAAATTTTTGTTGCATTTGATTTTTAGATGAGTTTATCGAGGAATTAGCCAACCTGTTATTGGCTAACTTAAACTATGATTAATAAGAGCAAAAGTCATAAGTACATGAATTCATAATCTTATAAGCTAAAACAGCAAAGGAAAGAGCAGAAATGAAAACACTTTTCAGGAACCTATTCCCTGTTCTTTATTTCATCAAGAAACACTAACCAAAAATAAAATTCAAGATATCACTTCACCACGCAGATCTTGATAACCGAAGCAGCTCCAATACGGTGCAGAGCCACCACAGCGTCACCATGGTTACACAGTCCTTTCTCAGTCGCTGACTTCAAAGCTGACTCAATAATCTCCTCCGTAGATTCACTATCAGTTGCTTTTGCAGATCCTTCACCCAAAACCGGAATCAGACCTCTATATATCAAACTATGCCTCGCTGGTGACTCATCGCTGCAACTCCAGTTAAAGGTATCGCTGGTGAAAACTGGAACAACCACTGATAAGATTGGCACAGCTGGTCTGTACTTAGCCACCAGTTTTGCCGTTGTACCTCCTCGGGTCAACACGATAATGAGTTTGGCTTTGGCTTTGTTTGCAGTTCGTACAGCTGATGATGCAAGACTCTCAAGTGTGCTCATTGGAAGTGGAGTTGCTCTTATCATCTCCTTGAAGATTGTGTTGTAGTCAAGCGATGATTCTGCCTCGATGCAGATTTTAGCCATTGTTTTCACAGCTATCTCAGGGTAAGCTCCTGCAGCACTTTCTCCGCTGAGCATCACACAGTCAGTGCCATCGAGAACCGCGTTTGCTACATCAGTGGCTTCAGCTCGTGTAGGTCGTGGTGATTTGATCATAGACTCGAGCATTTGAGTGGCTGTGACCACTGGTTTACCCGCTAGGTTACACTTGTAGATCATCATCTTTTGAGCCAAGAAGATCTTCTCGATTGGAATCTCCATACCAAGATCACCACGAGCAACCATGAATGCATCGGTTTCACGCAAGATCTCATCAAAATTCAGCACTCCTTCTTGGTTCTCAACCTTACATAAGATTTAAAATTTTTAATCACAAGCCTACCTATAAAAAAACTTTTAGCCACAGATGAAATAAAGTGTAACTATGTACCTTCGACATCAACATGATACTCTTAGAATGTGATCCAAGTACTTTCCGGACGTTAACAAGATCTGAACCTTTGCGAACAAACGAAAGAGCAATCATATCGATGTTGTTTGGAACACCCCATTTAAGAATATCTTCTACATCCTTGTCAGTCAATGTTGGGAGATCAACAACAACACCAGGGAGATTCACATTCTTTCTTTCACCTAGCATCGCTGTATTTTCACATCTACAAATAACAGTCCCAGACTTTGGATCACATGAGACCACAGCAAGACTTATGCTTCCATCTGCACATAGTATGGTATTTCCCGGCTTCACATCCACAGGCAACTTTTTGTAGCTCATGGAAATCGTTTTTTCATCACCCTTGATGTCATAATCAGTGGTGATTGTGATCTCCTGACCTTCCTTTAGTTGTATAGGGTTCCCATCTTTCAAGAAACCGGTACGAATCTCAGGCCCCTGTGATGTAACACTCATATTATTTACTGAAAATGGTTCTAACACAGACATAGACTCCAACTACCTAATGTTTCTCTAAGTGACACATAAGATCTACCTAATGTTTCTCTTTAGTAACACATAAGATCTATCAATCAAGATCCTAGTTCATAAGTGAGATCAAACACAATTCAAGGTTTACTACAAACTTGTAAAGAAACAAGTCAAAGAAGAAAAGAAGAGAAAGAGAAAGAGAGAAACCTTAGTATCAAGCATAACAGCAGCGAGAATGCCGGTATTAAGCATAGCGGTGCGGAGATTGTCAAGAGTCTCTTGATGATATTCATGGCTTCCATGAGAGAAATTGAAACGAGCAACATTCATGCCAGCTCTTAGAAGCTTCTCAATCATTGTCACAGACCGAGACGCAGGTCCTAACGTACAAACGATCTTAGTCTTTGGAGTCCTCCCATCATTAGGTAGCTCCTTGAGTATCCCTTCTATGTCTATGTTGGACATTTTTTGCGTTACCTAATCAGACTCCTGCTATGAAACATTTGGAAACAGCATAATATATATACCCATCAATACAAATTCTTCGATAAAAGAATCAAAAACCTAAGATCATGATCCATCTTAAGTAACTGACAAAACCCACACAAAAAAAAAAAAAAAAAAAAACAGACTTTACATCGATTCATCGCACAAAGAGAGATCACAACTGATAAAAAGTCTACCAAACTAGGAAAAAAAAGACGGGATTTTTATAGATTCAGACGAATGAAATGAATTTTCTTTACCAGTGATCCGATCGATTTAGAGTTGGATCTAACGAATTAACGAAACAGAGATATTGAAAAACCAAGTGATGATCGGAGAGTACCTGAAAACGCAGAGGTTGCTTCTGTGGTTTTTTGTTTGGAGTGTGATGAAAGCCGCCGGAGACTCTCTAAATGTTGTTGTTAAAGTTTATAACGGCGTGCTATAACAGCCACGTGGAATTTATTAAACTGAGTGAGACCCAATTACAAGTTTTCATTTACTTATAAAAAATGTATCTTGGACTTGTTCGTTTATTTTGTTGTTTGTAATTTTGTTATATCTTATTTTATTTTTAAAAAACTCGTTGAAAATTAGTTACAGAATTATCGAACGAACATGCCTCTGAGTCATAATAGGATTAAAAATGCCATTATTCTAACAAGAAGAATATGCTTTTGGATCTAAATTCTAAAGAGTTGTGTACTCTTTCGAGAAGGTCTAAGCTTTTGATATGTAACGCAACCTTTTTATAGATTTAGACTTGTCTTCTCTAGATCTTGACTAGACAAGTTTCTTCTTTCAGTTCTCTCATTAGAGGATTTTTGTTTTTTTTTAAGACTTACAAGGAAGAAACCTAAAGGAGTCTTGACTTAAAGAAGATAGATACAAAATAACGTAGCACCTTATCAATGTGTACATGAAGCTTAAAATGAGAAAGAGCACTACTTGGTCTTGTATTCTTGCCTTCTTCATGATGGTTTTGCTTCACATGCGTTTCGGCAGAACATATTGTACATGCTCTTCTTGGCATAGGATCTGCCAGTATTCAACACAACGCACAGTTTGAAAAAACAGAAATCAAACATATTAAAGCTACTAATGTGTTTCCAAGTCTGGTTTCAAGTAGTTTACCTGCATTTCCTCAGGGAGTGGCTCTGACACCGCAAGAGTGTAGCAACCAGGAGCAAACTTCCCTGTCAAAAGTTGGCGACATCATACAATCAGCAAATCAAACAAGAAGCCAAAGTGTCTTGAATCTCTTTAGATCTAAAGTCCATATTCCAATAAACAGGAGACACATTACACATTACAAATTACGTCATCACTCATTGGATATCTCATGGTCAATTTCTTAACACAAAATAAAAAGAAAAGATGTGCTGATGAATGTAACAGTAATCTAACCATCTATATAACCTATCAGAGTATTAATAATTGGAGAAAAAGAGCACATTAATAATGGAAAGAAGAAGCTACGGGTTGTTTTGGTGAGCTCAAACAGGAATAGTTAAAAGAGAGGGGGATAAACATTCTTACCGATTCTTAACCACCTAGCCGCCCAGCTTCTACTTGGATCCATCACAGAGATTATACTGCAAAACAATCTTAACATCATTAGCTAGAATTATCAAAAAACATCAACTTAGACAAAGAGACACAACTCACTAATTCTCTCACTTCAATTTCTTAATACAACTCTTAAAGCAGCAAGCTTTGGGGGTATTTGCCACTAATTATGTAACAATTGAATAACTAAATCAACAGGAATTTGAATTCAAACCGAGCTCAGAAACAAAAAAAAAAAAGCAACAATATGTGATTCAGAAAGTAGTCTAAGTTCATCCTTAAGCAGAATCACTCCAAAGTTGACAACTTTACCATAACTATACTACACACATTAAGTAGTCTAAGCTCATCCTTAAGCAGAATCTCTCCAAAGTTGAGAACTTTACCATAACTATACTAGAGTAAAGCAAATCTTTTGAAACCCTAGAAGAAGGGAATTGAAACAGTACCCATCAACGCAAAGACTTGCCTAAGGAAGAAAACTAAAGTAATGGTTTAGAGTTCATGAAATACCCATTGAAATTAGGGGTGGTGACCTCTACGATACGTTCGTGATCCTCTTCCATCTTGAAGAAAGGACAGTTCTCGCAACCAGCGTCCCTGAACTGTTTGAACCAAAATCAAAACAACTTATCAAACACCATATAATCTTATAAAACAAACAAAGAAAGAAAAAACAAAACCCTAATAAAATAGAAGAAAGAGTGAAAAGAGTAGAAGAAAAAAACCTGGTCATAGGTCTTGACAAGTCGGCAACGAAGACAAGCCCTAAGCTCATGGCCGAAACTAGTCGGAATTTGAGCTGGTGCGCTTCCCATTATCGCTTGTTTTTCTCAATCACTTAGCTCTCTCTCGATCTCTCTTCCTAAATCCCTCAGTTTCTTCTTCAGTCTTTAATAACCACCGGGAATGGAAACGAAGACCGAGGAGGAGGAGGAGGAGGAGTCTTTTCCAATTTCCAGTAATTGGGCCGTATTTGGGCTTTTATTTATGGGCTTTTAATATCATATTAACCATCCATTAAACAACACTCGTTATCAAACGCATCAACAAGTGTTATTAATTTTAGTTTGATTGATCATTACTTGTGATAGTTTGAATGTTTAATCTCATCGCTAATTCTATGTACCTTAAGTCTCTTTTGATGAAACGGCTGTTAAATTTTGGTACTAGAGCAAAAAAAATCTATAAAATTTTTCAAGATGGTAAATATTAATTACCATGCTTGAGGAGTCCAGAATTTTTTTTTTGCCTCTTGCTTTTGAAAAGAAGCTCAAGAATGAGCTTCTAGGGAGAGCTCTTCCAGATTCTAATAAAGATACATTAACGATGATTTCATAATGTTCCTCCAATCTCTCAAAAATTCATATATGTATATAAATAAATTAATGGATATGTATATCAGTAAAGTCATTGAAAATCACAAACTAAACCACAACCGTCATCAAAGAGATCAAAAGTAATATTATTGGATGGTTCTTAAAATTCTCACATAATGCCACTACTAAGAAAATAGTGTTATTGCAATGATATTTTTGCAATGATTGTATTCGTTAAAATTTTGTACTAGATACCAAAGCAATTCTTCAACTTTTGGTTGATATCGAGAGGAACAATTTTCTCATGAAGAATTTATTGAGCAATCTCTCAATCTCTTGTGTTCCCTTTTATTGGGAAGTTGATTGTAACCGTGGGGAGAGATTGGAGTATATTGGTTGTTGCCCCAAAAATCTGGACTATCAAGATGAGGATCAGAACAGGAGAAGAAATTAACATGTTTCTGCTTTCAGAAGACAGTACAAGAATTCTTGTGAATATTAAAGGAGGCGATACCAATTCTATTCATCTCTATTCTATTGTGAATATTAAAGGAGATGAGTTTCACGTAGAAGACGGCGAGGAACCTGGTGGGTTTTTGAGATCATGCTTCTCCCATTGAACTTTCCAAGATGGTAAACATTACCATTTTAGGCATGACTTGGCTATGGACCGATCACTTGGACCAAATATTACCATTTATCCCAAATAAATATAATTAATTAAAAATAAAAAAGATGACAGATCAAATATAAAAAAATCTAGAAAAATAAATGAAATCTATTCAAATCAAAACGAAAAAAAGTAAAAATAAAAATTAACTGCTAATATAATATAGTTTATTTTCTTCTTTAATTTTATATTGTCATGCCATTGATTTTAAATAATTATTAGTTTTTAAAAAAATATTTTCTCTCTCTAATAAATTAGGGACGAAAATTACAAAATATATTTTTAAAAATATAAACAAATCAGAATTTCAAAAACTAAGATTTTATATCCAAGTAATCAATATAATTATTTTTAATAACAAGATTTCAAATATTTTGTTAAAATTCCAAATTATGATTCTCATATCATGATATCATCTTTATTTTATTTTATTTACAAAATTTTTGGAATTTTTATATAATACTTATGATTAATAAAATGAAGATTTTTTTCTACATATGTTGTGATTTGAACTTTTAAAAACAAAGATATATTACTCGATCTATGAAAATAAAATGCGTGTTTTAATTTTCACATTGACGGATTGGTAAATCTAAATTTATATAGCTGATAAATTAATAAATTTGATTTGTTGATAATTATAATATTAAAATTACTACTTCATATTTCACAAAAAAATGATGCAAATACAACAAACAAACAATATAAAACTGTAATATATATATGTCAAAAATAAAATACTATAATATTCTAAAATAATTAGTATTCAAAAAAACATATATAGATTTACAGAACAATTAAAAATAAATATTATTTCAAACAAAATAATTTATTTTGAAAAATATAACTATAACTTTTATTATCCTATTATAATTTTTTTTAAAAAAATGTTAGCACAGAATATTGCCTAGTTATTGTGTATTTATATTTGCGGGTCAAACTAGTCGTTTTACTATCTACAAAACTAGCAAAAATAATGTTTTCGGTAATCAGTACATAAACTGTTTTAATTTTTGGTCCATCAGAAAGAAAATACTTTGTGCCCTTAATTACCGAACCGGAAGATATGATATTTGTTATGCTTACGATAAATAAACAAATTTTGCAATAAAAGAAGTAAGTAAGTAAATTATATTTTTTTTTTCAAATGATAATAGTAATTAATAAATTAAAAGTTTACTCTATGACTTTTATGTTCAAATTTATGGTTATTAGCCAATTAGTTTAATGGATATGCGATCTGGTGTTGGCTCAAATTTTTTTACTAATACCACAACTATAAAACATGATTTAATTAAATAGTAAGTATAAATATAACGACCAAAATTTGTCATGAATTGGGACTAATTAATATGTTCCATAAGCTGGTGGTCAATCATGCTCTGGTTATTAACATTAGTTCCAATTTTTAAATTTCAATCAACTTAATCCAAAAAAAAAAAAACAACAAATAAATGCTTGTTTCTAGATCAGCGTAATCATATATCTTGTTCATCTAGATTAACATAAAGAGAAACATTATTATTATTATTATTATTATCAATATTCGAAATGGAAAAAGAAAGAAAAAGATACATTTATTGGATTAATAAGAAACAAAAGTTAGCAAAGACGAGTGCAGTAGCAGCGGCGATGAAAGCCATGACAGTGACCACCAGAAAAGCCCTCGGTACGGCAAATCATGGCACAGTTGTGGTCGCTCCAACACATGCGCTTGAAGTGATGGCTCTTTGATTGGCACATCCTTCCCTCAATCCCAATCTCCTCTAATTAATCAATCAAAATTAATGGATATATCAAATGCAACATATATGTTATAAACACTCTGTGCATTGTAAGTTTTACGTATACTGATTTGAAAACATATGTATACAAAGGTTTAAAACTCATGTATAATTGCTCTTAAACCGAGTTATAATTTATATACGTAAAAATAAAACTTACGAGATGAGAAGAGAACGAGAAGCAAGAAGAACATTGCCAAAAACTTGTTCTCCATTTAAAATCCTACGATATTAGAGAAACTTTTTTTGTTTTTCTTGTATATATTGAAAACGTAAGAGGTGAATTGAGCAAGAGCTACCTCTCCATGACTCCGTATATATAGTAGAGTTTCATATCTAGTTTGGTTAGGGTTTTTTTTTGTTTTTGGTTACATAGTGTAGGTAAGGTTATTTTATTAACAACTATATTTTGACGATTTGTATTAAAATCACCTAAACATTGAGTCTTAAACAATTTGTTGATCTAGTTACTTATATCTTAATCTTTCCGTTTCAAAGCAAAAAGCCATTTAACTTTGTTTAATTAATGATCATCGTCTATTCGTTTTTATAAGAAAGTATCTAGTCTATCTATTTTTAATATTAACAATAATAATAAAATTTAATGTGTCTATTAGTTTGGACATAGAAATATATATGACATTTGAAACAAAGAGAAAACTGTAGTACGATATGATTGGTTCGATGCTATGAATATGCGTGGGATAAACGATGAATTGCATACAGCATATATACACACAATAAAACAAAACAAAATGCAAAAAATAAGTGTTTACTAAATATACTTCCATTAAACATTGTGAACTTAAGATTGGCAAGAGGGACAATGGTCGGCGAATAGCAACAATTTAACACAAGTAAAGAAAACTTGAACTTTCTTATGGGGAAATGGTTTACAGACAGGGCCAGTCACGTGCTTTGTCTCTACTGGACAGTGGGAACTGAACTGCACAGTTTACCACTCACACAGTCTCACCCATCACCCAAACGCACTTTGCTAGTCACGTGACTAACAACATTATTTTACTTACTATATCAGGCAAGACAAATATATGGGCCTTTAGACGAGTAGAGAGAGATGAAACATTACTAAAGCCCATACTATGTGAAACATACATACAACCAAGAAACTCCAATTTTGGCCCTTGACAACAATAAGAAGAAAAAAAATCAACTTCAGTTCATCTTAAACTTTAAATGCATTTATGCACATTTGAACTCCAATGATGATGCAACAATTTTATTACTGTAGTATAAACCATTATGTTACATATCAATATGTAATGTATGTCATAGCCTCATAGGTTTTGCGTTTCGATGTTAGAAATTATTCTTATTGAATGTGATAATATGTAAACAAAAACAAACACAAAAATACAACTGTGGACTGGAAACAACTAATTTCCTACTTGATGCGTTACGAACCATGATTGATTACAGTTTGCAGATACTTTTTAAATAAATGATCCGTGTACTACCAACTACAACAAATAGATCTCACCATTTTTTAAAAATAGTTTTATTTGTATCTGTAATAGTTAAATCTGCAAGAATTAAGCTACATTACAAATTTAAAGAGTTCATTTGAAAAGAATACAAAACAATATTATCCACAAGCCTAAAATTATTGATCACCATTCTTTTGAATTTATTTAACGTATGAGAAAGTGTATGTAGAGCAACCAACCCCACGTGGTTGTCAATAGATTGGCCCATAGTTACGGAAAACAACTTCACATGATGAGATGTATCCTTTTATTATTATGGGGTCATACATATTTTTCATCAAAACCTTATTATATAATACAAGGTTTGACAATTGAACCATGTTATATTTATTACAACATGAAGGATGGTTATGAATCAATAAGTCTTTGTCATGTGATGGCCGGCTTGACTGCTCCAAGTGTAAGTAAACTCGTAGTTATAAAATAATGTAAATTAGTAGTAACGTATACTTAGTAATTTATGACTAATCCAAGTAATCAATGGGGTTTTGTCTCTTTTAAACCGACCTTGACCATGCGACCAACACAAGAAGAAGATTAAACAAATAGTATTATTAGCATCCATCTGTAAACAGCTGAAATATATTTTGAACGTTATAAATTTGGCATAAATCTAACGAGTAAAGTAAGAAACAAGGAAGACTAATTTATTACTAGTATACAATTAGATAATTATTAAAATACAATTAGAGAGAATGATTGATTATTGACCGTTAGATTAAAACTGAAGCTGGTCATCGGAACTAGCAAACCCTCCTCTGCACGTGCCTCACTTCCATACCCATCTCCTCCGTTCACTCCTCCATCATCGATACATACACACCGTTACATACACCATGAGTGTAAGTATACGCGCAGGTGTCGGGAGCACTCTCAGATCCCTATGAAAACTAAACGCTTTATAAGAAGATGAACCATTTTCTAAAACGAACCCAACTCCAAGTGTGAGTGACACATTCTCAACGAGATCGTGCTCCTACACAACACACAGTCACAGACACAACTTTTGGAGATGGACAAGTATGAGGTAGTGAAGGATTTGGGAGCTGGGAATTTTGGTGTGGCTCGTCTTCTTAGACACAAAGAGACCAAACAACTCGTTGCCATGAAATACATCGAGAGAGGTCGCAAGGTTTGATCTTTATTTTCTTCTCTCTTGTGTTTCTCAGGAAAGTTTTGTTTTTTCTTCTTCCTTTATTATAATCATCAAAGGGTTTGATTTTTTAGACTTGAAGTTACTTTGATCAGGTGAAAGTCTTCAAATTTTGGGATGATTGAGAGATTTGTAATACGTTGGTTTGCAGATAGATGAGAATGTGGCGAGAGAGATTATCAATCACAGATCACTTAGGCATCCAAATATCATCAGATTTAAGGAGGTTTGTTGATATTTGTCTGCATAGTCTCTTAGTATTTTTAACTTTGAGTAAGGAATTTTTTAAAAACAGAGTGATTTTGTAGGTGGTTCTGACTCCAACTCATCTTGCTATTGTGATGGAGTATGCTTCTGGTGGAGAGCTCTTTGAACGAATCTGTAATGCTGGTAGATTCAGTGAAGCTGAGGTGTGATATTGTCATCTTCTTTCTCTAAAATTTTCTGACTTGGTTTGACTGATTCTTGATTTATGAATCTCCATCTTGCTATTTTTCTCAGGCTAGATACTTCTTTCAGCAGTTGATTTGTGGCGTGGATTACTGTCATTCCTTGGTATTTATACATCCCAAGTCTCAATGAATGTGAAAGGAGAGATCTTTGCTTCGTTTTGTATTAATCTTTTTATTTGTTACTGTAGCAAATCTGTCATAGAGATCTGAAGCTTGAGAACACATTGCTTGATGGTAGTCCTGCGCCTCTTTTGAAAATCTGTGATTTTGGTTACTCCAAGGTCATTCATTCATTCATTCATCAGTCTCTATTTCTTCTTTTGTTTCAGTTCTGGTTCCCATCATTTTGATCTCATAAGTTATATTCTTCTTGTGCAGTCATCTCTGCTTCACTCTAGACCTAAATCAACTGTTGGTACTCCAGCTTACATCGCACCTGAAGTTCTTTCCCGAAGAGAATATGACGGAAAGGTAATGTTACTTATGTCTTCTTCAATGGTTTGATCCTTATTTGTCACTTGTTAATGGAACTCTTTTGGTGTTTTGTGTTATGTAGCATGCGGATGTTTGGTCCTGTGGTGTGACTCTCTATGTGATGTTGGTTGGAGGTTATCCGTTTGAAGACCCTGATGATCCGAGAAACTTCAGGAAAACAATCCAAGTATTAACCCAACCCCTCAATTTCCTCACAGCGTCTTTTTCACTTCAGTTCTTCTACTAAGTGTTTTATGATGTTATGACAATGTCCTGCAGCGTATAATGGCTGTCCAGTACAAGATCCCGGATTATGTTCACATATCGCAGGAGTGCAAACACCTTCTCTCTCGCATATTTGTCACTAATTCAGCTAAGGTACATTCTCATTTTTCTGAGTTTAAGCTGTCTTTTCTATGTTTCGATCTTTTGATGAGATGTCTTCCAATTTTGCAGAGAATCACACTCAAAGAGATCAAGAAGCATCCATGGTATTTAAAGAACTTGCCAAAGGAGCTTACAGAGTCTGCTCAAGCGGCGTACTACAAGAGAGAAACCCCGAGCTTTTCTCTCCAAAGCGTTGAGGACATAATGAAGATCGTTGGAGAAGCAAGGAGTCCAGCTCCGTCGTCTAATGCTGTCAATGGCTTTGATGAAGATGAAGAAGATGTGGAGGAAGAGGTTGAAGAAGAAGAGGAAGAGGAGGAAGAAGAAGAGGAAGAGGAAGAAGATGAATACGAGAAGCATGTCAAAGAGGCGCATTCTTGCCAAGAGCCTCCCAAAGCTTAATAAATGTCTCACTCTGTTGTTTTGATATTCAGTCTCCTTTATCTTTACCTTAATGTGAATTCAAAGTTTCAAAATTTATCTACGCTATTGACTAAATCAGTTACCGTACAACATAAAGGCAACATTTGAACATTCGGCTTCAATACATGAGCAGAAACAGTAACACAAGTTTGAAGTTGAAGGAAGTACTTTACTCGTATACATAACCAGATCTCGTCGTTCGTGCTATATTCTAAATTCACAACACTAGAGAGGGAGAGAAGGAGAGAGCAGTACACACAACACAAACTTTTTCGATCTGTAAATAACCTAAAGAAACGAGCGCGAAAGAATACATATATATGATGGATGATGAGAGCTTTGGTTGTTTCAGTCACTGAAGTCTATGCTTCCACTGCGTGAGCTGCTGCCATCGCGGCTATGCAAAGAAAGGCCTCTCATATGACCTGGTAAACCGGAGGCACCGTCAACTTTCTTCTCCTTGAAGAATTTTTCCCTCTCAACGTGTTTTGCAGGTGGTGGTGGAATCACAACAGGTGGGGATTGCGAATGGCTATCACCGGATTGAGAACGACTATCACTACCACGTGATGCCTCCTCTGATGGTAATGGACGAATAAGTGGACGGTTAAGTCTTTCGTTATGGATTGCTGATCCAGGTAGGCCTTGTGGAGGTGATGGCTCTTCTTCATCCTCAGGCATTGCTCTAGCTTTCCCTTTTCGCAATCTGAAAGCATATATTCACATGGATCCTTAGTCTTAGCATCATGCATAACCATTTTTGGTTCCAAGAACTTATGAAGCAATCAACTATGTAATTCGCGATTAAGTAATTTGAGGGGACAGACCTTCTGAATAACTGCTCAGGCTCTTCTTCCTCATCTTCTTCCTCAAGCTTAAGATGGGCTTGGTTAGAAATGGAGCTGCTTGATTCGGTATTTTTTGCTTTAGAAGCCTTTAGCTCGGGTTTCTGGTGACCATTTAAGATAGGACGGACAGGTTCGAGATTGGAATTATATCCATTGGATGTAGTAGACCTGCTAGGAACTGTGATTCTACCAGACAGCAAATCTTCATGTCTATTGAGAATTCTCTGAAGTTGCTCATTCAATTCAATTGCTTTAGAAACTGCTTTTTCATCCCTGCATAAACAAAACTGGTTGACATACTTGAAAAGACAAATTCTATTAACATGCCCTCTAAACCAAGAGAGAGAGGAGATTTGCCTTGATGTCATGACGAGGTGCATTACGCGCTCTTTCTGAAACGAACATTGCTCGACAAGATCAAGAGTAAACTCATCTTTCGCCCCCTGGATAAATAAAAGTGGATCAAACTGGTGTTATTCTTAGGTTGAGAGATTAGAAAGGGAGCTTAAGAATGTCTGTTTATTGGAGGTAACTATACGAAGTCAAGAGGTATATTATATACCTCAGGATTTTGAGAATCGACTGCGTCAAGCACTTCCTTCAAAACTTCTAATGCAGTACTAGCCTTTTGTAAAATGCTATAAGAAAAGAGATAAAACCGCATAAGATCTCTTAACAGTAACTAAAACTTTTGATAAATGACATGTGGGGAAGAAGATACCTCGAAGGAGAGACAGTTTGAGATTCTCGCAGCTGAGTAGTAGCAGGCACCTCATTTCTAGCAGATGCAAGTTGTTCATTGAGCGTATTTCTTGGAACAGCTTGAGCAGTGACCACGACTGGTGTAGTATTAGGTCTTTGGGTAAATTTAACTCCTGCGTGCTGGAGGTAACAGAAGATAACAAGAAGAAAAGCTCTCAGTCTTATCTAATTTCGAATCTACAACAACAGAATCACATAATTCGAATGTTCATGTTTTAAACTCACCACTAAATCACAGTATGCTGTATAATACTGAGGGAATTTTCCTGAAGCGCCACCAAGGGATGTTTGAGTTGCATCAAGAAGAAGAAAAATCCTCTCTCTTACAGGCAAATCCGACTAAAAAGTGTTCGAAAATGCCAACCAAACAATATGCAAACTAAAATAAGCAGCTTAACTCTCAAAATGGTAGAGAAGTAACATCCAGAAACAGAGATGGACATACTTTTTTCTTTACTATCTTCACAAGTGTAGGGAGTACACCTGTATCTATAACCTGCTTATGAATATTCTCTCCAATATTATTCATCAACATCTCCAGCAACTGCAAGAACAAAGAAAACAACAGGTTATGTTACAAAAGCGTTCAGAACTCAGAAGTACTGACATTTTCATAAAGCATGATTCTTCAGAATAAGATAGATCTGGACCAGGAACCTACCTGGACAGCATATAATTGAGTATTTGGGTTCTTGCTTCCCAAGCGTTTTTTAATAGCCTTGATAACATCTTTTGCTTGCCTGTTTAGAATAGAAGAACTCGTTATCAGAAGAAATAAAGTAAAAGTGTGTCGAAGACAATGCAAAAGTAAAGCATTTATTTATCTCAATTATTGAGGATGATTAAACATCATACCAACAACAATTTAAAATCAGTAAAAATATCATTCTTTTAAGCTATATATTATGCACTAGTGTCCTGATTTTATTAGAAAATTGGAAAATTCCTGGGTCATCATACCTTTCGTCTCGAGCAGCTAGTTCACAGATCTCAATGTTTTTGGCCCAGTCCACATCAGCAAGCTTCTCACTTGTTGCAGAACTTACAAGCTCCGCAGCCATTTTTTTGGTTATCTGCGTGAGCCAGGGATAATTAGCACCTAAAGATTCTCAGCATGATCAACCATGACACATTTTGCTGACTTCAAGATCAGATACTTAGTTCATGCTAAGCAAAAGAAGAGAAAAGATGTGTTATATAGCTATGCTAAACAAGAACATGAAGTGCAGCCAAAAAAGTGTGGTCGAACAGAATATAAAGGTTCAACAGATCATATAACAGGCTTTGAAGCTTTTATGTATTGATTGGGAGCTAGATCGGTAAGGGAACCTACATTTGACTGTTAAATTGGTTTTGCTTCCAAGTACAGATTTGAATGCACAATAGCTGCTAAGCTGCAATCAATGAGATCATGTCAGACAGGGCAAAAGAAATCAAATGCTAACTATCTGGCTTATATCTCAGCCACAAAAATCATCAACTGAATTCACTAAGGAAAATACTAGACTCAGGACCTATCTATTCCAAATTACGCAAGTCTAGACAAAGCCTAAGCTCCTTCTCCCTCTCTCTTTTCTTCCCTCTACTTTCAATAAAAAACCCCCATAGACCCATGAGAATACCAAAGATAGTTAAAAAAAAAGACGATACAAAACACACTTGGCAACTAGAGAGCTAAGAGAAAAAAGCTTTCAACTTACACTTCCTTAAGCATGAAATGTTCAAAAATCAGTCAATCTCAAATCCAAGAAAAAATGTCTAAAAGGACAATAATAATAAACTAAACCACAAGACAGAGAAAACTAATAAGAAGCTGGACCTCCCTTCCGATAAAAAGAAAAAGTTATCATTTTTCTCTATTTTTAGTGTCTCTCTATATCGAAGAGATCACTAAAAACGATAAAGGTTCATCCTTTTGATCACAACAACACATACCCAAATCTAGGAAAAAGACATACAAACCCGATCACGAAGAAGACGGAATACATTTATACAAAAATGGATAAATTGATCCAAATAAACAAAAATATCTAGCTGTGGGAAACAATCAGAGCCCAAAAATAGATCTTAAAAAATCAGAAAGCAAACATATGAAACGGAACCAACAATCAAGTGGATAACGATAGAGTAAAAAACAAACAAACCCTAACTCACCTGAGAAGACGACGGACGGAGAGGATAACTAAAAGGAGATATTATAACAAGAAAGTTAAGTAAGAGTTTGATAAACCCTAATCAGCTTTTGAACATTTCAAAGAGACGTAAAGAAGACGAAGAAGACGAAGACAGAGCCAGATCGGTGTGACACGGCAAACAGAAAAAAAAAAATGAAAGACGAAGCCTTTGTGTTGCGCCTCTTCTTCTTTCACCGATTTAATCAGATTGATTTATTTCCTTAAACTAATCGTAAAAAAACAGTGATTTTTCTTTTGTACTGATTACTTTTTTTAATTAGAGAGATTAGATTAGTATAATCTCTTACAGTTAATTACTTTTTATTTATTAAAAGAAAAAAGGTAAAAAAAGGAAAAATCAAAGGCTGAAGCAGGACAGAGCACCGCCATGAGGGATCTGTCTTGGTAAAGTGTTGTTTGGCGCGGGGAAAAGAGATTATATTAAAGTCACGCGCTTCTCTGCTTTTACCAGAAACTGACAGCCTGGTCGACTGCCACGTGTTATTCTCCCTTTTTATTACCACATCCCATAAACAAACAAATCTCTTGGAGTATAACTTTTTACTTTTCATGAATGGTCCGTGATTTTCATTGGTATCCAGTATAAGTCCCTTTAAAATTTAATATCTGTTAATTTCTACCCAAAAAAAAGAAGGATGCGATAATTTTGTAATTTCTTCATTTTCCGAAATCTCTTACTTTGATATTTTGCCAAAATGTTTAAAAAATAATTTAATACCGGTAAATTTCATATACATATCAAATTCATTTAAAAATAATTATCTACCTATAATTTTGTTTGCTAAAAACAAAACCGATGTATAGTTAACCAACTTTAAAAACTCTTAACTACCAAAGATTGAATTTATTAAGTAGAAAAAATAAATTTGATATTTTCATATAATATAAAATATCAATGTCCAAAATTATTAGTAATATCTTCATAAATTAATTTTAATTTGTAATTGAGTAATGTCTAGAATATTTTGATACATTTTATTTTATATATAAGTATTATGATCACTTAAACGTAAAATTATCTTATATGATGGTATTGAATATAAACTTCAAATGTGTTGTGTATTGCTAGTCTTTAATACTATGATCATGTATGTAAAATAACATATTTTCTAATAAAATTATTCACATATTTGTACTATGTATTTCAGATTGAAACCAATAATGAGTTTAACAAGTATTTTCACTCCAAATAACATTTTCTCCAAAAAAATATAGTTTTAGTTTAAATCCAACAACTTTTCAATTTCATCCGCAATCTTTTCACTTTTCCCAAATTTTTGATTTAGGATGACGATAAACATTTTTTGCAAGACTGAAAATGATTATAAAATATAGAACTTAGTAGTGTATGGCTGTATGCTATAGCAATCAGATTAATTGCATAAATACATATTGATTATGTTATTCTTTGATTAATCATACTACAAATCAAGCTCATATGTCATTGTACTGATTTTGGTCATATTAGGAATAAATAAACTTATGTTAATACACAACCTAAGGAAATATATATTTGACAATTATTAAATCAAATACTAAGGGTCCAAAATTATTTGTAATTTGTTCATAAAAACAACACTTTGCTCTTATCTCAAACAACCACATTTTTTTTTCCATTCATAATGAATTGTAATGTGTGAGATATTCCAAAAGATATTAAATCAGTTTTGAGTATGGTATTAGACAAAATCCATAAAGGTCAGGTGAATCTAAGAAACCGATTTATGTTTTGTATGCATATGCATTTTCATGATTAGTAAACAATATGCATTTTCTTTATAAATGAATACATTAATAAATAACTGAAAATACATACAATCTAATTTTATCATTTATATTCTGGTGACAATATTGATTCTATCAAAATCTTAACATACCTTCTATCAAATTATAATTAAGTTGACTTTTCAAGTGAAAAACGAAAACAAATTATGTCAGGAAAGATTATTAACAACTAAAGATTTTCATATAGTTCGGCAAAATACTAAAAAAATTGGGATTGAGTAACAAATACTACTAAAGTATTGATTATTGAAGTTGTGAATGATTACAAGAGTTGCAGTTGGGTTGTGTGAATGTTAGGTGAATTACAAACATGGTAAACCAGTTAGGTCATAATAAATCATCTAGAACAATAATTAAAATACAATCACTAACCATAATTTATGGTCCAACAATTCAAAGCGTTAATGGAAAAAACGATCTGTCGTTTCCATATTCCACAACACAACGATACCTCGTCGTTTTAGGATTCATTTCTTCCAACAATACAAAACCAAAGAACGACCTGCCGTTTTCATATTTTTTTAAAGAATAGCGGTATACGTCGTCGTTTTTTATGGTTCTTCACTGAAACTCTCAAACACTTTTGACTGAACCCTTTCACTAGCCTCTAGTTTTATCGGTCACCGGCGACGGCGAAACTCCATAATTACAAGTAAAAGTCATGCCTTTGAAGTTTCCTCTCCGAATACGATTCTTCACTCATCCTCTTCCGGGTACTCATCTCTCTCATAATCCCTCTAGCTACGTCCCTTTGCTCTTCCGGATATTCTCATCTAGATTGAATTACTTCGAATTCGGGTCTCGCATCAACTTCTCAACTCGTCCGAACAGAGACCAACCCGAATTCGAACGGCGGAGTCGAGATGGAGGCTCGTCAAAGAGCTTGATCGAAGACGAAGAAGAGCTCAGCAATTGGGTTAGCGGTTTTAGAACCGGATCGTCGCGTGGACTTGTCGCGAGTGACGATCAGGATTCGGGTCCAAACGTAGAGGATCGTAGCAGAGGGAGAAACCAAGACATAAGGGGAATTCGCAACCAAGTTGATTCCTTTAGAGATAATAAGTGGTATGGTGGAAGTGGATTGAATGGTCGGATTCAGGGGAAGAGTAGTGAAGCGTCTAAGAGAAATGAGACAAGTTTTAGGAGAGATAGAGGTAGAGAAGACTATAAGAGTTTAGGGAAGCGGGATGATCGTCTTCTTGAAGATGAAAGTAGTGATGAGGATGTGAAGAGTTTAGCAATGGGAGGTATTGGGGATTTGCTTAGTGAAGAAGATGAGGAAGAGGACGAAGATTATGAATTTCTTAAGAAGAAAGCTGTTTCTGCTTTTGGGTTTGATAAGGAGAATGCTGTAGTAGCGGATCAAGCAAAGACTGCTGATAACTCTTATTTGACTAAGACAAGGTAACGTTGTTGTATATGTAGTTTCTTTTGTGTGCTGTTGAATTAGAAGACAAGAGTTAGGTTGCTGCAGAAGTTTCATTACTTTTACTCTGATCACTTGGTAAAATGTTTCTTTAACAGATTCGATCAGTATCCATTGTCTCCCTTGTCGCTAAAAGCAATCAAGGAAGCTGGATACGAGACAATGACTGTTGTGCAGGAAGCTACTCTTCCTGTAATTCTCAAAGGTATGTGTTTCTCTTATATTTCTTTTATTGGTGCTTATTGGATCAATGTTGCAGAAAGAAAACAACACCATGATTTAGGAAATTGTGATTCTACCATGGTGCTTTATATGATCACGACCTGTTTCACTCTAGCAATCCAGTAGTAGAAATATATAACTTATACATTTTTCTTTTAAGTCCTTGGTTTCTTTGCTGTTCTGTTTTGTCCAGGTAAAGATGTCCTAGCTAAGGCCAAAACAGGAACTGGGAAAACTGTAGCGTTTTTGGTGAGACATACCATACACTAAGTTGGCCAATTTGGTAATGGATGGAACCTGTATTTGGGATCTGTGCTTATTTTGCTGATGTTTATTTTCAAGCTTCCATCAATTGAAGTAGTTGTCAAATCTCCTCCTACGAGCCCGGATAATAAGCGACCCCCAGTTCTTGCGCTTGTGATATGCCCAACTAGAGAACTTGCTAATCAAGCTGCCACAGAAGCAAACACCTTGCTAAAGTATCATCCAACTATTGGTGTTCAAGTTGTGATTGGAGGCACAAGACTTGGTTTAGAGCAAAAGCGTATGCAAACAAATCCGTGTCAGGTGAGTATTGTTTCCTTTAGTTTATATAGTTGAGGCTCATATTTGGAGCAAATCCTTAAAGTTCCTCCAATATCGTAACTGTAATTTGAAACTTCCAGATTTTAGTGGCTACACCTGGAAGGCTCAAAGACCATATCGAGAACACGCCAGGATTTGCGACAAGGTTAAAGGGTGTGAAAGTCCTTGTGCTTGATGAAGCTGACCATCTTTTAGACATGGGTTTCCGCAAGGACATTGAGAGGATAATTTCCGCTGTTCCTAAGGAGAGACAAACTTTTCTGTTTTCTGCCACAGTACCTGAAGAGGTCTGTCTCATTTTCTTGCATAATTAGTTTGATTTTTGTTGTCATAGTCCCTTGTTGTAGTGGTCTTGATTCGTGTTGTTTTTTTCTGGTGTAAAGGTTCGCCAAATATGCCTTGTTGCTCTGAGGCGGGATCACGAGTTTGTCAACTGTGTTCACGAAGGCACTAGTGAGACGCATCAACAGGTCAGACAAACGCACATGATTGCATCTCTGGACAGACATTTTTCTCTTTTGTACACACTTCTTCGCGGACACATAATGGATAACGTGGACTATAAGGTACAAAAATCTTCCCAGCGCCTGTCGCAGACCCTTGTGACTATTGTTTCTCTTTCTAACTCATGTTCCTGAAGGTCATTGTCTTCTGTACGACTGCTATGGTTACAAAATTAGTGGCTGATCTACTTGGTGAGCTAAACTTAAATGTGAGAGAGATCCATTCTAGAAAACCACAGAGTTACAGGACAAGGGTTTCTAATGAGTTCCGAAAATCTAAGGGTTTGATTCTGGTAACTTCTGATGTATCTGCTCGAGGAGTCGATTACCCTGATGTGACTCTTGTTTTACAGGTAAAATCTATCATACAATATTATAATACTCTTACCTAAACTTTAACTAGAAACTGTTTTTCTTGAAGTTTAACAGAAATTGTATACATTTGTTTACTTCTACAGGTGGGATTGCCAAAAGACAGAGAACAATATATACACAGACTGGGTAGAACCGGGAGAAAAGGAAAGGAAGGAGAAGGCATATTGTTGTTGGCACCATGGGAGGAATACTTTCTATCATCTCTTAAAGACTTACCCATCACTAAGTCTTCTCTGCCAGCAATAGACCCCGAAACTGTGAAAAAGGTTAGTCCTTTTCATGACCCAATCACACTGATTGTGTATATCAATACCAATCTCTTAGCTGATGTGTATGAGAACAAACAGGTGCAAAAGGCTCTTTGCCATGTGGAGATGAGGAACAAGGAGGCAGCGTATCAGGCTTGGTTGGGTTACTATAACTCACAAAAGATGTTTGGAAGAGAGAAAGACAGGCTTGTGGAGTTGGCAAACGAGTTTAGTCGTAGTATGGGACTTGACAATCCTCCAGCTATACCAAAACTCATCCTTGGTAAGATGGGTCTCAAAAATGTTCCTGGTCTTAGAGCCAAGTAGAAGAATTATACTTATAGTATCTTTTTTGTATGTTGTTTTGACTTTGTATGAAATTTTTTTTATATTTAATTATTCTTTAGTTCATCATATTTATTTTGTAAATAAAAGCTGGCGGCCCACTTTGGACGTTAAATTAGCCCATTCTTTAGTTAACCGACTAAAATCGGAAAAATCGAAGTGTATATATATATTGCTACTACTTGCTAGGGCTTACCCAATATCTCTTAGTTTTTAACATATCTTTTTCTTTGTTGAATCGGCAAATCATGAGTTCATCATCTCCCATATCGTTGACCAGTTCCTTGGCTAAGCCACGCCTCCTATTCGCCATCGTAGAAAACGGCAACGAAAACGCAAAAGCCTGCGGTGTGTGGAGCTTCTTCTCGTCACCTCAGCTTGAGAATCCATATGAGAAATCATCGTCGACGACTCTTGTAGCAGCCGCCGATTTTCATGTGTGATTCTCTCCAAACAATCTACGGATCAATCATGATTATGACCTAAAATATTGTTCATGTGGCTACGTCTCTGGCTTGTTCTATATCTATGGTAATAGATACCAGGCTAGACCTCTGATATGTAACCCCATCACGGGAAGGTATGCAATTTTACCTTATAGGTATACTTACAGAAAGGCTTACAGCTTTTTTGGGTTTGACCCGATTGAGAAGCAATACAAGGCATTGTCCATGGCTTATTATTGTGGTCCTGGCCGTAATAAAATTATTACACTTGAAGATGGAGATTTGACGTAGAGAAGGATCAAATGTCCCATACGACATGATGTTAAGAGTGATGGGGTATGCATCAACGGGGTTTTGTATTACTTGGGTGATACGTCAGATTGTTTTAGTGATGCCCATGTTGTTTTAGTGATGCCCATGTTGTGACGTCTGGTTATATGATAGTGTGCTTTGATGTTAGGTCTGAAAAGTTCACCTTTATTGATGTAGAAAGGTTTTGTCGATTGATTAACTATAAGGGCAAATTAGCTGTGATCTATTGGGAGGATGATGAAGACATTTATCAAGAGTGTTTTTATGGGAAAGATATTGATGAGTATTTGGAGGAAAATCTCGACGTTGATGCCACTAATGAGTTGCGTGTGTGGGTTTTAGAGGATGTTGAGAAACAGGAATGGTCGAAATATGAATACACTTGGACCGATGATAGATTCTTCCGTCGTCAGGTTTCCATTGCTGGTGCGACTGCTTTAAGTGAAATAGTGTTTTCCACGTGCAAGTATACATCTAAACAACAACCGTTTTATGTTTTCTACTTCAATCCCGAAACGAAAACTCTCCAATGTGTTGAAATCCAAGGTTTTGGTGAAGCGTTTAAGAAACCTTGTAGTGTTCGCACCTTTGTAAACCACGTCGAGGATCTTGATCTTAACGATTTAGAATCACTTAAGTCAGTCCATCCTCCACTGGAGAAGCCAGAATATGTAAAAGAATCAGATTCAGACTGAGAAGTGAGAAGGGACGTCACTTTCTGCTCTTAATTATCTATGCTTCTTTTTCGTTTTTTGTCAACCTATTTATCTATTCGTTTATGCTCTTTTGATATGTACCCTTTTCATTCTTCAATAATAAAAGTAAGTTTTATTTCAAATCCGTGTTCATCATTGAAATCGATGCTTGGAGATTCAATATTTCTGATTCGTTTTCTAGGTTTTGTATTAACAAGTATCCGACAGTCTTTCGTGAATGAATTTGAATTCGGTTTATTTAGTAGTAGACAATGCAAACATATAATTTACAGAGCTAATGTAGTCCAATCGTGATGGCAGATCATAAAATAGCTCCTACACATGACTAAGAAGATGGCAACGCTATCAGAATATGTGAATGAACTCTGTAAGTTGTAATAATTGCTAATACATTTCTTTTTGATTAATTATCGGATTCTTTGGTTAAGAAGGTGTTTAGTATCCTAATTTCGTAGATAAGATATACACGTGGATGTTGACCCCAGAACTGGAGTGACAAATCAAAGCACATACGCACCATCAGCGCGTGAGTAACAAACACCTTCAGAAACTCAGTTCGTCAATACCGGCTAAGCGCGTGGAGTAAATCAATCGAAAGTGCCAACATATCTCTCTCTCTAAGTGTCAAGTGTCTCTCTTTCGTTCGTTGTCCAAAAACACCGATCAAATCCTCCGTCGTGTTTGCATGGCGTTTGCTCCGATTCTCCGCCGCGCATCCGCTGCCAAGAATCTCCTGTCGTTAACCAGACTCGCCGTGGGCTCTTCATTCTCCTCCAGGTCTTTGCAAACCGGAGCCTCCAGCGATGATTCTCAATCCATGGGTGGGTATCACGTGAGCTCCGGCGGATTCATGCGTGGAGCCGTGTATCGCGAGCCCAATAAGCCTCTAACCATCGAAGAGTTTCATATCCCTCGGCCTAAAGTCAATGAAATTCTCATCAAAACCAAAGGTAATACAATACAATTCTTATTTGGGCTGAATCAATCTGGAGAATTCGAATGTTGAAAGTTAAAATTCTTTTCTTTTTGTGGGAAGCTTGTGGAGTTTGTCACTCTGATCTTCATGTGATGAAAGGAGAGATACCATTCTCTAGTCCTTGTGTTATTGGTCATGAGATCACTGGTGAAGTTGTTGAACACGGTCCTCTTACTGATCACAAGATCATTAAAAGGTTCTTTCTTTTTTCCTCTTCAACACTAACGGAATCATATGTTTTTTTTTAATTCTGATGTTTCAAGTTTCTGTTCAGATTTCCAGTTGGGTCTCGTGTAGTTGGAGCTTTCATTATGCCTTGTGGAACCTGTTCTTATTGTGCTAAGGTGACTAGAGAATTGTACTTGCTTTCATTAGATTCTTTAATCTGAAAACTGTAACTTTGTAGCTGATACGTTTACTTGGGTACAGGGCCATGATGATTTATGTGAAGACTTCTTTGCCTTCAACAGGGCGAAAGGAACTCTTTACGATGGCGAAACTCGTCTCTTTTTAAGACATGATGGTAAATTTTGAATCTTGATTAGGGCTTTTTAATGCAGGTGGGCATGTTAGGAGAAACAGGACTGTTTTATCTAATTACATTTCCTGCAGATTCACCAGTGTATATGTACAGTATGGGAGGGATGGCTGAGTACTGTGTCACACCAGCTCACGGGTTAGCTCCTCTACCAGATTCTTTACCCTACACTGAATCTGCGATTCTAGGATGTGCTGTTTTTACAGCATATGGTGCTATGGCTCATGCTGCTGAGATCCGTCCTGGAGATTCTATTGCAGTTATTGGAATTGGTGGTGTTGGTTCCAGGTAGGTTATATGTATGGCATTGTCTCAACCTGAGGTTTTAATTGCTTCTTGTATAACCATAACCATCTTTGAGTTGTTGCTTCAGTTGTTTGCAGATAGCGAGGGCTTTTGGAGCCTCGGATATAATTGCTGTGGATGTTCAGGATGATAAATTGGAGAAGGCCAAGACACTTGGTGCTACTCATATTGTCAATGGTGCTAAAGAAGATGCTGTTGAAAGGATAAGAGTATGTCCTTATTCCTTGTGGCGATAAACCTCTGATTGATATTAATATGAAAAAACTGTTTCTTCTCTCGTAGGAAATAACCGGTGGGATGGGTGTTGATGTTGCTGTTGAAGCCTTGGGAAGGCCCCAAACTTTCATGCAGTGCACACTAAGTGTGAAAGATGGTGGAAAAGCTGTGATGATTGGACTCTCAAAAGCTGGTTCTGTTGGAGAAATTGACATAAACCGACTTGTTCGTAGGAAGGTTTGGGTTCTAACTTTCTTGGCCTATTTACTGGTCCTGACCATGATGTTGAATCTCTTTTTTCCCAATTTTGTTGAAGATAAAAGTGATAGGGTCATATGGAGGAAGAGCAAGACAGGATCTTCCTAAAGTAGTGAAATTGGCAGAGTCAGGGATTTTCAATCTAGCAAACGCAGTTTCAAGTAAATACAAGTTTGAAGATGCAGGAAAAGCATTTCAAGATCTCAACGAAGGCAAAATCGTTAGCCGAGGTGTTGTTGAGATACTATAACAATAAATAGCTATCTGGTTTTGGTAATGACTTGATCTGTTTTTTTAGTTGCTAGCTGCTACAATCTTACAGACAAGTTCTTCTTCTTACTTGTGTTTGCTTTCATTGTGCATTGCAAATTAGCAATGTCTTCCGAGTTGTCCTTTTTGAACATTGTTCTTGTCTCTTGATAATCAATAAAGAAGCATGTCTGTGTAACCGTTTTGATATTTTTTTTCAACTAGATTCTTCCTGCTGTAAGCTTAAATAATGAGATCAATATGACAACGTTATACAGTATATGATTTAGCCTTAACATGAAGATTGAAGCCTCTATATAAAATCAAATAGATTTTTTTTTTTTTTAATACCAAAATAGTCTAAGACTTGAGTACTATACTGGTAAAAATACAGTTACTAGACAGTTAAAGAAAAAAGAAAAAAAAAAAAACTGTAGTAACTAGACATTCAAATTCATAATTTTACTGTATTTATTTATTTCCACAGTTATTATTATTATTATTATTTTTTATAATTCAGTAATTGTGTTTCTAAACTGCTTTTAAAAATTAATTTCTTCCCTCTTTCACAATTTTCTTATTTCTGAAATGTCTAAAAAGTAAAGATATATCAAATTATTTCCAATTCTTAATTGCTTTTAAATCCATATTTGAATAAACTTCTTTTTTTATTTATTTCTGTAATATCCAAAAACTAAAGATATACCAAATTATTTCCAATTCTTAATTGCTTTTAAATCCATATTTGAATAAACTTCTTTTTTTATTATCTCTGTGATATCTAAAAAGTAAAGATATATCAAATTATTTCCAATTCTTAATTGCTTTTAAATCCATATTTGAATAAACTTCTTTTTTTTTATATAAAAAGAGTAAAAGATAAATAATAATAGTCATATGTTGTGTGTTGTTGGACCAAGTGGCTAAAATTACAAATCTAGTTTCCATTCTCGGCGTCGGCTGCTTCTTCTTAACGTCACCGTTTTTGGTAAACTCAATCTTCTCCCTTCCGTCTCACCGGAATTCTCTCGCTTTTTGTCTCCCGTCTCCTCCGACTTTCTCCAAGCTTCAGCTCCTCCTCCTCCCAACATTCATCTGGTCGCCTTACCAGGTCAGATCCTTTTACGTATTTCCCTGATCGTTGATTTTTATAAATAAAATTAGATCGTATAGGTATCGACCTTTTTTTTTTTTTTTAATTGGAATTTGAAATTGGTTTCGAAATTTTAGGTCTTTTGATTAGGTTAGGGCAACGTAGCTCTTGGTATTGAATATTTTAGGGTTATTGGTCTCTGGAGCTTGATAATTTCAGCTTTGCTGTAAAGTCTCGTGCTTTAGTTTCTGGGTCTAGATGAGATTTGATTAGATGTCAATTGCTGAAAAATTTGGAGTCTTTGGGTCTGAGTTTGTTCTTAAGGATGTGAATTGTATTGTCAGCTAATTCTGAAACGGTTCTTTTAGAATTTTGGATTTGTGTAGGTAGGTTCTGTGAGAAGTCCTAGATCTTATTCTGTGAAGTTTCTTGCTTGTAAGTAATTTTGGATCACTTGATTGAGTCTCATTAGTATTTGTAAATTGAATGGTTCTTCTATCACTTGCTTAGCTCTTTTTGTGGATAGATTAGATTACATGTACGCACGGTTCCAGAGACTCATCTCCTTTGGCTGATTTTGTTCAAAATTTCAGGAAATCTACAAAGTGTAAACCTAGATGGTTTCGTTTTGTTAAGACTCACTCTGCCCTTTACCCGATTCACATGGTAAGGACATTGAGGTAGAGAATACTACTAATAAGCAATGGGAGATGGGAGTTCCACTAGATCCAACAGCTCAAACAGCAGTAGTGAGAAACCAGAGTGGCTGCAACAATACAATCTCGTTGGTAAGATTGGTGAAGGAACTTATGGTCTTGTTTTCTTGGCTAGAACCAAGACTCCGCCTAAAAGACCAATTGCTATCAAGAAGTTTAAGCAGTCAAAAGACGGAGATGGAGTTTCCCCAACTGCTATCCGCGAGATCATGTTGCTCAGAGAGATTTCCCATGAGAACGTCGTGAAGCTTGTGAATGTCCACATCAATTTTGCAGACATGTCTCTGTATCTTGCCTTTGATTATGCCGAGTACGATCTCTACGAAATCATCAGGCACCACAGAGACAAAGTCGGCCATTCGATAAACACATACACAGTTAAGTCTTTGCTCTGGCAGCTTCTCAACGGGTTGAACTATCTTCACAGTAATTGGATTATACACAGAGACTTGAAACCGTCGAATATCTTGGTTATGGGGGATGGAGAAGAACACGGAATAGTGAAAATAGCTGACTTTGGGCTTGCAAGGATATATCAAGCTCCGTTGAAACCGCTATGTGATAACGGAGTTGTGGTCACAATCTGGTACAGAGCACCGGAGCTGCTTCTTGGCTCAAAGCATTATACAAGCGCCGTCGACATGTGGGCTGTTGGATGTATATTCGCGGAGCTACTTACTCTCAAACCGTTGTTCCAAGGAGCAGAAGCGAAATCAGCTCAAACCCCTTTCCAGTTAGATCAACTCGACAAGATATTTAAGATCTTAGGCCACCCGACGATGGATAAATGGCCAATGCTAGTTAACCTCCCGCACTGGCATAACGATGTTCAACACATTCAAGCTCACAAATACGACAGCGTTGGTCTCCACAACGTGGTTCACCTGAATCAGAAAAGTCCTGCGTATGATCTCTTATCCAAAATGCTTGAATACGACCCGCTAAAGCGGATCACGGCTTCACAAGCACTAGAACACGAGTATTTCCGGATGGATCCTCTCCCTGGACGTAACGCATTTGTAGCCACCCAACCGATGGAGAAGAACGTGAATTACCCAACTCGTCCAGTCGACACAAACACGGATTTCGAAGGCACAACAAGCATCAATCCTCCTCAAGCAGTAGCAGCAGGAAACGTAGCAGGAAACATGGCAGGAGCTCATGGAATGGGCAATAGATCGATGCCAAGACCAATGGTTGCACATAACATGCAGAGGATGCAACCTCAAGGCATGATGGCTTATAATTTCCCAGCGCAGGCGGGAATGAACCCGAGTGTTCCGTTGCAGCAGCAGCGTGGGATGGCTCAACCGCACCAGCAGCAACAGCTAAGAAGGAAGGATCCTGGAATGGGTATGTCAGGTTACGCACCTCCTAACAAAACCAGACGCCTCTAATGGATTATATAAGTTGAAGTCGATATCATCAAACTCGGGTGGGTTTAGATTCTGTGTGTTCGCCTCAGAAGAAAGCGTTGCGATTTGCTTTATAGAGTAGAGTTAGATTGTAATGCAGCATGTGGTGTGTTGCTATATTCATATGGATGGATTGGATTCTGTAGTTTTTGTAAAAACATATCCTCTCAAGTGTTTGTTAATTAGAGCATCATTTCTCTTAACATCATTTCTCAAATAATAGTAAATAGGAGATTTGCCAGAGCAAGAATATATAATATCACCAGTGTGACCAGACAACGTTTCTCTGATAATACAAATACCTACGGAGTGAGATAGTTATTACAAATACAGTTTTGGTGATATTTTTAACGTTTTATGAAACTTGGTTTTCTTTACACGCCAGTGTCAGTCTATCACCAGTGTGACCAGACAACGTTTCTCTGATAATATCTATTTACCCACCTACATACATTAGAATCTAATACAGTATTAGTAATACTATAAGATTGTAGATCGTCAATCATAGAGCTAAAGCCACTTCGCCCGACATAGTTGGTCTTTCTTTTTATTTTGTGTCAACGAGGCAATTGTTTTTTATCTTTCAGCTTAATCCACATACGTGGCGTATTTATTGTATTCAAGCCTATTTACATAACGCTTATCCAGCTATGCAGTAATAAATTATAACGAGTGTAATACTTTAAAAATTAAGTTTTTGTCTTTGTTTACCTACCATCATCAGTTGACTATATACATATTAATGTATATATATAAACTAATGAGAAAATGTGGACCAAAAAAATAAACTAATGAGAAATGTTTTGTAATTAAATTTTAGAAGAAAGAAAAAGAGAGTTACATGCTTCTTTCGGCATAAATACAAATAAAAGAACCACAACTTGTAACTGTTTATGCGTCGTCGAAGTTACAAAACAGCTTTCTGACTGGGTAGAGATGAAGTTTTTATGGATCCGGTAGCCGCCATAGAAACTGTTATTATGCTTATGCATCGTGGGAGCTACTCACAAACAGTTTTTTTTTACTTATTGCAAAGACATAAACTAGGTTTAAGAAGATTAAGAGCAAGTTTATTGGGGAGTTCATATAAGGGGAGTTCTTAAATTTTTTATGAATTAATTGTGTACTGTTTGGAATATAAGAACCCATGATCTCTTAGATAAAATTTTCTCTTTTATTGGTAGGTTCTTATTTTGGGTCTATTATTTTGAAAATATTATTTTTTAAAATTTTAAAATTTTAAATACAATAGAAGTGGTATAGAATATCAAGGATTACATTTATATGAGGAAAAAATCAATGTAAATTAGTATTCTACTACATAACATTTACAAGAAATTTACAACATATTGTAAAAGAAGAAGAAAAACTAAAGTTGTTGATTCTTAAGCATTATCAATAATCCACAAACAAAGCAACCATGTCTCTCTCAACTTCTTCTCTTCACACAAGTGGGAAAATAACGAGTGGGAAAATAGCGATTCTTGAAACTTGGTTGAACAAAGCTATAGAAACTCCAACTGCAGCAAGCTCCACATGACCTGAATTCATCATAAGTTATAACAAGAACCAAAGATTTAAACCTCTAATTTCAATTTTTTTTGTTGAAAGACTTGTTGTTGTTACCAATTTGGCCAATGAAGGCTGTGTCAACTAGAGATGCGATATGATCAGCTGTTAAAGCAAGTGCTGCAGGGTAAGCAGTTCACGCTATCTCCAAACCAAGCTCATCAAATTTCAAAACTGACATGATGATTCTTATGGATTGGTTCTACTTGGACAATCTAAATATCCAAAAATTCAGAAGACGACTCCGCTAGAGTTTTACAACAATGTAGACAACTCTTCAATCCTACTTTCCCCATTGGTACATTAAAAAAACTGTAAATCTTGAGGGGGCAGCTGACCTGAAGATCTCCAATTGCTGTCTCAGTCACACTATCTGTATCAGGAAATTTATCAAAGAGGTACTCAATAAGCATGCCAAACTGCAGAAGAGAAGCGGCTTTTATTTCTTTGGTATCTTTTTAAAATACTCAATGTCAAGAAATCATTTGTAGTGCAGGAAAGGTAGCTACATGTGTTCCCCAGTCACCAACATGGTTTCTGCGAAGAACTTCAACCTTTGAGTACTCGAGCATACGAGCTAGCGTGTCACCAATGATAGTTGATCTTAGATGACCAACATGCATTTCTTTCGCAATGTTGGGAGATGAAAAATCAACTACAGCTCTCTTAACCGAAAGAGTAGGCGCCCATGTGTCAATCCCATCGATAAGCATGTTTTCAATACACTGCGGAATAGATTAGAAAAACAATTTATAACAAACATAAACTTTATTTATACGAGGACTAGCTATAGAGCATGATTCCACAATCTCAGAAGTAGGGAGACTCTTAATAAGGGCCTATGTGAAAACAGAATAGGAGTTGGTTAAGAACCTGCGGAAATAGATCACACAAAAGAGCCACAAAATTGTAAAGAACAAACCAACCAACCTGTCCAATAGCTGGAGGACTCTTGAACTGTGTACCCTTTCCTTTAATTATAGACCATAGTCCCATTGCATTGTTACTGCATACAACAACGAGAATAACTTATCATTACTAAACTTTGGAAGAGTCTCAAAGTGTTTCAATCACTATTAGAAATCTCAAAGCTTCTTTGTGAAATTCCAACATTTGGGTAACGAGACAATCAACTTATGATCAGAGTCTGTAACCTAGTCAGAGTGTGAAGAGATTCCAATCTCTTTTTCTTTACAGTTATCTAAGAACAAAAAATTTAACAATTGATTCATAATTCTAGCAAAAATTTAAGAACAGAGTTGAGGAGACTAAAAAAAAAGTAGATGAAAAATTGAAGCACAAGAAAGTTGAATTCTCTCCAGCGTGTGGTTTCCTTAAGATTTCTAAGCTAACCAGAACGTACCTGAACAACTCTGCCGGAGAAAGCTGCGGGGAAAAGGAAGCAAAAACGAAGCTGACGAGAAATTGTTTAGGGCTTCAATCTCTCTACCGATTGTCTACTAAGAAACTTACCTTTCTGATTCCAATTGATTCAATCTCTCTACCGATTTAATCGACTCCAACTTCAAACCGCATCCATCTCCAACTGTTACTCGATTCTTTTTTTGGCGATTGGCTTCCAAATCGCCTTCGCTACTTATCTCTTTCTCTCCATTCCCTTCGAATCCATACACTTCCTCTGATTCTATGTCATCCGATTCATAACCTTTAAGCTTCTGATTCCAAATTCATCGTTTGTCTCGTCGATGAAATCGCAACCGAGAGAGAGAGACGAGAAAGAAATTAATCGAGGAGGAAATGTTTTTTTTCTCTTTTGTTTTATTATTTCAACCAATAGAATTGGGACACGTAGCGCCTCTTAAACATATATTCGGTCTCTTATATAAGGGGAGATCTTCCCATTTTTTCCATTTCTGATTTATTTTTTTTCTTCTTTTTAGTTAGAACTCCCCTTAAATTCTCTTAAATCCCCCCTATAAACAAGGTCTAATATGTGTCATGTGTTGATCTTGGTAAGTCAACGCGGTATATTTTACGTAAACAACTTGCTCGCAATCAGTTTTTATTTTATTTATTTAACTATCTAATTAGTTAAATATATGTCCAGTGTGATGTTTTAAAAATTTGTACTAGATAGACGACGTATCAACGACTTTTCATGCCATAGAATAATCATTATTAGGCCGGACTGTAACGTACTAAACGAGAGTTACGTTTGCTACTAATTGCGTCTATCTCTATAATTTCATGGATAAATTAGTATATATAATTCTAAAAGATCCAGCCTAATAATGGTTCCATTCATAATCGAGGTAGAAAATTTTCATATCTATGTTAATTTCATAATTTGAGCTCTTCATATCTAAAAAACGTTTAAATGACCTCGATAGCTATACAAAAAGTTTAATAACCTCGAACAGTAACGGGGTCGTTGTGCCACACCATCACGAACTTACCCTATTTAAATCCCCTCTTAGCCTTCTCCTCTTTCTCACACCATAACGGCAACAAAGTTGGATATTAGAGTGGAGCAATGGTAGACGAGAGAGACCACGATACATCTTCTTCATCTCTCCCATCTTTGAGCAAGCAATTGGCAGGCACAACTCTCAAAGGAAGCGCGGACGTTCCCGTCGTTGATCTAAGCGTTTCTGATGAAGGGTTCATTGTGCGTGAGGTGGTGAAAGCGAGTGAAGAGTGGGGAATCTTTCAGATAGTTAACCATGGGATTCCGTTGGAACTGATGGAGCAGCTACAAGTGGCTGGGAAACAGTTCTTCGACCTCCCGGAGAAAGACAAGGAAGCTGTGGCGAAAGAGGGAGGCTTCGAAGGATACAAAAGGAACGTTCTAGGAGGTATAGACAATTGGGACGAACATCTGTTTCACAGACTCTCCCCACCCTCTATCATAAACTATAAATATTGGCCTAAGAATCCTCCCCAATACAGGTACGTACACGTTTTACGTTATTAATTCAAAACCAAGTGGATTGACTCTCATGTTTTACGTTAAAAATATATTGTCAAATTTAAATGTTGAATTGTCGTCTCAGGGAGGTGACGGAGGAGTACACAAAGCATATGAAGAGACTGACGGAGAAGATTTTTGGTTGGCTATCAGAGGGACTAGGTTTGCCGCGTGTGGCGTTGACACAAAGTATAGGTGGCGATACGGCAGAGTATGCGCTTAGGATCAATTTCTATCCGCCAATTCAACATTCGGAATTAACCATAGGAGCTGCGGCGCATAGTGATATGGGTGCAATCGCACTCCTTGTCCCCAATGAGGTTCCTGGACTTCAAGCCTTCAAGGACGAACAATGGTTTGACCTTAACTATATCAACTCTGCCGTTGTTGTTATCATCGGCGATCAACTCATGGTATAGTTGACTTTTTTTTTTCTTTTTAGATTTGCAAATGTTTTTGTGGTTTGATTTGTAGAGTCAAATTAATTTGCAGAGAATAACCAACGGGAGGTTTAAGAACGTGTTTCACAGAGCTAAGTCGGATAGGGAAAGATCGAGGATTTCTTGGCCTATTTTTGTTGCGCCAAGGGATGATATGTCCGTCGGACCTTTGCCGGAGCTTACCGGAGACGATAATCCACCTAAATTCGAGACTCTATTATATAAAGACTATATTGACCAGAAGATAAAAGGTTGGGCGGTCGAAGGTCTCCACAGTCTACTGAAAACCCCCATAACTAACTAACTAAGAAACAAATTGAGTATCATTCAACAATATCATAATAAATGATGATGAATTGTTTCAAGTGATCCTATCAAATTAAAGAGTTCGTGAGTTTTTCTTCCCGATTCATTTTCGAGTAATTACGTTTTTATTTACAGACAAGTACGTTTGTTGATAAATTGTTCTTTCTCCTTTTGGAGTTTCTATATATGCATGGTATTGGTACATATAAAAAAATATAATATGGTTTGAGGGTTTCTTCTATGAATCCGTGTTCCTTAATTTCTTCTTTGAGGTTTTCTTCTAATATGGTGCATTAAACTATTTAGGGGAACAGAAAAAAAAATATATATATATATATGTGGAAAAGTTAAGTGTTTATTACGTATTTTGTTTGGGTTTGGTTTGATTATAGATTTTGTAATATTACAAAGTGTTACTCTGCATAGTACAAAGTCATACCTGAAGACAAAAACTAGGTTTGACTAATCAAGAAGAAAATGTGTCAAATTCAATTTTGTTACATAAAGGCAGGGGTGTCTATTCAAATCCATAGATGCATAAGGTCTGAAGCAAGCAGAGGATGATTGTCTATAAGGTTTGAATGCTAGATGATAGCTAACAAGTCTCTAAATTCTTCTACAAGTCTGCTTAATTTAACAGAACCATATAGTCACCACGGTTAGTGATTGGCCGCCTAGCACCAAAAGTGATACATACGAGACCCATCACCCACCAATCCTCTACCGGTACAAGGGAAGGACCAAGGCACAACAAGCAGTCCAGTAGAAGTGAAAGGATCCAGAAGCTTCATGAAGAGTTTCTGGTCTTATCTGAAGTGGTAACTTGAGTTAGTGAGTCAATAACCAGGGTTAAGAAATAAACTAGAATTAGGATTAGCTGTCACTATTCATTGTATCCAGCCTTAACGGCTTGTGAGGTGGACAAAAAGACAGAGAGTAGTATAAGAGGAAAGGGGGAACGTTGTGAGTAGGTATCGAGAACTTGGGTGAAATATTGTAAGTAGGAGGAAGAGAATCCGTAAGTTCTCTTGGTTGTAACTCGTTTTCTCATTAATAAAGAAAGAACGTTATCCTTGATACATTGTCATTAAGTTCTATTATCTGATTTCTATCAAGATGAAACTTAAAAGGGTTATTCTAACTCTGAAAAACTAGATAAAACAGTCTTGTTATCACTGGTTTAACGATTCTTTCTTGTATACATGTTTGTTATGTATCACAGGAGGAATTGTTAAAGGCAGAAACGAGAGCAAAGAAAAAGAAATATAACTAATGAGTATGGTGTAGATCATCAATCATAGACATAAAACCACCTCCCTTACCGTTACAGTTGTCTTTTTTTTATCATCATTGAATCAGCAAGACTCAATCCATAATCAATCGTTATTACTCCACGTGGAGTAATGCGACTTAATGAAATTAAACTCCAATAAGTTCGATTCCAGAAATAGTGATGTAACCATTTGACTAAAAACACTTTTCCTGTAATTGTTTTTTTCTACGGCTTAATACTTTTTCTGTTTCACAAAGAATGTCATTTTAATACATCTTTTTGTTACAAAAAGAGTGTCATTTTATGTTTTTAATGCAATTTTAAAGATTAAATTCTTTTTTATCCCTATAATTTAAGCTAATTAATTAGAAAGAGAAAAAATTTAATGCATTTATAAAGGATAAAATAGAAATTTAGATAATTTTCTTAATTTGTGTGCATTATGTCAAAATGACACTCTTTGTGAAACAGAGGGAGTATTAAACTTCTACATGGGTAGCGTATCCTACTATATTAATTGAGAAGTACAAATATGAAACTAACCTTAAATATGTAAAAAATTACATTCAATTGCCATTAAAAAATTTAATTAAGATTAATTAATAATTAAATTTATATAATTAATTAAAAAACGAAAATTGGGGACACGTGAAATAAAATATATTGTAGAAAAGTAAAAAAAATCTATTAGAATCAAAACTAATCCGTATTAATAAAAAAGCTAAGATTTTAAAAATCTAATCGAACAAAATCTACAACTTCAAATTTTATCCTACTATATTAATTGGAAAGTATAAATATGAAACTAACATTAAAATGTGTAAAAATTATATTCTATTACCATTAAAAAATAAGATTAATTAATTAATTAAATAAATATAATTAATTAAAAAATGAAAATCGGGGACACATCAAATAAAATAAATTGTAGAAAAGTAAAAAAAAATCTATTAGAATCAAAATTAATTCATACTTAAAAAAAATAAAAGGTAAGATTTTAAAAACCAAATCGAATAAATATACAGCTACAAATTTTATCAAAAAAATTTCCACCACAGGTTGAAATTATTACAGACAAAAAAATGAAACCACATAAAAAACAATGAATGTTGTTTTCAGAAAGATTTGTCAAAACTTTTACTAGCTATATTTAGTTGTTCTTTTTTTTACATGTTAGTAAAGATTGTGTTTAATTGACAAAATTTTAAACAATTTTATTCATTACATGCAAATGTTTTATTGACAGGTTTTCAATAAATATTTTTAAAATACAAAAATTATAATATAAGCAAACCAAAATTTTCAACAAGCTATTATAAATAGCATAATAATAAAATAAGTTATTACAAAATTTTATTAAAAAATATTCTACCCGCGGTTCTCCGCGGGTTAGTACCTAGTTTAATGTATTCAAGCTTATTCACATAACGCTTATCTACCAGCTATGCGGTAATAAATTATAACGAATGTAATACTTTTAAAATGAAGTTTTTGTCTTTGTTTACCTACCATCATCAATTTACAATGTAAATATTGTATATATAATATAGACTAATAAGAAAATGTGGACCAAAAAAATTAACTAATGAGAAATGTTGACCAAAATTATACCTAATGAGAAATGTTTTATTATTAAATTTCAGAAGACAGGAAAAGAGTCACATGCTTCTTTTGGCATAAATACAAATAAAAGAAGGACGAAGTTTTAGTAGGCAAAAAGCTCCCATGATAAATAAGTTACACAACTTGGACCTGTTATTCTGCATCGTCGAAGTCATAAAACAGTTTTCTGACTGAGAAGAGATGAAGTTTTTATCGATCCGGTAGCCATAGAAACTGTTATTATGCATCGTGGGAGCTAGTCACAAATAGCTTTTTTACTTATGGTAATTAAAGACATATCTAGGTTTATTAATATGTGTCATGTGTTGATTTTTGTAAGTCAACGCCGTATATTTTCGTAAACATTTGCTAATTGCAATCATTTTTTTTTTAATTCTTATTAGTTTAATATATAAATGTTTAGTGTGGTATTTAAAAATTTGTAATAGATAGACGACGAATCCACGATTTTTTTAATGCCATAGAATAATCATATTATTAGGCTGGATTAATTGTAACGTGGGTTACGTTTGTTGCTACTATTGTCTCTCTAATTTCGTTGATAAAGTAGTATAATTCTACAGCTTAATTAATATTGCTTCCATTAGGTAAAAAAAATTTCATATCTATGTTAGTTTTATAATTTGAGCTCTTTGTATATAAAAATACGTTTATTGATTGGACCTCGAGGTTAATAAAATGGTATACATGAAAATTAATACTAACAATGAACATATTTTTATATAAAAATGGTTATTAATCCTCACGAACTTAACTTACTTAAAGCCCCTCTAAGCCTTCTTCTTTTTCACACCACACCATAACGGCAACAAAGTTGGATATCAGAGTGGAGCAATGGTAGACGAGAGAGACCACGATGCATCTTCTTCATCTCTCCCATCTTTGAGCAAGCAATTGGCTGACACAGCTCTTGGAGGAAGCGCGGACGTTCCCGTCGTTGACCTAAGCGTTTCTGATGAAGGGTTCCTGGTGCGTGAGGTGGTTAAAGCGAGTGAAGAGTGGGGAGTCTTTCAGGTGGTTAACCATGGGATTCCGACGGAGCTGATGCAGCAGCTACAAATGGCTGGAAAACAGTTCTTCGACCTCCCGGAGACAGACAAGGAAGCTGTGGCGAAAGACGGAGACTTCGAAGGATACAAGAGGAAGTATCTAGGAGGTATAGACAATTGGGACGAACATCTGTTTCACAGACTCTCTCCACCCTCAATCCTAAACTATAAATATTGGCCTAAGAATCCTCCCCAATACAGGTACGTACACGTTTTACGTTATTAATTCAAAACCAAGTGGATTGACTCTCATGTTTTACGTAAAAAATATATTGTCAAATTTAAATGTTGAATTTTCGTCCATATATTTATTTAATTTTGGAACATGCATGGTGGTATCAGGGAGGTGACTGAGGAATACACAAAGCATATGAAGAGGCTGACGGAGAAGATTCTTGGTTGGCTATCAGAGGGGCTAGGGTTACCTCGTGTAGCGTTGACGCAAAGTATAGGTGGCGATACGGCAGAGTATGTGCTTAGGATCAATTTCTATCCGCCAACTCAACATTCGGAATTAACCATAGGAGCTGCGGCGCATAGTGATATGGGTGTAATCGCACTCCTTCTCCCCAATGAGGTTCCTGGACTTCAAGCCTTCAAGGACGAACAATGGTTTGACCTTAACTATGTAAACTCTGCCGTTGTTGTTATCATCGGCGATCAACTCATGGTATAGTTGACTTTTTTTTTTTACTTGAGATTTGCAAATGTTTTTGTGGTTTGATTTGTAGATTCAAATTAATTGCAGAGGATGACCAACGGGAGGTTCAAGAACGTGTTTCATAGAGCAAAGACGGATAGGGAAAGATTGAGGATTTCTTGGCCTGTTTTTGTTGCACCTAGGGATGATATGTCCGTCGGACCTTTGCCGGAGCTTACCGGAGACGATAATCCTCCCAAATTCGAGACTCTAATATATAAAGACTATATTGACAAGAAGATAAAAGGTTGGGCGCTCGAAGATCTTCCAGTCTACTGAAAACCCTCAAAGCCAAGAAACAAATTGAGTATCATCCAACAATATCATAATAAAGGATGATAAATTAATTGTTTCAAGTGATCCTATCAAAGTGTTCAAGAGTTTTTCTTCCCGTTTCGTTTTCGAGTTACGTTTTTTTTTACAGACAAGTGTTTCTTGATAATTGTTCTTTCTTCTTTTGGAGTTTCTATAATCCGTACGTCGGTACGTGTTCGTTAATTTCTTCTATATATGGTGCATTAAACTATTTAGGGAACATATTGTAAAAAAAAAAAAAAAACTATTTAGGGAACAGAAAAAAAGAACATATACAGTATGTGGAAAAGTTAAGTGTTTATTAATTTTTATGATTAAACTAAAGTAGTTTGTTTGGGTTTGGTTTTATTATAGATTTTTTTACAAAGTGTTACTCTGCATATAGTAGAAAGACAAAAACTAGGTTTGGCTAAGTACGAAGAAAAGATGTGTCAATTTTGTTACATTAATTAAGGTGGAGGTGTCTATCCAAAACCATAGATGGTCTCAAGCAAGCAGAGGATGATTGTCGATCGAGGAAGTTTGGAAGCTAGATGATATTAACAAGTTGATATCTAGTTAACCCTTTAAATTCGTCTACAAGTCTGCTTAATATAACAGAACCGTATTATTACGTATATAGTCGCCACGGTTTATGATTTGGGCGCCTAGCACCTAAGTGGCCTCTATACAGTTGACTAATTCATGCACTCTCTGTTTGATTGCAACATGCAAGTTTATTGTAATTTCGTCCAATGTGATGTAGACATTTGATCATATATCTCAATTATACGATGGACCCACTACGTTTTCCATGGCAGAGAACAATTATTTAGGCTGTGGCAGCGTTTGCCAACTGTTGTCTACGGAAGGTACAAGAACGTGCTTCACAGAGCAACGTTGGATATAAGGAAAGATTGAGGATTTCGTGGCCGCTTTTAGTTGCGCCTAGGGATGATATGTCCGTCGGACCTTTGCCAGAGCTTACCGGAGACGAGAATCCTCCAAAATTCGAGACTATATAGTTTATAGAGACTATTTGCACCAGACGATGAAAAACTGGGCGGTCGACAAAGCTTTATAGTTTATAAAAGAATCCTCTCCACTGAAAGCCCTACAAACCCATAAACAAGGAATCCCCTAAAATTTATGATCAACTGTCCAAGTGTTCGTATCTAATTGTTTGTTTATTTGTTTCCTTTTATTTTTTTCTTTTTTTGTCGTTAATTAATTTATGTGTTTCCTTTTTGAGTTACGTTCAAATGACTATTGTTCTTTCTTCTTCTTAGTTTATTTTTTGGGAGTTTCAATATATATGCTATATGGTACGTTAAACTGTCGATCTATTATATTCACGAAGACGAAATTTTATTTTTTGTAACATTTAAAACACGACGAACACAGTTACACCTCATCATTTTAGCGGACACCACATATTGATTTGAGAGCGTATGAGGAGATTTTGGTCTTCATTATAATTATAGAACATATCTATATATATATAGAGTAACTCCGGTGTACTATGTTAGTCAGTTAAGTGTGATAGTGTCTAGTATACATAATTAATAAATTTCAACTGGTAAGTAGTAACTAAATTGCAATATTTAATTTCTACAAAAAAAAATATTAAGATATTATATTCACGTATAGTACAAGTACAACTGCACAAAACAACGTATAATTATCAAATCATCTATATATTAAAGCAAAAGCTACTAAAAATAGTTATATGAAACCAAAAAGAACTAAAAATGGTTATATCAAAGCAAAAGCTACTAAAAATAGTTATATGAAACCAAAAAAAAAACTAAAAATGGTTATATTAAATATAGCTATCATAATTTAATATGACCATTTTTAGTTTTTTTTTGGTTTCATATAACTATTAAATATAGCTATCATAAAAAAAAATATATATGTATATAGCTATCATGTTGTTTGATACCCAAAAAAAAAAACAAAATTAGCAATGTCATTACTCATTAGAAAAGTAACATTTAATTCTTAATTTATTTTTTAATACGTCATGAGGACAAAATAAACCAATTTCTTTTTCTAAATAAATAAGAATCTTTCATTAAGTAAGTGCATATTATAAAACATGCATGCATTTCCTTAATTATTGGTAATTACGAATCTAACTGTGCTAGTTCTTAAAATTATTTATTCCTATGTCATTACATTATAATACATGATCAGTTTAACTTGCTGTATTCGTTTACGTTGTCATCAATATATATGATGGTGTACGTAAAGCTAAACCATACCACATTTCTATGCGGAGGTGTCTATCCAAAACCATAGATAAGGTCTGAAGCAAGCAAAGGTTAATTTTCTATGAGATTTGATACTAGAAGATATCTAACTAGGTTCTATGGTTAAAACCGTACGTCTGAAGTCGTCTAACAACAGAGACGTATAATTTCGTAAATAGTCGCCACGGTTTATTATTGGGGGCCTAGCTAGTAAGTGTACCTGTAGGCAAGCTACCTAAACTGAGGAATATTGATTTTAAAACTAATTCATGTACTGTTTATTCAATTTGATTGCAATAAGTTTACGTTCTGTGTTAATTAATTAAATGTCTAGTGCGATGTAGACATTTTATCTTATTCCAATATATAATACGATGGACCCACAACGTTTTCCATGCCATAGAACAATTATTAGGATGTAATAACATGACTGCATGAGTTGTCTTTATTTTCGTTGATAATTCATAATTCTAAAAAGTTACATCCGTATAATGGTTCCGATTATAACCGAGGTGGGAGATTTGTATGTGAATTTCAATTTTTTTTTTTCAAAACACCTCAAATAAATAAAGGGTAAATAAACTAACAAATTAAAATCCTGATAGTAGGTTGTGCATCGCAAACTTACCCCCTATTTAAGTCCCTTTTAGCCTTAAAGACTATTTTGCACCAGACAATTAAAAACTGGGCGCTCGACAAACTTCCTCTCTACTGAAAATCCTAGAAACTCAAAAACAAAGAACCCCTCAATAATATTATGATGAACTGTCCAAGTCTTTGTATCTAATTTTTATTTTATTTTTACTGTTTTGGTTCGTTTTCGAGTTACCTTCAAAATGATTATTGTTCTTTCTTCTTAGAGAGTTTCTATATATGGTCTACATAATTAGTACGTGTGTTTAGGTGTTTATAAATTAATGCGTACGTAGTTTCAATTAATATCTATGATACGTTAAACAGTTCAGTACGATCGTAAATATGTACGTATGGTTGTGCGTTGAATATTTAACTGATTGTGTTGGATATTTATAAGTGGTTTCTGTGGTTGTAAAAGTTGAATATTTCAGTGGTTCAGTGGTTGTATCTTGGATATTCACGACGAACAAATGTTACTTTGTAAGTTGTAACATTTATAACACGACGAACACTACACTACACTGTCAACTTTGTTTAGTTTAGCAAAAAAAATATACTGTCAACTTTCTAATGGACAATTTACCACGCACCCACATATTGATTTGAGATCGACTAGTTATTAAGTTTTGACGAATTATTTAATGTTATATGTAATTTGGATTATACATATTATCCTCATAGACCAATAATTAGTTATGACCTTTGAGTGGGCATGCAAGGCGATGAGGAATAAGACTTGTTCATGTATTGTAACTTTAAATGAACAAGGCATCAGGAAAAGACTTGTTCATATTATTTACATTTTAAGTCTTCTGTATTATGCTAAAAGGAATAAGATCTAACTCAGGTTGTTTACTGTCTTTCAAAAATTTAAATAAAAGAAAGAAGAGAGAGACGAGTATGGGACTCAGCTGGAATCTCTCATTTAATTTATTGTATTTTTCTCAATGATATTAAAAATATGTCACAAACATTGTGTAGATGAAATTTTCACCAAAAAAAAAAACATTGCGTAGATGAAATTATTTAGATCGTGATTTCAGGAAAACGAGATACACGATCTAGAGAACAATCTTCTAGAAAAGAGTAATAATACATAAATACAATAATTCTATGACGATAGACGATAGTACCATTATTGTAGTTTTGTATATTATTTTAATTTTCTTTTCTTCCTAAGTTGGTTAGAATTTAACATCGAGGGAAATAACCACTTCTATATTTAGACGTTATCTGATTGATCAATGACATTTAAACACATTTATTATCCTAAGGAGAAGCTAGTCAAACTCATAGACAAGAATATCCTGAACCGGTTAAGCACTATCCCGGAGGATGGAGGTTCAACATATGAATTTGAAATCCAAACTTGGTTTGCATCAAAATTCAATAGCAATTAAACTGTTAGGGAATTTATTTTTTAAAATGTACTCATTCATTTGACAAACTTTATTTTTTATTATTTTTTTCTTTGAATACAATTTACATTAATTCAAAAAAGTAAAGAAAAATAAATACATTTTTAACCTTGTTGTATTAATTTATGTTATATTATATCAAAATATGACCAAATCTTCTTTTTATAGATAAAAATGAAAAAAAATCGTTCATTGTTTAACGTAGCTAAGTGCACATTATATAACACATCATTTCAAAAAACAATGAAACCAATTCTCAAAAACTTTTATAGTGTTTATTTCTTTATCGATTTTAAAATTATATGACACCACACCACCTTACCCTATCTACAATTCATACCGCAACTTCTCTCTCCAATCAACGTTACGTACGTCTCTAATGCATTAAGCTATATATATTACGATTTACGAACCAAATCCGCCATTAGCTAGAAGAGATTAAAAGTACTGAAAAAAACAACATGGAGACAATTACAAACCAAGAGATTGCTTCGCTGGACATCCCTGTCATTGATCTAAGTAACCAGGATGAAGAGCTTGTGGCACGTGCGGTGGTCAAAGCGAGCGAAGAGTGGGGGATTTTTCAGGTGGTCAACCACGGTGTCCCGCGGGAGCTGATACGCCGGTTGCAAGAAGTGGGGAAGGAGTTTTTCGAGCTGCCCGAGACAGAGAAGGAGGCCGTAGCGAAGCCAAAGGACTCCATGGACACAGAAGGATACAGAACCATGTACCACAAAGATCTAGAAGGTAGAGACGCATGGGTTGATCATCTCTTCCACCGTATCTGGCCACCTTCCAGAGTCAGTTACAGATTTTGGCCTAAGAACCCTCGAGAATACATGTAAGAAACAATCCACTCATTGTCTACTGGTTTTATTAATCATTAGAACTTAGCATTAACCATTCAACAGTGAAGTGAAGTGAATAAATCGTTTTACTATGGATTTCAACAGTGAAGTGACTGAGGAGTACGCAAGTCACTTAAAGAAGCTATCCGAGAAAATCATGGAATGGTTATCAGAGGGATTAGGGTTAAGGCGTGAGGCATTGAAGGAAGGTCTAGGTGGCGAGACGGTGGAGTATCTAATGAAGATTAATTACTATCCGCCGTGTGCAGATCCTGATCTGGTCGTGGGAGCTCCTGATCACACTGATGTCAATGGAATAACGCTCTTAGTCGCTAATGAGACTTTAGGACTTCAGGCCTTCAAAGATGACAACTGGATCGACGCAAAGTGCAACCCTTCTGGGATCATCGTCATCATTGGTGATCAAGTCCTAGTAAGAAGTCTATGAACTTGAGAGACCATAGTTAGTTAGCCATTATGTGTGTTTCCATAGGTTTCATAGAAATAGAACCATGCATGGGGTTTTTAAAGAAGTTTCATATGAAATTATTGGTTAAATTTGTCTTGGGATATATTGTGGATATTGCAGAGGATGAGCAATGGCAAGTATAAGAGTGGTCAGCATAGAGCGACGAGGGATAAGGAGAAGACGAGAATATCGTGGCCGGTTTTTGTGGAATCTAGCCTTGAACACGTTTTCGGACCTTTGCCGGAGCTAATTTCCGGCGAGGATAGTGCTCCCAAGTTTAAGCCTTATGTCTACAAAGACTTCAAATTTCGTAAGCTGAAGAAGCTTAGTCTCGACTGAGATGAAAATCTCATAACAGAGATGAGTGAGATCATGAAGAAGACTTGTTTTCTTTATTGGGTTTATTGCGTCTGCTTCAATAATGAGTGTTGAAGTTTTATCTAAATATCAAATTACAGCATTGTGTGTTTGTCATGTTTCTTGTGTGTTTACCTAATATAATTAACTTTGGATTGTAACGTTCTATCCACATTATCTGTTATCAAAGAGCAATAATACAAACAAACCTATATACTTCCTTTGTTACAATTCAAATATCATTTTAGGATTAGAATCTTGTTTCATAGTAGTATTCAATTTTCAATGCAGATGTTTTGTAAAAATTACAGTTTTATTCTTACTTTTTTTATTACTTTATTTTTTAAGTTTATTATTATTCATATCAAATAAAATAGTGTATTATTTAAAGATAAACAAAAAAACTTCATTATTTTTAAATTGTGTGAAATTATTTAAAACTATAAATAATTTGAAACGGAAAAATATATACTTTTTTTTTACCTAAATAGTTCAGTACTTATTATATATTATATAAATTTTGGTGTACATGATGCACTATTAATTATGGTCTTCACTATAGGTTTTTTTTATGACAATAAGTCAATAACACCATTATAGTTTTGCATTTTGTTTTCTTTCTTTTGTTCGATTACCCACGAGCAACACAACATTGTAATAATCTTTTTATATTCTTGGAAAGTTGGTAAGAATTTAATACTGAGGTAGACAACCAATCATTTAGAATAAAATAAATTATCTGTGGAAAAGTTAGATCATTAGGCAAAATAAAAAGAATCATGAGATACTAGAATTACATTCAAATGTAATTTATTATGATTAAATGGGTCTTAACGGCGTGGCTTCAATTCGCTGTCGGTACAGTAGTAATTAACCTTAAAAATTTGGTCTTAATTTTTAAGATGCTGTATTCGTTTACGTTGTCATCAATATGCGACGTAAAGCTAGACCATACTTATGTGCCAAAACCATATATAGCTGCATAAGGTCTGAAGCAAGCAAAGGATGACTGTCTATGAGGTTTACTTCTAGAACTAGAAGATAACCAGTTGATGTAGTCAAAACCGTCTAACGTCGTCTAACTCTGGTTAATAACAGAACCGTATAATTTCGTAGATAGTCGCCACGGTTTATGATTGGGCGCCTAGCACCTACCTAAACTATGTTCTTTAGAATACTGATTTTAAAACTAATTCATGTACTCTTTAGTTGGTTATAATGCAACAAGTTTATTGTATGTTCTTCTTTGTCCCGTTAATTAAATATCCAATGTGATGTAGACATTTGCTCTTGTTTCAACTGTACGATGAACCCAGAGAACAATTAATTATTAGAGTGTGGCAGCGTTTGCCAACTACTAATTGTCTTTATTTTTGTTGATATTCGTAATTATAAAATGTTACAACCGAATAATGGTCCCATTTATAATATTAATTGAGATGCTCGTACTTACCCTATTTAAGCCCTTTTTAGCCTTCTCTTATCCTTCTCACACCTATATATCACTATAAGGAAAAACCAACTTGGACACTTGAGTTAAGCCATGCAAGACGAGAGAAACCACAACACATCTCCTTCTTCTCTCCCATATTTGAGAAAGCAGTTGGCGAGCTCAACTATCGGAGGAAGCGCCGACGTTCCCGTGATTGATCTAAGCGTTTCTGATGAAGAGCTTTTGGTGCGTGAGGTGACGAAAGCGAGCCAAGAATGGGGAGTTTTTCAGGTGGTCAACCACGGGATTCCAACGGAGCTGATGCAGCAACTTCAAGTGGTTGGGAAGCAATTTTTCGAGCTTCCTGAGGTAGAAAAGAAAGCCGTGGCGAAAGATGAAGACTTTGAAGGATACAAAAGGAACTATCTAGAAGGCATTGACGCTTGGGATGAACATCTGTTTCACAGACTCTCCCCACCCTCTCATCAATTATAAATATTGGCCTAAGAATCCTCCCCAATACAGGTACGTACGCTTTCCTAATAAAATAGTAATATGAGTTAAGAATGTTCAAAACCAATTGGCAATATAATAAGTAGATGACTCCATGTTTTTTTTTTTTGTGAAACTTCGCTTCCTTAAGAAATTGTCAAATTCAATAGTTGGATTTTTGTTGATATTTGGGACGTGGCGGTTATATTCAGGGAGGTGAATGAGAAGTACACAAGGCATATGAAGAAGCTAGCTGAAAAAATTCTTGGTTGGTTATCAGAGGGACTAGGGTTACCAGCCGTGGCGTTGACGCAAAGTTTAGGTGGCGAAACGGCAGAGTATTTGATTAGGATCAATTTCTATCCGCCGTCTCCAAAATCGGAACTAGCCTTAGGAGGCCCTGCGCACACGGATATAGGGGCACTCGCACTCCTCGTCCCTAATGAGGTTCCTGGACTTCAAGTATTCAAGGACGAGCAATGGTTGGACGTTGAGTATATCAACTCAGCTGTGGTTGTTTTCATCGGCGATCAACTCATGGTACTCTTATTGATTAAGTGTTTTTTTTCTCTTTTTCTTTATTAGTTTTTATGATAAAAGATATATTTATAAAAATATTTAGGTTTGGGAACGTTTAGGAATATTGATTTGTGGGTTCAAATTGATTGCAGAGGATGACTAACGGGAGGTTCAAGAACGTGCTTCATAGAGCAACGTTGAATAAGGAAAGATTGAGGATTTCGTGGCCGGTTTTTGTTTCCCCTAGGCATGATATGTTGGTCGGACCATTGCCGGAGCTTACTGGAGACGAGAATCCTCCCAAATTCGAGACTTTAGTTTTTAAAGACTATTCGCAACAGACGATAGAAAACTGGGAGGTTTACTTGCTATATAGTTTATAAAGATTCCTCTCTACTGAAAACCCATGAACAAAGAATCCTTCAATACAATTATGACGAACTGTCCAAGTCTTTCGTATCTATTTTTTATTTTTTATTTTTTTGGATAAGGCGAAGATGAGAATCTCGTGTCCTGTTTTTGTGGAATTTAGCCTTGCTTAGCCGGAGCTAATTTCTGGCGACGATAGTGCTCCCAAGTTTAAGCTTTATGTCTACAAAGACTTCAAATCTCGTAAGCTGAAGAAGCTTAGTCTTGACTTGACTGAGAAGTTTCTCATCACGTAAGACTTGTTTCTTTGTTAGGTTTATTGCGTCTTCTTCAATAATAAGTGTTGAAGTGTTATTTAATTATCAAATTACAGCATTGTGTGTGTGTGTGTGTCATTGTGTCGTGTCGTTTTCGTAATTTTGTATGATTAAATCTGGATTGTAATGTTTTAACCGCATTATCTGTTATCAAATAGCAATATTACAAACTACCGTAAATACTCTTTTTTTTTTTTTTTGTTAAGACTACCCTAAACACTTTCTATTTTTTTTTATGGCATCAACTTAAATAATTCAATACCTATTAGGCTATTATGTAGTAATTAACCTTAATAATAAGATGAGTATAACTTGTTGTATTAGAACACTTGCATCGGTAAGTTGAAATTGGATATCTAAGTAATATCAAAAAACGACTTTCGATCGAGAATCTCTTTCACTGATTTATATATCATCTTCTAAAACCCGTTTTTTTTTTTTTACTCGCGGTTGTGATGCTCTTACCATACATTGTCATCAATAGACGTAAAGCAAAGGCCATACTTATGAAATGCTCTTCTACTCCAAGAGAGTATGGCAGTATGCGTTGAAGTGATTTTTTATTGTTGAAAAATTATAAAGTGTTTTTTTAATCAGATAAAAAGCAATTTGTTACTAAAAAAACAAAATATTAAATCCACGAGAAGGGCAAACTTAGAATTGATAATGTTTATGTATCAAGGGCATCACCATCTACAACCCTGTTAATACCAAATCTTACACGTACACGATAGAGATGAGTAAACATTTAATAAAACTTGTTTCTTTATTGGGTTTGTTGCGCCTACTTTAATAACAGTAAGTGTTAAAGTGTTATCTAGTAGTACACTCATTTATTAAAGTAGACGCAATAATTTATGTAGAAAATAGTAATAATACAAAAAGCTAGCGTATAACCTAAATAATTCTTGTTAAAAATATTTGAAGGATAGTTCTTTCTAATTCGTCGTCAAGCTAAGATAGTCCAATACCTACTTTTATATAATTTCCGTGTACCTAATGCACTATTATTATTATTATTATTTTTTGACTATAATTTTATGACGACGATACCATTATTGTAATATTGCATATTATTCTCATTTCATTTCTTGGGGAGTTGGTAAGAGTATGACATTGAGGGAAATAACCAATTATTTAGAAGTTTTAAAAATATATGATTGATGTTACATTCAAAGTAATGTAATTTACTTTTTAAACATGTTTAAAATATTGAACATGTTTATAGGGTTAAAAAAAATTTAGCTCAAATATTTAAGCCCCTCTACATCTCCTCTTTTTGCTCACACCTGCCTTTGATAGGTGACCTATCACACATACAAGGAAAACCAACTTAGACACTAGAGTGAAGCTATGGAAGACGAGAGAAACCACAACACATCTCCTTCGTCCCTCCCATCTTTGTGTAAGCAACTGGCGAGCTCAACTTCTCAGGGAAACCTGAAACTGGACATTCCCGTCATTGATCTAAGCGTTTCTGATGAAGAGCTCCTGGTGCGTGAGGTGACGAAAGCGAGTGAAGAGTGGGGAATTTTTCAGGTGGTTAACCACGGGATTCCAACCGAGCTGATGGGGCAGCTGCAAGCGGTTGGGAAACAATTCTTTGACCTCCCGGAGGCAGAAAAGGAAGCCGTGGCGAAAGAAGAAGACATTGAAGGATACAAGAGGAACTATCTAGAAGGTATTAAGGCTTGGGACGAACATCTGAGTCACAAACTCTCCCCACCCTCTGTTATCAATTATAAATATTGGCCTAAGAATCCTCCCCAGTACAGGTACGTTTCTAATAATTAAAATCATATTAGATAATAATTCAAAAACCAACTGGTAACGAGTGAACTGACTAATTCATGTTTTTACGTTATAATTTATTTCACCTAACAAATCTCAAATTCAAAAGTTGGATCTTTGCTGATATATTGGGGCATGGCCGTTTCAGGGAGGTGAATGAGGAGTACACGAGGCATATGAAGAACCTAACAGAGAAAATTCTTGGTTGGTTATCAGAGGGACTAGGGTTACCCCCCGTGGCGCTGTTGCAAAATTTAGGTGGCGAAATGACAGAGTATGTGATCAGGGTCAATTACTATCAGCCGTCTCCAAAATCGGACGTAGTCTTAGGAGCCGCTGCGCACACGGATGTAGGGGCAATCACACTCCTCGTCCCCAATGAAGTTCCTGGACTTCAAGTCTTCAAGGACGAACAATGGCTTGACGTTGAGTATATCAACTCAGCTGTGGTTGTTTTCATCGGCGATCAACTCATGGTCTCGTCGACTGTCAATTTTTTTTTTTCTTTCTTCTGATTTGTCCTTAATCTAGTTATATATTATGATAAAATATATATTGTTTTTAAGTATATATATTGAGTTGGAGACGCTTGGGAATTGATTTGTGGATTAAAATAAATTGCAGAGGATGAGCAACGGGAGGTACAAGAACATACTTCACAGAGCAAAGTTGGATAAGGAGAAGGTGAGGATTTCATGGCCGGTTTTTGTTGCGCCTAGGCATGATTTGTTGGTCGGACCTTTGCCGGAGCTTACCGGAGACGAGAATCCTCCTAAATTCGAGGGTGTAGTTTATAAAGACTATTTGCACCAGATCTTTGAAAAATGGACGGTCGACAAGCTATACAGTTCATAAAGAATCGTCTCTATTGAATTTCCCATATGAAGTTATGAACAAAAAGAATCCTTCAATAAATTATGATGAACTTTCCAAGTCTTTCGTACCTAATTACTTTGTTTTTCTGCGAGTTACGTTCATATGATTATTGTTTTTAGTTTTGTCTTAAAGTTTTTTTTTACACATAATAAATTATAATTCTCACAAGTAACACAAATTTTAGTACTATTTTAGGGTACTTGTTGTTTACGTATTTTTTTAAAAAACATAAAATTAAAATTAAAATCAACTCAGTACGGGCTCTGTTAGTTACACGAAAGTAATATAAAAATAGGTATTGATCTATTTTATCTTGATAATATAATAGAAACAATTATTTAGGTTATACGCTGGCTATTTTGTATTGTTATTTTTTGTAGAAGATTATTATATACAGTGTAACATCGTGTATCTCGTTCTTGATGGTGCCAATATTAACTTGTAAAAATAAAAATTTTATTTTTAAAATAATGTTGAGAGATCATATAAATCTCTTTCGTTGGAGATGAGTCACTAAATAGTTATCTATACAATGTGAATGCAATGATATATTCTTTTATATCATTGAGAACTAAGTGGGCTATGACCCTTTTTTAAAAAGAAAATAATAATAATATATTATAAAAACATGTGCGGTGAGAATTTTTTATTGAGTCTCTCACTTATAGAAAATTTGAAAAATAAGAAAAAAAAAATGAACTTCTCAAATAAGAGAAACTCACTTCACACATGTCTATATTTAATTGGTTTTAAGTTTTATTTTTATTTTAAATAAAAATAAAATTAGATAAAACTTATTGAACTATTTTATTTTGATAATATGATAAAAAGAATTATTTAGGTTATTCGCAAGCTATTTTGTATCGTTACTTTTTGTTGAAGATTATTATATACAATGTAACATCGTGTATCTCGTTCTTGATCTTTCATATATTAGTCACTATCTAAATAGTTATCTACACAATGTGAATGACATATTCTTTTATATATATTCTTTTATATCATTCAGAAATGAGAACTAAGAGCATCATTAATGGTAGAATGGTAGAACGCTGATACGTTACTCAACAAAAAAAAAGTTAATATTTTAATATATTACTAATAATAAACTGAGAACTAAAGAAAAAGTAAAGTTTCTAGCCAGAGTAATTGAGAGAACGTTCTTTTTTTTTTCTCTTTTCTATATATTTAATTTTATTTTTAATAAGAGAAATTAAAGAAGTAACGATGAGTAATAATTATGTAAGTTCCCTATAATCTTTTTCAGAAAAAAATATAATAATGTATTATGAGAATATGTAGAGTGAGAATCTTTTATCGAGTCTCTCACCCACAAAAGATATAAAAAAATTATAAAAGTAAGAAAACAAAAATGTGAATTTCTTAAATAAGAGAGTTTGAAAATATTGTGAGAGACTGATTTAGTATATGTCTAAACATAATTAGTTCTAAGTTTTATGTTTAGTTTAAATTTTAAATAAAAAATATAAAAAATTATATAAAATTTATTAAGATAATATATTTGAGAAATTATGAGAAGCCCTAACCACAAATGATGTGACTGCATGCGTTGACTATATTATAAGGATGATACCATCATTATATTAATTTTTATATTATTTTCTTTTCATTTTTTAGAAAGTCGGTAGGATTTCAATATCGAGGGTAATAACCAATTATTTAGAAGTTAAAATATCTAATTGATGTTGCATTCAATAGGTTGCATTCAATAGGTTAATGACGGACCTAGGATTAAAATTTATGGAGGTCAATAACAAGAAAATTTTTTATAATGTGTCATATGGGTGATTCAAATTCGGATACAGGGAGATCATCAGTGCAGAATTTACTATCTGTGAAATTTTACATAATAGCATGTAAAAATACACTATTTATTTAGTTTATCCAGGTCAGGTGACCCACCTGCTTCCTTAGTGGGTCCGCCTTTCCCTTAATCTACTTATTCAGTTTAACTTGATGTATTAGATTTTACGTTGTCAATTTAAGTCTCTAAACCATTAAGTTATATTACGATTCAAATCCGCCATTATTTCCAACGAAAACGAAGCAGAAGAGATTCATAACACTGAAAACCACAATGGAGATAAATACAAACCAAGACATTTCTTCGCCGGACATCCCCGTCATTGACCTAAGTAACCAGGATGAAAAGCTTGTGGCACGTGCGGTTGTAAAAGCTAGCGAAGAGTGGGGGATTTTTCAGGTGGTTAACCACGGAATCCCAACGGAGCTGATAAGGCGGTTGCAAGAAGTGGGATCACAGTTCTTTGAGCTTCCGGAGTCGGAGAAGCAAGCCGTAGCAAAGCCAGAGGACTCCATGGACATAGAAGGATACATGGCCAAGTACGAGGATTTAGCTAGAAACGCATGGGTCGATCATCTCTTTCACAGGATGTGGCCACCATCGAAAGTTAACTACAGATTCTGGCCTAAAAACCCTCCTGAATACAGGTATAAGATCGATCCACTCATTGCTAATATATATATCGGTCTTAATTAAGTTACATGTTTATAAAACTTAGACTTAATCCTCAAAAACAATTTTTTTTTTTTTTTTTTACCACCCGCGGGTTATGACAGGGAGGTGAATGAGGAGTACACAAGTCACATGAAGAAGCTAGCAGAGAAAATCATGGAATGGTTATCAGAAGGATTAGGATTACAGCGTGAGGCGTTGAAGGAAGCTCTAGGCGGCGAAACGGTGGAGTATCTGATGAAGATCAATTACTATCCGCCGTGTCCGGATATGGATTTGGTCCTTGGAGTTCCTGGTCACTCCGATATCAATGGTATCACACTTTTGGTCGCTAATGAGCCCTTAGGACTCCAGGTGTTCAAAGATGACCACTGGATAGATACAAAGTATATTACTTCTGGTATCATCGTCATCATTGGTGATCAATTCCTAGTAAGAAGTTTATGAATTTGAGAGACCATATATAGTTAGTTAGCCATCATGTGTGTTTCCATAGGTTTCATGTGATAAAACCATGCATGGGTTTTTAAAGAAGTTCCATATTTTTCTTTGCAGAGGATGAGCAATGGGAAGTATAAGAGTGTGCAGCATAGAGCGACGAGGGATAAGGAGAAGACAAGAATCTCGTGGCCGGTTTTTGTGGAATCTAACCTTGATCATGTCTACGGACCTTTGCCGGAGCTAATTTCCGGCGACGATGGTGCTCCCAAATTTAAGTCTTACGTCTACAAAGATTACAAATTTCGTAAGCTTAATTGGCTTACTCTTGATTGAGAAGAAAATCTCATAACCAAAAACAGATGAAATCAGACGCATGACCAATAGTTTCTTTATTGCCTGCTTTAATAATGAGTGTTGAAGTTATTTTTCTATATAATTTATCAATCTCAGCATTGTGTATGTGGGTGTGTTGTACCTTGTACGTATTTTAAAATAATTAAATTTGGATTGTAACGTTTTAATAGCATTATTTTATCTACGTTGATCTCTCGTTTATTTTGTTTTTTTAGCTCTCACAGGTAAGTGTGATTCGTAGCTTTCACGTTTCCTTTTTTTCTTTTTGGTAGACAAACTCTTTCACTTTTCCTTTTTCCCAATTATTTGAGACAAAATTTTTGCTATCTTTTCCTTTCATGGATTTTACGTGGATTTTAATTTTTGCTAATTTTAAATTTCCACGTGAGAATAGTCTTGAAATTTAAACCAAGCTTTGTAAGTTCTTTCTTCCTAATTCCCAAACCAAATCATGTCGGTCTCGGACAGGATCCTTATACAGAATGACAGTATATAAAAGGAAAAAAAAAGATTTTTTTTTGGTTGGTAATCTGCTTTAAACCAATGTTCGGATTGTTTGGTTGGCAGATACTCAGTTACTTGCAAGGGATGCACAATAATTTATATACGTTCCAAATAGTTACGACCACCTATAAAGTTAGGAGGGCTAGTACAATTATCGTGTAGTTACAACTTTTTATTGTCGGACCATTATCACCTAGTACAAATGTCAGTGGGTGGTGCTTTCATTTTTTATATCCGCCATCAGCTTTTCAAGAATCAGATTATTTTTTATCCCCACGAAATCTCCCCACTTGCGAACTCATGATTGCTTACAATTTGTTTTGTTTTTCATCGTTTTAGAGCTTGGACAGTGAGCAAAAACTGTGGAAGTCTTTCAAATATTTTATTTTAATATATAATTTAATATATTTGTCTACTAAAAAAAATAATTAAAAAGAAGTTAAAACTAATCACATGATAATATGTGAAAATAATATTTCAAAAAAATATATATAATGTGGGAGAAAGAGTTGAGAATCGAATTCTCACGTCCATTGAAGACATTGTCGTGGTTTTTGACAAGTTTGCTCGGTATTTGGGCTTAAGTGTCAGTATGGAGAAGTCTACGATGTTTTTTGGAGGTTTGTCGGATGAGGATCATCAATTGATCCAAAATAGATTCAGTTTTGAGGTTGGACAATTGCCAGTGAGGTACTTGGGACTCCCTTTGGTTACCAAGTCTTTCACCTCCTCTGACTATATGCCATTACTAGGGCAGATTAAGAAGAGAATTGGATCCTGTACAGCCCGATATCTCTCTTTTGCAGGCCGTCTTAACTTGATACATTCGGTGTTATGGAGCAACTGCAGCTTTTGGCTGTCGGTTTTTCAACTGCCAAAACAATATTTATTGGAGATCAGTAGGATATGTTCGGCTTTCCTCTGGCAAGGGCTAGATTAAAACCCTCACAAAGCAAAAAAATATCTTGGGAGAATGTCGGTAAGCCTAAGCGGAAAGGTGGCTTGGGTCTAAGATCTTTAAAGATATGAATGATATATGTTGTTTAAAACTGGTATAGTGAATTGTCTCTTCAAGTGAGTCTCTGTGGTTAAATGGGTGAGTCACACTTTACTGAAGCAGGGGAATTTCTGGTCTATTAAACCGACTGCTCTGGGTTCGTGGATGTGGAGAAAGCTCCTCAAATTTCGAGACCTTGCCAAGCAATTTCGCAAAATGGAAGTGAACAATGGCCAACGTACTTCCTTCTGGTTCGATGACTGGTCCAACATGGGCAGACTAGTGGATGTGGAGGGTGATCAAGGTTATCTTTCAATGGGGATCAGTAAGCATATGACTGTTGCAGAGGCGTGGGGAAGACGACACCACAGGTGGCACCAGCAAGTTAATTTTAACTCAATGGAAGTGGAATTGCAGCTGAAACGTGATATGAGTAATCCTAGAGTGGATGTAATGCTTTGGAAAGGTGCAAATAGTAAATTTAAAGCCCAGTTTTCCACCAAAGATATGTGGAATCAGATGCGATCACAGAATGTCGAGGTAGCTTGGCATCAGAGTGTTTGGTTCACTCACTCAACGCCGAGGTTCGCTTTCTGTATCTGGTTAGCCATACGAGACAGACTTTCTACCTGAGATAGAATGACCCAATGGAGCAGGGGTGCACGGGGGACTTGTCTTCTCTGCAATAGTACCACTGAAACGAGGGACCATTTATTTTTTACATGCAGTTATAGTAAAGAGGTTTGGAAGGCGTCTGCTCAAAACATTTACAAGGCTAAGTACTCTACCATTTGGCACTCGATCCTCTCCTCTGCATGTGGCAACTGGGGTGATCGGGTTCAGGGATATTTGGCTCATTCAGTTCTGCAAACAACAGTCTACTGCCTCTGGCAAGAGCGTAATGGTCGGGCGCATGGTGAGCCTCCACACCCTGCTTCTCATCTCCTTCACATGATTGATAGACACATGCGAGACCAACTGCTAGCCATTGCTTTTACGGGAGATCGGTGATACGACGATGGGTTACAACTTTGGTTTGGCACAAGAACTGAAGTTTTCCTCTTCTATGACTCTGCTAAAAAAACTTTTCTGCTCTATGATGCACTTGATGTAACAAAGCTATTTTTCTTTTGAATATAATTTAACATTAAATTAAAGAAAAAAAAAAAAGAGAGAATCGAATTCTCATCTTTAGGCAATTACAATTAGAATTAAACCATGAACTTTTAAATTTTGGCTATTTAAACCATGAATTTTTTTGTAGGTCATTTAAAACATTAAATTTTGTTGGCTAGTTTTTTTAAGCACGAAATTTTGTTGACCAAGCAAAAAAAAATATGATGTTAAATCCGATAATTGACCTACTAACAGGCGTTACTATGCCGTTAATCACTCCGTTGCTGACAAAACGACATCGTTTTAATGAAAGTTTTAATTCGAAAAGTGTCATTTAAGCCATGAACTTTTAAATATAGGCCATTTAAACCATGAACTTGTAAATATATGTCATTTAAACCAAGAAGTTTCAAATTTATATTATTTAAACCATAATACATGAAATAGGTGATCAATCCTTCAAGCTATAGTGTAGTGTTCTAATAAATGAAAAAGACTCGAGAGAAAAACAGAAAGACATAAAATACATGTCAAAGATCAAAAAAGAAGGATGAACTGATGTTCTTCATTCTCTTTCTCAAAATCGCCATAATGTGGCTGAGTCGAAGAAAGAAGAGAGAAACTAAACTAGAGTTAAACGGGTTAGCCGGTTAGGCTTATATACTTCTGCAGTTTCTAATAAACCAATCGGTCCGATTATCGAACCAAACCGAACCAAAATCCGATTATCCAAATCAATTGCGCTGAACAGTTAGGCTTTCTCTCTTCGGTTTGCTCTGATAACCGAAATTTTCAGGTTGTCTTGTTTTCACCGTACGCCAGGGCGAGTTCATGGTTTAAATTACATAAATTTGAAAGTCCATGGTTTAAATGACATACATTTACAAGTTCATGGTCTAAATGGCCTATATATAAAAGTTCATGGTTTAAATGACATTTTTTTGAACTAAAACTTATATTGAAACGACGTCGTTTTGTTAGTAACAGAATAATTAACGGCATAGTACCGTCTGTTACTAGGTCAATTATCGGATTTAACGTCATGTCTTTTTTGGCTTGGTCAACGAAACTTCATGTTTAAAAAGCTAATGAACAAAAATTTATGTTTTAAATGTATTACAATAAAGTTCATGGTTTAAATGACCAAAATTTGAAAGTTAATGTTTTAAATGACCAAAATTTGAAAGTTAATGTTTTAAGTAACATTTTTCCTAATTAGAATTATTGTATTTAGAATATTTTTTGTTGGGCCATTATCACAAAATCCAAATGTCACATGATGGTGCTTTCAGATCTTAATATCTAGCCATACTTCGAATCATCCTCAGCCCAACAAAATCTTACCATACTTATCCATTAATGCTTGCTTACAAACATTTTTTGTCATCTTATCAACCTACTTGACAACACAGTACTATATTACCAAACAAAGTGAAAAACAAGAGAAGCCACAAATGATTGAGTGGAATTTGGGTATTTTCTAGTAAATATATATATATGCCTGTTATTTAAAATTTTAGAAACATGTAGTAGACATAATATTTGAGTTCACTCGAATGGAAGTTTAAGGAGCCTACGCTACTTGCATGTAATAGGCCTGAACTTAGCAGGATTATCTCCAATAATTAGCTCCGGCAATGGACTGATGACCACAAACAGATTAGCATCCACAAAAACAGGCTATGACATCCTCTTCTTTTCCTTATCCACTATTAATTGCTCTATGCAACACATTCTTGTACTTGCCATTGCTCAGCCTCTACAAATTCCACAAAAATTTATCGGTCCAAATTAACTTCTCCTTTGACATATTTGAGACGAGAGAAACCACAACACATTCTCGCTCCAAAAATATTATCTCCCAATTTTAATTTAAGCCCCTTTTTTAGCCTTCTCTTCTCTCCTTCTCACATCTATCACATATAATTAAGAAAAACCAATTTCAAAACTATAGAGTGAAGCCATGGAAGACGAGAGAAACCACAACACATCTTCTTCGTCTCTCCCGTCTTTGCGTAAGCAATTGGCGAGCCCAACTCTTGGGGCAAGCATGGAACTGGACATTCCCGTCGTTGATCTAAGCGTTTCTGATGAAGAGTTCCTGGTGCATGAGGTGACGAAAGCGAGTGAAGAGTGGGGAATTTTTCAGGTGGTTAACCACGGAATTCCAACTGAGCTGATGCGGCAGCTGCAAGTGGTTGGGAAGCAGTTTTACGACCTCCCGGAGGCAGAAAAGGAAGCAGTGGCGAAAGAGGAAGGCATTGAAGGATACAAGAAGAACTATCTAGAAGGTGGTAAGTCTTGGGACGAACATCTGCTTCACAGACTCTCCCCACCCTCAATCATCAACTATAAGTATTGGCCTAAGAATCCTCCCCAATACAGGTACGTACTTTTCGTAATATAATGGTAGACTAACTCATGTTTTTAGGTTATAATTTATTTCATAACAAAATCTCAAAGTCAAAAGTTGTCTTTTGGTTGATATATTGGGACGTGGCGGTTTTAGGGAGGTGAATGAGGAGTACACAAGGCATGTAAAGAAGCTAACAGAGAAAATTCTTGGTTTGTTATCAGAAGGATTAGGGTTACCGTCAGTGGCGTTGACGCAAAGTTTAGGTGGGGAAAAGGCAGAGTATTTGATTAGGGTCAATTACTATCCGCCGTCTCCAAATGAAATAGGAGGTTCGGCGGCGCACACTGATCTAGGGGCAATCACACTTCTCATCCCCAATGAGGTTCCTGGACTTCAAGTCTTCAAAAACGAACAATGGTTCGAGGTTGAGTATATCAACTCCGCTATGGTTGTTTTCATCGGCGATCAACTCATGGTACTCTTATTGATTCTGTTTTTTTTTTTCTTAAGTTTTTATGATAAACAAAATATATATTAGGTAGATTCAAATAAATTGCAGAGGATGAGCAACGGGAGGTTCAAGAACGTGCTTCATAGAGCGAAGTCGGATAAGGAAAGATTGAGGATTTCTTGGCCTGTTTTTGTTTCGCCTAGGCATGATTTGTTGGTCGGACCTTTGCCAGAGCTTACCGGAGACGAGAATCCTCCAAAATTCGAGACTTTAGTTTATCAAGACTACTTGCACCAAACGATGCGAAACTGGGCGCTCGACAAGTTATACAATAAAGAATCCACTCTACTGAAAACCCATTAACAAAGAATCCCTCAATAAGTTACGATGTATTGTCCAAAGTGTTTGTATCTTTTCTTTGGAGTTTCATAACCAAATACAGATGAGAGAATATCATGTTATTGGTTCTTTCTTGGGTTATATATTGCGTTTGCTTTAATAACGAGTGTTGACGTTTTCCTCTAACAATCAATTTACATCATTGTGTAAGTGGTGTGTTGTACGTATTTGAATATAAAATCAAATTTAAATTGTGACGTTTTAACCGCATTATTTGTTCCGCGTTGATTTGTTGTTTATTTTGTCTAGCTACTACTACTCGTCACGTGTGGATTTTGAAAAAGAATATAACACACAAGACTCAATATATTTCTAGATTCAATGATGTTTAAAAAGTATGTATAAAAATACTTTTGTGTGTAATGCGAGTATTCTTCTAGTAATAGTATATTATCTTTTACATTCCCATTATTCAAAAACTTTAACAATATGGAGTAAACACACAATACTCATCATTATATTTGAGTTCAATCGACTGGAAGTTTAAGGAGTCTACGGAACTTAAAGTCCTTGCATGTAATAGGCTTGAACTTAGCGGGATTATCGCCGGTAATTAGCTCCGGCAACGGTCCAATGACCACATCAGGATTAGCATCCACAAAAATCGGCCATGACATCCTCTTCTTTTCCTTATCCACTATTGCTCTATGCAACACATTCTTGTACTTTCCATTGCTCAGCCTCTACATATTCCACAAAATGCGATTATTTTAAAAATCAACTGATAGAGATTATTAAATCATTAAGAAAGAAACAAACCAGAATCTGATCGCCAATGTTGACGGTTATGGCAGTGGGAATGTAATGGACATCGAACCAGCGATCGTCCTTGAAAATTTGGAGCCCTGAAACTTCATTGGTGACAATGATTGCGATCCCGATGATATCAGTGTGTTCTGGTACTCCCAAAGTCAAATCCGGTTTGGGGTCAGGAGGGTAGTTGTTGATCCTCATTACATACTCAGTTGAGTCGCCGCCAAGACCTTGTATCAAGGCCTCACGTGGTAACCCTAATCCCTCTGATAAATACCCCAAAACCCTCTCCGATAGCTTCTTAGTCTCCTTTGTGTATTCCTCGATCACTTCCCTTTAATCGTCATGTCCCAACAATCAAACGGATGATTTTATTTTATAATGTTTTCATGTTTTGAAAATGTAATTTTTTTTAGCTCAAATACTTTTTACTATTAAATCATTCAGTAACTCTTATTATATTAATATGACATACATTTCAATTATTTCTTTCAAAATTGAACTTAAAATAGGTAGATCTTAAAATATTTTATCATATCCCTAACTAGACAATATATTTGTAGCCAATGATTAGTTAGTACCTGTAGTGAGGTGGATTTTTGGGCCAGTAACTAAAATTGATACACGAGGGTGGCCAGATTCTGTGAAAAAGATTCTCAGTCCAGACTTCTCCTTTGACATACTTGAGATTCGTAGTATAACCTTCGAAGTCTTTGGAGCCAGCTTGTTTGGCAACGGCATTCTTCTCCGTTTCCGGGAGATCAAAGAACTGTGCACCAACCTCTTTCAACCGCCCTATCAGATCCATCGAGATTCCATGATTAACCACGTGAAATATCCCCCACTCTTCGCTCGCTTTCACCACCGCACGAGATACTTGCTCTTCGTCAAGGTTGCTTAGATCGACTATTGGGATCGTCTCGGCCAGAAGAGACGTGTGGTGGTCTCTCTCGACCTCCATTATTATAGCTGAAAATAATGGAAGGTGAGAGGTATAAGTTTGTGATGAGTAGCCTAGGCCATGTCCAGTCCGGTTTTTCAACCTTTTGTTTGATTATATTGTCACGCGTGTTGTTTGAATAATACCAATATTATTTGTTTATACACAAAGTATTCACTACACCACCAAATCCACCTAATCAGTACTCCAACATTCACGTTACTAAAATTCTGATCACCCACTAGGCCACTACCATACGCAACTTGAAATTCTTTATATATTATATGAAATCAAAAAAAAGGTTGTTTGTGTCATTATGCTAATGATTTTAGAGTCTGCTAAAATACATCGGAACATATATGACTAAAATATCAATTTATTATTTTTGAGCTATAAATCATTAGGACACAACATCATAAACCATTACAATAACAGGAACGGATGATTTCATAAGACAAAAATCCCAAGCTCTACCGATGAAACAAAAAGATAAACAAAACTCAACTCACTACACAATAGTTATTTGATCCGTTCATCAACCCGTATACAATCCCCAAAACAGAAGATTGTGAAACTACACTCAGGGTTGGCTTACAGAAGATTCTAGAACACTCTAGATCCTACTGAGGACCCTTTCGGCCGCAGCAATAGTGAACTCTATATCCTTGGGACTGTGAGCCAAGCTTGTAAACCCGGCCTCGAACTGAGACGGTGCAAAGTAAACACCTTCTTCCAACATTCCCCTGAAAAACCTACCAAACTTCTCGGTGTCGCTCTTCTTTGCATCTTCAAAATTGTATACCGGTCCTTCTGCGAAAAAGAAACCGAACATACCGCTTATGTAACCACCGCACATTGGATGCCCTGTTTTCTTTCCGGCTTCTAAGATTCCGTTGGTTAGTTCCTTTGTGATCTTGTCCAAATACTCGTATGTTCCTGGCTGCTGTAGCCGCTTCAGAGTGTGAATCCCTGCGGTCATTGCCAGTGGATTACCACTTAGAGTCCCGGCTTGGTACATCGGTCCTGCTGGCGCAACCTACAAAGAAAATAACACAAACATTGTTTATATACAGTTTTCAAAACCAGAAAACAGAACGGCCACCACACAGTTTCAAAGCTTCTTATATAAGTAAAGAGCCAGATCTCACCATCTCCATAATATCGCGTCTCCCACCGTATGCTCCCACGGGAAGACCCCCACCAATGATTTTTCCAAGAGTTGTTAGATCAGGCGTGATTCCAAAGTATTCTTGGGCACCACCATAGGCTAAACGAAAGCCTGTCATGACTTCATCGAAGATGAGAAGAACACCGTTGTCCTTTGTCAGCTGGCGTAAACCGTTGATGAATTCCAGTGTAGGAGGGATGAATCCAGAGTTACCAACAACAGGTTCAAGAATAACCGCAGAGATCTCGCCTTTATGAGCCGCAAAAAGCTTCTCAACAGCTTCAAGATCGTTGTAGGGAGCAGTTAAGGTATCTGAAGTAGCTGCTTTAGGGACACCTGGTGAGTCCGGTAGCCCTAAAGTAGCAACACCACTACCAGCTTTAACAAGGAAGGCGTTGGCGTGACCGTGGTAACACCCTTCAAACTTGATGAACTTCTCTTTGTTAGTGAAGGCTCTGGCGAGACGGAGCACACCCATACAAGCTTCAGTACCAGAGTTGACAAAACGAACCATTTCAATGCTTGGAACAGCTGATATAACCATCTCAGCTAAAACATTCTCTAAGAGACAAGGAGCACCAAAGCTTGTTCCTTTCTTCATCGTCTCACCTAAAGCCGCGAGTACCTCATCATCGGCATGACCAATAATAGCTGGTCCCCAAGATCCAACGTAGTCAATGTACTCATTTCCATCAATGTCCCACATCTTACATCCTTTAACTGAATCGATCAAAACTGGTTGACCACCAACGGATTTGAAGGCACGAACAGGGGAATTCACACCTCCAGGCATTAGATTCTTTTCATGAGATTAACAAAAAATATCATTTTTTTTTCCATTAGTCAGGGATTATATAAGGTAACACACATTCAAATCATGAAGAAACTAAACTAATTAAAATTCGAAAAGAGAAAACTTTGCATTCCTGAACTAAGGATTGATCATTCTGGGAGACTATAATTCACGAAATCAAATGATTTAGAATCAATCAAATCAAAAGGGCGAAATCAATATACCTTGGCAGCATTGAAAGCTTCCTCTGATTTCTGAAGAGTGAAACTTTTCTTCTTCTCGTCGACGGAAACAGACATCTTGATGCAGCATCGGTTAGAAGAAGAAAAAGAAGAAGCTTTCTTCGAGATCTTCGAGGAGCACGAAAACCCAAGAGCAGTTCCCGATCCTATTAGCGTCGCCGACATCTTTGCTCTGAAAGTCGCGGTCGGAGTTGTTGGTAATCCAAAGTAGTGGGGTGGGGCTTTTCTTTATTCTCAGAGGAAGAAGAAGAAGAAGAAGAGTCAACAAGATAAGGCGATGCCCAGCCACCCGGTTTTTATATTTCCCCAATTAAACCGGGTCGGGTTTAGTTGATTTTTATATTTCTGGTACTCTTCGTATCACTGCCACATGAGAGGAACAGAATCACTTCCTTCTCAGGTAAATCAACCGGTCCAGACACAACCGAAATCTTTTGTATGAAACGACAGTTTTGACCACGACGTGATCAGAAGCGTAGCCGTTAGGCTCGGCCTAGCTCGAGTCACCTCAAAGTAATCAATCGCTGACCTCATGAAACCGCCGTTGACCATTTAAACGGCGTTTTTAACCAAACCCACAGAATGAGAAAGAGGGTTTAGAGGTCCAAGAGTTGAGGAACTCCATGGCTGCGATACCATCGAACATATTGTGGTCCTAGCACGAATCCTCCATATAATGAAATTTGTTACCTAACAAACAAAAGAAAAGTTGTACGGAAGCATAAAATATATGCGATCAACTAAAAATGATTAATTCAGTCGTATTAACGAATGTTCTGCCCCGAAAAACAAGAGTATAGAATTACATATTGGCAAATAAAAATCCTGATAAATTATTTGATCGACAATCACAAATTAACAATAGTCGTCAATTTGGATAACAAATACTATTTACTAAAAAATTATGTATTTGTTAGTGGGAATAATATCATGGTTTTTTTTTGGGATTAATTAGCGTATATTTATGCATATGCATGATAAAGAATCAATATTTAATCGAATTCTACAATATAATATACTTATTTGAAACCAATATCGGACCAAACCTAGTGTATGTCATGTTCGTTCACTCACACAAAAATAGCAACCAAAAATAGTATCAACTCCTCACTTGAACAACCACGGGAGGGATTTCAAGAATATTCCGAGCACCCGGAACGTCCTAAACCAGCTTTTCAAGAGTCTCCGGTTGATCAATCTCCGATATAGCCTTCTTTATCATTTCTATCCCACAATTGGCCTCAGCTTCCACCACGACAACTCCTTCTCCAGTGCAATTCACAGCGATCTTTCCTTCGGGGCTGATCGTGAGTCTCCCGGCGGCAGGATAGTAGTGAACAAGAACCTCGGGAGAGTGACTTCTTGATAACTTCATAGGATTCCTCGTTGAATCTTGAGTTTGATTTGAAGTAGTAGAATGTTTTGACGATGATGGCGATGTTTTGATCGAGATTTGAGAGATAATGGAGACCTTTAGGAGTTTCGGAGGCTGGAGAGACAAGAACAGGTTCTTTTCGGGTTACAATGAGCTCGAATGAGTCGGCCATTTTTCAAGGATTCAGGGTATATATTTTAGGTAAAGAAAAATCTAAAGATGTAGTTTTGGAGAATTGAGGATAGATTTAATTTTCTAGGACGATTTTATGAAAGGGGTTAAGTAGAGGCTAGGGTTTGAGGTTAATTATGGTACAAGCAAAGATTTCAGCAAATGGTAGAAGAAAGAAAAGAGAGAGCGAGCGAGAGACGTCTTGAGGAACACTTGTTAATCTGACGACTTGAATACTTTTAAAATCTGGTATGATTAGAGGTGTTGTGACCAGTTAGATCGGTCAAATAGAATTGACTCTGTAATTAAGCTTGGTTCAAAATAATCTTGCATGCATTACTATAGTAACTGCTAAAATGATAGGTTGAAAGAGTATGATTCGTTTTTTTTTTTTACCAGACTGATCCCATCAAAAATTGAGCGGATGTGATACTGCTATTTCAAAAACTCAAAATTGTATCTAGTGTGTAATTTTGTTAAATCCGCTGAAGTCTATGTAAATGGGTCTGTTATGTTGATTACGTTCAGTTCACAAACAAGGTCGCATTTGGATGATAGCTTTTCTTCAAATGTAAAGATTCTTTCGAGTTTCGATATTGTGATTTAGTAGTGAAATATTGTATAATTAAATAGCATTAGTTGTACCATCCCTATAGTTTGTTTAGCTTGGCGTCAAGAAAAACTGAATTTACTTCTCCATCAAATCCAAGATTTCATCACGTAATTCTTTTTTGGCCTGAACAAAAGATACAGAGTGGCTTTTTTGTTTTAAACCTACAAAAGTTTCAAGTTCACCGTTCCGTTCATGATACAACAAGCCACAAATCAGTAAAACAAAGAAGTAAAATTCCCCACAGTATCTGGCTATCAAATATAACAAGGATTAATAAACCTAACAGGTAACAGCTACACAAGAAGTAAAAGACACTTAAACTACATAATGAGAGTCAGACTATAGAGATTACACAAAGTACAAAGTACAGATTCGACACACTCTAAATTTTACCTCTGTTTCACACAAAAGTTGTGTGTCACAATTGCTGCTTTCCTTCACATCAGATTTTGAGAGAAGAGAAACAAAACTCCCAACCTTAATCTTTTTCTCTTCTTCTTCCTTCTCTTCGTCACTTTCAGCCTCGTCTCCCTCTCCTTTTTCTTCTTCCTTCTCTTTGTCACTTCCAGCCTCAGCTTTTTCCTCTTCATCATCTTCTTCATCATCAGTCATTGCATTTATGGCATCTGTGATCACATCCTTCACCTCTGGTTTTCTATGTGACAGTTCCACACCAAAATGCTCGCCTGACGTTATCACAAACAACATATGTTAGCAAAAAGCTCCTGAACATTTGGAAAGTGTAAACAGAAATCGCGAAATAAATTATAAAAGCAAAAAGCAAAAACGTACTTAGCTTCTGCAGAATATCTGATAGTGTTGCCTGTTATTAAGAAAAACAAATTGTGTGAGAACATCTATTCAAGGTTTTTAGACCATTCCATTGTATTCAAATTTGGGAAAATCAAACCATCTTACCGTATTGAAGTCTACTTCCTTCAGAATTTTGGACACCACTTCAAGCATCTCTTCTCTGGTAGGCTCTGCTTTGGCTTTGCCTTTCTTAGTGGCTTTTCCTGTATCCAATCCATGATAGAAGAGAACAAATAATAAAGCAATCAGATGGAATAATTTCTTTAGCAACATAAGTCAAACGAGTCTAAGCCTCAGAAGCAGCTGAGAATGGTTGTAACCTGTCTCTTTAGATCCCTTAGCCTGTGGCTTACTCGGCTGTTTCTTGCTTTTCTCTTTAGAAGACACGACAGGATCAACTTTTTGCTTCTTAGCCGGGGACGAGGCTGACTTAGCAATTTGTTTGGAGGACTTTTCACCAGATTTTGCGGAACCTTTAGCAGAAGCTTGCTTATCCTTACCTTTAGACCCTGAGCTCTCCTCTACAGTCTTTTTCGATGAGCTTCTCTTTTTGGATGGTTTCTCATCCTCCGCTTTGTCTTTTTCATCTTCAGTGTCAGTCTTTTCATGGTCACTTTCTTCCTCTGGCGCCGCATCATCTTCTTCATGAGGATCATTAGTTCCTTCAGAATCAGCATCTCCCTCATCCTTGCCTTCTTCCGTGTCAGATGGCTGATCTAGCTTTTTTGTTTGCCTTTTTCTCTGCTTAGAGACAAAACATACACAAAGAAAGGATATTAGTACAACCCGTGATCAACAGCTAATAAATCAAGCCACACAGATGAAAAAGCATATAACTATTCATGCCAATGATTATAATCCGACCATACACATTAAAAGTCTAAGAAAACAAGCTAATAAGGCGCCAATAACAGACAAGGAATACAAATTAGATAATTAAGATGATCAACAAAGTACAAACCTTGGCTGGGGTGTCTGAAGATTCTCCAGATTTTCCCTTTTTTGGTGTACTCTTGCGCTTTTTGGCCTGCTAAAAATGAACTCAATGCTCCCATTGGGAATGAACATGTAGAACAATAATGTACAGAATCCAACAGTACCTTTTCTTGATCAGCTATTATAACATCTCTTGTTTCCTTGGGAGATTCCAAAAATTCAAGCACTTTGACGGCTAGTTCTTCCTGGAAGTATCAGGATAGTGGATTTCTTAGAATATAGAACAAGGTACAATAAATAGATAGACCACATCATGTTATCACTTACTTTTTTCATGTTGCTTCTGTTAATAGGTATATCAAGCACATCACAAAAAACTATCAATTTTTCTTTTATGCATTTGTCAATCTTCTCTTTTATTTTTGCTCTCTGCTTCTCCTCCTGAGAAACATTAAAATACAAGATTTACCAGAAGGGAAAACAGCAAATACAGCCCTTTAACAGAATAAACTTGAAATGGTTTATACCTCATTCTCTGACCATGCAAAGCCAGAAAATTGACCAATGTTTCTCTTAACCATCTGTGCCTGCAGAGAAAAATTCACAAAACGCTTTAAGTATCTATTCACTCTGGCAAAGAGACAATGAAAATTCCAAGACAACATCCATTCTAACAGAGACAAAAAGCTTGCAAGTGAACTCTACATATCAAATGTGAGCAACATTTAAAGCACCTTTGCTTTCTTCCCATAAAGAATGGTGTGTAGTAACATCAGGTTGTCATCAGCTTTTCTCTTGGATAGTTTATGAGCCACTGAAAAACCCAACGTTATCAGAAAGCTTTCTAATTGTAAATAAAGGTAATCAAGACTCCACTAAAAGAACCAAAATTTTCATCCTCCAGTTAGAAAGAAAGAAAACCCAAACATTTTATCATCTTCTCATCAACCACAGAGCAGTTCGCTACCAAAAAGAACCAAATCATGGGAAGTAAGTTATAGGCTACCAAAACGTCAGAATATAATTAAGGAAACCAAAAGCACAAGCTTTTTTAATGAAATGGTTCTATATACTACAAGCATAGCAATGAAGACAAACAATCTCACAGCAGCTATATCTCATATCTTCAAGATCTAAGATGTGCCAAACCAGCAAAGATGTTTTCCTTATTCTTCCTCACAACAATTAGATCTACACATCAAAAATTTCACAAGAACTCAATCAAAACAATCACAAACAGAACTGATTCGTATACGTACCATTGGGAATTTCCCTGAGAGGTGTTCCACGACCCTACAAAATTAAACACACAAGAGACAGAAACCCATAACTAATTGATCCAATTCTCACAAATACGAAAGACAAAAAGATCAAATTTTTACATAAAAGATCAAACCTTTCCAATTGAAACAGACTTGCTGGGTGTAGCTCGCATAGGAGTAGACAACGAGAAACGCTCAACCTTCTTTCTCTCCCTCGTTGGTCTATCACTAGTCGGAGTCACCGTTTCTTTCTCCGACGATTTCTTACTTCCACTTCCTTCTTCCTCTTCTTCTTCCTCCTCCTCTTCACTTTCTACATCGTCTTCTTTATCCTTCTCCTCCAATTCTCCCTCTTTCTTCTCCGCCTCATCCTTTATCGGTGAATCCGATTTTTCTTCCTTCGCAGCAACAGTTTCTTCCTCCTTCGCCGGAGATTCAACTTCCGGTATCTTCTTCTCTTCTAGGGTTTCAGTCGCCATGTTAGACCCAAATCAAGATGAGGAAAAAAAGGGTAAAAAGAGGAAAAAAATATCAGATTTGGGAAACTAGAAAACCCTAATTCAAAGATTATGAAGAAGAGAAGAAACACAAAAAGAAAAATCAAAAATTTGGGGATTTTTTTCAAAATTTTCAGGAACACAAAGGCGGGCTCTTCCGTCAACCCCCAAAATTTTCACCAAAATTAAGCTCGCGGCAAAACTAACCCATTTTATATACATACATACACATTATATATACTTTACATACAACATACTCGGCCCAATTTTATAACTGGCCCAATTAAATAACAGCCCTTAATATTTATAACTGGCCCAATTTTATAAAAGAAGATAAATGTTTACGAAGAGATCTGAGATGTTTTCACATATTTGATTTTAAGATTGTAAGTATAATGATAGAAATTACTCTATAACCTGCCATAAAAGATAGTTAGATATACATCATTTTCATTTTGATAGTTTTATAGGTTATTAAAATACAATAATTTATATTATTATTCATAAATTTGTATTTATGTATAAGATAATATGTTTATAGTATTTGTCATTTTTTGTCCATAATGTTTTTTAAACATTACAAATTCAATTTCAAAACAATAAAATTTATAACATGTAATCTTATTTAGCTAAAATTATCTCAATTTATAATTTTTAAAACATTTAAACAATTCATACATATATTTATAAATTAATATCACTATAAATTAATAAAATATCATGATTCCAACATTACTAATTTATAAAGGTTTTATTGTACCTAAGATTGGTGTGATGTTTTTTTTTTCTTTAGTGAAACTAGAATAAGAATTTGTTGCCATCCTCCTGATGTATTCCTCAACATTAGTGTATATATCGCTCCATCCAGCTCATGTTTGTGGATATAATTTGTTCTAATTTTGCACCAATAATAAATTAGTTAACTTGTGATTTATATTCTTTTTGCTAATAATGAATAAAAGACGTACTTATAATCTCCAAAACCAGAAAATCTATACTAGTATTTTTGCAGCAGTTTTTGCTCAAAAATAAATATTTTAGAAAGTTTTTACATTGAATGCTATTTAATGCTTATATTCATATCCAAACAAGTTTATTTAATTTTTTTCTACTATCTTTATAATCAAACACAATTAAAATATTTTAAATATCCATATATATAATGTTCTATAATTAATATAGATATTTAGAAGATTTATTCTAGATTAAAAAAAATTATTCTCCTATCATCTCTTTTTGATTTTAAAATTTGAATGTAGTGAATCATCATATAATACATAAAGTTAATAAAAATGTGTATTTTTCCTACATATATTGTGATTTGAATTTTTTAAAACAAACATATATTACTCAATTAATATAAAAAGTGTGTGTTCAACATACATATATAGTAAATTTACTGTATATAGTAAATTATAAAATTTAAGAAGTTTATAATTTATAACAGATATATCTAAACTTAATAAAATGTTTAAAATTATAAATATTTAAACATATTATTTTCAAAATTACACAAACGAGTTATATTACATGACGGGTTATATGACATTACTAGATTAAATTGATAATACTAAAAAATAAATTATTAGTAATATGATATCTCAATATGAGTTAAACTCTCATTTTAATGTGTTAACAACACTAATATAAAATATGTTGAATCAACTGATTTAATTAAGATTGTAGTAAACAAAAATTATTGTACGGTATACCATGGTTTATATATTAAATCACTAAAATTAACAAAAAAAAGTATATTATCAAAACTAGTTTAAAATAGTACATTAACAAGAAAATAATTTTTAAAAACTTACTCTGCCACGGTCTCTGGTAATGAATATAACCGAAGAATAAAAGGATATTGGCGGATGTCGTCGTCACAGTTATTGATTGAACAACTGTGATGTTTTTAATTTTCATCACACTATTAATGGGCCAATAATTTGCCTATGACAAACCCTTAATGGACCTTAGAAATTAGGCCCAATTAAGTTCCGCACTTCTTTCTTTCTGACCAATACAATTTTTTTCGAAAAAAGAAGCAAAATAAAAAAATTGAATTTGGAGGGAAAACCAAAAAGAAAAATCCCTAAATTTCGTCGGCGAAATGCGTAAACGACGGCTGCAACTCCGATACTCCTCCGACGAAGAAGAAGACGAAGATGGAACTGGAACAAACGGAATTGGTGATTCTGTTCGGAGCGGTGGTATTGCCTCAGCTGTACTACAACCGGAAGCCTCAGTAGCTTCGAATTCTAACCCTAATCCCGGCGAAGCAATTGATGTATCGGAAGTTGAGATTATCGACGTATTTGGTAATCCGCCTCCCACACCACCAGATTCTAGTATTCCTACTCCGTATCCGGTTGATTTGTCGGAGACAGAGTCGGATTTGGTGAGCGGTAATGACTATGAATCGCCGATCAGTGAGATTCTTTCTCGATTAGGGATTAAATTGAAGAGAGAGTGGTGGGTCTCTTGTCTTTCTGGACTTGAAATTTCGATTCCGCAATTTTCCCGCCTAGATGTTGCAGCTAAAGCTAAGCATTGCTTTGAGCAGTTCATGTTTTCCGATATGAATATATGCGGAGGTGGGGTTCTTCCTCGGAATGTTGCGTCTATGAATCTTATAGAACTCCCTGGTCCGTTTGTTCTTCAGGTTATTTGATTGTTTTGGTTTTTACCCTTTTTTGTTGGAACTGTTTATATAATGTGTGATTTTGGCTGAACATTTCTGTTTTAATTTAGGTTGATGAGATTGTTAACATTGGATGTCCACTTAAAGGAAGGTATGAAAATGCTAATGCAGGGCTTAAGAGGTGCCTTAAGTTGTCCATGACAGATGGTGTTCAACGCGTTTTTGGTATGGAATACAGACCTATTAAAGATCTTCAAGTCTTGTCACCTGCTGGTTTGAAGGTGTGTGTTTCTAGTCGAGGACTGTAGTTTTTAAAATGGTAGATTATCTTTTGGGATGAAAGCTAGCATCTGATACTTGTCCTAAGGCCAATGTACTTGACATGTCTGTGTTTTTATAGTAAAAGCACTGACTAGAACAGTTCAATGCAGATTGTTGTATCTAGTGTACAAGTTCGGCATGGACTTTTAATGCTAGTACCTGAGATTGTAGGAGTCTTAGGAGGGATGGTTGAAGAACTTGAAGAAGCAAGAAAGCGTCTGGTTGTTGAAGTAAACAAACCTCCACGAGGGAAAAGGTAGATTTATTCAAATAATGGTTTACTTTGTTCAGAACTCGATTTTTCTCCAGCTTATGTTTCTCCCGCTCACTTCATGTTCGAAAGTTGTGTCATGATGTATGTCTCTTCAGTTGGATCTATTATTTGCAACGAGTTTGTTTCACCGGTTTCTTTGGCGACAGCTTCTTTGATCTGGAGAAGAGTGACTGGTTTGGAGAATGCCTTAAGATTTACTAGTTTAGTGAATTCTGCATTTAGATTGGATTATGTGGAAAGATGATGCATGATATAACGTTAAAACTCAGTTTATAACACAGTACCAACTGTGTTTTCTAGTTGCAGTTGTAAGGTTTACCCTTTTTGTCAAAGTTTTGATTTGATTTTAACTTTTGCAGAACAAGGAGAGGAGTGGTTCCTTCATTGGCAACCAGAGCAACTCTAGCTGCATGGTCGCAAAATGGCAATGATGCTGGTAATCATGTAGATAGTTCTACCTCGGCCAATGCTAGTAACGCTCAGGTCAATGTTCAAGGTAGGGATGTCATTAATCTTCTTGTTTAGAACTACATGTCAACAAGAAAAGTAGCTGCATGTCTCAAAAGTAGAGTTTACAAAACTAGCCAAAGTGTTCATTTATGTCAACCCTGAACCAGAGTAATCATTTGTTCCATCACAGGAAAGTGGTTAAGTGATAATTTTGAATCAAAGGATTCTCGTTTATATCATTAACTGTAACATACTAGAGCACAATCATCCTTCGTCCTGTGTTTCCTACAAGATTAAACACGTATCTTGTGTCTTTCTGAGACAACAATGTCTGTCCTTAGATACTTTCAGTAACATGAGACAACCACTTTATTTTGAGATTATTAGTGGCTATTGACTCTCTTTTAACCAAAACACTTATGGCAGGCATACCCGTAAATGTAACCAGAACTCACATTAGTTCGCGGGTGATGAATGAGCCTCCTGCTTCTACCAATGTGGAAGCTACTGTTTCAAGGGTTGAGCATATGCAGATGGATACTGCTTCTGCCCACGGGGAAAGAACGTTTTCTGATATACACTCAACTTCTAGTAACATTCACCGGGCAGCATCCACAGTTGGTACTAGTTGCAGTGGTACAAGATCTTTTTCCAACAGCATTGGTGGACATACATTGGATCAACAAACATCTAACGTGACTTCATTTGTTGAAGAAATGTATAGTGACACTGGTCGTGTAAGGGACACAACGTCTCATGTACATGGTTCAGGTTCAGGCGTTGTAGCAGATGTAGAAGTCAGTAATATGGTTATCGATTTGGAAGGACCTTCTGTGGTTACAAATACAGAGAAGCCTTTCACTTACTTAGCCGAGTTGTCTCAAAAATGGGCAGTAATGAAAGATACCATGCATTCTGTTCAAGGAAGGATCAAAGTACTAACACCACTTATCAAAATACTCTCAGACTCAGTCTTCTATCGATCAGGATTTCAATCTTTGTAACTAAAGTATCTATTTTCTTGCAGTGCTTCCTAACCGGAGTGAAGAAATTCCAGTTCAAGCAACAATCTACGTATGAGCTTCTATGTTACGTCGATGATGGTAGTCTCATCTGTGAGATCTTGCTCCATAACGACGTGAGTCCTATCCCTCATTTCGCAAATTTTTTGACGAATTAGAAATAAGATCACCCATCTTGTCCATGTTATTCCCTCTACAGGTTGTACAAAACAGGATAGGTCATTCATCCATGGAAGTCACAGCTGCTCTTTCCTCTTCAGCACCAACATCAGTAAATGCCATGATGAAAGAGAAACTGAAACGCTTCCAGTTGTTTCTCGCTGACTTCGAGGTAAACCTACTAACATATCAGTTTTAGACTGTCTTTGTTCTATGATCAGATACATCAAACATAAGTTGTATATAGAAGACTAGTTTATATACAAGCTCATTAGGACTGAATGTGAAGACCCAATCAGAGACAAACCAAGCTACGCTTAGGAAGACATGTTTTTACAAATTGCTCATTTTTATGTTACTGCAGGGAATAATGGTGGTAGAAATGAACAGATCGTCGCAATATCCGGTAGCAATTGAAATGAATCAGGGATGTTCGTTAACCGATGCTCGGTTACTCTTTGAAAGAATCAAATCATCCTCAAGCTTAAATCCAGTTGTTGTTCTATCCCCTTGAAACCGTGAGAGCTTTTGGTGACTTGACTTCATTTATACCTCTGCTTAGGAATTACTTCCTGGTTCAACTAAACCGGGTATTTCAATTTGGTAATTTAATTGAATCCGGCGGGTATTATACTTCCCGGATTCCAGTTCTGCTCTATTTAAGATAAATCTATAGAAATTTAAGTAGTTCTTTGTTTCTTTTCAAACAAGTAGATTAGATGTGTAAAAAAACAAAAAATGAACTTGTATGTTTTTGAGGATAAAACAAAGGGTTATATTATATATATGGCAGATTGTTATGAGTCATTTGGTGATCTTGATATGGCGTAAATCGTTGAAAAATACTATTATACAGATAATAGCAATATTGCTATTTGGTGATCTATGTTTTACAGACACTAACAACTTATCGTAGATAAACATCTCATTCTCACCTCAATCATCAGCATTCATCACCCATTGTGATCAGTTTTAAACTTTTTGCAAAAGTTATCCGGTTTTTGTTTCCTGCCAATAGATTTTCTTATATGATTTGGTGACGCATATTCAACGAACGATTGTCCATTATGGGAAAAAACAAGAATCGGGGATTTGATAAGTTTTGTTTGATTTGAAGGTCGAGTCTTTTCTTCTTTTTTGGCCGAATTTAACTCTGACTCTTGTTCGAGTAAAAAACACAGTGTTATGTTCTTTCGGTAGTTTCCTTTTGAATATACATCAAAGTCTTTTATTCGTTTTTTGTTCTGTTCTAATAATTTAAAAAACCAATCGTTTCGGATTTTATTAACTGTATTGGTCTAGCTAGGTAAAGTAGCCAAAATCATATTAGGGGTCCCAATAAATCAAATCGGTCAATGAATATGTCAAAGTCTTTTCTTGCCTAAATGGGATATTAATATAAAGATCATGATTCTTCGATTAATCTACTCCAAACGTTTTGATGATGCCTAGCTAATTTTTTGAACACTAGTTTTTTTTTTTCAGAGTCAGGTTACATCTATATAAAGAAGCCATTTAGAGCCATTAGACGTAAAAGAAACAATTTGAAAGTTGAAACGAATCAAAAGAATAACGAAATTTAGCCACTATTATAGGTGTAATGCTACATCGTATAGCACACAACAATATAGGTCATCTTCATCCATCCATCTATGCTTCTTTGCCTTTTACAACCCACTAAGTGATGGGAGTTAAAGACCTTTCAATTTTTTTTTCTTATCAACATTTCTTTTGTTAGAAAAGTTTACTTTCTTTTAAAAGTATTATATTAATGATTGTTCTAAAGATTTTGGCTCATGTCTAAATCTCAACAAAATTCTTTGATAATAAAAATCGATCGAAATCATGTTATCATTTTCGACAGATGAATTTATATGATTTGTTTTCTTCTGTCACAAGACCTACACATTTCTTCATGATTGTGCAACAACACAAGTGCTGTGTTTTAATAGTATTCACATATGGAACTCGTTAACTAGTGGACTTTTTAACAAAACAGTTGAGCAACATCCTCTTCTATTTTTTTTGTCTATATTATGGGCCTACATCTTTCTTTGTGGGTGTAGGCTTTCGAATTATCTATTCATTTTTATTTATCAAACTCATTTTCTAGTTTTTGTATACGTAAAAACACAAAACACAAAAGTAGAGGAAAAGAAAAGAAACCGTAGTGTATATACGAAACAAATCGTGTTTCTTAATGTGTTTTAAAATCTAGAAATTGAGTGGACTCCAACAATAATATTGTGCTCGCTTCCATACGTCTTTATTTAAATTATTTTAAGATTTTAGCTCTGAAACTCGAAAATATACGTTTAGAAGTCAAGGTCTAAAGGTTGGCTTAATGCCTAATCTATAAACTAGATTTCGATAGTACGTATTATGATTCGTGAGTTGAATGGCTCGTTATCAACAGCTTTTTTCTCAAACAAATTAGAGAAAAAAATTGCCAAGAAACCAATTATATAATAATGTAATCGTTGTCAAAATAAATAAGATAAATTGAAGATAAATCGGTATACGTATAACATGACAACGAAAGGAGAATATATAATTTGCTTAGCACCACTCGGCAGTCGGCGCCAAAATAAAAAAGTCGAAAGAAAATTGAAACAAATTATTGGTAATAGGGATGGATCTATTAACTAGTTTTTAGAGTTGTATGAAACTCAGGTAAGTGTATCTAAAAAGATGTTGATGGACCCAACACTTTTAGTGATTGGGTTAAAATGGTCGATGCAAATACGGGTTCGGTCGCAATCAAACGTAAAAACTAGTTTAATGAAAACCGGTCAAGTGTCTCAATATGATAACAACGTTGTTATTATCCTTCTTTTTCTACAACCCAAAAAAAGAAAATGTAACTTACTTTTTTTGTCTGTATAATTATTTGGATATGAGATCGAAACGGATTTGTTTATAAAAACAAAAGTAATTTCCAGATTAAAAAACAGAATAATAGTTTGACAATGATGATACACATATACTTTTGAATCGGCTAAACTGCCTACATTTAGAGAGCTAGTAACAGTTTTGAATATAAACACATTTAAGAATGCTATTGTTGTAACTATATAGCGATCAATGCTTGATTCGAAATGTCGTTTTTCTCAAAGAAATTATATCTTTATTGTGTTCTTAAAGAAAAAAATAACCGAAGCATGCCTGGTTGACCATTTGTTTGTTATTGTCTAGGTAACGTATACACAAAACGATTAATTATGTCTACGATTATACGTATACGTAAAACGTACATGCAAACAAGAACGTTACGTGTAACGTATATGTATCTATGGTAATGGTATGTCTCTGCGTGTCAACATGATTTCGACATTGTTGAATGTATGGTCCCAAAGGTTAACAGAAAGAAAGAAAGAAAGAAAAAAAAAAGACCAACAAAATTAATAAATGCTATAACCCATCCACACCGTTTTTCCTCTTTTTCCCCTAGAAGAAATAAAACTAGACTTCTTCTTTTCTAAAATAAAACTTTAGCAGGATATATGCAACTTGAATAAACTTGTAAGAAAACTTAAAATAGATAACGTTGTAAAAGATCATTAATAAGCCACGACAAAAATCTGAGCAATCAATTTATTCACTAAAAAAAAAAAAAAAGATAAGATTAGACAAGTACCATTACCATCAATAAGGAGAACGAACATCTCGTGAGGTATATTAGAAAATTCGTTTTGTTTTGATTTGATTGTCTCTGAATTTTTTTCTTACTTCTTTTACATAGGCACTGACCAATAATTTAACAGTTACCGCCACATTTTCAACTTCCTTAAATGAATTGAGCTACCGACATATCATATTGTAGCATTTTAAGTCATCATTGAATCATAACTTCCCCACTCAATTCCTTTTTCTGCTTATATTTATATTTACCGTTTTTTACTTGACTGCACAAAAACAAAATAAGAGATAGTTATTATAGAACACAAAAAGCTGGTTAATATTTTTACTATGGCTACTGACTGGCTAAAAGAAAAGTAAAAGAGTAACCTACTTTTTTTCTTTATTCTTGTTTTGTTTCAAAGAGGAATCGAGTAAAAATATTAATATACAAAAAAATGAAACGGTGAGTCGAACCAAAAAAAAAAAAAAAGAAGCGACAAAAGTTGAGTACGAAAGCACAGGAATAGAGGGAAGTGGTGGCGGGTCACGTGGGCTCTCTCATTCATTCATTCATACAACCAAAAAAAAAAAACTGTACGTCCTCAGAGATGGCACGGACCCATCACGTGGGCTCTACGTGTGTTTTTAACACCGTCACATCACGGCTCTCTCTCTCTTTTTACCTTCACGCTCCACGCGCTACTCTAGGCGTGTGTGATTTCTGGAGTCTACGGTCCGGTGGGAATAGAATGTTCTTCCCGCTTACGATGCCAAGACGTCACGACCTGGTTGCACGTGTCATTTACGCGCGGCGAACTGTTAGCCACTCGATTTTGTTTGTTGATTTTAAAGAACTGTATGTCAGAAAAAAAAATAATTTTACCTTTTTTTTTTATACTGAATTTTTTAAAATCAGACCGACTAGTTTACAGTGTTACTAGATTTTGTATTTAAAAAGTTTATTATAAGTTGTATTTCCTTCGTTTCTTGAAGTGTTGTTGTAGTTTAGCAGCATTTTCTTGAAACGAAAAGAAAATTAAAAACATAGGATTCGTGATTAAATTATTTTAGATGACTGATTGATACTACGTGCCACCATTAAATTTTCTAACAAGGCATGATGGACACGAAATTAATTCACAAGGAATAATCATAAAAACTTTGTACCCACAAACAAAAAGAAAAAATGAAATAATCATAACACGATTGACAAAACACCAATTGCATGTGTCTAAGATAAGGCTGCATTTTCGTTTTTTTTTTTTAATAAAAACTTTAATTCATTCAATAAATGGACCAACCATTTTGTACAGCGTCAAGAAAATAGTGTTTCACCTAACTCTTAATAACGTTTTTCTTTTTCTTTTTATGGGGGAAAAGTGTTGAAATGGGTTTATACTAGGTTACACTATTTAGGTTATTTATAACAAAACTAGAGATAAGAGACTAAACATTCTATACTGTTCTTCCACAAGTTTTCATTTAATTCTCATGTCCAGTAACCCAAATGTATAACTATATTGACTTCACATTATTGGAGTGGAGTAAATTATTCTACTGATGATACCAAATTTACTGAACAGTCTCGTAAAGGCAGTTAGATTTTAGTGTAGTTGTTGCCATACAAAGACTGCAGTTCAATGGTGACTTGGAACTATGCGAGTTATATTTACCTAACTTTTAGTAGTTAACACTTCAAAACGAGTTACACCAATGTTTAGATTATCATATTTAATGTGTGAAAGATACTAGCTACTTTTTACAAAATGGGTGAGATGATAGTATCAAATTTGGTGCTGGTCAAAAATTTCCATTTCATTAAGGTTGCTTTTCTAGATTTTTAAGGAAAAAGCCATGTTGGTACTTACTAAAATTTTAGCTACACAGCAACCTATAGTAAAAATGAATTTCTAGTGGTAGTAAATTTATTTATTTTATTGCTTATAGCCATTAAAAATAACTCACAATTCCAGAGTTGTTCTTAATGGTAAATTACACTTTAAAGAAAAAGAGCTAGCTGCACAAACACATTAAGAAGAAAACCACAATGCTAAGAGAGACAGCAAAGGCCACGACGAACCCCACTTCATCAAAATTGTTCAAAATATTCCCCATTATACCCATTTATAGCATTTGCGTTTTTTCTTTGTTACATTACGGTACATGCGTTTGGATTCTCGTCGCTGAATAACTGAGGCGGATAAGCATGCGGCATTTCCATAGGTGGAACAGCCACACGCGGCGGTTGGTAATAGTAGTAGTAATAAGGATTCTCTATCTTCCTCACCTCCACTATTTTTTCTCCCTCCTGATCACCGCCGCCACCGCTTTCACCGCCTCCACCGTTTTCTGCCGCTTTGCCTTCTTCTTTACCGCCATCCCCTTCTTTCTTTTCTTCGTCCGTCTTTGCATTTTCGTCCTTCTTCCCTTCTTCGCCTTTGGATTCTCCCCCACCGTTTTCTCCCTTTCCTTCTTCTTTCTTCTCTGCTTCTGCTGCTGCCTCTTCGGGTGGCGGTGGAGGCGGCGGGTCGATTTTCATGATCGCTGCATGTTTTCCAGTCCGCTTATAAACGTATTCGACGAGCTTTTGAGGTTCAAACACTCCTTTCACAGACACTTGAGAACCCTTCAAGTCGGATTCAGCAGATTCCACTCCTAAAAGTTATTTATTTAAAACAAAACTTTATAAGAAACTTTACTATCAAAGTGAAGGACCAATTACACTTTGAGACCCCACTACGTATAATTTTGGAACAAAATCATATGTACATTACATATACATGCTGTCAGCAAATAAGATAATTATGAAAAGAAAAAATAACACGTGTGTGTATGTTTTAAAGTCGAAGCAATATCATCTTGTTTTGAAATTGTATGGACCAAATTTGATGCAACTAACGAACGATAATAGTATAAAGTTTGGTGAAAAGAAGTAAAAGAAGTGCATGATTTTGCAAGATATTGAAACGTTTTATCTACCGATAATAAATTTGGACAGAGAAGAATAGACTAAAATCCAAAAATAGCTTTAGTTTTATTTCATTTTAATGATTACCTTTATTAGTAAATTTTCCTTAAAAAGTATAAAGAGTTGCTCTTCGCAGAAAAATAAAATAAAATCATAACAATATAATTTTTTTATATTTTAATATTATTTCGACATATAAGATTTATTTTTCTAATCCAGTTCTAATTAAATATATATATATGTGCTCAAGTGAATTTTAAAACTAACCTTTCATTCTCATGATCCGTTTTTTGATCTCTGTCGCACAAGCTTCGCAGTGCATGTGAACCTTCAGTACCACCGTCACCACTACCGGAGGCTGATCAAAAAATTACGCCGGAACATTAATATAAAAATGACAAGTTAACCCAAATCCCACATATAATATTATTTTTTTCATATAAAGAATATAAAGAATTCTATTTTATAACATAAACCCCATCAAATTAAAATATACAAAATCCTACCAATACACTCCCATGTGAAATCACTGGAAAGAGAATATTCCCTTTTTAATTGAAAATAAATTAATTTATCCTACCCAAAAAAAAAAGTTAAAAAAGGATAAAGAGAACAATTGAATATCCAAAAAGTTGTATGTCCAATTTATGAAACAAACAAAAATATATATGCTTTTTACAATAAAGAAATTGAAAGCCTTTATACCAAAAAATGTTACCTCCACTTTCTTCTCTTCCACTTTAGGTTTCTCCTCCTCTGCTTTCTTCTCCGGTGGCGGAGACGGTGGAGGAATCGGAGATATAAGCTCAACTTGACGGTGGGTCTTCCTCTGAACCCTGGCTAATACTTTCAGTGGATCAGCTTTCTCACCTTTCACCACCACTTTCCCCGTTTTACAATCAGTCATCACATCTTCCACTCCTAATTATAAAAAAAAAAAGTAAACCAAAAATCCAAAATTAATTCAATTTGTATATACAAGTTATATCATTAGCTTATTAAAAAAATAACAAAAACAGAATTTAAAGTATGAGTTTTTATTTATTTACATATATATACAGTTATACACTATCATACCCAAACTTTATGTGGTCCTACACACAAACTATATAACGAATATTAACTATACTTAGAACGAAATTAACCAAAAAAACTATAGTTGACAGAAACAAGACATAGTTACAGTAAGTGACTTTGGTTTATAATCTGAAAGTTTGTACTAATACTTATACTACAACACTATTCGAGATCAACGTATGATTTAATTACTTTGTTGAAAGAAAAATTACAATATAATATTAAAAATAGATTTTCCGAACTATTCTATGAAAAAACGAAATGTTTTATGTTTCAAAATGCAATAAAATAGACATATTGAAATATACGCAAAAAAATCATATGTATATATTTGTAAGAATATTTAATAATTTTTTCATATATACAGTATATATGTATTTTATACACATACATACCTTGGAAGCCTTTGAGAGAACGGCGGACTTTTCTAGCACATCCTTCACAGTGCATGTAAACCTTAAGGACAACCTCTTGCGGGGGAGGAGGCGGTGCTGGAGCCTCAGGTGCCGGCGGAGGAGAATCTTCTTTGGAATCTTTGTTAGGTTCTCCTCCTCCTTCTTGAGGTTTCTTCTCAGAATCATCTCCTTTTTTCTCAGCTACCTCCTCCACTTTCTTTTCTTCTACTTCCTTTTTCTCCTCTTCTGGTTTCTTCTCCTCCATTTTCTTCTCTTCTACTGCTTCTGGTTTCTTCTCTTCCTGATGAAAACCCAAAACAAACAAAAAAATAAAAATATTAGAGTCTTTTAATCAGAAGAAAATCATGGAGATTTGAAAAAGATGATATAAGAGTTTGGGATGTTCTTGAACCTCTCCCATATTTGTTTGTTTTGTTTTTTGTTTTTGAGGTTTGAGTGTTTCTATGTTCACAAAAAAAATATGGTAATGCACCCAAAGAGAGAGGCTTATAAATCTCTCTCTCACGCCCTCTCTCTCTAAAGAACCACTTGGTGTGTTGTTACAAAGGTGGAACTGTGGACCTCAAGATCTGAAAAGAAATGTAAATTATTTTGTTTTATCCCTTTTTAACATGACTTATACGTGAATCTCATATTATTTAATTGATTTTTTTTTTTTTTTAGTACTTTTATTTAATAATTCGTTTAGTAGTTTTATCAGTCAAAAATAAACCTAATACTCACGCGATTTGTGTTTCTCTATATATAGTTAAAACTGTCAAAGCACAATTCTAATTCTCGAGATTGACAGTTAGTGGAGTGTTCCAATCATGTATTTTTCATCTTCATTATAATTTGAGTATGATAAATATAATTATATGTAGCTGTACGTATGTATACTTTACATTTTATAAATCTAGTCAAACCGAACGTTACCAATGTTAAAACCGAATTAAACAAAATAATTATTATTTTGACAGAAAAAAGTCTAAAATATAAAGAACATTAAGAAGAAAAAAAAGTTTTGATTTTAGAACATATATCATCATCGCATAGATTTCAATCACAAATATGCAAATCATAACTTCGTAATGTTACGGATTAGCAGTAAGATAACCAATGGAAGTAAAAAAGTAAAGATAAGATAACCAATGTTAATTACATCTACGATCCATCTAGCTAATGTAAAGTACAAATGTAATAGCACATTTGTTTACTCTCTTTTCCAAAAATATAAATAAATAATCATATAGTATACAATTTGATTAGTGGAATAAACTGCATGTTGTTAAAACATGAGATGTTCATGATGAAGTTAACACGGCATTCTTGATAACAACTAATACCTATGGGCTATTGCTGTGGCTAAACCTAAAGTACCAACGAGCGTCTGTTTTAAAATTCACCCTCAAAAGGGAAGAACAATGGTGACATATATAATTTCACATATTTTCCCCTCATTCATAAAAGCACATCTTTTAATGCATATATATATGTATATATGTATAGTGTATATACACACGAATACTGCTTTTTGTTGTATATACAACATATATACGTATACCTATCAAATACTGCTTTAAAGTTTAAACATATATGGTTAATTTTCTCTTAACAATTGAAAGATTCCGAACCGAGAAAACTAGTCTATGGATCGATATATGTTTCTATCAAATTTTATTCTACATGCATGAAAGTTAGCTATTTTGAAACATATGGATATTCTTGATTGTATTTGGAAATAATATTTAATGCGTGTCGAAATGAGCAACTAAAGTAAATTTCCGTTACATAAGAGTAAGCGATGCGAGTTCATTGGTTATCATTGAGTCTTCGTTTTTCTTTTCTTTTATGGGGTCAAAGTTAATCAAATGTATATTTTGGATGAACCAAGTGCGATTAATTTATGTGCTTCTCGAAAATTCGAAACTTGAATCTAGTCCAGTAAAAGCAAGTTTTGATATACTTATATAAGTTTGGTCATCTCCAAAATGAGTGAGACACACTAGCTAGTGGTAGATAAAACTCTAATAATTTTTGTTTTTTCTCTAATAATTACATCCACAAATTTTGACAGTGTAACCTCGAGTGACTTCTCCAAGCAATCGAATGATAATTATCATTTTATCAGATCATATCATCACCTCAACATTTTCCCCTACTGACGTGGCGCTGAGTAGATATATAAGTTTGGTTTTTAAAGTTTTGGGTCATCTCTTAATTGAGTGAGACACACTAGCTAGTGGTAGATAAAAACTTTAATAATGACTACATCCTCAAAATTTTGACAGTGTAACCTCGAGTGACTTCTCAAAGCAATCGAAGATAAAATCATCCATATATCATCACCTCCAAAATTTCCCCATGCAATGAATACTGACGTGGCGCCGAGTAGGACTTCACACGTGTGGAGCAGGAACTTTGGATCGCACTGTGGGACAAGTATTTGTATTCCCAAGGCTTACACATGGACTTTGCCGACTTGGATTCTTCTCTCTTTTTCTCTGACTTACAATTTACATAAAAGAGTATATCTTAAGACTTAATTACATCTTTTTTTCTCTACATTCTTATGAAATTATTTTCTTCTATAATCCAGTTTACACTATAAATTACAGAACAGAACTCACGTGAAATTGTACAGAGAATAAACAATTACGCAAGTGATAATACTGTTTAGATTATCTACTTATATAATCAAAAGAAGAAGTCAAAACAAAACAACAGACACAATTGGTAAATTGGTACGAGTAGAACCGGGATATACTCTTCTTTTTTACTAAAACATATCCGGTTAGATAATGAAAGAAAATATACTATAAAGTCGTTTCTGCTGGTACAATATCAATTTTGGTTTGTCTCCTTTTAATGGCAGATGAGTGATGTAAAAATGATGATGGATCTGGTAAAAACTTTAAATGCTTTTGTAAACAGAGAGAGGCAAACGAATCCAAGAGTCGACGACGACACGTCGTCATATATAATAATGACGTAACGGCCGTTTTTGTTGGCCCTTGTTGTGCCCACCTCGAAGTTAACGGAGTAAGTTGTTGGCTTGGCGTTACATCAATTTTTTTTAACTGTCTACCAGAAACTTTTTACCATATAATTTACCATTTTGCCTTTCAAGTACAGCATGAATGAGATAATTACTCTTTATATACATACATTTGTATGTATTTTGATATGGATTGGTTTTCTTTACTATATATAGAACTCTAAATATGGGTGAAATTTAAAATAATAAGAAATTGAAAAATGTTTGTTTTTACTGTATTGAAAACTGTAGAATCACATGGTGATTTGCATTTGCGCAACATGTGTTTAATATGCTCCACTTAAGTTCTAATTCTCTAATGCGATAAAGAAATGTTTCTTTGGCCTAAATGTTAGGTTGTTGTTATACCTCTTAGGTTCTAATTACGATATGGCAACATTGAAAGTTCAAACTTTTGCAAAGCTACTCACTAAGTACGAAAGAAAGAGAAAAAAATGCCGGGCTAACTTTTTTGTGTTGAGATAAAAAATGGAACTAGACTATTTTCAGTAAGAGAAGTAAAAATCTCTAATGGTGTCGTCAATGCAAAAAACAAGTGATCAACCAACTTAGCAAATCCATAAAATAGAAAAATTTGCTCAAAACATGAATGAGAATGTATGTTGGAGATCAAACTCAAAAATTTACTTTCCCAAGTCATAAAACGAAAAATCTCAAACACTTTTGTTTACCATATATTGGTGAAGGTAGGTGATGACATAAACTAAAAGATTAGCATAGCATATATTAATTTTACACGTGATCTTTTTTGTTTTGTTTGTGACAGCATAACTTAGGTCAGCGGAGACTTATACAATGAAATACTACAATCCAATATGTACTCCTAAACGAGTCGCTTTATTTCATCATAACACTTTTTAGAAATAATCAAATACACATTTATAAGAAAAGAAAAAAAAAAATACAATAACACATATCAATGAAACAATCAAACAAATGTTGAGAGACTGGAAAAGATTCTTCTGTTTTTCAGGGAAAGAAAAAAAAAATTAAAAAGATAGTGAACAAAAAAAAGAAAGATACTTTGTGTCTGTATCCAAAACTAGTACTACAGTGTGTGACACATTTTAAGATAAGATTTCTTATCTCAAGTTTTGTGGGTTTCTTCTTTTGTTTTGTTTTGTCAAATGATCGATGTCCGAATAATTTACTTCCGATTACAAATTCATATTTCCCGTACATTATTCGTTAACGAATATTGGGCCTTTTATTAAAGCCCAATGGACTTTTATTATAACAAACAAAAAGCCCAAATAAATTCCTCCGGAGGAAGAAAATTTTGTATCCCATGGCGGAAGTGTTGTCTCAAGGAAGAAGAAGAAGAAGATGATAAAGGGAACGAGTGAGAAATCGAAGAAGAAGAAGAAGATAGGTATGGTTTTAATCGCTTCCATGAACGATGACCTTCTTCATAACATTCTCTTGAGGTTGCCGGCGAAATCGTTTGCTTTCGCTTCTTGTGTCAACCGATCCTGGAACAGCGTCTGCAATAGAATCCTCTCTCGCCCCAAAATGGTCTCTGCTTTCTCACGTAATCCTAATCAAACTGTAAGTTTCTTCTTCCTAATTTTGTTGTTTAAATTAAATTTTGATTGTAAAAATTCAAACTTTTTCATGGTTTGGTCTTAGAGCTCTTGATAAGGCTTCACAAAGTTTGAATTGGAATCTAGGAAAAGTGTAATGTGATAAATTGAAAAAGATTGTTACTTTGTTAGCAAGCTGAGAAGTTTGATTTGGTATGCAGAGAGCTGGAGAAGAAGTACTTGATAAGGTTTTGTCTAAGGCAATTAGACCAGATTTTGTGATCGCAAACATTACATTTGGGAACATGGAAGAAACTTTGACACTGGTTTGTTTGTTTCCCTTCTTCCCCATTCCACCTCTGACCTCTGTTGTATCATTTCAAAAAGGTCCAGTTTTGATTTTCTTTTGACTCGTTCTAATGTTGTTCATAATGCACATGGTGTAGATAACTGAAAGAGTGGGATCAAGGGTTCCTATTATTGTATCCGTTGTTGCTGGAATCTTAGGAAAAGAAGCATGCAATGACAATCCTGGAGAGGTTTTTTATTGTTTTCTTATCATTTTTGTGTTGTGTGGTTTTTGTTTCCTAAATTTTTAAGCCTATGTTCACCTTCTTCTATCACGTTTACAGGTTAAACATCATGTCACAACTGATGATGGCTTGTCCGTTGTTGCAAATTTCGCTATACTGTTGA